>OZ018322.1:8296665-9598152 GCA_963969495.1 Ceratothoa steindachneri
CAACAATAGATCTCCGATGGTATCCGATGGCCAACTGTGGCAGAAGAATATGAAGTTTAAAAACGAGTTTCTTGTCTTCATTGCGGACCATTTAGAACAGATTGACTAGGAAAGTTCAATCATGAAGCTTGCTGACACTAGCTTCCAGATAGTTGGCTTTAACCTGACTAGGACCAACACGATTTGCCTTCATGGTAAAACTGGTACTTTAATTAAAGTACATGATTGAAAAACAAACAAATTGCGATGGATATTTTATTTGATAAAACGGGAATAAACGAGAAAAAGAGAAAGAGAGAGAGAGGGAGTGTGTGCACTGCGCATGGTATGTTAGATTGAGAGAGTCACTATTGTGAGAAGCAGTGCGTTAGCAATACGAGTACTGCTTCATCAGATAGTATAAACACTAATAAGTTCAAATGCCTTCATCATTTCTCATTCGATTCATTATTGCACGAAAGTTTATTTTCCTTTGTTTTTGTTTTCTTCTCGATATTTGTAAAGGAAAGATTTGGTAAAAATTATATCAATTATAAAGACAGGCGTAAATTATGCTACATTATGTACATCATATGCTACATCATATATATATATATATATATATATATATATATATATATATATATTTGAATGTATATTATACTCGAGTGGAGGCGCCAAGCAACAGAGCTGAGATTTTCTGCCCTTGTCAACAAGAGTGCCCATTTAGCGAAATTCCAATATCTTCAGTTGCAAAACCGAGCATCCCTTGCGACTCGTTTTTATTTTATTAAATTTGCCTTGAAAACATTCTTTAGGCAATTCGCGGCAAACTACTCCTACATATCTCCCCCCCCCCCTCCCTCCACGCTGAATCAGAAATTCCTCCCTCTCCCGAATATGTCCTTTGTCTGAGCTCGTGTTTCTCCACCTCAGAAACCCGCGAACAAATCCGATCTTAATATGATCAGGGAATAACTGACCAAGTTGCTCAAGATTTGAATAAACCTTCCCTCTGTATTTTAATGTGGCTTGGTTGGCTGGGCATAAATTCTAGTGTAAACCCCTTTTACTTCCGTAAAATTACATTATAAGCTGCAAGTTTTTTTGTAAAAATTAGCTAGTGGTGGGAGGCATCCAAAGGTTGATCCCTTGTCATTTTTAATTAACAAGGGTTTATCAATAATACTCCTTTCTCGCCAATATAGGCTAAAAAACAGCATTCTATACCTAGACGCTCCTGTTCAGGAGATAAATAACCAGTTATTATTGTTTGCAGAACCTTCCTATGTAGAGACTTCTTACATGGTTCCACCTCCTTCATATGAGGGAGAGCCACCCGATTACTATTTTCCAGATCATTTATTAGGCCAAGTATTTATTGGGAGGAACTAAGGTTACTCTCGTATCCAACTCAATAAAAATAGAATGAGTTGGGGCAAAGATCTGCAAGGGATTTAGTTGTACGTGAGTAATATATACGCATCTGCCTTGCTAGACACTTCATGGTGTACGACTTTAGTGGAGATGCAATTCGTGGAAGAATTGCATGTCCTCTCGAAACATTTTCAAAGAGTTACGCGCCCCCCCCCCCGATTTCAGTTAGTGGAAGGCAACATGACAATTCTTTTCTTTGAAAGAGAGGGGATTTTATTTAGAACTCGGTTCTAGGGTGTATCCCCTCATGTGTTCCAATGACGGAGACGACATGAAAATATAATATAATGTGTTATTTTATTCTTAAATCCATTTAATTTGCTCATTATTTGTTTTTTGTTTTTTAATTTTATAACTTATTTGTTTGTATTAAAATTTCCATCTTTCCTGGTTTTGCAAAGTTACACGAGATATTGTCAAGTGATTTTTTATGTTTGTTTTACCTATCACTTCATAATTTCTTATTTTATTGGTTTACCATTAATTGCCCCACGTTTTAATGTATTTTTTAAACTTATAATCTAAATATTTTCCCTTTTATCCTTAGTCGTTGATGAGGGTTTCAGTTGAGGTTCAAAACGTGTAAGCACTAAATGTTTAGAGCCATTTCCTATGTCTTTATTTGCCTGTTATGAATAAGATTCCCAAGGAACAGATCAATTACAATTAGTCAATACGTATATGTATATATATATATATATATATTTAAATATATGATAATAAAACTTCTTAATTTAATAATTTGGGGGCTTACCCAGGCAATGGTAATAAAATTTTCTTTTATCGAGTTGTTTGTGCTTATTTCCTCGACTTTTCTCTTTTTTGGAAGCAAAAAATTATATATTATAGTAGCATTTGTAAGCGAATTTACTAGGATTGAAAATATAACAAATGAGCAGAAGATTACTTCTAATGCTTTTTATCATGGAGTAATAGCCATTAAAAAGTGTATTTCGATATAATCGCTATTAAAACTCATATTACTTTTGCGAGGTTACATGGCAGGCACTAAAGATAACGCTCGTAATTTGCAGAATTAAAATTACGATGTGATGTTTATAAATTATGAACACTTGTTTCGACTAATGAACAAAATTATTATAATGGTGTTTCTTAGATTGAATAAATTAGGTAATTTATGATTGTTTTCTTTGTGCGTGTGCTTATGATTCAGTAGCATTGCGAATTAGAAACTGGATTTTAACTTTAAGTAAAGTTGATTGTTCAACTTAAATTTTATGGTTGACTTTATTCCTTTGTATTTTTCATTTTATCCGATCATAGGCCATTAGGAGGCAATGTTAATTTGAAAAAGTAGATTTTCTCTCTACAACGTAAATATTATAGAAGGTGTTTGTGATCTCGTTTTCGACATCGGTGACAAATTTCTGGCATGAGAAATCCCTCGTTGATTTCAAAAAAGTTTGAATAGCAAAAAAACTTTTTAAATAACTGCTTACAATTCAGAATATGGACCGAGGCTAACCAGTAAGTTGAATATGACTGCACAATGATTGCAATCTTTGTTAATCCAATGGAGTGAGATGGTAGCATGATCAATAATAGAAGAATTTGAATCGTCCTAAAAAAATAATGAAAGTATAATCAATTAATTATATCTCAAAGTAATTTTAACAGTATATTTTTGATAATTTTTACTTTAAAGTAACATTTTTTTCTCATACTCTCGGGTTAGGGTAGGTTTTGTTGTTAAGATACGTTAAGGATAGGTAATGTGAAATGTCGTTAATATTAACTCTTAATATTTAATACGAAAATGCTTTATTTTATGTAATTTAGTTTTCATTTAATGAAAAAAACATTTTTCTGATACCCGTTTGTGAGATACAAAATAATAGTTTCTAAAAATCCGGGAATTTTCCAGAAAATAAGTTTTTTCACGAAAAGAACTCGAAATTAAATAGAAAAGGCAATTTCGTACTCCAAAGGAATAACCACACCTAACTAAAGAGTGAAGAGCGTTCCTGTTCTACTTCTAAAAACAATTTAGTGGCAAGGACCATTAATGCCTCTTCGGTTTCAAAAAGTATTTAATTAAGAAATAGATTATTAAGGAAAATAACAAGGCTACTACTGGGTTGAATTTTGTGTATTTTGCTAATATGTTTAAATATTTTGTTAAAATTATTGACTAACTTAAAATTTAGTAAACTTCTGTGTCATTGATAAAATGGAGGGTTTCTAAAGTCAGAACTTATCCAATATTTCTTGTTTCGTCTTAAATTTATGACCATTTACGAGGGAAGGTCAATAAGTTTTGCAATTCGGATATAAGGAAACGAGATATGAGGAAAAGTGTTTTATTATTTTTCAATATAACTAACCTCGACTTCAATGCACTTGCGCCACTTTTCCCTGCTTAGAATGCAGAATAGCAGCGCATTCTAACCTTTATATCAGGGTGGAGTTTAGTGCCTCTGATGCAATAGGATAATGTAATGCATTATAAGTATTGTATGCTATAGAAATAACATCAAATGATAGACAAAATTTTTAATTATAAGAGCGTGTACTCTAGTTTTTTAGAGAAAAAAAGGCCTAAGACACGTATATGAATCTAATTAAAAAGAAGAGGGGAAGTCCCTGCAATTACCTGCGGCATTTTGTGATAAGATAATAAATAGATATTGTATTGATGTTTTTCATGGTTCAAATCACTTACAAGTGCCTTCTAATGGCTAAATGAGGCTTTTGCCTCTAAATGGCACCCCCCAGCGCAAAATCCAATGGTAGATTTGAAATCTCCAGGGTGAATAACCATATGTCCTATGGTTATATGGGTCATTTCATGGTTCTAAATGGGTACAATTGAACTTTACTGCCTTGGCAGTTCACGAATCCGAGGTTGTCTCTGACCATGCACATCTCATGTCAGAGTCCACATCCAGTTCGTATTTTTGATTTTTAGATGTGTTGGAGAAACCAGCCTCACTTAAATAGGTAGTTGAAAAAGGCAAGAGTAGACGAAATTCATCGTCACTTACCTTTGGATATGAATGATACAGTAAACACCAAAATACATTCTTAGATTTTTTTTAATAAAGATCTTTGTCAGTAGAATCATTATTGAGATCAATTAATTCATCCTGAGCATCCTTGAGAATAGTACTAATATTGGGCGTGTCAGTAAATGGATTGCTCACAAAATTTCCTTCTTCCTCCTCAAATTCTTGGAGGTACATTTTAAGTTCACTTTCCAAGTGATGAGTAATTCCAGTTTTAACTAACCGTTCAAGCATACGATTTTCTGTATTATCTTCAAGGACAGTTGAAATGTCTTCAAACATAGCAACATTGCCGGCATCGAATTTTCTTTACCAATTCTGGAGATTGGCAAGGAATGCATGAGGACAATCCAACTGGTGAAACACATTTCTTTTATTGCCCTGTAGCTTGAGTTTCAACATATTTAGCTACTTAATTTTATTTGCTAATTATGCATGATGTGTCACCCGCAAAACCACATTGAAGTGACTCAATAGTTTATCTTTCTCTTTTCACGAACAGTTTAATCCCCAAACAAAGTTTAAACATTCGATTCACAACATTGCCCTTTGAAAGCCAGCGCGCTTTAGAGTAAAAGAGACAAACTTCATACTCCGAATATATGTTTCTACAAAAGGTTATGGATAAGGCAAGACTTTAGATCTCCAGCTTTTACAAAATTGATACATTTTTCACTACCCTTAAGAGCTGACAAAATTCATTGGGGGGGGGGGAGGCGACGCCAGTGAAAAACTATAGATCCCACAGTGAACCAAATTGGTATTGGAAGCTACTTTCTTTACAGGCTTCTGGAACCGTGATTCTAAGACTAACATCGCTGGAGCCCAATCTGTCCAGACTGCACAACCATTTTCCCAGCTTTGAAGAGAGAAAAAACTTTTTCCATCGAATCTGCAGCTGTTGTGGTGATCTCAAAAATGTGTACAGAACAGATATTCGTCCTTGTTATAACACAATCAAACATAGGTAATACACACAAGTAGCTGTGTACCAGAACTCACATCCGTTGATTCATCCAGCTGTATTGCAAACATACCAGTTAGACACGATTTTATTTCCTCTACCACTTTTTCCTTTATGTCTTCTGAAATTTCATTATTTCTCCGTTTCACTGTTTCGTTTGACAAGGAAATTTGTTAAATTTTTCGTTCACTCGCTACTTGAAGAACAAGATTGACCATCTTTAAAGCACATAGCTTGATTAAGGGTTCACTAATTGTGTGGGGACTGCTTTGCCTTTTCAAAGGAAATCTCTTATGATGCCTCAAGTACACTTGAGGTCTGTTGTTCGAAAGCACTACTCTCGTCCAGTTTCTCTCTTCCCAAGCTACTTTCATGGCACCGGAAGAAATTGGCGTCTCTCTCCGCTGTCTGTGGATGGATGGTTAGCAAATGACGCTTTAACTTATTAAGCCGCTGAGAATCGTTCCTCATAACGGTGCAGCACATACACTTTGAGGTTTATCTATGCCATCAGAGAGGATTGATGTAAATCCATAGATTATTATTATTTTTAATTCACCTAAAATAACCTAAAATTCTTAACAAATCAAAGAAGAAAACAAAAATACAAAAAAAACAAAAACAAGAATGAATCACGCTCCACCGTCTGAGGGAGGCCAGCCTCCTCCTGGCGCAATAACATGCCACTTAAAACAAGGAGTGTCTAATAAAATAGACTCTCTAAAAAGTCTGATAGTCCACAATTCTGTGTACACGAACCCGTCCCTAGTAGTGGGGACAGGCAGAAGTGCCTCCGCTTATCATGATGCCGGGATAGATCAAGTGTGCAAAAATAAGCCAGACGGGGACAAGACAGTGCCTACAGTCTAGAGGAGAAGGCAGTCGTCAAAATAGAGTGCAGGTAAGCGCTCCATGAAATATCGGTGCTTCCCATGAATGCGCCAATTTCGATGATGGTAGAACAGTCGCAGCGATGTGGCCTGCAATTTTTAATTCTCTTCGGCCATCTTCCATCTTCTTGGCAAAACCAGCCCGGAAGGCTGCCTTGAGTCCTGCCATTGGATCTGTATGATAAAGAGCCAAATGCTCGTCTTGTCAGCCGGTCCTCTCTTACTCTTGGGCGCCATCATCGGCGTACTCATTCCCCACAAGTTTTACATGTCCAGGAACCTAGTAAAAGAAAATCTTTAAAACCGTCCAGGGCGCGGCAACCGTGGCGTCATAGATATCATGAACCAGACGGTATAGAGATTTTAATGCTCCAAGAGCAGTCTTGGTGCTATATTAGTTGCTAAAGATCACAATCTGGTCTCCCATTCAGAGACGACACGCTATCTCCCGTACCGAGTGGTGTATTGCAAAGAGCTAGGCCAGAAAGACAAACACACTGTGTCTGATAGAGCCCCGCCGACTTCAAACAGGAGGGATACGGCGTGAAAACTCGCCCCCCACCTGGCACTTAGAGTTATCTGTATACACTGGCACGAATCCAGCGTGAGATAAAGTATGTTTCAAAAAAGGGCAAACGCAATGCTTCCGGCGCTATAGAAGCTTTGGGAGCAAATGCGTGGCGACAAATATTTCAAGTTGGTACCCTCTAGGGTGCCATCCTGGTAAGGAACCACGAGCACCAATACCAAAGAGTTACATTGAGCTCTCAATGGAGTTTCCTAGCTCTAACCGTGGGTTTAAGGCTGCGGATGTAATGAGACCCAAAAAAATGATCGAGAGAAAAGCAAGGCAGAAGCCCTATTTGTACTTCAGTTCTTATATGTCACAGAAAGAAGAATGTCCATTGCGTGGGTACCAGGGACTCTAAAGCTACAAAAAAGAGCATCCCGGTGAGGCGTCGGTCGATATCAAGACCAAGGATCGGTGCGAATCTCTTACCTACAGACAAACACCGTTTAGGAACAAATAAGGGTCGGAGGGGGGTGACATGAAAGATATTGTTAGGTCGTTCACGTAAAGCATAGCGAGAAAATATTCCGGCGGCACCGAGCTGCTACCGTTGAAGAGATTGTTCCCAGGGGGACAATCTCTTCCTGCTCCATTGGGCAAGAGATGGTTTCCCCACCCCACCAGATTACGGAATCGAAGTTCTCGCAAAACTCAAAAATAAAGATTAGAAGGCGTTCCTCGTCCCCATCTATTAGAGAGTGCCCATGATACTGTATATCCATGCAGTATCATAGGCCTTCTCCAAATCGAAAAGCATCATGGCGTAGCACTATCTATGAAGGAAGGCCCCGCAGTCTTTATTATTCAGTCGAAGCAGAGGATATGACATGAAGTAGGACTTACGCAAGCTACACTTAATGGAATACCTGTAGCCTCCGCTGTCCAAGGAAGCCTAGCCTAACATTTCCCAATTTTTCATTCAACTTGCATGCTCAAAGGTTAGAGAGATTGGGCGGAAATCACCTCTGTTAGAGTGATCTTTCTTTGTTTGCGAGAAGCGAGCAAAGTAGCTATTTTCTATGAGTAAAGGGGGATATGCTTTGTATAGATTTGTTTGAAAAAATCTAACAGAATGTTCATACAGAAAATCGATCGTATTAGGGGCGGTCCCCGCCCATAAACCGAGAGCGGAACGTAACTCACTCAAAGTAAACCTATTGTTGAAGGGTTCTCCGCCTCTGAAAGTAAAATCCAATTGGTGGTGTTCAGCAACATCACGAAGTCCAGTAAATGCTGGCAGAGCAGCATCCCGGTTAGAGAATGCGTAGAAAGCGGTCGCAAGGTCCGATATTGCGGTCCCATTCTCCTGGAGAACGGAATTAGGTCCTGAGAGAACTTGACCTGAATTCTTTTGACTCACTTCCACACCTAGATAGCCGATTACGGACTGTCTTCACTGAAGAAAGCTATGCCCACCAGGAAGAGCGCGGGTGTGCTTCAAAACATACTGAAACCTATCCCTCGCTAGACCAAATTCAACGACAGTGAAATAGTTTGGTCGGCGTTTATAAGGCAAGTAGGCATAACAATTCGGTTTGAGGGTTATCTCAAATTCGGAGGACACCACCGAATCGGCCGGTGTAAAAAACTACCAGACGTTCTAGGACTACTAGCTAGGCTTACAGCTAAGAAGTTGGCGGAGAAAACTCAGCATACTCATGCCAAAACCTAACCTCGACTGGGACAGAGAATTCAGCCAACTCCCTAAATGCGGATTACCATTCAGGCAACAGCGGTCTAGAAAATGAAATTTGGATGGGAAAGTGATCAATACCATGGAAGTCATCGACCACTTTCCACCAAAAATCGGGCTTTGCATGCGGGCAGCACAGATATAAATCAGGACAGAGAAATATTGTTGTTCTTAGTCAATGATGCGTTAACTCATCCACAATTTGGGCACCTATTTCCAGCTCTCGATTAGGTTTACAAGGATCTTTCCCCTGGCATTAATTGGGTAGTCGCCACAGAGGTGATACACTTCCCAGAGACATAACTCCGAGCGCTATTAGCTAAACAATATGTTGAAGGTACTGTCGTCTTCAATACTTATTGGGTGAGGTTGAGCTTGCTATTAATGCAAGTATTTTTCTCTCTCCACCTTAAAACATTCAGTTGGCGTGCCAGCTTCGATGGCGGGTTCCATCCTTTACTCGATTCACCAGATCTCTGTTGCCCTGTTCAGCCTCGGGTTGGGGCGTAGGACCTGAAGCTTCTTTGGTGCTGTCCTGATATGGAGAGCAGCTATAGGTATTCCTGAAGACGGCGTCATAACAACTTTCAGAGGTGTCGCCTCCTGTGAGTCTAACAACTCGGTCGAGGCGCGCGATACTAACTTGCACGCACCGCAAAGGCAAGCCTGTCATGCTCGAGTGTGGCTGAGAGTTTATCGCTCGGTCTCGAGCCCCTACCTCTAATGGATCATGTTGATTTTGGTCAGAATGCTTCCATTAGTAGAGCAAATAACCAGAAGGTGTTTGAACTCATCCAGGTAGTAAAGGCCGGGTAGTGTCTCAATGAAGGTCGAGACGTAATCAAGGCTCCGATCAGCACAATTCTAACTAGGGTCTTAGGCTGGGCTCCCTTCCCCGAGGAAGCCACTGGGGCCGGACGTGCTGATCTTGACCTGAATGCTGCCGCTTGCTGAAGCTGCAGCGAACAGCCAGGTCCAAAATCACGCGCGGAGGGAGAGGAACCCTTAGTCCTGTTTTTCTTCCTCTTCATATATTTTCTCTTTTGGGTAGAGCAAGTTGAAGAATGAATCTGCTTCTCTTCACCGTCAGAGGTTGACCTGATTCTGGGCGGATCAACATCAGCACGATCCTTTTCCGAGATGGCTGTCAAAGGGACTCCGTGTAGCCCTCCTCTCCAAGGCATCACGGATCCCATTTAAGGTATTTTTGTCGTGCTAATTCTGCCCGGCGAACCGACCACTTTCGGAGAGAGAAGGTAACAGGAACGCCAACCCGTTTACTCTGTAAATGCAGTACTACATGATTTTAGTTGGCAGGGACTGGCGGGCGATGCTATCCCTTTACTTATTAAGGGAGTTGCCCCTATCGAGTTGTTCTAATCGGTATCGGTCAATTTTAGGCCACCTACCTGCTCTCATGGTAGTCCCCTGTGATAGAAAAAGAAGGAATGCTGCTGGCAGAAATGTGGAGTCGCCCGAAGGCGCCTCCATAGAGGGGAGTAAGGGGGAATTCGCAGCACCAGTAGGCGTAAGAGAAAAGTAAGCCGACTCTCTGGTAGAAGAAAGTTGGGAGGGCCCCTGAAAAAGATTAGTGGAGAGAAGATATCTTCATTTACAGAGGTAGAGATCCCCTAGAGTGCAGTCCTTCGAATGATAGAAGGTTTTGTCTCCTATTGTTTCGAATTCCTTGACACCTATTTAAAATGAAGCCAGCCGCGCTCGTAGTACGATCTCCATACGCAGTCCCACTACTCTTTTCGCTCGGCATCATAGTTGAGAAAGAAAAGGAGAACTCAAGGAAAGTAGATACTATGACCTGCCATGATCTTTTGGCTCCCGCAAAATCATAGTTATGCCAAATGCGAATTCTCATGTGTTACCTTGGTGCACATCTGTAAACTCTCGCCACTCAGCTTGTCCACCTTCTGAGGGGGCAAAGAATTTCTTGGATATACCTTAATTTCCTGAATTTCATCATCATCAAGGGATAAATCTTTAGTCAACTGGTACTTTGAACTATTGATAATCAGTGCCACTTTAACTTTGGAAAGAGTTGTTCTTTGTTTCTGCCTACCACCAACAACAAGTCGTCGAGATACAAGAAATGAGATTGCAATCACCCAAAATATTGCTACTATACTTTAAAAAGATTGAAGGCTATTTTACATGCCTTCTGGGGCAAATCATTTGTTATGGCTGAGGTGAGTTGACATAGCTGATTTAGCATTTGTTCTATTCACTCGTTTATAATATTTTGGCTTGCTCAGACTTCGAAAAAATCTTAGATTTTATGTATATCCATGGGTCATTAGAACGCGCTTCTTTGGGACCTTTAGTTGCAATAGTGACATAATGGCAGTGCCATTTGTCTGACTCTAACTCATATATACATATCCAATTCGTTAATATTAATTTATTTCCTCTGTTTCTTGATTATCTTAATAGTTTTTCTCAACCATCTCTTCGGTACAGTTTTGAGTGAAATATGTGCTAAATGGACAAACGTTTTTTATTTCAGATAATGAAAATGAATCATTTATTGATAAACGTAATAAAGTTTCTAGAAATCTACGAATTAAATCCTAATGTAAAGTTTGCAAAATAAATGCCCGAGATATCTCGTGATAATCCAAATAAAGTTTTATTCTGATAACAAGATAACTTATAATAACACGGAGAGGGGTTGGGTACTATTGCTATTTAAATGAGCTTCATTCCTATATCTTTACAGTTCTTGGTATCGTAGTCTTTTTTTTCTATTTAATAAATAACACCTTTGTTTAGAGAAGCAAATAAAACCGTTAAGGCCGAGTATCAAGGTTATTAAAGGTTCTTGAATGATGCATCTAAATTATATATGGTAATTTAGAGATATATTTTTTCGTCAATTTAAAATATATGAACTCAGGAACCACAAAAAATACTCAAAATAACCAACAAAGCTTAAGAAACATTCACACACCTTAATAAATGCTTATAAATCCTTATAAAACAATAAGTCCTTAGGATTCCTCACACACATTTGTAAATGTTTGTTGCCAGTACCCGCACTCCAAAACAGTCATGAAGTTTAACATACACACAAATCATTCTTATTTTTCTATCCACAAATAGGAGCCAGCTTGTTGTCGAGCATAATAAAATCCCCCAAGAGGTGGATCACAACTTTATGAGGGAAGCGGATAGGAGACTTTAAACCTCCTTTCCTTACAAACAAAGAATTACAAGATTAATAAGTTAGAAGTTGGAAAGTGAACCGAAGTATATTAATAAAAAAAGACCTCTTTCAAGCAAGCGCTCAAACTAAAAATACTCCTCGCGAATATTAACTCGGCGGATTAAAGAAATTTTCATTAAGAGCTTGGCGAAGATTATTTACGGAACCCGAGGCATTAGAGACATGTAATAAATGTCTGATAGTCTTTTCCATATTTCATTCTCGAATGTAAATGAGCATTACACCCCCGTGAGTAATCACAAGGCTCAAACGTATTTATACGGCACATGAATTAATACGAATACTGACTCGATATATTTATATATATGTATATAATATCTCTCAAAGAAGCGCGAGAGAATGATGAACATGAATGTAATGAACCACATTGAAAGAGAAAACGGAATAAATTTTCTTACACTAATATTTATTATATTTTTTTAGAAAAAATCCGTGCAGGGAAGCGATTCGAACCAGGCACACTGAGGCAGTGAGCACCGCTTTGATCACAGTTAAAAGTATGCCGTTAGTACACTAAAAGCATACTTTTGACTTTGATCAAAGCTGTGCTTGCTGCCTCAGTGTCCATGGTTCGAATCGCTTCCCTGCACGGATTTTTCCGAAAAAAAGGTAATAAATATTAATGTAAGAAAAATTTATTTCGTTTTCTCTTTCATTGTGGTTCATTACATTCATATATATATATATATATATATATATATATATATATATATATATATATATATATATATATATATATTGCCATTTGTTCTCGTATAAGACCAATCTACGTCCCGGAGGAAAGACATCAGAGAGAGATTGGCGCCAGTAACAGAGGTCTCTGATTAATGAAACGTGTGTTTGTCAGGAGGGGGAGGAGGATTGCCAAGATTGGACAATGTTCCATTAGGTACTCAGAGTGATCGATGTCGTGGTTGCATCTTAGGCAGGTTATGTTATGGTCTTGCTGTATTAGGCTCTTTTTATATTGTAGGGATGAGTGGTGGCTAAACCTGAGACTGGAGGTGGTGACTGGTGTGTCTGGAAAGCTGCTCATCATCCTTGGCCTTTGCGATGTTGTTTCTTTGAAGTGGTAGGCATGGGGGATATAGAGAGGAGAGAATGAGGAAGTAATGTTGTAAAGGTGTGAATTTCTCTTACCTGGATGGTAGTAGGTTCGTCTTGAGCCTGTGGTATGATTATGAAATATTATCTGTTCTTTTTAGAACTTGGTCAAATTATGTTTAGGTGATGTTAAAGTGGAGTAATTTTTTCTTACGTGTGTATGTGATTTATTGGGGTGGATTGTGTGTATCTATTGATAATGCAGAGGCTTTGGTCTTGTTTTGGTTGGATTTAGTCTCAGATAATGAGTGGTAGTGTACAAAAGCATGATGGTAAACGTAGTTAATTGTGTAACGAAAATAATATATTTTTATAGCATGATGAGTGTTTCTTTTTGTGGGGCAAAGTCGGAGCTTGTGAGTGAAAGCAGTGTATTTACTCTTATTTTTCCTTTGTTTGCTTGATTCGGTTAAGATTTGCAAGAATTCCATGTTTTTGTTGAAAGAAATGCCAAGTAATGGAAGTTTGGTTAAGTGTGATACTGATATTCTTTTGCTAGTTGTAAGGTTACAGAAGATTTTGAGAGCGTCTTTGTCATTTTTCTTTCCGTTAAACACAGCTCGATTTTGAGTAGATATGTTTTTGTGTGTCTAGTGGCTGTGTTTATATTCTCTGTTGTGATGTGATGTTTAGCTCGTCAGTGTAGGAGTGAATGCCAATGAGGGTTTGTGGGGTGATAGAGTTTATGCAAATAGTGCCCTCCCCCTGCCCACTTGTGGGACACTCTTTCTAGAGATGCATGTATTTTAATAAAGTGCGTGTGTTGTGTGTGATGATTTTTTTGTTTAAAGAGGATTAAAATGCGTTTGTGGTTTGATTGGAGGACATGTATGACTTTCATTGCGGTTCGCATTTGTAGAATGTGGGTGCAGAGAGTGATATATAGTGAGATTTGAGATTTGTTGTTGGTTGTGCTAATATGGAATGCAAGTTTCATTGTTCATTTTGTTTAGTTTGCTTATTGAGTCTAATTAAGAGCTTTGTAGTGAGCTTCGAAATTTCCTATTATGGGTTTAGGGGTGTTTATAATGGTTTCTAGGCTTGGAATATAATTTTGCGTTGGCATTGTTGAGTTGAGTTATGTATTTGTTTATTTTCTTTATAGAGCCATTCTTTTTTTCTATTTGGAGGATAGAAGTTCTATGGCGGAAGCATACTTAATCAACTGGCTTTTTGGGAAGTGTTGTTTGCCAAAACGATGAATTTGGAAATTAAATTACAATGCCTTTGAAGTGGGATTGATGTAGATCCTGATGTTTAAAGGCGAGTCTCTGGAACGGTAGATAATGATTAAAGTGAAGTTAAGAGAGGGAGTTCCGTAGTTTCTTAGTTAGAGTGTAGGATGGAACCGAACATATAGGCTCAATCATGAAGTGAAAGTTAACCCGTTTGAATGAAGTGTAGTGTCAAACAGTTTAAAGTAGTAGCTTTAAAAGGGAAGGTGCAATAAGGTAAGAATAAAGGAAAGTGCAATAAGGAAAGAATAAAGGAAGGTGCAATAAGAAAAGAATAAGGGAAGGGTTGTTGATTGTTCTCTGCTGACACTCCGAAGGCGTTTTATATTCAAAAGAGAAGCGGCTCTTCTAAATGCATCGCGAAACGCTATGCTAAAACAGACTGTGACTTGCAACTCCCCCACATCACCGCGAAGTAGGATTCGGGGACCATGTGATAATAAATTCTTATTCAGTGCTGAGCCCTACAATAGATCCAAGTCAGAACTGAGGCCCAATAAACTCATGAACAGCCCAACCGACAAATTTTGCAAAACAAAACCATAACCATAAAATATGGTCAGTCGGCATGGATAGGAATATTGAGATGGAAAGTTAAATACAGATGGTAAAATAGACTGACAGGAAGGCGTAGGTAAACAAAGCTTGTAAAGATCGATAGATAATTTGGAAAATCAGTAGAAGTCAGGCAATGGTGCAAGCCAAGGGGGATCTTCAAGACATGTTAAAATAGACAGACAAAAGAGGGTAGACGCATGAGAATAAAAAAAAATGGCTAGATAATTTTAACAACTTCCTACCATATAAGCTTTAAAAAAGTACGATATATTTTGGAACTTAAGAACTAGATTAACTTTGTTATTTTAATTCGAAATATGACTTATAATTAACATTAACCTAATACTGACTTTTTTTATCTTAACAGATGCCATTCAAGCCTCGAAATAGATTTATTTGGAAATCGACCAGAATTGCAGTGATTTTAAAAGAGTGTGGCAAGGACTCGAGGGAAAGAGAAAGCACTTCTTAAAATCTAGAAAAGCAGCATCCTCACTTAAAGAGGAGAAACTTTTAACTTTACAAAAGTCATAGCAAGATTTTTCTCCTTCGCAACTGACTTTTATATCAGCATAACAATTTTCCTCAAGTTCATACCACGGGAATTTCAATTCAGCCAACTTTACTGAGTCAGCTTGAAATGATTTCTTGAAATGATTTCTACCTTTTGAAGTCGGAATAACTGATCTCGCAGTCACATTCTACCTTTTTCGCCAATAGGTTCTGGATCAAATGGTAACGGCAGAGAAAGCACAAGGAAGACGAAAAACTTTAAGATGTGCGAAAGAATTCTCCATTTTTTTTTAACTACTGGGGAGGAATTCAAATCCAATTAGATTCAATAAGTTGCTGTCTATCTCATTTCGCATAGGTCAGGTAGATTTCTCTGAACTTCGCTTGCCCACCCTAGACGGGGAAAAAGGGTTGTCCCGTTTAAGGATGGGGGATATAATAGATCAATGGCTTTTTATATGGTTCTGGGATTTAAACAAGAAAAACAAAAATTGTCTTTACTATTAGACAAACAAATAACAGAATTTAACAATAATATAATTTATACACTATGGGATAACTATTCGTTCAGCAAAGGAATAAATTTACAATGAAATGCTTCAGCACGAGCTAGGAGTAGCACAATATTTCCTCGAGCGAAAATGGGGGGGAGATTAAGAGGTAAAGCCTTGTAAGCGGAAAACGTCACGCCTCTTCCACGGTGATCGAGAAAACGGTAATAGGCTCACGATTTTCCAAGAAGAGGGAAGGGACCTTAAGTGGGAGTTCGAGCGAGTAACACAGATCGAAGCGCGTATTCCAGAATGAGTCCTTACGTCCTTGACTGGTGTAGTTCTAAACAACAGGTTTCTGACCTGCTAGTCGCTTATGAAGGAGCGCTTTGTGTCCTTATTCTGGTTCCAATGAATCCACATGATTACTGCTTGGATACCGTATGAGCAGTGCTTGACTCTTATTTGAATACTAATTTGCTCGTTTCCGCGCTGGAAAATATATAAGGCTTCGCCGGAAGCGATTTTGTTTGCCGTCGGAAGTGGGTCCCATTCCGATTCGTAACGCGGCAAGTAAATGTTTAGCGCCCTCTCGCTGATTTGTGTTCCGGGCTCCAGCTAGACTCTTCCCGCTTCGTTGTCGCTCCGGAAGTTTCCCGAAAGATGCCGGTCAAAGATTCGTTCATGAGTGAGATACCCCCTTAGGCCCTTTAGTCTGCGTGAATCTCTTTCTCTGACAATCATAATTGTTACTGAAAACACGTTCGTTACCCTTTTCTCATCTCGGATTTAAACATATATTTTATTTTTACTTTGTTCGAGTTAACCTTGTTCTAACATATCTCTAGCATAAACTTAGACTTCTTAGAGAAATCGGGGTCCGATCTTGTATAAATGAAATTATCAATAAAATAAGGTGTGCTAACCAAAAGGTCACGTACTATCACTTATTCTGATTTATGACTTTAGGACCTTCAAATCTTTTCATAATTCAATAATAAGGGTTTAAAATTTCTTTACAATTGGCCATATAGTTATGATGTTATTGCCAAAAGAAAATAATTCCTGAGGTAACCTTCGGAGGACTTTGGCAATTATATAATTTGAAACAGAATGTGTAAAACAACATAAGGGTTTCAGAATTCGTTAAAATCGGCCGAATAGTTATGATATTATTGTCAAAACAAAAGAATTCCTTGGCTATCATTGGGAGGACTTTGGTAAATAGATCATTTGGAAGAGAATGTAAAATAATTTAAGGGTTTCAAATTTTGGCCGAATAGTTACAATTTTATTACAAAAAAAATAAAAAGAAAAACGTGGACCGATCGACCGACATCGTGAGATTTAAAGTCGCCCGCAACTAGACTCGCACGCGACTGAAAATTACTTATTAAAAATTTAGGAACAAATGTCGTTCTAGAAAAGACAATATGATATTAAAAGATATAATTAACGATGGAGGGGAAAATAAGTAGCCAGAAAATGGGAGAAGAATTCCAATACATATATTACTTGCCCACTCTTTTTAATCCATAAGCAGCAAAACCTATAAATTGATTTGTAGGACCACCTATATAAACTTTGAAACCACGACGAATTTATTAGATCGAAAACTAGTCGTACGTAGAATATCGAAAAGGACAGGAAGAAAGCTTATTCCCTAAAGAGCTGCTTCGTCAAGGGAGAGGGCAGTGTAAATTTTAAGCCTAGAATTGAACACAGGTTGGATCTTCGTATTTTTATCACGGGAATATTGGGAACCAATGTGAAATTCTTTTAATCTTTTTGAGTTTACTTGGATTGTTTCGTGGATTCACTCTTTCATTTAATTCTCAAATACCTTCATCTTCCAGTAAACCCCCATTAGGCTCTTTTCGGCTAATTTCTCTCATTTTATTTAAAATTCTCAAGGCAATTTTGAAATTGAGCGGAAGTTTAAAACTTTCTTGAACCAAAGATGATTGACATGGTATGTGCCGTCTCGCCTTTTGAATAATTGTAAAACTAATCAACTTTTAATTTATCGATTCGCCCTGCCTCCATGTAACTGATGCCAAGGGACTCAACGGTGAACAGGAAGTCTAGTCCTAGATTTAAATCAGAGTCAGATCTAAAATAATTTAAAGGATTTAAATAAAAAAGCGACGGATTCTGAATAGTATTAAAGATCAGTTTGGACGTTTGGTAGACCTCGGCTTCGGGTATAGATAGTCTATTATGCGATTTAATATGATATCGTGCCTCGTTTTTCCCTTCAATTTTACCATAGTTGAGGCTGGTCACCAGTGGATTATATTCCGATACGAAATTCCCGTGAGCTGCTTATAAAGAGTCGAAATTTTGTGTGTTGTGAAAGGAAATCACGCTCCACTACGAGGGAGATACTCCTTTTGGTCTGATAAATAATCACCCCTCAAACGTGTCTGGTAAAGAACGGTCTCAGACCAGGAGGAACCCCTCGCGAAATTTGGAGTGGCACCTGCAATGACACTCGTAATTTCTTCCGACAGTGGCTTAGTTACTGTGCAGTAAGTAACTGCCTGAAGCGCCGATTGGTTCCTTGTGCTAAACCTTTTTGGAAAATCACGAATAAGCTAACACTTTCGCACAGTAGTACTACATACACCAAGTTATGTCACAAAACATCGCAATTTTATGCAGTTCATATTAAAAAAACGAAGATGTTGAGGAAGATAGGTTCCAAGGTAGCAGCCGATTCTTTTCATTATATATTTCGAGACAAAGAGGAGGTGGAAGGCTCACACTAAATGGGGACACCATTTTCTGACACAGCTTGGGCTGTACGTACCCCAATACTTAGTTACAGTAAAATTAAGCGTTATGTTTGAATCGACTAACAACCGAGCTGAAATTCGATTGGAGCGGAGTAAAAGAAACCCGAATACCCGAATGCCTTTGTTTGTGTAACAATTCACGTTTTAATTGCATATGTGTGCGACAAAAGCTCGCTCGAATTAGCACCCCGAGCGATGGAAAATCATTAAGGATTGTACGATCTTTGATAAGCAAAATCAATTAGGCACCGGACTTAATTGAACTCGATTTTCCCCGTTATCATCAATCTACGTGTATATTGATTTTGACTGTAAATAAGTGGAGCCTGAGTTATTCGTATATAATTGTGTTTTTTTTCTTGGTCCTTGTATTCCTTGAGAATTAACAGAAACGGACGTTAAAAGGGCTTGGAATGCGTCCATTTCTATTTTGCAAATTAAATTTGAAATAGTCGGTTTAATCTACTTCACTGAGTCAAGAATTAACTTTGAGGTTAAGTATTTTATAATTGAATTTTGCGGAAATTTTATGAATACCCTTCTTAAGTTCCCGATACTCTAATTTTCAAACCCTAGAGGAATTTCGGCACCTGAGTTATTCGCGTGCTTTTCTAGGCCTAGAACAAAAAATATTTTTGTCTAATCAATGGTACTACCTATTTACCATTGACAGAAGTAATTTCAATATCTAGACATCATTCTTGTTTGAGGTAACAATACTTTACACAATATTTGAAATGCAATGCTCACGATTGAATTTAATCGAGGATAATTAATTATTTCTCTTTTATCGATACTGAAACCATCCTTTTGATTTCGCCTCGCATTTTAATATTCTCCATTTCTACTTATCTGCATTGCTTAGGAAACATTAAATCGCTAAAGATAAGAGTGTGAGAACATATTTTGGGGTTGATTGCACCAAATTATTTACTTACCACGGAGTCTATTCCACAATGTTCATTCTTTAAAGGCATATTTTTTTCTCTAAATAATGGTTTTCTCTCTAAAGAGTATTGAAAGGTTTTTATCTTCTTCGATGAACCTGTTGAGGAAAAATGGTGGGGGACATGATTGGAACCAAACTGGAAAAAAGATGAGATGCTAACATACTCGAGGAAGGGAAATGAAACAGTGACATGCCGGTTATCACCCTCATTCCCACAATAAACACACATAGATAACTCAGGAGCAAGATCGAAATAGATCTAAAAATAAGAGGAAGCCACAATCATGACAAAGCATGCAAACGCACTAAAACCTGACGACCAAAGCAATATCACAATTTACCCTAGAAAATCTATTAAACGAACCAAATGATCAAGTGACAGGATCCTATAGAGAAAACAACAACAATAGTACAACAAAAACTATTTACAATGTGCACCTTTGGCAAATAAAAAAGATAAAGGCAAAAAATGAGACGAGAAGGGAAAATGAGAGAGAGAGCCGAATGTACAGAACTCTACAAGATTATTAAAAAGCAACTCAAGGTAGGTCAGTACATATAATAAAGATCTAGTTGGGAAAAATATTGAAAACAACAAACAAACCCCTCAAAGAGATCTAATCAAAATGATTAAACAAAATCTCAGACAGAGAATAGAGACCTATAATCAGGAACTATATATTGACGATGACCTCCTTACAACAATTGCCAACTACTTAAAGAAAGATAAGAAAATCTCATCAGTACAGAAGGTCAGAATTTTGACTCCAATTAAAAGCATCAAAAGTGCTAAAGCACCTGGGAAGTATTGATCTACAATCGAGGTTATATATACTGAGAGTGAAAGTTTTTACTGAACTAGTAGCTACCCTGTTAAAAATAATACTTGAGGGAAAGTAAGATTTCGGTGTCATAGTTTAACATTTAGTTGGACCCCATTTTTAAGAACGGCGACAGGGAAGACTAAAACAACTACACGTTAATCAATCTCTTATCAACAACATATAAATTATTTAGATAATTCTTGAGTGCAATCAGGCAAATCTCAGAAGTAACTATAATACTTACTTAAGAACCTCTTCAGGCTGTTTAACAATTTTTGCATTCGTAAAGCAGGTAAATATTTTGATTCATTACTCAACAATTAAGTTTCTTATAGTGAAGTAACATGTCCTTTTAAGCTTCCTTCGATTAGTTATAGAATATAAATTAAAAAAAAGGAGTAAGCAAAGAGGATCCTACTTCCCTAACATACTTTCTGCTGTCCTTGAAGGGATTTTCATGATTTTGGAGTGGACGAAAAAGGGAATCAGAATTAATAGGAGATATTTAAATCATATTCCCTTTGCTGATGAAAAAGTATCATTCTCTTGAAATAATACTATGTCATCAGCAAAGCACTATCAGACAGAATGACAGCAAATGATTTTCACAACTGTGCACAATATTGACTTTATAAAGACTAAAATAATTATCTATAGTTTTGCAGAAAATAGAGCAATTTGGATTGACGATCAAATGTAAGGGCAGCTACAAAAAAGCGATACTTAGGAAAGCTTGTGACTCCTACAGGGAACGTAAAAAAAGCATGCATGCAGAAACATCACAGAGAAACAGAGAGAGATACATGCCAGAAACAATACCCGGAGATTAATGGAGTGGTTGGTTCAGTTAGTTTTTTTAAAGACCCCATCTGGCTTCTGCCTACTAGTGAAAGAGTCGTTGTAAGCTCGTTACAACATGGCATGCTTAAAAATACACGCAAAATATCAGACAGAAGCAAATAACATAAATACGAAAAACAAAAGACAAAATCAAATAACAAAAATACCCTCCCCCCCAAAAAAAAAATGAAAAACAAGCAAATAAACAAGAAAAATCAAAAGCAGCTCAAAAGAAAGCAAGAAGAAGCAGGAAGCACGCATCTACGTCGGGGAAGGCCCGCCTCCACCTGGCAAAGGAAAATGCGCCCTATGACAAAGTGTGTAAAAAACAGCAGGTTCCAGCCTCTCCAAAAGACAGATAGTCTACAAGTCTATGTAAACGAACCTCTCCTGGAGAAAAAAGACAAGCTGTAGCAACCATGCTCAATCCAAAACGAAGAGAGGTGACGTGCGCAAAGATCACCCAGATTAAGACATTCAACAAGAATGTGTCAAACAGTCTTGTGGACAAGGCAGTCATCGCAATAAAGTACATGCAAGCACTCCTTCAAATGGTCGTGCCTCCAGTCCAATTCGAAGATCAGCCAACAACCTGAAGCCTACGCAGCATTAGAAGCTGAGTCCATGGGAACAGTCCCGGTGCACTGCCACGCAACTCTAAGTTCCTCTTGGCCGTTTCCCATCTTCTGTGCCAAGAGCCCGGATTCCTGCAATGTAATCGGTTTGAGGAATGGCCAAACGCTGGTTTGGTCGCGCAGTCGTCGTGGACTCTTTGACGCCCTCATCGCGCGCTCATGCCATGCAATTCACACATGTCCAAAAACCGTGGCGTCACAGACATCGGAAACCAGGGGTTATTGAGATTCCCATGCGCCTAGAGCAATCAGGATGCTTTGTGGGTCGCTAAAGATCACAATTCTTTATCGGAACGGAGTACGATGCGTTATCTCCCGTACCCATTGGTATATTGCAACCAGCTCGGCCTTGAAGACCAAAACAGCACCAGATAGAGCCTTGCTGCCTTCAAATAGAGTGGATACGGCGTGGAAACCGACCCCATTTTGCGAGTTGAAGCCATCCGATTTCACTGGCACAAAACTAGGATGACAGGAAGTGTGCTACCAAAAGTCCGAAGACAATCCTTCTCTCGCTGTGGAAGATTTGGAAGCAGGGGTGTGGCGACAAATATTCAAAGGTGGTAGCCGCCAAGGTAGTGTCCTTGGCAGAACCAGAAGCGCCAACGGCCTGAGAGCAACACAAATGTCTCAATGGTGTTTTCTCGCACTAAACCCAAAGCGCTTGGTGGCATTGGCACCCTGGAGATCGTCTTTCGATGCAATGAGACTCATTTGCGACTGGCAGAGGCACCGGGCCTGCGAGTACAGGCACATACTGCACTGTACACGGCGATAAGCGAGTAGCATCGCCAATAGGCTCTTAATGGGTGATGTGTGGAAGGCACTGATTCTTACAGAGGCTGATGTGATGGCCATGTTGGTTAGGGAAACACGCGCACAATTTATCTTTATTAAAAAATTCTAATGTTGGAATTCTTTTTGCTTTCCTAAAGTCAGGGACCTTGAACGTTGCGTATATGGAAAGCTTTCTTGTAGGTTTATGGAATGGCTAGCACTAGCGGTGGAATAAGCGAGAGATTTGTTTGAATGGCATTAATCTGCCTGTCAGGAATCCCAGAAAAAATGGGCCACAAATTGTGTGAGGGTGCCAGATGTCACCATCATGAAGTTGCCAGCTGTTTTGGCTACTTAATCAAGAAAAAAATCATAAAAGTTTTGAAGGGGAAATTTATGTGACGTGTTGCGATAAAAAAATGACAAGAATAACAACAATATGCCTAGCTAGCCCCATTCCACCCTAAATTGAGCCAGAAAACTACCTTGCACAAATTTGGAGAATTTAATTCAGTTGGTGGAGGGAGAGGTAGCGTCGGAGAACCGACCGCTGGAAGTTGATAGGTGGAAGCTTATCGAGAGGTCTTTGCCCACCATTGGGAGGAAGAGGCTGATATATATATATATATATATATATATATATATATATATATATATATATATATATATATATTAAATGTATCTAATATAATTTTTTTACTTGGTAATAACATAAATGCTAAATATAATGTAATAAATCTCTATAAGCTTTGTTAAATGCAATATCTACTTTCGAAAAAACATACTGCACTCCTTTTATTAAGCTGTATCCCTGAATATTGCGAAATGGCAGTTTACACGGATGAAAAACTAGAAATAAACTCATTAGGGAAGTAAAACTATTCCGCTCGGTATTACTCTAAATTTTCCCCTCACCTTTAGAAAAAATTAGTGTGTCGATTATAAGTTTCAGAAGAGGGCGAGCTATTTCGATAGAACCTTAAGACTTCTTGCATTACTTTTATCTATTCCTTTAAAACTTCTTGCGTTACTCTCTTTACCGTCTAACATCCTAAATCCATTATATTTGTATAGCACAACTGGACCTGTGCTGGAGAATTCAATGATAATTACGCGTATGAAATGAATACCGTTGCTCTGTTCGATATGTGAAAATTAAAGCGACGAATCGACAGGGAGGAAAAAAGAGAGAGTGAAAAAAGAAGAGGAAGAAGAAAGAGAGAATGTGTGACAGAGAAGACTTTATTGCTAGGCTCCATAGATTGTTCTTCAGATAAGACCCACCCTATCTCTTTCTACTTTCAACGAATCCTTCCTCCCTGGTTCAAAGATTCCCTTCCATTGAAGCGGCACGCCAGACTGCCCCAATTTGGGCAAAATAACACCATTTATTGAGAGGCAGAGCTCTGCTCAGTCATGTCAAGCCAGAATTCATTCATGTTCTTGCACACGCGTAGAAGATTCGAAGTAACACTTGCCGACGAGATATCCCTCTCAATCAAAAGTTATCTATTGTAGCTGACACATCATCACTGTATTTCAAATCAAAAGTCGCCGCATATTGCTACTCTAACCCCATTAATGAACGACTCCAGATGGAGGCCAAAGACTCCTTATTGCTCGACAACTTCACGCGTTTCTTGTATAATTTCATTGAACTTAAACAGCATTTAATTTTTTTTTCCCCCTTATGACTAACTTAAGCATACAGTGCAAATCATTACTAACAATTTCTATATAATTAAATTGTTTTTGCGGTGTCGAAAGTGAAGCTATGTTCACTGCAATTGTTACAACTATATTTCCCACTAATCGATATTGTCTCTTCCTTCCTTCCTTCTTTCACCTTGTATAACACGTTCCTTGAAGTTTTCATTTCGGGGGTACTCTGATTTGTTAAACAGAAGTTGCAGCATCGATATTTTTTATCTACACCACCATAAAGAAAGTGTTATTGTGTCTTTTCAGCATATTTTTCAAATTGGGAAAGAGCTGTTTACACTTTTAAAATGCAATCATTTAGAGGGCTCAAACTCAGACAACCCCTTTCTTAGGCATTCCAAATTTTCATCATCATTTTAAACACTCCTCGATTAAATTTATATGTTTAACTTTCTTATGTCTTTAAAAAAATTGTATTTATGGTAAGTAAAATTAAATTAATTTCTTGCAGAACGTAATCTGTTTATTTTTATTACTCTTCGTAATAACTCCATTTATCGTCAAGCATTTAAAGGTTTCGGAAGAATCTGTTTCGTTATCGAATTACTTAAAGAATCACATGATTTAAAAAATTGTAAAACATCTTATACTATCAATGTATTCGGATAGGCTAGGGAGTATTTAGTAGATATTATTTTGAGTGGTTAATTCTTGCCTGTAAATGACACTGGTTAGAGCTACTTCACTCTATTTTCATTTAATTACTCAAAATTCATTAATTCCGTACCCCATTAAATCTCGCCAGCTTACTTACTGCTCGGCTAACAAGGACTCCATTCTTTAAATTACATTCTAACTCTAATATATTACTTAAATCTCACAAAGAGATTATCTCTTCGTGATTTCCGAAGTTTAACTCCACGAGGAAAACAATAAAATCCTCAAACTCTTCAGAGAAAAGTTTTGAACTTTTCCTGAAATTTGGTATTTGTCGTATCTTTCTCAATTTAAGTAAGTGAAATATATATATATATATATATATATATACATATATATATATATATATATATATATATATATATATATATATATATAGCAAATCTCTTACACTAATCCACGCTAAGGTATGTGACTTTGTGCTCTTGCAAGGTCCTTCAAAGACAAAGCCTTTCTGGCCAATGTGACGATTACTAGAATTAGTTCATGGGGACGATGGTAGGATCCGAGGGGGTCAGAGTAATATGAGGGCATGGTGAAATCCTTCAAATATCCTTAAAAATTTCCATCCTGAACTCTAAATCTAAGATTTCGAATGCCGATCCTCCATCAGTGTCCTGTAACCCCGAGGGTCCGACCCTTCTAATAAAAAAAGTCACCTCTAACCGTCCCAATATCGTTGTTGCCTTACTGTTGGAAAGTAACTTATAAGTATGATGACTAGATTTTATGATGGATTAATTTAAAATGCAAAGAAATAGAAAAAGAACCCTAAATTTGTTATAGGTATAAATTTAAGTTTCTTTAAGCTTCCAAATTTTACTCTTCAAAAAGGTTTCCTGGCGAAGGGTGTTGTTAGAAATATACTTTCTACTAATCCATTTTCCACTTTCCTCCCTTTTTCATCTCTCTTTGTGTATTTTAACAGCTGTGTCTTCAAGTTTTAGCTACAGTGCCTCAAGATTTTGAATACAGTTTTATGATATTGGTTTTCAAACTTTGTTAGAGGCACGCACTGATCTTTATAGCTCCCTGGAACTGTGGGTGAGTGGATGGGGTCTCTTATATATCTTCAGTCAAGACTTATTACACTCATTTTACCATTGTAGGTTGGTTAAGGGGTAATGGCTCCCCCTTTTTCAACCTTCAAAAGCGGTTGTTTTGAATTGGACAAGTGGAATGCTTGGAGGAATCAAACCGTCAAATCTCCCCATTTCAGTGAAGACCTTTGAATTCCAACGAGGCTTCAAATAGTTTAAACTCTATTCAAACTGTAATCTTCCGCCTTTATTTAAACTGAAATATCATTGTATGATATCAAACACTATTCAGACGGCAATCGTGCATATATTGTTCAAATAAATATCAAATCTAAACACTTAATGAATTCCATTTTTAACTTTATTTCCACTAACGAGAGAAGACGAAGCCAAAATCATTTTCGGGCACAGATGAAAGGAACAATGATATTTTAAAATTGAAGTTAATTGATTCCCGATCGTTTATTTCTTTTCCAAAGGCCAATATTAATCACTTACCTAAAAGGTTGGTGACTTCCCTCATATCTACACCATAGTACTAACACAAAGAAAGGTAATTATTTCTCTTTACCAATTCGCATTAGAGTAATTAATTTCATCTTTTCTGTGTTATCATATTATTTCGTATTTTAAAAATGACAATGTATAATTTATTACCTTGCAATTTTTCAGAGTAAGGAGCATATAATCAACGTTTCCGAAATCAATGCCCTCGTTGATTTCGGAGGTTCATCAAAACAAAGTCAAATACGTCCTACTGGAATATAATATAGTTATGACAATACCATTGATAGCAACAAAAATGGAACCAGTAATTGCCACAAAGTATTTCTCTTTTAATTTTAACATAAAATCTATCACTTCATGTTAAACATAAGCCTACTTTACTCCCGAAAACCCTCCACATTTTCTTTTACAAGCACTTGACCCTTTCATCTTTCAATCATCTCCATAGATTCTCTTTATTGTTACAGAAAAGATCACTTTTAAAGTACCTCCAAACACTATTAGCTAGCCACCATGAGAAATTTAGCTCCTTAAGCAGCTAAAATAATGAAAAACTAAACTAGGTTGGTCAATATGAATCAAGGAAATGTAAAGGCAGCAAATACTGACAATTCAATTTTACAATTCTTCCAATGGGCCCATTTTGTTTGTTTAAAGTCAAATGAATAGAGTATATTGGTCTTACTGTCCAACATAATATTTTAAGTACACCAAGCATCAGGCTAGAGCGAAAGGAAAAGTGAGAAAGATGGCAAGCAGACAGACAGGCACAGAGCCAAGCAAATAGAGAAACATTTACGGATACCAGCTTTTCTCTCCTATTTACTTTGTTTTCGAGTCTTATTGGATTGATCTCTCATTCCGTCTTTGTAATGGAATTACTTCGTGCTTGTAGCTTGATTGCTGTCTGCATTTTGCGAGCTTGCTTATATGTAGGGATGCGTGGAAGAATCGAGGTATATACATGAATTCATATTGACAGGTATACAAGTTTCTTCACCTCTTTAAAACCACGAGTTGCTGTTAAAGAAGAGAAAGAAAGACTAATTAAAGGTAGTGAGCAAAGAAACAAAAATGACAAAGAAACGTAGTAAATCTGTCAACCCCTTAACACATTAACTGCCAAGGGGGTAGATCCAAAGCGAGTCACCGGGTGCCATGGTAGTTTCTTGACAAAAATAGGGTATTTTTGATGTTCTATATGCGTTAGTACCATTTATTGGTGATTTTGTTGATTACCAGAGTCATGAGATCATTCTTTTCTTTCGACTGACGCGGCGCCTGCTGTTAGTTTACTCACCTAATGTGTGACCCGGGGAAGGGCTTTGCTAGTAAAGCATCACTTGTCAGTTATATTTGACTGACGTTTATATTTAACCTCCAGAACATAGGTATTGTCAATAATCTCACTTACTTTCTTTCATTTCAGCTTTATAATTATTAACCTTCTAAAATGAGTACCGTTAGTTCTGATTCTACAAGAAGAAGAACGATACATGTCAGGGAATGTAACCTGGCAGCTGCGCTCGAAGAAAACAGGGCATTTGAAGAGTTAGATCTGGATGATTCGGACGCTGATCCAGATTATATACCTGATGCAATTTCATCAGATGATGAAAATGAAGTGAAGATTCATGAGAATGTTGCTGAATTACTTTCCCAAATGGCCGATGAACAGTAAGAAGTAAAAATGAAGGTCAATAAAAGATGGTTGATGCAGGAGATCTCATTGAATGGGAAACATTTCTGGGACGACAGAAATCTTTTCCATCTACTGTTACATCTGGTAAATTTATATTGCTAGATGCCAGTCCATATGCCATCTATAAAGACTTTGTGGATGATGAAATTATACACGAATTGGTTAAGCAAACAAATTTGTATGCCACCACAGCGCTTGCCAACATTACCATCAAGACCCATTTAAGGTTCCATAAATGGACTCCAACTCACAGCAATGAAATGAGTAAATTCCTTAGTTAAGCTATGTGGATGGGCCTTGTGAGGTTAGGGAGCATTTAAAATTGTTCGTGTAACAGTTATATATATATAAGAATAACATTGCATCTACTACCATGAGCGGAAATCATCCTCTACTGGACATGCTACTAAATAAATTTCAGGTCACATTTTCACCATGACATTATATTGTCATTGATGAAAGCCTCATCTCCTGGAGAGGAAGAGTAGCGTTCCTCAGTATTTTCCAAACAGAGCCCATAAATATGGCATCAAATTATTCAAACTGTGCTCGTCAGAAGTATATACCTATATTAATATATATATATATATATATATATATATATATATATATATATATATATATATCAAACTTCACCGCAGGATTGATAAAACGGATTAATTTTTCTTCGGAAATAGTTATTTCTTACTTCGAAAGAATCCGAGCTAGGGTGGGATTCGAACCGTGCACAAAGAGGCAGCGAGCAACCGCTTTGATCTCAATTAAACCGCCCTTTAGACCACTCAGCTACGCGGAAGAGAAAAATCTTCCGGATTTTATCTTCCGCGAAGGCAAGTCTGTTGGGTTTTCTTCAGACGGGACCCAACACGCTTGATCCTAAAATCTTTCTCTTATTAAACAAGTATAAAGATGAAGTGGAGTACCCGAAGACCCGCGCGTACGGAAACCTGAGGGCAAGGAGAAAAAAGTAAATTAATTCTTCCACGTAGGACGGACAAGGGGACCTGAAAATATAGGAGGAAAGTTTACCCCGGGGAGACACTCAACCCATCGCTAGCTCAGAAGCGTCCGCGTACAAGCGGCCCCACCTGAACTCAAGCAGATTCCACGGGGCCCAGGTGGAGGAGAGGAGGGCCTTTAGCATCGAGACCCTGGGGCTACGTTGGTTAACAAGCTGAGCCCAGAAGTGTGGGTGGAAGGTGGCGCCACAGACGAAGTTGAGGAGGCGTCCTAAGCGCCCCCTGAAATCCGAAGGGCAGGCGACACGGGGAGGGGGCATTCGAGGGCGTAGACAAGACGCCCTCGCATCTTCAAGGTGAGGCGCGAAGACTTCGAAGAGAGGTCAATCTCCACGCACAAGTTACTTAGAGTCTGGCTGGTCACCAGCGTAATCTTTGCTCGATTGATACCCAGACTGTTCTTAAAGAGGGCATCACAGAGGCGATGGAGGACGTCGGGGAACCAAGGAAGAGCACGTCGTCCAGATGGGTATATGCAGTGCAGGCATAATTCTTGGCAAACTCGGACATAATCAGGGCTATACACATTTGCATAACGAAGGTGCTTACCTGATAAGCCCATGGGGAGCTTGGTGAACCTGTACCTCTGCCCTTTGCACTTCACTCCCAAACCAACGGCGGGCCTTCAGGTGCAAAGGTATGCGGTAGAACCTACATACTTCATAAGTCTACTTTGAAGGCAAAGCTGGAGGGACCTGCCTCCTGCAGCACCTTTTCCAAGGATGGTAGACGGAAGACGGGGGCCGTATAGTGTCCCGAAGCAGTAAGGGGGGACATATCGTACACGATCCGGTCTCCGGTGCTATTGCTGGGGACCAGAAGAAGGCGGTGCGTGCGTGAATTGTGTTGAAAGTTCTAAGACCTGCGAGCGGACGAGAGCGGCCATGGGGTTCTGAAGGTTGGTCACGGTGGTGTAAAAATTCCGGTAACGACCGAGAATGATCTTCACTCCCTTGCCAGCAGATGATTAGGCAAAGTTGGGGGGCAACAGGAGGCCGGAATAAACGTGTCCCGGGATAAAATCGCAGATATGACTCACACATTCACCCCTGGTCTGGTGGGCTAGCGGGTCGAACACCAAAATTTGCTCGTTGTCTTCGGCCTCATCCCCATCCGGCTCTTCCCTAGAATCGACCTGGAGTAGCGGTGGCGCATTCTGAGCAGGAGCCTCCGCCGGCAAAGGAGGAACTAGCTCGGGAACTGGCCCGGCAGGGGGAGCTCAACTCTTGGGAAGCCAAGATGGCCACCCTGAGGCCTGGGTTCTGGGAGAGGAGTTCTAAAGGTCGTTTTCCTCATCCTGCGATGGCTTCACGATGTTCAGAGCTTCAACCGCGGCTGCGAGTCCAGGGTCCCATGCCAACACACGCTCCTGCTCCGTAAGCTCGAAATCCCCGAGGTTCTCCCAATCCTCGTCGACAGCTGCCACCTGTGAAAGAGAATAAGGGGGAGAACTAAGGGGGAAGGGGGCTAACGGTAATCTCCAAGGGCTCCTCCGGTGATTCCAACCACTCGCCAGAAGCCACTATTCCGTGGTAGTCGCCCGCTCCGACCTCCACGTCGATGCCGAAGTGTTTCTGCCGAGAAAGGAGAAAAATACAAGGGGATAGGAGGGGGGAGGCGGGGAAAGTTCGGGTCTGGACGGTCACGGAATTTAATTTGCAAAAATGTACACATATCCAGGAGGATTTATCTAGTTTCCTTACTCTAACTATTGGGGAACAATAATTTGAGGGGAAGGCCTCAATGATATTGAGGTTAAGCAGATTGCTAACCTCGGCGTTAAAGGCATTTCTCAGATAAATTGTAAGGGGGTAAGGTCTTGAACAAACAGGTTCTTGGGTAGCGAGAATTATATCATGCTCGAAGTTAATAGCACACCCAGGGGTCTCCGAAATGAGTTCTTCAAACTTGCTAAAAATAAGCTGCAACTGGCTAGTTTGGTAGGAAGTTAGCTGCTTATTGATATCCAAATTAGTGGGGGGTAAATGGATGGAGCCGTGCCAGTCGGTTAGTGAGTAATCCCTATCCTGTTAGACGCAGACGGCTTGTACAAAGTACAGGGCATCCGTAGTGTATTCGCCCTCTAAAGCTGTCTTTTCGTCTGTGGTAACAATGTTGTTGACATACGTGCGGCGGTGATATCTTTTTAACATGTTGACGTGGAACAGATTCTCTCCTGTGAGGGTCTTAATTAAATGATACACAGGTCCTTGCTCTTCACAAATTAGGAAGGGGCCTTTCTATTGGCGCAGAAGTTTGTTGCTCTCCGTAGGAAGTAGTAATAGAACCTTATCACTGAGCTTCAGCTTCCTCTCCTTCGATTTGACATCGAAGTAGGTCTGATATTTTTCTAAGTTACCGTCGGCATTTTGGTATGCAATCTCGGCACACTTTTCTAATCTTCGTTAAAGTTCCAAAACATACTCGTAAGAAGATTGGATTTCCCTTTCTAACTTGGCGTTAGAGAATAACTTATTGAGGATGCTACTGGAACCTTGCACGTTACTTCGGTTGATTAATTAGAAAGTAGCAAATCCAAGCGTACGATGTGGAATCTCCTTGAATGCAAATAGTACCATGGGCAAGAAGCGATACCACGCATAAGGCTGTTCAGCACACAGCTTTTTTAACATCCACTTCAAGGTTGCATTAAATTTCTTGCAAACTCCATTTTCGCAGGGCTGGTAAGAGGTGGTAAAGAGCGGTTTTACCATCAACAGTTTCCCGAAATATTCGATCAATTCAAAGTAAATTGCCGCCCTCGATCGGACAATACTTCCTTTAGAATGCCTAACCAAGAGAAGATGGAAATTGGCTTCGGCACACGTAACACTGTCGATTCTCTTCCAAGGTACAGCTTCAGGGAAACGCGCAGCACAGTCTACGGCGGTAAGGATATAAATATGCCCTTCGCTGGAAGGGATACGAATGGGACCAACAAGGTCTATAGCCACTCGATAAAAGGGTTTCGATATGATTTGTCAATTTTGAAGGGGGGCCGGTTTAACTCGCCCTTTTGCAATGGTTGTCTGGTACATGTCACAAGATAGGCAATATTCAGAAATGTCAACTGCAACACCAGGCAGATAGAAATACATGAAAATCCTCTGAACAGTCTTATTGTGGCTGAATTGGTCAGAAAACACACTATCGTGGGTAATTTTAAAGACCAGAGGAACATGCGAACGGGGAACACAGAGGGCGGGAATCTCAGGGTTAACGCCATCCGAGCATGAGCGATATAACAAGGCTTTTTTCACGATGTAAGACGCTGTCTTGTTACTGCGGATCGAATCCTGTCCAGGTTCCAAGATTGATCCAATAAGAGAAGAAGATTTGGGCGCTCTTTCTGTCTTTGAACGAAATCTGAAATCTAAATCTAAGGATGTTTCAAGGGCAGCGGGCGTCTGGGATTGCTTCTCTGCCTGAGCCACAGGGTTATATGAAACTTGGTGGCACTGTCCTACTAAAACGGAAAAGAATTTGATAGGGGCTGACACGACTTCAGCCCATCCGGAGAAGTATTGACACTGGAGGTAACAGTTTATAATAGGGAAGTGGTTTGCGCATCCCAGATAGTCATGGACTACCGCAAACATTTTGTGGTATGGGGCCACCTGGGGAAGAAGTTCATTTGATACACGGTACAGGTACACCCGGTATCCCGGTCGAGGTTGGTGACTCAGCACCTATTAACGCTTCCGTTTTGAAATTTCAACTTTATAGAAGATGAAATTCACATGGTGTCCTGCAGTACTGGGTGACAAGATTGGAGATGAGGTCTCTTGTCGCGATGGAGGAGAGCAACATTCCCCTTGTGTACTTGGTGAATGGGATTAGCACGGAGTTGGGAATTTGGGCGCGTGTGGCCTCCGACACGGCACGCAAAATATACGATTGACCTACGGGGAAAAGTTGATGCCGGGTGATTAGAAATGAGGGGCTTGACATCACTGGGTTCCGATTGAGGGAAACTTCGGGGCTTAAAGGGACCCGTCACCTTTGAGAATTTGAGGGAGTTCTTAGGAAGGAACCGCGAATTATTAATTTTATTCTTGGGAGATAAAGGGGGAGGCTTTTTATTTTCTTTCGAGAATAGGTTATGACTTGCCACATAGATATCTGCTTCTTCTATGCACTCTTTGAAAGAGTTGCACCGATGACCCTTCACAAAGGTGCGGATCTTTGGTGTTAGCGATGCCAGCAACTTATCTCTTTGAACAAAATCTACCAGGGACTCATAATCGTGGAAGACTTTCGATGCGTCTAACCAAAAATTGAAATTACGGGAAAGAGTATATCCAAAATGACGGAAGGTCATATTTGGCTGGATGCGGGCGTGGCGGAATTTGGCGCGTTAGAAGTCAGGTGTCATATTAGACGCCGCGAGAAGTTCAGATTTGAGGGTGGAGTAATCCACCGTAGCTTCCGAGGGAAGAGATACGAATATGTCTCGGAGCTGAGGAGGGGAAAAAGCTTAGCGACACCGTTTGTTTTGATGTCCCAATTATTAACTTCAAAAATTTTATTGATGTGAGTGAGAAAAGATCCGAAGTCCTCTCCTTCATTGAGCGTGGGAAATTTAACGGAGGCGGAGTAAGGGGCTCCTACACGGGAATTGACTGAAAGGGCTTTGAGCCGATCGCGATTTAATTCCAACTCATATTGACGAATTCTCTCGCGCTCTTCGCTCTCTCTAATATATTTTTGTTCACCTCTCTCTTTTCTCTCTTTTTCTTGTATATAAGTGACAAGGTCTTTGGCACTTAAACCAAGAGATTCTCCTAGGAGTTTAAATCTCTCGAACGAAGGCATTTTGTTCGTAACATGGTCGTAAGTTGTCCGAAAGAAAGGGTTCAATGGACCGTCGGCATGGTAAGGATGAGGCTTGAGTCACAAATTACTGGCACACGGAGGAATGTGCTTGTTTAAACACGAAAGCTTTGCTATCCAAATAACCACACTAATATAATAGACGACTAAACAAATAAAAAATCAAATAATGAAGTCTTCGTGGAATGAAAAGGGCTCAGACTCTATTAATCCGCAGGGGATTAAAGTGACCAAGGGAGATGCTCTGTTTCCTGAAAAAAAATTTCTATTAAAGGTTCTGGGACCAAACAAACATACAAACACTATGCGATAAATAAATATGGCAGCATTGTTTCTTCTTTTGTTTTGTCTTTGCAACTCAACGGTACTCAAATTTGAAAATGACAATAAAGTTATTTTAAAAAATCTCTCCAAAGACGTTTTAAAATCCCTATCACACCTCATTTTATAATAGAGAAATGTATATATAAGTATATGTCGTGGAATGGCCATACTCTTTCTCTCTCTCTTTCTCTCTCTCTCTCTCTCTCTCTTCCTTTCTCTTTTTTTTTCTCTCTCTCTCTCTCTCTCTCTCTCTATATATATATATATATATATATATATATATATATATATATATATATATATATATATATATATATATATATATATAGTTATGTAAGTACTTTTGCGGCTTTGGGCTTAAGTTGGTCGAAGACCGTTACTGAATGGAGAAGTTGTTATATGTCCAGTGGGATGGTTTATTATTAACATTGCGTGTTTCTTTTTAAAACATATATTTCAGAGTGCAAGTTGGCCAAAGATTAACAGGTAGCTGGTACGCGTTGGGATTGAAAAAGTAAGGCAATGACGAAAATATATCTTTACTAGCAACAAAACAATATTCGAATTTGCTCAAATATTTGGTTTAAAGGGAATGGTCGTACAGACGGAGTTAAATGTCTACGCGAGATACAGGTAGGTTAATTAGGGGATTAAGGATGCCGGATTCAGGTCGATGATTTAAAGGAGGGTTTTAAACCAAGATGCACACACAAAGAATGGATCGATTGGGTAAGCCAGATTCTAGATCAATTTGCAGGCGGCAACGGTTACAATCGCTCACGTGCTCGTTGCAGAAAAGTGGCCAGTTGGGATACGATGACTGCGAAGGGGGAACTCAGATTACCTCTCGCTTCCGATGAGGGAGCACTCCTCGGTGGCCCTTGGAGATGGCAATCCTCGTCAGATAGTCACCGCTTAACTAGGGCAGAGTTCATGGACGTCAATTTAGCCTTCGTTCTCGAATCTAAATCGCCGATGTCTCCCATCGTGGGGTAAAGCGAGCGTCCTTCAACTCGTTCACGGTATTAGGTGAGGAGGATTATATAGAGGCTTGGTGAGGTGGCTTTTGGTGGCTTTGGCGGGCGCCTCCACCCACACGTACGATTTTGGTGACAAGCCCATAACTCTTTCGGGGGGGAGAGGAAATTATGATAACGTTTGCGTGAAATGTTCGACGAACTTCGATCTAATGACGGAAGGCAGGAATGTTAGCTGAAAGGTGGCCATGGGAGAGGAAGAAATCGGTCACTAAGCGAATACAGCTGAGGTGTGATAACGGCGTATGCTGCACTCTAACCCTGGGTTAAGCTGTGGTTTCAAAGCTCCATGCCGTTATTTCAGGATCTCGTGGGGAAGGAAGGGTACAGTGTCACCCTTCGCCCTTATTCTGCTACAATAATGTTAAAATATTTTCAGGAAAAGCTGCAAGTGGCATTCGAGATGTTGGAATGGCTCAAATCCTTTACGAACAACTGGCATCTGATTTGAAGAATAAAGTGCGTATGTTGTATGTGGACAAACTTTATACCAGCTACGATCTGGCGAAATCATGCCTAGCACAGAATACTCATATGCTGGGTACAATCCGTGTAAATATAAAGAAAATGCCAAAGAAAGTGATTAAGACAAATCTAAAGAAGTGAGAGATAATAGCCCATGAGGATGTTAATGGAATTGTGGTCTTCAAATGGGAGAACACTAGAGATGTGCGCTTACTTTCCACTAAGCATATCCCAGTTAGGGAGAACATCAGAGAGGAAGAAACAAAGAGAGAAGAAACAGTATATGAAGGAGAAAGAAGAGGAGCAACAAGGAAAAATGACAAGAAAATATTATTTTCTGATCAGATGGCATCAGATGCCACAAAATTGCGCAAAAGGGTAAAGTGGTCCCGGAAACTGAGTCTGGAAATGCTTCTGGACATGACATTGGTGAATGCATATGTGCTCTATAAGATAACTACTATCAAAACGATCAAATTAAGAATAGTTCGAGAAGAGGCTGCATCAGTTTTACTCGAACTTACACCCCCCGAAAATCATACCAAACCACAATGCGCCAATATACATACACTCAGGTTAAAAAAAATGCTAATGGCAAGAAATTTGGGCGAGAATGTTCTGTGTGTTATGGTAAACTAAAAGTACAAATGGGAAGAATGGAAGCTTGCAGAAAAACGAAAATAGTCACTACATACTTCCCTGATTGCAAGAAAGCGCCACTTATGTTTCTTGAATTTTGGAGGGTCTAAAATAGAAACTAAATAAACTAGGATTAGTTTATTTCTAAATTTTAGTTTATGTCCCATAGAATTACAGAAATATTTTTAATAAAAGTTTTATAAAGTTACGGGAAGAAGGTTAAATAAAAGATGGGTTTATTTCCACGTTCTTATTGGCCAAAAAAGGGGGATTTCATTTTCCAACAGGCTCCACGTGTCGAATCCTGGGGTAAAAGGAAACATTGGAACACACAATTCACTATATAAAAATGGCAAAACACGTATATATATATATATATATATATATATATATATATATATATACGTTTAAATAACAGTACAGGCCAAATGTTACCCCATAAACAGCACAAGCCACCAATTACCCTATAAAAATTCCAATGCACATCACAGCGCTAAGGAAGCCCAAAACAATGTTAAAACATAGGCACCATCAGTCGTATCTGCCTGACATGTCGGACGCCGCGGCTGATCGTGTCAGTCGTATCTGACTGACGAAGCGTCAATGGCACATTACAATGTCAGTCAATGCGTTAAAGCTTGGGAGGAGAGAAAAGTTTATTTCTTTATATAATTATATAAATAAATTAATCATTATTAATATAAAATAAGGATATTGTTTAGAAAAAATACTTGTAAACACTAGATATTTTAAGTTAATTATAACATGTAGATATATCATTATCAAACATATTATATATATATATATATATATATATATATATATATATATATATATATATATATACTGTATTGTGATGAAATGTGTATCGTAAGCTTAGTCTAATCTAACTCAAAAGAGTTTGATTATAATGAAAAAATAATTTTCAAATTTCATGCAACACATGAAATTTAAACAGCGAGAACTGCGTACAAAATGCCTTAATAATCTCTATCAAGTCTTTTTCCTATCTATTAAATCCTAGCGTCTTCGTGACATGAATTTTACTGGTCATTCTGTCACTTCAGATCTTATTTAGGCTCATTCCTCCTGTATAATGGTCTATCGCTCTGCTTTCCCTGAAAAGTTACGTGTTCTTATTTTAGATTATGAAATATTCCATGCGTTATAAATAAGATTCAGCACTCGCTCTATTGTTATTCGAGTAGTGTTTTGGGTCGCTGTCATTTTGGAAGCTATAAAACTGGTAGCCCTAGTTTTTTGTCACTTTTCCACAAAATATCCTGCAAAATATCGATATATGTAATTCCATGCCTTCAGTATTCGTTCAATAGCAACTAACTTTCCAAAATTCGCCCAGGCTATACCATTACATTCCCCCTACAATGTTTAACGGTCGCTAGTGTTTTTATTATCCTGAGCAGTATTCTTCTTCTCCAAAAATGTAATTCTGTACATAAATTAAGAGAGGCTATAATCGTGTAGAATAGGAAATATAGCCAAGCGTCAACTTCCTGGGTGGAAGATATTATCGCCTTTGACGAAAAATTATTTTTTAATTGCGATCAACACTCGTTCTGAGGCATCCAATTTCTCCATGCGGATCAAGAGTTTAACGTGATTGCAGTGTATAAAGACGAAATGAATTCTACCAGAATCAGGGTTCCCTTCGGTATTTTCAGCTACACAGAGGTATTACTACATATTAAATTTATGCGTCATTATTTTCTAGTGGAAATGGTTCCAAGAAATCAAATCGAGGTGAATTTAACTACGACTATTTTTATCTGATCAATTAAAAATCTAGAAATGCAGCGCACGATTTCCAATAGATATACTGCACTTACTACTGAAATCTTTCGTAACATTCCTCTTAACCCCCTTCCTCTTTCTTATAATTCAACATCTAACAGCAAAAATCCCCCCCAAACTAAATTTACCAAAACTATTTTAAAAGTGTGCGAACCATCTTCTTAATTAGGAGATCAGCTAAACGTATTTTCAGAGGTTATCTCTTAACGGCGTATACACAAATCAACAATTGTAATCGTCAATACTAAATCACCAGATTAATTTAGCTGCATTTAAATAATTACGATATGATAAGTGTAGAGTAGAAAAACAGTCTGACTACCTTATAAATTACCTATCGCTTTCGAGTTAATACCACAATCAAATTCCAATTAGAGTTAAAAAAATCCTTAAACATGCCTTTCTTAAACATTAATTTTGATAAACGCTCTCAAAATTATGTAATCAAGGAAGAAATATGGTTTAGAAAATATAATAATAAGCACGTTGTGAACAGTAATAGCGGAATAGCGCAAATTAGTGGAAAAAACCGCAAACAGGAAGTACGATTAGGTCAAAAGAAAAATAGGTCGAAAACTTGAAAATTAGGAACTTTTTAAACCATAAAAGTTAAAATTGGGCTTTTGCTGGATCTACAGTAATTAACAAATCTCTCTCCGTCTCTCCCTCTCCCTCTCCCTCTATATCTATCTATCTATATCTATATTTATATATATATATATATATATATATATATATATATATATATATATTGTGTGAATGTATTTTTAATTTATAATTCTTTGTTTCTAACTACAGTTCATCTACCATTTTCCATCTTGTGGTTTTGTGGGAGCAAGGAAACTGCCACAAATGGAATGTGAGGGCAGATGTGAGGATGCTTCTCGCTCTGTTCTTTATGCGAGTTTTGCTCTTCACTGTCAGGTAGGTCAGAATGTATTATATTTTGATCATTTTTATGTATGTGTTATTTATCTCCTATACATACCTTTACGCTAGTATGCAGTTCTACTATACATGCTTACAGGCACATTCACATTCATAAACCTCGAGAGAACCTAGAGAAAAATATATTGCTCGAGGAGATTGCTCGAATAGATTAATGGAAAACAACCGCACACAGTGGTGTATTCACTGAATTTGCTGTATTCTACTAATCTCATCACTTATTCCTCATCCAAAAGGGACTTGACCTACAATGACATTACTTGTATACCTTATACCACACAAGAAAGACCGAGATAGTCCCTGAAGTGCTATATCATACTTGAGTTAATCGATAAATAACACAACAGCCAGATCGATAAAATCCGCAGAATATACTCTCGAGGCAAACACTAACGGGAAAATACATACAGATTCTCTCACAAGCGCATACATCCTTTCGTACTCAAATAGAGTCACAGTCTTAACACCTTACGCCATCCTTTCCTCCTTTCTTTCTATAGAAGTTGCCGACTCCGCTTTAGGAATTTCTATCCTCTTCACAAACAGAGGAACGGCACATGCTTACACGTCTGAAAATATATGCAGATATTACTTCTCGCCTCCTCAAGGATATATCTGACATCAGGATTGAAAGAAAGGCGGGATGTTCGAAGATCCTTAGTAATGTTTTCAAACAAAGAAAGCGGAAGGAAGATTAAGAAAATTGTATAGTAAACGATGAGTGATATGACTTCCGAACAAACTAGTAAGAAAAATAGCGAATGAAAAACAAGGTTATTAGGGAGAAAACAGTCATCAGAAAAAATATATCAATAACATAGGGGAGTTGAGATGATAACAGTCAAAATAGCTGAAAAATGTTTTCCTTTCCTTGATCAGGTTTCATTAAAAAAACTGGTTATCAGATACCAAATCAATTGGTATTATCAGCGGTCATGTTTCTTGTCAAAAAATGCCGCTCCAAGTAAGTCCACGGCCACTAGGGTTGGATCTCCTTGGATATTGCTGGGGAGGAGTGGGTTGGGGGCTAATTTCCAATCAGGCAAAGCACGGGGAACTTTTCGTGGCCAAATAGCCACTTATTTATTTGTGTTCTGAGTGAAGGATGGGTATATGAGACACAACCATCTGGTTGATTGTGCCGTGTCTTGTTTTGTGCGTATATACCACCTTATACCATCATATCCTTTAACACAAATGAGCGGATTGCCGCACATCATTGCCACCAACCTCCCTAGCTCCTCTACTTCCCACATGTCTAGGAACCTCACAAGCCTCAGACATAAATATTATCCTACACGCACACCTCCTAACCTCCTAATTAGCACCTCTAATGATAGTTGGGTTTTGATCTCGAGGTGTAAAGAGATGAATGAGCCGTTGTATCTTACTTATTATGAAAACAAAAAAGAAATTCTAAGGGCAATAGTGGAAAGTTTGAGCTCCACTGGTGAGTCACATGATTTGCGAGTTAGTGTGAAGTGGGGGTAAGACACACCCCTTGTGCTGGCTGCGATGAGGTGTTTAACTTCGTGTATATTACCTTACACCCTTATTCAGACAGAGTAAATGTCATAGGTTCAGTCCTGTGTGTATATCCAAAGACATACATATACCCAGATCTACAGATGTAATTAGAGACCAGAGAGAAGCTAGTACAAATAAGAATAAACAAAAAAATCCTAACACAAATAATAATCAGATAATATAAATCAAAATTGGTAATGAAAGAAACAAAAAAAAGTAAAGAAAAGAAAGAAAATTATCTTTCGAGACTCAAAGCCAACTTGGCAAACAGAAAAAATAATGTCTGCGTGCCCTCACTTATTGAGATTTATGTCTTTACGACCAGCACAACTTTGAATAATTCCCGGAGTAACCTTGGGAGGAACTTGGTAATTCTATCATGCGAAAGAGAATGTAAACATCTTAAGGGTGTCAAATTTTGTCAGAATCAGCCGAATATTTATGATGTTATTGCCAAAAAAACTAATTCTCTGGCTAACCTTGGGTGTTTTTTTGGCAATTATATTATTTGAAAGGGAATGTAAAAGAATAAAAGACTTTTTCAAATTTCTTTAGAATCAGCCGAATAGTTATGAGGTTATTGCCAAAAATTGTTAATTCCTGGGCTAACGTTAGGGAAACCTTAGCAATTATATCATTCGAAAGAGAGTGTAAAACAACATAATGAGTTTAGGTTTCGTTAGTTCGTCCGAATAGTGATTATGTTATTGCCAAAAGAAAATAATTCCCTGCCTAACCTTGAGAGGAATTTGGCAATTATATCATTTAAAGAGAATGTAAACCAACGTGAGGGTTTTAAATTTCGTTAGAATTGGCCTAAATGTTACAATGTTATAAAAAAAGGCAAAACGTAGACCGACCGACCAACCAACATAGTGAGATGGAGAGTCGCCCGCGACCAAAAGTCACAACTTTCTAAAAGCTTATTAAAAAGCAGAACTCGATTATATTAAAATATATATATTTTTAATTAAAATGGTGGTCCTTAACTTTTTGTCACACCTTACTTTTGGAATTGGAAAGGAAAAAGAATGGTAACACCCTAATTGCATAGTCTAGAATAGTATAGCATAGTATAACATAGCGTATTATTACATAGTGGTGCTTATCATATTATAGCATAGTATAACATGGCATAGCTTAACATAGTATACCCTAGCCTAGAATAGTATAGAATAGCATAGCCTAACCTAGTATAGTTTAGAATAGTTTAACATAGTATTGCCTAGCCTATCCTTGTATAGGCTAGGCTAGCCTAGCCTGGCAAAGCGTAGCATAGTATAGCCAAACTATCATAGTTACATTGCCCTAATCTAGTTAAGCATACTATAGTATAAGCATAACATAACCTTGCCTATTCTAGTATAAACTAGTCTAGCATAGTATAGCCTAGCCTAGCTTAGGATACTATATCCTATCCTATTCTTACATGGTATATCTTGGCATAGCGCACCCAACAATAGTCTAGCCTACCCTAGCTTATTCTAGCTTAGCATGATACCTTATAATCTAGCCTAGTCTAGCGTAGCCTTGCATAGCGTAACATACCCTTGTATAGCCCAGCCTACTATATCATAGCATAGAATGGCTTAAAATAGAATAGTATACCCTAGAGTAGCCTAGTATACACTAGCTTAGCCTAGTATAGTCTTGCATATATAGCCTAGCATAATATATATTAGAATAACCTAGCTTAGTATAGTATACCTGAGCCTATTACAGTGTATCCTAGCCTAGCCTAGCTTAACTTATCAAAGTATAGACTAGCCTAGCCTAGCTTATCAAAGTATAGACTAGCCTAGCCTTGCTTATCAAAGTATAGACTAGCCTAGCCTAGCTTATCAAAGTATAGACTAGCCTGCCTAGGAGAGTATAACCTAGCCTATCTTAGTGCAGCCTACAATTGTATATTAAAACTTACTTAGCCTAGCTTAGCTTACCCTAGTCTAGTATAGCATAGCTTAGCCTAGTTTACTGGAGCCTATCCTAGTATATTATATTCTAACATAGCCTACTCAGCCTAATCTAACCTAGACTAGCATAGATTAATTTAGCATATCAAAGCCTAAAGTACCCTACCCTACTCTAGCCTACTTAGTATAGTAAAGTATATCATAGTATTGCCTAGCCTAGGTTTGCATAGCATGCATAACATAGCCTAGCATACCCTAGCAAAGCCTCGCTTACCTTAGCCTGGTATAGCGAAGACTAGCCTAGTGTAGCATATCTTAGTATATCATAGTCTAGCCTAGTATAGCCTCTCATGCCATGTCTAGCCTAGTATAGCTTATCCTAGCCTAGGTTAGCATAACCTAGCCAAGCATTAACTATCCTAAACATGTATAGCCTATACTCTCCTATCATACCCTAGTCAAGCATAGCTTATTATTGTCTAGCCCAAGGTTCGCCAAACTTTTTTCACAGTGGGCGAGATAACTGAGAGAATGATGAGCGTTGGCCGCCTAACCCTTTTGTTTAATGAAATATAGGGAATACATAAAAAATAAAGAAACCAACATATTTATTTACCAATACACGAAAAATAAAGACAATAAGCGTATTTATTTACTAAAAAGTTATCAAATAAGGCGTCGTTAGTAATAAGAGAGTATTAATTACCACACCTAGTGCGCTGATATCCGAGTCTCACAAACTAAGCAGCAAAAAAGGTTTGTGAGATTTGTGAAACTGGCGTTTAGCTTTTAAGGGATCATCAATATTTGCTTTGAAATTGTTGCATCCAATCAAGAGAATTGCTTTCAAATGTCCATTTGTGGCACAGTGCAGCGGCGGTCCGGAACGAACTCACCTCGCGGGCTAGATCTGGCCCGCAGGTCGTAGTTTAGAGACCCATGGACTCTAACCTAACATACTATAAGCTATCTTAGCATAGCATAATATAGACTAAATTAGCATAGTATATCTTACCCTTGTACATAATATCTTAGGATAGTTGATCATATTATAGCCTAGCCCATAATAGCCTAGAATAGCATAGGCTATTCTAGGCTTGCCTAGCATAGTATAGCATATTATAGTCTAGTCTAGTATATCAGAGTATAAGCCGAAAAGTTATGATGTTATTGCTAAAATAAAATAATTTCCGGGCTAACTTTGAGAAGACTTTGGCAATTATATCATTCTAGAGAAAATGTAAAACAACATAAGGGTTTCAAATTTCGTTAGAATCAGCAAAATAGTTACAATGTGATTAGAAAAAACATAAAAAAAGCAAAACGGGGACCAACCGACATAGGGAGATGTAGAGTCACTCACGACTTTACTTTCACGCGATTAAAAATAGAAAAATTATTTACAGTAGATATTTTAAAAGCGAGATTAGGGAGGAAAAAAAGCCAAGATAGGAAACAAAATTAGCTGCAACGATTTAAGATCTACGACTAAAACTAAGAGGGTTTAGAGACTATGAACCCAACTTTTTACTTCTCATTCTCAGTAGACCATAACGTAAAAATAATTCCCCTAACCTCCTTATTCCAGGCCTATCGTATGTCATATTACCTAATAACGTGTCTTCATAGAATCAATAGCCGTTTCCGTATTTGAGATTAGATGCTTAAATATTATTGATACTTTCCGATGTACGGCTTCCATAATAATACCCTCGATTTTCCTCACGTGTTCGCTTTCTACTCTTATGCTACATAGTGAGTAGAAAAGCACTCATCTTTTCTTTTTACAACATTAATTCAGCTCAAAAAGGAAAGTTATTATTCCCCAAGCAATAAACTATGTGCATCTGCTCACTAAAATTCTATCCTACGTTTTACATGTCTAAATTCGGTTAGGGAAACAGCAGAGCGGCCCAGCCCTAAATACCACTCATGAGAATGCAGATTGATCTCTAGGATGGAATTTCTACACAAACTAAGATTAATTTTATATTTATAGTTGCGTTTGCGACCGTTGATCTTCCATCTTCTTGGTAAAATATCTCCCACGCACACTCAAAACACAGTCTTAGTAATCATTTACGCTCGGCTTTCTTGTGTAACACTAAAGTTTAGTCATACCGTTTTCTTTTGTCGAGACTGACTTGATTATACAATGAAGACAGTATCAGCAGCACCAACTCGGGAAAAAGGGGGGTATGGGTATTTGGATTTGCGGTGATTGTGCACCATCCTCTATCTGCGAATACACCGAGATATGGGCTATCTTCAAATTACTCCTTCATAGGAGAGACGGAAAGCCCATCAACAAGTTCTCATCATTATACGACAACGCAAGTTGTCAGCACAAAACTTACTCTGGGTAAGAAGAAGAAAAATGATTACCACAGAAAAGTTCGCTCTATTTTATATTCCATACATCTCAGATGATTTGCATTGTATCGCGATCTATATTTTGCCCTATTTTAGATTACATAGATCGAGGATGATTTGCAACATACACTAATCTATAATTCGCACTTGTTATATACATATACCCAAATAAACACATACATGCACAGGCGTACCCACTATTTAACGAATGAAAATCTCAAGCAAATCTTTTTCTGCCCAGACGTATCATACATGTGGAAATCATATGCCAAAAGATATAAATAAAGAAAGGAATCAGAATAAAAAGAAATAATAAATAGAAATATGGCGAATAAAAGGAATCGAAAGCGAGGGAAAAAACGGAAAACAATCAAATAGGAGAAGAGGTATTGTTATGAAATGAGTAATAATAATAATGACAACAACGTGTGAATAAAATTCCTTACACATCAAGGACAGAACAACAACACTCTTCCTGTTCAGAAAATTGTAAAAAGATAGAAAAAAATAAAACAAATCCGTAGAGATGTGCAACCACCGGCTAAGCCTCGTCATAGCATCTCTACGAGTACGTGAGACAGACCGTAAGAGAGGCAAAAGGTTTGATAAATGTGAGCAACGATTGATATTTTAATAATAATAATGATAATATTCTATTGATTGTGTAGCATAAGTGGGGAAAGTAGAAGCGGTAGAGACATCGAGGTTAGTATTATTATAGAAAGTTTAAATACTTTGGAAGCTTTTACAGCGAAAATATTATTATTGTTAGTATTATAAGGGCACCAAATCCCAGATACGGGAACTGCTATTGATGCTATGAGTTATTATGTATGATGTCATAGGAGATGCGCTGGGTCAGAAAGGTTAATGGACTAGGGTTGGGGGCAAAAGTTAGGAACATGGACCTGGATGCGCCATTAAATTTCTCGTATTAAACTAGAAATGGGGTAGAGGATGGAATAATCCCATGATTCCCTAACCGCAAACTATGGGAAAAGGAGGGAAATAAGAGAATAAATTTCATGTTATATAATTTTCTCAATTGACCTCGTTGGTCCTGTTTTTACACATAATTTTTCCTCTTTCTTTTTTATTTTTTTCTCTTTTGTCAGATCTGCTCTCGTTTTTTTCTCTGCTGTAACTAAATTTCATACTATATTTTCTGTCTCAGTGGCTTCAGTTGGCTTTGAGTTTTTACATTTAATTTTCTCTCTTTCTTGTTTCTTTCATCAATACTCTCCTTTATACATAAACGTCTAGCGTATGTTATGGTTTTTAGTCACTCTTATTATTTTTTCATTTTCACTGTATTAGCCAATGTCATTGGTGGATTTGAGTATGTACAGTCATAAACAAATTTTGACATTAATATATATTTATAATTTTCCATTCGATTTGAAAATTCTCATTTTAGGAATAATTGTTTAAAATTTGGCGGGTTTATTATGATTGCAGCCTTGCCAAATTAATAAGAAAAACTGCATTCCTTCGCTAAATCCCAAATCACGCTGTGTTCCTGTTTGTGTAGGAGGTGAATTTCAAGGGCTTGGGAGTGCATGCGCAATATATAGGAAAAGAAAATTAATGGCTACTATAATGTTAATTATTTAGGATACCATCGCCCTCGAATCGTATAATAAATAATATAGAGGGAATTTTATCTTCTATTAATGGTTTAAGTAAAAAAATCCTGTTAGGTTAGGTTAGGTTTTTGCCTAAAAAGTGATTACTCTAAGGAAGTATCATGATATAACCTTAAGTCAAAATCTTAAGACATAGAAGATAAAGTTACTTATCCTCTGCCTCTCAACTGTTGGCATACTACCTGCTCGTGGTTCTCTTGCCTTTATCTAAAGCTAGGCCATCGACCGAGTAGCGGGTGGTATAACCCTGCCAACCACACTGCCTTGTGGGAGCCCTTGGTAGGGCCAAGGCTTCAGGAGTAAACCTGAAGATCAAATCTGCACGGTGCTCGTGCATTAGGTGATAGTCCAAGAAGGAACTCTATTTTTGGTAGAGCACTGTAACTTAAACCTGCTCCAGTCATCCTGGATCATTTACTTGCCTCTGGACTCAGCAGGGAAAAGTAAAGATGGTGGACTAAAGAATCCACACCTACTTTCCACCTTAAACATCATCATGCAAGTTATCACTTTATGCATTGCTCATTCATCCACACATTCCTGCAATACCATATCCAAAAAATACTCCCATAGCCGGCTGAGCAAGAAGAGACTAACAAATACAAGGACGCCATATCTGCGATTTCTGTGTAAGAGGCTGAGCCAACTTTCGCAGACTCCGCAGCCATTAACGATCTCACCAAAGAAGATAATCATCAACTAAACATCATTAAAACCATCCATGTATGAAGGGACGTCGTCATCGGCGACGATGGACAACAGTAAGCAAGTAAGCAAAGAGTTTCAGGTCCATGGAGCCTTGCTAATCGATCATAAGGGTGAAATGATGACAAATATGGTTTAAAGAAATGAATGAGGTGTAATTATAATCTACTTTGTAATTTCTTTTGTAAAAATAAATGTTTGAATCTTTTTTTTTCTTTGCAAGGAAAAGCAGCCAACCATGGTGTCCTGACTAAAGTGGGCTGAAGTTTAAGGATATAGTTGCTAATGGTATTACATAGAGGGGTGCCATTTTAAGGATTATAAATAACTTTAAAAAGACTGGTTAGTGAAGTCTTCTGAACGCTCAAAAGTTTCAATTGAACGCCAATATCGCCTCCTTTTAAGGTTCTAGCTCAAGGATCAGGTTGCCTCTAGTGGTAACCTCACACACGATTAGAAAGCGGTAGATATAAATGATTCTCATCTAAGGAAACTTGAGCACTAAAATTTGGCCCAAAAGTACCTCCCTGATGCACGTCATGATACATTTGAAGGCATCATTGCTTCATGTTCGGATACCGCTCCAGGTCCGGACAATGCCCCGTATGCGATGCTTTTAAACCAAGATGAGCGAGGCATTGCCTTCTGGTAGATTTTTTCAACAAGATTCGGAAAAAGTGTAAGCTCCCAGACCTGTGTAAATAGCTACAGTGCTTGTTTTTATTGGCAAGTCCAAGATAGTTCACTCTAACCGAGTCGATTTTCGCTCAAGTTCTCTAACGTCCTGCGTGTGCATGTTGAGGTAGAAATTAGTAAATGTTAGATAAGCTTTCTTACTCGACATTGGAAGTAACCTGGCTTCTGCACAGTCTAGTTTCAACAAATTCCACTCTTCGTCGGATGTTCTGTAGGGCTATCTAGCACCATGCTATGGTGGTTTCGATCTGGAGAATGTCTTGAAGACTGCATCGCGATACAGGATTATGGAAAACCTCCACACGATAGCAACGAGGGGACGCCTCCCAATTTTCAGTTCTGAATTTTTACGAGATCATCAATTATGGGTACGAGTGAGGGGAGCCTTCTCTAGCTCAATTGAGCAAGAAGAGCGCATTCCCCAGGGAGTTATCCTCACTATCATCTTTTTGGCTCTAAGCATTAACGGTATCCCCCTCGGGAATGCTGGAAGATCCTTTTGATACGCTCTACATTGACAACCCTTCGATCTATTTTAATGATGCCTAGATATCAACTATAGAGCTTCAACCCCAACAGGAATTGAACCGCATCTATTACCATGCCAAAGCGCATTGATTTCACTTTTCCTTGGTCAAGGCTAAGAGAGTGTAGTTCTGCCACCATTCCCACCTCTATCCCGACCCAGACTTGTTAGTAAAAGGGATTTGCCTGACTTCTGTGGATTTGAAGCTTTTATTGTGTGTATTGAGCAAGGTGGACTCCATCAACCACATCGGTCTCTATCCTGCACCTAATTCCTTCTGCACGACCCCGTCGTGTGCCTCTTTGTCAATAGTGGGTAGATGACAAGTACTCTGCGCCGAAAAACTGCATTATTCGGTTGGACGCGCGGGTGTTGCCTTTTCTTTAGTTACCAACTTCTCTCCCTTCATCTGCGCCCATTTCGACGGTATGTAACCTCCGACGGAAGCCATCCATACTCTAACTTCTGTGGTTTAGGGCTAGAAGACTCTTTTCAAGTTTTGCATGTATCCAGCCCTGATGGCGCCTCTAGTTTTTCTAAGGAGGCCGCCAGGAGGTCTACTACCTTTGATTATTTGTCGCTACGCCTCGGCTCCAAAATTTGCACTGCGGCATCTTTATTACATTTGACCTCTTTGGGACTCACTTGTGGTCACGTTGTATCCGATGCAGTGTAAACATATAGCTCCAAGTCCAATGAAGAGGTCGGCTTCCACGCCTTATATACTCCTTTTGATGTTACCGGGGATCTACCCGGCGCTGTGTTTATCTTCACGGTTGACCTGGTTGCAATACACTTCTCGGTACGGAATATAACTCGTCGTGCCAGGTTTGGAAACCGAATTGTGATCTTAAGGGACTCACAAAGTGCCTTGAGTGCTCTCGGGGCTTTTGATTCTCTACACTTCCTGGTTCGTTGTAACTGTGACGCCACGTTTGCTGCGAACCGGGCGGATGCCGAAATTATCTTCTGATCGGTAGTTGGACATTTAAGGATTGCATGGAGTTACCGCGGCGATGAGGGCACCAAAAACTCCGCGAGGACTCAGTGACCAGACCAGCGTTTCACTCTGGCAAATATCTGGGTATTTTGAATACGAGAGTAAGTGAGTGACTCCTGGCTCACCATTTTATTACAATGATGAGGACACATTGCACGCTGTTGAATATTCTTTAGAGTGCCTTACGTTGCTATCCAACTCTTCTAGACCAATGGTTTATTAATGGTAAGTTATGCAATTCAATAGTAAATCGAAAACGACTCTCTCGCTATCATCTTCGGTTCGTTAGGAATTAAGGAAAGCGCATTTAAGATGCCTCACAGTTTGATAAACAAATCATTTTCCAAAGGAGAGTCAATCTACTAGATTGCTTTTGATGAAAAACGTGAAAAATCTAAACAAAAATATGAGTCCCAATGGTACATAAATCTCGAAAATGCACCTCACTCATCCTTTACTTGATATAATAACCAAGACGTTTCTTTTTGGCAGGTATGTAAATCAGTAAGTGCCAAAGATATGAGACCTTTCTGATTTACAAAAATTTCAAATTGTTGGCGTGCTAAAGGCTGGAGCCCATCCCACCAGGTTAACTATACCTATTTTGTTTTGCCTTTGCCTTTATCGACTTTCTAAAGAGAGGCAACAGGAAAAGTTTGGGAGGGAATTAGTTGCAAATTTTAAAAATAAAATGTTAAATGTTTGAATTTAAATTTAATTAAAGGTTCTCTTGTTGCGAACTTTTCTTCCTAATCTAATATACTTTTTTAAAAACCTAGGGAGATTGCCAAATGGACGGTTATATTCTAGAATAAAAAAGGAAAGTGAGGTCGGGAATTTTGAATGACTAGGAAGCATTTAAGCAAATCAAGCAATCAATGGCTTATATTTATTATTGAAGAAGGCGAAGAAATAGTCTTACTTCAGTATAATCAGAAATAACAAACATTGACACTTGGTGATTAATCATTCGATCAAGTTGATCTAAGTTACCATGAGCCGGTCTTGATTGGATTAAAAAAAAATCAAGAGATAATTTGATAGATCCTATTATCCTCTAATTATCTCCGTACATTTAGTAATTTGGCACTTCCTCGTTTTATCATTTGGTCCTGGAATAAAGTGAAATTATATTCGTTAAATTATCAAAGTTTTTAAACCACAAATCCATAAATAAAAGATCTAGTCGGGCATATCTTGTGTAATTTACAGAAACTGGTAAATTGCGTGTGCTGAATATGGAAGAAGAATTCAAATATTCTGTTTCTCTATTTTCCAGTCGCTGGGACATAAGAGCTCTCTGGGGAACAGCCCATTTGATAGCCAATTTTTCTCTTCTCTATATATTCACTCCTTACGCACACATTCATATATGCACCGCACACACCACTTCCTCTCCCTTTCCCTGCCCCTCTCTCTCAACTTATCCACATTATATATATATATATATATATATATATATATATATATATATATATATATGTATAACTAAATCACGAAAATAAGGAACGTGAGGAATTAATGAATAAGGTTACAACCACACGGAAAATGAAACAACGGAGAACTGCGAGGCCTTTCGACCACTGGTCCTTTACTAAGCAGTTCTCCGTTGTTTTATTTTCCTCGTGGCTGTAACGTTATTCATATATATATATATATATATATATGTGTGTGTGTGTGTGTGCGGCAAGTTTACACAGAACACAAGAACAGACATCTTACAGGAGATGACCACTAGAAAAGTCACCAGAAAAACAACTCGCCCAAGCGAGAACTTAAATCTCAGACCTCTGGTTTAGATAACCAGAGGCCTGAGGTTCGAGTCGTTCCCGGGTGATGTGTTTTTTTTTCGTGGCTTTTCTTGGGGTAATTTCCCGAAAAATCTCTGCACTTCTATTTTGTGGTGTAAATTTTCACTTTACCTAGATCATCGCAACATGAACAAGAATGTCGTAGATGCTTGCTTGTTCGCACTTCAACCACAAATGGGGCGATACTTTTTGCTCTTACAAAGAAGGGATATGTTGACCTTGCTGATTCATATATATATATATATATATATATATATATATATATATATATATATATATATATATATATATATATATATATATATATATGAGGAATTAAACCACATTCTCCGAAGACAATTTGATTCAGAACAGTTTCGGTGTATCTCACACCCTTTTTCAACTGACACTGGGCAGAAAATATAAGAGAAATGCATATAAGCATAACACAAGATCCCCTCTTTTTCCCCCAATTCCCTATTTGTGGCTAATATGAGGGGGGGTAGGCCTAAACATATTGACGGGCTGGCATTTTACTATTCTGTTTATTTGCGATCACTTTTACAGGATTAAAAGAAAATTGACCCTCAGATAGATTTAAATTAGGAACTGACGATATCAAGCTCGATTCTACGATTCTTCGCTTGATATCGTCATTTCCAAATTTAAATATTTTTGAGGGTCAATTTTCTTTTAATCCTGTAATAAGATCGCAAATAAACAAAATGCCAGCCCTTCTATATGTTTAGGCCTACCCTCCCTCCCAGATTAGCCACAAGTAGGGGATTGGGGGAAAAAAAGGGGATCTTGTGTTATGCTTATATGCATTTCTCTTAATTTTCTCCCCAGTGTCAGTTAAAAAAGGGTGTGAGATACACCGAAACTGTTCTGAATTAAATTGTCTTCGGAGAATGTGGTTTAATTCCTCATATTTTCTTGCGATATTGCATTAATTTTCATCATATATATATATATATATATATATATATATATATATATATATATATATATATATGTATATATATATTTAGGTTAAAGCCAGAACCAGTATTCGGAACATATTTAATTTGGAACGTTTCGAACATTAGCTATGTTCATCTTCAGCCTATAATGGAGTAAAACAATATGAAAGCAAGTAAGCTTAGAATCTATATATATATATATATATATATATATATATATATATATATATATATATATATATATTAATGACTGAAAATAAGTTGAATTTGAGAGAAAATAATGCGAACTTACAAAGAAAACGTTGCAATATTATTCAACAAACTGAGAAAACAAGCAAAATTAAAAATTAAATTAAATAAATGAATGAACACTTACCCACTTGAAAGAAGGACAGGAAGCGAATAATTAATATGTGGTAATTCCAACTGAGCTAAACATGGTAGTTGTTTAAAATATCTTAAATAAGGTTAACCAACTAATAGAACATTATGATTATCGGGTCATTTTGTGTTATTATATTTTAGGTAAAAATTAATTAAAAAAAAAAACTAAAATTAAGATATTTGAATTAATAGATGTAAAGTAGTGTGGACGACTTGCTCAAATTTAATTCTGGATTAAGCATTTGAATAAATAGAGATTCCAAAATGTTGAGATCTACGGATTAATCCGCAGAACCCCAAACTTCGAAATTTGAGGAGGACAATAATGCTGTACAGTTATCCGAATGATTCCTTACTGCAGAGAATTCAGGTTTAGCAATGGGTGTGTCTGTGTAGTTAGAAACCCCCCCTATGTTTGCAAATCCTCAGCTTCAATTGTACCGTAGTTTTACCTACGTTGCGAGTTTGGCAACTTGTACACATAAATTGGTAAACAAGTGAGGACTTGAGTAGCAAGGGTAGCTTGTCCTTATGATACAAGAAGGTTTTAAGAGAGATAGTATTAATTGGAATACAGTAGAATTTGATTTGTGGATAAACTTTAGCTAATAATTCTGTAAGTCTAAGATGAATTTGTTGGTCAGCGAGCCTAGGTAGGGTATTTTGAGATATATTTTCTGTTTCGATACATAAGATTTGACAAGAGGAATCACGTATATTTTATTTCGAAAACTTTTAGTCAATATTTCGAGTGATGATGCTGGGAATAAGTTAAATTTATAAAATTGTTTGAGGTAAGACATCTCTTTAGGAAAATTGTTTCAGTCAGAGCATATTCTAAAAGCACGGTTTATTCTGCAGCTTATAGATGATATTTTGAAGCAGTTTTGTAAACTCAAGAAATAATTAGTGCCAAGCAGAGTGGATGTGGGTTTTTTATATACTGAAGTGGACATTTTGTTTTTTGCCCGGATAATCTTAATGTCCATAAATGAAAGAGCGTTATTAGTTTCGTGCTCCAGTGTAAATTTGATGTTATTATGCTGGGAGTTGATGTAGTTTTGAAACTGGAAGTCATGATTCTTATTTTTAAAGAAAACGAAGCAATTGTTAATGTATCTTTTATAGAGTATAGGTTTGAAGTGTTGTTGACAATTGAACATCCAGTCGTCTTCTAGTTTACACAGAAAAGCATTTGCAAACGATGAACCCAGTGGTGAGCCCATTGCCATCCCGTCCCTTTATTTATAAAGTCTGTTGTTAAATATAAATATTGTGTATTCAACGGACAATTTAATAAGCCTAGAAAAATCAGGTTTATTGAGACCAATAATTGTGCAATTTGTGTTAAAAAGTGAATCACATATTATATTACAGGTTTCAAGAACATAAGTTTAACCCGTTTAATAATTTCAATCCCGTCTTCAGTTTTTCTGATATTAATATTTTAAAGAACTTAAAACGGTCAGTTTAGTCATATGTAAACCAGATAAGGGCAGAGGTGTGGTATTGCTAAATATACCTGATTATGTAGATATGGAAGTACACAATCAAGGTCATGAAGACTAGGGGTATAACGGGAGTCGATGAGGCTCGTATGCTGGACGTACGAACAAACTCTTGAGAGAAAACCAGTAGACTGACTTCCGAGGGAGACTCACGGGGGTTTGGAACGTTTGATTGCAGACACGTTGTTTAACCTCGCTGAACATGAACGAGGAAGTACACCAGGCGAGAATGGAGCTGACCCCAGGTTGATAGAGGTTTGTCTGTTGACTGGCTTCTATCTGGCGAGAACCCTTGTCTTCGGCTCCGAGCGATACAGAGTCGAGCGCGGCTCGTCTCGTCATGGGGCTGGCGGTAACGGGATGGCTGGTGCTACGCACGTGGTCTACACGGTACTGCTATCCGCACCTGTACTCGCAACTGTACTGATTTCTAGGGGCCCGTGTATAAGTATTTATCTGGCCTCAGCGAAAGTACATCGCCCGAGGCGCCGGAAGGGAGCGGGACTTATCCGAGGAGGCGCGTCCTGCGTGGATTCTCACGGTGGCTCGAAGTTTCCCATCTATTTTGAGCTCGCCCTGCTTCGAACGCTCTCGTTATCTTCTCTGGAAGTGCATCAGTTCCCAGGCGCTGTATGTACACGTGGGGCTCACGGCCGTCCAAGGGCATCCCACGTGGGTTCATCCATCTCTTTCTGACATATATGTATATACTTTTTCCAAAAGAATATTTGCTCTTTATATCATCATCTATTTCAGTATTTAAAAGCAACAAAACAATATAATGCTATAACAATCTCTAAATAAAGGCAAGTTAGTGATCTGAGTAATTAAAATATTATTTGTTTGCATGTAAATTAAATTTTCCCGCCAAGTGTTTCTTGGAATTTAAAGTCGTCACAATGAAAAAATTACAATCAAAGTCTGTTACATGCCATGACTAAAATGCCTCTGATGACATGCTCGAATTTCATGAATGGCGTCATTAAATGGAACCCGATTACCCACAGTTTGCCACTCTAAATCAATGCAACTGTAAGTATTAATCAATTTTTAATCCACATGTTTATATGGAAAAACATTTTATTGTACGAGTAGTAATATTATGGTGTAGTTTATTATTCAAGGGTTTGTTTGGACTATTTTTACCTGCGGCGAAGCGCCAGGTCTAGGCGGCTCTTTTATTTAATAGGAGCAAAGTCAATTGTACCCATTTAGAGCCATGAAATGACCCATATGACCATTGGACATATGTTCATTCACCTTGGAAATTTCCAATCTGCCATCGGATTTGACGCTGGGTGGTGGCATATAGTGGCTGAAGCCTCATTTTGCCATTTAGACATTCAAAGGCACATGTAAATGATTTGAACCATGATAAATCCCTTATCATCTTATCAAAAAACACCGCACGTCATTGGAGGGACTTTCCCTCTTGTTCTTTAATGGGGCAGTTACCCGTCACCCATACCTCGACTTCTTGCGGACACAATCTATTTCTGCATTTCGGACGCTATTTGGACAAACGATTGGTTCAAGACTGGTTGAATTTTGCTTTGACAAGTCTGACTTTATTCTTCTCAATTTTACGTATGCAATTCTTAATTGTGACTCGGAAATTCAAAATTATTTTGTGTCAATTCATTTTATTAAGATAAATATTAGTTTATTTGGCCGTGAGCTTTTAATTTTTAAGGCATCTTTGGATGGAAATTTAATAGCTGGTCAAGGCTAATTTAGCGTACATCTTTGCACTCAGTCTGTTTCCTTTATCACGTACGCGACGGTGAGTTTTGGTCTGCGTTATGGTGGCTGCTAGGAGCTACGAATAAATGATGTTCTTTACTATAGGCCAAAGATAATCAATGCAGTATTTTAGTATGAGAAAAGGCGATCCTGGAGCTCAATACTGATGGGTTGAGCTACCAGAAGATAACCAAACAGCTGAAAATACCTTTCAGGTTATAGAGTAAACTATATCATTGTGCCACCTCAGCGCATTTTTCACGTTCTTTAATTAATACAAAATTGCATACAAGCCCTTGTTTTCTTTGCATTAATTTTTCTTAGGTTTGAAAGAGCTTACTTGTTTTTTTTCGTTTTTTATTTCCGATCTCTGTGTTGCTTTGTTTTGTTTGTTTTTGTCTTTCTTTTTTTGTAAAGTGGGCAGAAATAATTATTTGTACACCTTCAAAATTCAATTTTAATAGACTTCAAAGCCATCAAACTTCATGAAGTTTATACAATAGATGTATCACTAACTCTATAATTTAAGAAGGGGATATTTTTGAGTATTTGAATAATAATTTCATCTTAGTCTGGTTATGACTTATGTTTTTTATCAAAGTTATTTCTTATAATTCTTTTATAATAACAAAAATCAAAATGGTAAAGTTCAGAAATAAATATAAGTTTGGAAATTTTGTGAAATTTTGAAAACCCAATCAATTAAAATGGTAAAGTTCATAAAAATTCCTTTTTATATATCTTCTTCTATAACTCTATATTTCAGCAACGTAATATTTTGAAAAGGGGAAAATTTAGTTTAGAGTTCCTTTATAAAATTATTATAATTGTCAAAGTTCAGAAAATTTCTAAAAATTTAACCATGGCTGCTTTTTTTTTAGATTTCAATCTTAGTAGCGAAGCCATTACCTGGCATGTATATAAAGTTAAAAGTACTGTGCGCATAAGGACATGGAATTAAATAGATATTCAGTTAACTTGAAATAAATCAAAACAGGGGTGAAATAAGTTTTAGCGAAGAAACATAAACCTAACGAATTTCATTTTTGAAGAGCACATGAGAGACATACTCTTATCTGTGATGGTGCAAATAAGCTTCTAGAGGGTTTCAATAATATGTATTGCAGTCAACAAGAACTTATCAAAGATTGCAATATCATTCAGCAGTCGACGTTTCCGCAGTAAAAAAGTTATCATGCTGAAAATAAAACCTCTCCAATGACCAGAAAAAGGCGATCCTGGAGCTCTATACTAATGACTTGAGCTACCAGAAGATATTCGAGCAGCTGAAAATACCTTTTAGCATTATTAGCTCTGTCATTCTAAAGAGGAAAAAGGTCGGAACCATCGACAATTTTTAAAGCTCATCTGTTACCCTCGGAAGATTTCCCTCAAACCTTCCCGTTTAATACTCAGGAAGATTAGAGCTGCCCCTATGAGGACCCGTAAATAAATCCAAGATGACCTACTGGTGGCAGAAAGGTCGGTCTTAAAGCAAACCATCAGTAATGAAGTGAATCGGCATGATTTTAAGTCTCGTAGGTCAAGAACGACACCTCTGCATTTGGAGAAGCCTCTTGAGTTCTGGGATAATGTCCTGTGGTCAGAAAAAAACCCAGAATTATTTGGCCTTGAGGATGGCCGTTCTGTCTGGAGGAAGGACGGCAGTGTCTACGACCCTATGAACACTATCCCTACCATGAAGTTTGGGGAAGGTAGCTTCATGGTGTGGGGGTGTTTCTCTTTTAAAGGTACCGGTAATATCCACATCATAGATGGGACGATAAATTTGGCAATCTACAGAGACATTTTAGAAGAAAATCTGGTCGTTTCTGTAGAGAAGTTTGAAATTGGATTTGAATCCAATAGATACCTTGTGACGAACGGTGTGAAGAGCAAGATTCATTTGAGAAGTCCCGAGAAATTAAAAAAAATGGACGTCAGTTGTTAGGAAGAATAGACCAAAATACAAAAGGAATTGTGAAACGCACTAGTCAAGAAATACAGGAAACGATTAATGGCAGTGAAAGCCAACAAAGGTTAGGCAACTAAGTATTAATCACCAAATATCGATTTTTACGAGTACGAATACTTTTTGCAGCCCTGTTTTCATTAATTCAAGTTTACTAATATTAATTTTATTTTATGCCTTTTTTTTGCACAGAACTTTTAACATCACATTTATATACATACATCTATTGTGTAAATTTCGAGAAGTTTGATCGTTGGAAGTTTATTAAAATGGAGTTTTGAAGGTGCGCGCATATTTAATTATTCACACTGTATATCGCAAATTCACTATTTGGTTGTCTTTATTTTGGCTGTAGTTCAGTAAAGTTAGCTTTAAGTTTAGTTTGGCCGGTTTTTCTCATCTTTTTTATGGTTCTATGTATTACTGTGTTCGCAGTTGGCTACTCTGGAATATTAGTTTGAAATTTAGATTCGATAAGTCTTCATTAAGCAGTCTAATCAGTTGAAGTACTTCTTTGGGTGGGTAGTTATGTAGCTATTGTCATATCATTTTGCCACCTTCGGGAAGCGCAATATTCATAGAGGCGAGATAGGTGATGTCATGTGGCATTTGTAAATAAATGCGGTCCCTTCGACTAAGGAATGTAATAAATTTGGTAGCACGTTTATTTAACGCCCGTGCCTTTCTAATCAACGCATTGCTCACAACGGGTGGTATATAAATATTGGTCTCACCAAGGCTATATACAATTTTCCTTTGCTCGCAGGGAATAAAGATTTAAAGCAGTACAGAGATTGTGGGTTTTTTCCGAGGGGGAGGGGGCTATTGCATACATTTCATCAAGGTCGCGATGTAATTTTGACTCGGAATAATCGTTCTTCTTGTGAATAGAAATAAAATTTCATCGTGCACTAGAATGTGTGCTAGTCTTTCTATTCATATCATTATTACCGTGAATTTGTCGATGTGTGTCTTAGTTTTCTTTCTTTTCTTAAAGTTATTATGGTTATTTATCTGTCTTCGTGACCTATTGGCAATAAATGCCTGGATTGATTTTGTTGCTTGTAGCCACCAGTGTAATAGCTTCCGCTAGCTTAATATAATTTGTGTAGTCCGGTTTGTGGCCTGGAAGGTTAACCTTATCTATTTTTGTACAGGGTAGGGGTAATACAGTCCTTCTCGTGGTACCCTACTTCCATGGTGAAGGGCTCTTCTTCAAAATTGTAAATTTTGAGAACGTCTTGCAATTCTTCGAGATCATTTTAATGGATGTTCGTTAGATTATCTTCGATCACAATTTCTTTTATCTTTTTTTTAGACTTCGTATCCATACTATGTCAAAGGCGGAGGACACATCTTTAAGTATGACATCGATACTGTTATTTTAGGTTTTGGCTTTTGAACTGAGAGCTATGATTAATGTTACTGTTGTTTCTGTCCGGTATCTTCTGTATATTATTCGTGATCCATGGTGTCGAATATTATATGGTTTTTGCTTTCTAGATAAGGTTTCATTCTATTATTTAATAGCTTTTCAAGTAGCTTCCCAATAAACTCTAGAAGAAATATGGGCCGCTACCTACTGATTTCCATTTTGGTTCTTTCCAGGCTTTAGCACGAATATGATTTTTGCCCTTTTAAACTGATTTGGGAAATACTGCATATTCAAGCAGGAATTGAAGAGCTGGGGTATTGCCTCCTTTATGTTGCATGGTGCCTTTACTTGTGCATTTTACTAATACGATTAATGTCTGGCATTATTTGTCCAAGGATTTTAGGGCTGCCTAATACTCCTCATAGGTAAAAGGTCTCCCTTCGTATCGTGTGCTTCAACAGAGGAGTATGGTGTAATTTCCTGTACTAATTCGTTTATTCTTCTTTTATTTCTGCCTTAAAATCTGAATCATATTTCCCATTTTCTCCTTCGCTTATTCTAAACTTGTTTTGCTAAACATTATTGAATGGTGTTCAATGTCCAGGTCGTCCGTAATTTCGTTGCAACTGACTTTGAGGGAAATGTCAACTTTATAAGCGGTGCCTCTGAGTCTCCTTATCTGTCTCCAGAAGTTTTGGGGGTCGTTTTCAATGGCAAAATTAATCACGATTTAGTTTCAGGTTTTACATGGTTCTTCTCTGAGTAGTTGTTGGATTACGAACCTTATATTACACAGCTCTATCTATTTATCCCCCTTGTTACCATGTATATTTATTTCTCTAATAAGAGCATCAAAACGGCACATTCTATCTTGGATGTTTCTGTTCTATCGGAGAGAAAGGAACGTTTTGTACTCTGTCCTGGGGATAGCTAGATTGTCTGCCAGCGGGAGCTTTGTTATTAAGCGACTAAGGTGTTCGTTTATTTCTTCAAACTGGTTTATTCAAACATATTTCGGGGGTTGTCTGCGGAGTGTCTAATTGTCCTTTGGAAAGCATCTATATTTCAGAATTTTCATACAAATAGGCAAAGTAGAGATATTGTGACCATACTAATGTGATCTGATGAGATATACTGGCGCGGGATTCATACGTGGTTCAGGGAGAAAGTAGAGTTCGTTAGTATAATTTCAGGAGTTCTAAAGTTCTTCTTGTCAAGTATGTAGGAAAGTCTGGGCCTTCCCTTTGTTACTACATTTCGGTTAATAAAAAAGCTTAGTACGTTTCCAGCTCCATTGAAAGCAGTGGTGTAGCCAGTATCTCTACAGCGATTGTTGAGTTCAATCGCCAATTAAAATGGTGAAGGCGTCTTTTAGCAAGGGGCGCTGGAATTGTGTGATCTGGATGTAAGGGCGCCTGAGAGGTTGATATCCCATAGCTTTTATAAATTCATCGTAGTTCATCTCGCTCTTTATCGGCAAGTAAGATTCTTACAGCTCTAGTACCTCCTTAAACCTAACACCTCTTTGGATGCCACTAGCCACTGAGAGGTATCTTTTTTTCTTATGATTGGGCATTAGGAAATAGTAGCCTTAGATTTTTATATAATCACTGTCTCCATCAAATGCGGGGTAAGCGATCAGGATGACGTCATGATCCAGTCGTATCATAATGTTTGTGTAAACGTTTATTTTCTTATCTCAGCCGTTTGCGTTTATAGAAAATATATTTTTTTAAATTTCTAATATACCTATTATTATCCTACATATTATTCTTTCTTTTCATTCTTTGTCATAGATATACCCTCCCTTTTTGGAAAGCTTAACCCTTGCCGATTTTTTCTTTATAAAGTGGTCATGGATACGGCTGAAGCATGAGCCGGGATAATTTTAAATTTGACCAGACTTAAAAATTGTGTTACTTCTTTGTCATTGAGATGAGCGTGAACTACCATTTGAGCTTGCTTCTGAGGGAGCCCTCTGTGATTTCCTTGGTTTTACTGAAACTTGGTAGTGGCGTTCATGGCGAGATGTAAGTTTTCATGTTCAGATCCAAGGTTTAGTATTTATGTCCTTAGTATGTTTCCCATTTTTAGAGGATTTTGGTTACTGCACTTTTAGAGGATGTAGCGTTCCTCCTGGTGGGACAAAGATCTTTCCATTTGTTGCGTCTCCTTTGTTATTTTTTTTAAGACGAAGTCCGTCTAAAGACTAAGAACTTTGTGGTGTCTGTCACGATTTTGACCTGATCTTGGAGCAGTTCGCCCGATGGAGGGTTATCTGGAAGACACATCGGCTTAAGTCTATATTGTATTAGCATTTTAGTAAGCTCGACTGCGTATCTCCCATGCCTTGGGTATGTTTACATAATGAGCATGCATTATGCAGAGGATCAGGTCTGGTCTCATGATCTGGTCTATTTGGGCAAGGGTCTTCCTCTGGCTTGCCAAGTTTACCGTTTGCGGATACGGGGTATTTGCTTCCCTTTGTGTCCACCTCGATTAATTTATTTTTATTTATACATGTATCAGGTTATTTATATGGGGCACGATCTTGATAGGTTATGATGTGGGTTGCCGAGCTAAGACAATTTTTCCTGTACGTATTATTGCATTCCTTCCTAGTATGTTCCCAATCGGCACATTCTAAGCAGAACGGCCGCTGAGATTTTAATATAAAATTAGATCAAACAATACTATGCCTCCCGTGAGGCCAAATCAGTCGTTTGAAGTGTAACTTTAAGGAAATGATCTTACGAGGCGCTTATCGTGGAGGCGTGTGAACTACAAGCTACTTTCGAATTTGGCTTTCGTGTGCCCTACCTATGCTCTTATCTAACATTAATTGAAGAGAAGGTCTCGCGCATCCGGAAGGACGAATAGGGCTTACTGCCGTACTCGCGCTCGCGCGTGAGTCTTCTCGAAGGTCAACGGTAAACTTTACGCTCCAACTGCATCCTGAAGGAGAAACAAAGTTTTTCTCGATTTAATGAAAGAAGAGGAGAACTATGTCTGAGCTTGTATATTTTGTGTTGAGCTCATATCTCTTATTGTTGATAAGCAAGGCTTCGTTAACTCTTCGGAGAAGGGTATTAGAATTTCTAGGGAAGGTATTATCAGCGACTATTTTTGCTGTTATTTGTTGTCCCTGTTCTTTTTCTTAGAAAAAATTAATGGCATCTTCTAGCAGGTGCACTGTCATTCTTCGGGTGAGTGTTTTTGTACAATGCAATGAGGTTTACAGTCTTCATAGGGCCCTACAAAATTTTATCTCACATAGTTTGAATTCAACTTCAATTGCTTGGCTGTAATATTGTTCTTCATTAATAAGTTGCTAGTTGTTAGCTTATTCTAGTATATTTAATGTGGGAGTCTTTTTTCGTGCATTGAGTTATGTTGTTCTCAATCCTGGCAAGATTCATTCCACCGAGGATTATGTCTACCAAATTTCTTTGGCCACCTGCATGCGTAAATATATAGAGAAGTTCATAGACGATAGGCTAGCTAATTTTCGGGATTTAAGTGGTCATGTGTCTGCCGCCCACTGTGTGTTCCGTAAGTTTTATTTCATATAGGAGGTTCTGCTTCAGTTGGAGAGTTCTCTTTTGGAGGTTTTCCTTCATAAAGAGCATTTCTCTACGTTATATTTAGCTTGGGAGAAGTAATATAATACTGCGCTTAAGATAAGATACCATTGAGATGCTACAGTCTTCCGATGTGAGGGGAAGGCTCCCAGTAATATATCGCTCGATATTGAAGATTATTCACTAGGCCCTGCTCTCGGACTATACAAAAATTGAATTTCCACATTTCCTTTTCTTAATATGAGTAAATACATGGCGAATTTTATGATTAATTTTGGCTTTGTTCCTTGACATAAATTGGTTGCTAGAATTGCTAGAAACGAGCGCGTTATTTACAACCCATCTAGCTATATGCCCTTTCGCGAACGGTTTACATGGCAAGAATAGGTCAGCTTTTCGAGCTGCATTGAAAAAAGTTTGAGCGCCATTACGCTCTGACTCTTCCTGTTGACCAATTTCCGAATGTACCGATCAAATTCGCCTCCTAATCAGACCTTCCCACTGGACGCACTACCATCGAATAAAGTAGTTCTCTGAACCTTTCTGCGGAAACTGCTGGTAACCTAGTCTATACGCCACTTTTTTATTTATTGTTATAGTCTTGGAGAGATTCATGCGTTGTACCTATATCTAGCTTAAGAGACAGTTGGTGGTGTAATAGAGTTTTTGAAGCTTGAGAAGATTCTCCTTAATCTTTGAAACTTATAATTTGGGCTTGTGTTTTTATATTGATCTTGTTTTTTTTATTCATTTGGAATTAAGTGAAGCAAATCTTTTCCTTTTTACTTTCAGTTTCTTTAAATGTGAGCAAGAGTTTCACCTGAAGATCTATTCTGATCGTCATAAATTACCATAAATTTTGCGATGGTAGTACTTTAAATCTCAAGACACCGAATTCCAAACATTCAAAATTGATCTTTAAATGATTTACATCATCTTGGGTTCTAACGAAATGATGAGGACGAATAAATATATAAGCGATCAAAATATTGTAGCAAATTGTTTGTATATATCGTTTAATTTACTAATCCAAGTGTTTAAGATGTTCTCCTTGGGGAAGCAAGAATGCGTTTCTGAATGTATCGAATCGGACTAATACTGCTCTTTTTTTTCTCAAAGACCTGACAAAGACTATTGTTAATTATAGTCTAGTCACTAACTTGGCTCTAACTGCCTATCCCCTTATTCCAAAATATAAATTATTCAATGATCAACTTAAGTCCACTAATCAGATCATAGACCACACCAAAGCTACATAAAAGTTTGAGACTAGAGCAAGGAAAAGTGTTTATGCAAAATCCAGCAGCAATGGCATAAAGGCACTGAAGGTATTGTACTTACAAGCATTAGTGACTAGTTTTTTATCAAAGATAATCATAATAAAAACTATAGACTAGCAAAATTGCCTACAAAATATGAAAAATCCTTTTTATTTTTGCCAAGATTTAATCTCTTACAACATAATTTACTTTGATATTGGTATTGTAAAACCGGCAAGAGGAAAAAAAGAATTCGATAAATCTAAAAATCAGTCAAATGTAAAAGATAGATCATAAAACAGCTACTCACCATAATTAGAGTTGAAGCAACAAAATTGTGTGGTCTGCCGAAGCCGCCTCCTCCCTTACAACAATTAGCTTTGTGACCTGAGAATATACCACGATGAAATGTTCTCCAACTTTAAAATACGAAGAAGAGGAAGCTCTAAGTATCTTACATGTCAATTTTACTTGTAGAGTTACCTTAACGATACACTTTCTGATACACGAGTCGCCACACTCAAATCTCTTATTGATGGAATCTGAGTTAAAAGCTCGAACATCACATCACTCACGTTAGTCTGTTTATAAGAAAAAGCAGGTAGACAATCAGAAACATATTCATGACGATACCGGACAACGTTTAGAGCACTCAACGTAGTTAATTTAATTAACGATGCTGCCAAATTGCTAGAGATTTGATCGGCTAGAATGATAATATACATTTAAATAACGATTCCTATCAAGATACTTTGGTATAATTAGAAAAAAAATGATCCTTCTGGAGAATATATATTTGTTTTGGTGGCCATCTTAGATATAAATATATATATATATATATATATATATATATATATATATATATATATATATATATATATATGGAGAGGAGAAAAAATCCCACAGGGAAATCAAATGGGAATCCAAGTACTTTCGAACTTGTTCAGTTCAATCCTTGAGAATAAACTGAACAAGTTCGAAAGTATTAGGAATCCGATTTTCATTTTCCTGTGGGATTTTTTTCCATATATAAATATATATATAAGAAACCCAAAGTAGCGTGTAAATGGAGCAATAATTGCAAGGATATCACACTAGAAAAATAAAAAGCTATTTGCAAGTAGTTTCTAACTTCATTCATTTCCTTATCACGGAATATAGTGTACAGTATATTCTTTGATCTTAAGCTGAATGATGTTCGAAAGTACTTGGAAATAGTTTTTCATTTTTCCTGTTTGATTTATTCCTGTTTCATGTCTGCTAGTAGTAACCAATGACAGGAGGCAGAAGTAGAAGAAGGGATCATTACGACACCTACGTCCTTTCAGAAGAAAAAATTAACGAGATATACATCCAGCGCAAAAAATAATAATAAACCACAATATTGGAATCCGATTTATTTATAAACAAGACTTTGGGGGCTTTTGTCATAATCAACTGTATAATTTTTTGGAAGAAAAACCTATCTTCAGCTGAAGTTAGATTTTTCGGCCAAAAAATTATCATAAGAATGGTCAATCCTCTTTTCTCTATTCAATGCAATCTTTTTATGGAAAACAACGAAACGTCCCTCCTTCCCTGAATCCATTTCCAACCTATTATCTGGTCCCGATATATAGACAATATCCTATCTGCATGGCCCCTAGATAATTACAATTTCAACGAATTTTTTCACAACTTTAATTCATTAAACCCATCTCTAAATTTTAAAGTAGAATGGGAACAGAACAATTCTTTACATTTCTAGATGTAAAATTCACCGTTTAAATAATCGGAAACACTGCGAACTCTATCGAAAACCTACCAATTCAAATGCTTACAAACATTTCTTCTCCTTTTAGGAAAAATCTTTTAAGATAACCAGGACGCATAAGTATATTTAATCCCCTGTAAAGATTGTAACAAGTCCTACATTGGAGAGTTAGGTCACTTTACTTAGAGGATCAAAGAACACCGTGGAGATATTCGGAGAGGCTCACTTTCCATAATTCTTTTGGCTCAAGTGCAAAATTATGACCATAGAATCAAATTTAACCAGGCTAAAAAAAATTCTAAATCACAATATTATATTGAGAGAGGATTGCGGAATCACTTATCATTAGCAAGGTTGATAACTTTTATATATCTGAAGGACAATATAAATTTAACTCCATTTATAAACCACCAGAATCGGTCCTTCACCGGCATTAAAAGTTTCCCCTCCAAACCACGCATACATTTATATCTTTGATTTTTTCTCTTTTTTAATTTGGTTTATTCTTATTTTTTTGCATTTATATACTGGAGAAGCATACCTTACATTTCATTGTACAGTTGATAATGGCGAAAGCTGAAACTATTCCTGCTTGTAAATAAATCGGATTCAAATTGGAACACATATATAATGTGTCTTCGGGTAAAATTTGAGGAATTTTAAGCGTTTTTTTTTACTGAACATATTGATGTATCGGTGGACAGTCAAAAGCGTTAAATACAATCCAGAGTAAAGTTTTAGTGAGAAAAAGTTAGTTACGTGAAGGAAAGGAAACCATCTGAATATTAGAAAGGATTTAACTACCTCATGATGAGTCACGCCTGTTTATTAAAATGACGACCGACCACATGACTGGTGTTCAATTAGATGTTAACACTCTAAATGCTGTTGGACGTGAAATAGAAAGCTACAACGGACACTACGGAGCCGAAGCAAGCAGGGAAGAACACAACAAGCGTTCTGACAGCTTCCGCACGCCGGAATACTACCAAAAACTGCTGCACAAGGTGATGGAAGACAGGAGGAAGGGAATACGGTTTTTGGAGAGAGAGATGAGTGTCGTACCTACCATTTAGACTTGCAAATAGACATAACGAGACTGAAGCGAAAGATGTCAAGATGCACTAATTTCCTAAGCTGCAGACGAACTGCCGTTGAGGCAATGACAGAAATTTATAAGTAGATTGGTTTCTTTTATGCTATTTAGTTTTTGGTTTTGTTAAAAAATATTTTTATTTTGTTTCATCACTTTTTATTTAATATTTCCATATAAATTTATAAAAAATATTGCAGTAACGAAATTAATTATACTGTTAAAAGGCTATTTTTGGCAACACGACCTTCCTCAAAGCCATCGGAAGGAGCTCTTCTCACATACACGAGAAAATAACACCTAAAATAAGCGTTCTCCCAGATAGCAAAATATAATATCTTTCAATTGGCCTTTTCTAGTGTCCTCCCTGCTTGTCGAAGAGAATTTAATATTTATTGTTTCCCAATTTCGCAAAAAAATGAATATATATACATATATATATATATATATATATATATATATATATATATAAAGAGAGACTATTAAAAATCATAGTTCTAAATTATAGTTCAAAAGTTCCGAAAAAAAATAATAATTGAGTTTTCTCACCTCACCTTTTTCTTCCATTTTCCATTTATCTCACCATTCTTTAAACATCTTGAAGATGATGAAACTGGTGGTGAATAAGATCCTGCGTTACTAGTCGTAAAAGAGGGCCATAAGACAAGGAAACTCGCTTGTCTAGGCCACAGAAGATCCTAACAACTTGAACCATCATGTTGACCAGTTGACGATATGGTTCTTCACAGATGAAAAGAACTTCTTCCAAGCTCAGTTGCACAACACTGAGAACAACAGGTCTCTTGCCTACAATATATGCAACGTTTCAGTTTTGATGAAAATCAAGTTCACCCCAAAATGTTATGGACTGTTGGTTTTTCAGTAAGGGTGACGCCATACCACCCTGCATCTTAAATTCAGACGGATATTAGGAGCTGCTGGAGATTGTGTTCATATTCTGGCTGTGCTCGAAGGCCATACCTCTGATAAAGTGAGAAATGGTTGACAGAGAATTTGTAAGTCTTCGAGGTCCCTACTTTCTGGCGTCCTAGTTTCTCCGAGTGTAATTATCTGCATTAATATGCTTGGGGTGCGGGTAAGAAAGACAACAACTGCTCTGTCCTTAAACTCTCCAAAGCTTGCTCTTTTCCAAGATCAAGGAAGTGTTCGAAGATCTTTCAAAAGACACAGTAAGGAACGAAAGCGCCAGGTTCCATAGCCGATTTAAGTCAGTGGAGGAAGCGGAGGGCAGCTAATTTAACTTAGCTTTTATTTCCTACCCATATTCTATGGTTGATATTAAAAAAAAAATAAAATACAATAATTTTCGCTGAGATATTGCGGGTTTTTTCTTCTATGCAAACCGTCAAATTGAGGACGAACTCCATATCTATAAATATAGATATCCAGAGATATAGATTAATTTAGGAGAAAACAAAATGTGGCCCAGAAATAAACCCCCCTTTATTGGACACGCACACTAGCAAGCCGACTCGGTTACAACTCCCAAGTTATGAGTACCCCACAAAGAGCATTTTTGTATAAAAAATATTTTTTATATTTTTCCTATAAATACCAGCATAAAATATATAGACTTTGCTCTTTGTCTCGCTACGGTTGGCAAAGTTCACACGATGAATTGCGCTCTCGCCTTAGATTTAGGCTTTTATGATGATGGATTCCGTTTTATGAAGCGAGCCCAGTTTTTTTCATTTAATGGTGGCTGGGGGTAGGCAACCCGTGGCGAGAGAAAGAGAGAGAGAAAAAAAATCGTTGGTATATGTATATATATATATATATATATATATATATATATATATATATAGAGAGAGAGAGAGAGAGAGAGAGAGAGAGAGAGAGAGAGAAAGAGAAAGAGAGAGAAAGAGAGAGAGAGAGAGAAAGAGAGAGAGTGAGAGAGAGAGAGAGAAGTTGCAATATTTTTTGTCGCATGTCATCAGCATAACCTTGTTCCATCAAATACGTACTCCAACAATCGAATGCAACGAGCCACCGCAACAAAAATGTTTAAGAACAGCCCTCAGTTCTTTACTATAATCTCTTGAGGCATCATAACTTAACCTTAATTAACTTATTCCTTTACCTGATCTACACTTTAATTTTTTATTCTAATTACTCCATTTTCTGAAAATAATGGTAATTATTTTCCTCGATGAAAATTTCATTTCCATTCTCAATTATCACTGTTTGTCCCCTTATTTAGCGTAGAGCGCGTTAGGAACAAACGGCTAAATAATTTGATATATATATATATATATATATATATATATATATATATATATATATATATATATATATATATATATATATATATATATATATATATATATATATATATATATATTATATATATATATATATATATGTATATATATATATATATATATATATATATATATATATATATATATATATATATATATATATATATATATATATATATATATATATATATATAAATATATATATACTAGCAGAGATTCCCGTTGTTGTTTGGGTAAAATGTGAGTTCCGAAATAAAGTATGACAGAATTTCATTCAGGGCGTTGCAAGGGATACAAAGTCCTGTCAAAAATAAATACATATGCCCCTTTTTAAAATTCTTATATTGTGACACAAAAGTATCTTTACTTGCTGATTATTAAACCTTTTAGATTGAAGGCCGATTCAAAAGAGGTGCACACTCTCTTTATTATATAATATACTTAAAACGAGTAAACCTTTCAAGGAGCGTGCTCGACATTTTACGCTTACGTGTGTGACAGTTATTACAAGCGAATAACTTTGTAGTCACAGAAACAGATCGAGCGTCTCATCTATAAATCAATAATTCAAGAACGGTATTTTTTGCAATTTTTTACTCTTAGTTTAGATATTTTGGGGGGCAGGGCAGAGATGGGGCATAAGCGGATAGGTGATGAGAGGGAGTAAAGAAAGGTCGAGAGATTGGTTAAGAGGGGAAGAGAGGAGAAGAGAGAGGAAAGAAGAGAGGGGGGAGGGAGAGGGGCTCCAGAGAAACCTGGTTTCGACGGAGGCCTCTGTCATCTTCAGTCACTGTGAAACTAATAAATACGGAGAGGCTTAACTTAGAGGCACCCAAATTTACAAGTCTGAATGTAATCAGGGAAGTTGTTATGGGGAAGTAGCGGAATTTTTGAGTGAGGAAAGAAAAATCTTTGCTCATCAAGGGATTAATGTCAAATGGCCCCTCAGAAGTATTATAGTTTGGAATTTCCTTTAAAAAAACTGATTCTATTAGTCTCCTATGTATATAATTGTGAGAATTATAAACTAATTTTGCATTATCAATGTTCGAAATGTGAAGAAACAATCTGGAACAGAGGTTTCCACGGCGCATGTCGCATATGTGTTTTTTCATTCTCGTGGAGAATCTGCTGCCTTCGCTAATGTATACTTGATTGCAAATTTTGCAAAGAATATAATAAACCCTTTGTTCTTTATCGGCTCAGCTATCTTTGTAGAGAATATTTAGGATCGTCTTTTTTTCGTATTGTAAAACAATATTAATGTTGTTGACCAGTGCCAGCTTTTGAAATTAATTAATTGGGGAGGGTATGGAAAATATAATATATAATTACTATTACATAATTTATCCTTAGAAATAGCTGGTGAGTAGAAGTTTGGTCTGGCTTTATAATGACATTTTTCTATGAAACAAAGTGGATACTGCTGCTCACTGAATGTTTGGATGATCGCATTGATTTATCCAGCAGAAAACAAGGATCAGAGATGCGATATGCTTTCAGGAAAAAGGGAAAAAACTACGGACCGTTTAACTGATTCGTCGGGGCCAGAGAAATATTGAAAATAATGGAATTGAGTTAGTTCGTTTCCGGAAAAAGGAACAATAGTGATGATTAGTTTAATTTCCGATCTACTTTAAATGTACTGGTGGGGTGAATGTTATTTTATTGTTCAAAGAAAGAATCAAATGTGTTATCATCAAGAAACCATGTGGCACATACATCATCCACATAGGAGAACCAAGTTATGTGATTAGGTAAGATAGGGGCGAGGAGGTGTTTCTCAAAGTTTTATATGAACAGATTACATAGGACCAATAAAGGGGGTCACCCATATGTAAACAAAATCTTGTACTTTAAACACATTGTCTGTTGTGCAAACACCAACCAACTTTAAAATTGAATTACATGGTAACGGTAAAGTTTGATTTGACAAAGGCAAGATTTAAATATGATATCAAGGGCTTCATCAACGCTAACTTTAAGGAAAAGATTATTAACAAACCTAGCAACGGCTTATTAGATAGGTCACCCTCTTTAATTTTATTAATAAAATCGCCAGAATGGATCTTGTGAGCTTCAAAGATGCTAACAGCTAATTTGGATAGGGTGTTCGCTAACCACTGAGAAAGTTTGTACGCTTGGGATCCTACGCTAAAAATAATAGGTCTACGGGGATTGCCGTCTTTATGTGTTTTCAGTAGATCATGTACTGTAAAGAGAGATTATCCACTTTGAATTGTTGAATTAGATCAGAGTGCCCGAGATTATTTTTGAGGAAGCGATTAAACGATTTTGTTTTGATAGCAAGTGGATCTTTCTTTAGTTTTTCGTAAGTGCTATCATTTACCAAATATTTCCTGACTTTCCATGTACGTTACTGTACTTCTTTGGATATATGTATATTTATATATATATATATATATATATATATATATATATATATATATATATATATATATATATATATATATATATATATATATATATATATATATATATATATATATATATATATATATATATATATATATATATATATATATATATATATATATATATAGATATATATATATATATATATATATATATATATATATATATATATATATATATATATATATATATATATACAAGGGGCGGTCAATAAGTTTTGCAAATCGGTAGGGCAAAACATAGGATGGGGGATGGCTGTTTGTGGGGGTGTTAGGACAAGTTATTACAAGTCAGAAACCTGCAGCCGCGCGATCCTGCCTTTTATATTTAGGAAGCAGTAACTGATCGCGAATCGTTAATCACAAATTTTTCAACAATGGAGAAGGTTAAGCACCGCACAGTGATCAAATTTTTGACCGAGGAAAGCAAGAATGCAAAAGAGATCCATGAACGCATGGTTGCAGTGTGCACAGACACCGCTCCTTCCTATGCAACTATTTCTCGTTGGAATAGGGAGTTCCGCCATGGTCTCAAGGGGAGAAGGTCGAAGAAATCGAACGAGAACTTGGAAAATCACATGGAAGTGTTATCAACATCATCCATGACCAAGGTCTCTGCCGATTGGGTGTCTAGAAACCTCAAGCCCCATGATCGACTTCAACGTCGTCAAAGTCCACAAGGCCAGAGTTACACAAGCTGCCCTGCGCGAGTGCGGATTCAAGGAGCACAACCATCCCTTTTACAGTCCAGATCTGTCTTCCAGCGACTACTTTTTATTCCGCCACCTCAAGGCTGCACTGCGTGGACGCCGGTTTGGGGACGATGAAGATGTCCAGGAGTGGATTAAACAGTAGTCGGGAAATTTCTGGTTGTCGGGAATTCCATGCCTCAGGGACAAGTGGCGCAAGTGCTTTCAAGTCGAGGGTAGTCATATTGAAAAATAATAAAACACTTTTCCTCATATCTCGTCTCCTTACATCTGAATTGCAAAACTTATTGCCTGCCCCTCATATATATATATATATATATATATATATATATATATATATATATATATATATATATATATATATATATATATATATATATATATGCGGCAAACGAATTGATGGACGCAAACTTCAAGCGAACTATAAAAAGGATGACCAGGACAGAGCCGTTGATGACTCGTAAAATTTATTTCAGAACGTTTCAGGATTATAACTAATCACATCATCAGTGCTAAAGAAAGAATACAAAATACAAACTTAAATGTATACATCAAAAGTTAACACATGTAATAAAATTGTGAACATGAATATTAAATTAAGACTAATTGATTATATTAGAGTTATGGAGGGAAAAACAAACTAAACCAATGCGAGAATTTCTAAAAAATAGGAAAGAAAGTAATTGACAGTGGATTTTATTCTTACACACAATAAAAAAAAAAATAATGTAAAATTTAACAAATTAGCATGTTTTTAAATGAGTGACTATATTTAATGGGACAGATAATGAGTTATTATTTAAACTGTGTTGAGGTTTTGTAATATAAATTGACTCTAGCAGGTTAAGGTCTGAGATGTTTCTTACCGCATTAAGTATTGTGAAGTTCTCGAGTGTAGCCCTAAGGCCACATTGTGGCAGATGGTTTCGAATTGGGGATGGATCAGGTTTTGAAAGGTGTAGTCCAGTTCTTTCAGATCTCCTCATATGCTGCATGAAGCGGGAGTAAAGCGTACGCCTTGTTGCCCCCACATATGATACAGTGCTACTGCACGTAGAACGAAAAATGTATATAATTTTAGATTGCATTTTGGTAGGTGGTTGATCTTTGAATTTAAATAATGATCCCAGTCTGAAGTCATTAATGATAACGATGGATGGTAATATTTGAGGATAGGCTGAATTTAACAGTTTTAACAACTCTTTTTTAAGTTTATCGGATTGGTAACCAAAGTATGGTAAGGAAAGGAAGATCTTTAATTTATTGACAGTTTGTAGTGGAGGTAGAATTGAGTATTTTTTATTGAAAAACAGACTAATTTGTCTAAGAAATATATATATATATATATATATATATATATATATATATATATATATATATATATATATATATATATATATAAATATATATATTTAGAGAGAGAGAGAGAGAGGATGGGGTGGGTAATTTGTCGCCTAAGTTCAATATAAACTAAATAACATCGATAATTAATTTATTAGAGATATATTTACCAAACCTATATGTTAAAGATTCGAAAGATTGTACTATTCATTTTATTAAATGGCCTCAAGCACGTAGTCCAGGGGGCGTCGGAACATGCCGGAAGCCTTATCGCCAGTCCTCTTGTTTAACTGGTCGAAAACTGTTGAAAGCATGGACCTAAAATACACCTTAGTGGTGCAGAAATGGTTTATCTCTCAACCAATCCCCACACATAATAATCCATTGTTGGGCAGCCAGATTGATGTGGACAAAGTAAAAGTCTCACGACCAAGACTGGGTCCTATGCTTGTATGGCATGGTACAGAGTCTAACTCCTATGCGCACGGCCTTCCAATTGACACCTCCTAGATTCATGGCAACTTCAACTCATCTACCCACTTGATTTTGCCAGCCAGGAAAATAAACTTGAAAATAACCATGATGTTGACCTGGAACTTAGTATTTATGCCTTTATGGGATATTTTAGGGGACACAACATGCCAGCGAGATTTTTGGCGATGTCAACACTTGGACTAGCAAAAGCTTGAAGGGTTGCTTCAGTTTATTCACAAGATTCAAGCAACGGGCCTTCTGCTGGCCTTTCTATCTTGCAAGAGTAGTAACCGATGTAATCATGTACTAAATGCCTCATGAGAAAAACTGCCACTCCCTTGCTGCAGGCTATAAACCTCAATGACTTGCTGAAATTGTATCCTTGTCAATGATTGCTTAACTCTTCGCGAAACATATGGAGTTCTTTTCGTATCATAACGGGTAATAAGGTTCACGAGCCGACATACCCTCGTAATCACGGTCTGACTCCTCAAACTCTTTCTCGTTCTTCTGCAAAGTCCTCAGATTGACACCTATGCACTTGAAGATTTTCGCATTGGAGTTTCCCTCGTGAATCCCAAATAGCACATTATACCTTTACACAATTTAAAAGGATTGAATGCAGACAATATATTGATTTATTCACAGTTCATACACAACTAAGTCTAATATGATAAGAAGAAGAGAGAACCGGCCTCAGACAACACTCATGGATGGAATTCAGAGATGTCAACGGCGACAAATTACCCACTGCACCATATATATACTATATATACTAGTGTGCTCTTACTGTTATCTATTTCTCATTGGTTTTGTATATGGTAGCAAGTGGTGTCTGTTATGAATAGCTGATTTATTTGATGTGAATCTTTTCAAAATCTGGCTACACTGCTGGCAGTTTTAATATTGCCTTAATAGATTTCCTCAATTCTTTTTCAATGTTGTGATAATTTTAGGATGGAATATTATGGCGTTTTTTTATAATTTCAAACCTATTATTCCTCAGCGATTATGTCAGACATAAAGAAGGTAGATTATATGATGAAGCCTATAGCTTTGTTGAAAATCTGTGTGATTAAAAGCTACCTATTTACCGGATATACAAGATTTCATTTTCAAATGAAGCTATGAAAACTTCAAGTCTTTCAGAACATTTAAAAATAAACCATCTTACTAACATGAAAAAACGCATTGCTTATTTCAAAAATTTGAATAAAAGATTATACAAAATAAATACTAGTTTATCATTATTTAAGTGTAGAAACAATTGAAGGTGGAGTGATTGCGTGTTATGAAATAGCGCAAATAATTGCTACAATTGAAGTGCCCATAGAGTTGCTGATATTTTCAGACGGACTTTGTTTGAAATTCTCATGAAAACTGTCTTAAATTAAGATTTAGGAAATGTGTGTATAGCATTAGTACTGAGTGCTTATTCAATTCAGAGAAGAATTGCTGAAATGTCACCTGATGGAGAAAAGCAACTTGTTGAGAACTTAAAAAATAAAAGATTCTCACTTCAAATTGACAAATCCACAATACCTTATAACAGAGCAGTTCTTATGGCATACGTCCGTTTCATAAATGATGTCTGCAAACTGGATTATTTATTTTTTGAGACTACAAATTTCTGGTTTGAAGAAAAATTAGTACCTTTAGAAAGTTTAGTATCATGTGCAATAGATAGTGCTCCGCAGTTACATCCATTGTTAATAAGCATAAAGAATTTATTGGTCACTTAAAAAAGCTTTGTCTTTCTATTTTGTACAGTGCATTGTATTCTACACCGCCATCAACATAGTGCCAGAAATATTAGCCTGCATCTTCATAAGTCACTGACAGTAGTTATTAAAGTGGTTAGAAAAATTAAATCACAGCAAATATCACATACTTTTAAGAAAATTATATTGATATTAAAGAACAGCTCATAAAACTAATTTTGCATGAGAAAGCCTATTTCATAAGGCAGTTAGGTTCGTCGAAAATAAAAGGGCGGTAGATTTGAGACGAGAAATAAGAAAGCGCACAAGAATCACCCATTTTTCGATAGTTTAGTGATTCTTCACTTCAGTTGCCTGATTACAATCGTGTTCTCAAACATTTTTTACTGAAAATTAATCATTGTTTAGAATCAATATACAGAAAAAGAATTTCAATAGCATACCCGAGTGGAGAAAATTAATTGGACAGACGAAATTAATAAAACTTTCTCAGAATTTTCATTGAATTTGAACGAAGAACTAAGTATCCGATTTGTAGTTGAAGTTCAGAGATTGATGCTCGATCCTTTCAGTTGTGATAAGGAATAAATCCCTAAAAATATGGAAGACGAACTTATGGAACTAAAATGTAATGATGAATGCAATTATAATTTTTAAAAAGGTTGAATAACTTAATTAGGCTGTCAAAAACAGCTAAACAGCTACATCCGAACAAGTGGGTTCAAATATGCAAAATACTGTTATATTTTCCAACATCATACTTGGTTCATTGTGGGTTTAGTGCAGTCAATAAAATCGTGACAAATGAAAGTAAAATTTAAAGGAAAGATGTACCCCATCCCTTTGGTAGAGATCATTTCTACCATAAAGGTGCATTACGGGTCCACAAAAAAGACCCCCTCTGCCGTACACAAATCTGCCAGGCACCGGTTTAAAGAGACATTCATCGAGTGAGCGGTCCGTGTTGGACCTCTCCATGCACCGTAAACTGAGATCTGTCACTCTCTCCATGACGTACTCACAGAGACTTCTTTCTAAGTTATATATTAGGCACAGCCGTAGGATCTTGTACTGCCTTCCCCTTTGCTACACCTTATGAAACGCCTCTGATACGTCCTGACAAACAATGTCCTCGTAACCCCTCTCCAGCTTGGCTTAAGCAAGCTTTTCCGTAATGACATTAATCGCCATATCTGCGCTTCGCTTTTAGTTGCGTACGAGTCAAGTAGCGAGCGACTCTACATCTCACTATGTCGGTCGGTCCCCATTTTGTTCTTTGTCTTGTTTTTGTAATAACATTGTAACTATTCGGCCGATTCTAACGAAATTTAAAAACCTTATGTTGTTTTACATTCTTCCTTGAATGCTATAGATGCCAAAGTCCTCACAAGGTTAGCCCGGGAATTATTTGTTTTGGCAATGAAATCATAACTATTAGGCGGATTCTAACGAAATTCAAAATAATTATGTTGTTTTGCATCCTCTTTCAAATTATATAATGGTCAAAGTTCTATCAAGGTTATCTCGGGAATTACTTTGTTTTGGCAATAACATTATAACTTTTCGGCCGATACTCTGCTAGACTAGACTAGACTATAATGTGCTATACTATGCTAAGCTATGCTAAGATATAATGTATAAGGGTAAGATATACTATGCTAATTTAGGCTATGTGTATGCTATGCTAGCATAGCATATAGTATGCTAGTCTAGACAATAATAATCTATACTTGACTAGGGTATAATAGTATAGTATAGGCTATACATATCTAGGAGAGTTAAGGCTAGGCTAGGTTAGGCTATGTTATTCTAGGCTAAGCTATACTAGGCTAGGCAGGGCATGAAAGGCTATACTAGGCTAGGCTGCGCTATTGGTATGCCACTTTGTTAGTCTTCGCTAAACCAGGCTAGGATATGCGAGGCTTTGTTTGGGTAGGCTAGGCTATGTTATGCATGCCATGCAAGGGTAGTCTAAGATCTAATAGTCTAGTCGAGGCTAGGTAATACTATGATATACGATACTACATTAACTAGGCCTGCTTAAGTTAGTGTAAGGTAGGCCATGATATACTATACTAGGCTATGCTAGTCTAGGCTAGAATATGCTAACTAGGCTATGACAGGATAGGATCGAATATACTAAGCTAGGTTATTATAATATATACTATGCTAGAAAATATATTCAAGTCTATACTAGGCCACTCTAGGGTAATCTTTCCGATTATACGCCATTCTATGCTATGATATACTAGGCTAAGCTATACAAGTGTGTGCTATTCTATGCAAGGCTATACAAGGCTATGATGGACTATACTTCGCTAGTCTAGGCTAGATTATAGTATACCATGCTAAGCTAACCCAGGCTTGGTTAGGCTCGGCTAGACTTTGGTTGAGTGTGCTATGCCAAGCTATACATTGTTAGAATAGAATAAGATATACTATGCTAAGTTAGGCTGTACTTGGCTAGACTAGTTTATACTATGTTAGGCTAGGTTATACTGGGCTTATTTTATTCTATACTAAGCTAGATTAAAGTACGGTAGGCTATGGTAGATAGGCTATGCTATGCTAGGCTTTGCAAGGCTAGGCTAGCCTAGTCTTTACGAGGATAGACTAGTCAATACTATGTTAAAATATTGCAAAATATACTAGGTTAGTCTATGCTATACTATACTATGATAAGCTTTACTACCCTATATATTCTAGGCTGTACTAGGCTATGTTAAGCTAGACTCAACTATTGTTTCTAGGCTAAGATAGGCCATACTATACATTCTCTTCTAGGCTAGGCTAGATTAGTCTAGGCTAAGTCATACTATGCCAGGATAAGCTCTACTATGTAAGGTTAGGCCCTACATTCTAATTAAAAAAATATATATTGCCAAAGTCCCCCCAAGTTCAGCCAGGGAAGTATTTTCTTTTGGCAATAACATCATAACTATTCCGACCATTCTAACGAAATTTGAAACCCTGATGTTGTTTTATATTCTCTTTTGAATGATATAACTGCTATGGGCCTCCTGAGGTTAGCCAGGTGATTAATTTTGGAAACAATAACATCATAACTATTTGGCTGATTGCAACGAAATTTAAAACCCTTATATTGTTTTATGTTCCATTCCAAATAATATAATTGCCAAAGGACTCTCAATGATAGCTAGAGAAATAGTTATTTTGCAATTACATCATAACCAATTGGTCGATTGTAACCAAATTTGAAACCCTAAGGTGTTCATATTCTCTCTCGAAAGATAGAATTGCCAAGGTCATTCCAAGGTTACTCCTGGAATTATTGAAAGTGTTCATGTCGTAAGGACATAACTCAGAATAAGTGAAGGCGCGCGACCTTTTGTTCAGCAGACCTTGTTTTTCTAAATTCCAACTAATATAGTTTGTAAAGGGAGCTCTCCTCGATGTGAGAACACAGTCTTTGGTTGATGATTTCCTCGAAGAGTTTCTCGCCAAATTCCAGAAGAGGAATTGGCCGCTAGCTCTTTCTCAACGTTGGTTCCTATTCATCCTTTGCCAAGAAAATATGTTTCCTGTTTTGGGCGCATCATCATGTCGGGATTCTCTAGGCAGGCGGTAAGAGTTAGCTTAGGATTTTTGATGGAACACGTGGATAATTGGATCTGAGCTTGCATGATGAGCTCAGGTTTCCTCTTTGACTTATGGGATATAAATCTAGCCGCAAAAAACAACAAAAAGAGTTCGATTATAATCTAGACCTACATAAACCTCAAACTTTGGGGGAGATATTGGTAAACGATATCCTTTTAGTTTTAACCAAGTCTCTGTTTCCCACTCTCTTAAAGTTAATTGTAGAAAATAAAGGGTTTCTCTTTAATGAGATTATGTACCTTCAACACAATGGGATGGCCATGGGCTTCCCAGTAGGTCCCAGATTTGCAAACGCTTTTCTTTCTTCCCATGAAAATAACTGGTTAAGTAACTGTCCCGTTGAATTTAAACCAGTAGTGTTTAAAAGATACATATGTTGACGACTACTTCCTCATTTTTATACACAAAGACCATGCTTCTTTATTTCTACGTTACTCAAATCAACAACACCCTAATATTAAATTTTCAATGGAAACAGAAACAAACAATAAAATCTCTTTTCTTGACGACATCGTTACAAAAATTCGCTCTAAATTTAATAACTCACTCTACAGAAAACCTACTAACTCCAAACTTGGTACCCATTTTTTAGTTTCACTTCTACACATTTTAAACTTGACAGCGTCAGAAACTCTATACATAGAGCATATAAAATCAGTTCAAATGTTTTTTCTTTAATTCTGAAATAGAATATCTTGGGAACTTTCTTCATTTCACTTTCTTCCCCTACCACTTATTTGACAGATTAACCTCTAAATTCTTATCCAAAAAGTACTGTTACCAAACTCAACCTATAACAGTCCCTAAAAAAAAAATATTCCTGAAACTACCATATCTCCAACGTTTTACCACTCAATTCAATAAAATTTTACTCTCGATTCTTAGTAAGTAGTTTCCATACCACACTTTTTTCCTGTTAATTCTAATCCTCCAGTTGATATTATCAGCTCCAACGAAATAATGTTAGTTTCTGTCTGAAATTTTTCAGTTTGGTTTTTATTCTTTGTGTTTAATTAAAAGAAATATTTGTCCCTTTTAAATCCAAGTGATTTTATATATAATTTTTTTCTCAGTTTTATGTATATTATTCTTATTTGCTACTTCACTATTTCTTAAGTAAGTTTTCAACGTTCGTTTATTAGTTTAGTCTTATTTATTAATGGCTTAAAATCACCTTCACCCCCTATATTCAACTGTTTTTGACTTATAATTTTTTTCATTATCATACATTTGTATTTTTAACTTCTATTGAACTGTTTGCTTTGCTTTTGTTTTCGTTTTTGATTCCTAGCTTTTTGATTTTACATATTTTTCATTGATCGCCCTACCTTTACAATTTTGTTGTGTGATATTTTAAAACTAATTTTTGTATTTCTTTTAGATTTAATTTATGTTTATTATTCATAATTGTTACTCTTGGGAAAATTGTTAATTTTCTTTTCTTGGCTAAACTCGTATGCATCGACCGCCTTACAACTTCTAATCAACTCTTTTCTGGGACTTAGAGTTTTACATTAATATATATCCGTAAATTAATTACTCGTATAAATATAAATATATATATAAATATAAATATATAAATATATATATAAATATATATATATATATATTTATAAATATATATATAAATATATATATATATATATATATATATATATATATATATATATATATATATATATATATATATATTAATATATATATATATATATATATATATATATATATATATATATATATATATATATATATATATATATATATATATATATATATATATATATATATATATGTATGTGTGTAAAGAAAATCCTAATAACACGTGACCCAGAGATGCTCATTAACCCATAGTAAATAAGGAAAGATGATACATAAGTGTGATGGCCGGAAAGTGGAAGAGCCCTCAAAGGCATAGGATCGACTCGCACCTACTAATGCCGTGTCTTTAACGGTAAATGACTAAACATTATTTTATTCCCTTTGTTTTCCATCACTCACTATTTTTTTAAACTAAGTATGATCCTTGCTTGGTCTTATAAAGAAAATAAAATGAAATCGCATCGGTGTCACCATTCTATATTATCTAACGGTTAATAAGGATATATATATATATATATATATATATATATATATATATATATATATATATATATATATATATATATATATATATATATATATATATATATATGAATGCAATATCCTGCAGGAAAAAATGAAAAGGTGTTTCCAAGTACTTTCGAACTTTATTAAGTTCCTTATCAAGGAACTTAATAAAGTTCCAAAGTCTTTGGAAACACCTTTTCATTTTTTCTTGCGGGATATTGCATTCATTTGCCACCCTCACGTGATACTTTGTGAGTTTTTCATTTCCTATATATATATATTGAATTTCTTGTATTCCGCTTCAAATATAATTCATGCTTATTATTCACATTTGCTGTTCATGGGATTATTTATTCATTTTTGTCACTCTAATTAATCGATTTCTTCATCTCTTGCTTTCAACTTTATTGCTATAGTTTACATTTTTTGTATTTCAAAAGGAATTTAATTCATGTTCATTATGCATAATTTATACTTATGGGATTCTAATTTATTTAGTTACTTTTACGATATTAATCAAGTTCTTATTAATAGATTTTCACCTATTTGCTTTGAACGGTTTTAGATTATATATTTCATTTTAACTTCTTGCTTTCGGTTCTCATTTTCGCTTCCTTCCAGTTTTTTTTTTGGGGGGGGGGGGAGGGGTTATTGCTGTGTTTAGTTATTCTTATAAATTTTTTTTTTCAGAATTAGCTGATGATGGTCATCGTTAATGACCGATACGTCCGGAAAATTTAATTGTTCGTAACCATCGCATATGTCTTCCTATTCCTACTATATAAATATAAATATATATATATATATATGAATCCATTAAACCACATTGATAGAGAAAAAGGAATAATTTTTCCTTGCAGTAATATTTTTATTACCTTTTTTCGAAAAATCCGTGCATGGAAGCGATTCGAACCAAGCACAGTGAGGCAGTGAGCACCGCTTTGATCACAGTTAAAAGTATGCCGTTAGTACACTACGCTACGCAGAGAACCAAAAAATTCTCGGAATAGAATAGCTTTTAAGGAACACTTTCGCAAGCTCGAACGGACATTCATTTTCATCATTCTTTCGCGCTACTTTGAGAGATATATACATTTGTATATCTGCCACGCGTTTAACTTTTCCTCATTTATTCTTTGAATTCCCAACTAATTTTCTATTTCTTTCATATTCTCCGTTCGAGCTTGCGAAAGTGTTCCTTAAAAGGTATTCTATTCAGAGAATTTTTATTTTTCTGCGTAGCGTAGTGTTCCCAACGGCATACTTTTAACTGCGATCAAAGCGGTGCTCACTGCCTCACTGTGCTTGGTTCGAATCGCTTCCATGCACGGATTTTTCGAAAAAAGGTAATAAAAATATTACTGCAAGGAAAAATTATTCCATTTTCTCTTTCAATGTGGTTTAATGGATTAATTTTCATCATTTTCTCGTGCTACTTTGATTTTTTATATATATATATATATATATATATATATATATATATATATATATATATATATATATATATATATATATATATATATATATATATATATTATATATATATAGAGAGAGAGAGAGAGAGAGAAAGAGAGATATAGAAAATGGATTAGTAGGGGTCAGGTCCATTTAACAAGACACTTTCTTTCCAAATTTAGAAAAGCAACATTTCGTCTGCATATTATGTTTATGCCTTGGTTTACGGCCAAGTACGCTTGATTCGTACAAGAGTCAATTTGTTACACTTTTCTCTAAGAGTACTCTAATTAATTATTTAACCAGGGAGGCTTCATATTATGATAAATCTATTGCTAATGCTGCGTTCGAGGATCTAATTAAACCACTCTGACAAAATATACTTTTAATCACATAAAAGAAAGAAATCTGAAATCTTTAAAAAAATAATAAAAATTAATAAAAATTAATAAAAATTAAAAATACAAATACGAGATGGTTGAAGCAAAAATCACTTCTATTAGACGAGATTTTATTTCTATTAATGCGAGTTCTGAAGTTACTTGAAATTGAAATAGTTTAGCTACGACTATGAGCTTGAAATAGTTTTGTTACGAATACAATTTCGCACGGAATGGGAAATAACAAGAAATTAATGAATTTTGTAATCCTTTTATTTTTAACTCAGTGTGTGTCGACACTCAGACGACCTTGATAGTGAGCCTCCTCGCTGAGGTGGTTTGGGCGAGTTGGACTGGAGACTTCCTCGCTGAGGCGATGTTGGTGGGGGGAAAATAGCTAATGCTTCTCACGGGGTGGTTAGGCGAGTGAGTGTGCTTCTCTCGACTTAAATATGTAAGTGAGGGTATCTTGGATGATTGGAAGTTATCCCAATGCCTGTGTTACCAATTTTAGCTTCTCAACGATGATACTTAACCAAGATGTGAATCTATTCTCGAATGTGAATTCACTTTGGTCTTTCTCAATGGTGAGGGATATCTCTATGCTCTTTCAGTAAACTCAGATACGTGATTTTCTCTGGACGATAATGGTAGGAGAGTTGATCTTGATACCACTGGTCTACTCTTATAAGCGACCAAAGGAACAGCCTCGGCAGGGGAAGTCCCGCTTGGTTCCAACTATCTTCTTTATTCCCTGTTTGACTCCGGGACTCGCCTTCTTCTCTCGATGGCTACGCGAATTCTCCTCTAAATTTCTCAAGATTAAGATATATACGTGGATTATCTCCTGGAGGGAGGGGAGACGAGGGAGTTTAGAAGGGGTAAACCATCTATAGCTAACCGTTAGGGCCCTCTCCGAGGGCATAAATTTTCAATGCTGTGACACCTCGCCCATTCATGTTTGCGCACGGTGAAGGTGAGATTTCGTATATTTAGCGAAAAATATACATAAACAATCGGAGGGGACAGTGAGCCTGTTCATAGATTTTTTGCCGAAGAAGCCTTAGGCAGCAAGATTTCCATTATAAAGGCTCTCACACCCTCCTATGTTTATATTAACGGATGAAGGGAGCAGGTCTTGGTTATTTGACTCCGGGAGGAATGTTTACACTACAAGTCTCGTAAATTACGAAATCTACTTACCAAAATCCGTCTTGGCGTGCAACTTCGAAGGGCCTTGGGGCAGTAGGTCAAGGGAGGGGGGTAAGTCTTGGCACATGGGGAGCGTAAAGGTTAAAGCTGTATAAAAAACTAGCATCTGCCTATCCTCGTTATATTCTGTCCTTGCCAGTGTACATTAGCGTAGAAGTGACATTTTATTATTATTACCAAACTAAGAAATAAAACCCAAATTAATTGTTATAATTATTCTTATTGTAAAAAAACTAATATCAGCATTCATTTTATTATACTCTTTAGATTTCAGTTCCAAATTACGAAAAATCATTTTCTCATTAAATTTCAATTCCCTTCTCTTTATATTTCAGACGAAAAAGCACGATTTTATTTAATTATTAAATTATGAAGTATACTTCATGAATAACTTTACCGTCTGGTTCATTTCTTTTTCTCAGAATGTGGATCAATAAGCTAAAGAGAACATTTTTGTTGCTTGTGAGAGAGTAAATTTTCTTTACTTTGAATTATTAACTCACCTTGATATGGTGGCCGCTGTGACCTTGGTGATGACATGACTTTTTCAGCATTTTTTCTTATTATTATTACTATACTTATTAATATTCACCCTGAATCACATCAAGGCAAATGTAAGTAGGTAATTATGTGTGCGCGGTCATACATCTCTGAATGTATATATCTATGTTTTTAATTATTATTATGTATCTATATGTATGTGTACGCCTATATATGAGAAGATATATATGTTTAATTTATTATTTTTGCTTCATCTATGTGTATCCTTGTGTGAGCGTAAATATTAAAGTGTGTGTTCGATTCATTATTATTAATATTTGTTTCTAAGGTGATGACGTCATCTGCATTTTAAATCGTTAAGAATTATTGGTCTGGATGTGAGTGGGAGATCATGCTACGATCCTGTAGGAATGCAGAGAATTTATAAGGAAATTAATCTTGTAATGTACACCAAATATCATCTACTACGTAAGAGTGTGTTTTGTTTTAAATAAGCGCACTATGTCTGCGCTGATCCAGACTACCCCTCCTTTTGTTATTATACTAAAAAAAATTGAGGGATTATCTTCAATCTGATGGACTTCAAGGTGTTATAATACCTAATTCGTTAATGGTTGATACGGGAATGGATAGAGTTCTATGTCCTCTATCACCTGCCTAATTCAACCATGGTTCCTCCTCGAACTATTTGAGTGCAAAGGGGAAATCGCCTAATTCAGTTAGCAGCCTCACTAACAGGCTGAACTGCTACATAATATAAGATCTTATCTAGTGTGAGTCTATCTTCAGCTAAGTGGAGTGCTATTATGGGCCATCGCCAGGAATGGGGCGTTAGGTAAATAGTATTGTTGACGACAAGGTTACCAGTTATATAAGTACGGATGATGGTGAATCAATTGTATGTGAATGAAAGAGGTTTCCGTAACTACCGCCTTATAAGGGCGCGATGAATTCCAGTTTATAGGTGAAGGGTGGCATTACGACGAATTATTTATCTGACTCCAAAGATAAATGATTTTAAGGTGCTCTTCTACTTGGTTGGGCTTATCGAAAGTTTTAAGGCAAAAATGGACATACGAAAATAAACACATTATTTAAATAACGGAATATTACGGTGCAAGCGTCACGACACGGACCGTACTAGCCGGGAGACTATTAGTATATATATTATCAACGCAAGTACGAGTTAAGTGCGAGACAAGACTCAGTAGATTAATAACGGGAACGTGAACGCGCGTGAATTCGTTACGATTGATTGCCTTAATCAATGAATGAAATCTGAATCTGAGTCTCTATTACTCTCCCACTTTCTAATTTATAGATGCGCTCCTTCTGCAGAGGGCGTGTCCGAGAAATGACCGCCAAATGACCTACCTTCGTTGTGGTCACATTTCTCCATCCCCTGGGCGGAGCTAGGAAGCCTGTGCGCGGTGTGTACATTTACATGACTTGACTCTTATTTGTGTAATTTGATGCATTTGTCGCTGCACCACCTATTACGGCCAACAGATGTCCTTATCTGGGCGGCTACTTAAACATCCGTCTTTGATGATTCTATCTCGAGACACAACTTGGGCAATTTTATCGAAGCAGTTGTCTCGCGTTCCCTTTCTTATATAAAAATATATCTTCATTTACAAATCCCATCTTATTTTTCATACAATATTGAATCTTTGCATTAAATATATATTTATTAGTAAGGCATTCTTAGATTTAATAGAACCATTTCCCGTCCACTTTGTGGAGGTATCTTTTGGGCCTATTAAGTCTAACAATTTTGGTGTCATTAGCCTACCTATTGTGTAGTTCGAGTACTAAAAGCCTACCTTCTGCGTACACCGACCACTACACTCTTTCCTATAAAAACACTTCTAGTCGGCGTTAATTTTTGGATAGATTAGGAGCTATGTGCTTTAGCACATAATCATGTCAAATTTCATATTAGGGAGGTTGAAGTGCTTTGTTGCGTAAAATGATAAGGTGCTATGTGTTATATGACTTAATTAGGTGAGCGTACATTTTCAAGCAGGTGGGGTGCTATATGCTATAGAATACCATCAATTGGTGGTTTATCTTCGCGTGAATGTTCTGTTATGAGGTTCGCACCTTATCCAGTCGGAGTAATTGAACGAGCAGATAAGAATCTATCTGTTGTATCATGTTTCGGTAATTATATGTTTGCTCTTTTGTTCGTTCTTCCCTGTTTTTATGTTTCATTGGCCTTTTTTCATTGCCTCGAACGCCCCATTTTCTGCCCTGTAAAAGTGCCAATGATTGCATTAGAGATGTAAATTCGAGACTTTAAGGGATGAAAAGCCCTCTGGCTATCTCCTATCTCGTTTCGAAAGTTTGAGCGCTCCGACTTCCTTAAAGGAAGTCGTGACTTTGTATGAAGTGAAAATGCGTGGATGGGTAAAGAGCTTAATTAGTTTAATAGAGATTAAGGCAGCCGGATCAGGATTTCACGCAACTCTCAAGAATTTCACAAATTTCTTTAAGTCCTATTCCCCTGCTCACGCTGGGAAACTTTAGGCTACTTAATCCTACCAAACTTTTATCTGGTTCGTTTCCCGCTACCAAATTAACTCTAGAGTGAATCATTATTATATATATCAAAATGTATATCATCAAAGTTAATTTATAAAGACATTTACATATGTGTAGAATCGTATCTGCCTACCTTCTCTTTGCTCGCACTATAAAACTATAATGAAGATAACAAAACCTAAATAGATCCTGAGAAAAGATTTAAGAGCAGCGAACAACAACTAAGAATAGTTTAATGCCAAGTATGATGATTATTCACTCAGCGTCGAGCTAAAGAATGAAAACCAATGAGACAAATGTAGATATATTAGTTTTAATGTGTGCTTAATTAGACGGTTTTTATGTTTATCACCCCAAATGTTACCCCTAATGAGATCTACGACTTTACTCGTGAATATTTTAGAATTTGGGTGAATAATATCCTGCCCGGCATGTAATCTGAATAATTTTCAGCGTCACACTTTTCATCTAGCACTATTAATAATAGATTGAATTCCATCGATATATTACACCTCAACTTCCAGTTTACCGTTTATTTACCACACGATCAGGGTTTTAATAATAGAAACGAGTCATTTTATCAGCATATCCTTATTCCATGAAGCCTAATCTTCATTTTAAAAATACACTAACATATTATTGGAATAAAATCTAGTTTGTTTTCGCTCATCTTCACATTCCGACAATTTAAATTTTCATATCTGACTCGCAACGTTCTTTCAATCGGAAAAAAAACATTTCTCAGAAGAATGATAGATTTTGAAACGTCAAAAATCTCATTTTCTTATAAAAAGCGAACTTCCAAACTAAAAACATTGTAAGTTCTAAAGGTTTTAAATAAAATAGCGATATTATGATGAATTTGTAAAAGTCACTAAAAAATAATTTCCATTTTAGGTTGTTTTTTTTTCATTTAAATTAACAAAAGGTTTGTAGAAAGTTTCACAGTCTATTCTTGTGCCCAAATGGGCTGTGTTTAGTCAATTAAAGCTATATAATAGAAAAAGAATTCAAAATTTCGTGACTCTATACAAAGGAGCGCTAAGTGCGCTCATGAACAAAGAAAGAGAGATGAATAGACAGAAAAGCAAATAAAGTACGGACATAGCAACACAAAAACATACATACAGGTAAATTTAGAAAAATAAAAGTAGATAATAACATTATACGAAGAAGAGCGATAGATAGATTCAAAAAATGGGTTGATAAGGTATCAGACAATTATCTATCCTAACAGACAGACATCTCGAAAAGCATAGACAAATAATTGAATAAACTGGTGAGGACCGACAGACAGAATATAAATTATCATCGTTATTATTATTATTATCTGGCGGACTACAAACCCTAGCTGATAGAGCAGAATGCTATAAACCCTAAGGGTTTAGGATTATTTCTGTATCTTATGCAGCATACACAGCGAACTCACTGAGCGCCGGTGCCACAAATAAACCCCAAGATCAGGAATGAAAAATTTGCAAGCTCTCAGAATGTAAATAAGAAAGAACTACAGAGACAGACCACCAAATGGAAATAAACGAAGGGATAGAAAGTTAGATGTAGACGCAGAAAGAACGAGGGTGTGTCTGTACACACAAAAATCACTACACATAGAGACGCACATAGAGAAAGCATGCTTGTTTAAGGCCCCAGTCATCGGGATAAAAGAATCGAGTGGACTTTTTAGGGGTGTTTATGTAGTAGGGCACAGATGCGGAAGGAGAGGGGATGGAGAAGGTCGGATGAAGGTGCCAGAAAGTGAGAGACAAGAGAATAAACGAGGAACGGACAATTGGTAGAGGAGAATAAGACGAAGAATCCCTTCCTCATTCTCCTGTTCTTAATAATAATTATAAAAAAACATCTTGTAAATACTTTAAGCCCATTTTAACTAGTGTAAATCTGGTGAACTAGAAAACAACAATTAAACCATTAGAGAGCTGATGAACTAATAAAGATGAGATGAAACTGTGAAAACCTTGCGGACAACTGGAGTCATGTTAAACCAGTAAAAATCAGGCTGAATCCGTAAATCTTCTATTAAACTAGCAAAGCCCAGTCTAAAAAATATAGAACACTTGAACCACTAAAGACACTTTACATCAGTACAGACATGAAGATCTACTAAATCCCAAATGAACCAAGACGGACCAAATAAACAAATGAAGACCAAGGAACAACGCTATGGTAATCCAGTAAAGGCAACTAGAACGAGTAAATATATTTTGACCCATTAATTACTTTCTGAGCCAATAAAAAGCTAGTTAACCAATAAAACCACTCGCACCAACACATACCCGATAAACTAGTAAAGAAAAGATAAACCATACAGAGCAGCTGAATCATTAGAGACCTGGTTCTGCTTCATAGTTAAGAAATCCTAAGGGAAAACAAACAATTTAAGAGAGGCAAAATTTTCTCGTTAAAATTTTAAGAACAGTAAATGGAAAAATAAGAAAAGCAATTATTTTTGAACCGTATCTTCTTTCCTTCAGAGCCTAGTTTTATTTCTTAATAATTCTTAACCCCACTTCCATCAATTGAGACAAAAGTAATCTAGAAAAGGATTCGAAAAAGGAATTTAATTGGGATCTTTACTAATGGTGAATCACTTCGTTATATGGTGAAATTTTAACTTCACGTTCGTTGTGGCTGATTAATTTCATCGACCTGTTTGCGTTTAGTGGAGCAAACGACACAACGACCCACGATGGCTCTGCTGGAAGTAAAGATAGAAATGAGTTAGGCAAAAAGCGGCGTGCAATAAAGATTCATAGGAACAGAACTTTATGACAGAAAATCAAGAATTTTAAATAAGTACATTTTTAAAAGAAAAATATTTTCTTTCGTAGAATATAATTGCCAAAGTCATCCTGAGGTTAGCCCTAGAATTATTTTGTCTTGGCAATAACATCTTAAATATTCGGCCGATTCTAACGAAATTTGAAACCATAATGTTGTTTTAAATTATCTTTTGAATGATATACCGTAATTACCAAGGTCCTCCCAAAGTTAGTCCGGGAATGATTGAAAGTTTTGAAGGTAGTAATGTCATAAATCAGAATAAGTTAGAGTACGCGACCTTGGTTTTTATCTGATTAAGTCATATCTATATTACAACAGCTTCTTTCAACGATTTACATTAAACATAAGGTACACTTTCAAGCTCTCAAATTTACCTAATACGCTGAGTCTCTCCTTAATAATCAGTTGGGAAATTACGAGTCACCGTTTGGGAGGCAAACGAGGAATCGATGTCTCATAAAACCGAACTTTTCTTGACCTTACTTCAAGCTCGGCTTCGAAGTCATCTTTGAGGGCTGTTGAAAGAGCTCAGCTACTTCTTTCCGAAGCCAATAATGACACATAAATCTTTTATCACAAGCTCTTGTCCTGTTATTTCCATAAATGCCTCTCTGAGTGAGAGGCCAGTTGAATCAATTATACTTAGTAGGCACTCCGCTAAGAACAACAACCAACAAAACGACCGAGTTTAAAGTAATGGACTAAGTTACATCGTATAGAATTCACCTTATCCACCTTTCAGAAGACATTTTCAAACAACTTTTAAAAGACACTGGACTCTTGCTTAACATATAACTTTGGGTCTAGTCAGTGAAGAAGCTCGCATGCTCCAACGACCCCTAGAGCAGCCTCAGTGTATTTGAGCACCTGGTCGAGGGTGAGGAGCCAAACCAAGAACAATCATCCAACTCAAATCCTCCAACGTCCAATCAGGCGGATGAGATGACATATTTCGGATTCCAATGTCTGCAAGGGCGGATGAAAGGTAGCAATTGTGGAGATGACCCTGTCATCGCGGTCTCCTGTTCCACTGGGCATCAATCTCCGGAATAAAGATCGTGGGTACAATGTTCGTGAGCCAGTGCATCTACGCTAAACAAATACCGCAGGAACGTACCCCGGGAGAAATCTCCAACGCTAATCTTTAAACAACAGGCACAAACTATACTCGTCCGTGACTGGCGCCATGACTGACTGATTCAAGCTAACATCCTATTACCTATTTAACATGAAATAAAAACTATAATTATGATAGCAGGAATTATGAGAGATAGAGTGATAAATAGATAACATTAATATTTATAATAATATCAATATTACTTATCATTAAAGAATTTAAAGAGTATAAAAATACGATTTAAATTATAATCAAATGAATTGAATAATATAAATAATAAAATTAATAAAAATAAAATTGTAAAAGAGAAAGGAAATCTTTGAAGGAAGAGTGTGTAAAGATGATAAAATATGATAACAAAATAGAGCACAAGGTGGAATCTTGGTGGAATCCTTTTTGAGACAGCAATTTTAAAGGGATAGATGCATATTGCCATGACTTTGGACAGAAAGACACAGACAAAGAAATAGGAAATTTTGCCATAGAAATATTTATAAATTTCAAATGATGACTTTCTTGTATCATCTATCACTAAATCCAGGATTCATTGACAGTGCTGAGTGGAGACAACCTCTCTTTATTAGCGTGTGTGTAAACTCACTCGTGTATGTGTATATGTTGACATGTGGCCTTTGGAAAATAGACAAAATTAAAATCTTATTTGGCGAATTTGTTCTTCTTACAGCCTGATATTATGTATGGCTTAACGCCATATGCCACCCTTGTTCGAGGCTAGCTAGGAGATGGTGAAAAGATAAAGCTCAGACAGAGTAATTAAAAATACCCAATCCTAAAAATGGTGATTGCGTTTACTCTACATCACGTTTCCCAAACTGCAACGTGAGGTTAAGGGAACTCAATCACAACTTGAAGAGCTATAAATTACAAATAAAATAAGAGATTCTATCATAAAGGGTCTCCCCAACAGCGCTTTACAGGGGACAAATAAAATTGCCCGAATCAACTACATCATTCATCAATCTCTCCCAACCTACGCTCTCCACCAGTGTTTTTAGCTGCCACCTACAATCTCCAATTTTAAAGAAAGTCGCTAAAACTCTCTTTAATTCTTGTTGAAACTACAAGAACAATCCATCATTGAACATAGGCTCCAACATCTTAACTGACGCCACAATATTTAAGCTAATGAAAAGAGATCCAACAGAAGATTTCAAAAAGGAAATAAATGGACAAATAACTAAAGCCAATGTACTCATTGGTGGACTGTACTTCCAAAATATTGTCGGCGATTAAACACCAGGGTATCTCTATAGAAACGCCAAGATACATAAACAGAACAGCTCATTGACTCCCATCGTTTCTAAAGTCACGACACCAACGTACCGTCTGGCTAAACCCTAAATGAAATAATAAAACCGTACATCCCTTCAAACTATAGCATAAAGTATACAAAGGAGTTTATTGATATACTCTACTCCATAAGACCGGCCGGACTAATAGTATCCCCTGATATGGAAAGTCATTTTACGAATGTGCCTATCTCCCAGACCATCGATATCATTATACAAAATATATATCACCATCCTACTATACCTCCACCAAATCTTGACCCAAATATTTTAAAAAACATGCTGGAGTCATACACATCAGTAGCCCCAGGCAGGCCACCGGACGGATAACCAGACACACAAGTTGATGGAGTGGCTATGGGATCGCCCCTTGGTCCGACATTTGCCAAGTACCATATGGGTAAACTCAAACAGAATTGATTAGACATCGAACATAAGCCACATACGTACTGCCGATATGTATGTAGATGACCTCTACATCACCGTCCAAAATAAGGTATATCTAAAAACATCAAGCTGCAATTGAAGAGGAAATAAGTCTTAAAATTTACTTATGAATTGAGCACGGACAATAGACTCCACTTTATATACGTTGAAATTCAAAATATTAATGGAAAATACTTTACAAAATTATACAGAAAAGGTATACAAATGGGAAGATGCCTCAAAGCAGATGATGAATGTGCAGAAAGATACAAAAAGAGTGTAATCGGCTCTTACATAAGTCGAGCATACAAATGCTGTTCCACGTGGGAACTATTCCATCATGTGATCTCCCGCGTCAAACAAACCCTCATAAACAACGGTTTCCAAAACAGCATGATAGAACAACCACTTCAATCATTTCTAAGAAGGCAATACCAAGTCACAGATAAAACGGAAAGCAACCAGAAAATAAAAAGTAACATCAAACTGTTTTATAGAAAAAAATGACATCGGCCCAGAAAGTAGATAAAAAACATCAAGGATATTGTTAACAGTTACATCAAAGTCAAAAGTCAAACGAACAAGATTCATCTCATTATATATTATAAAACAATAAAAGTTAACAATCTCCTAATGAAAAATAACATCTGCCAAGAATCCTCGAAACTGAAGTTTACCAACAGAGTTTTTAACTTTAACTGCCCGCATGAAGACTGCAAGCTTCATAATAAATCGAAGTATGTTGTTATGGCAACCACCATCCTTTCGAGGCGTTTAACAATACACCATCAAAGTGGAGGCCCCAAAATCATATGGAGAGCATACATAAGACTAGCCTAACAAGGGATATATTAGTTGTATATTAGTTGAGAACACCACAATAAAAAGAAAAGAAGGAAATCAATCTACACTAAAAATCCTAGAAGACATCCTAATCAACGAAGAAAGACTAACCCTCAACACTCAGGCTACAAGTTGGAATCGAACATTAAATTTTTTATAACTTTTCCACCGTCTTGATTCGCCCGTTTGGGTAGACATTACGTCAAGTTAGGATAAATAATTACCCCTGAAAAACCCTTCTCACATCGGTAAAGGAGGAAAAAAACACTAGGAGCTACTCTAGAGATGATTGCGTAAGATCGAAAGCTCAGCATTTAAAGTGGCTTTTTGACTAACTGTAGTAATTTTAAAAAAAGAGAGATGAACATAGGAGAGATAATCTACCATCTACAAGATTGACAAAAGAAGATAATAAGGAAAATAAAAAGTTTTTAAAAAAATTAATAAAGGCTAAATATACAATGGTCTTTAACAAAATATGCATATATATACTGCAGCGACCATAATGACCAGGAAACTTTTGCTTCCATAAAAAAATTACAGTAGCTTAAAACAAAATAATAGTAAGAAATAGGTTATAAATTATAGATATAAACAATGTATACCCATAAGTTGTACATGTATATTGTACATGTTAGGATGTTTTAAACTGCAAGTTAAATTCAAAAGAGCATTTTTATTCCAAAATTAATGGTTAAAATGATGCTGACAGAGTAATTCTAGTACTTCTATCTTTGAGATAACCAAATAATTTAAGATACAAACTTACTTTCTTGAATCCTTAGCACTTTCAGTAATTATCTTTTCAACTTCCATCCAATACGCCTACATATATCCAGGAGCTAATTGTTAAGCTAATTCATGAAGATCATCTCTCCCTCAGAACCATAGCTGAAAGTGTCAAACGCCCACCTATAAAATCTCCTACATAATATTATAAAACGTATTCATATCACATGCTCATGAATCAATGTAATTTCTAGTTGCAGGCCTAGGAAAGCACGTTAAATAGGTATAGCCAAGTAATCGTCCGCATTTCAAATGCGAGCTATACAAGACAGAAGCCAGGATTGCCAGAGAAGTAAATGAAGCTATGGGCATCACTGTCTCCAGGAAGACAGTAAAATCTTTAACATCTTGCACTCCAGCAGTCAAGCCATTGACCAGCCCTAAGAACACTAAAGTTTGATATACCTTTGCCACTAAGCGCGTTTAATGGACAGAAGACCAATGGTTCAAAATACAGGTTAGCGATGAATGGAACTGAAATTTGTTTGCCTCAGATGGAAGGAGGTTTGTCCGCCTAAGACCTGGGGAAAGATTATCCGTAAACTGCGGGAAGAACATCATCAAGTTTGTTGGTGGAAACGTTATGGTGTCTGGCATAATTTAATGATGAAAGTGCTAAATTTTCCTCTTGCAGGGCTGAGTGAATGCTGAAGTATATCAAAAATCTTTGCCAGCATATTGTCGAAGTATGGACAAGTGTACAGGAATATGCGCATACAGGCTCTAATTTAGGCCAAGGAAGGCGACAACTGTTATTGTTCTAAGAGTGCGATTTGAATAGTTAGCCGCATCTGCGTGATCAACGAATATAACGAACACAACGACAAAAAATACATTTTAATAGACACTAAATAAAAGGCACGGAATAAATATGGATTTATATAAGTACATGAATTAGACCAAATTAGATTTCAAATACTAATTAGGTAACCAAGGTTATGGAATACTAATAATGGGAGAGTAAATTTTTATGAGTAATTTAGTTCGTTTGACATTGATTACCCACGAGGGTAGCCAAAAATCAGCAGTAAATGGGGCTACTTTCTCGAACTTGTGTTTTGTGAGATGCTGTGTTTTGTGAGATGCCTGCATGTAATTTCTTCTAAACAAACTTTTTTTTCTTTAGTCTTGTCATGTTCACAGTGTAGATGATGAAGGAGATCAGTGCTGCTGCGTTGAGCATGCCATAAAATAGTCAAAGCAGCCAACTTTTAGTTTTGTGAGATCTTGAGTATGTGGCACACATATGGTCAAAAGTATCCACTCCACCTTTGGTGCAGTTGTAGAACTGAGTTATCTCCGGCTTTCCTGACCCCTCCGCAATATTCCACTGGTTGTGTATTGTAGAAAGTAATAAAACAATCTTCTTTGAAGTCTTCTTCTTGGGCATATAGGAGACAAGTGTCTGTTTCTTCGTGTGCAGGAATGCCGACGTCCCTGGTTTCTTTCTGTCTCATAAAATTTGGTATTTCCCTCTTGATGGCTTTGATTGTACCAACAATTGTCATACCACTGTTTTGTAAGAGGTTTAGCGCCAAAGAGACTGACGTGAACCAATCGTTTGTTGTGACGTTGCGATTGGTGTGAGGGAATGGCCTGGTCAGCTCTTTCGTATAGTAATGGCCGAGGCCTAACTCTTTCTTTTGGTTTTAGTCTCCCTTCCCAAGGTACTGGATAGCATTAATCATGTAATTGCTGTTGTTTTTATTACAGAGAATTAGTTTTAATCCATACTTTGCTGATTGTTTGGGATATACATCGTAAAAGGTCACCTCCCCTAAACGCCAAGAGCAGTTTATCTACAGTCAGGTTTTTCCTTGGCACATACACGTCTCTGCAGTGTTTAATTAATATGTCCCATATTTTGCGGATTGGTGCCAAGTGGTCTGTTGCTTTTCCCTCCTGCCAGATGTTGGGGTCATCAAACTGGAGGCAACTTATGAAGAATTCAAACCTTTTCACTACCATGCTTGTACGGTACAGATGAGCTCCTATTACTATGTCTCACATTTTATGTGTGGACAGGTGTTTACTTCGCTGTCACCCACTGAATATTACTATTCCTAGCAGTTCCCTCAGCTCACCAGACATAAGAGATTTATGTATTCTAGTCCTCTTGGTATATTTTTCACTCCTCACTTCAACATTTCTGTTGTCCAAACTAGTATCTCATTCAGCATGTCCTCCGTGAAAAATAATGAAAAACAGTCGCATAGGGTAGCAGCAGACTTTGCCTCACCTGTAGAACTTTTGATGTAGTTAGGGAAATGTTCATATCTGACAGGACACCTGTGCCCGAGCATACCAAGTAAACCTCCTTGTTTTGTTGAAACTGCTTTTCATGACGTTGACTAGTGAGGAATCAGTATGAACTGCAACCTGGTTATGTTTTCTTTTTGGGAGGAGCTCTCAGGTTTTCAGGAGGGGCTGGGTATACATGCAAGTAGCCTGAGATGTGCTCAGGTTTAGATAATGTCAGATGTTTTTTTTTTAGTGTTCGTTCATGTTCTTTTCTGATACTTTCTCCCTCATCCATTCAATCAATTTCATCCGCAGGATTTGGCACATATTCTTCATCATTGTGACTACCATACCGCACATCTGCTTCTACATTGCCGTCACTGTCTTTAGCTTAACTATCAGATTCCGCATCATCTACATTTTCCTCAATGTCATCATCTTTATCCTCACAAGTAATGTCACTTGGGCTTATTTGATTCAGCAATGTTTGAAAATAATTGTCACTCAGTTTTTTTCTGGCCATTTTGCACAATTTTGTTTTGTTGAGTCTTTCAAAACACACCTTTGCAACGTAGTATATCTTTGAGGTACTCTGAAAGCAGCAGCTGTTTTCACTTTAGTATCTTTAATATTCTTTAGGAAAAAGGTTTATGAAACAGATAGTTTCATTAAACTCCAGTCAACAGATTAAATAAAATATATGGTTTGGTAAATTTCAATTAATTCTTTGCATTTTTATTTTCTCTATTTTCTTTTTGCTGTAATCCGTATAAAATTACTCTGTTTATTATAATTATGTAAATTAAAAATATAAGATCTTATACTATCTCCAATCAGCAAGTAAAATTCATCTGCACAAATAAAGTTAAATTATTTATTTCCTTGTCAAAAAGATAAATGAAATTAGGTAAAACACAACAAAAATTCATTCGCCAGGTAAAAAAAAATTACATAAATGCTTTGGCCGGGTAAAAAACACTTTAATCACAAATTCAGTAGCGAAATATACGGGACAGAACCACCAAACTACCTGTTCATTCTAGTGGCTGCCGTGGGCATGAAAGGAGAGCCGTGACGCAGTTATGATAGCGGAATAAGTATGACTTTGACAAGCCGAAGGGTAAAGTTTTCCCACCGAAAGGATTCTTAGATTATGTATTGTGTGTCCCGTTCTCCCTCCCTTCCATAGCCTTAGCCCAGAAGGGATATCTATAAGGAGATTGTGCAAGTTATGGTTCAAGTAACTTCACTACTTTGAGATCTTCTCATCATCAACGTCTGAAAACTTCGCATGTCGTCTATCACTTCTTAAATTTCTGGAAAATAATCGCCCTCTTTTGAAGAGTATAATGCGCAAGAAACTTAATGACTAAAGATACAATTATTATACAGAAACTCAAAGTTGAATATATTATTTATATTTCTTATTAGTACTGCTATTAATAATTATTATTTAGTTATCAACAGAATTATCATTTTAACTGATTATTACTATTATTCATGCTATTATATTACTATCGCTAATTATTTCCAATTTACACGTAAATTTCTTCATTTAATGCCATCCTTGTTATTACAAAAAAAAACCCATTATATTAGTTGTATTTAGCACACTATAAGCTAGGTAATAGCTATCATGCATGGCCGGATAAGTATGCGCTCATTCAGCTATGAGGCCCAGGTTTATATGTCTTCAGCAGTGGGCCAAAATAAGGCTAGATTTGTGCCTCGTATTTCATTCTGCTATGGGAAAAGGTTTTCGCTTAAACCCCATAGCTTAGCAAATAAAAGTTTAAAGCTCGGACGTACATTTTCTCCTTACAATATATATATATATAAATATATATATATATATATATAATATATATATATATATATATATATATATATATATATATATATATATATATATACTAGTAAGAGGATAAAAGAATATGTACCGAGCAGATATAAGAAGGGGAGCAATTTCCTCGTCTCAATTCTAACATATAAAATTGCGACCATAGAATTGATTCCACCAAGCAAAAATTATTTATAAACCAAACAAATATATTGAGAGGAGAATTGCAAAATCAATCATCATTTACAAAGTCGATAATTTTAATTTATGTGAAGGCAATAAAAATTCAACAAATATATCTCGAATAATGTTGCCAAACTCATCTATAAACCGCCGGAACCAGTCCTTCACGGGGATAAGAGATTTGCCCCCGGATCCACGAAGATATTTATGTATTTTTTCCAGTTTGTTTCCTCTGTTTTTATTTTGTTTAGTCTTTTGTTCGCCTTTATATACTGGAGTCGCTTGCCTTTCATTTCATTTTAAAGTTGATAATGATATCATGCCGAAACTAGTCCTGTTATTTTTTTAAATAAATCAGATTCAAATATTGTGGTATGTTATTATTTTTTGCACTGGATATATATTGCGTTAATATGATATCTTCTAATCTAATATACAGTAGTGTGCAAATTAGTTCGGACAGGCCTGTTTTTTTTTAATAAATTAGATTCAAATATTGTGGTTTGTTATTATTTTTTGCACTGGATATAAATTGCCTTAAGGTACTATCTTCTAATCTAATATAAAGTATTGTGCAAATTAGTTCGAACAGTAGTGAAATAATACAATTATTTGATGATTGTTGTTTATAACATAAATGGTACATTTAATATTAAATATGACCGCCATTTTCATTTAGAACCTGCTTCACTCGCTCTGGCATAGATTCAACCAAATTTGAACACATATCTGCCAGTTCTTCGTTATGGTAGCAGGCATTGATAACAGTACGAATTATCTTCTGCAACGTCGAACAGTCTAATTTCCCGATTCTACGTTTAATTATAGCCCATAGATTCTTGATGGGGTTTATGCCAGGAGAATTCCCAGGCCAATCTATAAAGGTAGGTTACTTTTTAAAAGAATGTGCACATTATTTGGGAAGTATGGAACAGAGCCAGATCCAGCTGGAAAATGCCGTGTCCATCAGGAAACCCTTTCTGTATCGTGGGAAGAAAGTGAGTCTGCAGGATTGCCTTGTATATAACGCTGTTTATGATTCCCTCAAATCTTAACAAGCCGCCCTTACGCTTTTAGCGCTAATGCTCACCAGTGTCTTCAGCTCTTTTCACAATGTCGCAAACTGTTGACTTTGCTCACTTCTTTTCCTCAGAAGTCTGACTGATGCTATAACTAGCATGTTTTTGAAGAGCTATAATACTTGCACACTTCTTGGGTGTGATATCCATAATAAATTTATAATCTAATAATGATTGGAAAGTGAATATTCAGGCAGAACCAAGTAGAGCACGGAGCACGATCCTAGCAATAATCATCCAGGACAAGCTGTGGTGTAGCACTGTTGGGCTTAGTGTAGCAAGGGCTCAAGAAAACAGTTGCCAGATGTTACCAGTACACTATTCTGCACGGAAAACCAAAACCAACTTCATTAGTCTTACCAAAGATTAGGACATATTATGAAATAGTCCAAATATTTTGTACTGTCCGAACTAATTTGCACACTAGTATATATATATATATATATATATATATATATATATATATATATATATATATATATATATATATATATATATATATATATATATATATATATATATACATATATATATATGTATATATATATATATATATTTATATATATATATATATATATATATATATATATATATATATATATATATATATATATATATATATATATATATATATATATATATATATATATATATATATATATATATATATTATATATATATATATATATATATATATATATATGGAGAACCTCTCCCTTTGGACAAATTATTCACTTCCTAGCTCACTCACACCTCCGTCAAAAGCTGGCTGTGGAAGATAAGGTAGGCTTCTCTCATCACAGGGATGATTTGCTTATCAAATTGTGAAGCCTCTAAAATACGCTTTCACATAGTACCCGTTTATCCAAGAAACACAAAAAGGATCATTTTATTCTGTCTTTGAAAAATATCCTCTATTCCAGAGAGTAAAAAGTCAACAGCATTCTTGCCGCACTTTTCTAAAAAGATCATCTTACTGATCTTGAAAACATTGGCAAATTATCCTTAATATAGACAAGCGTTAACATTTTTATTCCTTCGATGATGTTGGCTGATGCCTTTAGAAAATTTAATTTTGTTAGCTCCGATTGTCCCAGGACGTTTGGGCGGAATGAGCAGAATGCACTAAGTAGTTCCTCCTCGGCTATCTACCCCGGCTTAGCCTCTTCTCCTTCCTCAAAACACTTGTTTCCTAGCTTTTCATACAACCTCTCCCACAACTTTCTCTGGTCAGCCTCTAATTTCACAGGGTAGATGCTGACCTTATTCTCAAGCCAACCGTCCCAGATCGAGGCTGAGGGAGAAGGGAACAACGTTCCGTAAACCCTGAGCTCCGGTTTGGGATGGTTTTTTGTAACAACCTGCCTTATCCCCACCCATACCTTCCTCACATCCCTCTTTCTCTCCTCTTCACAATCTATCCTTTTACGCCGCGTTCAAGGTGGAGCCGCTATGCCGATGGACTGCCAGGCCACCAGGTGGGAGAAGTGGTCCCGAATGGCAGCGCCTGGCTCTGCCAGGCCTGTAAGCATCTCTTGCAGTGTGGTCAACTGCAAGAGGTGATGAGCTATTGCATCCCGTGGCACAAATAGGGTCACCATGCCCATGGATAAATTTTCAAAACACCAAACCCCTTTAACTCCCCCTGAAACAGCGACGGAGCCGCCCTCGGGCAGCGCCAGCAAAAAAATGGAGGTCCCTGCGTGCGCTTGCGCAGGTGACCCTCCATATTTCTCTAACCGGAGAGGAGGCTTACTCCTTTCCTTTGCCTATGGGTGCCGGGGACTCCCCCCACCCCCTTCTCTAGAGGTGCTTCCAGGCACCTTCCTTTTTCCAGCGGCAGTCCCCTCGTTTCTTTCCAAGAGGACTGCCAAGAAAGCCAGCAGACAGCCCTTAGCCAGCCGCTTCCCATCGAAGTGGCTCGGTAGGGCAAACCCCCTTAGGGGGGAGAGGGAAGCCAGGCCCCTTCGGTCGCTTCCCTCAAAAGACCTGCTGGCATGGATATTAAACTTTGCCGGGGTCAAGGCCTGTGCCTCCCCACACAAGACTGGCGACACTGCCAAGGGGACCTGCGATGTCCTGGGAGTGGATGGCCAACTGGAGGCCCCTCCTATGATAGACATGGTCCTTGAGGAGATTCAACCTCAAACGGTAGGGCCTTCCACGGGGGGTAATTTGGGCTCGGCGCAGAGCACTGAACCCGAATTCGCCCCTATGCAAGGTCCCCCTCAAACAGGTGAGGGCTCTGAGGCAGTACAAGGAGGGGAGGGATCTCCTCCGATAGGTGCCCCTACGACTACCAGAACCTTCTCCATTTCGGAGAGAGACCTGGCTGAGGCCGGCCCATCTGGCATGGGGGCTTCTGCCGGCGGAGGTGAGAAGTGGGTTCATTCCCCGCCCTCCTCTCCAAAAAAGAAAAAGAAAAAGACTAAAAAGAACAAGAAGACTCGAAGCTCCTCTCCATCCCGGGGGCTGCTGGAACGGATAGGTCTGCTGCCACTTTGCTAGGCGACCAAGCCAAGATCGGCACCTCTGGCCCCTCTACCCTCCCGTGTGCAGAGCCCCTGACTAAGTTGCACAAGGCGGAGCCTCGATGACATCGGGGCCCCTCATTCAGAGGTTACCTGGCGTTTTCGAGCCCACTGGCTTCAAGCGCTTCCTCGTTATTCGCTCCACTGATGGCACCACATTGTCCAAGGGCAACATGATCCATCAGAGGAGAGGATTAGCTAGTGCAATTGGTAGAGAGCCGAAGGTGACCCGTTTCTCGGACGGGAGCCTTCTGTCGAATGCGGCGAATCCCGCCGAGGCAGCCAAGATAAGTGCTCTTCGGACACTTCATGGCACCCCGGTGAGTGTGACGCCGCACTCTACCATGAACTTTGTGAAAGGAGTAATTTATGCGAGGGAACTAGTTGACTACTCCATTGAGGACATCACCCTAGAGCTGGCCGACCATGAAACAGGCAAGGTTGAACGTGTGATGAGAAAACAGGGAGGGGCCTCGAGACCCACCCCTTCACTCTTCGTCACGTTCGACTGTGACAAGCTCCCTGAGTCGGTGCGTGCCGGTTGGTACCGCTACCGCGTGTTGGCATTCGTGCCACTGACGCGGCGGTGCTATTACTGTCACCGCTTTGGCCATACGAATCGCTCATGTAGACGTGCAAAGTCGGGGTCACCAGAAGTCTGTGTAAAGTGCTCTAAGGTCGCACACGATAAGTCCAAATCGTGTGTGGCCAAGTGTGTAAATTGCGGAGAGCCGCACCCTGCTTCTTCGAAGCAATGTGGTGTATATCTCCTTGAGAAAGAAATCCTGGCCATTCAGGCCCAGGATGAACTCTCATTCCGCGAGGCTAAGGACTTGGTCCTGGCGCGCCCAGCTCTGCCTGGGACGTCATATGCCTTAATAGCTAGAAAGGCACCCTCTGCTCCTGGCCCATCCAGGCCAACGAGCACGGTTGTTTGCGCGCCCATTTGGAGACCTTCTGCAGGCTCTACCCAACCGGGGCGCTCCCCCGGTGAAGCTGGCGGTAAAAGAGGGTTTATACCAGCCCAGGCTAAAACCAGGGCTCCCCCCTCTTCCCCCAGCGTGACCGTTTCCCGTAAGGCGAAACGGCCGCGTGCCTCCACCGAAGCGTTAGACTCAAAGGAGGCAACACCGCTGAAGATGGTCGCTAGGCCATCTTTCGGGGTTCCTAAAGCTGTCCCCCGAAAGGAGGACAGCAACAAAGGAGCTTCGGCTCCTTCGCCCACGACCCGAGGTTTGAGCGGGTGGCTCGGAAACGGTGGTTCCTCGAACAGAGGGGCCCGTGCCTCCGAATCCGCAACGCCCGCCTAAGGTTTCGAGGCGGAGGGAGGAAAACACTCGCATGGCGAGCCCAACCTCCCCCAATAAGTTCTCGAAGGCGACAGCGCCTTCTGCTCTTTGTCCAGCCAACAGCACCCGGGGTTCAGCCCCCGGGAAGCGTACGGCCATTTCCGTGAGGGTCTTCAGTTCGAGGAAGGCCCCCGCGTCTCCTCTGAGCTAGGCCTGGAGGGCATATTCCTTTAAAGGAATTGCCGTGGACTCCGGGCCAACTGGGAGGAGCAGCGGTGACTCGTCTCGTCCCGTTACCCGCTAGCTATCTTTTTGCAGGCGACCATGCTAGGCGCGTGCCCCCTGCCTGCCCTCCCGGGGTATAAGGGTCTTGCAACCCCACCACCGCGGGATGGACGGGCTGGGGGATGCGCGGTTTACACCTGACATGATGTCTCCGTTCTTTCTTTCTCTTTAGATACCTCCTTTCAGGCAGTGGCTGTGCAGCTGCACCTGGATAAGGGTCATACTATCATTTCTGCGTACATTCCACCGTCAGCTGCCTTCGACGCGGTGGACTTCCGCCGCGTCGTGTAACGTGGCCGAGGCCCTATCTCTTGCTTGGAGATCTGAACGGCAGGCATCCTCTCTGGGTAGATTACTCCATAAATCCCAGGGGACAAGTCCTTGCCAATTTGATCGAAGAGCTTGAGATGGGTGTCCTAAACGTGGATGGGTTTACGCTTGACTGTCCGAGAACCGCTTCATTTTCTTGCCTTGACCTATCTTTGTGCTCTTCAGATGCACAGCCTGATTTTGATTAGGAGATGGTCGATGACCTCCATGGTAGTGATCACTTTCTCATTCAAATATCATTTTCAGTGAAACTTTCGCCTAAGAGACCACCTCGGTGGTGCTTGGCAAAGGCGCGGTGGCCTGCATTTCAGGAAATGACTGAATTTTCTATCTCAGTCGAGGAGTTTAGGTCGGTAGATGAGGCCGTTGAGTTCTTCTCCGGCAACCTCATCGCCGTGGCCCTGACTACTATTCCTAGGAAGTCTGGCCGTTTTGCACGCCGACCACTCGCATGATGGTCGGCCGAGTGTGAGACGGCCCTCAAACAGAAGCGTTATGCCTACATGCACTATAAACGCCGCCTGAACGATTTCACTGTCGGTAAATTTCATCGGGCTAGGGCTAGGTTCCGGTATATTTCGAAGCACGCCAGCCGCTCTTCTTGGCGGGCATACGTGTCTTCACTTAACGGGGAGACCCCTTTAGTTCAGGTGTGAAAGCGAGTCAAAAGGATTCGGGGCAAGTTCTCGCAGGACTCCCCTCCCGTTCTCCAGGAGAATGGGACCGCAATCTCGGACCCCGCGTCCGTGGCGGAATCCTTAGCGACCGCTTTTTCCGCATTCTCTAGCCGGGATGCTGCTCCGCCAGCATTCAATGCACGTCGTTATGTCGCGGAAGGCCGCCGGCTGGACTTTACCTTCAGAGGCGGAGAACCATTCAATGAAAAGTTTACTGTTAGTGAGTTGTGCTCCGCTCTTGCTTCGTGCGCGGACACCGCCGATGGTCCGGACGATGTCCCGTACGCCATGCTTCGACACCTAGGTAAGCGAGGCATGGCCTTTCTGTTAGATTTGTTCAAAAGGATCTGGGTGGAGGGTCTTCTCCCAGACTCTTGGCGAATCACTACTGTGCTCGCCTTTCGCAAACCGGGGAGAGATCACTCTACTCCGACTGGTTTTCGCCTAATCTCTCTAACCTCTTGCGTGTGCAAGTTGATGGAGAAATGAATAAATGTTAGATTAGCTTTTTTCCTGGACAGCGGAGGCCATCTTTCTTCGGCACAGTGCGGCTTCCGCAAGTTCCACACCACGTCGGATGCTCTGCTCCGACTGGAAAATGCCGTCTGCGAGGCTTTCCTTCGTAGACAGCACTACGCCACGGTCTTTTTCGATCTGGAGAAGGCCTATGATACCGCAAGGCGATACGGTATCATGGAGACTCTCCACACGATGGGGGCGAGGGGACGCCTCCCAATGTTTATATCTGAATTTTTGCGTGATCGTCGATTCCGCGTACGAGTGGGGGGGGGGAGCCCTCTCCGGCCCAAAGGAGCAGGAAGAAGGTGTCCCTCAGGGAAGTGTCCTCAGTGTCACACTCTTTGCCCTCAGCATCAACGGCATCACCTCGGTGCTGCCGGAAGATGTTCTCGCTACGCTCTACGTGGACGACCTTTCGATCTCTTTTGTCCCGGCCCAGATGTCAACTCTAGAGCGTCTCTCGCTATGCCAAAGCGCACAGGTTTCGGTTTTCTTTGGCCAAGACTAAGGTGGTGCACTTCTGCCGCCATCCACGGCTTCACCCCGACCCAGATTTGTTTCTCAATGGGATGTGCCTGGATGTGGTTAAGTCGCACCGTTTCCTTTGTCTTGTATTCGACCGACGCCTCACCTGGAAGGCTCATATTCGCAGGCTTAGGGTCCCTTGTACCCGCGCCATGGACATTCTCCGTTCCGTGACGTTCAGCGCTTGGGGCGCTGATAGGGCTACTGCCCTACTTTTTTATCGATCCTTTGTTCGTTCGAAGCTTGACTACGGATGCGAGTTTTATGCATCCACAGCCGAGCTTTTATTGCAGAAGGTGGATTTAATCCATCACACCAGCCTCCGCCTTGTGAGCGGTGCCTTTCGCACTTCCCCATTGAGAGCCTGTTAGTGGATGCTGGGGAGATGCCACCCGCTCTGCGCACCGTGCAGTGCATTACTCGCTTGTACGCGCGAGCCCGGTGCATCCCTCAGTCGCCAACAGCTCTCACTGCTTCCGCAGCTGATCTCGATGGCGCCTATGCCGCCGAGAGACGCCAGTCATACCCTAAGCCCTTTGGGTTTAGGGCCAGGAAACTCCTTCGAGAGGTAGATATAGCACTCGGGCCAGTGGTGCCCCTGGTTCTGCCCAGGACGCCACGTTGGAGGGTACCACATTTGGCTATTTGTCGTCATGCCTCTGCTCCCATGCTTGCACGTTGCCGGGAGTATTGTGTTCGACCTTTTTGGAGCACACATCGTGTCACGCTGGAACCGTGCCAGTGTATACGGATGGCTCCAAGTCCCAAGAGGGGGTCGGCTTCCACGCCATCAGCGGGGCTCTACCAGGCGCTGCGTCTGTCTTCACGGCTGAGTTGGTGGCAATACACCACTAGGTACGGGAGATTACGCGACGTGCCCGGTTCGGAGACCGGATTGTGATCTATAGTGACTCACAAAGGGCCCTGAGTGCTCTCGGGGCATTGGAATCTCCGCATCTTCTGGTTCGCGATATCCGTGACGCCACGGTTTTTGCGAGCCGGGCAGATTTCGAGATTATCTTGTGCTGGGTTCCTGGTCATTTTGGAATTGCGGGAAATGAGCGCGCCGATGAGGGCATCAAACAGTCCGCGAAGACTCTGCGACCCGCCCAGCGTTTCGCTCTTCCTCACACCGACTACATGGCAGGAATACGGGCAGCTCTTCGGACTGCTTGGCAAAGAAGATGGGAGACGGTCAAAGGGAACTTAAAGTTGCGTGCCATTGCTCTACGACTGTTCATATGGACCTATCCCCCAATGCCGCGGTGGCTTCAGGTCGCTTTCTGTCGTCTCCGAATCGGACATACTCATGTGACGCATCGCTATCTGATGGAGCGCTCACCAGCGCCCTATTGCGACGACTGCGTCGTCCCCCAGACTGTTCGCCACATTTTTGTCGAATGTCTAGTCTGGGTGATCTTCGTGCACGATACCTGTCCCGGTACCGGGATGGGCGGGGTCGCTACCGCCTGTTCCTTGTGCTCGGGACGAGTTCGTGCACATTGACCTGTGGACTTGTTGACTTTTGGGGGGAGGCTGGGCTTCTCCCCTTTATTTAAGGTTCTTTTTTGTTTTTCGTTTGTTATTTTTGTTTTGTAGGTTGCACTCTCCTGCACCGGGGTGAGGGAGACCTCCCCCCGTTGCCGGAGAATGCTTCTTGATTGTTAAGTTTTCCAATTTATACATTGTTATGTTTTCATATTTTTTTTTAAAGTAGCCTAGTTCTAGGCTGTCGTGTTTTTCGGCGACTTATGCCCAAGTGGGCAGTTGCCAGATGAGCTCTATAAAATTATAAAAAAAAATACTTGGCTATTTCGTCGCCTCGGTTGCGCTGCCTATGCACTTGGTGTCGTGGATGCATCTTTTGGATCTGAGTGTTTAGCTCTTAGATAAATTCTTGTCTAAAATCCGTCTTATTCTTCAGTATCCTCTTCAGCTATAGTGAATATGTTTTCCTAACAACTTCGGAATATTGCTTCTATATTATACTTCTTTGGTTTCAATGTTTTCGTCTTCGTTTCTAATTTCTATTTTCCTCACTCTTCAAGTCTATCCTTTAAGATGCCTGACTTTTAGGCCAAAAATCTTTTGGGGTTAACTTGATCGATGCTTTCGATCATATTGGCCTATATTTTTCCACTTTTGTTTGAGGATCAATTGGTTGAGTACTTCTTATATCTTTTTACTTCCCTGCAGCAAGTCAATTGATGCGTTTCTGATGTTAATCTCAAATAATAATTCCAAATTAGGGTACAAATCCTTCATGTATTCGTGCCATCTTATGGTGAGATGGACTAATCTGCGGATTTCGGGATACAAGCTCTATCTGCTTCGATTAGGGGGTGTTAGCGCCATCGAGTCTATCGTCAATCTCCTCAAGAATTGCGTCATCCAAAGTTAAAGGATGATAGTTCTCGAGGATTTGTGCATCCGTACCCAGTCTTCTCTTTTGTAGTTTTAAATAAATTTCTAGGGCTCGTGATTGAATAGGGTTCCTAGTGATCATGAGTAGGATCCTTATATGTTTCCTAGAAGTCATCTGTACTGGTTCCATGTAGTACTTAAAGGGGAACTGACGATTGGCCAGACATATGTCTGGTTTTGTGCCATCTCCTGCTCAACATAGGTGGGGAAGTTGGGGCCAATTCGCTGGACGATTTTCCTATCCAGCAACGTAACAAGGCTCCAAGGCTCCCATTAAAAGTTGTATAGCCGGAATCCTGACAACTAGTATTCGGGTCCCGCATTAGGTTTGTGGAGTTCCTCCTGCCATATAGGCCAGTAAGAAACTGCATAGGTAAAAAGGCTCTTTTTGGCGGCTGGTATTCTGTGGCTATGACTATCTTTCCGATGTCAAGTTCGACTTCTATCGCTAGCAAGGATTCTTTAATATTTGTGATTTGCTTGTATTTTATCCATTCATTGATCACAATAGCTGCACCGTCGTACGGTTCTTGTGAATAGTTCGTGATCAACACGTCGTAATTCCAAACTTTCTTTATTCGTGTCGATCTCGAGCTGCAAAATCAAGATGACTTCTGCATCATTTTCTCTCGATATATTTACTCAAAGAGTCCTATTCTTTGCGTAGCCATTGGAGTTTATTTCCAATATCCTAAATGCGCTTTGTTGCATGCTGTTGCAATATGTACTGGTCTTTCCTCTTCTTTTTCTTCTTATTTTGCTTGGTGGACTCCGCTTGTGTGTCCAGAGTTATCACTCTTTGCGGACGGACTATGATTTTTTATTTGCTCTTAGTTACTCTTTTTCTTATGCAGAATCCGTCATCGGTCTCTGAGCGGGTTTATTCGCTTCTTCAATTTCCTTTTCTTCTTCTTCATTATCGGTTTTTTTCCGAGGAAGGCGTTTACTTACCCTGTTGCCTCAATTCCGGCGTTTATGATTAATGAATTTTTGAATGCTCTGGAGAAATCAAGGTCAGAAGGCATGACTACAGTTGGAAGGTTATTTACATTCAACAGAGAGTCATACACCTCATTGTATCAGACTGGATTGACTCCGTTTGTCATATATGCATGTATGATGTATATGAGAATGTGTACTTTGAGATTGTTAGAGGACCTGGTTGCATCTCATTGTCTTCGCGGCGCCTGTGTCGCTTGTTTGCTTCGCCTTCCCTCTTCTTCTTCTTTCCTTTTTTATAATTCATTTATGTTTAGGCAGGTAATTGCCATTGTGTTGTGCTTACCCTTGCCAGGTAGGCAATTGTTTTCTGCTCTTCTGCAGTTATCGAATTTGTGGCCTTTTTTCTCCTGTTATGGGGGCGATGTGTGTTCTTCTAGTTTATAGCATCGAAAACACATTTTTATTCAATGAAACTTCTCTTGCTCCATATTGTGTTCTGTGATCCTCATAATGAATACCAGGAGTCGTACAAGGTAGCCTTTCGTGAGAGCTCGGATGAGGTAGGTCATATTTTAGGCCTGGGTGTGGTGTCTGAAATTGATAACCTTTCAACCTTTACTCATGCGTACTGCTTCTCAATTTCAATTTTTAGTTCTTCGGGCGAATAATACCAAACCTATCTCTTCACTTTGAGGCAGATAACGCTGCCGTTGGCTGCCAACTGCTGGTGAGTTTGAATAAAACTGGATTTTCGATTTGAGATCCGCCACTCAAAGACAGCCGGGATGAAGGGTGTGATAGATGCTTGTATCCGGTTGTTCTCCTCCAGAGTGGTGAATCATAGAGGACTTTGAGGAAGTAAGAGCCGACTCAAGTGGCACTACCATGTTGTCATCGCCTCTTTGATTTGTTATACCATAACTGCTTACAACGTGCAAAGACACGGGGGCTAATTCACTCTCTGATCTTGGTTGGGCTCCAACCCGAAGGTTGCAATTATGTCTAATACCGGAATCATTTGTGACCCATGCCATCACTGTGGACTGGACAATAAATTATATCCGTACTAAGTGACAGGCATAGGTAGTATTAAATTAATGCATATCAGAGATCTCAGGTGTGTTCCCACGTTGTTTCATGGGGCGGAAACAATCCGGTGTTTTGAGCTAACCTTTGGGGTTCTTGGCTCTCTTTTATATTGTATTATATCTCTTTTTTAAATGTGGAAGAATTACACTTTGACTCTCCCTATTACTCTTAGTTAGAGAAGTGGCTCTAAACCCTTTACTAAATAGAATTAAATTCCAATTCCTCTGCCAATAAATGCATGTTTATGTAAAATCGACATTCCCTTTACCCATCAAGTGGTGTTTTTTTGTAGATAGTAGAGGGGAAAGATTCATCACCGGCACAGGCCCTTCTCCACCCTCCTTCCCCAAGTGGGAGAGGAGGGTGGAGAGTGACCCCCAGTTGACCCTTAAAAAACACTCCTCCCTCCCAAAACCGTTCAATGAGACACAGATGAGCAAAAGTCGGCGTGAGCTGATGAAGGTAGAGAAGAATATGAGGAGGAACAAAAAAAAAATCGAGTGAAAATGGGAGTAAGAGAGTGGAACTTGTTCTCTTTCAGACCTTCTCCTTATAACAGGTAGATTTAAAACAATGGAACATCTCCATTGTGTGGCGTACTAATTTGAACGTAAATTCGAAACCACACATCAGTCTATCACTAGATTCCCTTCAGCTTTTTAAGTTTTTTTCATTTCACTTATGCAATTTCATACACGTAGGCAATGAACCGGCTTATCTCGTTTACCCTTGCTGCTTTTCTTTCATTTGTGTGTTTAATGTAGCATTCATGCCGTTGTGTCTTCTAGCTCTGAGCTTATATGTAGTTTATACGATGTTGCTACTATATTTATCTGTTATTTTTACTTTTTAAACGACATGCAGATCCTTCTCACCTCTGTCAACCATCCACGATATGGGTAAAACAAAATAAGAGGAAACCTACAACCGACCGACCTGCTCCTGTTAAAACTTCTCACATTTCTGACCTTCAGCTCAAGTAAACCGAGGATGAATTGCTTGGTTGGAATTCCATAGCAAGGTTTCGGAGACGGTTTATAGAAGAAGATTATGAAGTGAAAAATAAATAAGTGAGAGAGTTAAGTGAAGAGGCAGAATAAGCAGCCTCGGTAGTCATAGGTGAAAAATGAATACTTATGCTTTAAGGAAGATGGGGACTTGGAGATTAATCTGGATTCCAAATCACCTTACTGCATTTACTTTACATTTTTTACACCCTGAGTCACAAAGCTACTCTGGTTTATAGCTATTAAGAGTCCAACACTTCTCTTGTTTCTATTTGTTTAGATGTGTTTTTAATAAATATGTGTGTACTGACATTCATGCCTCTGGATGCATTTTGTAAGCTTTGTATATCGTGTTTTTGTTTTTATATTTTTTTCATGGTGATCTTTATCGGTTTTTTGTTTGCCTCTAATTTTCAGTTACGGTTGTCTTATTCGTGTTTAGTCCATATTATGTTTTTGTGGTCCAGTTCTCATAGTTTGGTTGCCTTAAATTGAGTTTTCATTATTCCATTGGTTATTCCAGTTCGTTCATTTGTCTATGTCCGGTATTTTTTTTAGTTTTCGTTATTATTTAATTTTTCTCTTTGGTGAAGTTTTTATGTTCCCTTTTCTACTCTATCTCGATTTATCATGTATATATTGGCTCTTCTTTTCTCATTAGCTGATGTTTTGATCTTCGAAAATGAAGTTGAGTGTGTTGATTGTTGGGAATAAAGGTATTTTCTGCAAATACTTGTGGGAGATTATTGATTTTCTCCTATACATATTATGATCTTTTTAGAGGATTTTTTTCATTAGTGGTAAATTGGCCTTTTTCTGTAGGTTGCTCTTCTTTTTCATTTCTATTTTCCTGGTATTCGTACTCAATCTTAAGTGCTTATTCTGTACTCTTTGAATATCGTTTTTCTTAAGTGAGATATCATATGGTATAGTATCATGGGTAAGTTAATGGTGCCCTGACCAAAGTCATATATATTTTTCTCTTGTTATTCATAGAGATTCCTCAGATTAAATTTAGTACTCGTAAGGTTGGGATTGATCTTTGAAACCTTTCTTGATCGTGACTTATATACCTTTGATGTTATTTTTTATTTAAAGCTTTACCATCGGATCTATTCTTCATATAATATATCGGCTGTTTTTCTTCTACCAAAACGAATTACGGTAAATTTTGGGGTGTTTGCCCGTATTTTTAATTGTTTTTTATATATATTAATGTTAGCAATTTCCAGTGCCATTAATCAAGCTTGTCTTCTTTAATTTCGGCTTGGGAATGTTACACATGGGCTAATATCATTCGCAAACTGGATGTTCAGTGCCTATGGGGCTAACTGGTGGTAAAATATCAGTTATATATACTGAACACAACGTTGGTTATCAACACCCGCCTTGCAGTAATCCGGCATCTATTTCAAATTCTGGTGCTTCGTATTAATTAATCACGATTCTTGACTTTCTTTCCGGAATATATTCACCGATAGTTTTTTTAAAATTATTGTTTATTTATAGATTCAAGATTTTATACCGTTAGCCTCCGATCCAGACTTTATCAAAGGCATTCTCTACCTTTTTGACTAATGTTTATATGTATTTTGTTCACCTTTGTTTGTAGTCTCTTTTGTATTGTTAGTTTAGAGGGACAATAGTGGTATTCCTGTTCTTCCAGAATCCCATCTGGAAATTGTTATATACAGTAGATTATTTTCATCGATTAATTTTCTTGTCATTATTTTGTCAAATAATTTGGCACTAAAGCTAGTAGATTTATAGGCCTGAACTATTCAAGATGTTTTGAGGTTTGCCTGATTCGGGGAAAAGCAACATTATTGCTGTTTTTAATGCGTCTGGGAAGTAAGCAGTGTATAAACTTGGAGGCCAAAAAATTTTAATGCTTAAATAATGCTATTTGGGGCATTGGTGCTGATCTTTGTGAGCCTTGAGGGTCTCTGCGCTTTATGTTTAAATGATTGAATTACTCTCATTATTTCTTGATCTGTTTTTGTTGCCCTGGGCCCACGTGTGATTCCTCTTATGATTTACCGTTTGGGCTATTGTAATCCTGTTGATGTTCATACGTAGATATGTAAACACCAATTCCTCCGTTTCAGCACATGCTTCGTTTTCTTAGGGAGAAATAAAATAAACTGACTTTCAGTGCTATCTAAATTTTTGTTTTTCATTCCTGATCTTTTTGGAGTAATTCACCTTTCACATCCTAAGTTTTATTTTTATTCTCGGTTTTGACCCTCTTGTTCTATTAATTGCTCTACAATTTTCTTTTATGTTGTGTTCCGAATTATCTGCATATTAAGTTTATCTAGTGTTTATCCTGCTTTCCATCTATTAAGTAAATCAATTCTCCTTTTAAATCTTTTGATTCGTTATATTTTCTGAGCCAGGTCCTCCTATCCTGATTGAATTAAAGGCCCTTATAATTGGTTGATTTTGTTTATCATCTCGGTGGAACACTCGTGCTGTAGTTTAATTTGGTAACTAGATTTTGCTACGTATATTGGGTCTGTAGCCACCAGACCATCTCTTAACTACTCGTACTTGATATCTTCATCTATCTCCTCAATGAAGCGTCTGCTAGGTGTTTACGAATATATCCATTTAATTCTTCCTTACACATCCTTTCATTTTATTTGCAGGCACCAATATCAGATTTTGGTCCATTTGTAACAGTGTGTTATACATGGTCACTGCTAGCAATAGATAGCGGTTCCATATGAAATTTTAATGGCATATCACTGCTGGTTAATACTAGGTCTGGCTTTGTAGCTGTGTTTGCTGCCATATATATGGGATGATGTGGTCCACTCTTCCATAGCATCTTGCATTGAGGTCTCTAATTAATATTGTTGGATGACCTTGTCCGAATATCACAATAAAGTTATTTACAGGTAAAATATTTCTCTTTGGTATTTAGTAGCCAGTCGATATTATTAATTTAATGCTATGTATGCTTCATCTACTCATGGAATTTTGGAGTATTCAAGGCCTATTTAAATAGCTATAACCGCCTCGTCATTTATTTCTCCTGCTGGGCTGTTCGTTATGACGGTATAGTTATATATTTTTAGCCCTTTCTTTTCTTTATTTATTCAATGATTCAAGATAAAATATTATATATGATCGATCTTTCTGATATTAGTTACAATTGATCTTTCTTTACCGATCCATTCATTTGTATTTATTTGCAGAATATTTTTCTATAATTTTCTTTACTGTGGAATTTCTCGGGTGATTCTCCTTCCTGTCTCTTTCGTTTCCACAGTTTCAACATTGAGGTTAGTGAGAGGTTAAATTATCCACTGTATGTATTTCCATATGGAACATTACAGAGAGTTGCTACATCTCCTGACTATACTCTAAATCTTCCTTCCTTCAAATGTTTTTCAGCTTTTTCAACTACTCTTTTCATTTTCTTTTGCATTCTACGAATATTTGTACTTATTTTTCGTAAAGTGCCCAAACTATATCGTCTTGCTATAAATTTTCTTGGCTGTGGCATGGATTATCTTGCGTAGATTTTTGGGGGGAAGGGGCTGGTGCGCCTCTAAATATCTCTATGTCATCGTTCAATCGCTCCGGCGGTTGCCATTTTGCTTTTTTTGTTTTGGTAATAACATTGCAACTATTTAGCCGATTTTAACGATATTTGAAACCCTTATGTTGTTTTATATTCTCGCTCTAATCATAGAATTTTCAAGATCTTCTACAGGTTAGCACGGAAATTATTGACAGCTTTGAAGGTCATAAGGTCATAAATCAGAATAAAAAGGCAAAGAATTCGATAGAATATGTAAAATAGGGATAAATTTGTGCTACCCTTTGTACTTTCTCGACAATTGTTATAAGTCCGCCAAGCGTTTCTATTATCAAACTAATGTTAATATTTCCATAAGTTTCAGGCCCAAAACTCTTTAGTTTTACCTTATAACCATATTTTCATTAAATTACTTTGTTTCCTTAGGCCTCTGAACATAAATGTTATTATTAAGTTCGGCACTACAATTTATCGTATCCTTTTCAGAAATCCCTTCCCCCCCCAGACCTGGCATTGCTTATTCGATAGGCTGCAACAACTAAAAAAAAATGTTATTTCGGACAAACCGGGAAAGAACTCGATGTCTGGGTTAAGAAACATCAAGCCAATATACGGAAGCACAGTCAACAATCTGCGCTTTTTTCTACATATGTACAATCTTAACTATAGCATTAAATGGAACACTGTCAAACGAGTCATAAAATGTAGTAATTATATTGCGAGAAATATATTAGATTGTTGTGAAGATCTTGACGCATTAGCTCAAGATAGAGCGTGGCGGCGTGAGTTCATTAAGGTGCTATGCATCCCCGTAGGTTTCCCAGGAAATGATTGATTGATTGATTGATATTAGGATGAATCTCCATTAACGCGTTCCCATATTTTAACCTTAGTTATGGTTTGTTCATACTAGACCCCATTATCACTACATACATAAAATCTCAAATATAGTTGTTTCAGGATTTTTTACCCCCTAATTAAGGTTCAGAGGTCGGTAGTCTAATCTCCCCTCCCAATATTTAAGGCAATATATGTCCTGCCTCCTGTTCATTCATTGAAAAAGTTTTTAAGAATAAAGACGAAAGCGCTCGGAATCGTTTTTTTACTTTTCCTTTGTGGGTGTATCTGCATAACTTTGAATCACGTGAACTTTGTGAGCTCTTTTCATGAATATTGCATTTGTAGTGCCCTTCCCTTTCCTGAACCCATAATGGCTATCTGGTATCTGTTCGTTGATTTTGTGAGTAATTCAAGTTGAAAGTACTCTTAAAATTATTTTTGATAGCTGGTTCATTCTGCTAATCGTTCTGTGTTTTCAACATTCTGTTGCTCCTGGCTTTTGGAAGATGGATTCTTGCATTCATTCAAGTATGTATCCAGTATTGTATATTCTATTTGTCAATTCTGTTATTTATTCTATTGCTATGTTGCCGGCTGCTTTGATCAATTCTATGGCTATTACATCAATCCTTGCTGCTTTTATGCTCTTCATACTCTTCATAGCATGTACTGTTTCTTCCCTCAGTATCTCTGGTCTTTATAGTTACTCGTAATACTCTGGTTTCTGCTCTCTTTCATCATCATACAGTTCAGTGACAGACTCCATCCATCTTGCAAGCAGATCCTTAGACTCCATCAGGATATTTCAGTCTTTATCCTTGACTGTAGAACTTCTTGTCATTCTTTTTTTCCCAGATATCTCTCTCACACTCTCATACATTTGTCGTGTATTCACTTTTTCCAGTTTTTCTACTTCTTCACGTATTTGCTTGATCTATTTTTCACTTCTTTCTTTGCATTTTCTCTTTATTACTTCATCTAACCTGTTGTGAATTGCTTGATTTTCTTTCATTTTTTTGCTTCAATGCATTAACAGTAAAATTTCTCTAGTCATCCACTTTTGTCTCCCTCTTCTTTGCACATTTGGGAAAATTAGGGGGTGCATTCTCTACCAGGGCATCTTGTATACTTTTCCATTCCTTTTTTATCACACTTTCCACATCTTCATTTGCTTGTTCTTCCGCATATATCATATAAAGTCTATTCTCTACTTGCACCGTATATCCTTTTATATGTCACTATTATGTAACTGTCTGTAAATCTTTCTTAGATCAAGTTCTTTTCTTCCTTACACTTTTTAATCTTATCTTAAGTTCAGCGATCACTGGGGCATGATCGCACCCCAGACCACAATTAGCTCCAGGATATGTTTTACATTTTGCTCTTGCGTTTTTGACAAGTTTGTTAACAGTTATATAGTCTATTTGATTTTTAATTGTCACCCCCCCTCCCCTTGGCTTTTTCATGTCCATAATCCTCGAGGATGTTGAAAGAATGAATTTGCAATTATCTGTTTTTCTGAACTACACCACTCGATACATTTGCCCTCTCTTTCATTTCTTTTTCCAAGACCGAAGTTTCCCACTATATCCCCTCCCCCTCACTTCACTTAGCCCAATAATGTCAACTTTCTTGTTTAATGTTTTCAAATTTTCTTGGTTGATATAAAGTGTTTATGTTCCATGTATCCTCTGTGATACGATCATTGACTTGTATTCTTCCATCTTCCAGTTCATTTTTAACAGTAACAGGTTGACAATCAGAAGCTACTTGTTGCTCATAGTTAATCCGACTGGATCAGGTAACATTCAAATCTGATATGTTTTCATTTACCTCGTTCACTCTGTTCATTGTTTGGCTGGCCATGACTATACTAGGGTGCTTTTTTACGTGATAAGAACCACCGAATCTCTTGCATTAATTTTTTCTGAAGTTAACTTTCCTCGATCACAGCCACTATCTCCTTAAAAGGCCGCCTAGGTACATTGGTACCTTGGTACATTGACCCAAAACCGGACACGCCGCCTTGGTCGGCGACTGCTATGAAAGCAGTTCCTACGCCCCGTGATGGTGCGCTATTATCACCCCTGTAAGACAGCAGGTGGGTTAATTTTCTAGTTTTCCTTCTACTAGACTCACCCGAGCCAAGGGTATCCCACGAGGCAGTCACTCTCGATAAATCCTAAATTAATCATAGATCTTATCAAGTTGTATCCAAAGCACAATTATTTGAGTTTTAATATTTGTTTTAAACAAATGTAGGGGCTTCGGATGCATTCTTCTCTCTCTCCAGTTTTGGCAGATATATTTATGAAATCTTTCTAAGGGTTTACAAGCAATATATATATATATATATATATATATATATATATATATATATATATATATATATATATATATATATATATATATTTATATTCATATATATTTGCAGGAATTTTTTATGCTCATAATATTGGCTATTATTAAACGTTGAAAGGAATACATTTCGAAAGTACTCTATACATATACATAAGCTTGTAAAGGACCTATAAAATACCAGTAAATTTTATATGCGAAACTTAATAGATTCAACGTCGTACACTTATTACATTTTCTCAACTGCTCGGCCTTCCAGACATGTGAAAAAGGCGAATATTCTAGTAGGAGAAAATTAGACTTAAAAACAAGAAAATATATATGTAAATTAAAAAAAGCGCCACTAAATTTTATCTATGCTTAAAAGTTGGCGAGGAAACTGTATACGTGTAGGCGAATTTTACCGAATATCTGAATCATTCGCATAAGCCTATCAAAGTGACTGCCTCCATTGGGTGAGGGGTTTTCCAGATATGCACATGCGTGTATGCCTGTATTTATCCACGTGTGCTAGGAAAGGTCCGTGTATGCAGTACGCCTACACCCAAGACTCCAATCTCCCACTGAGCCTTATCAAAATGTGGGGCTGGATTAGGTTCTGGAAAGATTTTTTAAGCTAATTAACCTCGTACATGGAAAGATAACCGCAGATTGATGATGGGAAATATCCCAACTGACTGTAACGTATTGGGGGAAATTAGACGTAAAGAGATTTGAGATTTAGATCAATTATAGAGGAAAAATACTCGGCATTAACCAACGAGCATTTAATTGATCGGTGGAAAGCATAGATGAACGACTGAGAAAATTGAAATGAGACAAGAGATTGATACACTCACTAATGCCAGCGTCCGGAGATTTGTAAAATGAAGGTACAAGGCAGATTGAAGATAAGAAATATACTGGATAGGGAATCATATTCAGAAAAGGAAGAGTGATAGAGACTAGAACGAATGAGGGTGGAAAATGATGATCGTGAAACAAGCAACCTATCAACCTGATGTGGAAGCATCCCTATGGATTTTCAAATTTTTCATTAAGGAAGAGATTTTGGGGGACATCTAATTTGGCTAAGAATAAATATAATACGTCCTCATATGCAGATTTTTTTATGGTAAAATCAGTATAGATTTTGAGACAATGTATTGGATTACTGAAGAAAAAAAATTGTTAGGTAGGATGTCGAATCAAGGTGTTGTTATAGAAACAAAAGCGAATAATTTGAATAGGCTTCCGATGCAGCATAGGCCTACACCACATATAGATTTATGTCTCCTGATGTCTGATTCCTTATTCATTAATTCACGGATTGTTACTTTAATGAATGTAAGAGGTCAGAATTGCTAGTTATTTCCTCTAATCAATCTGATTCATCTTCGAATTTATAAAGTCGGATTCGGTCATCAAGACTAAGCTCAGACGAAAGATTAAAGATAAGGCTGGATAGATTTTAGTAAAACTTGGCCCGATGAGGCTTAATATGAAAGGTCAATTATTTCGTTACCTAATTTACCTATATGTGACTTAAACAATATAGTGTGTATCAAGGACAAATTTGAATTTCGGTAGGATTTTAGAATATACAATGTGCGCTTGTAATTTTAATCATTTTAAATAAGGATGAAATCCCGAATTAGGAGTATTATACGACGACAATATTTGCCCAAGTATGTGATAAAATGTTCTTCATATACATTCTTTTTCATGAGAGGGTAATATTATAAACTTATCTTTTATCATTCACATGAGTTAAGTGTTAGCAGGTGTGAATGGCATTTTTGCGACAAAGCGTTTTAGAGAGAGAGAGGAAACCGTTAGTTAACTTCCCTCTATGTATGATCGTCAGAGAGAAGGTTACCTCCCCCCTTAGAACCAAATATCATCTACGAGTGGCACCTGAGGGAGATGCACCTGTACGGGCAGACAGCCTCAATGGAGCATTAAGAATTCGTGCGGTCGGCTGACCCGAGTTCGGTTCTCTTAATCTTCCCGTCTCATCCTCTTCTTGGAGCCAGACCCACGGCGAGAAGGATCTTTAGGCAAAGCTGTGAGGCCTCCGAGACTATCGTCTCACCCTTGGTGCGCCAAGTGTGATTAGATCCCCGTCCCCCTTTGGGGTGCCGCCAGCAACCCGCTTCCGACGATGCAGTATAAATACTTCGGAAAAGCTTTGAGAAATCAATACAATACAACCCCGTTTTGGCTAGCAGACACGTAGAGTCTCGTACATCCAGCTTCGCTTCCAGTGCTTCCAGCTACGAACGCGACGCGTCAGTTCTACCTGGCATTGCTCGTAAAGAAGGCTAGAGTTCCCGCCGACAGACGATAAACACGGACAGGCATCTATCACTCGGTTATCGACTTCGTTCAACGACTGGAGTACTCCCTCGCTCATTTCTCAGCGAGGTTAAAGAAGAAGGAATCTTGTAAGTTCAACGTTGCAGCGTCCCGTTTACTTGCCGTATTCGAGCCTCCAGTCAATTACTCTTTGCATGAGTCTCTTCGATAATTGCACTCTCTCATTTTCTTTGAAAGCCATCACCGTGCATCCTCTCTCGGACTCGCGTACCCGTCGAAGCGTTTGTATTCATCCCCCTTGTTTAGTACCCCGAGTCTCATTTTATTTATTGTCATTTATTTACTTGTGCTATTAATATTTTCTTTGTATATAGTAAAGTTATATATTTTTCTACCATTAATTTCTCTAATCCCATAACCTATAATAATTGTTGGTTTAGGCCAGTGGTTCCCAACCTTTTTTGGACTAAAGCCCCCTGGGACACTAAATCTTTTGATATCGCCCACTCTGCCAACGGAATTTCATCGTTCTTAAGTTACAAGTCTTATTCTTTTAAATATAATAAATAGAAGAATATCATTGAAAACATACTTGAATATCCTCGGCCATTTCCTCAACTCTTCTTTGAACGGTATTATTACTAAGTGGAATCGCTTCTGCAATTGTGTTTGGTGTAGGATGATGCACTACTGTACGCCAGACTTCCTCTATATCTGGCAAAATCAGTTCTTCTCCAATTGTATCAGGCTTCCCAGACCTGACAATCATTTTGAAGATATTATATGAACAAACAAGTCCATCCTCGCATTTTGAGGATTGTTTTGTTATAAAGGAGCCAATGGTTTTTCTGTTGTTAAATCTCTGTGTTGAAGTTTAAAAATATGATAAATTCTCATTTTCATTATTACGATGAATCTTCTTTAAGTGATCATAAAGTCGGGATGGTTTCATGGCCTAGTTAGAAAACACTTTCTTACAGAGAAGGCATAGTGGCAGTTGGTTGTTATTAGTAGAACTAATTAATCCAAACTTCAAATATTCAACAATATATTGTCTGCACTTTCCTTTTGAGGAGTGTTCAGATATGATTATGGGTAGGCAAACACGGTCACTATAATTCAAATAGATTAGTAAATGGCAAACAAATAATTTCATCGCCAATAATGATTACAGTGAACACGCCTAACTCACAACCGAAATAATCGGGTACAGCAAACATAAAACTGAAAAAAAGGAAAACGTAAAAAATATGTGTTAGCAAGACGATGATTAAGTTTGTATATAGTTATTACAGTCATACAAAACTCACCATTCCCATTACTTGCATTTGTCACAATATGGATAAATGTTATGAAAACTAACAGAGAGACTAACAGCAATCCTAAATAGACATGGACCCAAAAGAGTATGGCTGTTACGTACCTGTTTTATACAATTAAAAAACAGATCAAGTTTAAAGCAACAATAACTAGTGGAAGCTTTGTGTACTTATTTTATACGAGTACAGATCGAACCTCAAGCATGTTTGTCATTATTGAAGAAGTTACATAAAATTATAAGTCAACTATCAGATGTTTATTGATAAGTCATCAAACAAACTTTTTCACCAACAGTTTGTTTGCATAAAATATCTCACCGCAAAACAAATGCCACGTGAAGAAGTATCAACAACTAGTCGTATAATACTGTTAATACAATGTGTTTACAGTATTAAGCTATGCATATAATGCATAGAATTTTAAATCTGTATAACAGTAAAATTCATAATTGCATTTACATAAATATCGACATTTATTATTTCATGGTCACAGAGTTAATCAATTTTCACGAATTATGACTACGAGATTGGCAATTTAGCAACCCTGCAGTGTAACACAAACTGAGCGAGAATACAAGCACACTAACACACATCACTGGCATCCAGTAGAATTTTCTGTAGAATTCTATAAAATTTCTGAACTTTGCAGATATTTTACTTTCCATAGAATTTCAGTATTTTTATAGATTTTCACAGGTTAACATTGAATAAATGCCGAACGGTGCCAGGTGTTCATTCCAACGCCCCCTAAGTGAAGTAACATCTTAAAACGCCCAATTGTACCTAAACACCGCCCACAAGGGGGCGTTCGCTCCCACGTTAGGAATCACTGGGTTAATATCAACGCCGATTTAATTGAATAAAAAGGAATAGTATTATAAATTAATTGTTTAACATTTAATTTTGGTAAGTATATGTATGTAATTATACCGGTTGTCCCAGAAAAAAGTTAACCGTACTTTGAATTAGTATAACTCAAAAAATATTGGAGATTTCTGGGTTCTGCAAAAGTATTTTATTTAACAACTATTTACCTCTCGATTCTGGAAATTTCATTAAATTCCCTTTTATGATTTTGATACACTAATGGGTTTAGTGGAGGCTATCAACAATATTTGCGCAAGGAAATGAAATAATGAAACGAAGCCTAGGAAGGCTATGCCCCCGTGCACTTTCAAGAGAAGCGTAGTGAGCCTAGGTAGCCTAGGTCACTGTGCGATTCTTCAAGCAAAGCCTAGGCCTTTTCACAGTGGTTTTTAGCCACGCTGTGCTATGGTCTCGTCATTATTGCTTACTAAGCAAATAAAGCGTTTATGCGTTTAAGTTTACTTCCATATAACCTTTTTAATCATGCAGTTAACAAAAGATTAACGCGTATTTGTAGTCAAACTTTATTAAGACTGGCAGTATTAAACAAGTACAAGATTCATTTGGACAACGTTTTCCAGGTATGCACCCACCAAGCAAGCCCACAATTTGGAAAAATGTTCGCAAATACCAACATGAAAGAACATGCTTAAATCTGAATAAAGGTCGTTTGGGTCGTATGAGAACCATAAGAACAACAGAAAATATCGAAAATGTTCAGATGACACTTCTTCAAAATCCACAAGTATCAGTCAGAAAGAATGGGTTGCAATTGTCAAAGTCATTTTACCGCATTATTAAACATGACCTAAAATGGCAGCCCTATAACATGCATGCAAGACACCAGCTTCTCGAAACTGATTTTCTTTGTTGTAGATAATTTATCGAATGGCTTTTTCATAAACCTGCTCATTTCTTTGAAAACATTGTGATTGGTGTCGAGGTAGCCTTCAAGAATGGAAAGGTAAATAGCCATAACATTCTGCAATATGCACCGCTAAACCACCCCCAAGCATTTGACTTTGACTCACGTATTTGTGATCAGAAAGTGCCTCTGTGGATCGGAATATGCGGGAATGGCTATCTTTTCGGCCCATTGTTTTACGAGAATAACTTGAATAGTGCTGTCTACCTGAGCATGATCAACGAAAGGATCTTCCTGAAACTTCGCCAGATTTACAGCAATCAATTCAATAGAATTTAGTGGATTCAAGACGGCGCACCAGCTCATAGACAGCTTGCTGTAAGAAAAAAACTAAGAGAGATGTTTGACAACTGCATTGTCGCGCTAAATCATGCAATTGAATGACCCCCAAGATCCCTTGACTTAACACCGTGCGATTATTTCTTATGGGAATATCTGAAGAATAAAGTGTATTCTACTCCACCACAAACTATCAAGCAGTTAAGAGATATTATCACTCGTGAAGTCAATAGACTTAAGGAAAATCACAAGTTAATCAAAAAAGTTGTTCAATCAATGCGATCAAAGGCGCAACTGGAGGATATGTGGAAGGAAACGATACTTAGAAAATGAAAAAATTAATTTGTATTACCCATATGAAGAGGTTTTTTTGTTAAAAATGGAATTAAATATATTTGTTGAATTTAAACTTCGAAGTTTCATTATTTTACTTCCTTGCGCAAAACATAATTTTGATAGCCTCCACTAAACCCATTAGTGTATAAATATCATAAAAGGGAATTTAATGAAATTTCCAAAATCGACAGATAAATAGTTGTTAAATTTGTTTTTTTTTTAACAGCACTCAAAAATCTTTAATAGGTTTTGAGTTATACTAATTCGAAGTACGGTTAACTTTTTTCCGGGACATCTTGTATATAATAAATGAACTCTCTGTTATTTTATTTTATATTTTTATAGGCGTCAAATTACCCCACGCACCATATATATATATATATATATATATATATATATATTAATAGCCATGAGTTATAACTTGATATTAACTAATCAAACATTGCATTATTTCGTTTTAATAAGTTTGTATCATACTTCGAAGGTGAAATCTACAAATATTTACAAGGATGTCACTTGTTCTTCCAAGCTGCCTAAATTCGTTTGGCGTGTTGGAGAGCAAATTTGTGATGATATCTTTATTGATATTGCTCTGTGTTTTTCAATAAGCAGCCATAATTGCTTAGAAATGCAATATAATGTCTTAAATTTATCTATCAACTGCCAGTTTGATCATTTCCTACACATTCTCTATTGGGTTTCAAACCTCTCGAATTCCTCAGTCAATGTCCAAAATATTTGAATGACAAGGTACGCCATCATGCTGAAAGTAATGTATCATCCCAAAATTGGTCCTAAACCGTTGGAGAATGGGTGCTGTTGAAGTATATTTTGTTACCATTTTGATTTCATGGTAGTGTTCTTAGGCAAATAGTTAGTGATCTAGTTTCGTTAGATGAGTTGCAGCCACATACTCGAAGAATGTCTTTATGCCTTCTTACCTTGTCACTTCACAGGACTTGCTTCCGTTATTTTCTTTCTAATGATTCATCTTCTTAGATCTCTAAACTAATGGAAGGGGGCTTCATCAGAGAATATTATTAAGGTTTTTCATGGTCAGGTGATGCTTCTTTGCATCCCGTCTCCACTTGAGACCTTAGAACAAAAACTTCAATGTGTGCATTAAAGCGTTCACACTTGACACTTTCCATTCCAGAGTATGCTTGAAACAGGAAGCAACCCATTTCTTGAGCTGGAATCTTAACAGTAGCCGATCTTACCTTTGATTTGAAGCTCTTGGGTGACGAGAAGACTTCCTCGCCGGAAGGTAATCTGTTTTAAAAGCCATTGATGATCGTAAAGATGATGGTCCTTGATACAATAGCCTTTTCAAGTATCTCCTTGCATTTCAGGCTACTACCGAGCAGAGCAAAGATGGTTGCTTGCTTTTATTTCAAAGAACCATTTCTGGAATTCATAAATATTCAAACCTTTATTTTTACCAAAGATATTACAAAATATACCATATTTGCACAAGATCATTTTATTAATCCCAATTTATCACCAGTTTACCTCTTTGATCGATATAGCAAATATACTGGGGCTAAAACTCGTCTCTACAGGAACAGGACCTGAGCACGATTTAGGATTTAGCGGAGGAATGCACGTTTGTTCTTATTATTTTTAAATTGATATCTTTTAACAAATCTGGCAATAGTTTTATTAATAAAAAAATATTTCTTATCACCTAAATTTCCAAAGAAATTAAAAAAAATCTTTTATTCTCCAAAAAATTTCCATGCCTATATAAATGACTTGAATACCTTAAGAGTGCAGGTCGTAACGACCCCTTGCTCTGCCTCTGACTGCTGTGAGCTATTTCTAGCAGATATGCAACAGAATTTGAGCGAGGTATACTTGGGCATTTGCCAAAGACTTTCCAAGCGCAGTGATCTACTAACTTGAGCGTGGTCCCCATCTCCAAGAAGAGAGGGGGAGTAGAAGATCCAACCAAGGTATAAGCCTGTTTATACTCGCCCTTTCCCTCTCATCTACCTGCTGCCATAGATGAGTTCCTCTCACATGGTTTAGCCCACCTGCTGAAGTGGTTATTGAGGTATGGCGCTTGGAGGCTGCATGTGAGAGTTGGAAAGAGAGTGAGGACCAAACGACCTGAACATCTCACACTCCAGTGAGATGCAGCAGTCAGGAGTCAAAAGGTGGTACCACTACTCAGCTTCCCTACATATGGAAAACTCGGAAATATCGCGTGATTGAACATTAAATGGAACAAAGAAACAAGTAATATGAATCGAAAATACTGAGTGCCTTTCGAAATCGCCCTCAATTCCATTATCAAGGAATGGCAGGACATAACAGAAAACTGTAATATATTAGAAAGAAGTTGAGGAGAGAATATGCGCAAAGAGAGGAATTTAGCCAATCATGAAATGAAGTAGTTTTAATTAGAATAATAAGTGATACTGTAAGATCAGCGAAGTGACAATAAACATAAATTCAGAAAATCAAACATAATAAAAGGTAGATCCACCAATCAAAATAGCAAGCCATGGCCTTTGAGACAATTAACGAACAAGATATGTTCAAAATAAAAGAGAAAGAGAGAACGAAGGAGAGAAAAAGAGAAAAAGAGAAAGAAATAAATATAGAAAACAAGAGAAGGAGAGTGAAGGAGAAAGGAGGAGAGAAGAATAAGAGAAAGAAGAGTGGAAAAGGAAATGGAAAGCGATACATCAATGTATCGAAACAAAAGAATAAAGAAATCAGAAATAGAGGGGATGTAAAATATTTACCCTAAAAGAGAATAAAAAAGTTAGATGTAAAGTGAGATAAACATTTATCTATATTAAGACCAATTTTTTTGACGAAAGGATTTCCATAACAAGAAAAAGTATAATAAATCATACAGTGTCAAACTAGTTCTAAATATATTTTATTAAAGAAAGAACAAACTTCCCTCCAAAGTTGAGGTTTGAGGAATATAGAATAGCATTGTTTTTTCTCTGTTGGTAGTAATATGATGGAATCTGAGATGCTTCCTACAAGGTACCTCATTAATTATAGATATAATGTCTATGAAACAGAAATCACATCTATAACTATCAGGCGTCAAGTGTTTTTGGGTTTGTGGTATTTTTCAAGGCCATACATAGGAATTGTTCTAAAGCCGTGGGAGAAAATTTCTAATGAAAGAAGTCAGCGGGCGATAAATAAAATTTGACTCTCGTATCTTTGTAAATGTTGTTTAAATCTATTGCACGGTGCGATATACTCATATATCAATATCTAAAAAAAAATAATGCGCAACATTTTTATTTACTGCCTCACGGAAAGTGGACGAACAACTATTATTTAAAATTTTGTATTGAAAATTTGTGCATACTAATTTATTACTGAAGGTGATTCATTCATTAATTAATTAACTGAATTTGGAGTTTTTTATATAAAATTATAATTGCACTAGATTTCTTGGTTTTGGTAAGATTATTCTTGAGTTTTTTAGCAATATATATATACTCACTATAAGTATTTCAATTTTTGTAAATTAATAAATCTCAACACTGGAAACCCTTTGAGGTCGAGAAGGGATGGAAAAGATTAAGCCATACCCGAGAGCAGAGGTTGTAGTATTGTACTGTATTAGCCTTCCCCAAGCTCATCCATAGTGACGATATCAACGTATTGCTAAATTAGTTTAGGTCATGTGGACATCGAAAGGATAAATGCCAACCACACCAAGGTTTGATCAGTGTCGTAGGAGACCGTGGTAAGGACACGCCAGAGAATTGAGATACAGATCTCAATGTGAGGGTTAAATAAATAAAATCGATTAGGGTTGGCCTAAACAATCACTGGGATTAGAGAAACTAATAGTAGAAAAATATATAACTTTACTATATACAAATAAAATATTAATAGCATAGGTAAATAAATGACAATAAATAGAATGAGACCCGGGGTAACAAACATGGTGGGGGTACAAATGACTCGACGGGTACGAGATTCCGAGAGAGGATGCATGGTGATTGCTTCCAGAGGAAATAAGACGGTGCAATTATCGGAGAGACTCACGTAAAGCCTAATTGATTGGTAGCTTGAATACGGTGAGTAAACGAGGCGCTGCCAAATTGAACTTTCAAGATTCCTTCTTCTTTAACCTTGCTGAGAAATGAGCGAGGGAGTACTCCAGTCATTTAACGAAGCCCAAAACCGAGTGATAGATGTTTGTCCGTGTCTATCGTCTGTCCGCAGGAACTCTAGCTTTCGGTACGATCAAGGCCGGGTAGAGATGACGCGTTGTCTTCGACTGACTGTCGAACAGGTAGCACCTGTTTCATAGAGATCTCAGTCTGTTGATCTATTTTTCAGATTTTTCTACAGTTTGTTTGTTTTGTTTTGTTTTGTTTCTCACCACAATCAGCGAAAGCTAAGTTGCTCTTCTTCTTTTTCTTATCAATACTTAAGTTCTTTCTTTGTTTGAATAAGTGATGGAGTTTGGGGATGAAAGTGAGCATGAGTGTCGGAATGTATGCATTGGTTGTGGTGTATTAGGTGAGGGGTATACATGTGTTGTATGTGGGCTGCGTGAATGCATTGTAGATTTAGAGGGGATGAGAAGGCAGGATTTAGACAGGATATGTAGGCTAGAGGGGTTAGTTGCTGAGCTCAGGAGGGAACTTAGTGTTAGGCCTAGAGCTGGGAATAGGTTAGGTGGTGAGGTAGGCCAGTTAGATGTTCCAGGTGAAGGTAGAGGGCCGGTGGAGGAGGTAGGATATGATAGTTCTAGTGATAGTGAAGTTAGCCCCCTTGGATTAGTTAGAAATAGGCCTAGTGAGGATGGGGGAGAGTGGTTAGGAAACGTGAAGCTAGGGAGGCTTCTCCTGTTCTTTGTGAGAATAGGGTTGCCTCTGTTGAGGTTGTTAGCCAGGGGGAGAATAGGTGTGTGAGTCAGAGGGACACAGAACCTATTAGCTTGACTAATAGATTCAGTGCCCTAAGAGAGGAAGTAACTGGAAGTGATATGACTGATGGGGGTGGAAGTGGAGTTCAAGTGACTGGTAGTTTGAATGAGAATAGAGGTGAGATGGAGTTAGGTCTGTGAGGGTTAGGTATAGGAGTCTGACTGAAGTGCTTGTGATGGGTGATTCGCGAGTTAGATATTTAGATAGGAAGTTGAATGCAAGTAGATTGAATTGTTTGAGGGTGTGTTTGCCGGGTGCTGGAGTGAGAGATCTGTCTGATAGGTATGAGGAGCTGGTGTCTGGCTGTGCAAGGGATGCGGTTGTGATTACCCATGTAGGAGTGAATGATGTGAAGAAAGTGGGTGTATGTGAGTTACGTGAGAGGTACAAGAGGTTGATTGAAAAGGTGAAAGAAAGTAGAATGAAAGGTGTTGTGACAGGTGTGCTTCCAAGAATGGATGTTGGGGTAGAATGGATATCTCGTGCAATTGGGCTGAATGATTATGTGAGGAGGATGTGTAAGATGGAAGGTGTCATGTTTGTGGATGTGTGGGATAGGTTTGTTGGAATGAAAGAAATGTATGTGATGGATGGACTGCATTTGAGTAGGAGGGGGGTAGATGTGTTGTGAGAGGAGTATGATCGTGTTATTAGGTCTTTGCGGGCGGGAAACTAGATACTAATAGTGGTCAGGGAATTATGAGAGGACATTATAGTACTGAAAGTAGAATGGACTTGGCAGATAACAGAAATAGGTTCCAAGGCGATAGAGGTGAGGTCATTCGGGTTTCAAGAGGTGCTTCAGGGATAGGGGGGTTAAATTGTTTCTATACAAATGCTCGTAGTTTTAGAAACAAGAAGGATGAGCTATTTAGTTACATATATTAGCAATGAGGATATAGATATATTATGCGTTACTGAATCATGGGTTAATGAAATAGAATTTAGTGACACTATAAGTGAATTTGATTTACAGGGCTATAATATGTACATTAGTCAAAGGACAGGTAGGATTAGTGGAAGAATAAATATCTACATAAAAAACAACATTGTTACAAGTTTAAATACTTCAATAAAGCAGGATGGAGTTGAGTCACTTTGGATAGATATTGGGTTCAGTAAAAATAGAATGGTGCATTTGGGAGCTTTTTACAGGCCACCTGGGCAGACTGATGATATGGATGAACTAATGATAAGGGAATTAAGTAAGGGATGTGAAACAGATGCAGTTATTATTGGGGACTTCAACTTAAACTCTGTGGACTGGGAAAATATGATAGGTAGGGATAGAACAAGTGGCAGGTTCATAGAATGCTTTGAGGAAAATCTTTTGAATCAATTTGTTAATGAGCCAACGAGGGGGGACAATATATTAGATTTAGTACTTTCTAACAGTGATCATTTAGTTCAAGAATTGACTGTTGGGGAAGCATTGGGAAATAGTGACCATCAGATAGTTCGTTTTAACTTGGGAATTGAGAAGGGTAAAATAACTGAGAATGCTGAAAAAGTTTCAAATTTTCATAAGGGAGATTATCTAAAACTTTGAAGCTTGCTAAATTTGGTAGACTGGGATGTAGAATTCAGAGGGTAAAAATGCTTATGGGAGGTGAGATACTTTCAAGCATATAATAAATGTAGTCCAAGAACAATGTATCCCAATGAAAGCCATTAGGAACAAAAGTAGGAAACCATTATGGTGGAATCAGGAGATAGCTAAAAAAATTTCAGAGAAGAAAAGAGCATACAAAAAATTACAGGTACAAAATAATATTCAAAATTTAAGTGATTATAGAATGGCTAGGAATGAGTTAAATAAGATTATAAAGAAGAACAAAAGGGTGTCAGAAATTAAATTAGCTCAGGATAGCAACAAAGATCCTAGAAAGTTCTTTAGTTACTATAAAATTAATAATAAGTCTGGCAGAGTTAAAATAGGGCCTATCAAATATGAAGGGGTTGTGAGAGAAACCGATGAGGAAATAGTTGAGGTACTAAATGGTCATTTTGCATCAGTATTTACAAAGGAGAAACTAAATAGTCATATGTATAGTACTCATGGGTCAGGGAAAGAGGTGTTTACTAACATTAGTGTGGATCGGAGGATGATTAAAGGACTAATAGGTGAATTAGATACTACCAAGGCCTCCGGCCCTGATAATATTCATTCTAGGATACTTAAAGGAGGTGTAGAAAGTATCTCAATAGCTCTGGAGAAGTTATATACTAGGGCACTGGAATATGGAGAAATACCCGATGATTGGAAGAGAGCGAATGTAGTCCCCATTTTTAAGAAGGGTAGTAAAGAGGATCCAAATAACTTTAGACCGGTTAGCCTAACTCCTGTAGTCTGTAAAATTCTTGAGAAAATAGTTAAAAAAGGCATTTGCTAACATCTAGAGAGGGAGGGGTTAATCAGCGATGCTCAGCATGGGTTTAGATCAGGTAGATAATGTTTGACTAACTTACTAGACTTTCTCGAGTTGTAACAGATCAAGTAGATAAGGGAGAGAATGTAGATATAATTTACTTAGATTGTAGTAAAGCATTTGATAAGGTACCGCATAGGAGACTAGTTCATAAATTAAAAATGATTGGGATATGTGGGGTGTTTCGAATTGGATAGCTGACTGGCTGAAAGACAGGAAGCAAAGGGTAGTGCTAAATGGTGTAAAGTCAGAGTGGAGAGATGTTATCAGTGGGGTTCCTCAGGGATCAGTTCTCGGTCCATTATTATTTGTCATCTATATAAACGATCTTGGGGAGGCAGTTAATAATAAAGTGTCAATTTTTGCGGATGATACCAAATTAGCAGCTGTAGTTAAAGATATTGATGATAATTTTAAAGTGCAGGGGGATTTAAATAAATTGTTATCCTGGGCACATAAGTGGCAAATGACTTTCAACCTTGATAAGTGCAAAGTTATTAACATGGGAAAAGATAATAGAGAATTTAACTATGAAATGGATGGGCATTAGCTGAGCTCAGTAGAGGATGAGAAAGATCTAGGAGTAGTAATAGATAAGTCATTAAGGTTTTCTAAGCAGTGTATTGAATCAAGAAATAGGGCAAATAGAGTGCTGGGTTTTATTAAGAGAAATGTCAGTTACAAAAGTGAGGAGGTTATTCTTAAACTCTATAACTCTTATGTTAGGCCACATCTAGAGTACTGTATACAGGCATGGTCCCCACATTTTAGACACGATATTAACCTTCTCGAGTCAGTGCAACGAAGGGCAACAAAGATTATTCCTTCCCTGAGGCACCTTGAATATATAGATAGACTGAGGGTATTAAATATGTTCTCGTTCGAAAGGAGGTGTGTGAGAGGGGATATGATTGAGCTCTTTAAAATTTTTTCCGGGATAGATAAATTGGATGTTAGCAAGTTTTTTTAGTTAGATGATGGAAATCGGACTAGAGCTCACTACTTGAAAATTAAAACGCAAGGGTGTAGGTTGGATTTAAGAAAATATTTTTTCACCAATAGAGTGGTAGACTTCTGGAACAAATTGCTGCAGAGGGTAGTAGGTAGTCCAGATCTAAATGTATTTAAGAGTAGGTTGGATGAGTTTATGGGAAGGGAAGGTTGTGATGGTTCCTGAGTTTTGTATATATTAATATTGTTTGTATATATCTATAGCTGCATGATTATTTTTTGACAAGCCTTGATTGGTGATACCCTTGTTTCTGGATGCAATCCTCTGGATGTAGTTTTCCTAAGAGTTTGGGTACCTTAAAAAAGAGGCCATTTGACTCGGATGACCTATGATGAGCCCTTGTGGCTTTTGTCATCTGTTATATTATATTGTGGGGACTTTGGTGATGTTACTTTTTGTGGGTGGGTTTTGACAGATGCGGATGACCTTTGATAGGCCGTTGTGGCTTTTGTCATCTGTGTAATTATGTTTTTTTATGTTTGTTTGTTATGTTGCGTTCGTAGTTGGAAGCCGTTGGGAGGCGAAGAAGGCTGTACGAGACTGTACGTGGCTGCTAGCCAAGACGGGGCTCTATTGTACTGATTTCTCAAAGATTTTTCGAAATATTTATACTGCCTCAGCGAAAGCGGGTCGCCAGGGTCCCCGAATGGGGGACGTGGATCTCATGAGGCTTGGCACACCAAGGAAGGAGAGATAGTCTCGGCATCCCTACAGTTTTGCGCCAAGGTCCTTGTGGCCGTGTGTTTTGCTTCGGTCAGATGATGAGACGGGAAGCTAAAGAGAACCCAACCCTGGTCAGTCGACCTCAAAAGTCTCGATATTCCCTTGGGATTATCTGGCCGGGTAGGTGTATCTTTCTCAGGCGCCACTGGTAGACGTTGGGGAGAGGGTAAACTTCTTTCTCTGTCATCTCATTCCTTCCCAAGATGAAGCTTCCAAAGGAGGTGACATTAGACTAATATTGGGTAATTACACGGCTAAATTTTCCATAGGGACACAATTACAAAAAGGGATGGTACCTGGTACTCTGCACAAAATAAGTCAAATAAAAGGGATTCGGAAAATGCTCGTTATTCCTATTCCCGAACACATCAAGAAAAAAATAACATTGATAATTCAATTTTATTTACTGATGTAATAACAACGTTAAGAGATTTATGAAGCCGATCCTGGCAATCAGATGTTCTCGATGAATTACGCAATGTATGATAAAAAACACCGGGCACAACTTTCTTATAAAATGAAAGAAACCCTTTATATCGTCCTGTTCATGGTGGAAGTCCGTCAGTGGCGCGAGCAATAATATTGCTCATTGAGATATATTTTTTCTTATTAATAGCCGGGATCAACATAGTCTCGTTAACTATGGGCTTACAAACAAGGCTATTAAAAAAAAGAAAAGTCCCACAATGCAAAGAAAGATACCTACTAACGGTAACTCATCAAAAATATATACACAATAATAAAAACGAATAATGGCCATATTCTTATTGGGCATTATACAAAACTACAAGAATTCTTGCGGAATATATACAAAGGTAATCCAATATTCTTCAACAGCACGGTATCGGGAAACTAGGGGGAAAAATCCAGTAAAGTTAGCACGTGGCTGTATCCTTCACTCGACCGGGGATGTATTGAACGGATGAGATGGATTGCGATAAGGGAAAACGGCTCTGAGATTAGGGATCCTCTCAGCAACGGTGCGGGCTTAACTCGTCCTTTGACGGCAGTCTTTGGGCCGATGTCGCAAGACCTGCATTAGCGAAGGATTTCTTGAGGGAGACTGTCCAATAAAAATGTTTGAAGATCTTCTGGTTGGTCTTTGTGTTGCTAAAACAGTCTGAAAATAGGCTTACATTGGCAACGGTTAAAATGTGACTAACGTGCGAACGCGGGTTACACAATACTCGCATCAGGGGTTTACTGTTTTCTGAGATGCACGGTAAAGTAAGCCGTCCGTAACTTGGAGGATATCACCTTGTCTGCTCGGATGGCTTCTTGCTCATTTGACTGGGCCTTAGCCCACAGGGGTTGGAAGAAATGCTGAAGAACGTAATAGTTTCCTAGGAGCAAAGGTATCTTCGCAGGTGGTAACCTGCGAACGGGTAGCACGGGATGGAGCACTGAGTTGGAGAAGCCTGTGGGCACAGGCCAATGAGGATAGAGCAAAATTTAATAGAGCTGCTACTAATTCTGCCCATTCATTGAAGTAAGCGCAATCTATGTAGCACTTAACGATGTGGAATCAATGACGCACCCCAAGTAGCGTGCGTGACGGCGAATTTATTATGGTCCGGGGCTACCGGGGAAAGCAGCTGTCCGACACCACTATGCAGGGCACCCGGTATCTCTCTCATTTGACTGGGCCTTAGCCCACAGGGGTTGGAAGAAATGCTGAAGAACGTAATAGTTTCCTAGGAGCAAAGGTATCTTCGCAGGTGGTAACCTGCGAACGGGTAGCACGGGATGGAGCACTGAGTTGGAGAAGCCTGTGGGCACAGGCCAATGAGGATAGAGCAAAATTTAATAGAGCTGCTACTAATTCTGCCCATTCATTGAAGTAAGCACAATCTATGTAGCACTTAACGATGTGGAATCAATGACGCACCCCAAGTAGCGTGCGTGACGGCGAATTTATTATGGTCCGGGGCTACCGGGGAAAGCAGCTGTCCGACACCACTATGCAGGGCACCCGGTATCTCTCACAAGATTGGAGACACGGCAGCCATTAATAGTTCTGGATTCGAACTTAAGGCAACTAGGTGGATTCGGGGTGGAAAATATTCCGATAGTGTTGATGGAGGCGCAGACATAGGGGGCATAGATATGGTGTACCTGGTGATAAGACTTATTCCTGAACTAAGAGTTCTGGGGGTAGTTCGTTTTCGAGTGACCCTTCACACCACAGAAAATACAAATAATTGTGTCTCCTGGGGAAATAATGGCGTATAGGGGCATAAAAAGAACGTTGTAACATCCCGGTGTTCGGAAGAAAAGAGTGATTTCGGTTTCGACGGCCCAGTTACCCTGGCAAAATTGTTTCCATTTTGTGAGATGAATTTACCTTTGTTTGGCTTAGGCTTGGAGAAAATGGGGGCCTATTTCTTGCTTTCTTTCGGATAAAGGTTGTGGCTTGCTGAATAAACGTCGACCTCTTCTGGGCACCACTTAAATGTGAAGCACTGCCGATCTTTTACAAATGATCTTATTTCAGCCGGAAGTTCAGCAAACAACTGGTCTCTCAGGAAAAGGTCCACGAGGGCATCGTACTCATGCGGGATTTTAGAATCATCAAGCTAAAGGTTGAGGTAACGCTGGAGGGTGTACCCAAAATGATGGTATGTTCGGCCTGGCTTAAGAGGGCATGTCTGAATTTAGATAGGGAAAAGTCTGGGGTCAGGATATATGCTGAAGGTAATTGCGATTTTAAGGTTGAATAATCGATTGTTGCTTTTGAGGGGAGTGATATGTATATACGAGGGGCGGTCAATAAGTTTTGCGAATCGGTAAGGCAAAACAGAGGAAGGGGGATGGGTGTTTGTTGGGGTGTTAGGAGAAGTTATGACAATTCAGGACCTTCAGCCGCACGATCTTGCCTCGTCTATTTAAGAAGCAGTAGCTGATCGCAGATCATCAGTTAAAAAATTTTCAACAATGGAGAAGGTTGAGCACCGCGCAGTGAGCAAATTTTCGCCTAGGAAGTCAAGAATGCAAAAGAGATCCATAAACGCATGGTTGCCGTGTACACCGACACCGCGCCTTCCTATGCAACCATTGCTCGCTGGAATAGGGAGTTCCACCATGAGTTCCAGATCTGGCCCGTAGCGACTACTTTTATTCCGCCAGCTCAAGGCTGTACTGCCCAGACGCCGGTTTGGGGACGATGAAAATGTCCAGCTCGCCGTTCATTAGTGGATTGAACAGCAGTCGGGAGATTTCTGGTTGTCGGGAAATCGAAGCCTCAGGGACAAGTGGCGCAAGTGCATTGGAATCGAGGGTAGTTATATTGAAAAATAATACAACACTCTTCCTCATATCTAGTTTCTTTATATCCGAATTGCCAAACTTATTGACTGCTCCTCGTATATCTCGGAGTTGGAAATGTAACCAGGGCAACAATTGAGCCACTCCATCTACCTCGATGTCCCAATGGTTGATTTAGAAGATTTTCTAGAAGTGGATTAAGAAGTGTCCAAAATCCTTGCTTTCTTTAAAATTGAAAGCTTGACAGATGCAGTAGGTGGAGCTTCGGACCTCAAGCTGATGGACAGCGTCTAGTTTCTGGCCCTACTCATTTAAAGCTCATGAGGGCGGATTCTTTCCCTTTCTTCTTTTTCTCTTCTTTCTTCTCGTTCTTCTCTTCTTTCTTCTTTTTCTCATTCCTTTATTTCTTTTTCTTTGTTCTCTCTATCTTCTCCCTTCCTTTCCACTCCTTTTCTCCTGTTGGATATAAGTTAAGAGGTCCTTGCCGCTGAACCCAAGCGATTCTCCTGGCAACTTGAATGCGTTAAATAATGAGGGCATTTTAGCGCATTCGACCAACTTTCAAGAAAAGCACCACACAAAAAAGGGGGGGAATTATTTGACGCACAGGAGAAGTTCTGATAGGCTTTGGCGGACCTACGATTCTTCACTTAAAAAAAACAACAAACACAGCGATAATTAATTCGCACGGCGCTAATTCTAAATTATACTCGAAGTATTTACTCTAGAATTTAGCAAAAGCCTGTGTTGCCCGATCCGCACGAAGAAAACGAGAACACAATACAAAAAAAGAAATAAGATTAACTCCTTTACAATACGCTCGACGGTAAATGAGGCCTGGAAAGGGTTAAAGTTTCACACGGTCACAAAATTCAATACAAAATATGCACACAGAAGTGGACAATGGAAAATTGGTAAAATCTATTTTACAGTATCTAAAACCAGAACCTTTAATACAAGAATAACACCCATTAGAATCTGTCACAGGTTTAAAAGAAATGAGATCAAATACTGCGGTTGACCCTAAAAACCGGACACCAGAATATAATATACATGTCGTAGGGTGACCGTGAAGAGGGCACGCCAGAGAATCGGGATAAAGAGGCCAGTGCGAAGGTTAAATAAATAAACTTAAAAGCGGGTGGCTTAAAATAACCAATTCTTTATTAGCCAAGGCGCCTTTCAACCCTTAATGGGATAACAAGGACTTAAACGTTTTCTGAAATTTTCCACCATTTGCCCAGAAGATGATACTATAAAGCAAGGACGGGGAAACTCTCGCCTGTGAGCCCAATTTTCATCGCCCCCTGAGTGATATATTTGTATGCACAAATTTTCAATACTGATATTTTAATAATATTTGTATGTCTACTTTCTGTGGTGTCAGTCAATAAGAATGTTACGTATTATTTTAATTAGATATTAATGCATGATTATATGGCACCATCTAATATATTTAAACAACATTTACAAAGAAACAAGAGTGAAATTTTATTTATCACCCGCCGACTTCTTTCATTCGAATTTTCAGACAAAGCCTCTTTTCCGTAAACCCGATTGGTGATCAAACCTGATCCCACCCATTCTCTTTAGACATAAATAATCAGACATTATAGTACACTACAGTACACTTCATCATATCGCTTGAGGAAGCACCAGGCTCTCCCATTGTTTTCACAATTTACTCGATACATCGAAGAAGGAATTTTAGCTCAGTTTAAGTCCACACATTCAACTCCTCAAGAATCCCTCGCTGGAGGTATTCACAGTACTTCTAATCATATCAGGAAGGACGTTTTCATTCAATCTGTATTCACATTCACTCCTTCCACCAAAATGGGACTTAAGCTCACCCAGTCTACTCATTCATCTTACAAAACGTCGAGTGTAAAATAAAGTTATTTTATTTATTCTTTTATAAATACAAATAAGATTTCAGTGGTGAACAGCCTGAGAACGGAACGTGAATTTCGAAATTGGATTCATACGCAAGAGATGATATATGTACTTGTTCCTAAGGAACAGATAGGACCTTGCCTTAATTGAAGTGAACTCTCTTCTCTCAACACAACTATCTTTTCTAGCCAGGAGTATGTATGTATATATATATATATGTATATATATATATATATATATATATATATATATATATATATATATATATATATATATATATATATATATCATCATCAACATGGAATAACTCGCGGAAGAATATAGCTTGTGACCGGGGTTCTATCTTCTATGTGTTTTCATGTGGCTTATCAGCCCGATTCTAGCACCACAGATTTTTTCACAGTCAGGACATAAAATACAGGTGGATGAGGTTGGCGCGGACGATCTTTTCAGGCTAATTTAGTAGCTCTGCTAACTTCCAAGTTTTACATCGATATGATTCAAACGTTTCAACTTCAGTCTTCAGCTTCCATATCCATGTGTTTCGGTTCAGAGCTTCTGTTGACCACGTTTTGTAATCTATCCCATATACTTTTAGGTTGTCTTAGAGAGCTTTTATATGTACCTTTTCTTTCGTCTACCTTTTTTTAACCCCTTATGCTGAATTCTGAGTAAAATACATATTTAATAATGTAAATTATTTATTAATGGCCAAAAATATGGAGGCTATTATATTTTCTCTATAAGAAAATTAATAGAAGTAATACGACCTTGCATTTTATTTTACTATGTTTGAATCATGATTTGAAGGTGAAATATACAAACATAATACAGCACAAACCTATTTTTTAATAAATACTATCAATTGATGGTCGCAGTCATTATTTACAAGGATCTTCCTTGCTCTTCAGGAAGGTTTCAATTCGTTTTGCCTTGGTGAAGAGCAAATTTGTAATGACATCTTGAAAAAATATTGTTCCATTTTTGTTCAATAGGCACCCGTAAATGCCAATAATTGGAGAGCTTCTGTTCATCAACAGCATGTTTGATTATCGACAACAAATTTGATTGAAATCTAGAATTTCTTGAGCCAAAGTACCAAAGATTTGCTATATTTTCAACCAAGTGGTTGCTGTTGCTTTTGCTTTCTGACAATGTACGCCACTATGCTGAAAAATACAGTTATCATCCCCCAAATGATCCTAAACTATCGTCACTAGGTACTGATGAAGTAAGTTTTGGTGGAATTCTGAGACTATTAAACTATTTTTAGGCAAAATTGTTTTATGCTCCAATTCCTTTATATGATAAGTATCGGCAGGCAAGAAAAATGTCCGGATGCTTCATCGTGGGCACGTCACAGCACACTTGAAAGCGTTCTTCTTTTCTGGTCCTAATCAATGATAATCCAGAAGTTCATAACAATGAAAGGGAGGTCTATCAAAAAATATCACTTTTCTAGTCTGTATAGATACATTATTTACATAAGTGGAGCCTTTCCGTAATGTTCCTCTTAGTGAAATGAGGTTTCATCGCGTTTTCCTCTCGTGACTGTGAGAAAAGCACCTTCCGAGGGCTTAATGAAGAGCATAGATTGCTATAATATTGCCTTCTTAACCGCATAATTACAATTGCATTATTGCAAATATAATTCTTAATATATATATATTTATATATATATATATATATAATTCTCGATTTTAGAAGGCCAAACTAGATTGGCGAAACACGAATTTTCCATTATCTTCGACAAGCAGGGATAATAAATAAGTGCTCCTTCCGAGGGCTTCGATGAAGAGCTTAAGTTAGCTAATAATTGCCTTCTTAACCGCATAATTATGATTGCGTAATTGGAAATAATTCTCGATATATATATATATATATAACTATGTACCACGGGAGGAAACTGAATAAAAAGCAGATTGGAGTTAGTACTTTCATCTATTAGACATTTTCAAACTCAATGGTGAGAAAAAATAAGACATCCAGTATTTATACAAAGGACGTTTCCCTGGGATGAGGTCAACATTTTAATGCTATCAGATAAGTCGAATTTTAGAAAAAGTGATAAAATTGGATCTAGCAAAAACAGCCCTGGGCTAATGTTGAGATTTACTCTCCTTTGTGTGGGAGATTAAAAATGATTCCAGGGTATTTCTCTTTGTAAGATCATTACTATGGATTATAGTATCACTTTTTGACCAGTTAATTTCGTGTCCCATCTTGTAATTGTGGACAGCCAAGGCATTATTCAGATAACCCTTAATTACTGCATTTTTGTGTTGTTGGGTCCTTATGGACACATTTATGGTAGTTTGGCCTACATAGAAAAAAATTACAATCTAAACATGGAATTCGGCAAATTACATAATTATCATTATTGGGGCTATTCTTTATTAAGAGATTTTTCAATGTATGATTGTATTTAAAGGCTACCTTAATATTAAGGTGTTTTAGAATGGGCACTACTGACATAAAATTATCATGATAAGGTAAAATTAATAGGTTTTTACGAGGTTCTATTGTCTTTAATTTACAATTATAAAATGTTTTTTTGGCTATATTTATACATTTTCTAAAAAGTACTTTGGGTAGCATAAATTGGAAGCAATATCTTCAATTTTTGTGTATTCTTTATCTATATAGTCGGGACTACATATTCGAAGAGCCCTAAGATACATGGTGGAAAAAACAGCAGATTTAATATTTTTGGGCATGACTTGAATAAAAATGGACATAAGATAAATTATTTGTCGGTTTCCTATAAACAGTAAATTTAAATCTATGTGGTTCTCTAATTAGTAGGACATCCAAAAATGGAAGGCTCCTATTTACTTCCTTTTCTATGGTAAATTTAATTGACGGAACCAATAAGTTGATAATTAAAAGAAAACTATCGATGTCAAAACTGTTGTTTAAAATTACCAGGATAATTTTATGTCAGTAGCACCCATTCTTAAACACCTTAATATTAAGGTAGCCTTTAAATACAATCATACATTGAAAAAATCTCTTAATAAAGAATAGCCCCAATAATGATAATTATGTAATTTGCCGAATTCCATGTTTAGATTGTAATTTTTTTCTATGTAGGCCAAACTACCATAAATGTGTCCATAAGGACCCAACAACACAAAAATGCAGTAATTAAGGGTTATCTGAATAATGCCTTGGCTGTCCACAATTACAAGATGGGACACGAAATTAACTGGTCAAAAAGTGATACTATAATCCATAGTAATGATCTTACAAAGAGAAATACCCTGGAATCATTTTTAATCTCCCACACAAAGGAGAGTAAATCTCAACATTAGCCCAGGGCTGTTTTTGCTAGATCCAATTTTATCACTTTTTCTAAAATTTGACTTATCTGATAGCATTAAAATGTTGACCTCATCCCAGGGAAACGTCCTTTGTATAAATACTTGGTGTCTTATTTTTTCTTACCATTGAGTTTGAAAATGTCTAATAGACGAAAGTACTAACTCCTCTCTGCTTGTTATTTAGTTTCCTTCCGTGGTACATATTCATATTTATAGTTATCACGTGCTAACTTTCGTGATATTTCCCATATATATATATATATATATATATATATATATATATATATATATATATATATATATATATATATATATATATTCGCCTTGAAGAAAAGGCGAACATACGACAAATCGTGAAGATTGAAAAGAAAATCATTAACACGACACTAGCGGTCTCTTTGAATAAAACCTTGAATAATATATATATGTATATATATATATATATATATATATATATATATATATATATATATATATATATATATATATATATGAACGATATATGACAATAACACGTGACAACGATCAAACATAACATAACATAACATAACATAATTACACGGATGACAAAAGCCACAAGGGCCTATCAAAGGTCATCCGCCTCCGTCAAAACCCACCCACAAAAATCACCATCACCAGGGGAAGACAAAATCAAAGTCCCCCACAATATAATATAACAGATGACAAAAGCCACAAGGGCTCATCATAGGTCATCCGAATCAAATGGCATCTTTTTTAAGGCACCCAAACTCCCAGGAAAACTACATCCAGAGGATTGCATCAGAAACAAGGGTATCACCAATCAAGGCTTGTCAAGAACTAAATCATGCAGCTATAGATATATACAAACAATATTAATATATACAAAACTTAGGAACGATCACAACCTTCCCTTCCCATAAACTCATCCAACCTACTCTTAAATACATTTAGATTTGGACTACCTACTACCCTCTGCGGCAATTTGTTCCAGAAGTCTACCACTCTATTGGTGAAAAAATATTTTCTTAAATCCAACCTACACCCTTGCTTTTTAATTTTCAAGTGGTGACCTCTAGTCCGATTTCCATCATCTAACTCAAAAAACTTGCTAACATCCAATTTATCTATCCCGGAAAAAATTTTAAAGAGCTCAATCATATCCCCTCTTACACACCTCCTTTCGAACGAGAACATATTTAATACCCTCAGTCTATCTATATATTCAAGGTGCCTCAGGGAAGGAATAATCTTTGTTGCCCTCCGTTGCACTGACTCAAGAAGGTTAATATCGTGTCTAAAATGTGGGGACCATGCCTGTATACAGTACTCTAGATGTGGCCTAACATAAGAGTTATAGAGTTTAAGAATAACCTCCTTACTTTTGTAACTGACATTTCTCTTAATAAAACCCAGCACTCTATTTGCCCTATTTCTTGCTTCAATACACGGAATTATGAACAAAGATATAGAATAAAATAATATAAATCTTTCTGCCTGTCCTTCGACTTCAACTGCTACTACTTCCTTCTTTGGATGTCCAATGTCACGATCCAAACTACCTCCTTCTCCTCTTCGTACCCACCATCCGTGCTATCATCATTATTATTATTGCATGTATATGTGCAGTTATAATGATTTTTTTGCTTGTTTTTTGAGCGTCTCCTCGAGATCAATAATATTCTGACTGACTCTTTCACTCTTCAATACCAGTCCCTTCATTTTTCGGTTTTTCTCTTCCAATCTCTGCATTTTATTTTCGCGTTATTCTTTTTAGCGCTGCTCTATTGCCATATATACGGCAGGCACTCACTCACTTCCCTTTATGACTGTTTTATTTTATACAAAATATATTTTCATGTGGTTAATGTAGCTATTCTGTAGAAAAAGATATGACTATTTTTATGGGCGCGCTTATTTAAGACGTGGATCCTTGAGTTTTGTGCTACGAACACTATACGTTATGATGGAAATGGAGGGATGTGAGGGAAACCATTCGGTCTGGTGGGTTATATCGTATCAATGCACCGATGCGTGTCAACCCTTTTGTGCCCTATCTCTGCAGCTAGAGAGGCATGTCGTACAAGCCGGTATATTGGTGTCTCTCTACCAATCAGTCGTCTAAAATAATGGTTTGTCAAATAAATGGCCACCCTTTTCTTTGTTAAGAAGGCTACTCTGATAAATACAGCAAGGCCATTAGGAAAATTCATGTATTTATTAGGTTTCTTTATATTTATATAGATAACACCCTGAATTTGCTCCCCGTATTATGAATTGTAATCATTCTTAATAAACTTAAATTCGTCCTTAAGGTCAATTAGTTCAGTTTTCCTTAGAAGTTTCAAACATCCTATCCTGAGGTTAATCGGGAGGTACCAAAATAGGAATATAAACAAAATATGAAGAAAATTACGAAAATATGAAATAGAGGATTTTATTCATAAAAAGAATTATCGAAATAATAGCAAATAGAGAATAATTGTCAATAAACCGTGAAAGATGCAGAATTGTGACTCGGTAACTAATATAGAAGTCATATCTTTTCCGACAGCTCGGGCCGGTATGGCTATTGGTGAGTTCTTGCTACAGTAAACCCCGGTAGAATAGTCGTATTAATCGATAAATTGGGGGCGGAAACTAATAATAATAAGATTCCCCAAAAGCTGGTTACATGGGTAAAGGGCAGGGAAAAACGTAGGTAAATTCTATTTTTTATTTCCTTTCTAAGATGCGTTCGTAGGTTCTGCACCTTTACAGTTAATTTTCGTTTTTCTCCCCTTTTTTAAACTATTACCTCACCCTTTGTTTTTTCATTATCTGTTTATATGTGCTATGATCTTTAGTTTACTCTTATTCCCAGTAATTTATCTGCATTCTCCAATGTGGGAATTGTGATATATACATGATTGTATACACCAACTAAAATGTACCCATGCCTTTTTACCATGTTTGTAAAGTATCTAATATAATATATAGGAACATATACACAAACTTCATCCGAGCATGTCCGATAGATATGTCTCTTCTCCCTACTCCGCACTGCTCACATGCAAAATCTCTGCCCGACGAGGGGGACCAAACGTCTGGACTGTCGGCGTGCGCCTCTATTAGATTTATCGTATTAAATGAGAAACAGGGTATCAATGATAGAGGGCATCAAAGAAATGGGATATTAACGATAGAGGGCATCAAAGAAACAGGGCCTCAAATAAACATGGTATCAAACTAATAATTACACAATTGCCTAAACGAATGTTATAGGAAAAGAGTGGGAAAATAGGAAAGTAATTTTTTGTTCTCAGATGATTCTGTTGCTTTTGAGCTTTTACAGCTAACTTTCTTTTTTTTCTTCGCTTTATTATGTCTCTTTCATCCTTATTTTCAGTTTCACATTAGGTGTTCTATGCTTTTTAATTCGCACTTATCTACAGCAATTACTCTGCATCCACCAATGTCACATCCTGTTCGTTGGATGTCTCTTAACTCCTATGCAGAATGCGTGACTCACCAGCGGTGTCGAAGGTGTCCCTGATAACTCTCTGATTGCATGATACGAGGGGCGGTCAATAAGTTTCACAATTCGGATATAAGGAATGAGATATGAGACAAAGTGTTTTATTATTTTTCAATATAACTACCCTCGACTTCAATGCACTTGCGCCACGTGTCCCTGAGGCTTCGAATTCCTGACAACCAGAAATCTCCCAACTGCTGTTCAATCCACTCCTAGGCGGCTAGCTGGACATCTTCATCGTCCCAAAAACCGGTATTAATGCAGTGCAGCCTTGAGCTGGTGGAAAAAAGTAGTCGCTAGGGGCCAGATCTGGACTGTATGGGGGATAGTTGAGCTCCTCGAATCCACAATCGCGCAGGGCAGCTTGTGCAACTCTGGCCTTGTGGACTTTGACGACGTTGAAGTCGATCATGGGGCGTAAGCTTTCTAGGGTCCTAACGGGCAGAAACCTTGATCATGGCCAAATTGTTGTGCATCATTTCGATAACACTTCTATGTGATATTCCAAGTTCTCGCTCGATTTCTTCGACCTTCACTTGTCGATTTTCGAGGATCATCCTCTCCACACGGACCACATTGTGCTTGTTGGTCACGTCTGAAGGGCGTCCTGGACGGGGGTCATCTTCAAGGGAATCACGACCATGCTGGAACTCCCTTTTTAGCGAGCAATGGTTGCATTGGAAGGGGCGGTGTCGGTGTACTCTGTAACCATGCCTTCATGGATTTTTTTTGCATTCTTGCCCCCTCCTTGGTAAAAATTTAATCACTGCGCGGTGCTCAACCTTCTCCATTGTTGAAAAATTTGCGATTGGCGATCTGCGGTCAGCTGCTGCTTCTTAAATAGACGAGGCAGGAGCGTGCGGCTTCAGGTCCTGACTTGTCATATCTTTTCGTAACACCACCACAAACAGATATCCCCCTTCCTCTCTTTTGCCCTACCGATTCGCAAAACTTATTGATCGCCCCTCCTATGATAGCACCGATCATCCATCGCGTTATCAGCGAGGAACAGCCATAGTGTCTTTGATATTGCTAGTAGCTGTTTTATGAGAAACATAAAATCCTTGATAATATACAACTGAAAATATTGATACTACATAATAATCAGAATACATATTTGTGAGTGCATATGTTTGTGGAATAAAGTACAGAGAAATTGAGAAAAATCGTGTACTGAGTATAGATGGTAGGATGCTCCTTCAACCTAATATCATAGATCTTGTAGACGATCTGGGAGACTTCCCTATTCTAGGAATAAGCAAAAGCAAAGCTGCGTAATTCTTATTTCCCAGACTCAATCTTTCAGAACTTTCAACGTAGGAAAGAGTTAGATGCACTCAAAAAGATCCCAAGTATTGTATTAAAATATACAGTCAAGCTTGCTAGAAAACGCATTACACCCCAAAACCAAGTAGAAGGATTAACTGGTTCAGCGACTAATTTAAGCTTTCCATCAAGTAGCAACCTAAGATATCACTGCAATTAGAACTAACGGAACCGTTAACAAAGGTGAAATATTTTTTCAACTAACGTTTCCTGCTCAAAGATGAATACGTGATAGAATTTGAAAGTATATTTATGAACAGATATAATTCCTCACATACTAAATATAAATAACTATATCTGACAACTCTTTTCTTTATTGAAATCTCAATAACCTTAACTCAGATTCATATTTAGTGATGAAATTTGTCATATTTGCATCTGATTTTCATATGTGCAGAGGTTTTCGTTCAATAATGAAATCATTTTAGGTTAGGAATATTATTCAAGAAGAATGCTAGATAAATATTTTTAGTTATTTGAAAAGCAGAAGAACTAAATATGGCTACATACGATGATTTTTGAAAACATCTACAGTACAACAAAATATAATCAAAAGCTATTCTCATGTGGAGATATCTTGTGGTTGGTATTCCATACGATAGCTATCTTAAGGAAAAATAATTCCTATAGATAAACGCATAGTAAATGACTATGGAAACAAACATATCAGATCTTCTGTTCGTCCTAATCATAAAACACAAGCACCCAGTTTACACTTTAGGATCAATTGGAAAAAAGATGAGTCTTATCCCAACACGTTTTAAATATGTACTTCATAATGAGCGGGAAATCAAAAATATTTATAACTAGAAGCAAATTTAAAACCAAAACTAGGAATTCTAAACTATTCCAAACATTGTTGATGCATGTAATCTAGCCTTTGGCGATAGTTTGGATGAAAATACAAAAATAATTAATAATCTCACAAATATAAAATATATAGAATCGCTTCCCATCGAAAATTTTCCGTGCTTATTAAAGAGAAAAAATTTCATCATAGATACCTTAAGAAACATTGGCTTAAGAGACTTGTTTTAATATATTGCGATCACGTGTAGAGAAAACAATCGAATATTTATCTGCCAAGCATTAAGATGAAAGTGAAGAAGATTAAATGCGCCTCAGCCACGTCTAGGAGAGTTGAAAGACGAAAGTTCAAGTTCACCCTAACGGAAGACGTATCGATTATGGGAGAGATGATAATTAAATATTTAGAGAAAATATAAAATTAATATTTATCTAATATTCGGGACCTATTATTTAAGGGCTTTAAAATTGGTTTAGAATTGTTTATAGGCAATCTTAATCGATTTCATATTGAATACGGCTATCCTAATTAATAACCTACATAATTAATAATTAAACGGGCTTGTAAATCTATACAGAGTAATAACAGCATTCTATTAAATTAAATAATCATCGAAGTTACTTAATATGAACATTCAATCGTGTATTTGCTTATTTATCAGAGTGTAAAAGAGAACACCTTATCTTTTTTTTTTTATTCTATACCCTTATAAAGAATGTGCGGGCTTATCCACTGCCAGTCATCTACGATAAACTGACGATGGAAAAAATTGTATATGCGCTTACGCATATGTATTGAGTAGATGATCGGTATAGGAAAGCAAAGAACAGTTACAGAAGTCATCGATGAAATAGATAAAAACAGAAAGCGCTACGCAGTCGAACCAATGGTAGACCCAAGATGATAAACGGGGAAGTGGATAACCTGACTTCCTCCAACTGACTAGTCTAAGAATAGGGCATTGAATATTAATACTGGTTATCTTACACAATGTAGGTAATAAATAAAAGTATCTCATAAAGAGGTGAGCATCATCTCTCTCAGATCCGAAACTTTTTCACACACCAGAAAATTATGAACCGTAGTTTTTAGACGTCAGCTAAGGTATAAAAATTAATTTGGATTATTTTAGACATGTATCGTATGAGGTACAATCAATCGACACGGTTTGAAAAAAAAGGTATATATATATATATATATATATATATATATATATATATATATATATATATATATATATATATATATATATATATATATATATATATATATATATATATATGTATATGTGTGTGTGTGTGTGTGTATATATCTCTCAAAGTAGCGCGAGAGAATGATGAAAATGAATCCATTAAACCATATAGAAAGAGAAAACGGAATAATTTATCATTGAAGTAATATTTTGATTACCTTTTTTCGAAAAATAATTCACAAGGGCTTAGCGAAAAGAGAGAGAGGAGTTATTGAAGCCGCACATATTATCTCCGACAGATCAACCAATCAACGGGCCGGATTCTTGCGGCTGGCCAATGGGGAGGTGCGGCTTTACAAAAACGAAGCGGAAAGGTCAAGTTCCAAAGAAATCAACCAGAGAAGCCTAGGGAGGACGAGCAGCGATGATCCGGGATGACATCTGACCCGTATATAGAGAGCGATCTCCCCTTTCTTCTACAGTTCTATACTGAAAAGGCCAATATGCGAAACGTTAAAAAAGAACTCCATATTGTTTTCCGGTTTTTTACTTCCTGCACCCATTCTCATATATATATATATATATATATATAGATAAATTTAATTGAGTCATTTGAGTGAAAGATTAAAAAACCTTGTTGAATGTTCATGTATAAGCCAATTTACTAACTTTAACATTTCCCCTGGCCTTTTTCAAATTGATGCTGTTATGAAAAAACTCATTCTTAAAGAAATTAGCTTTGACTTATGTTTTGAAATTCTTGGACAATTTTCATTTTTATGGGCACCCGAATTATCAATTTAATTATTGATTTGATTGGGTATTAGCATTGTATTTCTTTTCCTCTCTACTTGTCCCTCTCCCCTACGTATCTGCTTACTTCTCTTGTCTCTCCTAATTTTCCTCTTTAGACTATAGCTTTATTAGTTAATCGTTTTAACCCTTTGGGCTCTGTTCTTGACTCTTTCTTGCCTCTCGGTTTGACCTTGCTACCTGTTATAGCTAAATCTTAATGTGAATTCGCCCGTCCTTCTCCTACTTCCTCATTGGTGATTTCTTATCTTAAAGGCAGTTCTTTATCTTTTACTAGCTTATATATACCCTAATTATATTATTTTCTCTTGTAGTTATCCTTGAGAATGAACTGAATAAAGTTCGAAAGTACTTGAAGGCAGCTTTTCATTTTTCCTGTGAGTTATTCATTTCATATATATATATATATATATATATTTATATAGAGGTTCCTTCCCGACATGTGCCCTGTCAAAACTACGAAGTCAGGCAAAGCCGAGCGAGAGCCATGGGAACAGTCCGAATATCAAACTGCTTTCAGCGATAAGAGAGGGATTGGAATGCCAAAGGCCCCCCTCTGTCACCTGCCGTGTCGTTAGCATAAAACCCCCGCAGGGATTTTTTCCACCCCTCAGTGCCGTGTTTGACCAAGGAGATTCCCCCTCCTAAGCCAGTAACGGTTTTGGCTGGTCCTTATATATTGTTGGCCCCAATTGGGCATCGATAGTGTGTGCCTGCCACTTTCAACGGAGCACGTTATTCTCGATCACGCTTTGTTTTCTTACGAGCCCTAAGGCTAGAATCAAACCGAAGGATCTGAGCCCCAGTCTATTGCTCCATCTTTGGTTTTGGTGCATTTTTTTCGGCAGGAGTACTCCCTCCAGTTAGTATTATTACTAAAGGTGAAGCTCCCTGTAGTTAAAGGCCCTGGAATAACCAACCAATTGCAGTTTCATCTCTTAAAGCCTTGAACCCAAGTCAGGCTGAGACGAATAAACCTTGGCATCCTTAACAGTCATACCTTTGTACATACGTACCGTGGCTTGTTATAACCTGCCAAACACTCAGGTAGAGCTTGTCCAAGTTCAGTCCAAGTAGCTCTGTTAGATAGAGTACTGTAAACATCGAGTATCCATTGCTATTATTTCAGTCTAAATATTGAATGTGTATGTATACAGTCCGAATGAATAAAGTAATTTAGAACTGCCAACCGCACTCTATGGTTAGTTATTTAAAACCTTCGCACTTTTTTAGGAAGGTTGTTTCCCCCTCCAGTACTTCGACTCCCATTTCTGTCGACACTAGAATTGAGGCAAGGTCACTTATTTAACTTTGAGTGCCCACTCATTTTTGGGAGAAATAAACATATATGTTTGTGGCTCATTCTTAGCCATATTACATATATATATATATATATATATATATATATATATATATATATATATATATATATATATATATATATATATATATATATATGTATATATATATATATATATATATATAAATATATATATATATATATATATATATATTTATATATATATATATATATATATATATATATATATATATATATATATATAAAAATATTAACTGGGGTCAGGTTTGAAAGGTCTTCTAGATGTTTTAAGGCTGAAGGCTTTATTGCCAATTATTTTTACTATTTGTTGTGTGTACCCGGCTTTTTACATACCGTGTGTAATTTTTTACCGTGCTTCTTATTTATTCCCCCAGCGGAATTTTATCCTTTCGTACCAAGAAAGACTCAGTCGAGATTCGTTATCTATTTTGTAAGTAAAGTTAAAGGCTCTCGCGTTCATTTTTGTATTTCCGAGTGCCCACACGGAAATTATTAATCGTGTCGTTTGCATAACTAGTTAAATTGGGTCGATAATCCCGTTACGTTGTTTTTTAAGTTTAACTCGAAGTCGCAACCATCATATCTTCATTCAACCATTTTAAATTACAAGGCGAATCCCTTCGTTTATCCGGAAAGGAACTACTGTCCTGTATACAAGAAGAGAGAGCCGAGAGAGTGGAAAGAAGAGACAGAGAAGAGAAAGAGAGAGAATAAAGAGAAAGCATCCGACGATATGAATTTTAAATGTGCAGAGTAATGATCGAACTACTATCCGTCAACTCGCGGAATGACGTCCCACAAACTGCGTCCGTGAAGCTCCCCGTTTACAAGGAAGGAGAAGATTTCCGGTCCTATTTAACGCATTTTGAAAAGATCTTCGAGCTTAACAACTGGGACATTGAAGCGGATGGTATCGCTACACTCCTGCCGTTGCTATGCTCTAAGTTCCGAGATATTTTCATATCCCTCCCATCGGAGGCTACGATCGAGTATTCAAGGTTGAAATTGTAATTGTTAGCTGTATATAACATGACGCTTCTAAGACATTTCAACATCTGGTTCGATTCTTTGAAAGTTCTCCACTAGTATGAACATTATTCAACTTTATTCTGAAAGACCAGCTTATAGCTTCGCTTTTTCCTAAGATTCGATCTTTTGTGCAAGACTCAAGGTGTTCTACCTTTAAGGAATGCATCAAAGAAGCCGATATATTCGCCGCGAGCCACAATTTCTACCTTAATAAATGACACCTCCAAGGCCAGAAACATTTCTTCGTCTGAACCTTGTGACGTCAAGCGTTTCTCGTCAAATCACCATTAGTCATAATTCCCAAAGAGGCCCATCGTGTATTTCTCCTGCGGTGACGAAAGACATTTGCGGACCAACTGCCCTCATAAATACCAATTCTGCAATAGTTCTCTCAATCAAAAGCACCAAATTTTTGCTACCCCCGTATTTCCAGCGTGACAAATTGAACAGCCTTCCACTCCGTCTGCTTTTCCTGTTGCTGGCCATCAGGTTATCTTCTTGTTCGAGATGAGCTCTCCCTGAAGCTTGAAGTTGGAGACCGGATCAATAAAAGGCTGCCGGGTCTCAACCCTTGTTCAGGATGCAGGGTGTACTTGTATCGCTCCGAACGAAGATAAGTTTGCAGTAGTACATGACTACCTGGGTCGCGCAAATTGAGTCTTCATCGCGAAATGTTTTATTGAATACGCGTATTATATCAGCAGGGCTGAAGTAGTAGCGGCCCCAATAAAGTTCTGCGCCTTTCTTGTTGGATAGTGCCCACGGGTTACTTTTTCCCTGCGGTTCATCCCATCCTCACGCGTTTCCAGAAAAAAAAGGAATCAGAGGCACACGCTTCCCTTGAAACCCCCTGCGACTCTGAATTCAGCGAAGTTTTGAATGATAAATTCGCTATATAGCAAAAGGACTGCGATTCATTCCACCCCCTCTGTACCAAAGCTCATAATAAGGTACAGGATTCCACCCTCGGTAATAATGTCGTTTCCTACTTCGTGAAGAACGATCTCCTGTACAGTGCCTGCTTGGAAAGCAACACTTCCGAGGCCCATGTATTATGCATGTCCCGTCCTCAGATCCCCCTCCTATTAAGGCCTGCCATTGATAGTTTTAACTCTGGCCATTTCAGCCATAATAAAACGGCTCAAAGAATTTTTAAATATTTTTATTGGCCCAGTGGGGCAGATAACATCATTAATTATTGCCATTTGTCTGATATATGTTAAAGGATAACCGCAAAAGGACACGTCAGAACCACTCCGCTGCATAAGGGACCGATCGTATTTGAACCCTTCGCCGCTGTGGCAATTCATCTGATTGGCCCAATTTACCCCTGTCTAGTAAAAGGAACAGATTCATGCTTACCCTTGTTAATTTCGGCACCTGTTTCCCTAGAGCAGTACCCATGAAGAAGATCGATAGTCTAACCTGCGTCGAGGCGTTCATTTCTATCTTCCCCCGTTTCGGATGACCTAAGTAGGTATTATACGATAGAGGCCGTCAATTTACTTCTGAATTAATGGAGTACGTCTGCAAGCTCCTAATAGTAAAACCATTAATAACACTCCCTATCACCCCGCCGCAAACGGAATGTACGAAAGATTTAACGCTTCATTGAAATCCACCCTGAAGAAGTTGTGCGCAGGCCACCACCGATAGTGGCTAATATTTGCCGGTAGCTCTGTCGCCTACAGCAAAATCCCGCCTCGCAAATTAAGATTTTGCCCTTTTGAATTGTTGTATGGTCGGAACGTCCGAGGCCCGCTGACGATTTTAAAAGAACTGTTTTCGAACCAAGAATTGGACCAGGAAATCCCATCTTCGAACGTATACCTATTAGAACTTCGACAGGGGTTAGAAAAGTGTGCTGAAATCACTTTTCAGAAATCGGACACAGACTTAGACCAATACAAAATGTATTTTAATTAAAAGTCTAAGGATCGTAGATTTAAATCCGGCCGAAAATAATAAGCTCCTAAGTCAATGGAACGGCCCCTTCCCCGTCATCCAAATTTGCGGCTTCGTTGAGTATCTCATTCGAACTCCGTCTGCGAACAAGCTGCACCACGTTTACATACTCAAGAGGTACCACCGCCGAGCTTGACTCAATAATATCGTGACTATTGATGAAGAGTCAGCCATGGAAACAGACTACCCCTAGATCCGATAAATGTGGTGCAAGTGGCTTGCATAGAAAAGGGAATGGAGTACCCCTTGCCCACGGTGCCCAGCGTCACCAAATCACAGTCATCCGACTTGGAAGTTAGCGCCCAGCTGCCTTCCGATTTGAAGATTAATCTTCAGCAGCTACTGAGGCACTTTGTAGACGTGATCTCTGAGATTCCCGACTGTGCCGCTCAGTTCGAGCATAATATTATTTTAACCACCCTGGTGCCTATTTGTTCCAAGCCGTACCCCCTGCCCTTCCATTTTAAAGAGGTTTTCAAGGCAGAAATTACTAAATTGTTAAAGTTAAAGATAATAGAACCCTCCTAATCTAGTTACCGTTCCCCCATTTGGGCCAGACAAAAATGTAGAATGTTGTATCAGGTAAAGCGTTCCTTGTAGAGATGGATCACAAGCCCCTCGCATATTTGCGAAATGTAAAAAACAATAATGGTCGCCTTGTGCGCTGGAGTTCAAACCTCCGTTAGTATAAATTTAAAATTAAATAATGTTCTTCCAGTCTTTCCTATGTACAATGTAGGACAGTAAGTGGATTTATATGGGATTACATATACACCTGCCTTATTTGGCTGATTCATGTGTTTGGTCAAAGGGAAAGATTTTAAAATGGAATAAGGGTATTTAAAAGTGGCTTCACCTTAAAAAATAATGCTGTTTACTCCTTTGAGGAGGGGAGAAAATGGGAGGGATATACAATTCCTAATACTCACCTCATTTTTATCATTGGAGCGGTAGTATGTAGATTTAGCTTTAGATAAGCTCTCATCTAATTGCTGGTGAGCTCGAGGCTCTTTCTCACCTTGTATGAGTAGTAGCATTTCTAGTCATGCAATTATAGGGGCACCAGGTATGGTGTGCTCGAAGTTAATGTGTCTGAAGGTTTTGTGTTCTCGTGGTAGAGGATACAAGGACCTTTAATTCTAAGGGGCAAAGAACTTGAAAGCCTTCAGAGTAGAGAGGAATTCGCCTGTTGGATCTTGTGATTAAGTAAGCTGGGTAGGGAGATCGATATGGATTACCGCTAGCAAGGAAATCCCAAACGGAGGAATCGCAGACTCTTTATTAGGGCGTAGAACTCGTGTAGTTTCATTGATAGAAGAATTTGTAACGGGCGTGTAGTATGTTCACGCGGGCTTATTACTCTATGACGTCTCTCTGACCCTTTCTGGCGTCTTCTCTTTCTAACTCCTTCTGATCTGACTCTTTTCGAATCGCTTTCTCCCCCTTCTGATCTTTTTCTTATCCTAGAGTGTCTGAATGTGTAGTTATATATTTGAGTTCGAAACAGTGAGTGTGGCCTATTATTATCCAAAGATGCTGTTTAGGCGGAGCTTATTCCATTCCGTGTTAATTCGTGTCCATAGATATAGAGATTTGTTTTTGCCTTAAATACCAAAGAAGAGAATTTGCGTTTCACAGTTCTTCGTTAGCAAATACAGTCCGCTACTATATTTCTTTATTCTACAACTACTGCTAAGCTTGTTTGAACAGCTGAGCAATTATCGTGGGTATGGAAATCCCTTTTGCTTGGTTTTACCCTGCATATGTGTGTTTATTTACATATGTTTGCCTCGAGCTAAATATATATTATAATATACATAGAAGAAAGATACACTTTATTATTTTACAAAGATGTTATATACTATATACACAAAGTGTTATTCTAATTTATGAAAAGTGCCATCCATATTTTAGATTATTTGCATGTGCATCCTTATTTGCGTGTCTGTTACAAGGCTTTATAAGATTCACATGATACACATTTGTGAAGCTTCATTGTTGAACCTATTTCGCCTTGCAATCAACCTTTGTCTATCTTTATGAAAATACGGTATTTATCTAATTCCGTTATACAGTCAAGTGCACTTTGCATGTGCATGATTATTTGCTTACCCATCTCATGACTTCATAAGATATATATGACACTCATTTGTAAAGCTTCATTGTTGATCCTATTCCACCTTCAAATGGGCGTTACACACTCTGAACTGAATGAGAGAATGCCACTCCCTTGTCTCTGGATATGAAGTTTTGGATTAAACTATAGTGACAGGTGAAGCTAAAAGTAATACCTAAAATAGTTATCATTTGATTGTCACTAACGTTTAGGGTATAGTACCTATCTTTAGTTTCTATTAAATAGTTATGATGGCTTTGATTTCCACTACAAATTCTAGTGTTTATTTAGTATCAGAACGTTTAGAGTGTTGTTTCCGTTCCGCCGTATCCTCGTAATCACAACCTGACTTATCTAAATTTTCTTGATCTTTTGCAGCGTCATCAGATTTACATCCAAACACTCTAAGGTTTTCGTATTGAAGTTTGTTGTGTGAAACTAAATCACTACATCTTGCTTTTTCCAAATATTTGGCGGATTGAATTCCTTCCTGATATTGCTTCTGTCATAGACGATCCACAGCTGAGTCTACTATAAAAGAAAAAAGCAAGAATCTACGTCCAATAACACGCAGGCGCAGAATTCAGGTTTGGCAACGATAAAAGATTTAGCATCGCACTCTGTTTAGCAGTGGTTATAATGTGTTTAAGCAATAATTAATTTCAAAGATCACTTCAATCACTTTATTGTTTTCGTTGTTGTATTTTAGTTTTTTAGTGCGAGCTTGCCATAATTTTTAATCATTACGTTCATTTTTCCTTAACCTTGATCACAATTATGCATTTTGGTGATCTTTGCTTTTATAGTAACTATTTTACAGAAACTAAACGTCAGTGACAATCAAATTATAACCATTGGAGGTATCACTCTTAGCTTCACTTTTAACCTATAAGCCAGACACCTTAAATTCAATATATATATATATATATATATATATATAATTTGTTAAAATCAAGAACAATGGCTGCCTGTTTAAGCTTGCACTTTAGCTTTTTAACCTTTTCAAGGACTTCATTTCAGAAAGGAAAAGATAGAAAGAATACTGGCAAGTGGTATATCTTTATTAGTTGAAACGTCTTTCAACCTTCAACCTTTTCAACGCTCATCTTTCTGGCAAAGCATAAAATATGACAAAAATTGGCTTTATATATGCATTATCTAGCATAAGAATATGTTTTAGGACCATTCCAAAGTGAGAGAAATTTTAAAGCTAAAATAATGTTAAGATTAAAAAGGTAAAAAAATATCTTGACATACGAATATTTGTTTTAACCAATCTAATTGGATGAATTTTCTTAATGCTAAAAACCATGGTAGATCGGTGAAATACAAGCGAATAAAAAAAGTAAATGATCAGCAAAGGAGGCATGGTAAACGGAGGGTGGGATATAATGGAATGCGGCCGGTTTTATTACCTCTCGTGGTGGGCAAACTCGTTTCTGGCTGGAGCTAGATGTTTATTTGTAGTTTTCGTTTCCATATAGTGACGGTTTTAGCCATGTGTAGACGTCGTTGAAGACTCTCCCGGATAATAATGGTTGTATTTTTATTTAAAATTTCTCAGGTGATGGTCGTATGATGCTTTGCAGTGTCTCAGAGATTTGCTGTTAGTACCGGATAGAAGTTTGTAGAAGTCATCTCAATGCAGGAAGAAATACGATGCTCACAGACAACGATGCTGCATTTATATTCATATAAGAGATTACACTCCTGCAAGTGGCCCGTCGCGGTAAGACAGCTGTTCTTTATGACGAGGGCGTTAATTTTATTTAGTCTGTAATAAATTGCTAATTTAATTTAGCTTATTTGATTGGTTTGGATAACATTGCGGTGCATGATGGCTTTAAGGACTTTTGCGTCCTCCTTATATCCTGTTTGCATGAATTCTTGGTAATAAGGGTCTATTGTACTCGGTTTTTCATTTTTCTGCCTTGAGTTGTGGTATGTTTCCACCTTCTGCTTTATGATATTATCGATTGACGTTTGTGGGTAGCCATTGTTGATGAACAGCTTAGTTACTCTCTCTATTTTGGTATCAACCGCTGTTCAGTGTGACGCATGAGATAAGGCTCTGTTGATAAGGGCCTTCATTACTGAGTTTTGGTATCCGTCAGGACATTCGGACGATCCGCTCATGCAAAAGACCAGATGTGTCCATTTAACGTAAAGTTCAGCCGTAAAATGTGTTTGGTGAGACTGGACGAGGATGTCGAGCAATGGTAACGTGGAGTTGGTTTCTGTTTTATAAGTGAAGTTGTGTGATGAATTTCCTTGAAAGTTTGAATAAAGGTGAGGACCAGGCTAGAGTTATATGAATGATGAATATGTTATCGATATATCGGGGGAAGATCAGTGGTTTCAAGGAAGGATTGTTCTTGTAAATAGCATCCTCCACTTTTCCAGTTTAGAAGTTTGCTAATAGAACAGCCACTGGAGATCCCATGGCCACTCCGTCGACTTGCACATACATGTGGTTCACTCTTGAAATCAAGGCGAGAAAGCTGCGGAAATTTAAACCATTACACATAAGTAAAATTACAACACCACTGCCGTCCCCCACCTCTTTCGCACCAACAGTATCCCTCTTCCACCCACAGAACTTATTTAGGGTGTTACATAACCAGACTTCCCGGACGCGGAACAGATGCCACCCCCCTTGAGCTACGCTGGAATTCCTGGCAAAAGACCGTGCTGCATACAACTCATCCTACGCCCTCCTCCTCAAGGAAGACCGAATCCCTATTTCCCCAAACCTTGCCCGCAATTGTCATTCCGAACTTTATTTTACTTTCACTAGAAATTCGCGAGATCTCAGCAAAGATTGGATTGGAAGAGGTGCGCAATTAACTTAACCCACCTAATCTAAATTAGGTTGAATTCTTTTCCCGAGGGGGTTAGATAAGGGAAGGGGTTTCTCTATTTTGGGATCACCTGGGGCGGACTATGAGGAAGTAGATATATTTAGTCTGGTGTGGTTTGATTAGGCTGGTTCAGATCAGTTGAGGTTTGATTGAATTGGATATGGTCTAATTGATTTGGTTCGAGTTTAATGGGGTTAATTGGGTTGGAGCCGATTTGATGGAGTTTGAATGGGTAGGCTAAGTTCTGATGGGTTTGGGTGGGTTAGATCTGTTCTTCTGGAGTTTGATTGGGTAGGATCTGCTGTGTTGAGTTTGATTAGGTTGAATTTGTCTGAATTAGTTTGATCGGGATGTTTATAGTACGATGGAAGTCGATAGGTATGGTTATGTCTGTTATGGTTTGATCGGGTTGGTTCTGTTATCATTGGTTTTGATTGGATTATATCTAATCTGATGTGGTGTGGATTGGTGACATCTATTCCGATCTGGTTTGATTGGATTTGTTCTGGTATGAGATGGTTTGATTGAAATAGTTTTGGTCTAATGGAGTTTGATATGTTTTTATGGTATGGTGGGGTTTGATTGATTTGGATCTGGTCTGATGTGGTTTAATTGGTTAGTATATGGTCTGTTCGGGTTTGAATGAGTTGGAGCTTCTCCCTTTGTGGTTTAATCGGTTTGTATCTGCCCTCATGAAGCTTAATTGGAATAACTTGGTTGGATGTTCATCGTTACGTTAGATCTGCTCTGATTCAATTTGATTTGGATAGATCTGACTTAATGCGCTCGTTTCGGTTCCCTTCCTATGGAGTTTGGCTTAGTGCGGTTTTTATAGGATTTATCGGTTTGGAATTGCTCCGATAGGGTTAGATTATATTGGTTCGGTTTAATATGGTTTGATTGTGTGGGATGTCATCTGTTGTGTTTTGTCTAATGTGGTATGATTGGGTTGTATTTCGTCTGGTGGAGTTACATTGAGTTGGATCTAATTAATACGTTTTGATTAGTTTGGTTCTTTCTGATATGGTTGTATTGGAGCTGGTATGATAGGGTTTGATTGGGTTACTGCTGGTATGATGGGATGTGATTGGGCTATATCTGGTCTGATATGGTTGTTTGCGGGCTTATGGCGCTTGCTTACGATCGATATGCTCTAATACTGTTTATTTTTTGTGGTTGATTAAAATCCACGTGATCATTTCGCATCAATTTCTTACAGCCACCATTTTAATGAATCATTTCATATGAGTTGCTTCTAAAATGGCGACTTTATTTAGATTTTTTACACCCTCACAACTTACCCTCATATTAATTAATAATAATAAGAATAATAATGAAAAATAATAAATATAAGTAATATATTTTTAACTGTTGGGAATTGAGACGGAATCAAACCAAAGAATGAAACGCATGATAAATAAAAATACGTCTCCTAAAACCGCCATAAAGACCGAAAATAAAGCAACAAATGGCCAAGTTGGGTCTTATCCACCGGGTTTAAAACCAAATGTAATAAAATAAGTAATAAACTCGACATATATGTATATCGTGTTTAGTGGGGTCCTGTAATGGAAACGCCCCATAATAGACGTCGTTAAATTAACGACGAGTTTTATACTTCTTGAGGCCAAATGGTCTCAATATTATATTTGAAACTAGGGTTATTTGTTGGATACTCATTAACGTCTTCAATAATCATTCGAAAAGATTGACAATAAAATATTAATAAATTGCCCATTAAAATGTATTAGGGTCTCAATAATGTGTTAGTTAAGTACACGATAAGTTATTCAAAAGGTATAATTAAGAAAATAAATGGTTATATCTAAGGTAGAATTTAGGTACTCAACACATGTCTTTTTTTAAGAGCCCATCTGGCGACTGCCTCCCAGAACAAAAGTCGCCGTCCTCACACCACAGCCTAATATAAGGATAAGTTAAAAAACAAATAACAATATGTAAATGACAAATAATAAAGATAATCAGGAACAAAGGTTAAGGCAAGGGCTGAAAAAAGGAACAACAGCGACAAATAAAAACAAAAAATGAACAAGAAGAAGGAAGCGCACGACGGGGTCGAAGGTAGGCCCGCCTCCTTTTGGCGCAGGAACATGCAACTTACCACAAAGAGGCAAATAAAGTAGAGGTGGCCAGTCGCCTCCGAAACGTCATATAGCCCGTAAGTCTATGTGCACGAACCAACCGGAGTAGAAGGGGCTAGTGCTAGCGACCCCGAACGTCCCGGTACCGGGACAGATAACGTACGCCAAGATCACCCAAACTGAAACATTTGACAAGAATGTGCCAAACAGTCGGAGGGACAACGCCGTCATTGCAATAAGGCACAGGCGAGCGCTCCATCAAATAGCGGTGCGTCCTGCGGCGGTGTCCAATTCGGAGACGACAGAAAGCAACCTGAATTCGCGGTGCATTGGCACATGACTTTAAATTCCCATCCGCCGTCTCCCATTTTCTTTAACAAACAGCCGGGACTGCTGCTCGTCAACACAGGAATTAACACGGTACTCAACATTGTAATCAATAACCTATTCAATATGGTATTAACAAAGTACTTAATAAAGTATCAATGAGAGTTTTATTAAACTATGCAATATGGCTTCAACAGTAGAAGATTTAGGTTAACGATGTAAAACTTATTTAAATTTTATCGCACTTACTTTTCAGCCGCCCTCTTTTCCATTTGCTCTGTGAGGTTGGCAACTATTAGAAAGTCCCCTAATTCGCCAGGGGGAATTCATAGTTATATGGGTAGGAGGATATGCAGGAAGCCATGGAACTCACTCCTAAGATTGCTGGACAGCTCAAGTGCCAGACCTCGATCCTAGCCACTCTAGACAGGTAATGCTTCTTCTCTTTCAACTCTGGCAGGGACTAAAGTGTGGAAGGAGGGCAATTCCGATATAGAATGTCTTATTCATTCCCTCTCTCGTCTACGGCAGTCCGATATCGGCAGGCAGTATCAGTGAGACATAGGTTAGTCTGAATTCGTATTTGTTTGGTTAAAACTCTATGTAGGAGAGACCAGAAGGTCATTCAGATAAACGTATATGCAAATATTAGGAGAATATTCGTAGAGCAGGGCAATGCATTTTGTGTTTTTATCCATGTAAAAACGCCAATCAAGCAATAGATTTATATGGTGCCTAAATAATTTAGCTTTGTAATTATAATGAAAGAAAAATTATCACATCCTAATTAATTAAGAAAATTACAACTATTAATTTGCCTGAAGGGCAACTCCTCCAGATTAATTAATGTGAGTTGCTTGCTATTATATATTCTAGTATTTCTGTTTTTTGTAAATTTTTTTTAGTTTACGGCTGAAGATAGGGAAAGCTACATATCAAATTAATCCGGTTTTAATAAACTTTATGCTACCAAAAACATTTGGGGGTTTTTTACATTTATTTCACCCGTTATTAAGTAAAAAAGTGCTTCCTCCAGTGAAGAGTTTGGGGAAATACTGCACTCAAATTAGAATCAATAAAGTAACCAAGTTTTTTTTAAAAAGGGAAGCGTTGAGGAATTTTTAGTTATAACTAAGAAGCGAACACCAATGAATGAATTTTCGTCAGTATATTTGCAAGGAGAGATCTGTAAAGAAAGAAGTAAAGCCACCAATCCATCACAAGGAGTTGGGGCTTGGATTGTTTGCAATCCGATAGATGTCAGCTGTACCATGAGCTAGGTGCCGACGGCACGGCCAGGCGGGATGTGACAGACAGGAGCACCGGCAGCCCCTGCAGTGTTAGGCAGGGACTAATTGTCCTGGGTCCCCAATTTTCCATCGGTATCCCTCTGCCCAGCATAAAGATAGTGCTGCAGGGACACGTGCACTTCCTGTGGCATTCTAACTTCTTCTTCTGCGCTGGTCTTTCTCTCTTTACTTTTATGTCATCACCTTCAATCTTTGACCAAGTCCGGCGGCGATAGAGGGTTAGGCGACGGGAGCAAGAATAGGATGATTCTATGGGCTCTTAGCTCGACCTCTATATGCCAGCGGCAGAGGACTATTATGGTCGCTGGTGGTTTGAACTGTAGTGGCAGCTATTTATGATCCACGCTGCTCACCCCTGGATAGGGGAGCGACCTATAAATGTGGTCTCAACATCACCCACCCCACATTCTCAAGTAGGTCACCACCCCTACCGAGTCATTCCATATGCGGTCGCAAAAGTAAGAAGAAGCATCTGCCACTAAAAGTGGCTACCTGTAATATTAGCACTATAATACACGTACCAAACCCCTCAGATCACCCTTTAGAGAAGAACAGCTCTCGTTGCAGCAGGACTCAAAAGATACAAAATTGACATTCGGCACTTAGTGAAACTCGTCTATTTTATGAAGGCTCTCTTCGAGACCGGCGGAGGATCCATATTTTCTGGAAAGGGTACCCTTTTGGAGGGCACTACTTACATGGGATTGGTTTTACAATCATTAATGACATCACACAAAAACTCTCACAGTCTCTAGTTGTGATCAGTGAAAGACTAAGAAAATCAGAGTCTCACTTGAAAAGAACAATTACGCAACCATAATCAGTGACTACGCACCAACCTTAAATGCAACAGATGAGAAAAAAGACCGCTTTTACCTTGCCTTAGGCGAAACCTTTTGTAGAATCCCCAAGCATGACAAGATAATACTACTAGGAGATTTCAACGCTATTGTTGAAAAGGACCTCCATATATGGAAGAAGATAATCGAAAAGCATGGCATAGTCAAGAAAAAAGCCAATGGACTAAGGTTACTGACGCTCTGCAGTGCACATGACCTCACCATCACGAATACTATCTTTCAACATAAACATAAATATAAAACATCTTAGATGAACCCACGCTCGAAAAATTGGCATCTAATTGATTATGTAATAGCTAGAAGAAAAGATGTCAAAGATATTAAACATACACGAGGTGTGAGGTGTGCAGATTGCTGGATGGACCATCGAATGATAAGATCCTCTCTTAATTTACCAATCCACTCACCTATCCGGCACAGGATAGCGAATTAAAAAAGAGGCTTAATACAGGCAAACTTAAAATTGAAAACAAAGTAAACAAAATTCGTAGCACAATAGCAGAGACTCTAACTAAAAAGAGGCCATGACATGATATGACAACTTCCTTAAAAGATCTCTTAGTAGCTTTTAATACAGCAATCTATGACGTGGCAGAAAAGTCCCTTGGTACTCAGACAAAAAGCATAGAATTGGTTTAACGACAATATGTGTAACATTATCCCATTATTAACACGATGCATAAGACCTACAACTCGTCATTAAATCATCCTAACAAACAAATGCTGAAACTACGCTAGCGAACCACGGACAGAACTTCAGAGCAAGTTACGAAGGCTAAAAAATTATTTGTGGACAATGGAAGGAAAAGAAATACAGAAACATGCAGGCTGTTATAATATGCAGAACTTCTATGATGCTCTGAAATGACTATACGGGCTTCAAAACTGTAAGTTCACTCTAATAAGAACAAGTGATGGAAACACAGTTCTGAGAGACCAAATTAAATCATACAAAAATGGGGTGAGCATTTCAGTGCCCTACTTAACCAAACAGCCCCCTTTGACAACATTGTACTGAAGTAATTTGAAGAACGAGCCACACGGCATGGCCTAGACCTTCTACTAACATTTACCGAACTACTTCGGACAGGTAAAACACTCAGAACAATAAATCCACAAGCCCAGATGGCCTACCAGCAGAGATACCAAAGCACGGGTCCTTTATACTTCTACGTAACTTGTTTCGGTTTATCCAGGACGTATGGGATAAGGAATATGTACCTCAATAATAGAAAGATACAAACATCATAACTATATATAGAAAGAAGGGAGACAATTCATTGTGTAACAATAGCAGGGGCATCTCTCTACCCTCTCTTGCTGGAAATTTTATCTCCAAAGTAATGCTTCCAGGGCTAATAATTAACATCTATGGACACCTAATACCAGAATCATAGTGTGGCTTCCGCAAAGATCGCAGCAATTGATATGATCTTTACAGTGCGTCAACTCCAAGAAAAATCAAGGCAACCAAAGAAGGACCTTTTCATGGCTTTCATTAATCTTACGAAAGCTTTTGATACTGTAAATAGAGAAGCACTTTGGGCGGTAATGCGTATCTCAGGATGCCTTTCTAAATTTGTAAAGATAACGAAATAATTGCATGAAAACATGAAAGCAAGGGTCACTATGGAAGGTCTGGAATCAGAGATGTTTTTTGTGGGCTCCGAGGTTAGACAGGGCTGTGTGATGGCATTTGTATGTGTCAAAACACTCCTTTATATATCACTTCAAGAAAGGAGTGACATTAACATCACCTTTAGATTAGATGGGAGCCTCTTTAAAAAGCATCTCATACTTTGTCAAGGATGTGCTGTTACATTGTAATTGTCCCGACGGAACTGAACTTAAACACACACCTTGTATTTTTGCCGCTCTCACTTTCCCCAAGTCCTCCAGATTTCTCAAGCTAGTTTATTCTCCGGTCATTTTAATCATAATAAAACCTCTCAGAGAGATTTTAAGTATTTCGATGGCCAGGTGCGGCCTAGAGAAATTGCAGAGTACTGCAAATCATGCAATGCCTGCCAAAGGACATCTGTAAAAGGGTGTGTCAAGCCAGCCCACCTTCAGGAAAGCCCGATCATCTCTAAACATTTCTCTCGTGTGCTCATTGATCTTATCGGCCCCATTCTTCCCCGTCTATTGAAGAACACAATCACGTCCTCACTTTGATAGACTTTGCTACCTGTTTTTCTAAGGTAGTTCCTCTTAAGCACATTGATAGCGTTTCGTGCGCCGAAGTCCTCATTTCCATATTTTATCGGGTAGGAATTCCTAAAGAGGTATTGTCGGATCGAGGAAGACAATTAACCTCCGAGCTTATGGAATATGTCGAAAAGCTTCTCATGGTAAAACCTCTGTTTACCACCCCATAGCACCCAGCCGCAAACGGAGTTTGCGAAAAGCTAAATCGCACATTGAAAACAATCCTCAGAAAATTGTGTATCGTTCAGCCCCAAGAGTGCCTCGCTTTTTACCCGTGGCACTGTTTGCGTGTCGTGACATCCCGCAGAGGACCCTAGGATTTGGCTGTAATGTTAAATGCCCCCTTGCTATTTTAAAGCAACTGTTCACCAATCCCCATCTAGCTAATGAAATCCAATCCTCCTATTCGTACCTCCTAGACTTCCGAAAGCGCCTGGAGATATTTGCTGACATCGCGTACCAAAATGCTGAGGAAAATTTGAAAAAGTATCGAATTTATTTCGAATTAAAGGCGAAGGAATGAGAATTTAAGCCTGGCGATGAGGTGCTGTTGCACCTGTGCCAGTGAAAGGGCCCCTTTTTTATTCTAGCGGTAAAAGGACAAGTGGATTACCTGATTCGAACCCACTCAGAAGATAAGGTATTCCACATAAATATCTTAAAATAATATCACCAACGTGCGTGTATCCACAATATTGTGGCCCTCAATGAAGTGTCCCCTTTGGAAGCAGGGTATCCCGCTGACCCCCTTAATGTCGTAGAAGTAGTATGCATTGAAAAAGATGGTGATTACCCTATCCTATCTCTACCTGGACCCCGGAATCATCATCCCTCGTGCTGAATTTCTTCACCAAGCTAGCGCCTATTCAAAAGAGTCAGCTGCAGCAATTGCTAAGTGGATTCAAAGATGTCATCTCCGAGACCCCCGGTTGCTTCAATCAATTTAAGAATGACATCGTTCACACCACTCAAACACCTGTTCAATCGAAGCCCTATCCTCTTCCCATTCACCTTAGGAAAGCTTTTACCGAAGAAGTAGACAATCTTTTAGCCTTAAATATTATAGAGCCCGAAATTCAGATTACTGCTTCTCGATAGTCATGGTTCGCAAGCCCGACTAAACTTTCCGTATGTGCGTCAATTTTCGAAAATTAAAAGGGTTCACGGTGTTTAATTCAGAACTTCTCTCCTTTACAGACGAAAATCGGCACCTTTTTGAGGAATCTAAATTTATTTCGAAGCTGGAGCTCAGCAAAGCCTACTATAAAATTCTCTTTCGTGAAAACGCGCGTAAGTATACTGCCTTTCCCACCTACACAGGTCTTATGAAGTTTAGAAGACTTCCTTAAGGGTTAGTCACTGCATGTAGTAACTGTAATAGCATGAGCGACTCCTTCTACTTCGGCAACCTTTATGTTGCCACCTTTACGATGGACCAACAAGTGATAGCTCTCCGCGCCCTACATACTAGGCTTCGTTAGCACGGACTCACTTTTGGCCCCAGTAAGTGCCCCTTTGCGAAGGATAATATTAAGTATCTGGGCTTCAATGTTGGGAAAAATCAGATGGGCCCCCAGGACGAAAAGGTCAGATCCATTGCCGAGATGCCCCTTCCCCACACGAAGAAACAGCTGAGGTCATTCATGGGATCGGCATCCTTTTACCATACATTGATCTCTAACTTGGCATCTATTTCCGCCCCCTTTATGTTCACGCCATCAGAAGAGATCCCCAGATCCCCTTGCATGGAATCCTGAAGCTACTGCCGGAATCTAGTTGCTCAAGGACAAGTTAGCGTCAGCCCCCATTTTGAGACTCCCTAATCCCTCTAAACCCTTCGGCATCTGGGTGAATGCGAATGACGAAGAAATTGCATCTGTGCTGCTCCAATACTCCGACGAAGGTTAAAGCCACCCGGTTTCTTACACGAGCCGAAAGCTACTGCCCCGTGAACGTAATTACTCGGTAATATAACGGGATGCTTTAGTTATAGTATGGAGTATTACCAAGTTCAGAATAGATTTATTAGGGAAAGAGTTTATTGTCGAGACTGACCATCACCCTTTGTTGTACCTCCGAAATACTAAGAGCAAGAATGGATTTAAAATGCGATTGCTTTTGATACTCCAACAATATCAGTTTAAATTTGGTTCATACGTAGTACCGAAAATTGTATATCTGATAATCTTAGCCGGAATCCATTAGCCAACAATGCTGACTAATCCACTAAATAAAAGGTCGCCTGTAAACACATCAGCTAATCATGTATATATTTATATTTTTTTTAACTCTGTACATTTATCTATGGTCTCTGTAGATACTTATTTAATTTATGTTTTGGGGTTGTTGTTGTACGATTAACCTTTTAGACAAAGTTCTAATTTTGTTCCTTAAGTTGAGTGTAATTTTTCATTGTCTACCCATTTACATTAATTTTGCTCACATCAATATCATAGCCTCTTTATAAGCCTCTCAAATACAGGTTAGGTCCCCTTTTTTATCAGTCTGACGCCCTAATAATAATTCTTGCTATCCAAACTTACGATGTCCCTTGTTCTTCCACCTCTCTCAGAAAAGTTCCATCGTATGAAAGGAAGGGGTGTAAAAGAACAACCTCTACCCTCACCCCAATTTTTCGGAGACCACGTCCTATTGGTCTCATACCATGACAACGTCATTTCCTGTTCGAACATCCTCGAATTTTCGACTCTTGATTACGTTTGAAAAATATTTTCCAATTCTGCGAATTTGTTCCAAGCCTCGTCCCCCTATCACCGGTAACGAGGTGTAAAAGAGCCGCTCTGTTTCGCCCCTGGCTGCTAAAAGATGAATCGACTCCACCTCCGGATTAAGATGTCTGGAGTTTGTGACTCCTTTCTCCAAACTCCCTTTTCCTTCTCAGAATTGGGCATACATATACTCGGGTTATGCTGTAATTCGACGAGTCAAGCCTGCACCTCAAGGCCGTGCGCATCGTATCAAGTCTTAAGTCCCGTAAGCGTCCGTCAGACAGCAAAACTTCCTCCGCCGTGATTCTATCTTAGTCTATTGGTAGCTTCTCTGATTGGGAAGCCTTTGAATTTGCGCAACAGTCTCCCTTCGTTTAATTGAACCGAAGAAAATCTCCATCAATTACCTTGAAAGAAAAGAAGATTCATCTTTCAGTGGAATTACGAGAATTCCCATATTTCCCGTTCAACGTCATCTTTGAAGTTTGGCTATCTTCATCGAAAGGTTGGTTCGGATCGTTCTCTACCTGCCTCATTAGAATCGTGCCCCACTCACCTCATCGCAAAAGGGGACCTCCATCTAAGTCATCAACTCGTAAGACTGAAACCCCTTCCATTATTAGTATTGTCAAGTTCCCCCTTTTTATCTGAGCCTAGTTACATTAATCAATTAATTCCATTTGAGAATCCCTTCTCATAATAATTATGAAGAGACTCTTATTTTAAATAATTTCCCTTTGCCAATCATTTTTCTTATTTTGATCTGTGTAAATAAAATTATATTTTTGTTTCATCTTTAACTAACCTTGAGCGATACTCTCGACCTATTTAAGTAAATCTCGCCAAGCATTTATGCACTCAATTTGATATTCAAGATTTGAAATCCAACGCCTCAAGTGTGACATACTAGTCGGTCGTTAATCCCTGCGAACAGACCTTCAACGACTTGCGTTGCAGTAGGTGATTAAGTCTCCCCGTCAGATTCGAGGTAAAAATCCTCGAATCTAGGCATGTGACTCAAATCCGTCATCTTGAACCCATAATTGCAGAGATTAAAGCCACCAAGGTAGAGCAACAGCAACAAGAAACTCCAAACGACGCTGCCGGCTCCTCTGTTGGGCCTTCATGCACCGCGTCGATAGAGATCAGCCAACCATCCGACGTCCCAGAGCCAGCAGCTGCTGGGGTTACTCAGGGCGTCAAAAAGAAGAAGAGGAAAAACAGTAGATAAAACAGAAGAGAAAGTAGAAATGGAAGAAAAAACGAAGAAGAAAAAGAAGAAGAAAAAAACCCAAAAGTGGGGAAGAAGGAGGAATCAAAAGAGCCCATAATGAAAGGAAAGCTTCTGTCCTCTGAACCCAAATGCACGAGGGTCATCGTGATCGGTGACTCCCAAGCGCGGGATCTACAACCCTTGCTAGCGGCCCACCTTCGCACCAGTGTGAAGGTAAGCTGCCTTCCAGGAAAGGGGAACAAAGAAATAAAGGTGGAGGCTGAGAAATCTCAGATCTCTGAGAACTCAGTAGTTGCCCTCATGGCAAGTGGCAACGATCTCTACCTACGAGGAGGTAAAGTAGGTGCCAGCGGGAAGATCCTGACCACGGTTATGGGAGGAGTTGACGACTGTGGGGTAAAAACCCGCAGACGTGTCGTGGTCGGGATACTCCCAAGACGAGGTCCATCCCGCAATGCTCACGCAAGGAATGTCTCCATAGACTAACACCTGAGAGATCTTTGTGTTGCCGAAAGAGTCTTTTTTGTAGACACCTACCGCACTTCTTACGGGAGAAAGACCTGTACAAAAGGGACGGAGTGCATCTTTCCTTTAAAGGGAGCGCTGCACTCGCGAACATGATCCAGGATGTTGTGGAGCGGAACCAAAGAAGTGTCAGACCCCTAGTAAAGGAGGACGTACGCCAGTGCACCCGTGTTACTCCAGGAACGACATTTTCTGAAGTCACAAAGAGGGGAATGACCCCGCAACAGAGAAATAGTTTGGGAAACGGAAGAGCGTAGGGATTCCTACAGTCGGGGACTCCCTCAAAATTCTTCTGTTTAATGCGAGCTCTATCAGGAGCAAGTTTCTAGAACTTCTTGGCCTCGTAGCAACAGAAGAACCTGAGATGGTGGCCATAACGGAGTCGTGGATAAAAACCTCAAGCCGAGATTTTGAAGGTGAATTCAGGATTCCCGCTTACCAGCTCTTCCTGAAAGATAAGCCAGACAGAGAGGGTGGTGGTGTGATGTTGTATGTCGAGGATACTCTCAACTCGACGGATTGCAACATCGTATCCGACGATGAACTACTAGGTGTTGACCTAGAGATAGTACCTGTCGAATACAGGACCCTGGTGCTTTATAGACCTCCTGCCCAACTCGTTGAAAAGGACAGATATCTGTACCAGCTAATAGGAGAAGTCGAAAACAGAGTGTGTATCGTCATGGGTGATTTCAACCTACATGTTAACTGGGAAACCAAATAACCCTGTGGCGAGAACGCACTACTCCTGGAATTTGCAAACAACGAGTTCCTGACTCAATGGGTGAGAAAGCCAACGAGAGGAGACAATATCCTCGACTTGGTTTTCACCTCTGAGGATGACATCGTTGAGGACCTCTCTGTTATTGAAGAGTTCGGTGGCAATGACCACCGACTAATTAGATTTGTATTCAAAGTACCGAAGGCAGGGCCTGCAACTAGTAAATCCAGGAAACCAGATTTGGAAAAAGCAGACTTTGCAGGTCTTCGTGCTGGACTGATTGACGCGAGGCTAGAAGTGTGCGATGTTGTTAAAGACTCATGGAACAGTTACAAAACCACATTCATGAGTCTCTAATCGCGTTTCATCCCTCTGAAATGTCCCCGTTGGTCTTCTATTCAACCAAAGTGGTTTAAACGAGAAATTGGCCAACTGTTAAGGGAGAAGAGAACTGTGTACCGGCAATCGAAGATCTCGGGCGACTTTGACGAATACCGAAGGCTATCCAGGAGAATGAAGTCCAGCATAAGAGCGGCTAAGCGGTCTGAGGAACTCCGAGTGGGAAGACTCTGCAAAGAGAATCCCAAGGAGTTTTTTGAATATGTGAACAGCCGTAAACCAATCCGTCGAACGATTGGCCCTTTGAGAAAAGAGGAGGGGGCATTAAAGCATTCAGATGCAGAAAATTCTAATCTCCTCAACGACTACTTCTCTTCAGTGTTTACTGAATAATGTGGTCTCATCCCCTAGCCAATGGATTCCTACTAAAGGGAAAAGCTGGAGGATATCGACTTCACCAAAGGGAAAATAAAAAAGAAGATCAGTGACCTAATTAAGAATAAGTCACCTGGCCCGGATGGCTTTCTACCTTAAGTGTTGAAAGAAGTGTGCGATCAAGTGTCACGACATCTGAGCGCAATCTTCAACATGTCAATCCGGACCGAATGCGTTCCTAGAGACTGGCGTGAAGCGGAGGTGACTCCTATCTTCAAGAAAGGAGACCGTAGCCAACCGTCAAAACTACTGACCTATCAGTCTGACTTCGATAGTAGGTAAACTCATGGAAAGTATGATGGTGCACAAAATAACGTCGTATTTAGAGTCAAACCTGGTACTGAGGAGTTCCCAGCACGGCTTCCGAAGGCAACGGTCATGCCTAATGAACCTTGTGGAATTCTTCCACTTTGTGTTTAGTGAGCACAATTGGGACAAGGCGGTGGATGTGGTGTACTTAGACTTTCAGAAAGCCTTTGATAAGGTACCACACCGCCGCCTTTTCCGGATTTGCGAGTGCTGGGCATAGACGGAAAAGTAGCTGGCTGGATCGAGAACTGGCTAACTGGCAGACGGCAATGGGTGGTGGTGAATGGATAGGCTTCTGAGTGGGTGCCCGTTACTAGCGGAATGCCTCAAGGTTCTGTCCTGGGACTACTACTACTCATCATCTACGTCAACGACATGGACGGTGACATGGTTGCCAAGATTTCCAAATTTGCCGACGATTCCAAGGTTGGTATGAACGTTGCAATGGACAGGAATACTGCCCACCTGCAGGAAGATCTGGGGAAGATTGGGGAGTGGTCGGACACGTGGCAAATGCCTTTTAACGTGAACAAATTTCAAAGTAATGTATATCGGCCACAGAAACCCCTAATCTCAGTATATCCTTAAGGGCACTGTTCTTGAATCGAGTGACACTGAAAAGGACTTTGGTCTAATTATCACTAGCGACCTCAAGTTCTCGAAACAGTGCATTGAGGCAGAGAAGAAAGCCCAAAGGATGTTAGGCTTCATAAAGCGCCAGTTTGGATACCGTAACAAGGAGATAGTACTTTGTCTGTACAACTCCCTCGTTCTGCCGCACCTGGAGTATGCCGTACAATTTTGGAGTCCTTCGTTTTGAAAGGATATCGCAAGGTTGGAACGCGTACAAGCCAGGGAAACCAAGCTGATCCTCTCTATCCGACATAAAAGTTATGAGGATAGACTAAGGGAATTAGATCTTTTCTCGCTGGAAACCCGTAGACTGCGTGGTCAGCTCATCAAAGTTTTCAAAATACTTCGAGGGTTCGACAATGTTGACTACCGGGATAGTTTCACACTAGGTGAAAACAGAACGCGCAATCACGGCTCTAAACTTGAATTAAAGCGTTAAAACCGCAATCTGTGTGGAAATCTTTTCACTTACAGTATCTGCGGTAAGTGGAACGCACTTCCAGTGGAAGTTGTCAACAGTGAATCTGTTGACCAGTTCAAGTCAAGACTAGACAAATTCTTGAAAAGTGGCCGTTTAGGGACGCAAAACAATTGAGCAGCCATGTGCCCACTTGATTGCTAGTCCAAAGGTACCCTCTTTGAATGGACCGTAAGGTCTCCTAGGGTACTCCCTTTCCTTGTTACTCCTTGTTATAGAGTAGTTGTACCACGACACTGAATAAATCCAATATCTTGTTGATTACGCCTTTAAGCCTTCTATTCGCCACTATGAATTACAGTTCAATGTTTTACTATTATTTGTATAATTGGTAGTAACTTTTCTGCACTTCTCTTTTTAACAATCTCCATATATCTTGCAGCAGGTTTATTGCTTTTGTCAACAAAGCCAAAAACCAATAATGGAAATCTTCCACGATTGTGCTTGGGTTTTTTTGAAAACCATGACTCGTCTATTTCTACAATAATTCCCGGACCACCAAGTTCTACTGGATTATCTTCAAAATATTAGAACACACCCCTCTGAAAAACTATATATATATCCACGATAGTTTTTCCTTAAATTTTAAGCTAATTCATTGCATTTCGGGGGAAGGGTCTTTCACTCCAAAGATAAATGGCGAATATCCATGTAGCTTTGATTGACTAAAAAAGATTTAGAACGTATTGTTGTTTTTGTTTTGTATTTGGTGCAGTCTGCAATTTGACATTTCCATACAAATCTGTCTAAAGATGAGCAATGTTTAGTCTAGTTCATATTTTGATGACAGCTGCAACACTTCATTTCAATAGCAAGAATGGGCTGCTGTTTGATCCAGTTAATAACCGTTAAAGTCTCTTCAGTTTATAGTAGCAGGCATACGACATCTTGAAAAATAGATCCATTCGCCCCCTTTCAAAATATCACGCTGCCTAATATAGTTTTTAAAAAATATATAAAAATAAATTCTTTGGGTTTTAAAATATTCATAAAATTTGGATACTTATATTTATTTCTGAACTTGACCATTTTGTTTGTAATATTATAATAGAATTATTAGAAATAACTTTGATAAAAAAACATAACTCATAACCAAACTGAGATGAAATTATTATTCAAATATTCAAAAAAATCGCCTTCTTAAATTATAGAGTTTGTGATCTTTTATGGGATGAGATTATTACTTCAAATATTCTTTGCAAAATGACTGATGAAAATTTAAAAGGTAAGAAAAATGTAATCTCAGAAAAAGATTGAATCCTATTTTATTACGGTGAAGAAACTTTTCAATTATTGAAATTTAACGGGAAGCTATAAAAACCTAATTAAAATAGGCCCTATGGAGAAGACGGACCTCAGGCATCCTCTAATGTTTAATATAGACGCCAAACAAGGCTGGGGTCCGTAATCTACATATGATCCCAAAATAACAATGATTAAGAACATTTGAATCGAAACAATGATATAATTCAATTAAAATTAATAACTTTGGAAAAAATACAGTAATGAAGGTTCATTGGCATGGTAAGTAGAATAAATAAAAGAGTGGGGTAAGATGTAGATTAATTCGTTGGTTAAAATAATACATGAGTAAAAAATGACATTATTTCCTGTAAACTAAATGTTAATTCGATAAATTAAATATTAAGAGTTCGAGAGTTGCGCGCCGCGTGCACGTGGAGCGTCTCGTTGCGGTGAGATGGTGTTAGGGCGAGATGAATGTGGCTCCTTGGTGAAAGGTTGGATGAGATCCATGGTTGTACATCTTTGTTAAGAGGATTTTAGGATGAGTCTAGAAAGTTGATGGCTTCATAAGATGAAGAGAGTCACTTAGGGAGATGATGATGATATTTGAAGTCACTTCGGTAGATTAGATAAAGATGATATTTTACTTTACTCCAGGATCACCAGTTGTAGCGAGAGGAGTCGTTGAAACTTGTAGTCAGAGAAGTAGTTGATGGATTGTGGCGGAGGCAAACAGTTCCAAATTATTACATTTATTTCTTCTCTGCTACATGATTCGAGTTCGTTCTTGAGGGTGTCAATCAAATAAGTTCGTATCAGGATTGTGCAAACAACTTGATGAAAAGTAACCTTATTTTTTAACTTGATATTTATTGATGAAATGTGAATCCAAACCACTGATGCCGATGGATCACAGTGACGAAGACAAAGTGATTTCATCGACTGTGTGGATAATGCGAGTAATTAGAGTAAAGTATATCTGACTGTGCGAATAATCTGTGCTTGTTTTATATGTGTGGAGAAGGTGGGCGTGACCAATAGGCTTTTAGGGGAGGAGCTGTGTGGGAAGTGAATGTTTGTTGATGCGTGTTCGAGAGAGTGAGAGAAAGAGAGCAGACATTGTCTATCAAATGAATTTATTATAACCAAGTTTGAAAAACAGAATATCAGTGTTAGAGACTCTCGTTAATAAACAAATCGAATCAAAATGCGAAAATGACAGCGAGCGACCAAGTCGAAATGAATGGTCGTTCCAGTCTGGGAAAGAACGAGTACATTATTCTGTTCAACATATTTGTACATGGATTACGATATATATATATATATATATATATATATATATATATATATATATATATATATATATATATATATATATATATATTAGGGTGGTCAAAAAAACTGAAAATGATATTTCTATCTCTCTATAAGGCTAATTCTATTACACTTCACAAAAGGATTTACACGTAAAACTTTGTCTCTCTATCTCACCATTTAGGAAATCACCTCACTTTTCACTTTTTTTGCCTTGGGTTGTTCTTTGAGATTGTCGGGATGGCTATTTGGTACTTGTGAATGAGACAGAAGATGAATTGCTTCCGATTCTCATCTTTCGTCAGTGTCGCATTGTATGCCTCTGACAGGGATACTCCCCTTTCAGATGCGTTCTTCTTACCACTCTCAGGTTCTTGGCTCTGGACTGAAAGTCCTTGTACAGCTTGTCGTCCTTCAAAGCCATAGGATCTATCTGCGCAGGATGCCAAAATTCGCTTCCTGGGCTCCGCATTTTTTCAGGGCGTTTAAACACGATGCAACCTTTTGGGAAAGAAGGCATCGAAGGCGAATGTTTCTTGTGTCTTCGACTTTTGCCCGGTGTGGGCGATCTTCGGTCGGATTTTCTGTCTTCATCCGAGTCACCCAGTTGGCAATCATTTTTTCTGGAACCCAGTCGTCGGACAGGGAAAGACCGACCAAGTCTTCCGCCAAATACCAGTAATCCCGTTAGAGGGCATTGCTCGAGGTTGCAGAGACGTTCACCAGGTTCGCGTACTTATGAAGTTCAGTCAGCATCATGATGTCATTGTATGACGCGTGGAAGGACAGAGGAGCCTCTTGCCTAAACTGGACGTACACCAGGGAACTGAACAGCGCCATGCCAGTCACATTCCGCCCCTCTAGTTTGGTTGTCTTGAACTGGTGTCGGAAGAGGAATATTTTGAAGCATTATATGCACTTTGACATCCACTTCGCGCGGTGGATGGCACCAGGGGCACTAAGCGATGGTTGAGTCGTTGTCTTGTCCTCGGAAAAATATGGCTGTGAGATGCAGAAATTCGAAGTAGTCATAGGGCGAAATCTTTGTTGGATTAGCCAGAACAGATGCCAGTCAATCCTTCATCTTGGAGCGTAGCTGCTTCAGATATCATTGGAAGAGGGTATCCTCAGGCACCGTGTACTCTTGCTGGTTGATGGTTGGCCACTCCTTCTGGAAACGCTTGGAAAAGGCGACTTCCAAACCTCCAGTGTGCCTATAGACGAGTCGAAACACTTCAGAGAGAACAATGTCCAACACATGATGACGGAACTCCAACATCGCCAACTCCCCTACAAACCTTCTTCGATCCGTAGGCACGTGTCATTGTGAAGGTCAGTATTGCTCGCAGTTGTATCGAGGACTAGTCCGACTACTTCCCCGCAAATCTTCCGAGACTCGAGAAAATCCAGACGCGATTCGACCTGAGCTACTCCAGTACTTCAGGCAGCACTTGAAATACCCAGTAACTTCTCGAATCCTCGACCAGTTGACAGAATCGTAACACTTCAGTCTTCCCTTCAATCTCATGAAACATTTCCCGTTTCAATGCAGGAAAAGGGGACCAGATACTTTAAGATTCTTCCGCACTTTTTCATCTTCGATATGACGTGTGTGACGATGCGACCACCGAATTGAACTTCAGGACAACGTCAGATCATAAATATCGTGGCTCAGTGCCTGAACAACAGCACCAGTGAAGAAACGCCGCACCACCATCTGGGAGATTGACTCGATCCAAGGCGCCTGCGACTTTACGAGAAGATGATCTTGGGCCTCTTCGCACGAGGACCAGATGTACCGGCTAAAATTGAAGGTCGGTAGTCGTTATCAGTCTCTAACTCCTCTGACGATGTGGAGTTGGAACTTAAGGCAGCAGCGGCCCCTTGAACTTTGGCATCTTGTTCATCGTATCTCCGAATCAGAGCAGCTTCTTGCTCCTTTCTCTTCTCATGACTGCACTTGACTCCAGCTTTCCTCGCGTCGATCCCTGCAATGCTGCACGAGAAGATGTCCTCACGCTGTATCTGAAGAACTCCTTGTTTTTTTCGTTGATCATGGTCTGGAGAGCATTGCGTGTGGAAACATCGGGGATATCCTGAAGGTCATCCAGGAACATCTCCTTGACACAGTCCAACTCTCGTCAACGATTCCGGTGTTCCTTGAGTGATTGGTATTCGTCGTGGATTCTTCGAAGTTTCTTGACACAAGCATCCACCCGCTTTTTTGGGATCCTGGCCGTCTCCAATACGGTGAGGACCCCGCCACATGCTAAGTTTAGACCTTCCAAGACGGTTTTCTTTGCCACGACGTGATTGAACAGGTATAACGCCATCACATCCCGCTTAATTGGAAGACGGGAACATGACAGGGAATCAACAGTCTTCCCGAGAAGCCAACACTCGGGACTGCAACGAGTACTTATTTCCATAAACTTAAAATGAGAAGAAAAAAGAAAAGATTAAATGTGGGGTGACCTCTAAATTTCATTTTATTGTTATGAAATTTCGTACACAAGGAGAGGAATGCAACACAAAAGAAACAGTTGTGTGGAGAATGGATTAGTGCACTTTGAAATTTTACTCCCGTTTTAGGACCACCCTAATATATATATATATATATATATATATATATATATATATATATATATATATATATATATATATATATATATATATATATATAGATATATATATATATATATATATATATATATATATATATATATATATATATATATATATATATATATATCTCCCTCCCTCCCTCTCTCTCTCTCTCTCTCTCTCTCTCTCTCTCTCTCTTGGCATAGCATCATTTGAGATGCATAACATTATTAAATATTTTTTAGCTTTTCTTTTCGTTTGTAGCCTCAGCTTCGTCGACGCAAGTTCTACCACTCTCAGAAAAAAGGCGGAATTTGTATAGAATGAGCCTCTTTGATCTTGTAGGCAAAATATATTTTGATTTATATGCAAAGTTGGTTGAGAATAGCATCCAACCATTTTATGTCGCTATTTCATGCATGATAGCCCATTTTGCATGCGACTTCTAAAATATTTTATTTTGGGAACGACTTTAAGTTAATCTCCGAGAAATCTTTTTTAAAAAGACTATTGTCAGTTTAAAGATGTCTTTTGAATTCACAAAGCAATAGGTAAGAATGTGTTTAATATGTGAACTTTATAACTCTCACTTGTTCGACCCATAAACAAGATAATACGTAATGCCTTTGTGCAGCCCACCTCTTTAAGAGTAGATAATTTGTCTATTGGGATATTGATTGAGTAAAGGTGGAATAATCAAACTTGAGTCCAATCTTGAAAATTTTATAAAGGCAAAGAAGTCGGTGGGATTTTATAAAATATCCTTTATCGATGGAACAATAATTTGGGAATGAATTGTTACATGTGTCAGAATTTTTCTTAATTAGAAGTATATTCTAATAGTCCAATTTCCGAACAGAAGAATTGAGAATTGTCAGCTACGAATCCTTAAAAAAATACTGCATCTACATCTTTGCTCCATCTCTTTCAAATGACACAACAGCGTTTGAGTTTTATATTCTCCTGATTTCTGCAGCCGAGACAGATCGACCGAAATATTAAATATTCATTCCTCTTTTTGGAGTCATCCAGAGAGGAAGTGATTTGATACTTTATAAATTTGCAAGTCTACACTGTACACTGCGTAATTCAGGAATCTGGACCCTTAGCCTATTAATTGATTTATTTTTTTCTTAATTTAAACTATTTGATACTAAAAATATATTTCCTTTTCTTAATTTAAAGATTAAATCGGTGAGAATTTGATTAGTTACGCTAAGATTATTCTAATGTTGCTTCACAGTTATGGGTTTTGGTTTATTCACGATCTTTTAAGTTGATAAAAAATGTATTTACACTATGACTAACATGCCAAGGGACACTGCATCTCTCCTTGTAAAAATTCCTTTGTCTTTATTAATAAATAATAAAAAATGAAAAGTTTATATTTCGTTTCTATTTTTCCCTGTTGTTGGTTGTATTATTGATTCTTCCATATAAAATAAATGAACTCTCACTTTTATGAAAGTTCATCTTTGTGGTGAAATTCAATATACAATATACGAATTCTGGATGTTAGAGTGATAAATAATAATTGATTGAATTCTAGTTCTTATAAGTATCGTTCTTCCTCTAGTAAGCAGGATCGTTTGAGTAAAGGTTCTTCGCAAGTGCAAATAAAAACTCTCTTCGAGATCTTTCTTCTGGTTTCCTTAAAAAAAATTCAGTGATGGATAAGAATACGTGAGTTTTTAGCTGCGTTTCGATGCGTTAAACTCAGTAAATTTGTTTAGGGTGAATTAGTCAGTGGTCGGAAAAACTGAGGAAAGAAGTTACGTCAACGAAATTAACATTTGATTTTAATTCAATATATACTCGTAAGGTAATAAAACACTTTTAAGATATAATTAGTGACTATATAACTCTTAGATAGTGACATTTATTTATATATAAGAATAGGAGACAAATGCGAAAAAAATTATACTTATTTCTTAAGCAGTGCATTTTGAGGTTAGGAGTTATTTGGATAAATTTGGCTATGCTTGGTTGGGTTAGGTAAGGTTAGGTTAAAGTAAAAGAGGAGAATTCCAACTATGTGACTCTTTTTCTATTAGTTTCTTTCTGAACTTTTGCCTAGACTCGATTAATTGAAACTATATTTAATTTTGGGATGGATAGAAAAACCCGATTATGTTATGCCAAGAATCTGTGATATTTTTAAAGAGATCCAACGCAGTTAAAAGATGTGGATTAAATCCGAAGTAAGAAAATTTATGCTGGTCGAGCTTAATTCTCTTAATAATATTCCCTCGTTAAGAAAACTAAGGAGTAAACCACCTCATATCTATTGTATATGGTAGTTATGAACGTATTAAACACTTACATGTAAAAGCTTTATAACACGAGAGAAAAACGAACATTCAAATCTATTCACACTCGATCACAGATGAGTAAAAAATGGAGTGAGAGTCCTTATCATTCCTTTTTAATAGATTAGATCTAGTGTTATGGAAGTGAGTCCCCTTCTGCAACCATTCACAACATCACCACAGCTGCATGGCGAATATACTGACGAAGATTCTTATGAATACGATGATGGGTCCTCTAAATCTTGAACTGTCATTACTACCTAATTAGGAACCATTCATTCGAAAGTAGGCGATAGAAGGAGACATTTACAAAACGTACTTCTCTCCACACACTAGTTTTTTGCATTTAATTTATCATTGGACATCTGCGTGTAGAAGGGGAGAATGATAAGAAAGAAAGGGTGAGTTCAAATTGCTTCTTTCACTTTGGCTGCATTTACTCAAACTTAAATATAAGTTTTGATGGAAAATGCAAATTTATATGGGGAGAGTTTGCTCAATTAAGCTCTAGGGGGCAACTACACTTTTGGTCTGACGTAAATAGATGCAAATATGTTCTGGGTGAATGCTCGGATAATCTAATTCAGTTTTCAATGTGAGTTAACCGGCTGCCCTCTTTCTGCTTCCTGCCTTCTCTCGCTATAAAGAGAATCTTTCGTGGTCGGATAAATGTCACAAGAAAGTTTCACACAGAAATAAGGGATTGCTCTCATTTCTAGATAAATATAAACAATTTTAGAATTATAAACAATCAACACTAACGAGATTGGTTAAATGTAAAATTATATGCCTCTCTTGTAGACACTAAATTTCTCTTGCATACATTTGGTAAATTTCAATTGTTATATCAGCATATTCTGTGCACGATTTCTTCTAGTAATAATTTTAAGAAGAATATTTGATATACTTTTTTCTTAGAAAAAAAATTGAAAATCAACAGGGGCATAGTCACTTGCAATATTTTAAATAGAGGATTAATTAATTGGTATAGTTAGGGAAAGGGAAAATGTATGTATGGTACAAGTCCAGGGCAGACTAAGAATACTCTTTCATTAATTCTTTGTACATCCTTCGCTAGGTCTTTGTTATACAATTGGATAAATACATGAGAGTTGCGTTGTCTAATCCCGACCCGAACTTTAAATATTAATTGCCATTTAAAAGATAACTGATGCATTGTTCCTTCTAGAAATTGCATTTTTTGAGGAATTACTTAATGATCTGATCCTGTTCACTTTATAAAATATGCTGCATTTTCATTTAAGACACCTGGACAGAAGCTTTAGTTTTGAACATAAGTACCAACGATGACCCTTGTTTATTCCAAGATTGAAATTATGACTTAAGTCACATTTTTTTTTCTGTTCAAAAGAATTCATATGATTGCGTCCTCTAAGCTGATGAAATGCTAGAAAAAAAAGTCCTTTCTCATTTTGATGGTTGAATTGCAAGTAAATAGTCCATCTTTTGAATCTACAGCGTAATTCCATATCCAGCAAATTCTCTTTGAGTACTCATGCAAAATCTTCTTGAAAAAAATATTCCTCTTTTAGGGTTTATAGAGAAAGGAAAATCTCCCCACAATGTGTTCTGAGTAGTTATTATGAAAATACTGACAAAATTAAGTGTTTTAATAGACCTATGGCAAGATTGCAAGGGAAAAGCCCCATTAAGTAATTTCTGAACAAGTATAATCAATGCAGTTCTTATCTGAAAGGTTACAGTGGAACGGCCATCCAAACAAGTTACTTTAACTCCGTAAGTTAAAAGTAGAAACCATCAACATATTTGAGTATTTTTCTGAAATTTGCTAGTGTTATCCAATCTTTAAACCAGCTAGTTGTAACTTTCTATCAAATCATGCGACGATTTACTGACTTTTAGCTTTATCACAAATATTGCATGATTAATGTAAGAGAGAATTCACTCATTTCTTACTGATAGTAAAAACTCATATCTTTTTCAAAGGTTAGCATTTCTGGAGCAATTCATGAATTTCTTGGAGTCCGTAGCATCACTAATCTGAGATTCACTTACATTTCAAACTGCCAATAATCTGTAGCGGCATTCATGGCATTCGCTTAGAGTATCAGCTATCATCAGAGGAGACCCTCAAGGTTCTGCCTTCAGCAAACTTTCCGCCCTAATTTACAATAATAACATAACGCGTTATTCCACTTTACTAAATTTCATAAACATTGAAGATGAAATCTCTGTATATGATGCACAACAACCTTCATACATGACACTAAACTTACTACTGCGCTCTATAATATCTATCAGTAGATTACTGCTAACACGCTATCACTGAAGTCTGCCTATATGGAGTCAGACTTCCCAGCTGCTCTGAACTTGCCCAGCAGAGATCAAATCAGAGTCAGAGTGACCAGGAAAATCGTAAAAAACCCAGATGATGCCCTGAGGAGGAGAATATCTTCAGAGTTTGCATACTTTTGCATTCGGGGAACCATTCGGGAGCTTTCTTCAAAACAGGGCTTGGCGCACTTTTCTGCAGAGACCCTGACCAAACTGAGGGACAAACATCCACCAGTTTCAGATAACATAAATTTTCCTGAGTTACTTTTAAACGGTGCAATTTGCGATGAAGTGAAAAGAAACATTTTTTTCTTTTCCTCCGGGCTCATCTGAAGGACCTGATGGGTTAACTCCGCGTCCCCTTGAAACTTCGTGGGTCGTGACACTACCGAGGCTTGGGTACGACTCTTGTCTAATTTGACCAATTTTGTGAGTTTGGTTTTGCGAGATGAGGTGCCTGATGGCCTGGCGCATGTTTTTTTTATGGAGTATCACATTGTGCATTGGCTAAGAGGGATTTAGGGGTGCACCCCATTGTTGTGGAGTGTACGTTCCGCCACTATGCGGCCAAGGTAGGTGCGCGTTATGTGTCTCGTGATTTACGTGCTCACCTCAGACCAGTCCAGCTGGGATTTGCTACTAAGGGATGTTGTGAGGCGGCTGTACAGTTAGCCTGGGAATGTTTAACTAGTGTGGCCCCAGGGGTCTTTTTGAAGGTCAACTTGAAGAATGCTTTTAATTGCATTCATAGGGATGTTTTAATTAGGGCTGCCTCTGAGCAGATGTCTTCTTTAAGTAAAATTTTAAATCAAGCATACTCCCGGCCAACGTCACTCTTGTATGGGTATGGAATTTTGAATTCTGCTACTGGTATGCAACAGGAAGAACCACTCTGCCCTGCACTGTTTTCACTTGGTATAGATAAGATCAATAAACGCCTCAAAACAGACCTTATTATCTGGTATTTGGACGATGAGTCTAATGCTGATACCCCACAAAAGGTTTTGATAACCTTCATTTTATCCGTTCTAAATTCAACAAAATAAGACTAGAGATTAATAGCTTCAATGTGAGTTGACTACCATAAATGATGATGATACTCAAGCCACTCTTCAAAAGCTTTAAACAGTTCTCCCCCATGTTAAGGTTGCGGCTTTGGATGATTTGTCTGCTAGGGTTCGCCCATCGACATCGTGTCTCCAATTAATTGATCCACACCAAGCTTTGATTTTATTAAAATTTTCATTTTCTTTACCTAAGCTGCACTACATCTTGTGATCCTCTCCCGCTTACAGGGAGATGGCATTTTTGGAGTTTGTCGATGACTCTGTTAAAGATGCTGTCTCCAAACGAATCATAATTGATTTTACAATGGATTCATGGACTCGGGCAAATCTCCCAATTGGGCTGGGTGGCTTAGGAATACGTTTGGCCTAAGACATTTATCACCTTAGGTACATATCCTCCCTGATTTCAGTAAACCCTTCAAAATGAACTGTTCTTTCACCAGTTAACGTTTTAGCTCAAGTGGACTGGGTGGCTGGACCTATGAGATTCTGGAGGGGGATAATTAGAGACAATGCTTTGGAGCCTGAAAATAAGAACCGCTGAAGGCATAAATGTTGGGATGTATACCTCTTGCTCTCTCCGAACTGAATGGCCTCAAAGAGAGGGCAAATCAGGTTGCAAGAGCCCCCCGCAAGCCGATGGGCATCCTGATAGTGGCTGTTGGTTGTCAACCATCCCTGTTCCATCTAGCTTTGAGGGTGGGTGCGCCAATTTGTAAGCTAGCGTTAAGGGTAGGCCCTCGGATTCGCGTGCTTTCCCTTGCTTACCATAGTTTAAAGTGTGTTACCGCAGGTCGACCCGTTTTGAGGCTAGCATTTTTGGCTAGACTTCTGCAACCTACCAGTCTAATTTTCGTAGGGGAATCGACTGGCTCCTCCCCTGCCTTTGTGCCCCACTTCCCTTTTCCCACTTCGGAATGAAGGATATTAATGGGGCCGTGAGCCCTTTCAAGTTATTCTGTTGCAAGAATTCTGCCTGACTGCTCCGCTGAATCGTTGTCCGTCACTTACCTTGACGTCATTAATTTTTGGAGACCCGTACTGGATTTCTTCGTGCACTGAGGATTTTCTGCCATTGATTACTGCCAGAATTGTCGCTGCCCCTCTGTTGGCTGCATCGAATTGCGCTCTTCCAGTTACGTTCTCCCCTAGTCACCTCGCCATCTCCTACTTGGGGAATTCTGTCATCTCGAATTCCTTCTCTCGGATCGTTGGGCCTTCGAATCAGCGTTCCCCGTGGTCCCGACGCCTTTCGCGACGATATCACCCTCTGTGGGTTTCTCCTCGGGGTTATTGTTTCAATGCTCTGGTGTGAAGTATTTTGGAGTATCTTTTTCTTCTAACGTCCTCTTTAAAATAATTAGGTGCTAAAAGTCTTATTTACGTAACTTTGGGCCTTCGGGTAAGGGACGTAAGACAGGCAGGATAATCCAGGAATACCTGTCACTAGAGTAGCGAAACCTATTTTCATCTTCAACGGCGCGTGTCGTTTCCGCTTCAATTAAACAATTTAGCCATAGAACCCATTTTTGCATGTGCGAATATCTTTTTGGTTAAAACGACTTGTGGTCGTTCGATGGTGTTAGCATTTGTGACTTTTCTTATTGTTTGATAACCCTTGTATAATTTGTTAACAATTAATTTATTTCATTTTAATTTTGTTGTAAATAATACTGTAAATACTTTTTGTGTGTGTATTTATTTAACCCCGTGCGGATTACCTCATAATTTAGCACCGTCCTGATTAATTCTGGTGAAATTTTATGTGTGTATTTTCTCTGGGCCATGTGAACCGGGTTCCGCGATAGCCTTTACCCTAGACGCAGCTAGGTAGCTATTTTTGCTATTCATTCCATGAGCCAATAATCTGAACAAACCCTTCGAGGAGGATAATTCCGATTGCAGTCACAGTCTGACTCTTCTTCGCGATCCGGCCTAGGATCCTTATATCAGGACGCCAATCTAGGATTCCATACTATTCGGTAACCATATTAAGTGGAACCCCATAGCTATTGCCAGTTTCGGCGGACTCAAACAGAAACTAGTGACTGCCCGTATCCTGCACTTATCTAATCCCGAGGAGAAATTCGGCATTCAGATCGACCCCTCCCATCTTGGAATCGGATGCGCCTTGTTACAATACGAGGCAGAAGTGCCGCTACCTGTGATTTTGTAAGTCGGAAACTTTCCGATCAGGTAAAGTAGTATGCCACTGTAGAGCTAGAAGCTTTAGCTATCGTGTTTGGGGTACAAAAGTTCCGCATATATTTTTTGGTAGACCGTTCTGCATAGAAATGGATCACAAACCCCTAGCATACTTAAAAAGTTGTAAGGGTCAGAATGGAAGACTCATGCGTTGGGCCCTGTTAGTATCCGAATATCAATAGGATATCCGGTACCTAAATAGATGTCTTAATGTACTCGCCTATAGTAGCTTGTCTAGGAACCCGGTAGACGAGCCCAGTAAGTCTTTGTAAATAATCGGTATTATAGCTATGTATGTTTTGGATAAAGGTTTAGTGTCCACTCACTTATTATTATTATTAACTGCCCTGATTAATTTTAGATTCTTTTATTTTTTTTCTTTTGCATGTGGTTCTTATATCATACTACCCGGATTAATGTATCAAATATAATCATTTATTTCTTTTGTACTTAGACATCAGCTCTTACTTATTCAGGAACTCCCTGTATATGACCGGTAATCCGTGTGTTCTTTTACCTTCCTGATTATTTTATGTTTTTCCTGTATTCATTGAATTCCCTTTTTGTTTTGTTTTTCATTGTGTTGTTCGTGTAGCCAATGTTAAAGTTATACATTATTTCTAGTTACACGTGAGAATAATGTCTTCCGAAACGGGTAGGGATGTAGAAGTCTAAGTACATCCATACATTAGTGTATACATAAATACACTGAGACCCCTGCATGTCCCTCCCTTATTCCAAATTTGCCTTTCGCATCGAATCCTCTCGACCCCTTCACGCGCCTTTAAGACAACCAAATTTGCGGCCTGCCACACACGAAAATGTTTGCCTCAAAGGACACCTGCTACCCGACGAAGGTCCGAGATTTTTCGCGCCGTCGTAAACCGCGACGTGGGACGAGTAAACCCGGATGGTCACGAGGTGTGAAGGACTTGGTCTGTCTTGGCAGCAGTTAAAATGTCGTTCGCGCAGCGATACGGATTTTATAAGAATTCGATGCTCTCTCTCGATTTTTGCTCATGAGGGAAATTAAAGCGAAAATTCTCCCTGGAGTCAGGCAGAAGATCTTGGATCTACATTGTGTGTAGAGCTAGTCTCACAAAGGAAACAGTTCGCCCGTTGCAAGAAGGAAAACTTCTGGGAATTTGTTGTAACCGTCACGGTACTTGTTGCTGCCAAACTTCTCGCAGACCCCCGCCCTCTCTTCAGAGTCAGAGGGTGCACAGGACCTTTTTCTGCGGATTACCCTAGGTGCAGCTAGGTAATCATTTTTGCTACCAACTCAAGGAGCCAATAATCTGAACGAACACTTCGAGGAGGAGAATTCCGATTGCAGTCACAGTCTGACTCGTCTTCGCGATCCGGCCTAGGATCATTATATCAGGACGCCGATCTAGGATTACCCACTATTAGGTAACCTCGGACGACCGAGCTAAGAAAGAATATCGTCGGAAGAAGAAGACATTCACCTTCACCCTCCAAATACTTTCGAACTGCAAGGTATCGTTAAAGTGAATTATTCCCTACCCTAACTTCACCAGTACAACCGTTAACTAGAATTTCCATCACGAGCTCATAACCTCGATTATTTCAAGTGATTAATCCAGTGCTTAATTCCATAATATTATTCAATTCATTTTGTCGGCTGCAATTAAGACGCAAGCATCTTAGTGCGTAGAATTCAAGTGTAATCCCCACGACATTATATAGAGTTACTTATTCAGTGTAATGATTAATCCTTTTTATACCTATATAGGCTGTTTCATATTTCTAATTCATGTATATTGAAGATTATTTTCGTATATGTCTGTTTAACTATTTTGGATGATCCTTTGGCAATTAGTAAGCAATCCACTCGGCTTAAATCTCAATATTACACAGGTACACCCATAACTGGCTTTGACTGAGTGAGGACACACTCAGGGGATCATTATCTTAATTTTTATCAAAAGGGAAGCATCGGGGTTATTCTTTTTCACCGGAAGTGGCTGAGGTAGGTGTATTAGCTACACTTCACCTCCACTCAACCTTGGTGCGGGATTATAATATATGCCTAGGAAGTGGGACTGAGATTACCCACTCACCAAACCTCGACAGATACATATTGTAGAGAAATGGCTACATTAAGCATTCTAGAGGAGTATAGGTACATTAAAGCCCCCCTGCCTTATGAGGAGAAGCGTGGGAAAGGTAGCCGGAGAAAATGCTTACCATGTGTGATCTCCCCGCCGCTGTGGGCAGTTAGAGCTAACATCTGTTTTGAGGCGACCACCTAAGGTCCTTAAACGACGCTCTAACGATCGAATTACCTACGAGACCCATAAACCCGTGGTTATGGAAAAAAAGCGGTGCGAGTCAGAAGGCACGCCAAGTAGCGGTGCGGTTGCGAGCCTTTAATTTGCGAGCTGACTTGGGCACCCCAGTGCCACCTCAGGAATTCTAGCTCTCCTCAGATGCTAACTCACCACGCGCTTTCCCCCCTTTTTGCCTATGTGGCCTGGTCACTTCCCCCTTTAGATGGGGCGGCAATCCGCCTATAAATAAGCCCCGCAAAGAAAGAGAAAATGATTATCAGAAGTCGATACGCCAGAGGAGGATTAGTTCGTGAAGATCGATCCATCAGCCAGACAAGAAGATTATCAGAAGTCGATTCGCCAGAAGAAAGATTAGTTCGTGAGCATCGATCCTTCAGCCATACAAGACTATTTCCGTGAGAAACGATAGGATCAGATTGAGAAAATCGATCCCCCCCTTTCAGGGCTGTATTAACCTAAATAGTCAAGTTTTATATCGGTGCCATACCGAAGAAGCCTTTTTAGTCTGCAAAGAAGTCCGACTGAAGAAAAGCAAAGCCGCTCACACTCGAGCGAATCTCACATCTCAAGCTCCGTAAGAGTGAGATGAGAAGAACCCAGCCCCAACGAGCTCCCGTTCTTTAATTACGTTGAAGAATCAGCCCCCGTCACAGGCGACAAGCAATCCATCCACGAAAATTTAACCAGTGGCCAGAACACTTCAAAGCGAGAGATAAGTCCTCCAGCGACATCCGGCAATCCCTAATACCTTTCTGTAAGTTAAAAATAACATTTATATCTCTATTGCGATAGTAGAAGTTTAGTACGTCCCACGTTTTAAAGGAGAGTAGAAACCATTGTTCTTGAACCTAAGTCATATGTGTTTGTAGACGAGAGTACGTTAATTTAAAGTTTAACTCTAATCAAATAGAGTCGCGATAAAAAAATGCTAATCGGCAATTAGTATGTTTACGGGAAGCCTATTTGTTTATTTTTTGTCATTGAAAGATCTTTGATGCCCAAAATAGAAAGGTATTAACTGTTAGTTTGTAATAATTAAGTGTTTCATTTAAAATACATGTATATTTTGGTAGATTCTGGTGTTACCTCTTATCCTTATGTGTTTAAAAATAGCTCTTCCGTAAGAACAAACTACTGAATTAGCACTGTTAGAACAAAGCCTACTTCATCATAGAAGTAACTCACGCCCCTTAAAGCATACCGCTACTAAAAGGGTGTTAAAGAGTATAGTAATCAAAACCAAGGGTAATTCTTCGACACATATCATTACCTCCAACGGTGATTTACTGCCCTTCTTCCCACACATGCTTATGCAACCCATTTTTCTGTGATCAAAAAGTGCAACCTTCCTAAATTTATATATTTACCTCTAAAAATTCTTTTCCATACGGGTTTATTAAAATGTGGAACTCCCTCTCCTTATCTCTTATGCAACTTTATTCATTTGGTAAATCTAAACGGCTTTCAAAATAATAACTTCAGTGAATTTGATTCCTAAGAGTTATCTCTAACAAAACCTATATTAGCATAACAATCTTTTAAGCAATCCTTTTTGTATTATCTATATTATTAGGAGAACTCGTATTTTGGTCCATAATGATAACAACAGTTAACCAAACAATATTTTGTTGTGCTCTGTCATCATGTTATACCGAAGACTGTCAATCTTTGATTGACCATCCTTTGCTGCTCAATGGCTTGTAGTAAACACACGTATGTTAGCAATTTCAACGAAATTGTTACATAAACTACCCTCTTTGTGTAGTTACGAGGAAATAGCATACGAAAACCCTCGATAAAAAACATGTGTCCTTGAAGTCCTCTAGCGGAATCACGACTAAGACATCTCATCTATGGGACTTACGGCCAAACGAAAGGCCTACATGCTCTCTTTTAGTGGCTACCGCAAAATTGCAATGTAAACAAATTTTATTCATGTGATTATGGCAAAAGTAACAGACAAACAAATCGCATTGAGGTAAACAGAATTACAACACAAACAATTCCTGTTCGATTGCTTACGACGAAATTGTATATCAAATTAGGTTCGCTTTGAGTGAATACGGCGAATTACATACTTCCAAATCCGCTTCGAGTGGACAATATGAAATTACAAATAAAAACAGGTCATCTTCCAGGGGTGATGGCGAAATTACGGGCAGATCATCTCTTCGTCTGATTAAAGTGAAATTGAAAGTCATTCAAATCATCTTCGTGGTTTCATGCGAAATTAAAAGCCACAAAATAACGAACAGAGAGAAAAAGAAGCATGGTATATAATTTTCCCTCCCCATATAACTTTTGCTTTATTTTTGCTATATCAGATGAATGTCATCCATTTACATGTATGTGTATGAGTATATGTTATCTCCTATCTCCTCCGCAAGACAAGCAGTTATAGTGGAGAAAACGCTATTTCATAACCTCCAACGAAATATTCCCATCATTTAATAAGCCCTAACTCTATATATAGTTCCTATTTAAAACATTTATTATGTTCTTGGGCTGTATAAAGGAGGTGACTCCTTATTTATATGTCCTTAAATTAGTCGTTATTAAGTGGGAGGAATGAAATCCAAACTAATGTGTAGTTGATAAATGCTGTTCGCTAGACTATTTTTTTAATAACATTCTTGCGTACATTTCAAGTTTATCGTACTTTTATATTGGTGATTTAGTTGAAGAAATTAAGGCAGGTGATATATAAAAGAGCATTACCAGGCCAGAAAAGAGTCTGATTCATGCAGCGAGGGTGATAGTGTGTCATTACGTGTTGTAAAAATGCCCACATCGTTTTCCGAGCTCTCATTGGCCTCTTTGGTTGCCTGAAATGCGTTAATTCATTCTAAAGGATTTTACGTTAAATATAGTTTCCCCGCCAGAAGAAGAGTGACCGAGTCTTTTTCCATTTTCTACCACTTTTTAGTACTATATCACTTACTTAGTTTTAAAATTACTTAGATTTTAAATTACTTCGTTATTTTAATTACTTCGTTTTTAAATTACTTCGTTTTTAAATTAGCTTGCTTTTAAATTACTTCGTTTGTAAATTACTTCGTTTTTAAATTACTTCGTTTTTTAATTACTCGCCCTTTCGGATCAAATGTGATTTTTTTCCTTCGATTTTAAAGAGGAATACCAACAAAGGAATTTGCACAATGAAGTTTGTATCGGAAGATCTGCAAAGTGGTAGGGATAGAGATGCTGAAAGCTTGTGCAAGATATATGACCACTGATCCTCCTGGTTACATAGCGACCCGAGAGGTCTAACTGCAGGAGTTACTGCCGAGAAGCAGCAAAATATTCCAGATGTTAGCTACAGCTAGTTTGGCCATGCTATACCTGACATAACCTTACGGATGCGTATCAGATACATAAGGGAAAGAAAGATGAGTGGAGTGGAGAAAAAAGAGTCGAAAGAATGCAGAGTTTACACACCTACCCTAACCTGAGATAAGTTCAAGGGGTGTCTCCACATGGTTCAAACTAGAGATGAATGGACGAACGCTGGTCGGTGACTAGGCTGCGAAATTCGCCGCCGGACAAGAAAATAGGTGAGAATAAACTTCTAAGCAAAGTAGCGAGAAAATAATAATATAAGAATGTTTATGGTGGAATAAAACCCTGGAAGTTCAATCTAGTTTCAGAATGCCGGGGACATGTGGCTGAGAAGATGAAGTAAACTAATTAACGAGTAAAATTCACAATATTCAACGAGACCCCTAAATATCCAATGACCTCTCTTTCACTTTGAACTCGATTGTCATTAAATGATTTTCGATTGTCTCAAATTAACACAAAATATGAAATGTAGTAATATTCGTTCAATCAACAAACTACTTACAGTTATTATAACTAACAAGCATCTTCCTCAGTTAATTAGGAGAAGGAAGCCACACTTAAAATCCTCCACTGCTTATGATGGCATATCATCATTTGTCTCATTCTCCTCCACATTCAGTTTTTATACCGAATCAGGGGCCTAACCGAGTTCATGATAATTACAAGCTTAAAGTTACTGTTCATATTAGCAAAGGCTCATTTATGTAGTTTGCATATTAGTGATGTAACAATTAACATTATTGCAGAAAGGTCTTTTTTTTGCCCTTTGTCAAAACTTCTCCTGTACAGTCGTAAAGGTGTGTAGAAGGTCATTTACTTTTAATTTGCAACTAAAAATGTCATATAATCCATTGAAGCCAAAGATGGACTCTTTAAAAAGATTGGAAGGAAAATTAAAGATATATAAACCCGTCTAATCCAACGCAGCTAAGATGTACATTTCAGATGAGATATTTTCAACTGGACTCAACAAAATTGTTTATTTTTCTGCCTACTCAGATTGACTGACATTTCTACGTTGGTTTTCTCTCATTTTCCAAGGAAAAGAAATGTAAAAAGGCAGAATGGCGTCGTTGTACTACTAGACTTTACTTCACAATCCAGCTTGGTTGGATAAAACCTTACTGTGGTTCAGCAATGACGGGTGCAATGGATATTTTAATGAAGTCGGACGGAAACCTTAGCCGGGGGAAGACTGCAAAGTGGAAGTTCCCGTCTAGATTTCTTTTCTAATATATTTGATACCAGGCTAGAGATCATTGCATTGACTTAAGTTTCTACTATCTTATGGACATCATCTAAAAGTGTAATTGTTTAGTAATGATATACGTCGTTTTTTAATAAGGTTACAACTCTCGCATAGCTCAACATCTAGGGTTATATGCATTTTACAATGCATGTTGAAGATAAATATATCACTTTGACATGGACTAGGAAGGTCTGAAAGAATATCCATTTGGCCCCGGGAAAAAAGGGGTGTTTAAGAGTCATTAGTCATTAGATGATGGAGGGATACTTCATATTTCAGAGAGTGTGTATAGAATTAAATTCCTAAGCATATGGATACTTTATGGTATATTATAGGCGGGTTAACCAAAGTAAAAGAGAGAGGTCATTACCTAGATATGAAGATGTAAAAGAACTATAGGTGGAAAATGTTCCTGCACTTTTGCTGAATTGGCTAATTTTGTGATTTTAAAAGAAATATAGAAACAATACATCACTTTAGAGAGACGACTACTTTAATTTCGCTCATTTCACCTTTAAATGAGTAAACGAAGAAAGAGAAAAGAAGAATAAATTTGACGAAATATCATTCTTAGTATAACTTTAAACTAGGAAGTGCATTCGGAATTTTTGCCAAAATGCAGGAAAGATTCGTAAAGAAAGTGATGAATTTGGGTAAAGCGATATTGTGCGAAAGGAACTTCGCTCCAGTAGGCTAAATTGAAGTTACCTTGGGTTGCATATTTACCCAGGACTGATATGGAGGGTCTAAACATCCTCCTTCACACGGAGTGGGATCTATCCCAGTGTGGAAAGAGAACATTTAGTAAGGGAAGAAAAAGAAGAATTGGGAATAATAATAAGACTACGGCTAAAAAATAAACAACAGTACAAATCTCTTCAAGGGTGAATGACTGCGTGGCAATGTCACATCGAAAGGTTACAGGGACAAAATTGCACAACCTACAGGTACTCAATAGTAGACAGCTGTCACAGTGGGTACGGAGATCGTCCGCTAACGTTGTGGTACCGGGTTTGATCCCGGGAAGAGCGGACACAAACGTCAGCGCTCGTAGAGATCTGGCTACCAATGGATGAACGCGCTGTACTCAGCCCTGTTTTAGGGGGGTAGATCTTACAGTCCTCATCAAACACAGAGACAATTTCAACACTGCTTTCTTTCCTCTCCCGTCTTCGCAGCACACAACACCCACATATTCTGTTCCAAGGAAGACGGCCGATGGGCATCTCTATCCACATACCTCTGACGAGGAACAGGCCCCTCTCCCTCGGAACGACGAAAGTTCCACCTGAACGCCGTTTGGTGCCAAGACGTAATACTTCTTGGCATCTCTCCCGAAAGAGGACCAGCCCCTGGTGCCCTCAGTCTCACAGCCAATTGTCCTACTGACCTTTATGACTATTTCAATATCCGGTTGCGATCCCCTTGGATAAAGGCAGGTTGGAGAACCACTACTACTACTACAACTACAGGATCTGATGAGTACTTTGTCGCCTAACCTCAATATAAAAGAACCTAACACAGATTTCATTTACCAAAGATACATGAAAAAGTTTGAATGATTGCTGGACCTTTCATTTTATTCAATGAGAACGATATTGGCCTTAACCACGTCCTCCAGGCGGCGGTGGGTGAGACTGCTACATGCTTTCTTGAGGTTCCCCCTGTTTAACTGTTTGAAAACTGTGGTAATTCAAGGAACTAAGCTCCGCTTTGTTAGTGCATGGTTAGTTGTTGGTCTTTTTATCTACCACGTCCCACACATTATAGTCCAGGGGGTTGCATTCTGGGGAGTTGGGAGGGCAGATGTAATAAAGAGGTTAATAATCTGGCGTAAACAACAACTTCCCCTTTTCAATTTCCCCTCTCACAATTTGAGTTCAGCGTTTTCACCTCATATGCATACGTGTAGCTTTACGACCATACACACAACAATATGTCTGTCATATTCATCACACAATCTCATAAAAAAAGTTGATGACTATTTTAAAATGGCGATGCCGAGCCCACTCCGTCTCCATCAACAAGGAATTTCAAGCTTCTGGCTCAAAGGCTTCCATTTGAAATTATCATCTTTCCCCAAATAAAAATCTCATATCAAGAATTTTAGTATTTTAAGGGGTAACCCAGTTAACTTCAATAGCCATTAAGTAAATCTAGTTCCATTTTATAGGGCAACGGCCGTATTTTGAGGAGAAGACGCCTCGTCTGTAATTACTGACTCTCATATCACAATAAAGAAATTTAATACTTTCAATAGAATATTTTGTTTCGACTTAGGGGACCAAAGACGCTTGTTTGCTTAGAAGGAGTAAGAGAATGTAAAATAGGCGAGATGGTTTCCAAGGCAGCAGATTTACAAGGAGGAATTATTTCTGTTCAAATGATGGGCAGTAAAAGAAGATGGAAGGAATGTCCCGGAAAGATACGTTGGAAGGATTAGATGGGTTCTTATGGCTGCATTTTATTCCACTGTAAACTATCACCGGAGATAAATTTATTTGTTGGGAGAACAGCTTTTGTTTTTGTTTTATTATACTTAAAAATGCTATTGTTTGTGTAGTTTTTATTACAAATATGACGCTAATACTCATTTTTGTTTGATGGTAAATCGAACGAAATGAAATGCATACTGATGGACAAGAACGAAGCTCTCGACGAAAAGCTATATTCCTGTTGGGGGGAGGGTACTAAGTACCCACTTCGGTTCTGGAAGAAAAATTATCGATATTTGAAGGATGGTCCCTAATTAGGAGCGATTACTTTTAAATTTTTTATTTTATAGTTCGTTTTATCAATAATTTCTCTTTCCAGGGAAGTTTAGCGTCCACAGTTCGCCGGAACAAGTTACTTAATTACGCCATTCCTCCCTTTTCACTCGTGGCGAAGGTCCTCCCACCGGATAATGAAGTTCATATAAAAATCAGAATGAATATGAATGGTTTAACTTTGCTGGTTGCTATCATTCTTCTCTAGGGTCTTATTTTGTTATCAGGTTACTGTTAGCAACCCACCTCAAATAAGAGGTCGAAGTCTTCATGTTAAGTTGCAAGAAAACATTCGCCTCTTGTGTTTTGATCGAGTGGAAGTCCGGGGGACTGGCCGTTTCTTCGTGACGTTAGTTGGATGGCTTCTTTGTCTTAATCCTAAACATTATAAGCAATGAATGTGGGACTTTTCTGGAGGTTTTCTAGATCCCCTGTCTCGTACACAGCCTCTCGGACACGTATTTGGTATGTGGAAATGGAAACAGCTTCAATATGTATCGTTACCCTAAGATTTAAGTGTTGTGTGAGTGTAAACAAATAGATATAGAAGAACTTTTTTGAGTTTAATTATTTATGTAGCAAGAAACTTCAGCACTAATACTCAGATTTAACAAACACGTCACTTCCATGTGAGTGGTAAGCCTTTGGTGTCGGCTCTCGCTCATAACACTGCTCAACAATTTTCTCCAAGTAAGGTACAACTTTAATGAGATTCGTTAATTCTTATGTTTTTTATGCACAGAATCCAAATATCACCTTGGAAACTGATTATTGGCTATAAGTTTAAAGATACCAGGCATGTAATATTTCATTATTTTATTATAACCTACATTATGTCTCATTATGTTTTAAACTCTAATCCATATTTACTATCTGCCTTTTTGCTTGACACTTATAATGGGCTGAAGAATCATCTCTTGACAATGTTCAGCAATAGTCTGCAAGTATTGTTGTGATCCATTTACCCTGGTACCGATTTTCCATGGTTAAAATATCTTGATTAAACCTTTTGTGAAGCCGTGCTGTAGGAGTGAAAGGGGTATGAGTAATGCAGTTGTGCGCAAGAATACGTTGTGTGTGTCTGAATAGGTTTGATGGGAGGGTTGTCAGAAACAAGTTCAGTTCGTTGGTGGCTCTGGCGAAACACGGTTGATTTACTACGCATTTGTATTACTAGTGTTGTTTGTCTTCATTGATGTTCCCTGCTGTGTTGCTTGGAGTCTTTGTAGTTATTGTTTTTGTCTTTGTTCAATTCATTTGTTCGACGTGTGATTGTGTAGTATATCAGACGAACGCTCTGGATCGACAGAACTACCGATAAGTTAGAGCCGCCACAATCTACTGTTTATATATCAAAAGCTATCTAGGATTTCGCTTCGCTAGGCTGTTATGGCAACCGTAAAACTTACCGATATTATGAGACCGTTAAATGGGACCAGCAGTGTTGTGGAATGGTTTGACAAGTTCGACTGCTCGAAAAGCTGAGAGAGTTAAAGGATGTGGAGACTATTTTACCAGGGCACTGCGTTGTATGTGTACACTGAATTGGATGAGGGGTAATAGAAGAGTGAAGAAAGTATCAAGGATGCACTTTCGAATGCATTTTCCGTGAACCCATTCCGAGCATATGAGCAGTTTGCCAAGCAGGTTTGAAGGGAAGAGCAAGTGGACGTGTAAATGGCAGAATTGCCGAAATTAGCATGGCTGGCCGGTATTTGCTCAGAAAAGCTTCTCTTTCGGGCGTTTGTGACTCGGTTGCCATCAGTGGTGTCAAGAGAGTTTGGAGTTACATCTGGCATAGAACATATGAAGTTGTCTGCCGTGATTGAGAGGGCCAGAGCATTGATGTCGGAGCTAATTGATAAACCCTGTGCCGCCTTGGACACAAAACTAGTTGCTAGCATTACGAGGAGGGTTGTATTGGACAGGCCAAATGGTGCCTGAGAGAAGCGTAAGTTGTTTGGGGGGGGGGGGTCCACACTTGGTTCGTAACTAACTAAAGAAAGGGGTGGCAAGGAGAGAAGTGAAATGTGGGGTTTTGCGGCACATGTCAAGGGTTTGTCCTAGTAACCAGGGAAGGAGATTTTGGGCCGGTGGCTCCCTAAAATAAGGAATAATAGCGCTTCCTGTGGTCCACGCTGCTGTGGGTGGAAGAGCTGAAAAAGTGTCGGTAGACACATGGTGTACAAGGTTTGTGGTTGAGTCGTGGATGATGAGGGACTTATGTGGTCGGTGAGGGGCCGTGGTCGGAGTCGACGGGTGGGAGGTGTGCAGTGCTGGCAGCACTATTGTGCTCAATAGTATGGGTGAGGTGTCCTTTACCATTGACTTTGTGGTTCTGAGTGACTTAATTAGGGGTATTGGTGCTATTATTGGGATAGACTTCATCAACCTTGCAGTTAGTGTGGAGTGGAAGCAGGTTAGACTACGGTTCTTGGCCCATGATCCAAGTGATGATAACAAGGTTGTTGGTTGTTGCAAGGCTCCGCGTGTGCTGTTGTTGGAGGATAGAGTCTTTACGGCTAGATTTGATAGTGAGTTATGGATAGTACAGCGGTGCTCAAAGAGCAGTCAGCCACCAGAGCTAATAAATAAAGTGGATTGTTACGAGAGTACAAAATTGGAATACTCCAGAGAGAAATTTGGAGAGGTCTAAACCTGGAATGAGAAAGGATGGTAAAGATCAGAGTGCGAATAAAAGGTTGTTGCCTTTAATGGCAGTGACGCAGGCTAATAGAAATAAGGTTAGGCCTCTGCTTGATTTCCGGGAGCTGAATAGGCATTTAGAGAGCAAATCAGGAGCCGATGCTGCAGTTTGCAGCGAGAACTTGTGCATGTGGAGGCAGCTTTTACAGCTCCTACGGTTAGTGCATCTTAAATCTACATATTTACAAATTAGAGTGCACCGTAGTCTGTGGACTTATCAGAGGGTAAGTTCCAGTGGTATTTGTAAAATCTGACAGGGCTTGGCTTTGGTCGGAACTCCTTTTCCAAGATAATAACGAAGATTCTTAACGTTATGTTAAAGCAGGATTAGTGAGTGCGGAGGGGGACTGACAATTATGTAGATGATATGGATGTGAATGAGGAAATTGTAACAGCAGAGGAGGTAGTGTAACATCTTGCACGCTACAGACTTGTTACCAAAGAGACTGAGAGTGTTTAGCTTGGCTCTGCAGAAAAACTGAAACGGAGAGCTGGCTTTTAGTAAGGGTAATGTGTGCCGGGCCAAAGTGATGTTGAGCTGCTCTCTAGACGTGCTTTCATCTCTTACTGTGGGTTGATTGAGGGCCACCTTCCTGTGTGTGGGTGGTTAAGGGTAGCCTGCAGCTACATAAAGAGAGTAAGTGAGGGAGAGAGATGGGATGATGATGTGGGAGACCAAGCTACGGGTTTGATCAGAGATCTGATTGCTTGGATAAAGTCAGTTGATCCAGAAAGAGAGCTGTTACCTTTTACACCAAAAAAGTGTGTGGGGGGGGGACATTTGGTGTTATGCTAGCTGTCTTACTCTTGGAGTTGCGTTGGAAATCGTGAGGCAGATTTTGAGGATGCTGCTCGGTTACGCAAACGTGATGACTTTGCTCATATCAATATTGCTGATTTAGATGCGGTTGTCAAGAGACTAAACCTAGCTCTCAAGTGGGATTTGAGACCTTTTAAAATAATGACTGATTCGATTACTGTCCTCCAGTGGTTAAAGAGTGCATTCCATGATAAAACTAGGATGAAGTGAATTTGGTCAGACGTTGGTTATCTATTCTGCGAGACATGATGCTGGGGATGTGTGCCAACTTGTCTGTAACCCTTGTGCCCTCAGAGACAAAGAAGGCAGATATCTATACCAGTGTTTCCAAGGTTTTGCTTGTGGAAACAAGAATGCAGTGGCACTTGATGTTGACATTTAAGGCTTAAACTCACAGCACCAATTTGGCGAGGAACGAACTTTGTACTTAGCCAGGCTGCCCAATCCCATGATGGAGAAAAGGAGGATGGAATGTATTGTGAGAACGTGTAAGCAATGCAAAGTTATAGATCCTACGCCGGGGAGACTTGTATTTGGGGAATTAGGAGTGTATGGCTCATGAAGCATGCTCGCGCTGGATGTGACACATTACCAGGGCAAAGCCTTTTCTACAGTGGTGGACTGTAAAAATGAGTAGGTTTGCAATATGACAGGAGGTGCGGTCTAAAAATGCTGGAAAAAGCTGACAACAGCTAGTGCAGATATTCCGGGAAAGAAGACCTCCTGAGGATGTTTTAGCCGACAATAGAGGGGCATTTAGATCTGTCCAGCTTGCTGAGGTCGAAAGGGAGTGGAATTTGACTCAGATGTTTCGAAAAGCCTACCTGCCATCAGCTAATGGGATTGCTGAGCGGACGCATGGTACCATAAAGAGCTTGGCGGCAAGGTCAGGAAAGAGTCCAATACAGATAGTGTTTTAGAACAAGCTGGCCACGAAAGATGGTATCAATGGAGTGACCGCGCCTGCTTCTACGCTTTTCAGATATCAGTGGAGACATTCATTATGCATTCTGGAGGTGCAGCGAGAGATCAGTTTCAGACTGAGTTTACAGTGGGATGCGGTGTTGATACAGCCAGTGGGTGGCCTGTGTACCTCTCGGTGAACGAAGGGTGTGGTGCCGGTGTAGCGTCAGAGAACACGTTCCGCGTCATGTACTTGACATCCGACGATTTTTTCTTGATGAAGTATCATCTGATGGGGAGAATGGCATCATTGATGTGAATGATAGCCCTGATGATGCGGAAAATGTGGCTAAGAGAGAATAGGTTCTAGTTGATCCGAGGCAGTCGGAGCAAGTCAGGTGACCCCCAGTCTGTCTTCGTGGTAACGAGCAGTAATGGTGAGATCACGAGTCTGTGTGGAGCCGTGAACTAGGAGTGAAAGGGTAGGGGCAAGGCGGTTGTGCGGAGGAATACGGAAGGTGTTTGTGTATAGGTTTGGTGAGCGAGTGGTCAGAGGTGAGTTCAGTTCGTGGGTAGCGCCGGCTATGCACAGTTGTTTTAATACGCATTTATGTCACTATTGTCTTACTCATTGCCGTTCCCTGCTGTGTTGCTTTGGGTGTTTGTAGTTGTTGCTTTTATCTTTTTTCAATTCATTTGTTCTACGTGTGATTATGTAGTCTATCAGAGGGATGTGCTGGATCAACAGAACTGTAGGTATGTTAGAGCTGCCGCATGCTATAGTTTATATTCCACACCCTTAACCATGTTCGTCACTAACTGTCCCACAGTTCGCTGGAGAAAGGTCTAAATGTGAGTTAAAAAGTGGATTTTAAGTGACATATTCCCTCCCGATGTTGTTCTAAGCCTTAATGAGATATTCCCTCAAATCTGTATAGTTTCTTTCCCTTCTGTTTGCGAGAAATACCTACGACCTAAACTTGAATGCGTCTTAAGCAGATTTCTTCTCCTCATGAAAGGCTGATTCAATGTCACCATCTTTAAGAATTTTTTGAATCTGAGGACCAATGAAAAGCCCCTCTTTTATTCTAGCGTCACTCAGTGAGGGGACTTGTGATGTCAAATACTTGAATCCCTGGCTAGATTTGTCCATAGCTTTTACAAATTTTTATCAACCTGGATTTGATGTGTTCTGTTGGTAGCAAAATTTTATTTGGTTTAGTGAGAGGTATATGTTGAACATTTTTAATTCCAGGCTCCAATGATTGACGAGGTGGGCAGTCTCTCCTGATATAGTGAAAACCTCTTGCACTGCTTCCCCATTCACAGAGAAAACAGCAGTACTTGGTGCATCGACCCTGCAAGTCCATCACAAGTGCAACAACCTTTAACTCACCGCAGATCATCAACCTTTATGTCACCACAGAGCTGCCATTGATGTTCATCATATTTTATACATTGAAACATATGTTTTATATTCTTATAATTTCTTTCATGTTGTGCATAGCCCACAAGAACTGAGGGTTCACTATTACCATTGTGCAGCAAGAAAACTTTCAGACTCATTTTGGACGAAGCAATGAACAACCTCCAGTGTCTGGGTTAGCATTCAATGTCATGTGTTTCCATCAGACTATTAGTTTTTTGCAGGTTATTAAATGACCTTCCATTACGAAAAAGCCATTGAATGGCTGCTGACGATCACGAAATTTTAATATTTTTACATCAACTCCTATTAGATTCCACTTTTGAAGACGAGAGCCTAGCAGCTCTGCGTTATTCTTGGGTAGTTGCAGATTCCTAACAAGGTCATGTAGTTTTACTTGTATCACTCTGTAATCTAGCACTGTCATCCTTCTTTGCTTCCATAAATATTACTTTTTTAATCTAACTCGAAGAATACCGAATTTGTTGCATCGGGGACAGGAAGATCTTGTCTATGTGGAATTGAGCGAATAGCTGATGGAATGTTTAGATATTTGGATATTCAATGTACTCCTTTTTCTTCTTTGACAAGCCATTTTGTACTGGAGGTACCATGCAGAAATAACAATTGTTGGTATGGTTTGGGCGCCCGCCACGTCATTGGCACACTAAAATACATTCCTTTCCTTGTCTTTTTTGCAGCGTAAGTGAGAAGCCAAGTTCTTCTCCTGGTCACCAATCTTGCATCCAAAATAAAGTTGAGATGCTTTTCTAATTATAAAAGTTATACGGCGCTTCTGTAATGTAAATTTCACCCGACTAACAATGTAGTAGAAGTAGTCCGTCTTATTTACAAAAGTAGGAGGCATCTGAAATAAGAAAACAACAAACCATTAAATTAAAAAGTTATGACTAGGAAAATCACTATTTTACCTCAAAATGTAAACTTGCACAGCACAACCACCTTCTATGACTGCTGGAAGAATACTGAAGGGCAGTGTGACTGAGATTATGGTAAGAAACACACAGCCGCAATCCTGTTGGAACTTGTTGTGACACATAGGTGTATCTTAAAAAGTAGAGCTAACCAACAATTTTAACTATGATATTCATATTCATTATCAATGATCTAAAATTAGTTGGAATTTGCGACTCTGATCTCTGAAGCATTTTGGTTGGTGACCAGTGAAATCGAAACCTGTATCTAAGCAAGAAAATGTAACTAAGTTATTAAAAACAGAGATGGAATAAGTGTGAATTTTGTGTTTCCTATAATGAGCAATCAACCTTATTGTGAACTTGACTAGGCATATTGGATAACTAAGGTCGTCTTTCCTCCATATATCATTATTATGGGGTCTATAATTCTAAATATCCAAACAACACGATACAAGTTGACTACTAAAAATATTTTATGTAAAATGGATTTATATGATGAAGTTTTGGTAAAAAGGTACTTAAATCTAAGGAAATTTGAAAGCCAAAATTCTGAAATGTCTATGTGCTGTAAATTTTCTAATTTTATGCCAAACATTTATTGCGCACAATCTACGTTAGCAATCCATGAATTCCATTTACTTTTACAATAATGCGGTTAAGAAGACAATTCTTTGGCTAACTAGCTATTTATCAAAGCCATCGGAAGAGCTCTTCTCACATACACGAGAAGATAACGGAGAAAATAAGCCTTTCTATGAGAGTTAGTTAGCCAAAAGATTGCCTTCTTAACCGCATAATTATAATTGCGCTAGTGTAAATAATTTACGTTGATAATTGTTCTTATTCATAAAAATATTATATCCATAACGCGGGAGAATATTGACTGCAAAGGAAATGAACTCGAAAATAAAAAGGGATTCTATAAAAAACAAACATTTTGGAGGGTGGAGGGAGGCAAGCATCCATCTTATTTTAAAACAAAATATATCTTTAAAAAGTCTGCCTAATTGGAGAGGAAATTCTGCCTAAACCAACACAACAACAATTCATTAGGCAATGGAAAGTTACCGAGCAAACATATTTGGGGGAAAATTCTGACTAAACTAAGACAACAATACTTCTCTTGGCACTAGAAACTTCAAAAGCTGATATATTTGGGGAGAAATTTCTGCTTACACCTAGACAAGAATATTCCTTGGAAAAATGTACCTAAATATTATACATATTTCGGGAAGAAATTATGCCTAAATCGAGACAACAACATTCGTGGGCAAAGTAAATTTCAAAAGCCTATATATATATATTGGGGGAGTAAATTCTAGCTTAACCAAGGAAACAAAACTCCTTACTTCAGCAAAGGAAATTTCATACGCTTATTAGAGGAGTAAATTCCGACTTAATCAAGTTTACAACCCTGTTTCAAAGGCCAACATATGGTGGTACGCAAAAGTATTGTTCATAATAAACATAATGAGAGAGGTACCCTTGTACTGCAGAGAGTGATAAAATTGAAATATAATTTGCCAAATAACGGTTCAATATAGCAAGTAAAAGGTAATTGAAAAAGATTAGATATTAAAAAAGTGTTAATAAACTATAATAATTTATGTTTGATGTCATTGTCATTTTCATTATTCTATATATTTCAATCATTAATTTAAATATAAAATATTCATTAATTTTTTCTAGAGAATGATAATTTGCTTGGCTAAACTTTTATGTTAATCAGGTGATCGTTTTCACTAAATTTAATATTGCATGACTCATGACAAAGGCTTCGGCGCAGAAGAAAAAGCGTCTGCTCTCTCAGTTCTCACAAAAAGGTCAACTTTAACGTATTCATAACTAAAGGCGTTCTGGACGTCTTTTCAATAATTTCATTGTTACAAGAGAAAGTTAACGATAGCTTACCCAACATACTAACAAGAGGAATAAGCTACTCCAGACGGCAACGATATTCTCTGAAACGAAATATCATAAATCCCTTGAAACAGTATTAGTCCTTTTCCCAAGGTAAGCCAATCTTTTATCATTCTCTTGGCTCATGTTAAGTTTAACTCATTAAAAGTTCTTTTAAAACACAATTTAAAACCTCCCGCAGAATCATTGGACACATGTCACTTAATATTTAATTGTACAGCCATTGTTGCCAATTATACCTATCAGACGCTTCTTAAATTTTGCTGTAAATTCCGTGGGTTTGTTGTTAATTCCGTAGGTTTTTCGCTTGGATTAGTATTTTCAGCTCATTCCACAGATTTCCAATGGGAGTGAGAACAGGAGATTGGCTCTGTCATTCTAAAAGCTATTGCTTGTTTATACGAAAAAATTCTTTAGTTACCTTAGTAGTATGTTTAGGGGCGTTCTCCTGTTTCAACGTTAACCGCGTGGTAGTTTTTGTAATCGTGACGAGCATATTAAATGTTCCTCCTGAATTCTGCAATACATTTGGCTATGCATAGTTCCAATAGATAGAGGAAGTCAGCTGATATCTGCAGATGAACATCTATCCAAGATTATTATGTTGCAGCAACCGAATTTTACTGTTGGGTTGTTATGGAGACGAGTGAATGGCTTGCTATTCTCAGTCCAAACATGGTTAGATCTGTTCCGCTGAAATAGTTCAATTTTAGTTGTTACATCGGACCAAAAATACTACTCCAGGACCTATTAAGTTTCTCTAGGAAGCAAGTTAACAAAAGTTGGGCCGGTCTTGACGAGTTTTTTTCTTCAGTAAGTGGGTTTTCTGCCTCACCTAAGAGAACGCCTGTTTCGTTTGAGAATAAAATTCTAAAATCCGACATATTGCGAGATAAACTTCAAGCTTATCTATGAAAACACACTTCGAGTGACAAAAGCATTAATAAGGGCAGGGGGGACAATCTGCTCAAACAAGGTAACAACACTTCATGGACAAAAGAAATTCCAAAGTACTATATATTTTGGAGCGAAATTTTGACTTAATCAAGGCACTAACCCCGCTTTTGCCAAAAACCAAAATACTACATTCTGGGCAGAAAATTCTATCTATTCCTAGACAAATAAAATTTGGGGGGCAGGGGAAAATTCCAAAGGCTACATATTTTGGGATGAAATCTGGCTTAACCAAGTTAACAACCCTTCTTCTTTTGGTAAAGGAAATTTCAAAAGCCTTGGTTTTGAAGAGCAAATTCGATCACAACCAAGACAACAATACTTCCGATGTTCAAGGAAATTGCAAAAGTTTACTAGTTTGAGAAGGAAATTTTGGCTTAAACAAGAAAAAAATTCTCACTCCTTTGACAAAGGAAATTATATAAGACTAGATATTTGGGAACGAAATTTCAACCAAGAGAAAAACACTTACTTGGTAAATAGATACTCGTATTTCAAAAACCAAGAAAACACTCGTTTTCCAAAAAACTAACAAAGGCGCATATGGGCAGAAAATTTTCATTAACAATACAACCCTTACCTGAAGCCACGAAAATTCAAAACCCTACATTTTGTAGGCTAAAGTTTTGCCTCAACAAAAACAACACTTCCATTGCCAGATTAAATTCCTTAAAGCCTACATATTTGGGGAGAAAATTCTTTATAAACCAAGGCAACAATACTAGTGAGCAGCGGAGATTTTTGAGAAAGAATTAATTTTAACACAACAAAAATAACTACCTCCTCTTCATGATAAACCAACCCAACTACTGTTAATTCCCCTGAAGCGGTTGCTTGTAAGGGATATTTACGACGGTAGGCCATTTTAAATAACAAATTTACAAAAAAAAGATCAATGTTTCCACTCTTGATCGATGTAGTGCACGAAGGCTCTGTTTTGCAATAATAAAATTCCATATCCGCCCCGGCCCTTTCGGTTGCCATAATAATTTTTATATATCACCTAATATTTAGAACTATTCTCTTGTCGCGAAACCCTTCAAACTTCATTTGAAGTGAACACCAAATTAAGCCAGCCATGAGCCTATAGGTTTAAGTGAAATTTTGGAAAGTAAGTCGATTTTTCGTATATTTAAGCGAGGTACCCTATCAATTTCAAAAGATTCACATTCTTTAGTAAATCTCCCCATTGCCATTTAATGGTACATAAATATCTCTACATTGGCAGGAGAATTATATAATTTTCATAGTATAGAATCTGAAATGGAATCTCGCCTGGTCTTCAGTGGCTACGCCTGTATTTCTATGTAAAATGTCAAACCACGCCCATTTGTGTGACAAGAGTGGAAGCGAGCTCGGTAGCCAAATCTCTTTTCCCCCCTCTTATTCCCAAAGTTTAACTACCCCCCAAAAAACACCAATAGCTTATATTTCATCTGTGTGTACATCTTATTATCTCACTGTTTTTTGTTCTATCTCCATTTATGCGGATAAAAAATACCAGCATTTAGATAACTATATAATAATCTCCTATCCACTATATTGTGAATTTCATCTTTCAATCTATGGCTATATGATGCAAGAAAAGAAGGATTCTTGCAACTCGTTTTTTATGGGTCATATCTATACTAAACTGTGACTTGTAGTTAGTTTATTATCTTTTTACTGCACTCTCTACATATTTAATCCTCTTTGCCTATCTACTACCATATTCCTTTTCAACCTTGCCCTCAACATAGGCTGAAATGAGAAAACAAAGAGGTCATGAGAAAAGTTCCAACTTTGGAAATGACCATTTGATGTTATTAAACAATTGCTTGACCTAAGTGCTGCAATATCATTAATACAGGTGTTACCCGCAATTCAAAAATACTGAGTTCAAAATCGATAGATTTTCACTCAAAACTGATTTTTCCAAGAAAGGTTGATCGCTAAGCGGCAGCTAAATTATATGAAATAAAATTAAATTTAAATCAGAATTATTCCTTTGCATCATATCGATTTTCCCTTTTGGACCTTACAGGAAACATTTATCCTCAGAGAACATAATACTCAATGTTTTTGAATATACATACGAGTATATTTATTATATAAATATATGAATATTTGAATTCTTGTAGGGCAATTAAATTTAAAAGGTGGAAGAAATAATACCCTTGGAATCACACTTTTTATGCAATTTATTCTAAAATTTCGCATATAATAATTTCGATTTCAAACGATATTCTGTATAGTTCTTAATGAATCTGTGAGTTGGAATCTGTTCTCTATTTAGTTACCTTAATCTCAAAGAAATTTTTAATTTCATAGAAATTGCTCTTCATTTACGATATTCACAGCTTCTTTGTTCAAGAAAGCTCAAAAGTTTTTTATTCGAAATTTTACTCTAAAATAATATTTCAAAAAATGCTTAAAATAAATAAACTAAATCAAAGGGCGCACGAGATTTTTTAATCTTGCCTTAAAATTTGAGGACAAAAAATTCTAAAACTGTTTATTAAAAAACAAAAACTGAAATGGATTTTTAAAAATATTTTGTTCCTAAGAGCTTTTCATTTCTATGGAGACTCGCATTTTGAATATTGAAGTTCCCCTCAAGTCGAAGAAATTCCATAATTTCAATGCATTAATACAAATATGTTCAGGAAGGGACTAAACTTGCACTCCGGCCTACTTTCTCTCTGGATTCGAAGTTGGCTCGGGCTATTCTCTATATCACTTACATTTCAATCACTATTGTTGTCATTTATTCTTTATTATTTTATTTATTTATATATAAACATTTTCGTAATTCTTTTGTGAATTTTCTCTTGGGATTTTGCATGTCCCTTATCAAATGAAGTATTGCGAGGTAATAGAATTAATTCCAATACCCTATGTTCTTTAATCAATAACTTTTTTTTTAATTTGTCCCTATTCCTCCATCTATTTCTATTATTTACCTACTCAAAGTTATTTTTTCGTTACTTCTGTATTATTTCATTTTCATATCTAAATTCCTTATCTATGGTTTTGCGACCTGGCTCCCAATCTACCATTTTTTTTTATTTAACATTAATACTTTTATTAATAACCTGTTTTATATCTTCTTTCGTTACACTTCTTTGCCATTGCTTAATTGCCAGCCTAAGTGGGCGTTAAACCATAAAACTCACTTATAATAAACATGTTTTTAATAATGCGATAAATGCGCTTATTAAGCAACACAAGTACCTTCCTCCTCATCCCCCAACCGTACATTAACCTAAATTGCCATTGTGCGAAAATTCAGGGTGCTTAAAGATAGTTAATTGAGCATAAATATGCTATAAGATGTATAAATTGCCTAGAGAAGCGTTTTCTAGAGGCAATTAAACTTACAAAATATCATTCGGGCCTATTTATGGCGGAGTTCCCTAAGAAACAAAAGTTGAGCGAATAATGTGGATTGGTAGGGCAAATTTAAGAACAAGTACCTGGTTTATAAATTAAGAAATGAGCATGATCATTATCTTACCATAATTAAATATGTTCTATGGTTCATTTTATTCATTCACTCTAAATTCGAAATAATTCATGTAAATTAATTAAATACTTGTTAACAGTAGTTTCTTAATAGATTCCTAGATGGAATACGGGATTTCCTTGTATTTAGAATATAATATCAAAATTTTCAGAGAGCATATTTCGGTTTTCCTTTTATAACTGTTTTACCCTATCTGATGAGTATCATAAGGTGCTACCGTTAATAGAATTTGTGATACAAAAAAAACCGGTTGAACCACAATATGGTGGTTACAGAAAAATGGAAAGAATAAAATATGTCGTAATGTATATTTTAAAACAGAGAGGTTGTCCTAGACCAAGTTTGTAAACCTTGAATTTTGTTTGGTAAAGCATATCTAAGATGCTGCAATAGAAGTAGACATTTTGATAAAGTTGGGAGTTAATATATGATTAACGCGAGAGAATTAAAAAATATAATGTTTGATACCGCAAATAAACAGAAAATAAATGTAATCATTTTGCTGCGGAAAGAAAATGATTAGCTTGTTTTTGCAAATAGGATAAAACATTTTTTCTTAACAAAATCCGTTTATTTTCTAAATCTTTGCCGTATGACTAATTCTATTTCTTTATTCTCTCGCATTCATGAGCGATGTATATAGTATAGTTTCGCCTCGCTTTTAACTCTATTTTCTCTTTTGTCTTATAAATTGCCAATTAATTTCTCTTTTGCATAGTCCTTCCGATAAACAAAGCAAAGCAAGTCATAAAAGCCCTTTTATTATTGAGAATCTTTTGTTTCCAAGCGTAGCAGAGTCGTTAAAGCGTGGATTTAATTAAGATCAATGCAGTGTTGTTGCTTAAGTGTGCTTGGTTCGATTCTCAACCCTGCACGGTATTTTTCTCAATTTAAAAAAAACTTTTTCCAAAGAGAAAATATTCAGTTTACCTTTTGATTATTGTGGTAATATATATATATAAATATATATATAAATATATATATATATATATATATATATATATATATATATATATATATATATATATATATATATATATATATATATATATATATATATAGCAGGAGGAATATGAAGACTGATGCGATTGCTCTAAACATTCATTTGCCTGACGTTTCGGTCTTTAATAATGACCTTCTTCAGCGGATTGAACTCTAATAAGAATACAAGAAATTTTAAGAATTAGATGAGAAAATTGAAAAATTGCCCACACAATTCAATAATAGTTACAATATAAAGTTAAGTACAACTCAACAAGAGAGGTAAAAGAAATGAAACCAGAATGATAAGCAAGTAGTTAAATATAAGTTAATTTACGGTTATATGATATTGAAAAAATATGTTAAAAGCAGTTGAATGCAAGGGATAAAGCGATCGATAAATACGAGTTTAACCAAGAAATAAAATTTTAAACTAAATAACACAACAAATATAAATAATTAACATGAATCAAACTCAATAGGAATAAAAGAAATTCGGTTTTAAAGTGATACCCGAAAAAATTGTAAGGTCAGGGCGAACAAGTTTACTTAACTCTCCTTTTTCATTTTTCGCCCTGCCCTTACAATTTTTTCTGGTATCACTTTAAAACCAAATTTATTTTATTCCTATTGAGTTTGATTCATGTTTATTATTCATATTTGTTGTGTTATTTAGTTTAAAATTTTATTTCTTGGTTAAACTCGTATTTATCGATCGCTTTATCCCTTGCATTCAACTGCTTTTAACATATTTTTTCAATATCATATAACCGTAAATAAACTTATATTTAACTACTTGCTTATCATTCTGGTTTCATTTCTTTTACCTCTCTTGTTGAGTTGTACTTAACTTTATATTGTAACTATTATTAAATTGTGTGGGCAATTTTTCAATTTTCTCATCTAATTCTTAAAATTTCTTGTATTCTTATTAGAGTTCAATCCGCTGAAGAAGGTCATTATTAAAGACCGAAACGTCAGGCAAATGAATGTTTAGAGCAATCGCATCAGTCTTCATATTCCTCCTGCTATATATATATATATATATATATATATATATATATATATATATATATATATATATATATATATATATATATATATATATATATTTACTGGGTATTTCAAAACTAATTTTACGCTCTATAGGGCGACACAAAAAATAACACAATGATAGTTTTGATGCAGTTCAACACGTTTTTATTGTTTTTACGTTTAAAATGTATTTAAATTGTAATATTAATCAATTTGGACGATCTCTAGGCTAGACCTGAAGGCTGTGTCCAAGTTGCGGGGGAAGTCCTTCCTCAAGGTTTACGAAAGATTTCAGCTCGTCGACATTGCTCTGCTGGACCTTGTACGCCTTGCCCTAGACATGCACCCTCCCACTGTAGTCGAAAAGACTAAGTTCAGTCAAGTGCGGCGTCCAAAAATCCTTCGACTAGAAGTTTATGTTCGACACCAATATCTATCGCACCCTCTTGGCCATGTGGACACTGGCACCGTCCTATTGAAAGTCGTAATCCGCCTTCTTTGTGATCTTTCTCACCAAGGAGACGAATTCTTGGCCAACTTGTCCGTGTAATTGGCCGCGAAAGAACCGGCAGCATCTTCTCGCAATTAAAAGCAATGCGGCAGAGCATCATCACGGATGCCGAGTTATTGGTCGGTGACAGGTGACGGATCTCGGAGAGGTCTTGGCCGAAGCTTATGACGTGGTCATTCTGCTTTTTATGACCCGATCCACATTAAAGGTTTTTCATCAGCAAAAAGGATAATTCAATTTCCATGAATCTTCTCCTCGTTGAAGAAACTTAAAATCATCTCAAAAGGAAACCAAAGACTAGAATATTAAAATTTGGGTCATTAATTATACAATCTTTGTAAAAGTTTATAAGTAACAATTATAATCCTAGAGCGCTGAAATGAAAGATATTGTAGCATTTGGCAAATCTTGAACGAATGTGTTCCAGACTTCACCATGTCTTCTAATTAATTATTTAAACTTGCCATTAAGTGACTTTAACCTTATAATAAAGATAGAATAATAGATTTTTTTTATTTCTGTTAAGATTAAAATATGTGTAAAAACAAGGTTTGCTGCCCAAAAAGTCGCATGTGTCACTTATTCTGATTTATGACCTTACGACCTTCAAAACCTTCAATAATTCCTGTCTGAACGTAGGAGTACTTTGGCATTCTATCAACGAAAGAGAATATAAAACAACAGAAAAAATTCAATTTTGTTAGAATGGGCTGAATAGTTATGATGTTATTGCTAAAACAAAATAATTCCTGGTTAACCTTGGGAGGACTTTGGCAATTATATCATTTTGAAGAGAATGTAAAACAACATTAAGGTTTTAAATTTCGTTAGAATCGGCCTAATAATTACAATGTTTTTACAAAAACAACAAAAATAAAATCAGGAATCAACCGACCGACATAATTAGATGTAGTGTTCGCTACGACTAGACTCGCGTGCGACTAAAATCAAACCATTTACTATGCCTTAATCTCCAGAAAGCTTCTATTTTAATATATTAAACACACTGAATTGAGACAATAAAGTGAAACCAAATACATTAAGAAAACTTCTTGAACCTTACTAAATTGCATGTTTTAATAATATAATAATTGTGGGATTCAATAATAAGGTAACTATGTATAATATATTAAGGTAAGTAGAATTTATAGCTTTACTATTATTGGAACGTATTTAAATGTATTAAAACTAATTCCACTCGTGACCTGTTAAATATCGCAGTATGCATGCGGTTTGTTTATGTAAAAGGTGAACTAAAAGTTGCTACAGAATGAAAACTCAAATAAACAAGCGACCCACTTGAAGACCTTCAAAGTTCCCGCTGAATAAAGAATACTGAATTCAGCTCCAAGATTTCTTTACCGATGGAATCTCAGATCAGCTTTATCAAGCCGACAATCAAGAGAGAATAGAACTCTTTACGGTTTTGGAGACAATGCCTTACGTACAAGGCCCTTCCACAAGAACCAAACGAATAGCTACCAGGCTGGAGCATGAAACCTCAATGGCTACCCCAAAAGTAGTACCAAAACTCGGTGACAAAAATCAGCTTTGGTAAGCAAGCCACTCCCAAAAAGCCTACACAGCTTACCCCCATAATTTTTTATCTTTTTACGTCGAGCAATAAAAGTGATCAAACTGAAATGGATTCACGAAGTGAGCAACAAGCTGCTCACTTTAAAATCTGAGAAGTGAAGCTTGCCAATTCGATCACCATTAAGCCTCTCCTCTTTAATAAATCAGCTGTAAGGGGATGTTCTAAAATATTATAAGTACAAATCCATATTTCAAGGATAAGTCGAGAGGACCAGATCTTTTCATATTCTGGTTATTTAAGCTCCAGAAACAGTCAATCGTCTTCCTGATGCGCTGAACGATTTAATCTCTCCTAATTAGTGAATCATGAAGATGAACATATGGTATTTTACAGAACATTGTGTTATAGTGTGAATAACAGTGATAGAGTGAAATTGGTGCCACATTGTTTCCCAATATCAATGCTATCAGTGTTAATGATAGGTATAATAATGAGATCAATAATGTGCAATATACGAAAGTGTATGTTCAATGTCCATCAGCGCGTATCCTGATTTTAATCGATCAAATTTTGTGCTGTATAATTATAACACTGATAATAACAATGTGCACCATTAGAACTAAGATCCCTCCGCTGTAATCAAAAAACTATTGTGTGCTGTGCACATTTGTATTTCGAATCGAGTGGTAAAAATTGTAAACTGTAGTGTGAATGGCAAAGGCGAGCTGAAAACGTACAAATCAACTATCATCCAAACCATCTTCTCCAGCCCACTCGGAAGACTAAAACGGTATGCCCTATCAAGTGCGACAACCGGGTTGCCAACCACACTCACGGTCGCTACCAAACTAAATAATAAGAAAAGTGAAGTTTTAATCGATACACGTGCGAGCGTATCCATTATTCCGTACAATCTTGTGCAATTTTGTGAAATGCGTCACTCAAGTGTAAATATCGCGTTTATTTTAATGGATGTTCGTAGTTTTGGACACTACGGCACCATTGTTAGGAGGCGCTTTTCTTGCGCATTTTGATCTTTTGGTGGATTGTGCTCTTCGCCTCCTCATTGATAACACTATGCAACAAATTTTAACATTTTGTTTGTTACAGACATGTGAATGTTTCTACTTAGTTCGAGGGCGCTGAATCAGAATTTGAAAACTAAAATTCTCTATCACGTCTAGATTTTGTGTAATGACCCCCCATTTTCGCTATTTGTTCCGATTAATAAATAAAAATATATTTTTATTTTGTAATTTATAAGCAAAAATATTTTAAAAGTCGGGGACCTTCCTTCTTCATTCTAGCCTAGGACAAACAGTGTACTTCACTAGCGAAGTTGCCCCCTTCTCCCCCAAGTTAGGAAGATTTTATTGTATTGATTAAGTTTGTTATGCACTTACAGTTTAAAGAAACTTTGCTGTACGCATTTCGTTTTTCTTTTGTGAGACATCAAAGTTTGTTTTTGTAAAGACATACAATAATTCCGCATCATATTTGGACTAAATTTTCCTTGGTACCTCGTCTCCATGACAAGATTTATTGATGAAAACGTTCACTATGTTCATCACTAACCGCTCCCAGATTTTCAGGAAAAAAATTGAGATGAGAAGGCAGAAATTGTATTTTAAGTGACATTCTACATCTCATCTTATCATAGGCTTCCAGCATATTGTTTACTATTTCTCGGTAATTTCGAGATTTAAAATTACTGAGAAAGTATTGAGTGACTTCCATAAAAGATGTCCATGCTGTGCGTTCCTTTTCATTGACACACATAGTGAAGGAATCATCAGAAACAACTCTGCAAATTTGTGGTCCAGCGAAAACTCCAGCTTCTATTTTTGCACCAGTGAATAATCACTTGAATTTGTTTTTCAAATATTCAAAGTCTTTACTTCTTTGATCCATACCCTTTACAAAATCTTTCATTAACCCTAATTGAATGTGAAGAGGTGGAAGATGAACTTTTTGGGGATCTACTAGAGTATCATGCTTAACATTATGTTTGCCAACAATGTGTTCTTCTTTGGCTGCCCATTCTTGCTTTTATAGTGATTTTAGGGTTCATACCATATCATGGGAACAGCAAATGGCATCGCCTTCCTCTTCCCATTTAACCAAGCTGTCAACATTGTGTTGCCCTGCCTGCAGCAAATATGAGGGGCTCAATCTTTATCATGGTCCCCTACTTTGCATACAAAATAGTATCTATAGGCTTGCTTCATCGTTACTGCTGTTTCTATTTTTCTCCGTTGTGCTATTGTTGTGAATTGCCCACAAACATAAAAAAATATGTTGGGGCCGTTTACATATCCGCGTCTAGAACTTGAAGCCATCACAAGATTTTAAGTACTAACTTAAGCAAGCAAACGAAACACAATGTGGAATTATAATCATAAGGTTCTTATCAGAGCAATATTTTAATAAACTTGTTATTATTTTTATCAGTTATTAGTTGCAGAAAAGTTTCACAAATAAGTATGTATTAATCTGAAAATCTGAACAATTCTGAAAAAAAGACTAGTAATTAGAATTCATTGCTATTTAACCTTCAATATTATCTACTTTATATATATTAAAAATGTTAATATATATATATATTAGAAGTATATATTATTTATTAATATATATTATTATTCTCTATATCAATTATATATATTAAATATATTAAAAATTGCATATTGGTACAGTATTGAGCAAGAGTCTGAAATGGCTTGAAAAGGAAAATTCAAATTGCACAAAAACTAGACGTGATGTGCAAATTCTAACGACAAATTTGTCATCAACGCTGGGCTCCAAAGCGAAACAATCCAGCGCACCTATGGTATCATTAATTAATTATAAATGACCTATCGCATCTCCCAACTAATTGCAGAGTATCTTTGCGTAAATAGGAATGTATTAATAATCAGAGGTTTGTAGATGCTAGTTCTGCCCCGCCTAACTCCGTTGTACTTATAATTAAGACTGGTAGCACTCCGTCAAATTTCACCCAACTAAGGTCACTTTCATTGGAAAAGTTACAAATTACCAAAGCAACATTCGAAGAAGCTCTATTAAAAGAAAAGAGGGAAAGTCCTTGCAATGATCTGTGGCGTTTTGTGATAAGATGATAAATGGTTATTGCATTGATGGTTTCCCATGGTTCAAATCACTTTGAGTGGCTAAATGAGGCTTCTGCCACTAGATGGCGCTCCCCAGTGCCAAAGCGAATGGTAGATTTGAAATCTCCAGGGTGAATAAAAATATGCGCAATGGTCATATGGTCATGGCTCTAAATGAGTACAATTGAACTTTACTTCTTTTTAACAAAAAAGCAACGCCTAGACCTGGTGCTTCGCCTCAGGTAAAAAAAAAGGTGAGGTGCGTCTATCAAAGTCTTATGGGTTTCACCCATTCATATGGTGCAGAAGAATACACCAGGTGAATATAAAGTTGTTGGTAATTTTCGCTCCATAAAGGCAATAACAAAATTGGACCGTTATCCTCTGCCAAAAGTTCAGAGCATGGTGGTTAATCAACTCCTGTTAAAGTAGTTTTCTCGCAAATTAGATTTAGGTTGGGCACATCATCAAATTCCAAAGAATCAAACGGATGTAGAAAATCTGCCCTGTCAACTCCATTTGGGCTCTAGGAAATTTAAGATTACCGTTTAGTCTTACAAATTAAAGCTGCACGCCATATGGACAATTTATTTCGTGAATTGAAATTCGTTTTGGTCTATATAAGTGACATTCTAATCTTCTCGAATAATATAAAGGATCACATTGAACAGTTAGACAAAGTCTTCAAAAGACTGCCCGAGAATAATCTACGAATTTCAATGGAAAAGTGTGGATTCATGAAGGGGGTCACATAGATCAGCGAAATGCCCTTAGCGATGGATTACCTAGGCCTATGTCGATATATAGGTATGTTATGCTATTATAGAAAGATGATACCTACCTTTGCTGCAAATGCAGCAACTCTGACTGATCTCGCGGGACTTCAACTTAGACTTGATAATTCGTTTGGAATGATGATGCGCGGGAAGCGTTTAATGCTATCAAAGAAGCTCTGGCAAACTCAATCAAGTAACGTAACTCGTTATCTAATGATTTAGCGTACCAATTAGTGACATACAGGTCTCAATTTGCAGTAGGTGCTAACCTTCATCAAATGGTGAATGGGTTTCCACATCCAGTTCCATTTTTCTCCAGCAAGTTATGCAAAACACAACATACATACTCCACTTATGGCAAGAACCTCCTGGCTGCGTATCCTTCTGTTTTCCCTTTCAGACTCCTGATCGATGGTCGATATGTGACCTTGTGTAGGGACCACAAACTATTAGTCTCTACCTTTCTCTCGCCCTTACCTGAAAAGATCGAAAGACAACCACGTAAGTGGAGTTCGATTTTAGAATATATCAATGACATAGCGCACGTACGTGGCGAAGACATTGTAGTCGCTGACTCCCTATCTTGGAATGCAACTACCAGACATCAGTCCTGCAATGGTTGCTTTATTCTTCTTAGTCGGTTGGATCTCAAGATTTGGTGTTCCACTGTATCTGATAACTGACAAAGAAGCACAATTTGAATCCAAACTTTCCAAGGAGTTATCTGCCCTCGTTGTTTTTAGGTTGCAGTCAATAATAAAAACATGAAACACGAAGGCAGATATAAAAGTAAAAATTGTAAAGTGCTGATGCGCACAGACATATACATACAAACATATTTGTGTCATATTGAAGAGTTCTAGCTCTTTTGTTCGAACGCCCCAAAGAAGTGTTCTGAGTACCGTGGAATATTTGATCGTATATATATATATATATATATATATATATATATATATATATATATATATATATATATATATATATGAAATGAATAACTCACAAAGTAGTACGTGAGGTTCGCAATGCATGCAAAAAATGAAAAGGTGCTTCCAAGTACTTTCGAACTTTATTTAGTTCATTTTCAAGGATAGTTGCAAGAGAAAATAATATAATAAGGGTAAATATAAGCTAGTAAAAGATGAAGGACCGCCTCTAGGACAAGAAATCACCAATGAGGAAGTAGGAGAGAGATGGGTAAATTCACATTAAGATTTAGCTATAACAGGTAGCAAAGTCAAACCGAGAGGCAAGAAAGAGTCAAGAACAGAGCCCAAAGGGTTAAAACGATTAATGGATAAAACGATAGTCTAAAGAGGGAGATTAGGAGAGACATGAAAAGTAAGCAGATAAGTAGGGGAGAGGAGCAAGGAGAGAGGAAGAGGAATAAAATAATGTTAATACAAAATCAATGCAATAATTAAATTGACAAATCGGGTTCCCATAAAAATTGTAAAGGGCCAAAAAAAAATTAGGAACATAAGTCCAACCTAATTTTTTCAAGATTGAATTATTTCATAACAACATCAATTTTAAAAAGGCAAAAGGGGAAATGTTAAAGTTATGAAATTGGTGTATACAATAACATTCAACAAGCTTTCTTTTAATTGAGTCATTTGAACGAAAAATACATTTTGCTGAATTCTAATTAATTAAATGGTTATTTTCGGACATATTCACAAAAAAACCGCACTATTATTTACAGCTCTCCTAACATTGTATTTATGCTGATTAATACTGAAAGATAATTGCTTTCCTGTGTGTCTAATTTATTTACTTGGACAAACAGAACCTTCGACCAAATAGATTTCCCCAATATTATTTTAATTATTGTGAACTAGAATGTTTTTTTATAATTGACTCGTATTTGAAAGCAACTGAAATGTTAAAGTTTTTTAAAAGACGGGGAAGGTCAATGAAAAAAACAGACAAGGGTAAAACCAAAATGTTTTTAACATTAAAAAGGATAACAGGTGCTGTATTATGGAACGTCTTTTTGCAGAAGAAAGGTATAAAGGTAAGAAAGTTTATGGCCAATTTCAAAGATATTGGAGAATTCAGAATCCATATATTCAAGACTAACAACTCGTAAAGCACGGTCCTTTATCTTTTACTAGTTTATTTATACCCTTATTATATTATTTTCTCTTGTAGTTATCCTTGAGAATGAACTGAATAAAGTTAGAAAGTACTTGGAAGTACCTTTTCATTTTTCCTGCTGGACATTACATTCATATATATTTTCGTGGTATAGATCTATACATTATACATACATCTATTATATTTGGTTTAGAGTGCGCGGGGTTTCCTTTTAAATGGTCTGGGTAGGCCGAGGTCCGGTTACAAGGTCAGATCGTCGTAAGAAGGTCTAGTCCAATAGATGCTACTTTAAAACTTGGTATTGGCTGAGAGTTCCAAATCTCACTTAGTTATATGCTTTCGTCATACGGCTATAATAAGCTCGAGGGTGGGGCAGTGAAAGGAGTCAGAAAAATAGACTTTAATAAATATTCCTAATTAAAGTTAATATGATACAATAATACACAGTTAATTAAGACACATAGTTCTACAAAATGTTAATGGGGCACGGTAGACGGCAATTATAAATTTGGGGAAGCTAAAATATTCGTTACGATCCCTCGTACACGAATGAAGGGGTTGGGGAAGACGATGGTCGTTTCCGGCGAAGCGGTGAGATGATGGTTGGGTCAGTCAACGGGGTCATAGGTCAACTTGCTTGTAGTGAAATATTACTTTGAGATGACGGGGGGTGGAAAGGGGAAGCAGAGCCTTCGAAAGGGGAGGTTGGGAATTCTTCCGGTGTAAATTACTTTGAAGAAAATAGAGGCTGAGTTTCTCCGAGACGTCAACAGTTTGTATGGTCGGATATGCGTAATCAAAAAGGTATTCCGCTAAGATAAATCTTCACTGAAGCCTTTTGGATTAAGACTTAGTTCTTATTTGGAGATGGCGTCGATGAGCGGAGTTGAACAGGTATTCTTACGGGGAGAAGAGTTCTTAACTAACTCTAGGGGGTGAATATTTGTTTTATCCAAGAAGGGATGCTTGGTTTTCTCCCACAATGTTTCCTTGCCAAGTGTAGGCCATGAATGGTCTTTTGCAGTCTCCTTCTTTTCTTATGTTCTTATGTAACCCAAATCGAGGAGGAGTAAGATGGTCTGCACTCGTGAGCGTCTCTCGCACCAATCTGATCATTTCTCGTTACGCGGGTAGATATCGACACCAGAAGTGAGGGAGCTTACCCAATAGAAGAGGGAGGGGACTATCGCACATCGTTTGAGTCATGGCGAACGCGGCCCTGGTGGCGATTGTCTCAACCGCTCCCAGCGTGGCTAAAAGGGGGTGGGGGGAAGGGGAGACTTCTTGTCTTGTTCAAATACTCGCCTTGATAAGAACTACATTCCATGAACCCGCTCCTATACTTTCCTACGCATTTGAGCTTCGAAAATTGTTTGTAAGCTACACGAGGCCCATCACGTGGAAGCAATGCTTAAAAGCGACGTTATTTCTCCCCTCACGTGCTTGTTCCCTCATATATATATATATATATATATATATATATATATAAAGCAAGTCTTAATTAACAATGGTTTGTCCAGCATTGTAGTAGACAAGGAGACAAAAACACCTTTGCCATATTTACATGCAAGTCAAAAAGAAGATAAGAAATGCCCAATAAAAGTTTTCTATAAAAAATAAATGAGTTTTTCATATAAAACGGACGAAAGAACAATCAAAAATCTTATACACCAAAATACAAAGTGGACGAATCCAAAAGAAAAGTTAAAAGTGATAATATATTACAAAACAAAGAAAATTAGTAATCACCTCATTAGAAAAATGACACAAGCACAACAAAAGCAACACAAGTTTCCAATGTATTTTATTAATCCATCTGCCCCCTCAAGATTGTAAGCTTCATCCTTCACCATGCAGTTGCAAAACGGCGCCATCAAAAACCACTACTTAATGCAACATGGAACTCATCTATCACGAGATATTTTAGTAGAGAATACCGTAGTCAAAAGGAGAACTGACCGCACCCGCCTTCACATTCTGGAAGCAATCTTAATCCAAAAAGAGAGACCGAGGCTTAATGGCCAATAGACGGCTACCCTAAGAATTCTAAAAGTCTTTACGGTTTAAATGCTTAATATCAATAAAAATAGCATTGCCCAGATGGCCTAGGTTTCCTGATTCTTTTCTGATAACCACATTCTTTGACAAAATATTAGTATCTTTAAATACAGGATTAACATTAGTATATAAATGTACGGTTTTGAGATATCTAAATTAGTGTAAAATTATTTCGCTCAGAAGATGGTCAAATGTGATTGGAGGCTCAGCTACAATTAATCATGAATATAGGAACCCTTATTCTTAACCTTTCCCATGTGGGAAAAAGTATAATAACAAAATTAGAGAAGCAAAAAAGAGGCTAATCAAAGCTCAGTTGAATCTGGTCATTAATAAAACATGCATATATATATATATATATATATATATATCTATATATATATATATATATATATATATATATATATATATATATATATATATATATATATATATATATATATATATATATATATATATATAATGTATGTGCTGAAGATTAATTTAAAAATTCCTATATAACCTTGTTTTAAATTCCGTTTGTCGAAGTGGACTTTTATGTAGAGCTCACATTGTAGGATCGAATGAGACAGTCAATTAAACCTCAAAGTTGAGCCCTTTGAGGGTTTTATAAAATCTTAAAATGGATGCATACTTTTAACCGAAAGTATAACATTTGACGGAAAGGAAACTAAATGAATGAGTACTCTGAGAATAGCACTGATTCCGTAGGGCAAGGGTGAACAACCTCCGGCCCGCGAATGCCTAGCGTCTAGCCCACCATCTTCCTCGGCAATAATATTGCAATCCGACCCGCGAAACCCTAGTGTTTCCCACACAAAAAAAAAAAAAAAAAATTCGGCCGAACAGCATCTGTCCCAGTAGACTCGTAGAGAGGAATGAGTCTTACGTCTGACAATGAAAAGGAGTAAACAATGAGAAAAAATGCATTTGCGACCTCTTCATTGACATTCTTCGGTTATCTACCTCATACATCAAGCCGGTCATTGAAACCCTATTTCATGGCAAGCAGCACCAGCCGTCACACTGATTTTTATGTTTCTCAATAAAATTCTTGTATAATGTATTCTAGTGTATATATATATATATATATATATATATATATATATATATATATATATATATATATATATATATATATATATATATTATATATATGGTCACTATGGGGATTTCGTTTGTCTCTCCGGCCTGCCTCCTGCTTCCAGAAGTCTCTATCTGGCCTTCAATCAAAAAGGTTGCCCGCTTCTGTCGTAGGGTCTTTATTATCTCTCCTTTTTGAAAAGTATGAACGGACGTTGGTGAAATGAATGGGGTTGTTTGTATTCCCAAGTGGGTAAGATTTGTGAAACGAGCAAACTACAGTAATTTCTACATACATAAGAAATCAAAACAAGCGCCTAAAGGTTACAGCCCAAATTGCATAAATAACTGAGGGGAGCTGGTGCACTATTTTAGAAGCACTGAGGCCGGAGGCTAAAATGTTCGCTCTCCTGAATTTCAATGACCGGCTCAAAATTTAATTAATTAAATTAAAAATAGCAATTACCGTCAACGTATAATCTAAATATTTCCTAAGATTTCCCTCCCCCTCTCCCAGGAACAGTTAGACTATTTCAAATTCTCTGTCACTTTTCTTAAACAATTTTCCTTTGTACGAGTAACTTAATTATTTATTTATATTCGTTATTCGAAAAAACGTAAAAGCATCTTTAAAAGAAACGAATCCTAGAGTTTATAATTGTTGATTCAGTAATTATAAAATTTATGTAAAATCTAGAGGTAACAATTGAAATCCCAGTGGTGCTGTAAGTGGTGGTGGTGGGGTAGGCGGTATGGATGTAGGTGGCGGTCGTGTAGGGGGTGATAGTGTAGGTGGTGGTGGTGTAGGTGGTGTGGTGTGGGTAGTGGTGGTATAGGTTGTGACGAAGGCGGTAGTGGTGTTGATGTTGGGGGTGTAGGTTGTGGTTTAGTTTGTGGTGTTAGTGGTGGTGGTGTGGGTAGTGGTGGTGGTGTAGGTGATAATGGTATAGGGGGTAGTGAAGGTGGTGGGGGTGTAGGTGATTTTAGTGTAGTTGGTAGTGGAGGTGGTCGTGAAGGTGCCGTAGGTGGTGTAAGTGGTTGTGGTGGCTGTGTAGGTATTGGTGGTGTAGGTATTGGTAGTGTAGGTCGTGGTGGTGTAGGTAGTAGTGGTAGATGTGGTGATGGTATAGGTGGTGGCAGTGTAGGAGATGGTGGTTTATGTGATGATGGTTTAGATGATGGTGGTGTAGGTGGTGTTTTAAATTTTGGTGTAGTTGCTGGTGATGGTGTAGGCTGCGGTGTGAGTTGCGTAAGTGCTGTAGTTGCTGGTAGGGGTGGAGCTGGTGTAGGTGGTGGTGATGGTGCAGGTTTTGGTGTAAGTTGCGTAAGTGGTGTAGTTGCGGGGGTGAAGTATTAGGTGGTGTTGGTGTCGGTGGTTGTTTAGGTAGGGTGGGGGCGTAGGTAATGTATATGCTCTAGGTGTTGTAGTTGATGTAAGTGGTGGTGGTGAGGTGGTTTTGTTGGTGGTGTTTGTGTAGGTTAGGTTGGTGTAGGTTGTGTAGATGATGATTCGAAAGAAAATTTTAAACAACATTAGGGTTTCAAATTTCGTTAGATTCGACCGAATTGTTATGATGCCATTATAAAAAACAAAAGAAAAGCAAAACGGGAACGACCGACCGATATAGTGAGATGTAGAGTCACCCGCGACTAGATTCGTAGCGACTAAAAACCGAATCATTTACTATGTATTTGAATATCCTCAAAGGTTATAAATGGTTGACTACTTATGGACGATGGTCGATGTTATTTGGAGTCAGACAAGTACAGGATAAAATAATGACTCCTTGAGGTTAAAAATGCTTACGAGTTATAGGGGTCAAGCGATAATAGGGACGCCAAACGTTCTTATGGTAGGCTTCAGCGCAGAGGGGAATTCGTTTGAGGAGGCTTGAGATTAGGTTGGATGGGTTTAAAGGATCGATGCGAATTACCTGTGACAAGGAAATCACAAACGGAAGAATCTCGGATTCTTGATTCGGGCGTAGAACTCTGGTGTCTTGGGTGTAAGAAGGATTCGAGATGGGCGTGTAGCGTGTTTAAGTGGGCCCATTACTATGTCGTGGTATGCAATTATATATATATATATATATATATATATATATATATATATATATATATATATATATATATATATATAGATATATATATATATATATATATATATATATATATATATGGGAACAATGATACGCTAATGGCTTGGTCCGACCAGTTGGAGAACGGCTTCTGAGAATGGGGAGAGAAGTTCGTCCCTCGCGTGTTTGGGTAATAAGGATCAAAAATAAGTGAGTGCAGATTGGCTTAAAGGTTAATTATGGCCGATAGTCGTTCACGATTATTTAAACGATGCTTCAAAAATAAAGTTTAATAACAAAAGAAGGTTAAGTTAATAATGTGAATAATACAAATGTTTTGTAGATACCAGATTATAACGAAGGGGAGGTAATTCAGGGAGGCGAGGATGCAACAAGGGAATATGTTTTGCCTCAAGGTTCTCAATGGAGGGTGGGGGGAGTTATTCATTCTACCTTAGGATGCTGATGAAGAAGGACGGGTTTTACTTCAGGGTTCTCGATGAGGTTGTACTGGACATTCTCAGACGAAGGGGAAGAAAAGGGGACAAAAAATGGAAATGCGTTTTCTCACGTGGATGGTCAGGACATCGGGGACAATTCAAAGGGATATCCTAACTCGTGTCGAACAAGTTTACACAACTAAAATCGATTGATCCGAGTTTATATATACATCAGAGGAAAAAACAAAAAAAAGTTAATTTACAAAGGGGCAATGAAAATATCATACATACAAAAAAAAGAGTAAGTAACAATGACACTTAAAATGGAAATCGCCCCCTAATAAAGGAAAATAAATATACACAAGAGAACGTTTGGCGTCAGAAGAGTACATGAGAAAATATACAGGTAGTGTATATATTACAAAGGGAGACTTCTTACTTTTTTTTTCGTTTTTCTTACCCTCCAAATTAAATGTGCAAAAAGAATTATAGATATACAATAAGCAATAGGAGTGCCTCCTAATGGTCGTTTAGCTGGGGTTAGTGGTCTAGAGGTTACGGTTGAGGCTATCTGCTACATAATTTTAAACGATATTCCTGAAGAAGTAGGCTCCATCGCATTAGGTGCCCGTTATTATTTCTGATATTATGAAGGTATGCAATGGGACGTTGGTCAGTCTCGATAATTAACTACTTCTCTATCAGATCAATTTTAACTTCTGCACACTCCATACGCTAGCCAAAGCCTTCTTTTCTATGACGGCATAATTCTTTTCACGCGGTACTAACTTGCGAATCGCGTAAGCCACAAGCTAGCTTTCGCCGTCCTCACCATACTGCAGGAGCACACAACCAATGCCCTCGTTACTCACGTCTGTTCTGAGTCCGAACGGCTTATTAGGTTTAAGGAGTCTCAGGATAGGGGCGGATGCTAATTTGCCCTTTAAGTGGTGGGAGTATCCTTCGAATTCCACACGATGCGAGCCAGAGACTTCTTCTGGAACAACGCACATAATGGGGCTGCAAGTGTCGCGAAATTAGGGACGAATCTTCTGTAAAACGAGGCCGATCCCATGAAGGATCTGAGTTTTTTTTTTTAGTTCTTGGGAGGGGCATCTCAACTATGGCCCTGACCTTATCTTCTTGGGGTGCAATCTGGTTCTTTCCGATATTAAAAGCCAGATACGTACTTAATCGTGTCATAGGCAAAGTAGCATTTGCTGGGGCCAATCGTGAAGCCATGCTCGCGTAGCCTTATTAACATTGCTTGGAGGGAGACAAAATGGTGGTCCCAATTGCTGGTGGCAACGGATATGTTGTCGAAATGAAAGGAGACGTTTGGCAACCCAGCTAGGATTCTACGCATCATCCTATTATAGTTACTGCTATCCGTTACTAATACCAAGGGAGTCGACGAAAATACATAAGTGTTGCTTCTTCAAAGAGATGTAGATTTTGGTCCTTCAGGCGTTCTTTTACGAGGTAAGAGACCGTTTTGTGGCCGAGGGTTGAATTTGGCGCGTGAATCCGAGCTTTCTCCTACAGGGGGAGGAGGGTTTCGCACTTCTTCTGTGCTCAAGCGAATTCTTCGCTACTGACGATGCGTCACAAGGGGCTTAAAGGGGAGCTTGTCCTTCTGATTCTCTCTTTTTCTGAACCTGCGTTAAAAAGGGGTGAGCCACACGGTTGGGGAACACTTGGAGACACTGTCCGATCAAGACAGCAAAATTTAATAAGGGCTAAAATGACTTCAGCTAGGCAGGTGAAATATTGACACCCAAGGTAGCACTTCCTAATGGGAAAGCGGTTTGCACGTACCAGGTAGTCGTGGACCACAGCAAACTTTTTTGTGGTCAGGGCCCACTGGGCGAAGTAATTCATTTGACACTATGATACACGTGCACCCTGTATCGCGAACGAGAGGGATACTCGGCATCCATTTGCGACTCGGTTTTCAAATTTTAAGCCTCCAGGTTAGCTTTTATCCAAGATAAAATTTACCTGATGTCCAAGGGGGAGGGGGGGAGGTGAGAGGCGATTAGGGGTTGCAAGGAAAGATGATAGGGGAGCAGGAGCGGCGCTCACTTCGTGAACTTGGTGAAAGCAGTTATTCCGGGCGTAGGAATTCCGGGGACAGTTTAGACGCAAGTACCCTTTAACTTCGCACGTAAAACAAACTATCAGACTCCTAGGGAATGATGACGCAACGGAATAGAGAATAAGAGGTTTGGTATCTCTGGTTTCGGATAGAAAAGAACCTCTGGGTTTAGAGGAGCTCGATATGCCTCTTCAATGCACTTCTTGAAGGTGTAGTACCTACGGTCTTTCACAAATGTGCGATTTTTGTGGGCAGCGTAGCCAATAACTGATCTATAAGTGAATTTTAAAAGCGTTTAACCAAAAATTGAAAATTTCACTGGTGGTGTACGTAAATAGACGGAACGTCTGTCCTGGTTGGATACGGGCATTTCGAAATTTTGAATGGTAAAAGTGGGGGTCATGCTGTAAGTCGCCAATAGCTCAGACTTGAGTGTGGAATAGTCGATGGTGACTTCCGAGGGAAGGGAAATGAAAAGGTCCCGGATCTGGAAGCTGAGAAGGGGGAGTAATTTAGCGACACCCTCTGCCTCGACGTCCCAATAATTGACTTCGAAAATTTTATCAAAGTGGGTTAGATAAAATCCAAAGTCCCCACCTTATTTGAACTAGGGGATTCTGTACGCTAGTTAACGAAGAGGGTCTCAGTTCAGGCGCGATTTTTATCCAGTTTATGCTGTGGCATTTTCTTTCTCTTTAAGTTCTCTTTTTTCTGCACTTCCTTACTCTTCTTTTACTCTTTTTTCTGCTCTTTCTTTCATGCATGAAATGAGACCTTTGCACCAAGGACTAGGCCGCGGATTTTTTATATATATATATATATATATATATATATATATATATATATATATATATATATATATATATATATATATATATATTTATATATATATATTTATATATATATATGTATATATATATATGTATATATATATATATATATATATGTATAGATATATATATATATATATATATATATATATATATATATATATATATATATATATATATATATATATATATATGCGTGTGTGTGTGTGTGTGTGTGTGTAGCAGAATGAGGTCAAATGACGGCTACGAGCCCCACTGTATCCACGTGGATCGGGAGATCACCGCATGGAGCTGGTGAAAGAATAGGAACCTAGGCAAGGAGGCGGCTGGCACTGTTATCACTCGCCCAGCTGTAGTTGCCTAGGAACCAATGCCATCTCCCCTCCACCATACACGCGGACACATCTCAGAGAGCATTTGTGCCTTTCTACTCAAAGATTGGATTCGGTTGGACATTCCAACGAACGTAATCAAAATTTCCCCTTCCACAGAAGGAGTCGCCGACTTTTCCTCAGGATCACGCGTGCCTCTTCTTCAGGCGCCTATATAACGCTTTGACTGAGTTTAGAGATCAGCCCTGTTAGAATTCCACCTACTCCAACGGACGAGTTAAAGGACGCTCTTCTCCTTCCCCCACCCAAGTGGTGATTTTGATTCAAGTGAAGGCCAAATCGATCCGTCACTCTGCCTTAGTCAATCGGGAGGTGGGGGGGGGGCTTCGACATCAGTGAACTCTGCCTTAGTTATTTGACAAGTTTCAACATCATTGAATTCTGCCCTAGTCAATCACCAATGACTGACAAGGATTCCCTACTACGAAGACGACTAGTGCTCCCTCGTATGAAGCCAGAGGTAAACCAACTTCTTCCGTCTCATTCACGGTACCCCAACAGGCCCCTTTTCGGCAACGACCGCATAAGGTATTCGTAACCGTTGCCACCTGCAAATAAATCTTAAATCTGGCTTATCCAATTGCTTCATTATTCTTGTGAACGCCCCAGTTTAAAATCCCCCTTTAAATTACCAACTCTATCTGAACTCTTTAATCCCTTAATTAGCTACTTGATCGCATATAGATCTTAAACCCTTTCTGGGCGACCATTCAATTTAATCCCAATTTATATGTAAGTATATGTATATATATATTCTTTTGTTGTTAGGAAAGTTATATTTTCGTCATTGTCTTTCTATTGCAATCCCAGCGCGTACCAGGTACCTGTTAATCTTCGAAAAACCTGCACTCTGAAATATTTCTTTAAAAGGACCCCGCAAAGTAAGAATAAACCATCCCCCCTGGCATACTAACAATTCTCACGTTTGATTATCGGTCTTCAACCAACTTTAGGCCCAAGCCCCAAAGTATCCACGTATATATAAATATAGAGTCTGGCCATTCCACGACCTATACTTATATATACTTTACTCTATTATAAAATCTGCTGATCAGGTGTGTCATGGTCTTTAAAAGGTCTTTGGAGAGATTTTTTTAAAAGCAACCCTTTAACATTATTGTAATTTTCATAGCTGAGTACAGTTTGAGTTGCAAAGACAAAACGAAACAGGAAACAACCCTGCCATATTTATTTTTCGCTTACTGTTTTTATGTGTTTGGACCGACAACCTTTAATAGGAAAATTTTGTAAGCCGACAGAATTTTCCTAGGGTCACTTTAATCTCCAACGGATTAGTAGAGTCTGAGACCTTCGGATCTCAAAAAGACTTCATTATTTTATCTTTTTTATTTTGTTTAATCGTATATTATATTAATGGTTTTATTTGAATAGCAAAGCTTCGGCGTTTAAACAAGCATATTCCTCCGTGTGTCAGTACTTTTGAGTCAAGTCTCATCCGTCCCTTGGTGACAGTCTATTAAAACCCTTTCTGGCAAACAACTTAATCCCTGTGTTACGAACAAAATGTCGTCATTTGAGAGATTTAAATTCCAAGGATAGTCCTTCGCTTTAAGTTCCAAAGACCTTGTCACTTATTTACTGGAAGAGGAGAGAAACTAGAGAGCGTATAATAAAGAACGAGAAGAACTAGACAGACTCAAACAAAACAAAATTAGAGAATTAGCTGCACGCGAACAAAAAGAAACTAGAGAATCAGCTGTACAAAATGAAATTAGAAAGAGCGAAGAACGTGAGAGGTTTCGCTATTTTTACCGGGAATCGAACGTGATCGGATCGAAACCGATTCAGTAAATTCCTAGGTAGGAACCCCTCACCACCCTCCCTTAAAAACCCAGCTTTCAAAGAAGGAGTGGACTTCGGATCTTTTCTCACTTACTTCAGGAAAATTTTGGAATTTTGTCATTGGGACATAGAGACAGACGGTGTAGCTAAGCTTCTTCCTTTACTAAGCTCTCCGTTCCGAGGCCTAGTCGTATCGCTTCCCACTGAAGTTACGCTAGATTACTTCCTCCTCAAATCCGACCTTCTCGAGGCGTACAATATGATGCTTGACTTCAATCGCACCAAATTTCGCCACCTCCGCATACAACCAAATATGACCTTCTGTCATTTTGGATATACTCTTTCTCGTATTTCTAATTTTTTCTTAGACGCATCGAAAGTCCCACACAATTATGAGTCGCTGTTAGATTTTGTTTTAAGGGATCAGTTGCTGGCATCACTAACACCAGAGATCCACTCCTTTGTGAATGATCGTCGGTGCAACTCCTAAAAAGAGTACATAGAAGAAAAAGATATATATGCGGCGAGCCACAACTTATACCCGAAGAAAAATAAAAAGCCTCCCCCTTTATCCCCCAAGAATAAATTTAATAAGTCGCGGTTCCCTCCTAAGAACTCCCCAGAATTCGCCAAGATTACGGGCCCCTTTAAGCCAAGAAGTTTCCCTCCATTGGAACTCCGTGACGTCAAGCCCCTCATAACTAATCTCCCGGCGTCAACTTTTCCCTGTAGGCGAATTATATGTTTTGCGTGCGATGTCGAAGACCGCTCGCGCCCAAATTGCCCCAAAAGTTCCTAATTCTGTGGTAATCCCATTCACCAAGTCCATTAGGTGAATGCTGCTGCCACTTCCCTTCCATCGCGACAATAATCCCCAGATCGAATCTCGTATCCCAGTGCCCCAGAATTCTTCAACAAGAATTCTCCAAGAAATATTAAATTTGAAAACGGAAGCGTTAATGAGTGACGAGTCTCCACCCTCGTCCGCGATACCGGGTGCACGTCTATCATGGTATCGAATGAGCTTCTTCGCCCGGTGGCTCCTGACAACAAAATGTTTGCTGTAGTCCGTGACTTCTTCGGACGCGCAAACTGCTTTCCGATTGTAAACTGTCACCTCGAGTGTTAGAACTTTACCGGATGGATTGAAGTTGTGTCAGCCCCTATAAAATTGTATTTCCGAGTGGCTAGAACAGTGTCCCCATGTCTTACCTGACCGTGTGGCTCAGCTGGTAATCACGAGAGCCCATGCTGAGAAGGAATCCCAGACACCCACTGCACTTGAAAACCCCTTAGGTCGCGATTTCACAGGCGTTATGAGCGCAGAATATACTCAAAGACAGAAGGAGTGCCAACATCTCCTTCCCCTGTGGGAAAAATCTCGGAGCTTCGAGCAGGATTCGGTCCGCGGTAAAAAGAAAGCCTTTTATATTGTCAAAGAAGGATTGTTAGATCGCGCTTGCTCGGATGGCGCCAACCCTGAGATTCGCCCTCTCCGTGTTCCACGTTCGCATTTTCCCCTTTAGAAGTGACGAATCATAACAAAATCCGCTCGTACAAGATCTTACCCGCAGATCCTTGAACCCTCGACGACAAATCATTGTTTCCCGATAGTTCTGGTACGGAAACCAAATAACTGTTATCGCATGTATGCAGATTTTCGTAAATTAAATTCCGTGACCGTTTACGACGCTCAACCTTTTCATTTAATGGACCCAAACCTTCACTTGTTCGAAAAAGCGAAATTTATTAGGCGGCTCTACACCCGATAAATTTGAAATGTAATTGTTACATAGCTATTTGTCCACCTTGTAATTATAAAAACCGCTAGCTAGAAATTAGCATATTAAAATTAATTATGTTATGTCCTTATTTTTTCTCGATGTGTACCAACGAGCTGAAGGACGCTCTTCCCCTTCCCCCCCTCCCCCCAGTAAGGACTTTGATTCATGTGAAGGCTAAATCGATCCGTCAACTCTGCCTTAGTCAATCGGCAACGACTAATAAGGATTCCCAACTCCGAAGACGACTATTATGAAGCCAGAATTAAATCAACTTCTTCCGTCGCTTTCACCGTACCTCAACTGGCCCCTTTTCGGCAACGACCACATGAGGTATTCGTAACCATTGTCGCCTGCAAATTGATCATAAATCTGGCTTATCCAATTACTCCATTATTTGACTGAACGCCCCAGTTTAAAATCCCTCTTTAAATCACCAACTGGATCTGACCTCTTTAATCTCTTAATTCCCCTCCCTGACTGCGTGTAGATCTTTAACCCCGTCTGTGCAATCAATCCATTTAAACCTCATTTCTATGTAAATATATATATATCCTTTTGTTGTTAATAAAGTTAAATTTTCGTCATTGTCTTTCTTTTGCAACCCCAGCGCCTACCAGGTACCTGCTAATCTTTGGCAACTTGCACTCGGAAATATTTGTTTAAAAGGACCCGGCAAAGTAAGAATGAACTATCCTCCCTTGACTCCTAACAATTTCCTCTTTTCACTATCGGTCTTCAACCAACTTTGGGCCCAAACCCAATAGTACCCACGTATATATAAATATTCAGTTTGGTTATTCCACAACAATGTATATATATATATATATATATATATATATACATATATAAGAGGACAATGACACGCTTATGGCTTGGCCTGGCCAGTTGGGAGGGGATAATGAGAATGGGTGAAATTCGTTCCCCCAGTGTGTGAGTAATAATTATCAAAAATATGTGAGTGTAGATTGGCTTACAGGTTAATTATGGCCGATATTCGTTAAGGATTATTTAGAAGATGCTATATAAATAAAGTTAATAACCATAGAAATATTAAATATATATATAAAAGAGAGTTAAGTGAGATACGTGATCAAATAAATAACGGACACATTCGGTATCAGAGTCTTTAAAGGAGTTACACTAAGCCGCAATCTATATAATACAATTGGTTCTGAGGATACTAGATTATAATAAAGTCCGCAGCGTCGAAGTCTTGCGCGGGGTCAACATCGAAGGGGAGATGACTCTAGGAGGCAAGGATGCAACAAGGGAATATATTTCATTTCAAGGTTTTTGATGCGAGGGGGGGTGAGTTACTGATTTTACCACAAGATGCTGATGATGAGGACAGGTTTTACCTCAAGGTTCTCGAAGAGGGAATACTTGCGCAAATTCACGGAAGAACGGCCCTTGTGAAGAGCTGCCAATTGACTGATGCAATGTCCGTCCGTACTCAAATAATCTACGGATGATCCGACTCGTGAACGTAATGTGTCTTTGTGCACAGGCATGCTTTCCTTTCCCTTAAGCAGGAAACCTCCGGATCTACATATAGGTCATCGGTGGTCGGCTAAATTGCCTCTGGCCACGGCGTTCTCTCATGGAACTTCCCAGCTTCAGCTGGTGGCTGTAGATGGAATCCGAGATAAGGAGCGGGTCGAGTAGCCCTTCGGGTTTTCTTTCGTGTCACGAGTAGGGGAGGCGAGCTTAAATCACCCCGGGCGCAGGATATAAGTCTCGCAAGATAAACACAGCTGGTTTGATAAAGACATGTTCATCCGATTACTTCCTTACTCTTCACGCTTTTTTTTCTAGCGTTAAAACCACGTGGCCCTTATGAGTGTTCAAGGTGCTCCTCCAGATCATATTAGACTCTATTCCTTTACATACTACATGATGTGTCTCTGACTGGCGGATTGACTGACTCTCTTCCAGACTCTCTTACTCAATTGTGTCTTCTTTACTTAGTTGACTGTGATTATAGTAGTATATATTTTTGCCAGAGACAAGGGGCGTGGCCTATTATTATCTGTTGTGGTATCCCCTAGAAGAATATTAGTTCCCCACCTCCTAAGATATTTCTTAGGGAGAGAAAGCGAGCCGTTAATCACCACCCCCTCCGACTTCACTGTTTTTGGGCTTGCCACCAGGTCTCTGCATAATTCACGCCAAAGCATGAGGCTGAAATTGAAGGTTACCTCCCTACCGCCCCAATCCCCCACCCCCTTCGAGTCGGGAGATTACTTTGTAGGTTCTCCGTAAACAGTTTTATGGATCCAGCCACTGGTCGTCCGTCTGGTCCGCTCATCCCTGCAGTTGACACTTCTTTAAAAGAACACGCTCGGTTGGTCACGCCCGATAACGAGGGTTCGAGGAAAGCCTCTTTCTCTCCCTGTTTTGGAGAACTCCGGGTATATATACACCCCCTCCAGAATTACAGATAGATTTGGTTACACGTCATGTCCCCGAAAGGAATTCAATTCAACGAAACTCTCTCCCGAGAAGTGTGAGTGACAGTCGCAAGCCACGGAAGAGCTGTACATCACACCCGTGTCTTCGAGTCAGGGAAAAGAGCTTCGTGAGGCAACTTCAGCCTTTCTCAACTGCCTTCGGTTCAAGGATTGGAAAAGCGGTCCTCAGAATCTCTTATGTTGATCTCTTGAGGACAAGAGGCCCGTTAGCTGGGTCAAGTAGAGTGTAGAGAAAACATCTTCTCCTCTCTCCCCCTTTCAAATTTTGACCAGGGACCTCTTAAGGACTAGATGCCCGAAAGTTTGCTTGAACCGAGTTTACAGAAGTCATCCCATCCCCCTTCGAAGTTTGTCCGGTGACCTCTTGAGGATATGAGGCCCGCATCTCGCAGAATACACGTTCGAGACAGTAGTCCCACCCGCTTCTGGTTTGTGGCTATCCCCCGTGAGTATCAAGGTCAGCTAGACCTCCCCCATGTTTGCCCTGCTTTACTCTCGAGGTTCAAAGGAACTAAATCACTCACTATCCTAAATCGCCCATTATAACCATTCAATAACCTACGGTATCTCATTAGTATTCGAAACATATTTTCGTCTTATTCATGCACCCGTATATATCCATACTTTGTGTTGTGCCTTTTATTTATTGTGTATTAAAATCTATTTTTTCGTCGTGTTTGGTATATTCCTTGGTCACAGGGCTGCCATTATCTATTCAACTTGCAATTTTAAAACAATAACAGTTGTCGCCTTGCTTGGCCTACCTTAGAGCCTACGTGCGCATATTTTTGTACACTTGGCCATACTTCGACCTAAAGATATAAATATATATATATATATATATATATATATATATATATATATATATATATATATATATATATATATATATATTTATATAATTTGGCGTCAGGCTTTGGGTCTTCTCCAACTGATTTTAAAGCACTAAGTTCAATTGATAGCAGCTGCATTACCAAGCATATCTGAACACCAATATTTTAGAACAGTTTTCTTTTCGATTAACGGGTAACAACCTAATTTTTACCCCTATTCTTGTGTGGTGTGTCCACAGTTTTTCTAGTTCCTTAAAATAGGATGCTAGCTGAGAAATAATACTAACCGTCTTTTTTGTGTGTCGTGAGGCAGATTTACCCGTTAGTTAGTTATTTATTTGTTTTTGGTGAGTTTGCCCGATTTTTACTAAGAATTTTAATCATTTTTGTGGTTATTAGAATTTATCTTTGTTTTGGGGTAAAGCTTCAATAGCTCTTGTAGCTTTTTAGTGTGCAAAGGCCGGAAGCAGCATATCCGGGGTGTTTTTATTCGATCGCTTTCATAAGCAAGGGCAGATCCTACACTTACTTGGGAACAATTTAATCACTTACGTCCAGGAAGAGGAACGTAACGAAAGTGCGGAGAGAAGAGCAGAGATAAGCGGAAGTTGAAGAAAGAAAATCATAAAGAGAAAAGGAAGCAAGAAAAGCAGAAGCCTAAAAAAGAAAAGCACGGAGAGAAAACGAAGAAAGAAAAGCACAGAGAGAAGCAGAAAAAGAAGAGAATAAGAGATTAGGCCGCATGATAGAGAGAGAGAGATACGCTGTGACCAAGTCGATTTAAAATCCGTAGGTTCTCGAAATAAACTGGCTCAAGTGCCCTCATTAAAACTTCTCGAATACCAAGATTAAAAAGATTTTTACTCTTATTTAACCCACTTCGAGAAAATCTTCGAAATAAAAAATTAGGACTTTGAATCAGATGGTATTGCCCGGTTACTTCTACTCTTGAATCTTCGTCTTCGCGACATATTCATTTCGCTCCCTTCCGAGGCCACCCTTGATTATTCAACTCTAAAGGCAGAACATTTTTCTGCTATTAACATGAATCCAGAATTTTATAGGGTTACATTTCGCTCCACGCGAATACAGCAAAGCCAAACCTACAGGCAATTTGGATTGACGCTTCGGCGTAACTTTCAATTCTGGTTGGATTCCGTCCAAGTATCAAATGATTATGAGTCACTAATTAACTTCATTCTAAGTGATCAACTGATGTCGACCCTCCCTCGCGAACTAAGGGCCTTCATAGCTGGCAGAAGAGCGTCCACTTTCAAGGAGTGTATGGAAGACGCTGACTTTAACGCGTATAATCACGACCTCTACCCCAAGGAGGTCAAGAAGTACCTTCTCCCTTCCCCCAAACACAAGTTTGGGTTTAACCGAAACCCATCCAAGGGTAACAACGGCTTCGTAAAAGTGCAGGTGCCGAAGAAGTACAGGCCTTACTGGCCGCGAGAGCAAAAGGACGTGAAACCCGTGTTACTCCCTTCCAGGCCTAGCAAATACCACCGTAGAAGAATTGTATGCTTTATCTGGGAAACACCTGCGCACTTAAGTTACAATTACCCCCAAAATTCTCAACTAAGGACCTCGTCGAGTCACCAAGTCCAACAAATCTCTGCTGCACTCTCGCCTAATCTGCCAGCCGCATCACCAGCGGCCCCTGCTCACTCTCTCTCCCGAACAGGTAAATTTCCTGTTGAGTAAGAGTTGAATGGTGGGCTTCAGTTTGAAAATGGCGCAGTAAATGGTTGCCAATTGTCAACATTGGTTAGAGTTACAGTTTCCACCTGTATAGTAGTTTCGGACAAACTACTACCCCTGTAAGTCCCTAGCATAACAGGTCCCCGTTGGTGCATGAAATTTTAGGTCGTGCCACCAGGTTCCCAGTGGTACGGTGCCATATTGAGTGACAGTACTTCACCGTATGGGCCGATGTAGTCGTGGCCCTGGTGAAATTCTGCTCCGTCCTCATTAGACAGAGCGTACAGCTCTCCCAAAACGCAAGTTCTTAGCTGGGCGTTACCAGGGCCCAGGCCAAGAAGGATGACTCCCTTTCTGTACCTCTATCGTCCTCAGACACCGACCTCGACACCAGTGTTCAATATGCTGAGGCGCTGAAGAATTGCCCTCCATTATAACCCCTGTGGGAAAAAGAAAGGATGAAGGAGACTGAAAAGCTGCCAGACGATCGGAAGATCGAATACGGCGTGAAGGACGCATTAGTATACCGTTCTTCTTTTTAACCGGAGAGCTCCCCGAACAACGCGTTATGTTTACAGCGAACGAATATCGATCCCATTCTAAAGATGGCTCATGATTGCTTAGTGGCCGCACATTTCGGCCCTAAAAAAACGTCACCGCGAGTTTTTAAAAATTTATTTTGGCCAGGAGCGGCCAAATAAATTATCGACGTCTGTAAGTCCTTTGACCTTTGCCAGAAGGTCACTCCCAAAAGGCGTGTAGCCCCCTCCCCCTTCAAAGGATTCCAAAAGTGGCCGAATCCTTCGCTTGGGTCACAATCGACTTAATAAAACACATTTGTCTTCCGTCAAGTGTGGGACATTCCTATCCCCTTAAACCTCTGTGTCTGGTCCAAACGGTGTGCGTAGAAGCAGATAAAAAGTATCCCCTGCTGTCTCTTCCTTTCCCCCAAGCGGGACATCACTCCGACTTGGACGTGAACCTCAATCTCTTCCTTAATGAGAAGGCGCAATTGCTTGCCTTATTGGAAGGCTTTGCCTTCACATTATATCGTCATTTAGTGCCGACCTTTGCTGCCATAGCCTCTCCTCTTAACGAAATGATTAAAATAACGGCCCCCGATCCAGTCAATTGGGCTAGTTAAAGAACAAGCTAATCTCTGCCCCTATCTTGAGATTACCGAATCTAAATAAAACATTAGGTGTTCGTACCGATGTCTCTCAGGATGGGCTAGGTTGTGCTCTATTCCAATATGATGACGATGGAGTGGGATATCCTGTAGGATATGCTAGCAGGAACTGTCCCATAGCGAAAAGGCGTATGCCACCATAGAGCTTGAAGCGTTAGCCATAGTCTGGTATATTCGTAAGTTTAGGATGTATCTCATAGGTAAAGAATTTATTGTCTAAAGTGATCACAAACCTCTGGCGTACCTAAAAAGCTATAAAATCCAAAATGGCCGTTTAATGCGTTAGAACATACTGCTCATGGAGTACCAATTTTGGATCATGTATCTTAAAGGCACCGACAACTGCCTAGCCGAAAGCTGGAGTCGGAATCCAATATAAGACCCCCCTCCAACATCCTGAGTGTATACTAAAATTCGCGTTTGATTCATTTTTTCCTAAATACTATTTTTGTCTTCTTTTTTTGCCCTGTTGATGTTTTATGTGCTTAAATATAGATCAAGTTATCTGGGTTACAGATATTTAAATCCCGTGTAGTATCATGTTTTTTTTCTTCTGTTAAGAAACGATGAAAGTGTAGACATTTCTTTCGCTCCAAAGTGTTCTGTGCTGTAAAAATGTCTTTGGATAGAGAGGAGTGTAGAAGTATCTCCTAGAATAATATTAGTTCCCCACCTCCTAAGATATTTCTCAGGGAGAGAAAGCGAGCTGTTACTCCCCCTCCCCTCCGACTTCACCCTTTATGTACTTGCCGCCAGGTCTCCACAAAATTCACACCAAGGCATGACGCTGAAATTGAAGGCTACCTCCCCGCCTTCTCAATCTCCTACCCCCTCTTCTTCGGGTCGGGAGATTACTTTGTAGGTTCGTCGTGAGCAGATTGTTTGGCTCCAGCCGCTGGTCATCCGTCTGGTCCGCTGATCCCTGCCGTTGACACTTCCTCGTAAGAAGACGCTCGGTATGTCACGCCCAATAACGAGGGTTTGAGAAGGCCTCTCTGTCTCCCTGTTTTGGAGAACTCCGGGAACATATGCACCCTATCCAGGATTAGAGACAGATTTGGTTAGACGACACTGCCCCTAAAGGAATTCATTTCAACGAAACTCTCTCCTGATAAGTGTGATGATGGTCGCAAGCCAAGGAAGAGTTGGACATCACACCCTTATGTTGGGGTCAGGGAGAAGAGCCTCGTGAAGCAAAGTCAGCCTTTTTCAACCGCCTTCTGATCAAGGATTGGAGAAACCGCCCTTCGAAGTTCTTCTGGTGACATCTTGAGGCCCGTTAGTTTGCTCAAGCCGAGTGAGGAGGAATTATCTTCTCCTCCCTGCCTTTTTAAGTTCGACCGGTGACGTCTTGAGGATAAGAGGCCTAATAGCTCGCTCGACTCGAGTTAGGATAAGTCATCTCCCAAACCCCTTTTAAAATCGTCCGGTGACCTCTTGAGGACAAGAGGCCCTCCTCTCGCAGAACACAATTTTGAGAAAGTAGCCTCACTCGCTGCTGGCTTGTGGCTACCTCCCGTAGGTACTCAAGGTCACCCAGACTTCCCCTTATTTTGCCCCTTTTTACTCTCAAGGTTCAAAGGAACTAAATCACTTCCTACGCTAAATCTCTAATTATAACCATTCAATAACCCAGGTTATCTTATTAGTATTCGGAAGCTAATTCCACCTTATTCATGTTCCCATATATATTCATATTTATTGTTTTGCCTTTTTTTAGTGTGTATTAAAATCTATTTTTGTCGTCGTCTTTGGTGTATTCCTTGGTCATGCAGCTGCTGCTATCTATCAAATCGCACTCACTCTCAGAACAATATCAGTTGTCGCCTTGCTTGGACAACCTTAGAGTCTGGGTGCGCATATTCCCGTACACTTGGCGATTCTTCGACATTATCCACTGATGTTGTTTTGGTGGAGCCTATTACAAGTTTGGGTTCTGCCTATTTCACTTCTTCTTAATTCGTATCTAAGGAGATAGAGATTTTGTTTCTGGTCAAAATACCAAAGACGCGACTGGGTTTGGCAGTCCCTTGCTAGCAAACAAAGTCCGCTGCTGTCGTGTTTTGGTTCTCCACCTGCATTCAAAGCTTTTTTTAAAGCTAACAACTTTTTATGTTTGTGACGATGTGCCTGTTTGCTGCGGTCTCAAATTCATTCTTATTGTTTAGAGTATAATTGATATATTATTCACATTCATTATTTCTTAACTCATGTCTAATTCTGCTATAAGTCTTTTTCTCATTCTAGACGGGATCGTTATTACAAGGCATATTACTTTAGTAATTAATGCGTGTACCTAACTGTAAGATTTTGAAGTTCCTTGTTGGCTCTTCTCGATCTTGCAATTTGGGTGCTACAAAATAATCCCCAGCAAGCGTTTATCCTTCTCGATAACCCTATATTTTAAGAACGAGATTTTTGGAAGGTTTGAATAAGAATATTTCTTTTACTCTGGTTGTCACCAAAGTATATTTAAAATTTTATTTTTCAAAGTTAATTCTAATAGTCCTTTATAATATCGAAAAAGGAAAATGGTGAAGTTCAGAAATAAATATAAGTATCGAATTTTTGTGATTTTTTAAAAACTATAAGAATTACAAATGGTGAAGTTGAGAAAATTTATTAAAATTTTGGCATGGAAATTATTAGAGCAAATTTAGATCTAGAAAAAAAGAAAATCATGATAGGCCGTAGGCCACAGACCGAAAAGCGCAAGCTCCTTCTGTAAGGAGGGGTGGCGAAGCTGCTCCTTTTGTTTAACTATATTAAAAGATAATTGAATTAAACCCACTAAGGCGAAACAATTACATTAAGAAAACATGTTGAATGTTATTAAATTGCTCGTGTGCAATAATATAACAATTATTAGATTCAATAATAATTAATTCCATTTATAATCTATTAAATACTTCAGTATGTGTGCGGGCTGTTTATATGAAAGACGAACTAGAAGGTTCCTTATAATGAAAACTCAAATTAACATGAGAAACAGCTTGATGATTTTTCGAGTTCTCGCCGAATAAAGAATACTCAATCCAGCTCCAAGATTTCTTTACTTTTGGCGAATTTTATGATCACCTTTAATCAACCTACAATCAGGTAAGTAGAGAACTCTCTATTCTTTTTGAGTCATTGTCTCGCGTATAAGGCCATCCCAGAAGAAGCAAACCAGTAGTCACCAATGCGGAACACGAAGGCTATTTGGCTACGCGAAGAATGGTACCAAAATTCGATGACAAAACACACTCGGTAAACAGGTCACTCTCAAAGAGCCTACACAGCTTATTCCTTATATGTCCTTCTAATTTTGAGGAACTAAATGTTGGACTATGGCAGTGTGAAATCATTTATTTACTAGTTTAAAACGATTATTTATAGTTTACTTTTCGGTTATCTAACTTAAATATTTAGTCATAATATATGTTAGTGAACTCGTTTAATATTATTTACTACCCTGCGCAAATGCTAATCTTTCAGTGAAAGAAAATAAATGTGGCTAATATTTTATCCCTATGATCTATATCTACGTTCAAGAAATAATTTCATTGCTGGACGTATTCCAATATTTCAATGTATATGGCACTTATGTTGACAATAAATTTACCTCATACTTAGTAAAAATGAGATCTCACATTCGATTTATAAAGGGGTAGAATAATATCGTTCGTAGAAGCTTATTAGCCTTTGTTTGGAAATTTTTAAACATCTCGAAATTAAAATATTTTCTGATATTATCTTGACCAATATGATATGCATACCTTACACTTGTCTACGTCGAATTGCATATGCAAATGTAGCAGAATGAGGTCAAATAACGAGCACGTGCCCTTCTGTACCCAAGTGGATCATGAGATCACCGCATTGAGCTGTGAAAGCATGGCTGAACCCTGGTAAGGAGGCAGCACGAAGATTGAAATCCGTTGGACATTCCAAGCAACGTAATCACAATTTCCCCTTCCCCAGAAGGAGTTGCCGACCTTTGCCCAAAATCGCATGCGTCTGAGGGCCATCACAGCGATCTCACCAGGCGACTATATAACCCTTCGACTGAGTTTAGAGATCATCACTGTTAGACATCCCACCTACTCCGGCGATTGAGCTGAACGACGGTCGTCTCCCCCCCCCCCAACGGCGATTTTGATTCAAGTCGAAGGCTAAATCGATCCGTGAACTCTGCCATAGTCAATCGGCGATACCTAACGAGGATTCCCGACTCCGAAGGCTCGACAAGTGCTCCCTCATCTGAAGAAAGAGGTAACTTGACTTCTTCCGTCGATTTTATCGTTCCCTAACTGGCCCCTTTTCGGCAACCAGCACGTAAGGTAATCTTAACCGTTGATGCCTGGAGATTGATCTTGAATCTGGCTCACCCCATTGCTCCATTAATTTTGTGGAAGCCCCGGACTAAAATCCCCCTTTAAATCATCAAACTGAATCTGACCTCTTTGATCCCTTAATTAACCTACCTGTATCACGTGTGGACCTTTAACCTCGTCTGCACCACCATTCCCTTTAAACCCAATATTTGTGTAAATATAAATATCATTTTTGTTGTTAGTAAAGATATATTTTCGTCATTGTCTTTCTTTTGCAACACAAACTGGTAGCAGCTACCTGTTAATCTTTGGCCAACTTGCACTCTGAAATATTTGTTTTAAAAGGACCCCGCAAAGTCAATAATAAACCATCCCCACTGGACTCATAACAATTTGTCTATTCACTAACGGTCTTCAAACAATTTAGGCCCAAAACTCTAAAGTATTTAAGTATATATATATATATATAGAGAGAGAGAGAGTCTGGCCATTCTACGACAGCGAACTATCCGATAATTTTAATGCTTTATCTAAGTCTTTTTGCAAGTTTTCAGTCACTGAGATATTTTTCCATAGTCCGAAGTTTTGTGCCATCTGCAAATGTGGAAATTTTGCATTCAGAATTCCTGTTAAAATCATTATGTAAAATTAAAAATTAAGGCTTGGAGACAGATATTTGAATCAAAATACTTGTTTGCTCTCAATTCTTATGTTACTTTATTTAGATTATATCTGATATTTACTTATCCCCAAGGGTCAGTATGTATATTAATATATATTTAAGATCTTAAAAAAAATGTTTCTTACTAATATATATAATAACTGGGTGTTTTCTCAATATTACAATGTATTCTCGGGTATAACACATGATATTTCTTCTTTCTTTCCTTTTCAGGACATGTGTTTTCTCTTTCAGATGTCTAAGATATGTTGAAGAGGCAGTTAACTACCTGTTTTCATTAGCTAACAAAGAAAATGGTACAGGAATTGAAATTGCTTTAAAGCCTCCAGAAGATGAAGAAGACTCTGATGCAGACGACGCTATGAGGATATAGCTTTTGTGGTTCAAGAAAATGTCCGATTGTTGGGGGCAAGACTTATGGCACCACCTACATATAAATCTGACAAACCTAAAAAGTCGCACTGGGCCTTCTTCTGAATGAAGAGCATCATTTATTGAAGAACAAGAAGAGTTTGGGTGTGATGAACATGTAGCAGCCTTTGGCCCACCGAGGAAAAACAAGCAAAATAGCTCGAAACCTGTTTATGACTGGAAGAAATGGGAATTACAGATTTGTGAGAAAGGTGATGCCCTAAGCTTGCAGGAAGTACATAAACCATCCATTGGAGAAAATGAGTAGATTTACACCTGTGTACATATTCAGGTACTTTTGAGACACATTATTGATTGCGGTGATCAAGGCAGAGACAAACCGTTATCATCAAGTTAAATTCCGGAAAGATTCATGTGTTACTCAAGAAGAACTGCACCAAGTACTTGGCATCTTTCTTCTCTCAGGTTATAAACAAGTTATAAACTGACTGTTCTATTAGGCGAAGCAAGCGGACACTGAAAATTTTACTCTAACCTAGTGTGGAATGACAATAAACAGATTTTATGAAATCGTGCTAAACCTGTACTTTGTGAACATTAAAAGAAGCCTTCAGATGAAAATATCTTTAAGATTCGCAGTCTTTTTGAACATTTCATTAAGCTCTTCATGGATATCGCTCAACCACCTCCTATGATATGGGCTAATAATGAAGCCATGGAACCATATTATGGGTGACATGGATTCAAAAAATTTATTAGAGGAAAGCCCGTGAGATTTGGCCACAAATTTTAGTGTCTGCTCTCATGAAGGACTGTAAATGAATTTCCGTTTGTATCAAGGAAAAGTCTTTTAGTTTAATGAAAGAATACCTGTGGGTTAACTGTTGTCCATGCATTGGCCAAAGAAACAGTAACTTAGGGTAGCAGTGGATGTGTTGACAACTTTTTTAGAAAACTGCCTCTTCTCCAGTCTTTCCAAGAAACTCATATTAGTTTGATAGGTACAATTCGTAAAGATAGAGTCAACGATGTCCAAGGGGCAGACATCAAGAAAAAAGAGATGGGAGGCTGAGCTGTTTCAGGAAAAAGAAAAGAAGGTGACTATTTGTTCTTCGAATGACAACAGCGATGTTAGGTTGGCAACAAACAGAAGTGATAGTGCATCTCTTCCAATGGGCAAATGCAAACTGTGTTAAAAAAATAAAATGATAGTAATCCCTCAGCCAAACATTGTGAAAGTACAACATAGAAATGAGAAGAGTAGATCTGTTTGATCTGTTTAGGGGAAAGTATAGAGTTAAATTTAGGAAGCGAGTGTGGTACTTTCCTCTTTCTCGCGTTCTCTTAAATAGCTCAATTGTAAATGTGTGGCTACTCTACAGAAAGATTCACAAGGTGTCACAGGTAGCGATTCTGAGGGAAATTGTCAATGAGAAACCATGTAGACTTCTGCCCCTAACTTTAACTGAGTATTTATGCTATGAAAGAATGGATCATTGTGTTGTGATGGGAGATACTCAACCGCGGTCTGGTGTATGTAAGAAGAATGTGAAGCCTAATTGCTTCAAATGTGATGTGGCACTGTGCATCAATTGTTTTGTTGAGTATCACATAAAGAAATAGAAATCTGTATTTTTCACTCAACTGATGTAAATGCCTATGTCAAACCTCATATAATATACTGTCATAATTTATCAGTTTCATAAATTTATGCTTGAAAATATTAGTAAGCTTTCATGGAATTTTGTTTTAACTTATAAGAATCTTATTATAGAATGCAACTTTATATTTATTTGGGGGATTCTTGTAATAATTTCATTATATATACATTTTTTTTGTAAATACTCTCTCCAACCAAATATATATTAAATGAGAGATGGTTCAATACATAAATCTTTCATTTAATCCAGATCCATCAATAAATTTGATCATATCAATGCACAGTGACTAAAATTTAGAATCAAACCAAGAGGGTGATCCATAGAACCAATTAAATTGGGAGAGCTATATTTCCTTATTGGAGGAGCAAAGTTGAAAAATATCATGCATAATTTAGATGATAGAGAAGAGTATTCTGTGTTAAAAAGTTAACTCTAGAGGCTCTACGATCCAAACTTTAATACTGGAATCCAAGAGTTTAAGAAAGATTAAGGTAAGATAAATGGGGCGATTACTTCCAGGATCAGTTTTTATTGCCCTTTTGAAAATTGGTGACATTTGTATAAAAGTTTTTAAAAGTTCGGTTTTATCTTCTATAAACTGGATCGGATTGATTTTAGCTGTACCAGAAGCTTTAGAAATGTTCACTTTCTTATTATTGAAACTAATTGCATTTTCGGTTGTCAATATTGAAAAAGTATCTCTTCGCCAAAATATATTGCATCTTGGACACCTTAAGTGGTTCATGAGTATATGCATATCTATAAAAACTCTTTGGCTTCTGTTTTGTCAATAGCTTTAGTTCTGTTACATATTTTATCGTGCTTACTATTATATTTTGCTTGAAATGGCAGTTTGATTCCCTACAATATAGCTGTTGTTTTAAATGTATACAATTGGTTACTTTCCATGTGCAATTTATTTTCCAGTATTTATTCACATCTTTTCGTTGTTCAATATGATCCTCTAATTTAAGAATATACTATATATTCTAAGTAAAATTAACTGTGAAAATCATTTTACATTAGTTGGGCGTTAGTAACATGATTTTTTTTATCCTGAATTTAAAAGGTTTAAGTGAGAATGAAGAAGATATGAATTGAAAGATTTAAAGTTTAAGACGAGATGATAGCTCTCGTGAATATTTGTAGATATATTTATATTTAATCAAATTATATTATGATCGCCGTTCCAGAGTGTTTCGCTAACGTTTTTATTCACAACTAATTTCTTTTTGATTTTCTAAATTAAGTTTAAGATATTCTACGCACATCTTGGCTGGTATACTTTTTCCATCAGAAGTTATTATCCCTAAGAGTAAATATGAGAAGGCAAGTTCTTGAACAGTTTGAATTTTCTTTCCCCAATTATTCGTTTAGTTAAAGTATAATTTTCTTAAAATGTTTAACATAAGTAAACTTTTTAAATTAATGGCTATTATTCAAAGTTTTAGATTATTTTTTTAGAAAAAGGATCGTAAAAGAGAGATTTTCCTACATTATTAAAATTAATGCTTTTATCATAGTTCTTTCTAAGAGTTTAGGAATACTAAATATATGTATCTAAAGTTATAGAATTTATAAAAAAAAACAATTACAAAGAAAAGAAAGAAAGTACCCTAGGAGACCTTACGGTCCATTCAAAGAGGGTAAAAAACAAGTCGTGATGTTTTGAAAATGAATTAGAAGTAAGCATAGCTGTTTTTTTTGTATTTTTTCGTATATATAATCAAATTAGCTTAAAAAGGAGCTCTCAAGATTAATTCTTCTGTATATCCAAAGAATTCCCCTAAAAGTATTGTATTACCTTTAGTCATAGAAAATAAGCATGGATCTGAAAAAAGACCAAGCGTAAATTATTAGGAGATAAGTACTGGAAACCTTTTATTTTTTTTATTTTAAAACCCCGTTGCTAGAGACACAGGCCAAAGGCCACAGACGGAAAGTCTGCCTGCGAAGCGCAACCGCCTCCTGTAAGGAGGAGTGGCAAAGCCGTTCCTCTTGTTTATTTATAATCTGGAATTTCATACTTTGCATAGGCCGCCGTTTCATTTAGAAAAACTACGTTTGGAAAATTTAATATAGCCGATAAGAGAATTATTAATATATGAGGTTCTTCCATATCAATGACAAAATTGATTGACTCCATAATTTTTATTGTCCCAGGTGCATCCATGTCCAACTTTCCTTCATGCCTTATGCAATACTGTAGGAAAATCCCTAAATTATTATTTGAATTTCAAAATTTCCTAGCCTTGCAAAACCAACCCCGTACAAGTACATAAAAATGTTCAGAATAGCTGACTGCGTTAGTAAAAGTAGTACCATTGAAAAAAGAATTGTGAGAGAGAAGAGAGATGGAAACAGAGAGAGAGAGAGAGAGAAATAAAGACTGACAAAAGAAATATAAAGAGATAAAGAGAGACAAAAGAAAGAAATAAAGAAAGATAGAAAAAAGAAAAGAGAAAAAGTGAGAGATAGAAAGAAATAAAAGGAGAGAAATAAATATAGAGCGAAAAAACTTACGGATTAGTTTGACTTTTGAGTGAAATATAGAAAATATACTTTTGTAAATTGGAGCAAATTGATATTCTCTGATAAAACGCCATTGCACTTGTTGAGAAAGCTTCTTTGGTAGCCAGAATCTGAACGCTGTGCTTTTATCAGGAATCATATTTACTATCTTAAGCTATATAATGCCTACAATAAATAGTAGAGGAGTTTCTCTTTGTTCCTCGGCATGTTTTGAATTAAAGAAAGCGTACTTTAGAGGCCTCACAATTTTTTAACCGAATAATCACCCAATGGAGGGTATGAATTTCAGAAATTTTTAGAATACGAGCTTAAGAGAAATCAGAAGTGGGTACCTTTCTCAATGTAGCAAGATATACGCGGATATATTGATGACAACCTGAAAATTGTCACAGTTATTTTTTACTTACCTGTTAATATCTAGTCAACCTTTCATTCTCATTAATTACATTATGTAGGAGTGTAGACATGCTTTCGTCCAATTTGCTGGAGAAACTAGCGTCTATGTCGAGGATCCACATATTCTTAATCGCGTACTTGAGAGCAGGCATATCGAGGATCCACATATTCTTAATAGCGTACTTAAGAGCAGGCAGGGAAGATGTTAGTTAGCTCTCAGCTTTCTTTTCATGTACTAAAAGCAATTTTCTAGGGGAATTACAACAAGAGTGCTGCGAGGGCATTCACAACTCTGAATCACCTTCCCAGTTATATAAACCGAATTTATAAAAGGCGGTGGGAAGGGGCGAAGCACGTTAAGAAAGTTTTCAAATTCGAGGAGGGGGAAATAATTGAAAAGATGATCCTCCAACTCAGTTTTGTAGCCCTCTGGATTCAATGTTTTGTTCTTGAAAAGAAGGAAGGAAAACAACCCTCTTCTCTCCATAGAACGACTAAATCAACTTGATATTTTTTATTGGGGATAAGTATTAAAATGTGATCAGATTGCTTGATTTATAGGTGAAATAAATATTTAAATATATAGCAAATGATAAACTAGATGTATTAAAGCAATCAAGCCGAAAGTGTTAATTGTGCTTTACTCTTTAAGAAAATACAAATACAAATTTAAAAACAATGAGTGAGACAAGATCACGCTATCTTTGATTTTTTTCTGTAGGGTTCGAAAATATAATCAGTACTCTGGAATGTGAATATAATAGAGTTAGAATTGATTCGATTAATTTAAATGACCTTTATTCTACTAAAAAATATCAAATTATTTTCTTGAATTATCGAAGAATTACATTTATGTAAACTACATTCTCGAAAGTTTCTTCCATGACTAGGAGTAAGAAGGAAGTTTAAAAATCCGAAAATAATGATCACTAACTCTGCTTAAAATTGAGAAGTTTTAATTGGTAATCAAATTTTTCAGCCAGTAGAATAAAACATTCAATCATACTATGTTAGAGGACCTTTGTTCCTGGTTATTGTTATTTTCCAACATTTTGGAGGGAAAACAATAGAAAATAACCATTATTTTTAAGGCTTAAACAAAACGAGTTGAATTAATACAAGTTTAGTTAAACTTCAGTAGGAATAATATTAAAACAAGTAAAAAATATAGAAGTGAACGATTTTCATTGATTTCCATTTATAACGTAAATCACTTTCTCGTGCTATCTATATTCAATGTTCAGTATATCGTTGAGGAAGCCCTCCCCATGCTTCCTTGAGTGTGCTCCCATATTCGCCTTGAACTTTTCAAGATGGGCACTAAAGCTATACACCTTCAGAGACATCATGCAGCTCATGTGCCATGGTTTTTCACTAAGTTTATAACCAGTTCCACACTTCGAAACAAAACTCTTCCACGTTCTTTTTGCTTTTTGTAAGCTTACAAGGGAATTCTGAACACTCTGATATTCCTGATTTTGGTCCAACTAAGCCGGATTTGGTCCTCCCCGAATTTTGGGATTCTGGCATTTCTTCCTTCTTTGAGACCACTTACGTTTCCACGGCAAGCTGCTTCCGGAGGAAATGGAAAGAAGGATATGGAAAAGCTCCTCTGACCAATGGAGAGGAGGACCGCTTCTCTCTTTGTCCCTCTCCAGGAGCAGGCGAAAGGTCGGCCGGATGTTTCTTTGGTCACTTAGGCTGACAGAGTGCATGGTTGTGAGTCATGTGGGAAAAGTCATGGCTTGCGTCTCTCAGATTTTCTCATTGATTTGAAGTAGTATAAAATAAATGTTTTTTCATTGTATGTACTGTTTATTTTCCCAGATATCGTATTTGTTTATAATAATTATATAGAAATTAATACAAGTAGATACATTTTACTACTTTCCAGTTCTTTCCACGCATTTGCTGTTAGTATTTGGCCTCCATAGAAATGGAGGTATGCGGTTTGATTCAAGTTTATATAATTTCTTTTTCCCTTGTATATCATTTATCTGCTACAGATTAGTTAATGCAATAAAGTTTCGTTTCGTTTCGTGACAATTTTCTATTGTTACGACCCGGCAAGACTTCTCAGCTGTATATATATATATATATATATATATATATATATATATATATATATATATATATATATTAGGAATATGAAGACCCAGGTGATTACACTAATCATTTATTGGCCGGACGTTTTGGACCTTCACTAGAACCATCTTCAGCGACTGTGTCGACTAATGATCACTAAGCACTTAGGTTTCTCTCATACGACTGTTATTCCCATCTCTAAACCTGAAGCCTCCTCCATCAGGCAACATTTGGAGTATCACGATCATCCTCTTAATTCTGATTCTTTTACCAGATTATCTTTAGTGTTAATTTCTCTCGACTTGAAAATCTTAGAGTCACTGTATATCAATAAAATAAATCCACACCTAAAAAATTACTCCTCCTCTATTAAACTATTCAATATATATTACCAACCAACAATTCAGTGGATTAACTAGCCACCAGACCAACCGAACAAATTTCGTTAGTAGTTTTTATATCTTTAGTTAGTTGATTTCTCAACTACAACGATAAAGGTTAGTCACTCTTTTTAATTCATTTGTTTTCGGATTTTTTGTTGTTTTTAATAATTTAATATAATTAGTTATTTTATTGTTTACACCAGTTACCTTTAATATTTGATATTCAAGTCTTTTTATGTTATAACTTTACTTCTTTCTATTATTTTTTTTTAAAAATTACACTGAATAGTATAAATTAATTCAATATATTTTTGGTGTTTTTACTTTAATCTCAATAATTATCGATTTTATTATTTTAACTTATCTTCATCCTCTTTTTAACCAATATTTAATGCATTCTTTCAACTGTTATCGTTAATATTCCTTCCCCTTCTCATTAGTCGATACAGTCGCTGAAGATGGTCCTAGTGAAGGTCCGAAACGTCCTGCCAATAAATGATTAGTGTAATCACCTGGGTCTTCATATTTGTAATATATATATATATATATATATATATATATATATATATATATATATATATATATATATATATATATATATATAAATATATATATATATATATTTATATATATATATATATATATATATATATATATATATATATATTTATATATATATATATATATATATATATATATATATATATAATTGTCACGAATGCATGTCCGGATGCATATTTTAAGAGCGCTCTTAATCTTCGATCAAAATTTGCATGCCAAATACTAAAGTGGTTGTTATCAATATTATGTTCATACATTCCCTTTACAACTCTCAAACGTTGCTTTAGCGAATATTCTGATATCTGACTCACGCGCAATAATTACTTTTGCCCTTCATGCTCCCCCTTTTCTTTCACTAATCGAATATCCCTCTTAAACTTTATAATTCCTAGTATTCACTTATTTAACTAAAAAGCTTCAAAAATATCACTAGTTTTCGCCTATTAAATTATGGTACCTTACGCCAAAAACCTAATAACAGGGCTCTAAAGACCCGCACTTAAGAGTTTTTATGAGAGATAGAAGGAATGTAAATTTTCACCAAGCGCTTTGTAAGCTGTTTTTTTTCCTATACACTTCCAATCCTCTGTTCGGTTCATGCACGTCTGCATAATTTATGCCTCATATCGACAACGGGCGGCTCTGTTTAACCCACACCTGGATAAATTTTAGGATTTTTTCAGTTGTTCTCGATTAGATCTTTAAGTCTTTGCTGGTTAGAAATTCTGTAAAACGAATGGGATTATCAAGAAAAGAAATATTATTTAACAACCGAAATTACAGGCTAGTTTTGGGGCATGTGGCTGGAAGAATGCTTAACCCGTCTAAATATGCGTCCCTTATAATACGAAGGCAGCTCAGCTCGTATGGTATGCCCATAAACCCAAGTACTATTCTTGTGAAAGAAGGCTTAAGATAACACAAATAATGATAATAATACTAATAATAATATTTATTTAGCGCGTTTATCACTATTCGCCAATCTGGCCAAGTTTCAAAGGCGCTGGATGGTACATTAGGGTTTGAGTGACTGCACAAAGAGTCTGATTCAACCCAGAAATTGTGGACAAACCACAATGTCAATTTGGAAATACCATACATCTTTGGTTAAGCGATTAAATAAATTATGGTATACATAGCACCGTCAGTAATTAGGAGCATTTATTAGAAGCTAGTGTGTTTAAAATATACAAATACAGTTCGGCTAATAAATAATTTATGGTATACATACCACCGTCAACAATTTGGATATTAATAGAGTTAATTGGAACCTACTGTGTCCAAAAATACATATATGCATACATATATGTATATATACACGCATACACACACATATATTATAAATTATAATCCAATGACATCGTCTTTGAATCAGGGTCATAAGCTGAGAGAAACAGGTGCGTTTTCAACCTTTTCTTGAATATATCAACTGATGGAGCACACTTTATATCCATTGGCAATTCGTTGTAATATTTAGGGGCAATATATGAAAAAGCTCTGCAAGAGTAGGAGTTCCCTCTCTCTACAAATGGTACAGCCAGACGAGTAGGATCGTCCAATGTCAGAAGAGCAACATTACAGTTCGAGGAATAGTGAGTAATCATCTCACGAATATGGTATGGCTTTCCAAATTTAATGATAGTAAAGAGACTCGTCTAATCCTGTCATGGTAAGTAGGAGAAAAGTAGTGATGAAAATGATTGATACAACAAAATCGATCAACCTCTAAATAAGGAATAAAAATAATTCATATACTTTAAAAAACATCAAACCTAATTTGCAATGAAAAGAATTGATAGAACAAAGCCCGATCAACGGTAAATTAGAGATGGAAAAAATGAGAGAAATAAACTCATTAACCTTAAACTCGCGATGCAAAGGAATCATAAAACTCCCATTAACCATAGATCAGAGATGAAAAACTTTGTGGCAACATATACAATTATCCCTAATTTTATGAGATGAAAAGAAATGATGCAACAAACCCCCATTAACCCTAATTTAGGGCTGAAAATATTTTATACAGCAAAGACAATTATCCCTCAATTAGAAATAAATTCTCCAAATAACGCATCAGCCATAAATTAGCGATGAAAAGATTGCTAAATCTAACTTATTAATTCTAATCTAGAGCTGAAAAAGTTTGACGAAACAAACTTCATCTCCCTTAAAATGAAAAGGTAATATGGTGGTTTAGGGGAATTATTTTGATGGTTTGCTTGGATTCAAGGTGACTTCACTCATAAAAAATCCTTCTTATTAATCCCCCAAACAGCCTCTAATTATGAGACACCAAAACTTTTGTTCTGAGTTGTTATAGAATACGCTTCAAAAAACCATTCAAGATCTACGATGGGAAAATCGTCAATAAAACTTCGCAAGCATTGAGTCCCTGGGCCGGTGTTAGCATATATGTACGAGTATCCCCTAAAAATAAGCAAAAATACTATATGGTGTTAAATACAATTTAAATAATATTAATGGATCTTAGTGAATTGATGAATAAAATAGTTTTAGAAATAATAAAATACGATTGTTTTAGATCGGTGTAGTACCGAGGCAGACTTTCACTATGTGTATTGAAAGAGCTCAAGTGTTTCATATATATATATATATATATATATATATATATATATATAAATATATATATATATATATATATATAAATATATATATATTAATTTATATAATGATCGAGTGCATATCAGTGGTAAAAGCCTTACCCAATTATTTCTTTACAGAAACTGATAGATCGATAGTATGATAAATAGATGGATAATCCTTCATCCACCTTTCGATGATATGCGAAAAGGGGCGCGCACCAGGTGTGGGTGAAACAGACGCTAGAAATGATTAAATAAAGAAGATTGATTGAAAGAAAGTCTAAGACTTCCCGTGCTAGCTAATCAGGTTGGCACCAAAATGCAGTTTCATTCCAAAACCAAAATTCTCATTCTAGTGTAGTACTGTAGGCACTACGGAGAGTAAACTGTATGATACTAGGACCTACTTGCTTTTACTTTGATTCCGATCTAAAACCATGGAGAACATACACTGCTTGAAGTAAGGAGAGATATTGGATTTTGAAGATTCATTAATTTAATATATTTTTTAAAAGTTTTAACCTATAAAATAGGTAATTATTTAATTTCAAGGAAGTTATTGCTGAACATACATTTAGAACCATTGCTCTGACTATCACTTCTGCTTTAGCACTGAGGAAACACTTAATTTTCATTAGTAATTTCCTTTAAGCTGAATAATTCCTTCTTTAATGTGTTGTTATTTTTTCCCTTTTAGAGTAATATCTTTTAATTAATCATATGTTAATAAATCACAAAATACATTCTTTTCCATTGCAATCCTCCAAGTTATGTCAAAGTCAGTGATAACCCGCGGAATGAATTAAATGGTCTTTATGCAGGGTGCAGTTAAAGGGGAAAGATTATGAAAACTAGCCGAGCCATTGTGGAATAGGATTTCAGATACGTCGTCTGTCAGTGAGAAAAGAATGTCCGTCAAAGAGAGAAGACTGGTAACTTTGATGTTGAGTTTGAGAAAGGTTGAGAGGCATCTGAAGACCGCAAAAATTGGCATCTGTCCAGTTATCTCGGCTGCAATTATTCCAGGCAAGTTGTGAGGAATTCGATTGTACCGAATATAATAGATACTAGATAAGGCAGCAGGAGAGAAAGAGTGAGCATGTGTAAAAGTAGGAATAAAAGAGAAAAGCTTTCGTAACGATTAGTGTATAGGTTGATGGCTGAGGTAACCCACTTCGAGAGTGATGTGATTAGCAAGGTTGAATGGTCACCGAGTTTTGGTACTACACTTCGGGCAGCCAATGGGTTTTTTATCCAGTTTGGCGGCTCCCTGTTTGCTTCTACTCTGAGTGCCTAGTAATCAAAAGGCCCTGACTCTAAAAGAGTAGAAATCTCTTGTATTGTTTGATTGTATAACTGCGAAATGGTGATCAGAGATTTTTCTCAAAAGACAAAGCAAGCTTGGAGCTGGATTCAATATTCTTTGTTCGGAGGGTACTTTGGATGGTCGTCAGGTGGCTCCTCTTGATAAAAGAATTCATCCATAAATAAAGTCCATTTTCCTTTTTACATCAAGGGCACCATAAATGAATGGGGTGTTTTAACATCAACCTATATTTAATTTATATACTTGATTACTTGCCATAATCTAAAATATATTATCTCAACTTACATAAAGACATTTTAGCAATTCCTACACAACTATCAAGTCTTACAATTGCTATATAATAATAAAACCGAAATTAATACAAACCCTTTTTAATATCAAGACGAAAGAATTATGTACTTACTCCTTAGGCCTTATATTGTTGACAAATATGACCATTTCTCCTATTTCCACACCCCACAACATATCCTTTTTTTCATCAATTAAACTCTATTTATATCGAATATATTAAAAAGATGAGATTGTAATTATTTTCTGTATACTTTTACACTAACTTTTATTTATTAATTCAAAATTACTATATTCCACTCTATCGTTTATTTTTAAAGTTCTTCAAATAAAGGAAATGAAAATGATTTAGGTACTGATAAAAATAATCAAGTGATTGCGATAATGAGAATAATTTGGAGAAATATGACAAAATTGTTTAATCTATATTATAATGCAATGTTATTTCCTGGAATTTTATTATGGTTTAAAGCTGCCGCATTATAAGACTTCATGAAACTTAAAAGTGCTCATTTTTTAGGTATATATATATATATATATATATATATATATATATATATATATATATATATATATATATATATATATATATATATATATATCAATATTTAAGTCTTCTCTCAATATTGTCAAATGTGGTGGATTGGAATCAGAAAGTAGAATGGAGAGGAGGTCAGTGGAACGAGGGAGTGAAGGTTTTGATGGCAGATAGTATATGCTTACAGTAGTCAGGTTTAATCAGTTAACAGATATTTTAACAAAATTGAGTCCATTAATATTATTAATAACTGTTAAAAAATTATGAAGCTTTTTTAAAATTTAGTACATACTACAAACACAAAGAGACCTCCACCTCTGCTGTCTTTGAAGGCCTAGATTTGTGAAAACAAAGTTTCAATATGAATTATTATTTTAGGTCGCAGATCAATTTGAGCTAATGCTGCAAATTAGTCTTTCGATTTTTGATGAAAAAGATATCCAAAAGAAAAAGGTAAACATTCCGGGTTAATATGGAATGAGCATAGGCAAATTGAGTAAGATTAATAAGATTGAGAGAATTTTTGTTAGCCATGATTTGATTTTTGAGAGTGTCAGCTATTTAAGTAGAAACTTTGCATTAAATTCCCTTATAGAAATCTCAATAATGTCTGATATTATATTTAGGTTATATCTAAGGAACTGAAGTGAGTATAGCTATTCGAGCGACGATTCAATAAAGATATTTCCATCGTTAAATAGTGTTTTAATGTTTTCGCTTTTAAATTTTGCGATCACTTGCTTTTGTAGATAATCACATTGTTTTTTGAAGGATTTACATTATGATTCTTGGTCGAGGTGGACTTAGGAATGTTTGTTGGTATAATAGGAAAACTAAATGGATCAGAAATGTTGTTTAGATAACTTAGAGTTCAATGTTTTATTAAGGATGATTTAAGCTCAGCCATTATTATTGTTTGTTGAAAAGGTAGAAAAAATTGTGAGGGGCCGGTACAAATTGCACATAATGAAGTTGAGTAAACCGTTAGTTTTACCTTCATAATTTATTTAGCACTCGTGAAAAAGATTCCGATTATTGAACTCTTTCATAGAGGAGAAGAGAAGCATGATTGATTTGGTCAAGTTGTTATTAGGATTAACTGAATTAAAAAGCCACACTTAAATATCTTTAATTTTAAGGCCAGAAGCTAAGTTGAGCCCCATTTAAGGAATGGTCGACCGCTATCAGTTTAGGATAAATAGTAAAAGTTGAGAATATTTTTATGGATGCCATTACACATTTCTGCTACGTTTTTCTCGTCAATTTCAGTTATTCATATCAGTAACAGTTTGCCAATTATTGAAAAGCTCATAAACAATAACTTATATCACATCCCACCAATACAAAACTTACCTAGTCTTTTGGAAAACTCGTCTTAAAGTAATAATGATTTTTTTTGCGATAAACCAATGTTTTATAGCTTAAAATTTTAGTAAAGAGCTCACTTTTACCATCCAGTAATAAATATCTCCTGAAAGTGGTCACCTGCATTTCAATCAAATAGAAATGAGAAAAACTTACGCGATGTTAACGTTTTCTTTCAGTTCAGATCGGAGCTGAACCATTTTTTGTAGCCCTAAAAAAAGAAGGCAATATTAGCTAGAAAATGTTCTAGAGCTTAGGACCCTTTATAAAAAGCTCTGGGCAGTAATACAGTTAACTTTAAACAGCTTTCAATAATTTTTGAATAATTAAATAACTCTGAGAAACACTTTTTAAGTCTTGTAAAACAACATTAATTTATTGACCCCCTAATAGTTACTTGAAATGAAGAAACTTTAGATTTTAGACAACTTGATTAAGAGCACTCCACCGAAGAAAGGCTTAAGGAAAGAAGAAAGTATTCAAGAGACAATTTAAGACACAGATATTCTTTAAATACAGGGATAAATTTTAGGATTTTTTCATTTGTTCTCGAGTAGATCTTTAAGGCTTTGCTGGTTAGAAAATCTATGAAACGAATAGGATTATCAAGAAAAAAATATTATTTAACAACCGAAATTACAGGCTAGTTTTGGGGCATGTGGCTGGAAGAATGCTTAACCCGTCTAAATATGCGTCCCTTATAATACGAAGGCAGCTCAGCTCGTATGGTATGCCCATAAACCCAAGTACTATTCTTGTGAAAGAAGGCTTAAGATAACACAAATAATGATAGTAAAGAATGAATGCCTTCTTTATCCGATACTCGTCTAATCCTGTCATGGTAAGTAGGAGAAAAGTAGTGATAAAAATGATTGATACAACAAAATCCATCAAATCTAAATAAGAAATGAAAATGATTCATATACTGTAAAAAATATCAAACCTAATTTGCAATGAAAATAATTGATAGAATAAAGCCCCATCGACGCTAAATTAGAGATGAAAAAAATGAGAGAAATAAACTCATTAACCTTAAACTCGCGATGCAAAGGAATCATAAAACTCCCATTAACCATAGATCTGAGATGAAAAACTTTGTGGCAACATATCCAATTATCCCTAATTTTATGAGATGAAAATAATTGATGCAACAAACCCCCATTAACCATATTTCAGGGCTGAAAATCTTTCATACAGCAAAACAATTATCCCTCAATTAGAAATAAATTCTCTAAATAACGCATCAGCCATAAAATAGAATAAAAAGATTGCTAAATCTAACTTATTAATTCTAATCTAGAGCTGAAAAAGTTTGACTAAACAAACTTTATCGCTCTTAAAATGAAAAGGTGATATGGTGGTTTAGGGGAATTATTTTGATGGTTCGCTTGGATTCAAGGTGATTTCACTCATAGAAAATCCTTCGTATAAATCCCCCAAACAGCCTCTAATTATGAGACACCAAAACTTTCGTTCTGAGTCGTTACAGACGACGCTGCAAAAATACATTCAAGATCTACGATGGGAAAATCTTAGAAGAGATTGGGCCCTCCCATGTTTTATTTCAATTTACTATAGTCCCTCGGCCGGTGTTAGCATATATGTACGAGTATCCCCTAAAAATAAGCAAAAATACTATATGGTGTTAAATACAATTTAAATAAAATTAATGGATCTTAGTGAATTGATGAATAAAATAGTTGTAAAAATAATAAAATAAGATTATTTTAGATGCTGTTTGCATTGTCTAAAGCTGCCCTACCTTCGGTGTAGTACCGAGGCAGGTTCAGAAGAGATTGGGCCCTCCCTGGTTTTATTTCAATTTACTATAGTCAATACTTTCACTATGTGTATTGAAAGAGCTCAAGTGTTTCATATATATATATATATATATATATATATATATATATATATATATATATATATATATATATATATATATATATATATATATATATATATATATATATATTTATATATATTTATATATATATTTATTTATATAATGATCGAGGGCATATCAGTGGTAAAAACTTTACCCAATTGTTTCTTTACATAAACTGATAGATCGATAGTATGATAAATAGATGGATAATCCTTCATCCACCTTTCGATGATATGCGAAAAGGGGCGCGCACCAGGTGTGGGTGAAACAGACGCTGGAAATGATTAAATAAAGAAGATCGATTGAACAGAGCCGCCCGTTGTCGATATGAGGCATAAATTATGCAGACGTGCATGAACCGAACAGAGGATTGGAAGTGTATAAGAAAAAAATCAACTTACAAAGCGCTTGGTGAAAATTTACATTCCTTCTATCTCTCATAAAAACTCTTAAGTGCGGGTCTTTAAAGCCCTGTTATTAGGTCTTTGGCGTAAGGTACCATAATTTAATGGGCGAAAACTAGTGATATTTTTGAAGCTTTTCAGTTAAATAAGTGAATACTAGGAATTATTAAGTTTAAGAGGGAGATTCGATTAGTGAAAGGAAAGGGGGAGCATGAAGGGCAAAAGTAATTATTGCGCGTGAGTCAGATATCAGAATATTCGCTAAGGCAACGTTTGAGAGTTGTAAAGGGAATGTATGAACATAATATTGATAACAACCACTTTAGGATTTGGCATGCAAATTTTGATCGAAGATTAAGAGCGCTCTTAAAATATACATCCGGACATGCATTCGTGACAATTATATATATATATATATATATATATATATATATATATATATATATATATATATATATATATATATATATATATATGACCTTCACTAGGACCATCTTCAGCGACTGTATCGACTAATGAGAAGGGAAAGGAATATTAACGATAACAGTTAAAAGAATGCATTAAATAATGGTTAAAAAAGACGATGAAGACAAATTAAAATAATAAAATCGATAATTATTCATATCACTCTCGCAAGTGTCGTAATTTATCTTTCTGTTGATCATTCATTTCTCTTTCATCTCTGAGAAACTTATTTATTTCTTCCCTGTATTCGTTCCTTATATATTAGCGTTAATGTTCTATTTATTATTGACATGTTCCTATCTATTTGGGTTCTCCATTCTTCTATATATATTTGTCCATTTTCTTGCTAATTTGACTTTAACGAATTGGAAACGGCTTCTCCATCATCATCATTTTCAAAGGTATTTCTTATTGAATCTTCAATCTTTTGTTCAATTTGATGCAACTTATTAAATTGGATTAAATATAAATGAAACAATTGCTTTACGTTCCCCATAACATCAAGTAATGATGATACTAGGAAAGTTAGAACCTATAGTCGGTGACAAGGCAAATTTATAAACTTAAAATCTCTAAAACTTAACAGTACATCGTATTAGTTCACTTTATGCATATCACTCTCGCAAGTGTCGTAATTTATCTTTCTCTTAATCATTCATTACTCTTTCATCTCTGAGAAACTTATTTACTTCTTCCCTGTGTTCGTTGCTGTACTCTTCTGCTACGCGCAAGTTTTAGTGTATTACTATGAATGATCATGTTTCCCTCTGCCATTACGCTAAGAAGATAAAGGTTTCAGCAGAACATCGACGCTGAGGAATATGGCTTATATTCAAATACGTGTGTGCAGGAAACAGTGATTGCGAAGGTGACTTACTATCCCTTTTTACATATACCACCTCTCGACCCCAGTTTTCCAGGAGAGACATGTTGGATCTCACATGGCTCTCCCTTGGATCTTCTCAAGCATCACTTTTAAATCTCAACCTATTTTTTCCACGTCTCTTTATCTATATCAAAAGGTGAAAGAGTGCGTTAAACTATCTTAAGTAGATTGCATATACCAACTCCATTCTTTCCATTGAATATTTCTTCACCGGTGCTTTTCATTCCATGTACAGTGGTGAATATGGCTTCACTATTCAGAGCCTAGAGTTTGAACGGTTGGTAGATCGGATTTATCCAAATTTTTAATACTTTTCATCGGTGTTTTGTGATTTATCATAAATATGGTTAATAAAAGTTATACTGGAAAGATTTATATGTTTTCTCGGTACTAAAATGTGGAGTTGTTATTTAAATTTTCTCTTTCTAAATTATTAATTGTTTGAAGAATATTAAATGTTAAATTTGGCAACGGGATTTTAAATGGTATAGCAACAAATTTTCTCGTGTAGTTGAGGTAAAATGCAAAACTTATTGAAGAAATATCAATGGATTTTTTTTTAAAAGGCAAATTATAATAAAGAACTACCCTAATTCAATATTATAAAATACGTGTCACATCTTCCAACGATAAAGACTATTATTCTCCTGTCCTATATAAATGGTGGTCATTTACAGTTGATATATTTGGTTTTAATGCCAGGTATAATTTACGGGTAGTTTTCTACCTTTACACGTGATCTCAAACCTTCACGAAAAAATATATTTCCGTAAAAAAAGGACGACTTAAAAAAATATACTCATTTTAACTTTAACTTTTCCTTAAATAAAAGATTCAAGAGGTATTCCCGGTATTTCTATACAACCAAAAAATAGTGAAATGATTAATGAATTCTCTTTATTGATTGATGACCAACTATAATATCACTGAACTTTCTCTTTCCCTTTCTCTCTCTCTCACGATCTTCCTCTCTCTCAATAATTTAGAAGTCTGTGTACACAGTTTATTCTTGATTTATGAATCATATTCTTAAGGTTGACATTACAAGAAAGAAGGAAAATTATAGGGTTTTGATATAACAACGGAGGAAAAAGTGATTTATTTCAACAAATTTTCTAAAATGAGCCCACTTATGCATAGGCGAGTGATTATCATTACTATTTCTACTTCTATTATTATCATTAATATTATTATTGAAGATAGGTGCATTGGTATACTTTATGAAACTCTGTGTAATTTTTATTTTTAATAGTTCTTATTAATTATTAAAATACCTATTACAACATAGATGTACGGAAATAGATTAGTGTGCACAGTGGCTAGAATACAAATTCTAAAACAAATGTTACAGTGCGAAAAAGATTTTTTTTTATTGTTCTGGGGGTTTATTATCCAAATATTTGATGTTGTTTAGAATTTATGTTATGGCAGTGAAGCAGACTGTGTGCCTATATTTGAATTTTTGTTGTGCTGTAAATATCCTTCCATTGCGGATAGTAATGGTGATTAACATGAGGGTTAATTCGCCAGTTAGGTTTATTAGATGTGGCAGGTGTAAAAGGATGATTTTCCAAATCTGATTGCCTTTCTCTTCTCTCATCACATAGAAGAAGTATAATGTGTCGTGAAAGACGTTAATATGATGGTTCATTTGAGAGGATGGTTATCTTGGAGGAGGCAGAGTACATTCACAAGGGTGGAAGTTTGATAGAAGGGATCCAAGACCTAAGTGTTTGAAGAAAAAAGGACAGCAGATTGATTTTTAATCAAACACCTCTAATTAAAGTATAGATCAAAGTTACAGAAATTATAAAATTATAGTTTGTACCAAGTTTCGAATTTTTATTGAATGTGTTTTTTTAAAGACTGAGAAATTTAATCTGTGTGATGCTAGGTTGGTTGGTTAGTTGTTTGTATTGTATGGTATTTCCTTATGGTTGAAACAAAAAGATAATTTTCGATGTGGTTTAGGAAATTATGTGGTGATTTATTCACATATACCGATGTCAATTACGGTGCCTATTTCAAGTTTGCATTTTTTTAATTTCATAATTTTCTAGAAAAGAATAGACAGTTGTAAATACTGACCCCCTGAAAAAGATTGAATTCTTCACTCTTGTAGGTTTACCTATTCTTTTTTACATTCAACTCTTCCTGCCCCTATCATCTTCCATCAAATAAACCTGCCACACATGAATTATACAAATTAATTTTATTTTTCATTAATTGAAACAATTACTTTAATGTGTCAGTATAAGGAACGAGAAGCTAATATGGAGAGAAGGAACGTGTCAATAAACTTGCGATTCAGAATGTTCTGAGTGTATGTTTTAGGAGAGGTTGGAGTGACTGAAAAATAGACTTACGAAAAAGTACATATAATTGTGAGGTTGGAGTGACTGAAAAATAGACTTACGAAAAAGTACATATAATTGTGAGGGTAAAAGTGTGGGTAGAGTTGTCAAACAGCGTTAGAAAGTGAATATTTGTGGGAGTTTAGAAAGAAAAAAGCCTCGAAGAAACTGGATAGGTCTCTAATTAATAAGGTGAACAGAGGTGAAAAGAAGAATATACGGGAAACATAGGTGGAAAAAAGAAAATAATAAGGTAAACATAGGTAGCAAGAAGAGAAAAATAAGGTAAACGGAGGTTGGAAGAAGAAAATAATAATGTAAACGGAGGTGGCAGGAAGAGAAAAATAAGGTGAACGGAGGTTGGAAAAAGAAAAAAATAAGGTAAACATAGGTGCCAGGAAGAGAAAAAAAGGGGGAACGGAGGTTGGAAGAAGAAAATAAAAAGGTAAACATAGGTGGCAGGAAGAGAAAAATAAGGTAAACGGAGGTTGAAAGAAGAAAATAATAAGGTAAACAGAGGAGGCAGGAAGAGAAAAATAAGGTAAACGGAGGTTGGAAGAGGAAAATAATAAGGTAAACATAGGTGGCAGAAAGAGAAAAATAAGGTAAACGGAGGTTGAAAGAAGAAAATAATAAGGTAAACATAGGTGTCAGGAAGAGAAAAATAAGGGAAACGGAGGTTGGAAGAAGAAAATAATAAGGTAAACATAGGTGCCAGGAAGAGAAAAATAAGGGAAACGGAGGTTACAAGAAGAAAATAAAAATATAAACATAGGTGGCAGAGAGAGAAAATAAGGTAAACGGAGGTTGAAAGAAGAAAATAATAAGGTAAACAGAGGGGGCAGGAAGAGAAAAATAAGATAAACGGAGGTTGGAAGAAGAAAAAATATGGGGAACATAGGAGGCAGGAATAGAAAAAAGGGGAAACGGAGGTTGGAGGAGGAAAATAATAAGGTAAACATAGGTGGCAGGAAGAGAAAAATAAGGTAAAGGGAGGTTGGAAGAAGAAAATAATAAGGTAAACATAGGTGGCAGGAAGAGAAAAATAAGGTAAACGGAGGTTGGAAGAAGAAAAAAATAAGGTAAAGATAGGTGTCAGGAAGATAAAAAAAGGGTAAACCGAGGTTGAATGAATAAAACAATAAGGTCGACATAGGGGGCAGGAAGAGAAAAATAAGGTAATTGCATGTGGCAGAAAGAGAAAAATAAGATAAACAGAGGTGGGAAGAAGAATACACGGGAAACAATGGTGGCAAAAAAATAAGGTAAACAGAGGTGGCAAGAAGAAAAAAATAAGTTAAACATAGGTGGCACGAAGAGAAAAATAAGGTGGACGGAGGTTGGAAGAAGAAAATTAGAAGGTAAACATATCTGGCAGGAAGAGAAAAATAAGGTAGACGGAGGTTGGAAGAAGAAAATAATAAGGTACACATAGGTGGCATCAAGAGAAAATTGGTAAACGCAGGTGGCAGTAAGAGAAAAATAAAGTAAACAGAGGTGGCAAGAAGAAAATAATAAGTTAAACATAGCTGGCAGGAAGAAAAAAATAAGGTAAACGGAGGTTGGAAGAAGAAAATAATAAGGTAAACATCAGGAAAAGAAAGAAAAAAATAAGGTAAACGGAGGTTGGAAGAAGAAAATAAAAAGGTAAACATAGAGGCAGGAAGAGTAAAATAAGGTAAACAGAGGTTGGAAGAAGAAAATAATAAGGTAAACATAGATGGCAGGAAGAGAAAAATAAGGTAAACGGAGGTTGGAAAAAGTAAAGGATAAGGTAAACATAGGTGGCAGAAAAAGAAAAATAAGGTAAACGCAGGTTGCAGTAGGAGAAAAATAAAGTAAACTGAGGTGGGAAGAAGAATATACGGGAAACATAGGAGGGAAAAAGAAAATAATAAGGTAAACAGAGGTGGCAAGAAGAAAATAATAGGTTAAACATAGGTGGAAGGAAGAGAAAAAGGGGGAAACGGAGGTTGGAAGAAGAAAATAATAAGGTAAACATAGGTGTCAGGAAGAGAAAAATAAGGGAAACGGAGGCTGGAAGAAAAAAATAATAAGGTAAACATAGGTAGCAGGACGAGAAAAATAAGGTAAACGGAGGTTAGAAAAAAGAAATAATAAGGTAAACATAGGTGTCAGGAAGAGAAAAATAAGATAAACGGAGGTTGGAAGAAGAAAATAGTAAGGTTTACATACGTGGCAGGAAGAAAAAAATAAGGTAAACGCAGGTGGCAGGAATAGAAAAATAAGGTAAATGGAGGTTGAAAGAAGAAAATAATAAGATAAACATAGGTAGCAGGAAGAGAAAAATAAGGTAAACGGAGGTTGGAAGAAGAAAATAATAATGTAAAAATAGGTGTCAGGAAGAGAAAAATAAGGTAAACGGTGGTTGGAAAAAGAAAATAATAAGGTAAACATAGGTGTCAGGAAGAGAAAAATAAGGTAAACGGAGGTTGGAAGAAATAAATAATAAGGTAAACATACGTGGCAGGAAGAGAAAAATAAGTTAAACGCAGGTGGCAGGAAGAGAAAAATAAGGTAAACGGAGGTTGGAAGAAGAAAATAATAAGGTAAACATAGGTGTCAGGAAGAGAAAAATAAGGTAAACGGAGGTTGAAAGAAGAAAATAATAAGGTCGACATGGGGGGCAGGAAGAGAAAAATATGGTAAACGGAGGTTGGAAGAAGTAAATAATAAGGTAAACATACGTGGCAGGAAGAGAAAAATAAAGTAAACGCAGGTGGCAGGAAGAGAAAAATAAGGTAAACGGTGGTTGGAAAAAGAAAAAAATAAGGTAAACATAGGTGCCAGGAAGAGAAAAAAAGGGGGAACGGAGGTTGGAAGAAGAAAATAAAAAGGTAAACATAGGTGGCAGGAAGAGAAAAATAAGGTAAACGGAGGTTGAAAGAAGAAAATAATAAGGTAAACATAGGATGTCAGGAAGAGAAAAATAAGGTAAACGGAGGTTGGAAGAGGAAAATAATAAGGTAAACATAGGTGGCAGAAAGAGAAAAATAAGGTTAACCGAGGTTGGAAGAAGAAAATAATAAGGTAAACATAGGTGTCAGGAAAAGAAAAATAAGGTAAACAGAGGTTGGAAGAAGAAAATAATAAGGTCGACATGGGGGGCAGGAAGAGATAAATAAGGTAAACGCAGGTGGCAGAAAGAGAAAAATAAGGTAAACCGAGGTTGGAAGAAGAATATACGGGAAACATAGGTGGGAAAAAGAAAATAATAAGGGAAACAGAGGTGGCAAGAAGAAAATAATGAGGCAAACATAGGTGGCAGGAAGAGAAAAATAAGGTAAACGGAGGTTGGAAGAAGAAAATAATAAGCTAAACATAGGTGGCAAGAAGAGAGAAAAAGGGTAAACGGAGGTTGGAAGAAGAAATTAATAAGGTAAACATAGGAGGCAGCTAGAGCAAAATAAGGTAAACGGAAGTTGGAAGAAGAAAAAAATAAGGTAAACATAGGTGGGAGGGAAAAATAAGGTAAAGGGAGGTTGGAAGAAGAAAATAATATGGTAAACATAGGTGGCAGGAGGAGAAAAATAAGGTAAACGGAGGTTAAAAGAAGAAAATATTAAGGTAAACATAGGTGGCAGGAAGAGAAGAATAAGGTAAACGGAGGTTGGAAGAAGAAAATAATAAGGTAAACATAGGTGGCAGGAAGAGGAGAATAAGGTAAACAGAGGTAAGAAGAAAAAAATAAGTTAAACAGAGATGAAAAGAAGAAAATATTAAGGAATCAGAAGTGGTAATAAGAAAATAATAAGATAAACAGTGGTGGCAAGAAGAAAATAATAAGTTAAGCAGAGGCGAGAAGAAGAAAATAATAAGGTAAACAGAGGTGGGAAGGAGGAACTGTCAGATATGTTCTTGCACTCCGATATATCCTTTTATGATAAAGGTTGAAGTTAATTATAATTCTCTTAATAAACCGAAATTGTGTGACTAATGTGGAGCAGAATTTAAGTTAAAAGTAGAAGCTTGATGGTAGTAAAGAGAGACATGAACAGCCCAGGACAGGAAACAAACGACGGCGGATTTTGTTTATCGATTGAGAATTACAGTTAGCACAATTAGTCATGTCACAATTTACGCTGAATATTCGGTAAGAAACTGTTCTATAAATATATTATTATGTGATGAGAGCTAGAGTATTTGGGGTATATTTAGTTATAAATAACTTAGATAGGAATTTAAAAATAAAATAAATTACATTTAATCATTTTTGTACGTCATTGCGTTATTTCAAGAATTACGATCAAAACGGATATGCCAAATTTCTCCCCATTTTTTCTTTTCTTAGCTTAATTAACTTTATATATTAATTTTATTTTTAATCATTGATATTAAAATATTTCACTTTAAAATTTATCTATTTTGTATTTTTAGCCCTAAGATTAATTTTCCAACTTAACAGGTTATGTAAAATATAATTACTTGACAACCGCGCAAAACGACGCCTAGTTTCAGTTATCATGAAACTATTGAAGGACTTTCTAAAAATAGAAATAATTCTATCTTATTTAACTTACCTTTATAGGGAACATTTCTAAAAGTGGGACAGGATTAATTTAAGCAGTTAGACGAGCATTAGTAACACTCGCAAGTATGTCGAATTGAGCAATTTGTAAACTTAACCTCTTCCCTACGATGACGAAACAGCTTTCGTCACGCCTACTGTTGCGTGTGTCTCCGATGACGAAAGGGTTATCTTCATGAAATAAATGATTGTTTTACTGTTCTGTAATTTTTCCGGAGTACGCTATGAGCATTCTTGAGCATTACTCGAAGTGTCTGTCTTATAATGACGTCATTCTCAACTGACCAATAAAAACACTTTGTGAGCGGGGTTTGTTTATACCTTCAAGGCGAATCATGTTCTATGCCAGTTGGAAATTAGTCGTGATTGATTGCGTAATATATAGCATTAACTTTTAATTTTGTTGTATATTTTAATGATGTCTCCTAAGCAATAGTAATAATTATGAAGAGAGTGATTTCAAACCCATGCAGAGTGACAATGATCAAATGATATTAGTGATAGTGACACTTATATTTCAATCAGTGATAAAGAATGTGAAGCAATGGATTTATCGGGCAGGTGGAAACATTGCAATTAGGTGAGTAAGCAATATGTCAATTTTCAAATTTTTTTAATTAATTATTTGAAAGATATTTAACTTGGTCCTCGAGATGACCGTAAAAATTTGGGCAATCAGAATTAAGGTTAACCTAACTTTAATAACGGTTTCTGTTACAAACGCCCTTGAAATCTAAAAAAGATATGAATTTTACTTCAGGACAACTGAATGTGCTGCTTTTTATCACTCATACGATTATTACCAAATTTGATATCGTCAACTTGAGAATTTTAATTAAATAAATAGCCTGCAGAAAATGAAAATGAAACCATGAGTATTCTGGAGCTTCTCCCTCTTCCTACATTTTTTTTCATAACTGAGTAATAATAGGAATAATCTTAGAAATTTCCTGTAGTAGTAGTAGGCTAACCTGTCTTTATCTAGGCGGATCCCGACCGGATACTAAAATAGACATAAATGTTCGTATGACAATCCCTTGTAAGCTCGAGGGGCCAAGCGGCCGCTCCTCTTTGGGGAGATGTAGTACACACTACCCACCCCAGTACAGGGCTGAGCACAGTTCATCCACCAATTAGTAGCCAGATCTCTATGTGCGCGGACGTTTGTGTCCGCTCTTGCCGGGATTCAACCCGGTACCGCAAGCAAGAGCTCTACTTCTTGCTGAATAGAACATAAAAAAATGAAAGCTTTCTTGTGAAGAAGCAGTGTAGATAGTTAGTGGCAAACAGAAAGAAAAAATATAAGCTCGAGAAACCCGTTTGGACGACCTCGTTAAATTAGAAAAAGCTACAACATTTGTTCTCTCCTTGTAAATTCAACATCGAATTATTTCCGAGGGTTCTGCCCATAAAATCTCAATGTTTCAAAAATGGATTGAATGAAGGGTAAACTTTAGAGACGGTGCCCCGAATGAAGTCTTAGCATCAGGAATAAGCAGCAAGGAAGTTAAAGTTAAAGTATGGCAAATCAGTGGGCATGGAAATGATTCCACTACAGGTGTGGAAGTATTTGGGACAATAAGGGATAGACCTTTTATAGGATGTAATGAAAATCTTCCCTGACAAAGCATAAATGCCAGAGAAGTGGAGGGATAGTGTTATTTTGCCTATCTATACGAAGAAAAAGGAAGTCCAGGACTGTGGGAACCATCGGGTAATAAAGCCATTGTCACATACAATAAAGATCTGTGAGATAATCATCAAGAGAAGGCTTAGGAAAGAAGCAGTTTGGTGTAAGGCTAGAAAGAGGGACGACGGATGCAATATTTGGATTGAGGCGGGTTATAGAAAAGCATAAAGGAAATAGAAGGGACTACATGCTATCTCCATAGACCTGGAGAAGTCGTATGTTCGAGTCCCATGACAGAAATGTGGAGATTCATGAGGGTAAAGGGAGTGCCAAATAATTATGTAAAAAACATACGCGATAGGTTTACTGTAAACCTAAACTGCATACATATCGCGTATGTTTACATTAAGGATCTTTTTAAGTCAATATCTCTTTGAGATTATCATGGATGTGTTGGCTCGAGGAATTAAGGAACAGCCTCCCAGGTGCATGCGCTTTTGCGGATGATGATGTTCTTTGCCTCGCAAGTAAGTTGAACGAAAGGATAAGAGTAGAAAAATAAAGAATGGTTTTGAACAATAGAGGGCTTAAGGTCATCAGAAAGAAGACGATTACCTAGGGTTCAACAAAGTTAAGACTCGGTATCGAGGATGGAAGGAGATGATATGAAGAAAGTGACCCAGCTTAAATACTTAGGATCTAGAGTGGCAGAGGATGGTCATTTGTAGGCCTAAATTAACCATAGGGTGCACACTGGTTGTAAAAACTGGAAGAACGTTTCAAACATGCTATGTGATCGCTGAATGAGCAGTAAGGTTAAGGATAAAGGTTATAAGTATGTGGTAAGACCAGCAATCTTTAATGGAGCTGAGACCTGTGCGATGAAGAATGCTCAGGAGGAGAAACTGATTGTAGCAGAGATTACGATGCTGAGATATGTGTGTGGAGTGGCAAATTGGATAAACTCAGTAATGAAAATATCAGAAGAACAACGAAAGTTAAAAAATTATCGAAGAAAGCAGAGAAGATAACGCCCTAATGGTATGAACATGAAAGTCGAAAAGATGAAGAATGTATGGGCAGGAGAGTCATGGAAATGGAGATGCGGGGGACAAGGAAGAGAGAAATGCCAAAGAGAAGGTGGATGTACAAAATCACTCGCCACCTTAGAGAAAAGGGACCCTCTGGGAAAGAGGCGAAAATGCGAAGAACCGAGACATGGCGGTGACGCATCAGTAACACCTACCCTACGTGATGATCGAAACAAGTTGCAGAGAAGACTTTCATTAAATTCTAAACCAACTTTTTGTTTTGTAACAGCATTCAAATTCCCAGAGGAAATAATTTCGTAATCAAAAGCCACACACCCTTGGAGCTAAAGCGGTCGGAAACTCACGAAAGCAATTAGATCTGTCTACTAGAACTTTTTGATGTTCTGCACCAACTATGAAACGTGATTGGTCGGGTTTAAACCTATTGGGCTTAGAAGAGCTTCCATAGGCCAACTTCAGTTAAACTGTTAATCTAAATTAAACCTTAGTGACGTTATTTTGGGGGGTGAACTTGTTAGGGAATTCAAATTCTCATTTATAATTTCAGAAATATCAAATGTAAATATTTCATGGGAGAAATAAAAAAAGTTCGCACTATTCATCGACATGAAGAAGGCATTTGATATGGTTGACAGAGAAATGCTGTGGGATGCAATATCAGAGGAATACGATTTCATATTTCTAAAATTAGTGAGAGTTATTAAGAACATTTATTCACAGAGTACCAGCAAATTACGAGGACCAGTAAAGGTTTGACATTGTAAAAGGGGATAAGCAGGGCGATGTTATCTTGATGTTGCTTTTTATAATATTTATGGATAAATGTATGAGGAACATAGGAGTAGTAGAACATCAAGAAGAAACACTAGTATATGCGGACGACGTCGCAGTAGTATGAAATTCGATCACTGATTTACAAAACTCATAAATGACTGGCACAAAGTATGTCACAAAATGGAATAAAAATTAACACCAAAAGAGGAAGATCTCAGTTTACGGCTTTTAGTCGAACCAGTGAATAGTACGATATGTCCAAGGGAACGAATAAACTAAAGAACTCGTGGAATACACATACCTCTGAGTAAACGTGGGTGTAAAGAACACAGAGGAAACAGAAATTGATAGCCGTATTGCAAAATACAATAACAATGTAAGCATAAGGTACCCTTTGTTAAAAGACGGAGATATCAACAGTGAAAGCAAACTAATAATCTATAATGCTATCTTGAAGACAGGAATTATCTAAGGAAGTGAATGCTGGACACTTACCAACAAATGAGAGTAAAAATTACAGGCTGCTGAAATGGTTGTTCTAAGAACGAACAAAGGGGTCACGAGAAGAGATACATATATTAATCAATACAGCAATAAGAGCAGAGTTTAAGGTAGAACTCCATTGATAAAAGATGATTGCAGTGGTATGACACGTGTATGAATGAACGAGGAAAGGCAACCAACAAAAGCACTGCTATGGATACTCCCAAGAAAAATACCACCTGGAGACCAAGAAAAAGAGGAATCGAAGTAGCACAACAGGTACTGGCGCGAAGAGGAACATTCCTGCAGGAGTTGGAGAAAGAAAGAAAATATGATAGTAGCAGGGAATGGAGACGGTTCTTTAATAGCTTGCCGACTGACAGATAGTTGCTATGTACCAGGTTGATAGTGAGAATTGTAGAAATATTTCATGCATTCTTCAGTCTAACTGCAATAAACCTTAATTAAAAAAAAATAATGAACTTAATCTCTATGTTTCTAGGATATAAAAACATACAACAGACGATCAAATTAAAAAAAAAGCAATCAGACGTGAACATGGCCGATGACATAAAAACCAATCTCTCATCACCACAGCAAAACCATACTAGAACCATTTTTTTTAACCCCCTTTCAAATTTCTGATCTACCAAAACAATTTTCCCCTCCTAATTTCATCAAAGTAAAGTAAAGTAAAAAATGCGAATAAAAACAGAATATTTGATAAGGCGGTGATGCCGATGAGTCGATACAGAGTAAAGATCAAAATCATAAAACCTACGTTTGAAAAAGAAGGTAAATTTAATCGAACGAGCAATTGTTAATTGAGGGACACTTAAAATTAAATGAATACGCAAACATTTTCCCAAAGAACAGGAATCTACGAATTTAGCAGCCATTGCGTTCGTAACAAGTAGATTATTAGGTCGAATTTAACGTTATAAAACAATTTTACATCATTACTTCTCACCTTAGTGTGAAGAATGATAACAAGCTGAGATTTTGGTTTATTACTAAACCACGAAGTAATCTGGATGGATCGAATGAAAAGTAAACGAGTAAGTATTCATTTAAAAAGTGAATAAGTTTGTGTGTCTAATGACGAGAAGGGTTTGGATTGGCACATTTGCAAATATCTGCTCCATCCAATTTACTCATATGCTTAACCAGCCCAGCTCCTCACGGCTGACCACTTTATCTCTCCCGGTCTTTGGTATTAAGCTAGAGAGTCTCAGGTTCTTCCTCTCTTGCTCAGAAGAAGTGGGCTACAAGCAACTTAAGGAAGTCTGGCGGAATGTGTTGCTCTCGACTGTCTGATGGAAGCTTTTGTTTTCCTTACCTTGTAATTATTTGATTTGTACATGTAAGCATTAGTTGTTTGGGGGTATCATGTTCGATAACTACGAAATAATTGCTTCTTTGGTAAGTGACCTAGATTTTCACTGTCATTATAGTTTTCTGAAATCGATTTCCTGGAATCTTGGCTAGGCAATAAATGAAAAACGAGAATGGTGGAAAAAAACAGAAGGGATTGAGCAAAAAATAAGTGCGAAGACGGTGAAAATGAGGTGTAAAACATGATAACTAATGAGAAAATTACTTAACCTCCTCCAAAACATAACGGGTATGTGGATCCCATTTCAAAATTCAAAGTCGTTTGCATAAAATTACTTGGGAGTTTAATATACGATCATTAGCTTCTCTGTGCTTTCTTTCTGTGACAGAATGGAATGAATTGCACGTCCTACCAGTCAAATTCTCTCTAATTAGTTTCTTTTTTCGGTTAGCCACTTGAGTACGTTCCAACTGTTATTACTTCCATAATGTCAACACTGTATAAAATCTTTATAAATATTTTTATATATGTAGAGATATAGGAGTTAACGAGGAAGTTAAGAAGTTGCGAGTGTATATATATATATATATATATATATATATATATATATATATAGAGAGAGAGAGAGAGAGAGAGAGAGAGAGACAGATAGAGAGACGTCTTTCTCATGTCGAAGAAAAATAATGAAATTTAGGAGGCAGTTCTTCCTGACCTCTGCTCAAAAGGCCTAGCCTCTGAGGATGTATTTATAAACAAACAAGTCAAAAATTCAAACTGTCGATCTTGTATTACGCTCTCCTAGGGCAACACAACGCCAAGCACGGCTGAATTAATACCCACTTCTGCCGATTGAACATAAGATCCCGTTTCCCTAACTTCAAAATGTCTAGGCAGAGAAATAACAGACGCCCAAAATTCATGGCTCCTTCATGTTTTCCCTTGCAATTTCCCTCCAACTCAAATTACGCCGCGGGAGTAATTCTAGTAAAAAAAGGTGCGTCAGGAGAAAAAGAGGACTATTACGTTTTCTTCCCGACATCAATAAGAACTTGCTGGGAGAGACTTCGCACAGCAAGTTAAGAAGGACTTTCATTTACTTGGGCAATACCAGATTGCACCAAGTATAATCGCACAATTCAATTACCAAAGATCGTCAAGTGATCTTACCTTCAAGTACCATCAGCACAGTTTGATTACCAAAGATCTTCAAATGATCTTACCCTACTTGAGTTTGACACACCAAACTAGATAGATTTCTCACCAAAAGAAAAGCTCTTCAAGCGAAACCAAATCGCTAGAAAAGCATACAGCTATCTTTAAGACTCGTCTGAGAAAACCTTTTCAAGGTCATAAACGTTTGACTCCTCGCCTCCTCAATCGTCTTTTTGTTTTGATTCCTGCTTCTTCGGAGCCCCGAAATTCCGCTTGACGTCACTCGTCAACCCCTTGTTCGAAGTAACGTCCTCTATTGAGAAGCAAATAAACTACACTCAAGACGCCTCTCCCGACAATATTCGACAGGTATTCCGTTTGGATTCTCTGGCTAAACCCCACTACCTTATGTAAGTAATCAATTCTATTTTCATGTGCCCGTGTGTTTTACGTAGATTATTTATATATCTTAAAGACGATTTTTTTCAAACTAAATTATTTTCCCTTAAAGCAACCAGAAACCTAGTGTCGGTAAAAAACTTAAGAACCATTTTTAATTTTTATTTTGCACTAGTATATATTAAGTTTGTTTGAGTTGATTAATGTACAGTAAATTTCTATTTTGGTTGTAGTGTTTAAATTATCCTTGAACGAGTTGCGTTGGCAGTATTTAGTATATTAAAGAGATAAATCCCTTTTATATTCATTCAATAGAATATAAATAAGAAAAGCGCTCTTAGAGACCGATCCTGAATCAATCACAGGAAGTACGAACGTACGACCCATTTTTACTTAATCAAAATAAAAAATAATAATAATCTCGGCTAACCCACGACATATTTAAGTGGTGTCAGGTTATTGCGGTTACTTTAGAAGAACCCAAGTGTAAGATTATTTTAATAGCCCTTGCTAAGAAAAAATAATTGCCAAGCCGGGCGAGGAAAATTTCAATAAGGATGAATCAGACAGGTCTTAAAGATTCAGGGGAATGTATTTAGACAACTAGGAAAGATTAAAACATATCAAGGTCTGCATATAAATTGTTGGTGATTAGCCTGTCAAGGTTATTAATTAATTTGATGTTGGAGTGGTATTCCAATCAGCAAGTAGTGGGATTAAGGAAAGTTAGGCAGCGCGTTACCTGGCTAGTAGTTGCATAAGCACCTGAGCGTACAGCGGTGAAAAGTTGACAGACAAACACAAAATGGCTTCGGTCGAAAGATTATACCAACAAGCCCAAATTCTGGGACTTAAACGCGAAGATATGGATGCCTACGCCCTGTCAGAACTAATAATTGAATGATGAGAAGAAACAACAGATTGGGAAAGACAAGACGAAGAAGAAAGAATAGAGTTTGCTAGAGAAATAGAAGAAAATAGAAGCAGAAGAAAGAAGAGTCCCGAGGGAAAGTGAAACAAACGAAAGAATAATTCAGTTGGAAAGAGAAGCACAAGAATTAAGAATGAAGATAAAAATAAAAGCTGAAGAATGAAAAATAAAGATAAAAAGAGAAGCCGACTAAAGAAGGATAAAGAAGGAAAGAGAAGCAGAAGAAAGAACAGTAAAGATAAAAAGAGAAGTAGTAGAATGAAGAATACAGATGGAAAGAGAACTTGCCCAAGCAGAATGAGAAGAGAGAAAAAACAAAGAACGAATTCTCGCACATGAAAGAGCATCTAACAAGAATCAGATGGAGGTCGAGGCGGTTTTATCCTGTCCTAGACCTAGGAACGTACCATCGATAATGACCGAGCCAAATGGGGTAAAGATGGAAGAAGTAAGTAGGGAAGAGGTACAAGCAGGTATACCTAAGGAAGTACCTACGATATAAAAGCCCAGCTAAATGGGGTGACAATGAAGGTAGAATGAAGTGTAAATGCGGTACAACCAGGTAAACCGAGTCAAATAGGAGACACGTAAAATGAATGTCCGTTACCTTCTTTACCCTTCTTCCATGAATAATCTTCCCCGGAGTTGGACTTAAACCCCTATCTTCGCCCATTCGAGAACGCTCAATTAGCCTCCCTATTGCGTGAATTTCCTGATGTTATTTCGGGTAAATCGAGATGCTCCAAGCAGTTGATTCACGTGATCAAGTTAAAAACACAGGAACCGATCAGGTCCAAGCTGTTCCCGCTCCCCTTCATCTGCGATCGGCCGTTCCCGTTAAAGGATCTGTTAAATAAAAATTCTTCCGACGCACTCAAGAGAAATCCTAAAGCAATCTCTCAGTTTAAGTTGTTAAAAAAAACTATTGTCAGCCCCTATCCGCCGTCTGCCCAATCCTGTAAAGAAATTTGGCATAGGTACCGACGCGTGTGGAGAAGGCATAGGGTGTGTCTTGTTGCAATACGAATATGTTGGCACCCCATTTCCCATAGATTATGCCAGCCAAAAACTCAGGATGCGGGGTAGAGCGTATGTAACTGTAGAACAGGAAGCATTAGCCATAATTTGGGGTATACAGAAGTTCCGATTTTATTTACTAGGGCAGGAGTTTAACGTGGAATCGGTTAACCGTTCCTTGATGTATTTAAGGTAAAACAAGAGTAAAAATGGATGACTCATGCGATGGAGTTTGTTATTAATGCAATATGCAATACCAATTTAAGATAGCTTACATACAGAGGGATTGAAAATTGTATCGCTGACTGCTTGAGCCGAAACCCGGTGTAGAACTAATTATTTTGTGTTTTGTATGGATAAGGGCATCTCTATTGGTGTATTTTTTGGTAATTCGTAGAATTGTTTTGGATAATTTGTAATTAGGCACACGGTGGACAAATAAAGACATGATAAGCGTGATGAGAATAGGGCGTTCCCTATACCGGTCTATTCACTTTTGTGTATGTACTTTAGTTCGGCTCTAAGCGTAGAGCACAAGTGACCGCGGATCATATATATATATATATATATATAGAAAGAGAGAGAGAGAGAGACAGACAGTTATTCCTAACTTCTGCTCAAAAGGCCTACCTTTCAAGGGTGTATTTATAAACAAACAAGTCAAAAGTTCAAACTGTCGATCTCGTATTACGCTCTCCCAGTGCGACACTACGCCAAGCACGGCTCAATTGATATGCCCATATCTGTCGATTCAACATGAGATCCCATTTCCCTAACTTCAAAATGTCTAGGCAGAGAAATAACAGACGCCCAAAAGCCAGGGCAACCTCGGATCTCTCTTTGCTATCCCCCTCCCTCTCCTATTACTCCGCGGGAATAATTCTAGTATAAAAGGAGAAAAAGAGAACTTTTTTCGTTTTGTCACGACATCGATATGAACTTGCCGGGATAGAATTTCCCTAGCAAGTAAAGAAGGACTCATTTTCTTGGGCAATACCAGATTGCACCAAGCATAATCGGCACAGTTCGATTAGCAAACATCGTCAAAAGATCTTACCTCCAAGTACCGTCGGCACAGTTCGATTACTAATGAGCGTCAAGTGATCTTACCCTTTCTGAGTTTGACACACCAAACTAGATAGATTTCTCACCCAAAAGAGAAGCTCTACAAGCGAAACCAAATCGCTAGAAAAGCATACAGCCATCTGCAAGCCTTGTCTGAGAAAACCTTTTCAAGGTCAAAACGTTCGACTTCTCGCCTCCTCAATCGTCGTTTTGTTTTTATTCCTGCTTCTCCGGAGCCTTTGAAATTCCGCGTGACGTCACTCTTCAACCCCTCATTCGAAGTAACGACCTCTATTGAGAAGAAAACAAACTACACTCACGACGTCTTTCCCGACAATATTCGACAGGTATTCCGTTTGTATTCTTTGGGTAAACCCCACTACCTTATTTGAGTATTTAATTCTATTTTCATGTCCCTGTGTGTTTAACGTAGATTATTTGTAAATCTTAAAGGCGAATGTTTTTTAAACTAGATTGTTCTTTTAGAAAGCAACCAGAAACCTAGTGTTGGTAACGTGACTTAAAAACTATTTTTAATTTGTATTTTGCACTTGTATAAATTAAGTTTGTTTGAGTTGATTAATGTACAGTAAAATTCTATTTTGGTTGTAGTGTTTAAATTATCCTTGACCGAGTTGCGTTGGCAGTAATGGGTATATTAAAGAGATAATTCCCCTTTATATTCATTCAATAGAATAAAAATAAGAAAAGCGCTCTTAGAGATCGTTCCTGAAGCCATCACGGGAAGTACGAACGTACGACCCACTTTATTAATCATAATAAAATTTTAAACTATAATCTCGGCCAACCCACGACAATATGCTAAAAAAGCTATCTGTAACTGTGAATATAAATAATTAAAATATTACTTTATTTTGCCACAATTCATAGGTAAAGATGATCCAGCGTTATTAATTTGACCTATGGTTCGATGCTCAATTCGAGTGTCTCCGACTATTAGTTATAATAATAAAATATATTGTTCACGATCAATATTATTTCCCGTCACTTTTATCTATTTTAATAAAGAAGCCATAATTTGGTAATATTTTAATAAATTCATTTATATTTATTGCCGAGAAATTATGTAATGATTTAATCTTGGTTAATCGCTTTTATTACTCCTTTGTTTTCTTTGAATTGTTTTGCAATGTTTTTTTTATCGCAAGTCCTTTAACTCTAGGATTGCGGCGCGCAACAAAATATGCCACTGACTTTCAAATGGTTCATGATACAATGGCTAATAAGGAAATCTGCAATGCTTGCACTGATGGTATGCGGTTACTATAATAATTAGTAGACGCCTATTGGAGAGTCCGTGCTTAGCCTGGATGTAGAAAGTCCTCAGGGTTACGCGATGTGATGTGGAGGGCTCTTCCCATTGCTATACTTTCCACGTAAAATGACTAAAAATATTATGAATATTCTGTAAATATATAATTTTAATTATTTTTATCTAGTTTAGATTAATTTAATACTAATTCCAACGTGGCAATTCTCTGTTATTTACACATTTATTCATTTATAATACAATTTGGGAAGGTGTGGTAAAATAGAGTGAGAGTAGCGTTTCCTCACGGGGATTTTAAGGCAGCTTGGCTCCTATTGTTTCTAGTGATTTTTTATACCTTAAAAATTAATTAGTTTTATCATAGGATATATGAACTAGAATGACATTGCGCTGTTGCGTATTTAGTACATACGTCATTTGTGTAGTATTTTCAGTAGTGAATTAGTTATTTTTCGAAGTACTTTAGTTAGTTTATGTTCCAGTGTGTTTAGTAATTTGTTCCTACTATTTTAATTGTATTATGATTTGTTGAAGTGTAAATCTCTTGTTCTGATGAAACTCCTCTAACCCGTTTTTGTCACACATGTCGTCTGGCACACGAGTATGAGTTGTGGCTTCCTAAGTTATAGACAGGAACGATAATGGAATTTTGTAAGTTTTTTTGCTAGCATCATTATTGTAGTGTTTTCTATAGTGAGTTAGTATAATTAGCATGTTTTTCCGCATGGCGATGTTAGTTGGCCCTTTTGGACGAAGCTGGCTTATTCGCTCAAATTTCCTATACTCTATTCCCAATGTGCTCACTCTATCCATAGACTATTAACTCCATTATAATCACCTACTCCCTTGAATTACTCGCGGCGTCACGCCCTTCTTTGCACAAATCTTCTATCAAGCTTTCTCAATCCTCCTCTCCAGATTGAAATCCCTCAATTTAATATCCCCTCCCATCATGATACATAGCGGTTTGTCTCTCGCAGGCTTCCTAGCCATTCTTTGCAGAGACAACGTTGCCACACCCACTACTCCACTTAAAAACTTAAACTATCCTTTTACCTTCCCTTTAACGCTAACTTTCCCCTTCCTCCCTTCTCAATAGTCTTCCCATCCCCTGTCGCATATAATTAAAACATTTTGTAGGTCTTTGAGTTTTCACCAAAGGGATTTAGGATTTAATTTATCTGACACTTTTGTGAAGAGATTAGATTGTTACCATACAACAAACATTCTATATTCGATTCTTACGTTACTATATTCTTGGAAGGCTTCCACTATATTGCTTTGTATGGTATCTTACAATAATACAAACATTCTAATTCCAGTTGTCGCAGTGCTGAAGCTTTGATTTCACTTATGATTCGATTTAAGTCTAGTTTCATAATTATTGATGCTCGATTTAATTTGTGGTTATTTCATTTAATAACAAATAGGTCCCTTAAAATTCCACTTTACATTTATACTTCCTGATAATTGTAAATAAATAATGCCAATATTTAAAACGGGGATTGGGTTCATTTTAATATATATATATATATATATATATATATATATATATATATATATATATATATATATATATATATATATATATATATATAAAATATATATATATATATATATATATATATATATATATATATATATATAGTGAATTGAATAGAATTGATGTGTGCGTGTAGATGTGTGTAGGGGACAAAAGGGCGTGTGTGGAATATAGATGAAAATAGACAAGTGGTGAAAAGAGAGGATAGTGTGGGAGATTTGAAAAGAGATGCAAGAGCCTGGTAATCGTGCTTATTGCTTTCATTATTTTCTTTGTCGTGTGTTTCCTTTGTTATTTTGGTTAAAGTTTCTAACATAATTATAGCGTTCAAGCCATTTGTTTTTAATTAAATTACTGTTCTTTGGTATGTTATATGCATTTGCTGTTGTAGTCGTAAACTACTTTAAGTTCTATGATTAGTTTCTTTGTTTTTGTTTACTTTGTGGTGAGTATATTTGGTGTCCTTTGTTTCTTCGTTCTATATATAGTTAGGTGAGGTATAAGATGCACAGAAAAGTAAAATAAGGTTAGTAAACATCTTATACCTTTAAGTTTCTATTGCTTCATCCCTCACGTTATTTTTCAAAATTGATAAGATTCTGTGAGATATTCTTTACTACGCCATATTGCCCCTTACCTTCTCTATGGACTTTCTAAACTGCTGGTTCCTGTGGTTATATAAGGATAATGTGACTTTTTAATGTATCATAACTAAAAAATTAGCTCTGGTATGTAAGCTGCCATCTGTCCACATGCTTAAAGAACTAGGTGGTGGCGTTGAATTAATTACCTGCACATTTTATTTTCCTCTTTTTGTCCGAGCAATTTAGGAATTCTGCTGACTCGGTGGTTCTGAAGCCACCGTTTATTTAGCGCACCACTGGTCACCCATCTGTCAGCATCTTCGATGACTTGGGAGCAGTCGCCAGATAGTCCCTTAATTAAAAAAAACAACAAAAAAAAACGATGACTTGGGAGAATTTATAACCTTAGCCTTTATTAACCCGCCCTCAACCTTTATTATTCATAGTGATTTTAACATGACACAATATACTAGTTCATATCTCAGAATTATCGCTACATTCGAGTAGAAATATACTTGATATTGTGACTTCTTCCTTCTTAATTCATAAACTCCCCTTACTGGACACCTCCATGGCAATTTTTCACAATTCTATATCTAGGTCTGTCTTTCTTTTTCTTTTATTCAACCATTGCGTACACCTTGTCCCCACGCCTGGTCATCGTTGTCTCTGCTTTAATGCCCATACAATAATTATCATGGAACTTGTGCACCTTCTACTGTCTTTTAATCACAACACTGCTCCTTTCATCTTAATACCAGGGCGTATCCTCTTTCCTTGAACGCCATGGACTCTTTCTGCCCTTTCCCCTCCCCATCTCCACCTACAATTCATGACGGTCTGCAAAATGTTGCTTTGTTCCGATGAGGAGAGCAAAGCAGAGAGGCGAGCGCGGGAAAGACGACAAAGGTCTGTTTGTGCTCGTGGTAGTAAAACAGAAATAACTTCGTCGCATACTTTTTTGCCACACCCCTCTACGCAGCTTTTCTGATATCTACAAGTGAAACTTTCACTCGCCTTATCCACGTTGATAACAAAATCAATCCCCCAATTTTTTCAAGATTCCATCTTGTCTTTGTTCTATTCTGACGCCTCCGTATATTACACCAATCGCGCCTTCTGAATTAACTAGTTCCTTTGAAAGATTGCTCAAATCATATATAGCATCCCATCAGCCCCTGTTTCTCGTAATGTGATTATTCTCCCCTCTCTCTCAACTCAACCGAATAAACTGCTTTGCTCCCTCCCTACCTTATTTTTATCTTTAACCACTTCCTTTTCCTCTATGCAATACCATTTGATATCAAAACCTAACCTTAACTCCAAGGATCCAGTAACTTAACGGTGAATCGCTCAATAACTATTCCTTTCTTAAGCCTTTGAAACGTTGTGCCAATGCGGAATCTTTTTCTCATTTTCTGTTCTAATATTGATGAGATCTTCCCTTTGGCAGGACATATATTCGAATCTTCTCTACTTCTTGCAACTGGCCGCCTTTGTCGAACGGCTCGTGAAAGAAGGTATAGTACTTTTCGGACTCTTCCCCTTAGTTGATACTGTGATATAAACCGTTCACTTAATCGTCTTCATAAATGCTGCCTGTCTTTGCAAAACCTTTGACTAGTTTCTGCATATCATACTTCTTTACTCAGTGGTATAGTTACGTTTTTATCACATAATTATCAGCTCATGTCGAAAAATCGTATTAATCAACAAATATGATATGTATATTTATGAAATCATTTTAACTGTAACATACCCCATACTGATACAGGAATTCATACATTTCAATAACATCGCCATTTTAGATATTTAAATAAATTTATATGGAAGTTTGTACTTTGATATTACTTTCCATATGTTTCCAACACATGTATTCAAAACTATACCAACATATTTCTAGTTTTATCTAAGGATAAGAAAAATTTCACGTGTCCGAATACTATTGGCCACGGCGTACGATTTTGAAACAGTATCTATCTTCTCTTTCTGTTTCTCTCCTTCTCTCTTTCTTTCTTTCTATATCTCTCTCTCGCACTCTCTCCTTCTGTATGTCTATAAACTATATAAATAGTTTGAAGTTCATAAGATAGCTTTATATAGATCTTAAAAAAGCCAACCCTATCCGTTTAAACATGAAGAATATATAGGAGCGACATGAAACGTGTCTACACATATCTTCTTACCATCTTTAACTTATAGTATTAATTGGGCAATTTGAAAGAGACAGGATTACCTGAGTGTCAAAGTTCTCGGCTAAATTTTCCTATTAGAAAAATACTTAGAAAAATTTCCCAACGTTTTTCAGGATGTTTGAAGTTATAAAGGTCGTGGTCCAGACAATGCAAAGAAGAAAAAGGAAAAGCAATGAATGACTTTTGCATTTGTATTTATTCAAATATCAGCACAAAATGATCGAGGTTAAGTCAGATTCAAATAGCGATTCGTAGGAAAATAACTAAACAAACGGAGAAAGAAGGAAAAATGTGCGAACACCTCGACAAAAGCGAAGAAATGGAGAGACAGATTATGATGCAATATAAAGTATATTCCCATCAAAATTATCTCAAATACATACAAACCAGATGGTCTATGAAAGAATCAATAAGTGCAAAAGAAAATAGGTAAAATATCTTCATTGTGATGTTAAAAGAAGGATTATCCAATAATTCAAAGAATCTTTTTTAGAAAATTAAATATTTTTAGAGTTGCAGCAAATACTAGAAATGCCTTCTTTGGCATCTAACCGGAGAGAGGACAACCGGCCGTAGATATTCTCGTGACCATCCGGTATAAGCAACGGTCTATATATATGCGCCTAATAAGTTAACTTAACTTAACCTAACCTAATATATTTAGGAGAAAAATCTCTAAGTAATACAATCTGGCGAAGTCAGTTGACCCATGACCCATCTATCCTCTTTGAATAAGTACACAGAATCAGTTCGTGGCTTGTATAGAGTGGCGATCATGAAGATAAGTTGATTTGAGTAAGCTTTCATTCATGTGGCCCAGTTAGGGGGCGCGATTGTCATGCGTTTTCTAACTCGCAACGCAAGGGGGTGTTTAGGTGGAGTATATAAAACCTTGATGCAGCTAACATCTGCGGATGTGCATAACCTCTCGTCTGCGAGGTGCACAGTCGAATCAACAGCAATATACATATATTCTACACATCTTCACTTCCTTCTCTTTGCACAATTTCTTTTCAGATCTTCTCTTCGTACATCTATCCGGTGGAGATTCCTTCGTTGTTGGTTTTTTTTTGCTTCGTACTTTTAAGTAAGATTGATTTTTCCAACTCGACTCGGTATGTCGATAGATGCCTTAACGCAATCATCCATGATACGAGTTAATAAAATTTTCTTGACAGGATAATTGGGGTTCGATCTAGCAGCACCAGGTGCTGTTATGTGTATTCAATATTCCGTAGCGGAGTTTGTGAAGTGACGAAGGATGATTAGATGATAATATAAGTCCTTGTGTACAACCATAAGGGACTTGAAGAAGAACTGCAGGGCAGTTATCCACTGGTGACAATGCTTTGGGGCGTAGTTAAATTCAACTACTGAGCCAAATGATTAAGAATATATTCCGTGATCTAGAGGAAGAGGGAAATTAACTGACACAATGAGTCACATGGTAGTGTCTATAGTTCTTTGGATATCAATATCAAGAGCATTAGTAAAGTGGAGAATTGTGGTAATCCTAAATTATTCAGGATCAAAGGCAAGATTCTAGGCTTCTTTTACCAAATATTCACTTTGTCTAATACTTTTCAAATATTTCCTCAACCCTACCCCTCCGCCAGTCTGTGCTCTTTGCGTATGACCTTCTATTGTATCTTCTTTCATGTCTCTTCATAATAAGTCACTCTCGGCATCGAGAAGACATATCAGGAATTATTCCAAAACACCATCGGTGTCATAGGGTGAAATTAGTCAGCTAAAATTTCATTTTTCAAACCTGTCATATCATTATCTTTGAGGGAGGGAAAATTGCGTTTCTCTGACAAATTTATATTCATGTCTTCACAGGCTCCAGAAAAATGTCTTATTTTGATACATGGAATATATATATATATATATATATATATATATATATATATATATATATATATATATATATAGACAATGAGCCTTTAAATTGTGAGCGGGTATGAGGATGTGGTATAAAAATTCCTTAGAGGTTCCTAGCTTAGGGAGATACTCAGTTTGATGGGGTAACGCTTTGGGCGAACTAAAGTCACTGTGCCTGGTAGCTTAGTGGTAGAGCATCTGACCGGCAATCAGCTGACTTGTGTTCGAGTCCAGGCCAGGAATTTCCAACTTTTTTTCCTTAGCGTTATCTCTGTCTTCTCGGTAAAGGATTGCCTTCATTGTTCCGCCTTCTGCTCTCTTTGATTCTGGGTTCTTCTAATGTCAATTTCTCTTGCCTCTAAAAAACTCCCGTTTCTTGTCTCATTTGCTCATTTGCGTCCAATTTTCTCTTTCTTTTGTACTATATGTATATATATTCTACCATACAAGGTTTCAGCATCTTTCTTTCTCTCTCCAAATTTTTTTTGAAAGTTAGAAAATAATAATATAGCGAAAACCCTGTGGTTGTTGTTGTTATCACCCGCAGAACTTATATCTGCTCTTTCTTTGAATATATATATATATATATATATATATATATATATATATATATATATATATATATATATATATATATATCCTGTGATTCCCCTCTAATGCGCATTATAAAAAATTAATATCACAATAACCACCTTCCTAATCATGACATTTTCATTGGGAAGATGCTCTCAATCTTCCTGTTTAGAATGCTAATAACGGAAATTAGATACTTTTTATAGTTTCTTTGCACTTCACAAAAAAAAAGAACCTGGGTAAAAAAACGAAGATCGAGTAAAACTTTATTTTATTATAAACTAAAATACATGAATTTTCAGGTTCTTGTAAATCCTACAGGAATGAACATGGCACCTTATTCTAGGTTTTTAGGTTTTGTGTGTGAAAATGTCTAAAAGCTTTTTTTCCAATAAATTATGGTAAACAAATTAATATAAATATAAAAAAGGCATTATAACATATTCTAGAGCTAAATAAGACGGTTCATGCTATAATAAGATGACAAGATACATGAAATAATATGAACGAACGCGTTTGTAAGGAATATTATTTAAGTTTACTATAGGTTAAGAGACATGAAAAATGGTTGGGGCCAACCTAAATATGAAAACCTATCAGATTTCATGACAAATTGAACTGTCCCCGCTCGTCAGCTTGTGTAGAAAGGATTTTTTCTCAAGTCAATACCATTAAAACAAATCATACCAACAAGTTAAAATACAAATACGATGAGTGACAGAATCCGAGCTAAGCAATCGAAAACAAAATATAAAAGGGAGAATAGAATCTTCTTCTGACAATTATAATAACTGTAGATTTTTCATATTTTTTCATTTTCTATTGCAAAATATCAAGTATAAAAAACATTACTTTTTCCTCACGTCATATATTCTTCGTTACTAGCTTCATAAACTATGGTCAGCTCTGCAAATTTCTTAGCATCTTTCACTCGCTCTGAGTAACGTCTGTATGCGCCTCCATCTTCTAAATCCTTTCTTGTGGGCGTTCCCTCTCCTCTGTATCATCCTTATATATATTACAATTTTCAATACTTTTATTATTCGTTGATAAAGAACGCCAAATAAAGTTCCAAAGTACTTGGAATCCTCTTTGTTGTATTTATTGCTTACTCACGCAATACTTTGTGAGTTTTCCATATATATATATATATATATATATATATATATATATTATACATTATTGAGTGGTAGGGCAATACGAACAGAGTATTCTCCCATCATCAGGTGCTATAATACGAAAAATGATTTCTTCAAATGCGGGCGAAATCTGATACAAGAGTAATCGGATCTAGCCTACCAAAGGACTAAGGTCGAGAATATGGAACAATGTGGAAATTTCTGTCCCTGAATCAGTGTACATAAAGAATTCGTTGGAATAGAATAGCTTTACTGCTCGGAGGACCTCTTGAATGGCGATCAGCTCTGTTTTGTACGATGACCACCTGTGCGGAAGGAAAAGCAACGCTGATATATTGACCATGCCGAAAACAGCGGCAGGCAAGCGTTGGAGAAAGCGAGGAGCCATTTATGTTGAAGGGGCCAGTGCCCTAAGAGTGTACGGACGCATGGCTAAGGAAATCTGATATCGTGTTTGATTATTGCTGGAGAGATCCTCGGAGGAGGAGGAGCACTTATAGAATATATCAGCTAGACTAGAAAAAGACGAGATGGATGCCAGTAAATAATAAAGCGATTGTACTTAGATTATGCCTGTATTCATGAGTGGAAGGGGCAGAGGCCTGCAGCGAAAAAAACTGGTTGCGAGGTCATCGGATTAAAGTGAAGGAATATTTGTACATACAGGAAGGGACTCTCTAAAGTGGGAAAATTACGTTGTATTCTGCATGGATTTTGGGTTCTTCAAGAGAGCAAAATGCCCCTGTAGCCCGTCAAAGAATTTGCGGATCTTGGGCAAGGCAAAGCTGTATAGAAGGGTGGATCGAAAAAGGAAGGTTTGCAAACATTTTTTAAACTCATTTTTCCACCCTGATTTTCTGATGGACCCAACGTCAAAAACTATTCTGTTGAAATCTCAGACTGCTAAATTAATATTTTCAAGTTCCTCAACGCAATTCAAATTTTGAAACAAAAGCAAAAATATCGGAAAATTCTATATATTTGTTTTCAAACTTCAAATTGTTACATTAACATTTATATCCTATACAAGGTATATTATTTCCATGAAACTTTACAATCAATACTTCTACTTCCATTTTATTGAATAAAAATAATCTATTAACTACTAAATAAGTTTTCCTTCCCTTTCTTCAGTTTCTTTCCATGCAATCTGTAGATTTTTATCATCATCACCATGAAATAGAAGAACTTGAACAATTAACAGTCGAATATTTAAATTTTCACTATTATTCAATATCCATTTATTCAATGCAGTTAGATTTTTGTAGTGTTATTAACTTTCATTACTATGTCCTTCTTGGTATTAAATTAGAGTATTGTTCTTCTGGACATAATTCTACTCCTTCTATAGCCGTTCCGTTTGTCTTTTCCACAAACTGCTAGTGACGTTTCTGTGACCAGTTTGATGCATCTCTCAACCGTTTCTGTGTGACAGGGAAAGTTAGAATATTCAATTTTGGTTGTTGACTGATAAATTCTCCAAGTTGATCATCTGAGAGCGTCCTCGTTAGTGGACGTTTGGTCATAACTGCCTGCTGCCAATAAATTAGGGAAGTGTAGTCGTCAACTTCAAAGTTTATCTCTTGGATCTTAAAAGTGCGCATTGATTTCCCTTTATATTCTATTCGTGCGTTTACAATTCTCTTTCATAAGAGTTCCCAGATATGATTTCTTTCATCTTGCAGCATATAGAGAAATATGTTTTCCGCATGTGCAAAATAAGCATTCTTTTGAATTACTGGGGAAACTATATCATTAATCTACTTGTTCATCCTTTGCAGTTATTGGACTGTCTTAAAGAGGTTGGTTTCTCCATATTGGGGAGAAGAATTAGCTTTTATTTCATACCAGTATACCGCAGACATCTTCATGATCAACAAGACAATTGCTTTGAGCTTGTCGGAAGGGTCGGAAGTCGAAGCATATAATCGAAGTATCGGATTTGCCGTTGTAAGCCATCGTGCATGCGACATTTTTCCAGGAGCCTTACGAGCCACTTCATCAGAACATTTACCTTGTAAAATAGATATAAGGATATCAAACAGATGCTTTTGCAGGTTTCAGACTTCCTCTGTCAGCAGATGGGAGGTGAGTCGGAATTTGCTCGAATTCAACAACACTTAGAGTCTCACATTTATCCAGTTGTTTCTTTATAGGTCCGACAAATCCACGAGGCCCCGTTGTTTTCTGATCCAAATTGTTGATGAGATGGCGTAATGGGAGATCATTTAAATTGAGTGGGTAAATAACCTAATGCAGTGGTCTATTAAGTTTTTCTTCTAACATTGTATTCACACCTCTTTTTGTTCCTGTATTCACTGCTGTTACATCGCATTCGACAGTAACGAGTTCATCAGTTGCGATGTTACTTGCTTCTAGATACGAGAATATTACGTCGCATATAGTAGCTTTTGCAGAACCTGTCTTCCTTGTCAGATTTCCAAGATATTCTGAATCAGGTTCTTCTATCATAGAGAGGTGCTCTTCCATTATCTTCTTCATGTGATGAGTTCCCTCAATCGTTTCCGCGACAAATTAGCTATCTTTCCTACCATCAAAATAAATAGAATACAATGGCTTATCCGATCTAATTTCTTTCTGTAGTGTAGTACGTTCTTTGGCACGCTCTCTTCTAACTTTGTTCCTGTCAACTACTAGAGAAGTTTATTTTCCTTTAATTGACGATAAGTCCTTGAGTATTGAATTTGTTATTTAAGATGCAGCTCGATCAGGCACGCCAGTGCGGTGACATTCCAACACAAATTCTGACAAATTTATTCTTTTAGATGGAGTCTTGAATGTAAATTTTTGTTTACTTCTTTGCGTTTCACGGATGATATCTACCAAGGTAGATGGTTGATTTAAGAGACAATACTCACGATTCTTCCTAACGGCACTCTGAATATACTTCTTTAATTGAATTTGATCGATATTACCTTTTGTACATTTTCCTAGTTGTTCGTTGGTATTCCAGAAATGTTTGCTCCAATGGCGGCACCTTCTTTTCTATGCTATAAAAACAGTTTTCAAAGCTATCGCATTTACAACATAAACTATGAAACATTCTTTGTAAAATCGTCACATTTCTGTTTGAATGATGATGCAACATTTTTCCTGCTAATATTTCTCATTAAAACCTGATATTTTGAATAATAATTTAAAATTATTTTTCTATCTGCCTCTATTGACACACAAGGTATTGAAGCCGTTTTCCAAATAGAAAAAAACTTCTCCGCTACTAATGTGACAATTTGTTTAATTGGCGGCTAATTTCTATTGCGGTACTTCTCCTTTTCTCGTACAAACAAAACGTATTAAAGAACATCTTTATAAGTTGGCAGCACTCGTTCACTAATGGCACAGGGTATGCCAAACAAAAAGCTTACAATTTCACCACACGTTCTAGGTTTAAGTGCCATTATTAAATATTGTTTTAATTCTTTCTTACATATTATTTAGCTCTGAAGTATAACAAAATATATAGGTGTATTAATTCTACACTATAAATAACTGTTCTTAAATAAGAATAGAAGAATGTGATCAAAACAATAGACACTAAACAGAGTTACACACACACACCGCCATACACACACATACATACACACATATACACACGCACATCCACTCTCGACGAGATCCTTCGTGCTCCTGAAACATAATTGTCACGTATGACGCTATTATATGTCATTGAGGAACCTCTAAATATCAATCGATTGCTTTCAAATTTTGTTTACTTGTTCTTTAAAAAACAATAATTATTTGTTGGAGGTAGCAATTCAAAATTCGAATCTAATTTTCAGATATAATCGACCAAATTCAAAGTTTAGTTGAAAATCGCATTATTTTAAATTTTCAATGGCGTTGAGGAACCTTTAAATTTATTATATCAAAAAATCCTTTTAGGAGGTTTAATTTGACAGAGAGCCCTATAAGAAAATCTTGGTGGAAAAATTAATTTCAGAAAAATCGTTTTTCGCTCAACCCAGTTTTGAGTGGAACAAGGCAGAGTTGACTCGGAGCAATTTGTGGAGTTTATCGTCCAAGGTACTGGGTGTTCGAACTAAACTCGACGATTAAATAATGACTTTTTTTTAAGGAACATGTTAAAGTATTGCTGAAAAGTCAAAGGCTTGGGATAACATACAAAATACAGATTAAGTTGCAAGAGTAAACTAACATGGGAGAGGAGAAATCATCTGAATATTGGAAAAGAGTTATCTGCATAATGATGCTTCGCGCAGGGTATCAAAATGACGAAATCATGACTGGTGTTGAATGTACTGTTAACAATCTATGAAAAGGTGATGGAATCCAGATTTTGGAGAAATAAATGGGTTTTGTAGTTACCACAATGAAGCAAGCCCTGAATGAGAACCTTCACTACCACTCGTACAAGAGGTGCAAATGAAATTTCTGACAGACAAGGCCAAGAAGAACCGCTTGACTAATACAAAGAAGTTCTTGAACAATTTATATTACCATTTTGATCCGCAGACGATCTAGTTATTCTTAGATGAAAAGATCTTCGTCCAGGACCAGTTGCACAATACCCAAAACAATAGGTGGCTTGCTTACAATTCATGCAACGTTTCATTTGTCAGGAAAATCAATCTCCCCAGACTGTGAAGGACTGTGGGTGTATCTCCAATGAGTGTAATGCATGGCATTTCCCATCTTTGAACAAAGTATTAGACTCAATTTAGAAGGTTATGTAGAGGTGCTGGGAACTGTAGTAAAACACTGGTGGAGAAGGTTTTTGGGAAGAGATCATACTTCCGGAAAGAGTCAGAAGTGGTATTTGGAGAATTACTGTGATTTTACCAGCTCCAATTACTAGCCTCTTCGTTCCTCCAATTTTACTCCGATGGATTATTATGTGTAGGGCCCATTTGAGAATGACAACAACCGCTCTGCCTGGAAGCACAAGGCAGAGCTAGTAGCTAAGATCAAGGAGGTGTTCGAATATCTTCCCAGGGATACAGTGAATAACGCATGTGCAATGTTCCGGAGCTGTCTCGAGGCCCGAGGGAGCTGAAGGCTGTCAATTTGAGTCAACTGTTATCTCTCAGCCATAATCTAGATGCACTTCTTTAAAAATTTTAAAATACATTTATTTTTGGATGAAATATTGCAGATGGTTTTCTCTTATGCAAACCATCGAATTTATCCCGAGCCCCCTGCAATTTCGGGTAGATGACTTAGATGTTTAAAGTACGCTGGCAATGAGGCGGGAGGCTTGATTCTTCTTAGAGTGCCTTTTATCAAAATGTAACTTAGAACTACCTGAATCGAGTATCGGTGCCCTATATATATATATATATATATATATATATATATATATATATATATATATATATATATATTTTATATATATATATATATATATATATATATATATATATATATATATATATGTATAATTGAAACTTCGAGATATTGGTAGCAGAGTAGGCGAAATAGAACGTAGAAAGACTTGTCGCTGGGGTAGAGAAAGAGAATCTGAAAGAAATGGCCTATTCGACTCCCGGCGTGATGTCAGGTTTTATCTGCTTAGCATTATGAGAATATACCTACTACTCTAGTAGATCACCAGCTCGTCAACTTTTAGTGTACATTTAATGGAACTGTCAGTGAGATGGCCGTTTGTTTAACAAAGTAAATGAACAGGACGCTTATGACCGAGCCCCAGAGAACATACTATGTGAGAGGAATACTACGCGAAAAGGCCTCCTGGTTTCCTTGGATAAAGCGGCAAAGGATCTAAATGTTGCGAAATTGGTGGCAGCCACCTTGGTAGTCATAAAATAATAAATGGGACTCGGCATGCCATGGGAATCTCAAAGTCACCATCCTCTCCATGATCTTGCATCAACAGTAGATCATGGATATGGTATGGTTGTATAAGACAGCCGAAAGGTCGGATCTTGCATTAAAATACGTATCACGTCTACTTTACGCCAGTCCGAATGGAATTACACGCCATTCATATCCGATTATTTAGATCCAGGAGTAAGAAGAGCGCGGATTTGTGATGTTAAAAGAGGTAGTATTTAGGCACTGTCAGTCCTGTGATGAGTGGATGGACAGTAATAAATTAAATTACGTACCTCTTATACAGAGATGAACCAGTTATACTGATCATCATTATTGGGATGTGGAAGGGATGGGATACTAGTCTGTCTAATGAAGGCCCTAAGATTGAGCCGAAGTGGAGAACCAGCTTCGAGTAACAACGATGGCACTTTCCCGCCACTCTGTAAATTCGACGCCAGACGTCATTTAGTGAAGAGCTCGTGTAATACTTAGAGTTACACGCCTTTAAAGAATAGCGCCGTGTACCTTTTGAGTCAAGGATCGCATTACATATCTTGCCTGCCTCATCTGTTTCTTGTTTTTAAGAAAAGATCGCGGGTTTATAGGTGAGTTGCACACTTGGTAGCGCAAAATAACTAATCACTCTGATGATACTACCAGGGTACCGCCTGAGGCTGGAATGTTACAGAGTATTTAGCGATATACGGGTAAGCAGATGTAAATATTAGGGAGTTGAGTAAGACTAGAGCTTTTCAACTGTCCTGAACTCAGAGACTTTAAGAGCCTGCCGTGGTGGCAGAAAACCGGCCACTCTTCCTTCCAAAAGTACCATATCTACCATGCGACAGTTGGGCTAGGTTAGAAGAGCGACATAAAAACTGGAAATTGGTCAATACGAATTTATTCCTGAGACACAGCCAAAAGAATTTTTAGCTTAATTTAAGCAGTGGTGAAGAAGAGCTTACTACAGGGAAGAGCTGCGTTGGGAGGGTGGGAATAAGTGGTTTAGCCTTGATCATACACAAAACCGATAACTCGTATATAACGGTTATAAGAGTGAGCATGAAGAAATTCAAGTAGAGGTGGCTCCATTCGGGATCTCTGCTATTATAACTACTAATTTAAGAAAATGTCTGGGCAGCTGGAGGATTAGGTTACGTAAATAGCCATAAGAAGAAGGGCCACGAGTATGAATGTAGACCGAACATAGGGTAAGACTGTTTTTTCAGGAAAGAAGATGAATATGGAACTGATGCCAGAAGAAGATTATTGCTCCTCTGTAGACAAATCTACCCCGAACAGAAGGGAGAAAGGAAAAGAAACCTGAAATCTCAAGCATCTGAATGGGCATCCAAGATCAACTCCTAGATACAAAGGAAATTAAGGTCTTTCGAAATTGTAAGAAATCTAATGATCTCCACGATTTTTAATCGCGTACGACTCTATATCACACTATATTGGTCGGTCCAATCGTCGTTCCACGTTTTGATTTTGGGGGTGAGGAGGTAATATCATTGCAATTATTCAGCTGATTCTAACGAAATTTTCAACCATTATGTTTTTTTACATTCTATTTCGAATGATAAAATTGCGAAATTGCTCCCAACGTTAGTCGGGAAATTATATAGCAACAAATTCATAGCTTATAGGCCAATTCTAACAAAATTTGAAATTCTTATGTTGTTTTACATTCTCTTTCGAATGATATAATTGCCAATAACTTCCTAAAGTTAGTCAGGGAATTATTGAAAGCTTTGAAGGTCGTAAGGTTATAAATCAGAATAAATGAGAGCACGCGACTTTGGTCAGCAGACCTTGTTCAATATATACGGCACTTAAAGTGGACTACTTTGAGAGCGACAGAAAGTAAAGTCAGAGAATGGCATATATTTTATGGTTTGTGATATAGAGCGAGGGTAGCTTATAGTTTAACAAGTTGATGTGATACATAAAAAATCGGCTCCTTTTGGATTCAGAGGACAAAAGATAGTTAGAACAAATGTCTGATATAACTCAAGAAAATTGCTTTATAATATATGTGGATTGCTTATTTTATTAATTAAGGATTTGTTGAGCTATGATACATATCGTGATTGAAATTTTGGTTTAAATAAAGACTGCGGTTGATTGAACATTCCTTCCGTAGTGAAATCGTAGATTAATTTTGCTAATAGATTGATGCTTTAAATAAGTCATGACTTGTTTATGATTAAAGTTCGATTGGTGCTAATTGATTGCGGGATGGTAATGTTTAATTATTGATTAGATAAATTGAAGAATTAGTTGCTCCATGAATTAATTGATTAATGGGATTGATAAAATGTTAAATGAAGAGTTAATTGGGGTTGACTTGATCGATTGATATTCAGTTAATTGACTATTTTATTTATTGATATTTTATTGTTTGATTGGTGATTTGGTTGATTAATAATATGAATGAGTAATTTCTCAATTGATCGAGTACTAGTCATTTGGTATTTAAATTAATTGAAGACTTGATAGTTGGGCAAATTGTTTATTAATGATCTATTTGATGAATAATTTAATTGATATATAGATTTATTAATATTTTAGTTAGTCAGACATTTTATTGATTAGGAAATTGGTATATTGCTTATAAGATTAGAGATTTAATACATTGATAATTGGGGTGCGTGATGACTTGTTTCATAGGTAATTAGGAAGAATAAAGATTTTTTGGCAATAAACAGAGTGAAACTGATAGGGAGAGCTAGAAAGAGAGAGAGAGAGAAAAAATGAAAGATTGGCAGTTAGAGAGAGTTACAAGTAATCTGTGCAACTTACAGACCTTACGATTTTTACGTGCTTGCCTCCTCATTTGGGCATACGAACCTCAACCATTAAGATATCTATCCAATTATATCGAGAGTATCAGAAAAGTGGACAGTAAAGACGAAGGCTCTCTCCACCCACCTCTTGCAACCGCCAAAGTGGGTATGAAAAATTAAAATGATACCAAGAGGAGTTGAAATAAAGACTACAACTACGAATTTTGTTATTAGAACGATTATTTGGTACCGTGTTCTGAATTCAGATTACATTAATTTAAGATTCTCATAACTCTATCTGACTTTTATTCATTTTTCTAAACAAATACAATAAACAGTTTATTCCGTCAACTTGTTCCTGACATTAATTATTTTGTCTGAGAGAAATTCCCGATGAACATTTTCTAAATGGTTTATGAACAAGTTTCACTCCTTTGTTGTGTGTATAATGTATATTAATTTCAAACTTGTTTGGATGGTCCACATTATCAATTAATTAACCTCTCATAAGTCTAGTTTCTAAGCTGAATAGGTTTAACCTTTTTATATTTTTCCATAATTATGGTTTCATAGAGAGAGGATAAGTTTTATAGGGACCTTGCTTGTACTTTTCCCATATTTCAAAATTCTTTAGCAAATACGGTGACCAAACTTGTGCCCACTACCTTGGCCTAAGTTTTATCAATGCATTATACGTGTTTAAAATTACTTTCTCATTTTTAAAACTGAATTGCCTTTTAATGTAACCTAGTATTATTAGAACTCTATTTTTACCTGCATGGACTGCCGAGGTCTTCTTTTTTTTTAGTCATAGCCATTGTTCTGCCAAAGTTGCTATTTTTCTAACAATTCCTTATGCTCTAGTTGTAGTCATTTTCTTTTTGTGTTGCAACTTATCGAAACATTTTTTAATGTCTAAATACGAAACATCAACTGACTTTGCGTTATCGTAAATTGAATTTATATAATAAAAAAAATTCTAAGAGATTAGTTATACATAATCTATGTGAGTTACGCAATAATCTGTTTAGGTCTACATGTTCATCTACTTTCTCTGCACTGAAGTTTTCGAGCCATTAATTTGCAATCTCTCTTATATATTAGTGTTACATTACCGAATTTCCACTATTCAGGAACAATTCCAGTTTCAAAAGAAGATTTAAGGATTTTCTTTAGGTATTCGACTATCAAATGTTAAAATACTTTGGAAACTCTTGGGATGATGCTGTCTATTGATTACAAGTAATTATGTACAATATTTCCTGCCTTAAGTTATGATAAAATAAAAGCTGAAGTTTTTAATGGGCCATAAATCAGAGAGTTAATGGAAAACCAAAATTCTTGAGTTCGATGATGAAATAGAAAAAGAAACATAAGATTCATTTGTGGCTGTTGTGAACGGAATTCTTGGAAACTAAACGGCTGTTAACTACAAGGATTTGGCAGAGACATTACTTGATAGTTGTCATCGTTTAGGCTGTAACATGAGCATAAAGGTTCTTTTCTTCAAGAGCCATCTTGATGAACTTCCTGCTAGTCTTGGAAGCGTGAGTGATAAACACGGAGAGCGTTTTCATCAGGATATCAAGATGGAACACAAACATGATGGCAGACTACTGTTGGAGTATTTAACGAGACTGTGTCGACATCAACCTCTCTCGCAAGCGAAAATTTCTTCCATGAATGTATAGGTATGTGTACGATTGCTTGTGTTTTCTCCATTATATTAAAATAATAATCTGTATAATTACATTGCATTTATATTTTCAAATTCTGTTGACATTTTAAGTTATGGTTCGAGGCTATAACACTTATAAAACTATCTTTACCGAGTAAATACATGCACTACTACGTCGTAAAATAGGTATATGCTGTAGAATGAAAACTTGATGTGTTAAAAAAAATGGATGCCATATTCGAAATCAGTCTATCAAAATAAGTTAAAAACAACGACAAAACATAAGTCAGCAAAATGTGAGTTGACCAGTGTTATCTCTTAGTTAAGACGGTATTTTGAATAGACCTTAGCCTGCCAGTGTACTCGTTTTACTTTAGAAACCAATCAATTTTACCCCTAGTGTCATATTCAACCACACTCGACTCAAACCTTGACCCAGCTTGCTAAAGATCTCGTTTTCTTTTATCCATTCAATGCTATGGAGACACGACAGAAGCCCATTGTCCAACTAATTTATATATTTGCTTATTTTGGGCTGAGAAAAATAGTACCTTTTATAATAAAATATTAAAAAAAATGTTTCTTTACAAGAGAAAACGATCTGTATGAGGTGAGACTTTCGTTAGACCTAATTCAAGCTATTGAATTTCCGCTAATATTGTTTATTTTTTTGTAATTCTTGACTGTAATGATGTACCTGTTAATAATAAAGAGATTTTTAACGTATTATAGACCTCTTTGCAATTTAACAGCAGAGTATGTTGTTTGTTTTAATGAGAGACGAAACAAAAGGAACTGTTTAACTAATACAGCACGTAAACAACCGAATTAAATTCGTTGTTTCTGTTCAACGCTGAAAAGTCAGTGCAAAAACATCTTCAATTTTGTATCAAGGATTACAATTTACGGATACGATTGGTTCTCAAACGTGAGAACGGATTTCAAACAAAAAACTTAAAACTTTTTTCAAAGAGCTTCGTTATCTTCAGGGGTTTCGTTGATTACAAAGAGAGAAAAAAATACATTGTTTTTAAGACTTGGACACAGAATTGGCCATTCTTTTCTTTTTTCTTAGATACAAAAAACAAGATTACGATGTACCGTATCTTTATTTTCAATCTTTGCTAGGGGTAACTGTGTTCGTTTTGAAACAGCAGGTTTGGGGAAATGTCTCGCTGGCTTTTTCTTGTTACGTATTTATCTGACGGAGTTTCTCTTATTGGTTTTCACCAGGTTTTGAAATAAAGTAAATAAATCCTTTGCTGGTCATCAGTGTCCCGTGGCATGCAACCCATTATTAATTTTTTAAATTATATTTTCGAAGAAAAAACCCAACTCGAACCAATCCATCCAAAATTAATGAAGAAAGTTGGGAATTTTGTGTTTGCAAAAGTGTGTGGAAGATAAGGTGCACGAAAATTTCCCAAATTTCGCTCCGTCATTGGTCTGTTGGACCGCAATGGTGTGGGAAGGGGTAAAGTGAGTTTTGCTGATAGCACATACCAGGATACCTTACCGTTTCAGAGGGCTATGTTGCTCAGACTGCTGATCATCTTACGTTGCTGTTGAGGCCTTTATCAGAAACAGCCATCCTGTATTCTCGACTCAGAGAGTCTTTCGTTCCCACTTCATGCTCGGTTGAAATGATGTAGTAAATGACTAAAAAATATTGCTTGGATAGCAATTTCACGACACAGGTTAGGTATTATAAATAATAACAACTGGAATACTTTGGATCATGTGGACGCCAGCGAATGCGCATGCTATGAGACAATCCATTACGTAAACTCCACATCGTTCAACACATGAAAAAAATGTTTCTGCTTTGGATTGTCAGAGCAAGCTGGGAGGATAACTTTGCACTGAGATATTAAGTTCCATCTCTAAAAAATGAATGTTATTCAACATCTGAATGAAAGAAACTAGGAAACTGCGCAGAGCCTCGTGCGAAGATATCCTTCAAAATATTCTGGGAAACGGTGCTCTCATAAGTTACGAAACTCACTTTCATTTTCTGTTTGCATTAAAAAGTAAAATGGTAGTTATTGAGTCGAACAAAATTCTCAACAGCTTCATAAAAAACTACATAACTAGCGTATTACAGTTTGGTACGCTGTTGCAGATTTGAAGATTTTTTGCCATCCATTTTAGATCATTATGTATAGTTAAAACGCAACTTTCTAAAACAAAAACTCAACGAGCTTCAAAATAGGGATGTGTGGTTGCCCTAGCAAGTAGCCCCTTCTCAGACTGCAAGAAGACGAATGGAAGTGTTCACAGAAGTGGTTTGGAGGCATGTGACGTCATTACACGGTGATATTGGATAGGGTGCACTTTCAGCGAATCTCACCCCCCCCCTCTCATTATTTTAGAAGGATTAGTTGAAAACTGAGGTCTGCAAACATTAGCCGAGAAACCCTTGATCAACTGAATGCAACAATATGCCAGAAAATGACATAAACTCCGCTCGAAATGACCCGCCGAATGATTCTGGACTTCAAAACCAGTTACAAATGTGTATCGGCTATGACCCACACCATTTGGGTATCATTTACAAAAGCAGGTGTAAATAAACAATATTTTATGTCTTTTCTGATTATAAAATATAATTTTGAAAAGAAGGTACAATTAAATATTATTAATCTCTATAATTCGGGAGGTTTTTGACACTGTAGAAACCCTGATTACCCCCCAAAAAATATCACTAGAACATGTTAATTTCTCTTTAATGACATGTATCAAATCACGGCCAAAGATTAACCCTTTTATTTTATTGATTGTGTTTACTTTTGATACAAGGTGAAATTTATTGTTTTCATACACACTGATTTTATCCTTTGGCATGTAGCGAATTACACCGAATGATGAATCCACCAAATTATATTTTCGGCACCTCTGATAGGAAAAGATGGTAAGCGTCTTACTATTTATGATATTGATTTTTGATGACGAAATCATGAACATTATAAGATGTAGGGTATTTTCAAAATCACGAAAGACATAATCACAAAAGTTCAAAATCTTAGAAGACTTATTCTTCTCTCGAGAAAACGATTCACTCCAGCTCTAATTCATCTTTACCCTACAACAAATGATGAATTGAGTGATCATTATCTCACGAAAATTAACACCCAAGGAATCCTTTATTCCCAAAGACCGAGAGAGCCGAGCGCTTATCTTCGGTTAAGACACACCCACATATCAGAACAGGGTCACTTATTTATAAAAAAACAACAACCTTGGTATCGAGGCTTATTTCTATTTTAACATTGACTATTGATTCAGGAGCTTAAATAATCAAGGATCTTTGACTAATTGACGCGTAGTTTGTAGTGTAATGACGATCACTCATTTTGTAAAGAGGATTTAGGTTATTTATATGAATATTTCTGGACTTACGCTTTCTCCTAGTTTTCTATTAAATATTTGTCTCAGAAATAAAAAAAATGACCTCTTTTAATCATTTATAAAAGAATAAATTATATTTGAGCAGGCAGCGACCACTGTCAAACCCATGATGGTGACTCTTGAAAATGTCCTTGGTTTGAAGCCTACTTATTCGGTCGTGCACGGACAAGGCATATCAATTGTCATTCACAGAACTTTAATCACTCCACGCCAAGTGCAAGCATGCACTCAACCTCCACGAAGCTCTTCATTGACGCGAAATGCGAGCTACCTGATTTGAGGCGACCTAGATGAATTCCAACTCGACCTTGTTAATATAAAATGTTACTTTCTCAGATCCTTTTGCCAATTTCACCACTAATAAAGTTTTTTATGCTGCTTCCAAATTTATTTCAAAATAATTTCTAGAGATTTTGTAAATCTATTAGTTTAATACTTAATTTTTGTAATTTAGCGTAAGGTTTTCTCAAATTTCTGTATATTCATATTGTCCACCACATATGAATTCACAAAATGAAGAGATGGACTAGGAAAACTCAACCAATATATGTAGCTTTCTTGGAACAACGTTAGAAATCCACTTGATTCTTTATTCTAGAAAGAATTTTGGATCTTATGGGTTTGCTGCAGGCTCTCCAATCTCTGTGTAAACTAATAATTGCTCCAAAGTAATAAATAAAGGTGTTTAGTTAGATACTTGAAATATCATAGATGACCACAAATCTTAATGTTTAATGTCAAGAGCGACCAGGGACCAACCTCCATCTTACATTTGCAGCTCCTTTTTGAATTGGCTATAAATCTCCGCCTTAATTACATTTTTCGCTTCGATGACGTTTTTGGGAGAGAAAAAGTAGAGTTATCTAAGGGCTCGCCCAGCCTTGCGGATCCTACTTCGTTTAGATGCACTCAATCTGCCAAAACAGTTTCGGTCGTTCGTAAAAATGTTCCCAAAACTTAATTAACTGTAACGCTTATTCCTGACAAAGAAATGGAAAAAAATATTAATGTAAAGTGCCTCTGAATTATAGGATTGATAAGGTTTGTTGTTTCAGTGCTGTTAAATGAGGGTGTTTGAGAACACGTGTGGCATAGCCAGTTTCTAGTATAATGTTCTTTACTGGAGAGGCTAGCGGAGGCTAGGTGTATGCAGTGTTTACATGTTTTTCATTTTTGGGATCCCTGTCAAGTAACTATTATGCATTTTCATATGTAGTAGGGGAATGGTTTGGGTTGAGTTCGCTGTTCCTAGCGAGTAGGAGAGAAATAAGGAATAGCACTACCTCAAAGGACTTTCCTAACCATACCGCGGAGGTACTATTTTGGGATGGCCCTAAGCTATAACATAAGAGAAAGTATATCATAGATAAAGGCTCTCCCCACCCACCTTTCCACCCGCATTTGCGGGCAAGAAAGCTGAAACGATACTTGAATGTGCTGGAAAAAAAAACACAAAGAGGACATTTTTATAAATAGTTGAAACCTATTTAATTACTCAGATCTATTTTCTATACTAAGGTAGTACCATCTAGGTCAGGGTGTGGATTATCTTGTTAAGTCGAGATTTGAACTTTTTGACTCACGGACTATTCACCACTTCTGGCGGTAGACGGTTTGACGTTTCGCAGATTTTGTACGAGAAGTTCCCGCAAATGCTAGTATGGAATTGCAGTAATTCCCGTTTGTAACCGTGGTTACGTGTACCATTTGCGTTCAATGTGAACAGTCACCTGTGATCTACCTTTTCATCTCCTCGCATTATCTTAAAAGTTTCTATCAGCTGGCCTCTTAACCGGCGCGTCTCCAAGGAGAACATTGCCAGTTCTCGTACCCAATGCTAATAACTTTCATGTCTAAGGGAGGGGATCAATTTTGTGCCTCTGGCCTATACCCTTTCCAACCGCTCAATATTCTTCCTCAGGGTTGGGACCAGATTTAAACAACGTATTCAAAGTGTGACCGGACTAGAGAGTTGTACAATGCGAGAAAAATCTTCTTACTTCCAAAGTGAAAATGCCTCTTTATGTACCCCAGCATTCCCTGGTCCCTCTTTTCCACCTGGAGGCACTGCCTGGAGTACTTTAGATCACTGCTGATTGGCACGCCTAAATATTCCTCAAGGTCAGTAGTATATAATTGTTTGCCTAGCAAGGAATAGTTTTCCCGAGGGTTAGCATTGTCGATGTGCATTACCTTGCACTTGTCATGGTTAAATGGCATCTACCACCTTTTTGACTACTCGCCTATCCTGAGAAGGCTATTTTGCCGGCGTTCCACTCCTTCTCGCGAGCTCACACTACCTCCTAGCTTGCTATCGTCGGCGAACTTGGCTATCGAGATATTACTCCTTCGTCTATATCATTGATGTAGACGAGGAACAATAGAGGCCCAAACACTGAGCCCTGGCGCACCCCGCTACTGACTAGCGTCCATGGCGAGGCTATCCCGTTGGTCTTTACTCGTTGCCTCCGTCTTGAGAGCCAGTTTTCTATCCATTCGGCTTCCTTGCCAGTAATTTTAATGGCGCGGACTTGATTTATCAACCTGTGGTATGGTACTTTATCGAAGGCATTTTTAAAGTCCAGTTTTAAGATATCCACAGCTCGACTACTGTCATACTCACTCAAAATACCGTGAAAGAATTCTAGTAGATTAGTAAGACATGGACGGTTCTTGCGAAATCCATCCTGGGAATCCAAGTTCAGGTTGCGCGACTCTAAGTGCTCCACTATATAGACTGCGATTATTCTCTCGAGTAGTTTGCCTACGATGGATGTCAGACTAATAGGCCGGTAATTACCCAAGATTTCGGGTTCCCCCTTCTTATAGGTGGGAGCTACGTATGCTATTCTCCAGTTTTCCGGTCCCTTTCCAGTTTCCAAAGATTTGTTGAACATAGTGGCGAGGTGTGGAGCGACCTCTATACTAATTTCTCGGAGAACTCTAGGAAGAAAGCCATCCGGACCTGGAGACTTATACGAGTTAAGGTTTCCTAGTTTGGCTACTACTACGTTTCTCTCTAAGACTATTTCACATAAGTTTTAGCGCTCTAGAGATGGGTTATCATTAGTCTTTAGGAAAAATAGTAGAAGAAAAGGAGAACAGTGGTAAAAAATGGCACTTTCTTCAATCACCATAAAATTGTTTCAGTTAAACTAAATTTGCAATCACTTTGATAGGGTACGAAAGTTATGTAGCACCGCTGTTAGAAAGTGTATGACGAATGGTTCCTAAAAAAATCGTTGGTATAAGGAAACCTGAAATAATCTGGCGAGCACTTTGCTTCCGGTTAACAATACCGAAGGCTATCCCATTGCTAATCAGGTGGGACCTATTAGCAACGAGCAAACATAAAGGAATGAGGTATCTGCTTGGTTTTCAATGGCAGCATAATTTATCCTCCATTCTTTAATACTTAATTACAGTATATCCAATAACAATAAGGGGGAATTATTTTAAATAATCCAGCCCCACGTGCACAAATTCGTAGTCTAAATGTTAACTAGCTTTCCTAATCTCAATTAGGAATATATATCTTTCACACATTTTCATTACCTACATCTTCAACAATTTGGTTACAGATTTCTCCTTACAAATTTTCAGGCTCATGCATTCGTGTTTTCTCTCCTTAGTTTAAGTAGTAATAATAATAAATACCCTCATTGAACTTAGTATATATACATTTAATAAATATATCGGTCAAATTTTGCATTCAACTAACTCTCTGTATGCTTCGTCTCCCCATTAGTTGTCTCGATTCTTTATTCTTTGCTATAAGCAAAATATTACGACTAAATTTTTAATGTGCCTTTCAGGAGCTTCGAGGATCACTGTATTTCACGTAAAGAGAGAATAGGGAGGGATCGAGAGGAGGGGGAGAAGTGAAAGGTTCTATAAGGAGAAAGCGAGATATACAATGAAAAATGGAGATAGAAAAGGATATGGAAGGAAAGAAAGAGATAGAAGATAGATAGTCATAAAAAGGGGGGTTAGAGAAAGTAATAAATCCTCCAGGAAGTCAATCGATGAAAATCAATTTTGGCATAAATGGATGCTAGTTGTTAAAATGTCTCCTTTTGATATGCAGTATAGGGAGCGATCAATGCATTTAGTGCAAATTTAATCCTAGACTCTCATAATAGCTTGTTTTGTCTTCGCTAGTAAGATAGAGGATTGTATAGCAGAATTGAATCTTTTCATGGGCTATCATGCTGCAGCTGTGCTGAGGGGTTGTGTGCCATCCCAGACTAAATCCCCGTCGATAATCTGATGCTATGTATCTTCCAAGCAATTTTGCCACTTTCTTTAGAAGTCTCTTCTTACAAACTCTCCTGTTGAGACGCCTTCGTTGGTTTTCGTTTAAATTTGTTACTGCAGTGTTAGTAAAAAAAATTATTTTGTTGATTTATTCCTTTTTATTTACCTGTCTGTCCACCATTTCCCTGTTTCCAAATCATCTAAGTGAAAATGCTTTCGTTGGTTACGCGTAGATCTTGTCTAAATTAAAGATATTGAATTGTGTTGCTCGCTGACATCGTCCCTTTATTAACTTACTGTTCCCTGTCTCTCATGTGTAAATGCAAGTCTTCTTTCACCACTTCAAGTTCCAATTTCTTTCTCTCTCGTCGTAGGCTCCTTTAGCTCTCGCTGTTATCAAACAATTTGATTTTCTTTCGTGCTCTTCTACTGCTATTTTATATAATCACTGTCTACTGTCTATTCTATCCCTCTTCTTATCTAAAGACTAATGCTGCCTTTCAAGGATGCGGATACCTTACCTTACAATCAACTAATATGTGTGTCTGTTTCTGCCCCTCCCAATTTGTCCACAATCTGCTTACTCTCAATTCTCTCTCTCCCTGCTCTCTCTCTCTCTAACACTTTCTCCATTTTTCTCACTCTCTCTCTAAATGCTTATGCTCCCTGTCGTCGCTGTAGATCCCTCGCCCTGGTATCATTCTGAATCTCCATCAAATACCTCATTTTCGCGTATCCGTTTCCAAAGCGGCCTCGGGCGCCGGGGGAAGCAATCAAGCGAGCCGCTATGAGCTTTTCGGCAACGCAGGGCGATTCCGATTTTCAATTATGCTCCCAAATGACGCCAAGTTTCCGATGAGAGACAAAGGAAGGCAAAGCTTGTCGATTTCGACAGAGCTAACAAGGCAACATGGGCCACTTAAAACTTGGAAAATAAGGCAAGTGCGATGCCTTAGAGTGAAATTTCGCATAGCTTAAATTTTCTGGGTCTTTAAACATTTAAGGGGAAGGAGAGCTAAACAAGATAAACATAAATTCACTTAAACAATCACAAGTATAAATTTGGGCGTAGTTAGAAACGATAATTGATACATAAAGAGATAGGTCGATCAAATATCAGTGATCTAATTCAATTAATTAATTTGAATGCGTCTATGTCATCATTTTAGTAAGGATGAATTAAAGATAAGTTTAATTTGAGGAAAAAATGAAATTGGCAAATCCAACGAGTGAATTATCAATCAGTCGAGACAAGAGGAGAGATGGTAAAATCTTCTATTTTAAATGCTGTGGCGGGGAGAATGTTCGAATACTACAAATAATAGATATAGGTTTGTGCAGGTAATAGGAATAAGTTCGTAATAAATGGGTATAAATTCGTTCAAAAAATAGGTATAAGTTCGTTCAAATAATTGGAATAGGTTCGTACAAATAATAGGAATATGTATGTTGGATAAAATAATAGGAATAAGTTCATATAAATAATAGGAATAATTTCGTAAAAAAAGAATAGTTTTGCACCAATAATATGAAGAATTTCGAAAAAAAATGCGAATAAGTTTGAAAAATATCAGGAATAATTACTCCTAAATTATGGGAATAGGTTCAAACACAAATGGGACGAATTTCCTAAAAATAAAAGAAATAAGTTCGTAAATTAATAGCAATGAGTTTGTAAGAATAAGAGGAATAAGTTATTAAAAATAATAGGCGTAAGTTCGAACTAATTATCAGACTAGTTTTGTACAAAAAATAGAAATATCTTCTTAAAAATACTAAGAATAAGTTCGAAAAATAATAGAATTAATTTGTACAAATACTATGAACAAGTTTGTATAAAAATAGGGATAAGTTCGAAAATAAATAGACATAGGTTCGAAAAAATATTGAGAATAAGTATATAAAAATAATATGAATAAGTTTGGAACGATAATAGTTATAATTTCGTGTTTATAATAGAAATAAATTTATAGAAAATAATAGGAGTATTTTCTTAAAATCAAATGGAATAGGTTACTAAAAATAGAAAAAGGATACATAGTTACAGGAAGCCAGCAAAGACTACTTACTCCACTAAAACGCCAGTTCCATTCTACATATAATAATATGCTAGTAGTCCTCCTTTGGACATTGTTGCCACGGTGCTCACACACGCGACATTGAAGCCACACTAGGGTACCGTATTTAAATAATATCATTATTCGTAAAATAACTATTAATTTTGTTTTTAAAACGATTCACACTACTACCATTTACTATCTCCGCGGGAAGGGTGTTGCATTTATCCATGATTTAAAAGGTGAAATTTTTTTTACCTATGTTCGTTTAAAACTTCCGTCGTTCTTTCAGTTTAAACCCGTTCTTAGTGTGATACCATGGTCGTACTTAAAGTAATTTTCGCAATTTAAGTTTTCAAATTTATTTAAAATTTGGAATACTTCGATAACCTCCCCTTGCAATTGTCTAAGTTTCTTTAGTTGATTTAGAACAATATTAATGCGCTGAATCCCCAAATCACATTGTTTTGCTCAATCAGGTCAACCTTTTGATTTATCGCCACATGATTTTTTTACGTAATTTTACATATCCGGATATTTTATATTAATATGATAAAAAATCTTTCTTATTTCTTTAAATAAAAGAATTTTGTAGAGTTTACATGCGGTAATATTTGACTAACTGTTATTTCTCTTTTCCAGGTGGATGAAATAGATTAAGCCACATGATCTTGCAAAAATAAGCCGATGTATTTTGATACACCTGCAAGAATACACTGTTGTTCATACCAGGAATCCAGTCAGAAGTTCCATACATTGTGCTCAACATGCTTATGATGCTATAAATCTTGGTGACTAGAATCAAGCTTGGCTGCCAGACTTGGTATGCAAAAAATGCTACGAGTAGCTGCTTCGTTAGACCAAGGAGAAGAACAGTTGTCTTAAATTTGGAAATCACATGGTTTATAGGGAGACAAAAAGCCATGGCTTTGACTGCTACTTCTGCACTATAGATTTGACTGAGAACCACAGAAAGAAACGCAACAGCATCAAGTATCCTGATGTCATCACGTCCTGTTGCTCATTGAGATGAAATTCAAGTAGCCCTCTTAAGAGAACTTCCTGACATTAGTGACAAGATTTCTCCAGTATTGAAGAAAATGAAGAACAAGAAAACTTTCTTTGCCGATGATGCTCCACAACATTTTTTTACAAAAGGAGATAAATGATCTTGTTTGCGATATCAACTTGTCAAGGATATTGAAGGGAAACCCTCCTATCTGACTGTTCACATCACCTTATAACGAAACAGAAATCAAGAGTACCTCCGTTTTTCTCTTAAGAAAAGGACATGGTGCACTACACATATATAGCGCGACTTCTGCACAAGATTGTTAAGCTGGAGGGCAAACCCAAAGATTGGAGATTGTTCTTTGACAGCAGAAAATGATCGCTGAAATGTGTTCTGCTACGCAATGGCTACCAGTTTGCCTCTCTATTCTCACTCACTTGACTACACTGAAGGTGAAGTACGTGCTGGAGAAAATTCTTTATGATCGCCAAGCGTGGTTGATTTATGTTGACCTGAATGTGGGGAACCTTTTGTTGGTGGAACAGTCCGGGTTCACCAATTATCCTTACTTTCTGTGAATTTGGGATAGTATGAAACGAGCTCAGCATTACACAAAGAAAGACTGGCATGTACTAGAGGAAATGGTGGATTGTACATTAAGAAAAGTCCTCAACAACCCTTTGGTGGGCAGAGAGAGGATGTTCTTTAAACCGTTGCACATAAAGCATGACTTGATCAAACAGTTCACCAAAGCTCTGGACAAAGATGGTGGCTGCTTTAGTTACGTTTGCCACGTTTTTCCATGATTGAAAATGGAGAGGTGGAAGGCTGCCATCTTTGCTGGTCGTCAGCTCCTTCAAAGATCCAGAGTTTCAAAGCTTAAACGAAGTGAAACTGGAAAAGTGTAAGGCTTTTGTTTTGGTCGTGAAGAAATTTCCTGGTAAAAAGATGGCCAGGAATTACACAAAACTTGTCCATAGTATTCTTTTGGAAACCTAGGATGCAACACACGTATCAAAATGCATTATTTATTTCCACATATGTATCGTTTTCCTTAGAATCTGAGTCAATCAATAAGCGACGAGCAGGAGAAAAGATTCTATGAGTACATGAAAAAGGTGCAGACTAAATATCAGGGACGCTTAGATGCAGTGATGATCGCAGAATACTTTGGACTGTGAAGAAAGAGAGACATCCCTACCGCTGTGCATTCTAGGAGGTAGAAGAAACGGAAGTTTTTATCCTGAAATCTGAACACTGATAAGAAAATATTCAATTTACATAGACTTACCTTTATTAATGTTTACTATTTAATGTACGGTAATGAATTTGTAACATTCAACTAATAAATTGTGTTAGAAAACGAAGTCTCTTTTCTTAAAACCTTATTTCAGATGAGAAATATTAAAAGATTCAACCGAAAATGACACAAAAATTTAATCGATGTCACAAAAACGTAATTGATCGGATTTTTTAAAAATCAAATTAGCAACTTAGCGCAAAAACCTAACCTAATCTCAGAAAAAGGATGTCATTTCCGGAGTTAGCAGTGCAAAATTATCCCAAATCAGTTGAAGTAACTTAACAACTTACAGACTTTTTTTGTAACCCATTGTAATAGGAATAATTTGGTATATAATATAATAAGTTTGTATAAAGCGCACAACTTCCACAAAGTAAACATTTAAACACCTTTAAAAGATAAAAGGTCTAACTAAAGGTGCTTTCTTATTTCATAAGGTCTATGTTAACTTGGTATGTTGAAACTTAAAGCTTCACTTTGCTTTAAAGAGATCGAAAACCAGAATTTGTTTTATGGATTAGAAAATTCAGTGTGATGAATGCGTCTAAGATTGTATATCTAACTGTGAATATGTCTAAGGTATTCTTTTATTTAATGTTCTTTAATGCCTCTTATTATGTTGAACGGGTCTAAAGTCTCATTTAGGTTTGAATGGATCTAAGACCTCATATAGTTTATACGAGTCTATTGCTCTTATGATCTTAAGTTCGATCTTGTTTGGAAATGAAAAAACACCTAATTGCATTTTGAGGGTAATAAAGTCCCTTATTAAGATGGGTCAAGCTGAAGTTGCATTCAAAACCTGTCTATAGACAGTAATCTTTTGATTGGGTCTAAGGTCTAACTCTATTTCTAAAGGTCTCATTTTACTTTGTTGATGTAATCCCCTAAATTTTATGAAGGTGACTCGGGTCTCATTTTCCTTTGAGAGATCTAAGCTATTATTTCTTTTGAATGGGTTAAGAACCTATTTTATTTTGAGGGGGTCTAGAGCCGTGAATCTATCAAATGAGAACCAATTTAGCAAATAAAAACGGAGTTTTGAAGTAAGAACGACCCTAGTTGACCTCCTCCCCCAAAAGGACTGACTCTCTTAAAGGGCTCCATGAAAAAATCAAGTCAAGAAAATACCTACACGTAAGTAGGCATTCGAACTCTCTTAGAGATGGTGCTAATAAAGTTGCTTTACCAGAGCTGAGTCTTCATCGAGAAAGCGTAAAAAAGGCCCTAAATAATCCGGATTTTGTGCTTCAAATTCTACAACCGCGGTACATAGTATTATTTCTAAAATATTTTTTAAATTAAAAAGGTTGCGTTGAATAAATATTTTTGCTACACTTATAATAGGAGCTGTTATAGTACGTTTTCAATTGGTGGGATTTCAAAGTTTGAACGTCATCATCAGAACTAGCACCATTATAATATTTCAGTTCCCAACAAAATGTGTTCTGCGAGCATCAATGCAACTTTAGAGTATCTCCTTCTGATCCAATTATGCCATAGGAAGTACAAAGTTGCTAATCATCTTGTCCTGACCGAAATGACAGAGCAATGGTATCCCATGGGGAGGCTATAACATCTGGATAGTCAGGATTTATCCCTAGAAAAAGGACCTCAAGCACGCCCCCACAGCTATGTAAGTGGTTCCAAGTGGAGTATCTTGAGGGTTTTCCTGAATTAGCCGTAAGTGGAGTTTCCCGGGTGTTTTCATTGAATTTTTACTCAGTGAATTTTTATTCACTTGGAGTAACATTTGCTAACCTAATGACTTTAGGAACAACATTATTTTATCAAGATTTAAGAAAATTTATTTAGACTTGGCCCAATGGTCTCCTTCAACTTCTTTTTAAGTCTGGGATGAATTCTATCTGAAATCAAGGATTGTGAAATTTTAATTTTATCCCCAGAATATGAACGTTTGATCTGTGAATTGCTTTTATTAGCAAGGATTTTTTCTGCATTAATTCAATTACCTGGGGAGAAACAAGGAATGTTATTTTGTCATCCCATATGAACGTTTCGGAAATTTTACGATTTATGACGTTGAGTCGTTGAACGGGTTTCTCTCAACATTTTTAATAGGATAATTTTAAACAGGAATTGGTTTTCTATTATTCAAAAACACGTAGAAATGTTTGAGCTTTTATCTCCACGTTTTAGAATGATTTAATTTCTTAGTCTTTCTTCTAAATAACTTTGTTCACTCAACGACGAGGTACGTAATTTATGCGGTCTACGGTGTTCTTATTTTCTTTAAGCATGATATAACAACAGTTTCTTTCTCTAACCGCAAACTTTGACGTTATTAATGATTTATCACGAGTATTTATTTTGAGGAAGACGTTGCCATTTAGTTGGATGCAATTTTTTTTAAACCTAATTACTATTTTCAAAAATTCGTATATCGTAACGATTTTGTTCATATTGAGGACTTCCGTCAGTGATTTGGGGCATTTTACCACGAAAAGCTTTAAAACTTGAATTTCTATAACTATAATTATAACCTAATTGGTGTTTTATTTGAAAAGATGCTTATAAGTAAAATTGTATAGCATTTTAAACGCTTTTTCCTATATGTTTGCCAACGGAGAAATGCAACAAATATTTCTTCTCTTGTTATAATAAATGAGGAATATTTTGCTTGCGCGTTGGATCGTTAATCATTTAGTTGAGATAATTTTCGCTTAAAATTCCGAGCAATCAATTTCCCTCCTTATCAATTTTTCCTAATTAATATTTACATTTGATAAGTTTAAATAAACGCCAATCGCTGCCTAGCAACATTTCCTAGGAACTCAAATAATTCTTCGTCATTTTGTTAGATTTACGCGTGAAAAGGTTTGATATATTGAAGCAAAGTTGATTGTTTATCGATGCGTCAGAGAGGATTATATGTACAGAATTTTAAAAAGAAAAATTGATATCAAAATAACATCAGAGATTGCAAAATCTGACAGCATTAATATCACCATCCTTGGTAGAAAGGAAGCATATATTTTCGGAATTTTCAGAGAGCAAGTTAGTATTAATGAAACTAGGAACTTTAGAGTACTTTTGAAATTAATTAAATGGAAAGAATCACCAAAAGTTTCCGTAATACAATGAAATTAATAGAAGTGTTTAAAATAAATACTCAAAGTCTTCGGAAAATTGACCTGCTTTTTGTAAAAAATACTTGAGGTGTTGGATTACCAACTGATCATTCTCGCTCAAAGTATTTCCTCTCTTTGGCCTCTCGGTTATTTATTAAAAGAGTAAAGATTATCCTTTTGAAAGTGTAAGTCATTAAGAAGGTTAGAGAACTGGAAAGTTATAGATGTGCTTTTGATTAACTAAACTCTTAATGAAATCATTAGTTAAGCCCTAGCGTCGCTTGATGTTAGAATTACCTTAAAAATCCGTCATTTCCTTCTGATTCTTTTACTCATTATTTTAGTATATATTTTCTAAATTACCTTTAGATTACCGAGGTTTTCAGATGAACAATCTCTGATCTTCCTTCTATGCATGTATGATGAATGAAAAGAATAAGGGAGAGAATATGCATACGTAGAAAACGAAAGAACGAGAGCGATAAATAAATGATTAAAAATTTGAATAGAAAAAATATACATATATTATCAAGAAACAATACAACTATAAAGAAGGAAGTATACAGGGAACATGTTTCGTTTTAATCACAGAGAGGTCTCGCTGATTGAATCTTAATCTCTTCGCGTTGAGTTATTTTGTGTTTAGCGCTTCATTTAACATCCTAGATGGTTGTGGCTGCTCAAATCGACAAACCTTGGAACAATTTAGCTTCTTTTTTATACCCTTGTTGATTACAGCAGAAAAAATCAGTCACGATTTTTGTAACTGCCGACCTTTCCTAAGAATGAGTTCCTATTTGAAGAGTCTCAGAATTGCTTGACTTAATTCTACGTCTTATTAATTACCCTGATTTTTTAAGTGCTGAGGGCGCTATTATTAAGTTATCTACTGATAGATTTCCAATAGACTCTGGCGTTGTTTTTGCTTTCCATTTTCTCGCAACTCGTGCGAAGAATTGCCCTACGCTTTAGTGGGTCGAAAATATTTTAATCAACTTGGTTGCAGAATTGAGACATATGGTAATTTCTTTCACCTGTGTGAGAAATTTATATGACGTGCGCTATTAACTAATATTATTATCAGTAGTAGTAATTTCTGGAAATCCATATAAACACCTTAAATCATACAATATGCGCACTTAATTTTATATTAATCAATCATAAAATTCAATTTGAGGGAAAATTCCTATAATTTTCGTTACCTTTCTCATTGAATTCAGACATAATGGCGAGAAAACGGATTGCATGTGATGAAAGCTTTATTGAGAAGACATGAAATCAATGAAGAAATATATTTTGCTTTGGTGGTAAGGAGAATAACTGATAATCTCAAAATGAAGTGAGAATTCATATGACTACATAAATTGTAACCGCAACTTATTATTTATGGGTGAATTTTCCACTTGAAATGTAGATTCTAAATTACAAATAAAAGTTGATTTAACGTTAAGGTGTCTGAGGCTGTAGTTTCAAGGAAGATCATTATTATTTTATGCGCTTTAAAGTAAATTTTGGCAGAATATCAAAGAGGACCTGATTCTTGATTTTGAAAGGAATTCAATATATGGCTTGGAAACACAGAGTAGCCAAAATACAAGGTTTGAGGAAACAAGCACATAATGGCAAAAATAACGTTGATTTTAAGCATTGCCTCCACGTGATGGACCTTATTGTCGCATAGAACAATTTTCCAAGGTCAAAAGCGTGAGAAAAAACAGGAGCAGGGTGATGGAATGCCGCCGTTATCAATCCGAGTATTTAGAAAAGAATTTTTCCCCACATCCCCGCCCTTCCAGCCATGCTGGAATCACCTGGGTAACACTACTCAAACGATAGGGTAAGCTTTCTCACTCCAGACGTAGATATATACCCGTGTCGCTAGGAATCGAGGAGATTTGTGTGCGTGAAAAGCTCACGGGAGCAGACTATCTTACTCCTCCTCGATTCAGATTGTCATATTCCGAAAGCAACGAAATTTTGCGGGATAAAACCGAATATCCCACCTTGGATAAAACAAATATTTACCCTGAATTAATCAAAAATCCTCTTCCCGTAAAAATACCCGTCTGACTCCGGGAAATATATCCATCTCCAAAAAAGAATCCAAGTTTTGTCCCAAAAGGCTTCAGTAAAGATTATTATTCGCGTAATACCCCCTTAATTACCCATAGTCGTTCAAACAACCCGTCTGACGTCTCAGAAAAACTCACCCTTCGTTTGTTTGAAGGGATTCCAGCGAAAGAATTCGCAGCCTCCACTCTCGAATGCTCTGCCCCCCTCCTCCGGTCATCTCAAAGGAATATTTTAACGCCGACCAAGTTGACCCTGGATCCCATCGAAGTGAATCAACTTCTATTCCCAATTCGCAGGAAACGACAATCTTCTCCTCCTCCATTTTGTACAAGGTATTGTAACGAATATTTTAGCTTCCCCCATATTTATAATTTCTGCCTACTGTCCCCCACCCCCCATTTTCATTGTGTGATTACTATGTCCCCGTGTAAAGCCCTACTTTAATTCCATTCAGCGTACCCATTTTTATTGCCTTTTAAATACCTAATCTTATTACTGGCCCGTTAACCCGTGTAAGTATTTGTATTATTATGTCTTTTATTGTTCTATCATTTAACCTAATTTATTAATATATATTAAAGTCTATTTTTGTCCACTCCTTTACTTTCAACCTTTAAGCTCATCATAGCTGTGTAATAGCCCTGTAACCAAGTAGAACTTAAACACTCAGCCAATACTAAGAATCAAAGTAGCTCTATTGAACTAGCCATCCCTTACGAGAATCTGGCCTCGTAATCGAACGGGACCGACCCAAAGGTCTTAAAAAAAGAAACCCTGCGCACTCTAAAATCAAATATAATAGATATATGCATGGTATATAGGAACCTACACCACGACACAAGGTTTATTTAGAAAACCACCTAATTAACTAAAACCTGTATGAGCTAACTGTAGAATTAAGTATAGTAGCTATTCAGGTGATATAGCCTCATGTATACCGTCCTCGGGGTACAAGGTAGCATCATAATATCTTAGAGAAGTGAAATATTGGTTTTAATAATGAAATAATGAAACCTGTTCGAGCATTTTTTCTCTATTACGATAGGTCAATAAAGAATGTGCATCTGATAAACAAATTCTCAAAATTAGAAACAACAATGGATAAAAGAAGACATAGAGACAAAGCTGAAAATACTGAAATCACATTTGGTTAAAAACATTATAAAAAGGAGCACAACTACAGCAATTTGGAAGAATAAAGCAAAAGGATTAGTATAACATTATTCCTAACTTCTTTACTTACGGTTATTCTCGTCTTACACCCTCTATTACACTGTTCTTGTGTCGACGGTTTAACCCAGTGGTTAAACTAAAGGGTCTTTCAACAAGGCCGCACGAACTTTGTCAGGCGATAGTGGCCATGTTGTTAAAGCGACATCTAGCAACCTCACTGTGAACTATTCAAAAGTACTTGAAAAGTTACGATAGAAGTTTATAGCGTTGAACAGCGTATGCAAATCATCACATGTTATCAAAATCAGTGCTCTGTTTGACAAAAGTTCCGCGCATTACGTGATTTCTATCCTCGCCACAATCGTCCTGCCGAGTCCACTGTTCGACGCTTGGTGGCCAAATTCGAGGCAAAAGGGTTGATCAATAATAAGTCAACACCCATCCGTCGCGGACCGCAAGGTTGGCTGAAAACATTGCTACCGTAAATGAGAGTGTACGGGAAAATCCGAGGAGGTCAATTTCTCGTCGTTCACAAGAACTTGGCCTTTCTGCGACTTCAGTTTGGCGAATTATGTGTAGGGACTTGGGTCTGCACGCGTACAAAATCCAACGGCAAGACCTACAGATCGATGATAAGCAACTTCTTGTGGCCTTAACTGGATTATATGCCTAATATGGATACTAATGACATGTAGTTCCAACAGGACGGCGCTACGTGCCACACTGCGCACGCTACGATAGACATTTTGCACCAGTGATTTCAGGGCAGGGTCATCTCGTGCGGCAGTGACGTCAACTGTTTACCGAGGTCATGCGATTCAACACACTTACACTACTTTCTTTGTGGCTACCTTAAATCGCAGGTCTATGCAAATAATCCGCAAACAGTTGGTGTCCTCGGACATTTGGCGGACATTTGGACGGGGTCATATTCCATACTTAATGCCATGAAATGTACTTTCAAATTTAAAATGAATTTAGTACATATATCATAGACAACTTGTTTTATTTACATTTAAAATCGAGTGACCGTATTGAAAGACACTTTACTTCTGTGATGAGCTAAATTAAGGTAGAAAACAGGAATCTAGTTATTGAATGATGCTTGATTTTGGGTCATATGCTGGAGCGGACCTTGATTCCGCTACTAGCCTTAAGGTCCTAAACGAGAAAGGCCTAAAAACAAGTGGCTATTGCAACGAACTCCGTGCTAAAAAAACAACCTCTAGTGGTCTTGACATTCTTCACATTATAGCGATGATTTTGAATGGTCCCTGTACTTACCGGATAACATTAATACGTACTTAGTTCTTGAAACATATTTGTTTAATTTCAAGATCAGGTTTTAATTTTTTTTGTGTTGCTCATATTTGTAGTTAGTTGGAATTCCCTGGAAAATTAGCGAATGAAAAAGCAAGGTTCTCTTGCACATAATATTGGATTGTTCATAGCATATAATGGACATAGAGATGATTTATCTAATCTCTTTCCGCTAAACCTTTTTCACGTGGAGGTAAAGTAGAATTTACCTGAATGTACCATAGTAGATGGAGTTGGCCTCAATAGAGGCCCGGTGGACTACCATCCGCGATACTATGACCGATGCCACTGAGGAAACTATTGGTTTCGCTCGGAAAGAGAGCCAGAATTGGTTCAACGAGAAGGATGAAGACATTACTCGTCTCATCGAAGCTAAATGTCGGACAAGCCTTACCTTTGAGGATCAACCTACACCAGATAATATACGTAAACACCAACAGGCATCCATAGAATGCCAAAAATGGAACCGCAAGGCTCAGAATACCTGTTGGCAGAGGAGATCAGGGAATACGCTGACCAACGAGACTTGCCCCCCTTCTATACCGCAACCAATGAAGTCTTCGGCCCCACAAAGTCATCAATAGGTGGCTAAAAGATGTGGACGGCTCCACAACCATCATTGATAACAAGGGTATCCTTGATCGTTGGAATTTTCATTAGCAGAGCAAAGCTGCATGACCGGATAACATTCTGCTCGAATTATTCACTTAGGCTGGCACTAAGGTGATTAAAAACCTGATGTACCCCATTATCAAGATCTGTAAAGCCAAGATCATCCTGAGAATCTCCTGCGAGGCGAATATCATTACTATCTTCAAGGAGCTGGATTGAGAGAACTGTGGCAACTACCGCGGTATCTCACTTTTATTAAGTACTACGAGCAATATCTACACCCGCTTGCTCCTCGACCGCCTCCTTTCTGTGCGAAAGACTTCCTCCCTGAGTCCCAGTGTGGTTGTAGACCTTCTCCAGGGACAATAGACATGAACCTTTGTGTTCCACGACTTCTGTAGAAGCGTCAGAACAACAACAGCCAGCCATGTTCATCTTCTGAGATCTCAAAAAGGCCTTCGATAAAATCCCACGTCCTGCAATGTGGGCGGTCCTCGCCAGATTTTGATATCCATCTGACTTCATCACCCTAGTTCGCATCATTGACGAGGGCATGGTTAGCAGGGTCTGCTACCGAAACGCCCTCTCAGACCCATTTCCCATCACTGGCGGTCTCAAACAAGGTTGCGTTTTAGTTCCGTCGTGTTTTTGCAGTACATGGTAGCCATGTTCAACAAAATCCCACCGAGGACCCACACTTTTTCTATGTGATCCCGCTTGGATGGCAGGCTATTCAATCTCGCATGATTATGTGAAAAGTATAGGACATCTAGAATCTCAATCCGTGAAATGCAGTATGCCGAAGAAACGCCACCCCAAGCAGGACTGCTGAAGGCCTTCTTGAGACAGTTTACCTCTACAACTCTGCCTACGAGCGCTTTTGGATGTTGGTGAACACCGATAAGACTAAGGCTCTAATGCAATCACAGCCGGGTCAAACCTTTTCAAGTACCTACATCACTATCAATAGGCTCTGAAAGAAGGAGCACTTTTCATAATTTAGGAGCATTCTCTCGAAAAATCTACATTCGGAAAGGACGTGGAGGATCGGATCAGGGCGGCCCCTTTTGCTTTCGGTCGCCTCGGCCGCCGTGTTTTCAACAACCATGTGCTGGCTATTCAAACATAGATCATGGTCTTTCAAGCCGTAATCTTCTCTACCTTTCTCTATGCCTGCAAGATTTAGACGCTCTACCGCCGCGACATCAAACGCCTCAAGTGATTCCAGGAGTACAAGCTAAGACAGGTCCTCAGAATACGATGGGAAGATTTCATCAGCAACATCAAAGTCCTGAATCGAGCTTTACTACTCAGCGTCGAAGCCACAATCGTCTCCGCTTGGCAGGCCACGTCCTACGAATGGGCCCCTTCCGACCCTCAGAGATAACATTGAACCTGGTGAGTCTTGATGCTCCTAGGGCTATTTTTCTTAAGCTCTTTACAGTATCTTTTATATCCGCTGATTTAATGACTCCTTGTATTCCATCATTGTCGATTCTTCCGTCGTTGTTGTTTCTTTAATCATTGACTAAGTGGAAGGGTGTGTATTGTCTTTTTCTGCACTTAATTCAGTCACGATCTGATGTTTGAATTCGATTTCATAGTTCTCGTTCTCTTTTTCGCTAATTTTGAACACATTTTTTCAGTGCTCTCAACAATATTTCAATTTGTGCCTCTTCTTCTAAAATGTTGTTTACTACGTCCTTAATTTTCATTATATCACTTACTGTCAGTGGTTTTAATCTGTTAATGTTTTCGAAATTCCCTTAAGGTTGCTTCTACGTTTATTTTCTCGCTGTGTCGATCTCATTTCCCTTTTTGCTTCTCATAAATTAGTATTATTATTTCTCATTTTTTGTCTCCTGAGTGCATTGTATGACCCCCTTGATGGACCAAATCTTATTCTTTCTGCAGCCCGGCTGATCTCCTCGCTCGATGCCAGCATTTCTGATATCCCCTGATTTGCCCTTTTAAATTCTTTTCTGATCCTATGCAACTATTGTCGATTTCTTCGAGAGTGGCTCCCCCTAGAATGTCAGGAATGCAAGGCTGAACTAATTATTTGTACGCATCCCAATCCTCTCTATGTAATCCCTTTCATTTCGTCCAAGGGATTGGAATAGGTTGCTTGTTTATGTGGTTTAGAGTTATAGTATCGTCACTGCAAGGGAACTCTAGTGGTTCATAAAAAAGTAAAAGGAACAATGAAGTTAGCCAGCCAGATGCCCAGTTTCGTAGCAGATTCTCATCGTAGGTATGTAACAAAGTTGGGTCCCAGTGTTTACAGTATCCGTCTGTTGATGAATCTATTAAGGAGTTTTCCAACACTGTTTGTAGTTCGATACCAGCAAATCCGGCAATGGGCTTTTAAACCCCACATCAAAATGACTGGCATTTTATTGTTAAAATGCTAACGAAGTTTTGCACTGGTAAATAGGGCCGCATGTGTGGCTGGTAACCTGTTACGATGACGATGTTGCTTAACAGGCTTTGAAGTCTATAGCTAAATAGGCATTTTCCATCCCTTATACCATTTTGACCTGCATTCCTTTTTTGATAGCTATTGCAGCTCCTTCGTGTCTCTCTCTTGAAGGATCTGTGACTATAACTTCGTAGTCCCTATGTTTCTTTTCTCATTTTTAATTTTTCTTAATTATTAGTAAAACGTCTGAGTCAATATTTCTGAATAAGTTTTCATACATTATTTCTTTGTCTTTCTAACCGCATGCGTTAATTTGTATTATTCCAAATGCCCATTTATGTTGTCTTAGTCGTTTACCGACGGTGTGTCAGAGTCGTTGAGATGAGTTATCGGTGTTTATTCTTCTGGTTCTTTTTTCGCTTTGCCTCGGTTTTCCCTCCGCTGTTGCGTTTTGAGGGTACTTCAAGCAATTTAGCTCTGGAAGATGAATTATTTTTGGTGACTGATTTAGATTTCCTATTTTTAGGAGGTCTCTTCTCAAAGTAGAAATAAGAGGGAGAGGTGACGCCCCCTTGTCGCGGGAAGAAAGCTTGTGTCTACCTTTGAATTTTCGAGCTATGTCGGCGGGGGTACCTCTCTCCCGGGTACCCCTGGTATGGATTCTCTTGTCGATTAAGTCGGAAACGAGGTTCCAGACTAAGTGCATCCTTCCTTTTCCTATTCTATCCTTTTCCTTTTGCACTTTTATCCTATCTCTTCCACTTATTATACAAAAAAACAACTCCTATCATGTTACTCTTACCCTTTTTTCCCTCTATCTACATATAAGGACCGGTCAACTACCTCATGCGTCAGAATAGAGGCTTTGGTAACTCGATAAACAACGACAATCGACGCTCACTGGTTGCGAGAGACTAGGACTAGAGGTTTCATAGGCATTGGGGCACGACGAATGGGATGAGGGTAGTGCCCCGTTAACCCTTTTCCTGGCGCGTGATTATAGATCATTCTCAGTGACCATTGACAGGTGCCTCTGGTAACATCGGTCCGAGGTGACGGCCCTTTGTTTCCATGTTGGTTGCCAGGCCAATAAAAAGCCTTAGGTCGAGTCTCTTGGTGTGGCGCGATATCCATTGAACGCTACTCCAAGATCATGGCCGTCGTGAAGGGAAATAGTAGGAGTTTAGTAGAGGGCGTGCTAAAATAGTGGGAGTTTAGTACGGAGCGTACTCCGTTGTTCACCTGGTGACAAATCGATGGCCCCTTCGGGGACAGTCAGTGCTGCTTGGTTGGGAGCCATGGCACGCCGAGGTTTGACGACTCGATCGGACGCACAGCAGCAAATAGAGCGTGCCTTCTGAAAGACTTTGAAACGTCTCCTATCGATAGCCGGGAGCAACTCATGTGCGTAGAACTCACCAACCCCCATTTTTTACTATTGATTGGCCGCAAAGTTTTGAGAGAGAGAGTGTTTAAAATGGCAGGGAAAAAAGGACCAGCTGCAATCAAATACATATGAGCGATATGCCCAAAGGACAAGTGGTGCGTGGACTTCCCGGAAGGCTGTTTTTCGAAATGCCACCCGGAAAGTATATGCACTGACCTCATCCTTAAAAGAGAAGGCCGAGAGGCATTGGCATACTGCAATGAACTCAAAGATCTCTTCAGAACCTCTGAGGAAAAATCTAGGGCACTGGAAACTAAATTACAGACCATAGAAACGGAGCATGCGCTTCAGATTCAGCGTCTGGAGGAGAGAATCCATAGGCTAGCTTCTAACCTAGAGGTCCAGTCAGCTCAAGCTCGTGACGAAACTCCCACTGACTTGGGTGGTTCTGCCGATGAGACACCAACTCAAGGAGCTGAAACTGCATTGGCAGTGCCACTTCAGCCAAGCAGAGAAATTAAGAAGAGAAATAAAAGAAAAAATAGAAGAAAAACAACGACTTAAATGCAACTCACCCCAGTGCAGAGGATTCCAGCGTTACTGGTGGGCAAGGGAAAGTGGAAATAGAAGAAGAGAAAAGCAAGACAGAAGAAAAGACAAATGAAGATCGAAAGAAAGGGAAGAAGAACAACAAAAACAAGAAAAACGAGGGAAATTTGGAGTCGAAAGAGAAAAGAGATAAGTCTCTCGCGAAAGAAAAGAGTGCAGACAAAAGTGCAAGGGTCAACTTTATTGGGGACTCACAAGTACGGGCCCTACAACCCCTGCTAGAAGCACGCCTTCGGTCAAGTGTGAAGGTACGTTGCCCAACAGTAAAGGGAATCTAGCAGATGAGAGTAGAGGAGGATAATTCTCAGATTTCTGAAAACTCAGTCGTTGCCCTAATGGTAAGAGGCAACGACCTCTACCTCAAAGGAGGAAGGATAGGCCCCACAGTAAAGATTCTCAAAACGGTCGTTGGTGCTGTGGAAGACTGTGGGCTGAAAACACGCAGACGTGTAGTGGTCAGGATGTTCGCGAGAAGAGGTCCAACTCGGACCGCTCACTCTTGCAACATCTCGCTTAATCTACGCCTGGGAGATTTGTATATGGTGGAGAAGTCTTTTTTGAGGGAAGTTTACCGTACCTTCTATGGTAGAAACGATCTCTAACAAATGGATGGAGTACATCCTTTTTTAGGAAAGGCTGTACTCTGTAACATGATACAAGTGGTCATGGAACGGACCGTAAGGAGTGTCAGGCCCAGAGTGAAGGCAGACGTACGCCAGTCGTTCCGTGTTGCTCCTGGAACGACCTTTTCGGAGGTCGCAAAGACGGGAGCCACCAAACCCATAAATAAACCGGGAAACGGAAGAGAGTAGGGAGTCCTACATTCTAAGACTCCCTGGAAGTTCTTCTGTTTAATGCGAGATCAATAAGAAACAAGTTTCTTGAACTTCGTGGCCTCGTGGCGACGGAAGAACCTGAAATGGCGGCAATAACAGAGTCGAGGGTAAAAAACCTCAAATCGAGATTTTGAAGGTGAATTCACGATTCTCGGTTACCAACTCTTCCAGAAAGATAGGCGAGACAGAGTGGGTAGCGGTGTGAAGTTGTATGTCAAGTATAGGCTCAAATTGAGGAACTGAAACATTGTATCCGATCACGAGCTACTAGGGGTTGACCTAGACATAGGTCCTGCCAAATACAGGACCAAGCTGCTTTACAAACCCCCTACCCAATTCGTTGAAAATGACAGGGATTTATACCGGCTGCTGGGTGAATTGGTAGAAGACCTAGTGTTTATTGCCATGGGTTATTTCAACACTCAAGTTGACTGGGATACCAGAGAAACCTGTGGCGAGAACGCACTACTTCTGGACTTCGCGAACAAAGAGGTCCTGACTCAATGGCTGAGAGAGCCGACGAGAAGCAATTATACCCTTGACTTGGTTTTCACCTCTGAGGAAGACATCGTTGAGGATCGCTCTTTAGGCGAAGAGCTCGATGGCAGTGATCACCGACTAGTTAGATTTATATTCTAGGTCCCCAAGATAGGGTCTGCGACTAGTGAATGGAGGAAACTTTATTTAAGAAGAGCAGACTTTGCAGGTCTTCGTGAGGGATTGACTGATGTGAGGGTGTTGAAGATTGGTGGAATAGATTCAAAACTACGTTAAAATGCCTCCGTCAGTTTTCTGTGAAACTAAAGTAGCTTAATCGAGAAATTGGTCAACTGCTGAGGGAGAAAAAAACGGTGTACCGGCAGTCAAAGATTTGTGGAGGATTTGACGAGTACCGTAGGCTAGCTAGGAGAGTGAAGTCCAACATAAGGACAGCAAAGCGTGCCGAAGAGCTCCGAGTGGCAAGACTTTGCAAAGAGAATCTTGAGGAGTTCTTTGCTTATGTAAACAGCCGTAAGCCAATCCTTCGCACGATTGGACCTTTACTAAATGAAGAGGGGGCATTAGAGCACTCATATACAGAAAATGCTAACCTCCTGAACAACTTCTTCTCTTCAGTGTTTATTGAAGAGAGTGGTCCCATATCCCAGTCCACAGATTCTTACTTGGGTAAAAAGCTGGAGAAAATGGACTTCACTCAAGGAGAAATAGAAAAAAGATTACTGATCTAAAGACGAATAAGTCCCCTTGCCCGGACAAGTTTCTACCTAAAGTGTTGAAAGAAGTGCGCGATGAACTGTCACGACATTTGAGCATAATCTTTAACATGTGAATCCGGACCAGATGCGTTCTTAGAGACTTGCGTGAAACGGAGGTAACTCCTATCTTCAAAAAGAGGAGACCCTAGGCAGCCGTCGAACTACCGACCTATTAGCCTAACCTCAAGAGTCGGCAAAATCATGGAAAGTATCTTGGTGGACAAAATGACGTCATTTTTAGTGTCCAACTTGCGATTGAGGAGTTCCGAGCATGGGTTCCGAAGGCACCGGTCATGCCTAACGAATCTTGTGGAATTCTTCCACTTCGTTTATAGAGAGCACGACCTGGATATGGCGGTGGATGTTATATACTTAGACTTTCAAAAAACCTTCGCTAAGGTACCGAACCGCCGCCTATTTCGGAAAGGGCGTGCGCTGGGCGTAGACGGAAATGTAGCAAGTTAAATAGAGAACTGGCTAAACGGCAGAGGGCAACGGGTAATGTTCAATGGACCGGCTTCTTAGGGGGTGCCCGTTACTAGCAGTGTTCCTCAAGGTTCTCTCTTGGCACCACTACTATTCATTATCTACGTTAACTACATGGGCAGTGACATGGTTGCGAAGATTTATAAATTTGCCGATGATAACAAGCTTGGTATGACCTTTGCAAAGGAAAGAAATACTGCCCGCCTTCAAGATGATCTTCAGGAGATTAGGGAGTGGTCGAACACGTGGCAAATGCCATTTAACGTGAACAAATGCAAAGTGTTGCATATCTTCCACCGAAACCCACCAATCTCACTATATCCTTGAGGGCACTGCTATTGAATCCACAGACACTGAGAAGGACTTGGGTGTAACAATCACTAGTGACCTCAAGTTCTCGAAAGATGGCATTGAGGAGGAGAAAAAAGCCCAAAGGATGCTAGGCTACATAAAGCGCCAGTTTGGATATCGGAACAAGGAGATAGTACTGTGCTCTTACAACTCACTTGTCCGACTGCACTTGGAGTATGTCGTACAATTTTGGAGTCCTTCGTTTTGAAAAGATATTCAGAGATTGGAACGTGTACAAGCCAGGGCAACTAAACTGATTTCTCTATCAGAAACAAAAAGAACGATGATAGATTAAGGGAAATAGATCTGTTCTCATTGGAATCCCGGAGACTGCATGGCCAGCTTATCGAAGTGTTTAAAATACTTCGAGGCTTCGATAATGTAGATTACACGGTTATTTTCCAACTTAGTGAAGGTAGAACGAGAAATCACGGCTACAAACTTAAACTGAAGCGTTACAACCGTGAACTGTCTGGTAAACTTTTTAAATACAGCATCTGCGGTAGCTGAAACGCACTCCCAGTGGAAGTTGTCAACAGCAATTCTGTTGATGAGTTTAAGTCAAGACGGAATAAAGTCTTGAAAAGTGGCCGTTTGGGCACTTAAGTCGTTGTGCAGAATTGTGCCTGTTCAAATGTTAGCCCAAAGGTAACCTCTTTGTATGGACCGTAAGGTCTCCTAGGGTACTTTTTTTCCTTGTAGCTCCTTTTAGTTACTTCGTGTAACCCTTGTGCATTCTTGTTCTGTTTCAGCGGAGGTATTTTTCGTATTTTTTTCATCGCTGGTTGTGCCCTCTTCTGTTTTAGTTCATTTCCTTTTGCATCCTAGATTAATACTTGGTTCGTCTTTTCTGTGACAGTGATTGAAGATATGGCCATGTAGTTGACCTCATTGGAGAATTTCTTTGGTCCCAGACAGTCTTCTTTTAGCACGCTGTTTTTTGTAGTTGTGTAACCTCCTGTATTTGAAATATTTATCATGTGGGGGTGTAGCATGCACTTGAGTATTTGTATATTCAGTGTTCTATTTAAATTAATCTTTTTTTCAGTCCTTGCTGGTTGTTCTTTATCAATGATGTGTATAAGTTTCTTTTCACATTGCCATTATTCCTGTTTGTCTCAGTTTTTTCTCTTCATAATCTCTCTTCTTTCGGGACAGATCATACCACTAGTTATGTGTCTTCTTGTCAGTTAATCTATCTTTTCACTGAATTGATGAAATTAGGCCACTAATGGCCTTATGTTCCGCATTTTGAACAGGTGATTATGTAATATTTAGGGCTAGCATCTGAAGCAAAGATTTTTGCTTGTGAAGGAAACTCTTTGTATGTAGGATGGTGAGATTTTCATCTTAAATGCAAGAAGTCTCTTTCAAATCATTCTTTAATTCATTTCAGTAGATTCGCATGTGACTGAACAGGCGAGTTTGTTTTTTAAATTTTACCACTACACATATTTGGAGTCATTGCTGCCACTTCTGAAGTTTTTTTAGTTTTTAGCATGGATATTCTCTTACCCAGAACTCTATCTTTCGGCAGATGCCACTTCTGTTACCCTTGATTTTCTTACCTATTCTGGTTTTTAAATCGATTTTTTTTTAATGTGATAATTAATACTGATGAGATCAATTGCTCTACGACCTTATTTTCAGAATAAAATAACTGTAAACCCTGATAGAGTCCCTATAGATTTCATGAGTGTAATTTCTAGGTCCGAAATTATCATTTACATCACTTTATGCGGAGATCTATTCCTTCCGTTCGGTGTGAGTTTAAAGGGCAGCCTTTTAAAGTCGGGTCAGTCCATGTTTCCTGGGTAGCCTTTCCCATCTATAAGGAGAGGAGTTCTTTGAAGATCTTCCACTATAGTGAAATATCCCTATCTCTACTAGTAGAAAGAGCGCCTGTATCGTTCTAAATCTATCTAGCTTAGCTTCCGAATTGCATACTCTCCTTGGTCACCTGACCTATCTACAGAGGTGGGAAGTATTTAAATACTTTGTATATAAATATTTAATATATTTAAAATTGGACTTGTAAATACATTTGAAATCATCTATTTAAATACAGTATTTAAATATAATGTATTTAAATACTTTTTGCAAATACTTTACTGATAATAGGTTTATATAGCTGTTAAGAACGTGTAATGCATATTTTAGCTTGTCGCAACTTGTATGACACAAACGGTTGATTGCGTGAGCTGGTGAGGGAAGATTGCCTGCATCAGTTTAAATTCAGTTAACAGATGGTCACAGTTGTGTTCGGTTGCATAGTGAGAGCGTTCAGCGTTATTTCAACTCCTTCATGGCAACTTCAGCTTCTTTGAAAGAGTGTGAATTGGAGAGATTAGAAAATAATAAAGACGAAGAAGGTAAAGAATCATGTAATTATAGTCATCCTTTACTAGATGGTAAATCTTTTAGAGTTAAATCTTCCGCCGGAAAAAAGTGAAGTGTGTATGTATATCATACAATGGGGAAATCTCTAGGGCGAGCAATGCTACTTCCAATCTACGCATTTATTTGAACCTGTCAATTGATTTGACAGGTTTCACTATGTCTTACTTTTAAAAAATGGCAAAATTTCTAGTAGCTAACCATAATGTTAAGTAGCATAGGTGTACCATGCACGAACCTACCTGCTTCCTTTGCAACATCTATATTTAGAGTATATGCTGATTGAATTTAACGTGAATTATGGCAGCGTGAACAAATATCCTTCAATTGTCTGATCATGTACATTTATCAATAGAGAAATCATCCTGCTTTAGTGCAAAAAGCAGATAATTACGTGACAGCTCAAAAAAATAAATCAAAAATAAAATTTTCAGTATTAGATAATGATCCTTCATGCATTAGTGTTAAAGTAAATATATTAACGGAATGCTCTGCGGTGAATACTAAGAAGGTCAAACAATCTGTTATTGATAGGTGATTGCAGATTTTATCATATAAGGTGTGCATTCTTTATGAACCATGGAGCAACCAGATTTTGTGAGATAAATTAAAGGTGAGTTCTGAGTTAGAAATTATGTTTCCAATTATAGTATTAGTAGTACAAGTTAAGCTCTTATAACGAACAAATACTAAAGTTTTATGATCATTGCTCACTATGTAGTCTATAAAACGAAGTTAAATAAGGAAAGACAGATAAAAAAACAGAAATTAATATATTGAAATAATTTCATGAGAATCCACATACATTTATTCTTAAACAGCGCTATCATTTAAATAAGATATTATTGACTAAACTTTTTTGAGGAATAAGTAGTACAATTATATGTAGTTATTATATGAATTCCTATAATGATGTATTTCGTTATAGTAGCAATACCTTTATATCATTATGTCAAAACTAGGATGCCCGTAGGTCGAAAATGTACAACATAAAGCTTGATAATGTATATATACCTAACAATACTGAAAGTTAATATTTTACTATGTAATTCTGAATATGAAGGACTAATAAAATATTTATGAATTAATGTACCAGTCCTATATAGCTATAAGATATTTATATAGTTATATTTTATATATAAAATTTTATATGCATACCATATATTCTTATTTCACTGTGAAAATCAATTTTACTCACAATAATCACACATTCCACTACCGCAGGTCTAAACTCTTCAGTTGACGTCATTTTAAGGCGGACGCTAGGCCGAAATCTTCTAGAAGAAGATAGAGTGCAAAGAGCTCTACTGAAGAATAAACTAGACAGCACCTCTTACTTATGTCTTACTGCAGATATTTGGTCAACTCATCACAGTAATTTTTGGGCGTTACAGTTTATTTGGTATGTTAAGATTTTGCTCTTTATTAAATATGAAATTGAAAATGTCTTTACAATTAGGGAGTTATCAGCTCTGGGCTGAAGCAGACCTATTTGTTTGTGGAATTTATCTCGATTATATTAATATGTAAAAATTATTATAGAAACATTTATGAAACAAACAATGGACTGTTATTTCATTTTTATCAGCTTGAGGAAGCTGCTCTTGTCCGTAAGAGTGGAGTATTGGCATGATGTCACCTCAAAGGAGAACATAACTACATCAAAATTGCTGAAGATATTGAGAATATCATTAATGAATACGATATCCCCCTGCAGAAAATAACGATCTCAGTCACTGATGGTGGCTCTCATTTTGTTAAAGCGTTTAAGAAATTTGTAGTTGCTGCGGCAAATGTGTCCACAGATTCAGAAGATCGAGTCCAGCTAGGTGAAGAAGATCAGGGTGAGCACGAGCCGAAGTAAGGTTTCTTAATGAGAAGTGCCTTAGATCAGAAAGAGGAACTTTAGTCTAACCCATTTAGCTTCAGCCCACCTAAGCATGTGTGCTGTGCTTCACACACACTCAATCTCGTCGCCACAACTGATGCAAAACAGGTACTAAAAATATCTTCTTTTGCAAATATCACTCATGCTGCGATGGGTAAATGCTCAGCATTATTGAACAAAAGCCGTCGTCTAAAATCAGCAGAGATGATCAAAACTGTTATTAACTACTAATTAAAGGTATTAGGCATTACAAGGTTGAACTCTCTGTTTGATGCATTGTCATTACGTTTAAAACACAAGGACAAATTACATAAACTCATTACGTCCCTTGAACTTACAGTGTTCAGATGACACGAAATTTGATTTCTTGGGGAGTATGCCTCAGTTTTGGCTCCTATTGCCGTGGCAATTGATCGCCTACAGGGAGAACAAAACTTTTTTTAATGAGAATTGCTTCCTACCTTGCTCACTGTGAAGCAAAAGCTGAAGAGCCTTCAGTCACGTTCTCTGAGATTTTGCCGATCTCATATAAGTGCAGTCGATAAGGGCTTTGAAAAAGTGCTAGCAATCATATTTGACACTGGCAAATGAAGCCAGCGTTACAGATGTCATTATTGCATCAATAAACCATCCATTCCTCAAACTCCGTTGGTTAGATATCAGTATTTCATGGGACAGTTCAATTCACCAAGACTCTGTTAAAAATATTATGATTCAAATGATTAAGAATTTAGCAGAGAGACCCGCATCTGATCCGTCCAGTGACGATTATTTTGGATTTACAAAACCCACTCAAGAACGAAAAACCACAGATTTTTATTTACCTTCAGGATTCGAATAAAACACCTTAAAGTTTAGAGAGATTTCCAAACCTAAAAAAGTTATTTATTAAATACAACACCCCCCTTCCTTCCTCAGCTCCTGTGGAACTGCTCTTCTAATTAGGAGGAATGACCTTATCCCCAAAACGGATTTCTTTATCTGACAAAACATTTCAGCAACTGATATTACTTAAATGTAATGCTTATATAAATAGCTAACTAAAATTTCATTCTATAGATCATTATTTTTTTGTAGTACCTAAGTCCAATTGTCATCAAATCATATATTAGTAATTATAAGATCCAATTTCATTTTAATGAATATTTTTTGTTGTGATACCAATGGTCCTTATCTCAACGATATTAAGTATACAAACAAGAACTTTGGTTTTGGCCAATTTATTTCATGCACGAATTTTGACATGAATAAAGCGGACATAGTAATTTTGCCCTCTCCAACAAATGTATTTATATTGTTTAATCTTTTTGTTTAATCATTTGGTTGTTTGTCCAATATAAAATCAATGAACAAGATTTACAAGGAATATCATAGATACAAAAGAAAAATTAGGATGTGAATATCTTAATTAGTAAGTTTCGAAGGAGAGAACTATTGCAAAAGGTATCATTAACTTTAAAAGATGAATTTTAGCAGTTTCCTCAATATTTTCTCCTTCGAATCCAATGGTTTGTTAAAATCGATTATATTAATTTTTCCTTCTCTCTTGTAGTAAGAGTAACGCATATAAAGCCGAATGCTACGGAAACTTTGCCTGGGGTAGAAAAGCTGGATTATGTATTACTCTCTGGTGATTGTAAAAGGATCTCATTCCAATGGCTTTATGGAGAGATTAGGAAGCTGTGACAATGCTAAAAATATTACTTCTCGACCTATATATATAATATATATATATATATATATATATATATATATATATATATATATATATATATATATACATATATATAATACGGACTGTTTTTTATGGAAAGGAATTTCCTATGACATATATGAAATCTACAGGAAGCAGTGTCGTGTTTTGTTTTTTCTACATTGCGTAAAAAATCGAGCATATGAAATATAATCTCAATTGATTCTTTTTTAGAAGGAATTAATGCCATAACTCTACTGAACTCAGTAGATAATATACATGAAAATAAAATACATTTTAAGATTTGGGGAAAAAAAACAAGGGATATATTTGGTCCCTTTCTATCCTTCTATATACTCTTTCTTTGCTCTCCTACTCAATCTCAGCCATGCACTATAACTATCGGGATTTTTAGAAAGATTATTTGGCCTAAAAAAGGTATCTTTAAAAGAATCTTAGCTACCAATTTTTCGGGTTTCAGATGACGTATGTGATTTAGACTCACTAACCTCATCCTACACTAATTTTCAGGATCGGATCCAGAATATGGAGCACTATTTGTCTTGGCTTAGCCTCAAAAGAAGATGAAACTACTCCAAAACCTGCTTTGGACAAGATGGAATAACGAAAGTTGATGACATTGAGGTCGAATTTGGATAAATCTTGAAAGTAATAGAATCTTATCATAGTTGTGCAGAATTTCCCCACGAAGAGGCCCCTAGAATAACGTTATAGATGGACAAAATCTCTGCGCTACACACTGGTGTGATAGAGTCTTTCGATTCTCATCACTTTGATTTAACTGAAAGCATCACCAGGACCTTACCCAAACTTTACCCTCTTTAGACTGGACCGAAGATAGCGAGTTCAGCAGTTGGAGCATTGGATTAACATTGAAATCGTACTTACGCTAACATGATCTCGCAACCGGAATTTTTGGCCTAATTGCAGGTATAGCTTCCGCAGTCATGTTCCTAATTCTGCATTAATTGAATCCACCTCTGGGTAAAGCTACCGTAATCAAGGTCCCTCAGATCCACCAAGATGTTAAGATATTGCAGACTTAGTCCCAGGACTGCATTCCTCGGTTCTACTTGCTAAACGGTCAATCCGTGTTATCGCTCGCCTTCGCCTTATTCGAATCACACGCAGATCTTTCCTCACCAGCCATAAAACTATTAACCAATTCTTTGAATCAACCTGCGAGTCATTCCTCACCGCCCATCTATGGCCTTACGCCCTCTCCCTTTTTTTATTATGAGTCAATCTCCATTATTTTTATCTACCTCATTGGATATTACATGATCAAACTAAGCATATCGGCACTTCGCTTCTCACTCTCTTTCCAGTGCGACGCAAATTCTTTTTAGTATCACAATAAAAGTGTAGTAATAATTATTACTAAAATTGTAATCTTTCACAAGTTATAATTATTTAGGCTATTATCAATCAAGGGTTTGGGCAACATATAATAGTAAGTTTTTAGCTTGATGAGAGACAATTATGCGAATGCTAGTAGCTAAGAGTCACTATTGTTTGGGGGCACCTACCTTGGGCTGAGAATTTTGTCTTCATTTAGTGTTTATCTTTCATAAGGGTTCTTATTCGCATTGAACGGTAGGGATTTGTATATAAATCAAACTGTACATAGTCCTAGTTATAAAATCAATATAAAATTTAAATATAATATATATATGGATTCATCAACGTCTTCCTGCCATCACTCTCTGGTCGCCGTGACCTACGTATAGTTATCAATACCCGAGCTGCCCTCCAAAAATTTCTGTCGGAACACCTCAATTCGACGCTTGCAGACTTTAATGCTGAGAATCTCTGGAACGATCAGTAATAATACATTCGGCGATATTACTGTTTTAGATGAAAAAAACAAAAACAAACAAACCATATTTTGACCTAGCATTCACTCACTTTTATTTCAATTGTATTACATACTTTATTCCTTTTTCGCTTATTTAAGTTATCATAAAAACAGTATTTTAACTGTTTATAGATATTTTATACGTAATTTTAATTTGTAACCTTTAATTTTTAAATTCCTTTATGTTTGAACAACTCGATCACTTCAATAATATCGATCCAGACATAAACCATTTTGATGAATTATATCCAAATTTTAAAGAAAATAACGTAAGAAACCAATACTACGATTGTGATAAATTTAACACTACATTTTCATTTGAAAAAACAGACCTGTCCATTTTAAATCTTAACATTCGATCTTTGCACGCAAACTTTGATGAATTTTCAATATTTTTGTCAACACTTAATTATAAATTTTCCGTTTTGGCATTAACCGAGAGCTGGCTAACAAATAATAATAAAAACCCTATCAGTGTCCCAAACTATAGCTCTTTTCATTCACTACGCGACGTAAACAAGATAGGGGGAGGTATAAGCGTATATATATCTGACAGCCTCAATACTAAAAAAGTTGACGAAATTAGTATTTCCTATAACTATATAGAAACTTTATTTATCGAAGTAAAATCAAATGGTAAAACGATAATCATTGGAACCGTATATAGGCCCCCTTCTGGTGACCCAAAGATGTTTATAGATAAGATTACTGAATTAATCAATTACTTCAATGTTACAAACTATGACGACATAATAATTACAGGAGATTTTAACTTTGATCTATTAAACTTCGAAAACCACGCATCAACTCAGTCCTTCCTCAATACTTTTTATTCTCATTCCTTACTTCCAATTATAACAAAACCAACAAGAATAACCCAAAACTCAGCAACACTAATTGACAATATTTTCAGAGTTCACCCTGAAAATTACTCTTCCGGTATTCTCCTTTGTGACATATCGGATCATCTTCCTATATTCATGATCCAAAAGTCTTTTTTCAACTCGAACAATATTCCTCAAACCTGTACAATAACCTACCGCATAATTAACGAAAATACCTTATCAAACTTCTATAACTATGTTCTAAATCAGAATCTATATAAAATTTCCTATATAAATGACATCGATTCTGCTACCAAAAAGTTAATTTCAAGGCTAGACGATGCTTTTAAACTTAATTGTCCTCTAAAATCTAAAACCATATCATATAAACACAAAACAAAACCTTGGATAACAAACGCAATTATAAATAACATCAAAAAACGTCAAAAATACTTTTCTCTTTATAAGCTTAGTCAAATTCCAGAACATACATATAAAAATTTTCGGAATCAATTTACTAACCAAATTAAAATAGCCAAGAAAAATTATTACCATCAACGATTTAATCAAACGAAAAACAATATAAAACAAACTTGGAAATTAATCAATTCTGTGATAAAACCTGAAATTACTAAAGGAAAAAAACAAATTAAACAAATTATCATTGACGGTAAACCAGATGATGACAATAAGGAAAAAGCGAATGAATTTAATAAATTTTTTGTCAACGTAGGTAAAAAAATCTCAGACTCCTGCAAAATAGTCGATAAATCTTTTCTTTCGTATTTTAATGAGATTAATGTACCAAATTCCTGGTTCTTTTCTCCTGTAAGCGTAGCCGATATAAAAAAAATCATTAGTTCACTAAAAAATAAAAAATCGGGTATTAATTCAATCTCCACTAAAATTTTAAAATACATCTCCGATATAGTTGCTCCAATTTTAGCATCAATAATCAATAAATCATTTACGCAGGGTATATTCCCAAGTGTATTAAAAGTTGCTCGAGTAACACTGTTACCAAAGGCCGGAGACCTCACAAACGTCAGCAATTACCGCCCTATTTTATGTCTTACAATGTTCAGTAAAATATTTGAAAAAATAGCATTCAATAAACTTTATAAATTTCTGGAATCTAATTCACTGTTGTATAAACACCAATATGGCTTTAGACGTCAGAAATCAACGATTCACGCGATAATTAACCACTTTCAATATTTATATCATAACATTGAAAAGGGCCATATTGTATTCTCAATTTTTCTCGATTTTAAAAAAGCTTTCGATTGTGTCAACCATAATATTCTACTGTGAAAATTAGCTATGTACGGAATTAGAGGCAACTGTCAAAATTGGTTCAAATCATATTTAACTGAAAGGAAGCAATTTGTCTCCGTCAATGGTCATGACTCATCCCACCTTAATATTACAACTGGGGTCCCACAAGGCTCCATGCTAGGCCACTGTTATTTTTAATCTATATTAATGATATTGTTAAATCATCTTCTCTGTTTAAATTTATATTATTCGCGGATGATAGTGACTTATCAACTCCCTTGCCATATGACAAACCGAGCAACATTGCATCTACAATAAATAAAGAACTTGAAAATGTCTTCAGGTGGCTAAATGTTAATAAACTATCAATAAATGTAGTTAAAACCAAATATATTCTTTTCTCTTACAAAAAATCTATTGAATTGCCCAATATTAAAATGGGCGACGGAATAATTTATGAAACTACTCATATCAAATTCCTAGGCATCTTTATTGACAAAAACCTGAGTTTTAAGCAACATATTACGCATATCTCAACAAAACTATCAAAATCGATTGGAATATTATATAAATTAAATAAGTTTCCTCCTAAATCTATTCTCCACTCTTTATATATGACAATGGTGCAACCTTACTTGACATATGGCATAGAGAGTTGGTATGGAAAATATCAAAATTATCTCAATAAGTTAGTCATATTACAGAAAAAAGCAATTCGAGCCATCCATCAACTTGACTACAATGAGCACACTAATCGTTATTTTAAGGAATCCAGAATTCTAAAATTAAATGATCTCTTTGTTTTTCAAACATCCTTATTCCTTTACAAAACAATAAAGTGTTCCTATAATAGCTATATATTTAATATGTTACAAACAGCTGATAATACCCATAATCACCAAACCCGCAATATGTAGAACAAAATTTATTTCACCCTTGTATTCAAAATCAAAATCTCAATGTAGCTTTCTGTACAAATCTATCAAAATATGGAATAGCATGGACGAAAATATCAAATCCCAAACCAATTTAGCTCAATTCCCAAAAGCTCTTAAAAACAATATAATTTCGGCTTACTAAATTTCTATTCAGCTTTTGTTATTGTGTATTTATTTGTTACCGTACACTGTTATACTGTGTACTACTAATTTGATTTATACATTATAAATATGTTATTATTTATATAAGACTGTTGACTATGTTAACTGCATAACTCTTGAAAGAATCGCTGGAAATAAAATAGTTTTTTAATTTATCTCTAAATTTAAATTATATAATTATTCATTATTTGCAATCATTACAATGGTTAGGTTCTCAAATGAAAATTAAGTTGTTTATATTTGTATAAACATGAAGGGATTTCTAGTCGTGATAATTTTATGCTTAGTCTTAAGTTTCTGCCCTAAAAGTCACTGACTTATTTTGGGCCCATAAATAATCCTGTATGTATAAGTACTTATAGTAACTTGGCATTAAGATTCAAAATGTAATATGTTTTTACTGTACATTATATTAATATGGAATAAATAAATAAAATAAATAAATAAATATATATATATATATATATATATATATATATATATTTATTGCCCCGCAAAAGTTTACAACACACAATGAAAAACAGAAGTTTATGTATTTGTAAGCACGATCAGTAAATGAAACTTTTATTACTGACAGGATATGCATTCAAACAATAAATGAAATCATCAGGACCATACCAAAACATCAATATAGTTTGTTGTTAAAAATAAACAGTTAGTTAGTAACGCATAAGTTTACAGCACATATCGATTTTTATCACTTAGTCATAAATGTTCGAGAAGGAGAAACTTCTTACAATTTCTAGAACGTTCTACATTAATCTACGCACATAACTTACGGACTGGTATAAGCTATCGCGTCATTTTTTATCAAGCAGCGTCCTGTAAACATTCGCACGATGGGGAAACAGAAACGAATCAATCAATATCTTCTAAAACGTATTGTAGACCTTCATAAAAGTGTGATTTGTTATCGAAAAATATCTCGTCAGTTAGTAGTTCCATTGAGTTCCGTCGGAACGATAATACGTCACTGGAAGTCTCAAAATTCTACTCTTCCTCTGATCAGTTCTGGCCGTCCTTGCAAGATAACCGAACGTGCAGGGAGATTATTAGTAAGAAAGGTCAATAAAACACCCAATGTTACTTTTAAAGAACTTGAACGTAACTTAGAAGTAAGTGGAGTTACAGTTAGTAAAGAAAATTAATTAGTTGATCACTTCTTATCATGGGCATCTACTCACGATCTTCAATAAAAAACCCACTTCTTACAAGAAAACAGGTTCGTGATCGTTTGAATTTTTCAAGAGTTTGTTGCTAAACCTGCAGAGTTTTGGGACAACTTACTTTGGTTGGATGAGACAAAGATAGAACTGTTCAGCCGTAATGGAGCTCCAAGAGTATGGCGAAAGAAAGGTACTGATTACGCACCGAATAACACTCCCAACAGTAAAATATAGAGGTGGTTCAATCATGATCTGGGGTTGTTTTAGTGCCACAGGTGTTGGAAATATCGAGACCATAGAGGGAAGGATAAATGGAGAACATTATAGAAGAATCTTGAAGAAAAATTTACGTCCAAGTGTGCATTCTCCTAAATTGAAACAGGATTGGATCTCTCAACAGGACAATGATCCAAAACATACAGCAGAACTGACACAAAATTGGTTTAGATCAAATAGTGTTAATGTTCTAAAATTCCCTGGTCAATCTCCAAATCTGAACCTTATCGAAAATTTATGGAAGGAACTGAAGCTGAGAATCCAAAAAAGCGAACCAGCAAACATGTCTGAACTGAAGAAAATATGCATTGAGGAATGGAGTAATATTAACACAAACATATGTAAGAAGTACTTAGGAGACTAGTCTAAGCGGCTACAAGCTGCTATTAGAAACAGTGGTTATGCTAATAAAAATTAAGAAACGATTTGATATATGTATTGTAAAATTTTGCTTTACTAATTAATTTTATTTTTTCGACAACAAACTATATCAATGATTTTGTATAGTCCTGATGATTTAATTTATTGTTTGAATACATATCCTGTCGGTAATAAAAGTTTCATTTACCTATCGTGCTTACAAATACATAAACGTATGTTTTTCATGGTGTGTTGTAAACTTTTGCGGGGCACTATATATATATTTCAATTCTAAGTTGTTCTATATGCCAACCAGAATATATTTATATTGGTGTTCAGATGTTGCCGTGTTTAGTGCTATCACTTGTTTAGTGAGTATAGCAAATATTACTAGTTATCTCTACAAAATTTTGCCACCAACTGGGTTAGTGATAATAGCCAATGACTCTGTGGTCCCCTAAATAGAACATGTGCTACATCGATTACTTCCTCTGGCAGTTTTGCGATGGCCAAGAAAGAATTTATTTGTGGGGACGAGAGATCCCTTGTGCATTGAATGTGAGGTGACAGAGGGTTAACTTGTGCAGCACTCTGTCTCTTTTTAATGAGTTAAGCGACACATTGGAAACAAAACTTGAGCTTAACGAGGTAGTAATGGGAGCCGATGACTCTATCGATACAGGGGCATCGTGGTTGATAGAGGTTCGTTGTTAACTTTCAAATTTTTCAATTCTGAATGTTAACAAAACTGATTTCAAATAGGGTCACCAATGATGAATATTATTGTACGAAACTGCATGCAGGACAATGGAAGTGTTACACCCTTTAATCTCTTCTTAAAAAAGTAATCCTTGTTTAGGTTTGTTGTAAGTCTCCAACTCGTAAGCGAATGAGTCACCGAATCACATTGTCTCTTAATTGGGTGTATCAGATGTTTCCCTTATCGTCCTTTCTTCACTATAACAATCATTGCCAAGTCTTTTTTTGTAATTTATATTCTTGGATCTTTAATTTAAAGGAAACAACGACTTTTAAGAATTTTAAGACATGTGCACCTAAATTTATTCACAATTTTCATTTCCATTCATTTGCAATATAAAAATAGGGTTTTTTTTCAGTTAAAATGGCTGTATTATATTTTCGATCCTGAGTTGTATTTTTATTAGTCTATTGAGTGCGTTATATTTAATCCGTTCTTTAGTTGTTTTATTTTGCTCTCTTTGAAGGATATTCACTAAAAGTCTTTCCGTAGCCTCAATTATTTATGTCAGATGATCTTGTCCCATTGTTATTTTCCAAGGGGAAACATTGTAAAATAACTTCTATTACATTATTTTTGCAGTTTTCTTATGAAGATATGTCACTTGAACTTAGCCTAAATTTAGAATTAATCACTCTAAGTCTGAACAACCTTACAAGCAAAATAGGAGTAGGGTGGGCCTTCCTCAGACGTTGCAACATGTTTTTCTGCGCTTTTCTTAGTTTGTTTTCTTTTAGGATTAGCTGTAGTTTTGTGTTTTTTGATGTTCCTTTACATAGGTCTTTGAGTTTTTTTATTTTGTTTAATTTTAATATAGTCTAATTACCTAATTGTTTTTTCTTGCAGTGATTTATGCCGATAAAAGTAGTCGCCAAACTAGCACTTTAAAAGAAATACAAGGAAAACACTATGCAAGAAAAGTACTAAGCAAAATCCGCTCTTTTTAAGTAAGGAAATAAAGGTGAGTCAATTCCGAGTTCAGTCTGTGTTTAGGTATTCGGAACAACGCCTGATACCTATTCCACTGCGCTTCGATTCGCTTGGTGGTCCCGTCTAGATTTAGCGCGAGCGCTTTTTCCTAGGCAATTTGAAAGTTAGTCTTAAGCGTCGGATCAGGAGTTAAAGTCTATTCATTTGCCTTCATTCTGTTCGCAAGTTCCTAAATAGTTACTGCAAGAAGTGAAACTTAGAGAAATGCTACCTCTCCCCACCCCCCGATATCTGCGACTATTTTGACATTATCACTATCTTTATCATCACCAGTTCTTTTAGAGTTCTCTATTTACAAACTTTTAGTGGGATTGCCATTGTTGATTCGCTTTAAACAAAATTAGCAAAAAGTTAGGCTGGTTTTAGTTTCTTCTTTCTAAGTAAAGCACATGTTCTGACTAGAGTCTGAGTCATAGGAATAAAAGGTATTTATCTTTTAAAAGGTATTTATCTTGTAGTCGGTTAAGGGGAATAACACTGTGCAACAATGGAAAAAAGACGGAAATGAGAATAACCTTTTCTATAGTTATTTTTGGCGCAAATCACGAATCTAACATCGGTTTCTTTCTGTGACCCTGAGGTTTCTTGCAAATTACTATCATACTACATTAAATACACCGATGGTTCCGTAGGGATTGAATGCAAACATGATTGGGGCGAAACAAACAACTAAAGGTTCTAAACGGATTTTAATATAATTTTAATGGAGTGTTCCCGAGGCTACCTGCCAACCTAAACTCTGAAATTTATTCAAGTATACTCAATATATTTTTAGTTATAGGGACCCAAGTCCGTGGTAACTCTTACGTAACGTTTGATAATTGTGAAACTTACTATAAATGCTTCCTATTTTTACCTCTTTATTCAATATTTGGTGCTGTTACTATATATATAATGGAGCTAGGTAGAGAAGGCAAAATTTCCCGGACAGTTTCTCTTATATATGTGGATCAGTTACAATAAGACAATACAAGAGACAGTTGCCCTCTGAACTACTAAGCGATGACACGATCAACTCAGACGATTGAGAATCTCCAGAAACACCTATGTGGCACAGCTTACAACCTGACAAGAAACCACGCCTCATCCCCCAACTGGAACTCAATGATCTAGTTCGTGATTTAACACTTACTAAGCAACAGAATGAACTCATTGCCTCACGTCTGCAACAAATGAATCTGTTGGATTAACATGCTAAAATTACAATATTTAGGAAGCGTTCTGCAGATTTACCTACAGCAACTCTTTACTTTTGATAACAACACTATTTATTATTATAATATCCGAGGTCTATTCAATACTCTTGAGTTAACCTATGAACCAAATGAGGGAAGGTTATTCATAGATACATCCCTTTACAGCATAAAAGCAGGTCTGTTGCTCATCGAGAACACCATGCTTTCAGTTTCAGTTGCTCATTCTGTCATTTTAAGAGAGACATATGACAACCTTGCTTTTATTCTAGACGGCATAAGTTACAAGAAGTATGAGTGGCTAATTTTGGCGAAATTGTAAGTAGTACCCCTAATTAATGAGCTACAAACGAGATAAACCAGGTTTATGTGCTTATTTTGCAAGTGGGATAGTAGGGCAGATCTGAACATTATGGACGCCCAGAATGGTCATCTCGGGGAAACTATGACGCCTGGTGGCCATAATGTAATTCATGAGACACTAGTTAAGAAGGAGAAAATCATTTTGCCTCCACTGCAAATAAAAATCGGCCTCATGAAACAATTTACCAAAGGACTGCAACATAACAAGTCATGTTTCCAGTACCTCAAAGCGAACTTCCCTGAAATAAGCGATGCTAAGATTAAAGAAGGCATATTCGTAGTCCCTCAGATTCGCCAACTTATAGCTGAGGAGGACTTCGATGCTACACTGGATGAAACTGAGCTAGACGTCTGGCATATATTCATGCAAAGGACTTCTGGAAAAGCACCAAGGGGCCCAGTGAGAGCGTATAGTGGAGAACCTAATCAAGTGCTACCAAGATCTTGGATGCACTATGTCACTGGAGATACATGGAGAGTGGTTTCATCAAAATTTAGCGTCAATGGAAAACAGGTATAATGCAAACTGGAGCCCTGCTATACTAGCTGACTTGTGCTGGAACCTGAAGCGTGACACACCTGAGACGTCTAAAATGTATAATGCTAACAAACATTCTGATTCAATATATATTCATGAATTAATTACAATGGACACTGTTAGGGAATCGACCCTCTCCCCAGCTGTGACACTCGCCAAAATCCTTTGCGACTTTCAAATTATTTGTCCACAACCTCCATCTGGTCGGTTGGCACGCGTCTTCGAGACAATAACATCCCTCAGATAAAATAGCTCCTTGAGTTTAAGGTCAGACTCAAACCCGTTCCAAGGTGTATTCACAAAGGGTATTTGCGGCCGGTAAAAGCCATTAGCATTTGTTTTTAAAATTGAGGTGAGTGGTGGGTCAAGCATCACTATAATGTCAAGTAGGGTAAGTTAGAAAGTCTTACTTAGAAATTATTGAAGTCCTTACTGTGTATTTAGCTCGTAATATTTATTTGGTTCATCTTTATTTTGTTTTTGTGTTTTAATTAAAGTTTTAGTTTGTTTTAACATTTTTTTTTTTATTCTCTCCTCGAATCGCTACGAATGGCACAAAGAACCCTTAAGGTTTAAAGAAGTCAATAATCAAGATAATAATAATCAAACATATATAGCACTCGTAGAGAGATATAACGTTAATAACGCAGTAGTACTTAAACAACCCTTAAGTACCAACTCCTTCCATCACTCGGTCCTACCTATACCACGACAGATACATTTAATTGGACATTCGGGGCAAAATACATTTAGGATATCGTGGAAATCGGTATTAATTTGCATAATTATTTTATTAAATCGGCAAATTACCAAAAGATTTTACGTGATTGGAAATTTTTGTTATCAAATTCGAATTCAGTAGACTAAACTTCATATTAAAAGGCCAATGAAAACTGTTTTTTTCTTGACACTGAAATTTGTTGTACAGTGTAATTAATGAATATTTAATAGAGATGCGAATTTCGCTTCACTTTACATTGTGGTTTTCTGAAGGGGAGGGAGTATAATTTCCCACTAGTAAATAATGGAAGATCATATTAGAGCAATAACCACTAATTGATCTCTGCACGAGATGCAAGTCGCATGTGACTAGGATTCTCGTGCTGCAACACTTCTATTATAATGAGGTGACTCGGATTGAGTCGCGGCTATGTCTAGAATCCTGGTTCTGAAGGAAAAGGTAGCATGAACTAGAGTTCTAGTGGTAATACGATCCAGGATAACTCCCTTCACTTGTATTTGTTTTAGTACATAAGATGACATAAGCTAAATCCCCCATCTTTACTGGTCTCCAACTATTCAACTAAACCCCAAAACAATTTACGTTTTAATCTTCCAAAATATTTCTACAAACTTCACTTAAACACATCATTCCACTTCCTCTTTACTGCTTTCGTCTCTTTTCAACAAGCCAACTCTCCACCTTTGTTCTCATTACTTCTTAACTATACAGAGTTTACCTTGTTTCACTTAAACAAGTTTCGTTTCTGATCAGATTATCTCAGTGTCCCTCTTTAATTTACACAAACACAATTTGCGCCCGACCAAAGTCTCTTGTTTACTTCCTATTTTCGGGTAACATGGAAGAGTGGGACGTGAGGGACGGTATTCACCTTTGGCCAGGTGCGTTCCCACGGAGAAGGATCCGATGAGGACCTTGAGCGAAGAGAGGCGCTGCCGCTGGTCAATTACGCCCCAATTATGTGAAAGCCGGAGCAGCGCTTGGCTTAGAATCGGTGGTGGGGAAAGGTCGAGCTCAATGGAATAGATTAGAACAAATCTATATAAACACACACAAAGGAAGAGATGAAGCTTAGCTAGAAAGAGACACAGACTCAAAATCGGTCAGAAAAACACACAAACACATATACAGATGGATAGAAACAGAGAAATATAAGCATAATTCCTACACATATTGCCACACGAATACAGATAAACGTTGGTATAGAAATAAAAACACACACGATTATTGAGACGTAAACTGATAATATATATATATATATATATGAACCCCTACCTCATTCATAAGATACATACAAACATTTACGAAGAGAGAAACAAACGATAGACAGTCAAACCCCAAAAGGGTGTTTGTGCCTTCCTTAAAATAGCAAAAAAAATCTGATATTCAACACTAGTCAGAATTAGACCGACAAAAAAGGTTAAATTGTATATATTCTTTTATGTTTTGCTGGATTGAGGCGTAAATAAGTATGCCTGAGTTTGGACATTTGCATAAATAGTAGTAAAAGTGTAAATCTCATGGGTAGGTGGCTCATAACAAAGATTAGAAACTGAAATGTTGCCAGGTACAGATTCGGACAATTTTAACTATTGACATTGTAGCGTGGGGAGATTGCAAGCGGGTAGCTTAGAAGCTATGTTTGACTGATGCTTTTTAGGGATTTACTACGGCCGAGTGGACAAGACCGCGCGTACACCGATTCCTGTAACTCCCCTCACACTCCGTCCGTTCTTGATTTTGACATCTTCCCCACCCTTCCTTCTAAGGAAATAATACTCTAAACATCTGATATAACAAAACTATTGCAACTATAATTAGTACTAGTACTAGTAGCATGTTACTCTAAAAAATGAGAATTAAGAACGAGGTCATGCTGACCAAAAGGTCGCGTGCGCTCACTTTATAGAATATTATTGCATATCATAGTATAGCATATCACAGCATTGCATAATATAGCACAGCATAGTACAACAGAGCATAGTATATTATTGCATATTATAGCATAACATAGCATAGCACAGAATATTATAGCATAGCAGAGACTAGCCTAGCCTAAAATAGAATAGTATAGCTATATCCTTTAGCATAACATAGTAGAGAATATCCTAGCCTAGCATAGCTTAGTATTGCCTAGCCTAGCTTAGCCTAACCTAGTATAGCCTAGCCTAAACTTGCCTAGTATAGCCTAGCCTAAACTTGCCTAGTATAGCAGAGCATATCATAGCCGAGTATAGCATAGTATAACCTACCCAGTTTTACCCTAGTATATCCAAACCACCCAAACATAGGGTAGTCTACAATAAAATAAAATAGCATAGCTGTGCCGTTCCTAACCTAGCATAGCTTAGTATAATCTAGCTAGCCTAGTATAACCTAGCATAATATAGCTTACTTTCTCCGACCTTAGCCTAGCTTAGTAGACCCTAGTCTAACTTAGCATATTATAGTATAGTCTAGCTTAGCTTAGCCTAGTATAACCTTGCCTAGCCTAGCTTTCTATAGCCTAGCCTAGTCTAACCAGGTATGCTTAGCATTGCATGCCAGAGCCTAGCTTAGTATCGCCTAGAGTAGCCTAGCCTAATATAGTGAATCTAGAATAGGCTTAAATAGTCTAGCTAATATATCTCTGCATAAGATAGCCTAGATTAGCATAATAAAGGCTAGCTTGGTATAGCCTATCCTAGCATAACCACACCTAACATAATATAGCCAAGCGTATCAGAATAAAACTTAGCCTAGTAGATCTTAGACTAGTATAGCATACAATACTATACCCAAGACATCATTACTAGGCATAGCTTAGCCTATTATAGCCTTGCTTAGCTAGCCTATCGTTGCCAATCATAGTATTCCCGAGCATAGCATAACATAGCGTAGCATAGCAGAGCATAGCCCTCACTAGCCTATTATGTTCTAGATTACCCTAGCATAGCATAGTATAGCCCTGTCTAGCCTAGTATAGCTTGGCTTAGCATAGTTTAGCCTAGCCTTGCATAGTCTAACCTAGCCTAGCATTAACTATCCTAGACAAGTAGATCCTATACTATCCTATTATACCGCAATCAAGCATAGATTATTAACGTCTAGCCTACCATATTATATCCATTGCCAAGTTCACTTCTAAAAGATTATCTATCCAGATTTATTGATAGACTATCTGGTTTGTTCCAAGATCTAAAAAGTAGTATAGAGGTTCGTATAATTGAGAACCCGAATTGAAAGTCAAAGTCTTTTCATTTAAGAGGTTTGTGTTATAAATGAAAGCACTCGGAATACATTTTCCTGGTCGGTGTTTGAAAGGTAGTTGTTTGTATTTAATCTAAGGTGAAAACATGAATACTTCAACACAATAAAGACTGTAACAGGAGGTTTGTTATGAAAGTGGAGCAGTTAAGGAAAGTGAAATTGTGTGTAAGCTACGTAGCTTGAATAGTCTAGAGAAGAAATTACTGGGCGTAATTTAGAGCTGGAAAGTTTGAGTTAAATATGAGTAAATATGGAAGAAGTTTTGATGTCATGGTAGTTTTTTTAATGCAGTAGGGTGTTTGTATTGGTGTGGCGAAGTAGTTATTTTTAGTGAGTGGTATAGAGAAGTAGTGTAAGTGGAGTAGTGTCATGATTTTTTTTTGTAGTGGTGTAAGCAGAAGTTTATTTATAATTAGTTTTCTAGTGCAATATTGTAGTGCATGTACTGAGCAATTGTGTAGTGCAGTAAGATATGTTTAATCTTTTAGTGCAATAAATATTGTGCAATAGTGCGGTGCAATAGTTAGTGAGTAATGGTGTAGTGTAATGTTATGTTGAATGGTGTTTTACACTAGTTAGTGTGTAGTAGTGTAGTTCGATAGTTAGTGAATAATAGTGTAGTGGAGTAGTTTATGTGTAATTTTGTAGTGCAGTAGTATATGTGCAGTTGCTTGCTTAAGTGTAATGTTGTAGTGAAGTTGTTTGTGTCGACCTTAGTCATCCATGTGTAGTATGGTGTAGTGCAGTATTGTATGTGTGCGTAATGAATTATGTCTGTTATGTTTTCCGCTTCTAATCTCTTTGTCTTTAAAATATGCGAATAATCCCCGCGACGCCAGAACGGGGTGTGTTATTATTCTTTATGCCTTATTTAACTTTGTTGTGTTCCTTAATTAAAGAAAGGAATTATTATATCAAAGGAATTAATTAATACCACTCGAGCAAAACATATAGGTCACCTTCTTGTTATTCGTTGGTGTGAATATCCTCCATAACCCCATATTTTAGGAACGAGAGTTTTTGAAGATTTGAATAAGATTTGTTCTTTTAATTCGGTTGTCACCTAAGTAGATTTAAAAATTTTATCAAATTCTGATAATTCCTTTATAATATCAAAAAAATAAAATGGGGAAGTACAGAAATAAATATAAGTATCGAAATTTTGTGATTTTTTTTAAACTAAAAAAATTACAAATGGTAAAGTTCAGAAAATGTATTAAAAGTTTGTCATGCAAATTATTAGAGCAAATTTAGATGGGAAAAAAAAGAATCATGATAGGCCGTAGGCCAGAGACTGAAATTCTGCCAGCGAAGCGCAAGCTCCTTCTGTAAGGAGGAGTGGCGAAGCTGCTCCTCTTGTTTTTATATAAGATTATATCATCATCATCATCACTAACTCTATAATTTAAGAAGGCGAATTTTTGAGCAGTTGAATAATAGTTTCATCTTAGTTTGGTTATGACGTATGTTTTTTTTATCAAAGTTATTTTTATTTATTCTTTAATAATATCAAAAAATGAAATGGTGGTGTTTAGAAATAAATATAAGTATCGAAATTTTGTGAATTTTCTAAAACCCAAAGAATTACAAATGGTGAAGTTCATAAATTTTATTTTTAGATATCTTCTTCTGTAACTATATTTTAGCAACGTAATATTTTGAAAGGGGGGGAAATTTAGTTTAGAGTTCCTTTTTTAAATTATTAGAGTTAGCTAAGTTCAGAAAATTTATAAAAATTTATATAAATTATAATCTTAGTAGCGAAGCGCAAGCTTTCCCCGTATGGAGGAGTGGCGAAGCCATTGCCTGGCATATATATTTTTTTATTTTTAAATTTATATTATCTTTTGCCTCCAAAATATTTTATATCAGCTCCGAAAAGGGTAGGGAATTTGGCATCTTACAGTTGTTGACTTTCGAGTGCAATATTTTTTTCTAGATGATGAATATGGGCTTGTTCTTTTTCTTGTTCCTTAGAGTGATACATACCGAGCTGGACCTAAACAGGACAGTTTAGGAAAAACATTTTATATTAAAGATTATCGTCAAGGAATTAGAGAGGATTCGAACTTTGGTGGAAAATAATAAAAGATGGTTTGATTCAAGGCAATGAGCCTTCAAATGGCGTGAGTCTAATGACTAAGGATGGCTTAAGATAAGAGGTGATGCACCAACTCGCACTTGAAGCCATTGAATGCAATGAACGTATCGTATATTCATAATACATATTGTTAAAATTGTGTTACTGCTTAAGCTAATTTTAAACGGAAACACATATTCAGTTTTAGGAACACAAACGATACTATCACACACAAAGAACTTGTTTACATCTATATATAAGGGATCAAATTTGAAATTTCTATAATGACCTCTGTTGCCAAAGGACCCAAGAACGAACAATAGGGATTCATTACTTAATGAGGAAAAGGGTAATTCGTCATAAAATAATCCTTTAGATACCATTAGAGCTAACAGAAGAAAACAAAATGTGGAACTAATGTGGGGAAGTTCATTTCTTTATTACGGCTTCGTAGATTGTTTTGCCCCTGCTGCACAGCACCGCTACCGACTCGAAGGTCACCAGCAGACCCGCCAAATAATCTGACACGGGCTGGAGTCCCGTCATCACCGGCACCAAGAGATGAGGCCGCAGCATCCGCCCAAGCACCAGCAGGAGATATGGCCACAACATCCGCCATGAAACCAGTAGAAGACATGACCAGAGGACCAGCACTAGCAGTCGCCAAGACAACGGTGCTCGCAGGAGCAGCTGAAGAAACGTCTCTTCATCTTCCATCTCCAGCACCACTGCCAGCCGGCTGGCCATCCCCAGCATCCCCGGTCACTATGACGTCACCACCAGCGCTCCTCGTCGTTTCGTTACTGGCAGTCTCATGTCGTCGAGTCATTCATTCCTTGATTATTAGTTTTGTGTATTTGAAAAAGCAATCTTAGTTTCTGGCCTCCATCAGTAAGAGATGTTGTTTATTATGATATCCTGTGAAGCCTGACACAGGTCTTCATTGATTTAGATTCTTGTGCCCTTAAGTTTTCTGGCGTCCCTGAGTACTGTCTCTCGATCAACAAACTTCTTGAATCTTGCAATAATATTTCTAGGTTATGAGCGGTTAGCTTGGCCTTACCGATGTGTTGTGTCTACTTTCATGGGTGGTATTTGGAGCTTATCCTCAAGCAGCTTCGTAATAATTTGAGTTCTCGCTTCCCACGATTTACCAACGGGGTGTTCTTCAATCCCGGTGAAATGAAGGTTGTTCAGCCGGGTATAATTATCTTGATAATTTGTTCTTCTTTCTAACTCCTCAATCTGTGACTTCATATTTTCTATAGTTGTCTTATTATCATTATTTGTTTTTCTAAGCACAAACCCTTCACTCTGTAGCTAACTTCACTTCCGCTTGCGTAAACTCAAGGCTCTTCACCAAGTCTGCTATGGTTTCCTCTGAATGGTGAATTCTCCACTTCAGTTGATCCCCAATAACGTCCAAGGCAGTCTTGAAGGTTTTTTCCTATGCCTCAAGCAGCATCATATCAGCTCCAAGTTCCATGGCGAGAGTATTCTAGGTCTATAAACGCTTGGTCGTTACAGTATCTGGAGCACTGCTTAGCCATGTATGCTTGCTACCATGTCCACTGCCATTGTCCTAAACGTTTTGAATATCGAGTATATTCATCATCAGCCTATGAAAGCGCACAATAAATTAATTACCAAAGATCCAAGCTAAAAATGCATATATACAATGAGAATTAATCATTGTGAAGAAATTACATTTAGAAATATAGGCGAATTAAGACAATAAATTTTAAAATAGTAAATTGCAAATATTAAAAATATATAAGTGAAAAGTTAAAAAATAAATGAAAAAACTACCAACTTGACTAAAGGGGGGGAACCAAATGATACAAATCAAATTTGAACATTTGAACAGAGGTAAGCTTGAACACTGTTTTATAATAATTAGAATAATGGCCAACCAACCAATCAAGTAATTTCACTCTCTGATCAAAGAGTTAATTGTCGAAAAAATGTGTATGTAATATTAATTGAAAGCCGAATAAAATTAAAGTTATCAAAATGTAGATTAAGATATATAAATAAAGATTAGACTTAAATTCCAGTTAGGCAATGGGTCTATATCTATTATGAGAAACACCCCTATGTTTATAGATTCTCAGGTTATATTGTTGTGTAGTTTTACCTACGTAGCGAATTTGGCAACCAGCACACAAATATATATATATGATAGTGAAACCATTTTATAGGACCCAATAGCTTAATTTAAGAGACTAGTTTCAGTATGTAGTTTATCATATTGAAACTAGTCTCCTAAATTAAACTTTTCGCTCCTAAATATATATATATATATATATATATATATATATATATATATATATATATATATATATATATATATATATATATATAGAGAGAGAGAGAGAGAGAGAGAGAGAGAGAGAGAGAGACATTTATATTAACCCAGAGGAAATAAGGAAAGATGATGCATATAAAAGCGATTGTTTTTTATTTCTTTTTTGTCTTCGCTTTTCAGGCAGGTTCGAACCACTGCACATCTTGTTTCACTTTCTTAAACGTGTAAAAGTGTGTAATGCGTATATGATTTTCTTCCGTTTACTCTCTCTTTCTACATTTTTTTAAAAATAAAAAATATAACAAAGACAATCGTTGAGTATCATCTTTTCTCATATATATATATATATATATATATATATATATATATATATATATATATATATATATATATATATATATATATATATAATATATATATATATATATATATATATATATATATATATATATATATATATATATATATATATATATATATATATATTAACCCTTTTGTATACATGTTTGATTAAAGATGAAGTTGATTTAAAATTACTAGTGTACGTTTGCCCCCAATATAGCAGACAAAGAGAAGGAAATAACAAAAATAGAACCTAAACAGCCACAAGAAAAGAAAAAGAGCAGCAAACTAGAGAGTAAATGAATTGATGTCGACCCAGAAGTGACCTCCATTAACCTCTTACGAGGTCTTCTTGATCATCACTACCATGACACTTATTGAGAAAGGTTTCTCATATAATGGCTCGGAAATTGGAATAAACCTATTCGCCTTTCCCTTGTACAAGTTTCCTGCCGGTAAAGAAGACCTCACAATTACCTCCTATCTTAAAAACATCAAATAAAAATGGACCTTTGACACTCAAAACAACAATAGAGAAATAGAAAAAGGAACCCCTACAATCGATCATGCAAGTCTCCACCGAGTAATATCTGATATTGAATGTGGATACGTTTAAAGCGATTAAAAGTGGCCAGTAGAGACGTAAAACAAAGATACAAAACAAGCGCTAACATTATAAAAACGACCGAACTCTAGGGAGAATTTATATAATTAAGAGTGGAAAGTGAATAGGACACTTTTATATCAACTTTAATTATCCAGCATAGATGAATATAAAATAAAACAAACAAGTGCTATAACATTTTAAAGGAGACAAAATCTACTACGAATTATCATAAGTAAGAGTGGAGAGTGAATATGACATGTCTTAATCAATTAGAAGTAGCTAGCAAATAAGCAATATAGAATTTTGCAAAAATCTAGTGAGAATTAATATAAATTATAGTGAAAATGTATGAATGTAGAAATAAGTAAAATGTGATAATTAAGAGAAGAGGAGTCTGGAGAACAATGCCAAATTATTGAAAAAAAAATCTAATTGATTTTAAAGATAATAATAAAACTACAAATAATTATCAAATTTGGTGGATCTAAACAATATAAACAAGAAAATTAACGTTTTAAATGGTATCTTAAAATTAAATTCAGAAAAATTCGACAATTAATAACAATAACATGTTAATGGAATAATTAAAATAGAATTAATAAAACAAAGTGTAGTATATTTTATAATGAATCTGCAAAAAAATATGTAAAATTAAGATGAAAAATGCTGAACAATATATTAACTAGGTAAACCTACAAGTTAGTTCATTAATGAATATTAATTACTTAAATCTCGTTTCTTGGAATCTTTGTTTTCTCCTTCCTCTCTTTAAAAACTTTGCCCTCCCTTCCTATCGTTTCAATAATTTCCTCACTTTCAAACTTGCATTGTGGTATCATTTTGTGTCCTTTTAATAAAGTTTGAATTTAGAAACTATTAATTAATATTATTGCCCATTATTGTCTATTCAGATTTCAGACAAAATCTTAATCCTACGCATAAATGAAAGAATAACTATCAATAACAAAATATTGGGAGCGGATTGGAAATTAGTTATAAAAATCATTTAGGAGTATCTTCTAGTTTGCAAAGTTAGTTAGTTTGATATGGCAACAGGATGGATAGATTTGAAGTGGTGTGCCTGGTAACTCATTGGTTTGAGCCCCCATCGGAAATTGAGAGACCGGAGTTCGACTTCTGGCTAGAATATTTTCATTTTTCCCTTAGCGTTATTCCTCTCTTCTAGGAGTAAGTGTGGATTGTTATAATTTAGCTGTCTTCTGCTCTCTTTGATTTATGTTGCTTAGAATTTCCCATTCTCCTGCTTCTAAAACTCGGGTTCCATGTCTTGTGCTGTTTCACGTCCAATTTATATCATACATTTTTCGTTCTACCTTCAAAATGTTTGTGAAGGGTAGAATTAACGGATAAAAGCCATATGTTTTATATTGAAAAGAAATTGTGTTTCATCCTTACAAGTTTTATTGGCAAAGTTCTAACTTTCAAATGTATTTTTTAATATCTATCTGGAGATTAAAAATAAGTCTAGAAAGACCAATTTACTTACGTTGTAATTATAAAGGATAAAGAATTTGGCCGTGACCGTTCGCGCTTTTTTATTACTTTTCAGACATTTTATTCATTGCTTTTAAGAAGGTGGTGATGTCCGGTTTCGATTAAACTTGCCTCATTTACTTGTGCGCTGATGTTTATATTGGGGCAAATTACTTTGATCAGAAAAGGATCAAGGATTTTCAGGCGACGAAGATCCACGTTTCTTCTGAGGATAGTAGTGCTTTCTACCATAATTAAATCTGCAGCGAGCGTCGTATCCTGCGCTTAACGCTTTTGCGGTAAAGCACAGTCCCCTATACAACTCAGATATGGGTATTTACGTATCAATTTACACCTTCTCAAGAAAAAAAGGCTAGAAAACCAAAGTACTCCAATTTCACGTAAACCGGAGTAGGTGGCTATGCCTGCCACCTAGAAGTATGGAGGGTTCAGACACTTAACCCCTTTTGGTCAGTTAGAGGCACGTTAACTTCCCACTAGTGCAATATAACATGCCCTGTTCACAATTATTTTTAATGGGGCCTAAAGAGAGGCTTTCAGTCATCGAAACGCGCCATTCATGTTACCGAAACATCTATGGATTCACAGACATTTCTTTGAAAATAATAATCTTCGACAAATCATTTCTTGAACAAAAAAACCCTCGGGATTTATATGAAATGCCTTTTATTCGAATCGTAAAAGTGTAAAAATTGCAAAGCACTTTATTGTAAAAAGGATTATTTTCTAAATGTAGGTTATGCGCTACTCCTTTCTAAGCGCTGCTAAAAAATTCCAAATAGTTGGATGGTTGTAAACGAACAAAACTGAAAACTTATCAGTGCGCTAAAACTTTCACATTAATCAGAACCCTTCGTAAATTGACTGTGATTAGGGAATTTATTTATAGTTGAAAAAATAAACCAATTCTCGCATTAGAAGGCTGTTTGTGAAAGATAAGAAAGTTGGCGATAAAATCTATTGAGAATATCACGAATTTGAGAGTAAATGCAAAATCTGTGCAATAACAATCAATGAAAGAATAGAGAAAGTTTCATATGAGCATAATTATAGTGGGAATGCAGCTGAAGTTGAAGTGTATAAGTTAAAAGCTAACCTAAAAACTCGAGCTCAAGCTACGCGAGACATTCCTCATTGCATAATATCTGAGCGCATTTAGCAACTGAGTCAAGCAGCGGCAGTGGACCTAATTGCATTAGAAGAACAATTCGTCGTGTTCGTGAAAAAAAACATATTGGACTCGTTAATCTGACTACTAGAGCAGATTTAATTCTTACTGGAGAATAAACCCTAACAAATAAGTGGGAGCAGTTCTTAATGCACCACTCCTGCAATGATGATGAACGAATGTTAATTTTTGCCATGCAACATACTCTGCAAATTATTTCAACATGTCATGATTTATATGTTGATAGTACTTTTAAAACAGTATCAAGAATCTTTAACCAATTGTATACCATTTATGGGATTAAATACGGATTTTCGATTCCCAAAATTCTTGCATTGCTGCCGGATAAAAGAACAAAGACCCACACCGAATTTTTTAAGCAGGTCAAGCTATTATGTCCTAACTTAAACATTGCATCTATTACGAATGATTTTGAAATTGGAATGATTGCAGCAGTAAACCAAGAATTCCCAACAGTTTCAATTAGTGGTTATTCTTTTTATTTCTGCCAATTTCTTTACAGGAAAGTATACGAAAATGGGTTTAAAGTATGTTATGATACCGAACTGAATTTGCTTTACAAATACGCGCTTCTGTGGAGAGTTGTAAATGCGCTGTGCATTCCTCTACTTTATGCCACACGCTGCTGCAAGTGTGATTGGAGCGTATGTCAGGAGTGGTCTAACAAGTGTGTAATATAAGTGTTTTTGTAGTTTACGGTTGGCAGGATAGAGCCTGTGAAGCTTCTTGTTGGTGGTTTGGTCCTTGTTTGAATGACGGTTTAGTGTGTGTAGAATCTTAGATACTTGTCGAATGATGCCCCATAAGATTTTGGTGTTGGGTGATTATATGAGTCTTATTGAATTTACGCGGATAAGGCCCAGTGTGTATGAGTAAATTTGTAAGTAGTGCATGTAGCAATCAAATTCAATGTAGACTATCACGTTAGTCTTCTGAAGCTTCGTATCTATGAACTACTTATCCTCATAATCTCTCTTCTCGTTCAGTATTATTTGTGTGTAGTGTGCCATCCTGTCTGTTCTTCGTCCACTGACAAGAGTGGTCTCGTCCTCGACGTAAGACAGTGAGTATGTGTATCTTTAGTCATAAGGTCGTTTGTGTAGATTATTTATATTGTAGGTGCTAGAAACGCTGCCATGAGGTACGCCTGAGCGTGGCACGAATGTGCATGACGTTGTCTTGCTGTATTTTATAGGGCAATTATGTTATTTTTATAATGTATTTTAGATCATTTTTGAGAAAATGGGAAAAGGCTTTCTGGTGCAGAGGGCAGTGAGGGTTGTTTTTAACGGAGTCCTCATGCCAGACTTTGTTTAAGGCCTTATCTACGCCCTTTAGAGAGTGTTTTCTCTCGTGCTTGGCGTGGATTTTGGATTATATCATTGAACGATAATCACAACCATTTGGGTTCCCATCAGTTCTTAAAGCCGTATTGACAGGGTGAGAACCAGTCTCCTCACCTTAGAAAATTTCCAAGACGGGTATTCACCATTTATTCTAGAACTTGCTTAGGTCCTCTGACAGCAATAGGCCTGTATTTGTTGCGGTATTTGTGGTCTTTGTTTTTGTGTGCTAGTATAGCGTAGATGGTTTCAGGAGGATGGAGAAATATAGTTGCTGGAAGGCAAGAGTAGCCGAGGGCGCGCTATGATGTTGATGGAATGTAGTGTTCTGTTTCTTCGACGGTTATAGGAGTGGTTAGTATGGTATTTTTATCTAACTCCTCCATTTGTATCAGGGCTGTGTACCCAAGCTCATTCGCGTATAGCTGGAATCATCCCTGGTCTTCCTGGAAGTGCTTTTTTACATGTATTTCTGGAAGGTTGTGTGTGTGCACCCTGTCCCATTGGGAGCAAAATGCATCGTAGATGTCATTAGTGTTAGTAGGTGTTTTATTGTTAATTTGGAGGGTTTTGATAAGTCCGTTCCTAACAACCTCTACGCGTCACCAAAAATCTGAAGGGTCAGTGTATTGAGCGTCGCCCGCACCACATCGCCACACTGGCGGTTTCAGTCTAGCTGCACGCATAGTAGGATGCAGGCACGTAGGAGCGTGATGTCATGATGTCTTTGGGCCCCTGTTGTATTTGTTTTGTATTGTGTAATCACTCTTAGTGTGCGTATGGAGAACATAAAGTGTTTGATGTGAGTGTATGATTTTCGTAGTGTATGTAGGTTTTGTGCATGGTAAAAGGGGCCATGAATGAACACCCGTAATCGTCTATATGGCTAGGGTTGGTGTTGTGTAGGTTGAAATAGGCCCGGTATGTTTTCAGTTATGTTTCTTCTAAAGTTCTCCCAGTTTGTGTGGCTGTACTCGAAAGTGGAGGTGGGTGAGAGTAATGGCGATGATGGGATTATCGCTCAATATTCAAATGTGATTTAATAGTATTTGGGAGCTGAGGTAATGTGGTTGTGGAAATGTATATCATGGTGATTGCGGAAGACCACGTCCGGGGACAGGGTTCCATCGCGAAGCCTGTAGAATGTGGAGAAGGCTATATCGCTGTAAGAAGCCAACCACATACCTTCCTAGACTGTAGGAGGTGGGGTGGAAAGAGTGGGTATTGCAGAAGGAGTGAGAGATAGTAGGGAGAGAGGGTACAGTGGAGACGGGGAAGTGAACTAGCGGAAGAATGGGTAGAGAATGGGGGGCAAGAGCCTGGAACATGTGGGAAGCTGGGTGGGTGACCGTGGAGGTGATAGAGGGGGGTCTTAGTGCTCACAGGGGGTGGGAAGGAGAATGGGTGTCCTATGTATATGTTCGTGTATTAGGGCTAATACTTTATCTGGAGAAGTGCTTTTCCCAAGTCAATTGGCAGTGTATAAGGATGAACAGGACCACCGGCTTATATTCGCATAGCACTGAATACTATTCTTACCATCATTTAAGCTAGTCAATGATTCGTCACTTTCTTAATGAGTTCATACCGGTGTCTGTGGCAAGGTATGGGATCTGGAATCATCAAGAGACTGAGGAATCAGCGAAGAGCTCAGACGATGGTCAGCGCAATGTTCAGTCCTAAGCCGGCGGTCTTGTTCATTTCTTAGCTAAGATAACTTTAATTCTGAGGAAGCTCCAAAGGAGAGAAATATTAGTAATAAATAAAGAACCTTGTATCACTTGTGGTCTCTCTTATTCTCTCTCTCCATTCGTCGTCAAAGATACACTTCAATATAAAATATATTCATTTATTTAATAAATGTTTCCTTCTCTGATTTCTTCCTCTGCTTCTACTGCAATGCTACCCGGTCTCTCCTTTCCAGGAAATTAACTTGATCTCAACACACCTTTTAAATGGATATAAAACTCAGGTGTCTATTTTTACTTCGGGGTCTCAATTTCTCCTTTCCATAGAGGTTCAATATTATAGTTTTGAATGCCCCTCTTCTTTGTATTTAACTTTACTTCGCCAAATCCTCAAATTTCTTTGTTGTGGTTATTTACATCGGTATCTTTCACGTTTTATCTTTACATTTAGTTGTTTTTTTTATTTTTCTCTTCTTTGTGTTTATCTATGTTATTTGCTTCTTTTATTTATAAACTTTGCCGTAATTTCATCTCTTGATTCATTCAAATTTCTGATTCACTCTCCTGTATCGATATTAAATTTGTAATTTAGTGTTTTGAACTCTCGAATCTCTTATGCATAGCATGGTTACCATAATGAATTGAAACAGTCGGAGGTCTTGAAATTTACGACGAAACTACCAATGACCAAAGGAGCGCAAAACTCCAATGAAATGCGGCTCAGAGATGTTCCAAAGAATTCAGTCATCTCGTGAACAGCCTCTATCACTCACAAATCGATCCCATATATATTAAAATAGGCACGCATACAAACTCTGGGCTCAAACTATCTCCTTAATGCCATTTCAGTGGCTAATGGCGGAGGGAAAAGATACTTCCAATATCATAAACGGATCGCCCTAGCAACTCTCAGATACGAGCACGATATAAAAGTGAATTCAATCACGGCACTAATCTGACTGGTACCTAATCCACGTCCAGGTAGTGTTGGAGCTATAGAAGAACCTGGTGGAGGAGTTCATTCAGGCCATGTTAAGTGAATATACTTAAAACTATGCTTTAGCTATATATTTAAGCTGCCCCTGGTTATAGCTAATGTAGACATTCCCTCCTAGTATATTTTTTAGAAATAAAAAATGGAAGCATTTTGGCTCTTTTCGAAATTATAAAACTTGCCCCTTTACTTGTACATTTTTTCAGCCAAAATATACACATTTACACATGTGTAATTGATTAAGAATACAAATCGTTTATTATCAATTCTATTCATTCATTATTTATTGATCTTATCTGGTCTTTTCAACAATCTAGAATTCTCTGCCTCAATAATCACAGGTCTATTTACATAATTAATCGTTTCCAGCACGCAAAATTTGCATAAAATCTACATTAAGACTCGTTTTAGAATGTGCCCTATAAATGTGAGATCCAAAAGAAAACAATAATCTGATTAAAAAATATATCTTTAAAGAACCATCATTTATATATAATATCTTTTTTTCCATTCTGAATTATATATCATAAATGACGCATATAATGCTGTGAAATTTACGTACTCTATTGAGCTTCGCAGTATTATTGAAATAAATTTGATACTTGAATATAGCTTTCTGATAAGTAAAAATTTATATAATTATATGTTGTATTAAAAAAAGGTCTCTAAACTGCGCCTCCCTTCACATTTTTTTATTCGTAATTGCCCGTCTCTTTATGTTTTCCATTTTCTTCCATTGCCTCGTAAGTGAAGGCAGGTCTTCCCTTTTCTCAATATAAAACTAAAAAAACTCGGATTCCGCTGCGCAAATTGCTCCTCCAGTGAAACTAGAAACCTCGAAAGAAGATATAAGACAAATCAGAAATCATTAAACATATCACCCCGAACAGAAAAGAGCCAATGAACGCAAAATCTGAAGAAGGTCCAGGTTACAAAATGACTCTCTTACTAAAAAGATAGTTCGATCAAATATAAACGAAGAAACCTTTTTCCCTTTTCCATTTTAGGCCATGGGAAGGGAAAGGCTCAGGAAAGAGATCATATTTTCAAATTTAAGTTTTCTCCCTTATTTTTCTGAGAAATAATAAAGGTCTAAGCCTGCTTCTAAACGTGCTCGAAACACGAATGGAAGTGGAAATGTAGAAAGCCTACAAAAAAGACGCTTAGAAAAAATATTCGGAGTCTTTTTATTACGAAGCTTATAAAGGCGCTGGTCAGAAAGATGAACAACGAGAAAAGGGACTTATAGTAGCAATAAATGGGATATATTAGCAAGTATATTGATCGCGTTTTTCACATATCTCGATGGCAAAGAATGCACAGAATTCCGTGAGACAGACCGGATCAATATATTCGACATTAAACTGTGAGGAAAATGGCCCTCGTCAACAATATCTGCCAGTATTTTAACAAAATTGCTCGAATTTATTTACATCTTTAAATCGTGTATTGATCAGAGGTCATTTGTAAATATATCATAGTAATTATAGGTTTAAAGGAACTTTAAAGAGCCAACCGGTGTTACGTACAAAATTATACAAGTAAAAATGGAGCTAATATATATATATATATATATATATGTATATAAATATATATATATATATATATATATATATATATATATATATATATATATATATATATATATATATATATATATATATATGTACCCCAATTTAAAAATTTTGATGTACAAGATTTAGATATTATAAAAAATTAAAAATAAAGGTAATCAAATTTGCAGATTTTGACCTATAGCTACTCAGATGTAGAAATTCGGACGCTGATCACGCAAAAGGGCAAATTTGGACAAGCAGATATTCAAAAGTACAACTTTTGACGAAATGAAATAAAATTATAAATGTAGACAAAAAATTATTGAAACTAAAATTTTTAGATGTCCAGATATAAATATATATTTTCAAAGGTAAAATGTAGAAGCACAAGGACTTAAAAGAATCCGCGAGGTACTATCACTCAAAAGTACACCTTTAGACATACGAGTATGTAGAACTAGTCAAACTTACAAATTTGGAAAATACCGTATTCAAAAAGTAGAAATTCGGATGAAGATGACTTAAACTTACAAATATAGATGAGTGAGAAATTAAAAGAAGACGAAAAGGTACTCACAATTATAAATGTGGATAATTGTTTACTTTTGGGGTGGATGACTTTTCGTAGCGCTTTTCGCTACTATTTTGCTATTCTCTTAGTGTTTATCAGCTATTCCACTGACCAATCAGAGATCAGTTTTAATTTTTCCAGCCTCTCTTAGTAGTTTTAAGGCAGGTAAAAAGTCGGAGGGGGAATATTTCCTAGTTTTTTTGTAAGGTTGATTATCGATCTCTCCTAAATAATCTATGCCTGTCACAATTTAGTCTTTTTATTTAATTTTCCTTTGTTTATTGTTCAATAAAACAACATTTCTTTTGTTAATGAATTGTGTTCGCCAAGTAAAGGCAAAATCAAACAATAAAAAGTATTTTTTTTATTTTCCCTCCGTTAATGTTTATTTTTTTGTTTTATTACAAACTATTTCATACGGCACTATTTCATATTATCGTTGAAAAAAAATCCAGTCGCTATAACTAGTTTATTACGAAAAATGTAACATTCAACAAACACTCTTTCTCGATCATTTTAGGTTTGAATTTGACGCTTTATCCAGCTGCGCAGTTGCTATTTAAACTCGCGCCCACGCTTATTCTCGTCAGATTTTCAAAATGTCAAGTGCGTGCGCTGTATATTCCTTATCTGTTCATCGTATAGGTTTGATTTTAACCGACAGTGCTAAAAGTATCGAATTCTTATTTAACCATGAGTTAATAAAAACTATGTACGCGTGAGTGCCCTACATGTAATTCCGCACTTAGACCTAACAAAGAGGAATTTTTACCATTATTATAAATCGTTGGTTGCGGCGTGGAGCATGCACGAATGGTTAAAAATTTAAATCGTGCGTTGAAACTTTACCCGTTCACCAGTCTGAAGGCAGTAAATATACGTATTACTACTAGTTTATTACAAAAACAAGTGGAGTGGAACCACCAAAAATTAGAGGGGAGTATGGGGGCCAAATCCCGTTTTCTAAAAAATAGCTTTATTCGCTCAACAATGAAGTGAGTGAGGTAAAAGTAGGTCGCTAGAAAAAATAGCCCCTAAATAGTTAGAAATAGCATCCGCCTCTAAAGTAAATCATCACCTTAATGTGTGCAAACATCTATTTAGAGTCCAATATTGAGGGCGAGGTACTCAAAAGTACTAATTAAGAGGTAGAAATAGTTAAAGTACTAATATGGAACGAAAAGTACAACGTAGAAATATGTAGAATAGGACTTAAATGTCTGAATTTAGATATGAGATATTGATAAGTACAACTTTTGATGAATCGCTACTGAAATCTACAAATTAATACTTAAAGGTACTATAACGTTGGAAATTGTGGATAAGTTAGTGAACAAATTTGAAAGAAAAGGTAGTCAAACTTACAAATTCAAGCGAACTAGTAGTCAAAATTTAAATATAAGAACAAACGATTTACAAAAAGACAATTTGGGTAAAAATGAACACGAAATAGAAACTGCAACGAATAGTTACTTAGAGGAAAATATATAGAAAAGTATAAACTGAGATATAAAGTAGTCGATAGTACAAATTTAGACGAAAAGGTACTTTATCGTATAGGGTTCAAGAGGAGTTATTAGAGTTAGGAGTTTATGGAGGTTAGTCCAGTCTTACGCGGTTTTGTTGTAAATTTCCCTCTACGTTAGAGAGTTGGTGCTTGGACTTAAAGACGAGGAAAGGACTTCTGACGCTTATAATAAACATATCATAATGAGAATAATGACAAATGAATACTGATGACAATGTTTCAACCCGTCTATTTAAACCACCTCCAATTAAGGGGTTGTGACTTTTTTTTCTCCTAATCTGGACGCGGGGCGGAACTTATAGGGTCATAAGTATGTTTGTTTAGGCGATTTGATGTAGACACATTTGGCCCATCCTGGCTGGCAACGATAGCAAGGAGATAAGAAAGTTGATTTTACAGTTTTGCTGGTCCACGTCAACTTTTGCTGGTCAAACTCGACTCCGTTCCGGCTCCTTTATTATCTTGTATTGAGACCTTTCGGCTTACAGCTGTTTCTTCACGTGTGTATGCTTGTGTGTTCTCGTCTAGACCTCTAACTATTTGCTTGCCTTCTTACAAACATGTTTTTCTTAATACATGTACAATTGCAAAACAATTATTTCACTCTATTCCACATTAGTTCGTTACTACTACATGGCATATTATTTCAGTATTTAATATGTGTACCCAACTTCAGGATTTCAAAGGTGCAACAGGGTGCTCATTTGTGAGGTTCCTCGTTGAGCCTACTTCACCTTGCAATTCGGGCGTCGCTACAAACGTACGAATTTGAGTGAAAAGCTGCACAAGATTACAATTATGGACAATTACGTACACAAACATATATATTTGGACAAAATGTTACTCAGAAGTACAAATTTGCACAAACATGTACTAGGGAACTCTAATTTGTACGAAATGGTACTAAAAAATTCAAATATGGACAGAAATATAATCAAAAAGACAACTTTGGACGACCGGGTATTCATAATTACAAATTTTGACCTAAAGCTAGACTGATTTGTAGAAATTTGCAGGTAAAAAATCCCCAAAGTGCAAATTTAGATGTACGGGTAATAAAATTACAAATGTATCTGTACACTTACTAAAAGGTACATCTTTCAACATACATATGTCCAAAAGTGCAAAACTAAAAGTAAAAGTACTCAAATTACAAAGTGAAAGAAGACCTCCTCAAAGTACAAATTTATTTTAACATGTACTCAAAAGTACAAATTTGTCCCTAATAACGTTGGTAACCCATGTTTCTTACTGAGGTATGCGCAGACGATCAGGGAATTCGACAATAAAAACAAATGTACTTATATCCACCATTTTCGTTTTATTGAAACTCTTCGCACTATTGAAGATCTTTCCTTTTTTTCTGCCACCTTTACCTACATTCCCCAATCACCTTTTATTTTGGTGGTTGTTTTTCTCGTTTTGTCTCTTTGTTTGTAGGCTTTTTGTTTGATAATCTAGCTTAGTATTAGTCTCTAGCGTGATTACTGGGACTTATGCCCTTGTGCGTAGTCGCCAGATGGGCTCCTAAGTAAATTTCAATCTGCAACGCAAATACTTCAAGTTCTTTCTTTTTAAAATGTTTCTCCTTGTACCAACTTGTCATAGCACTCTTGCTCGCGCTGTCCTTTTATATCCTTTACTATTTATCTTTCTTTATCATTATCCCTTTAGTTCACTTATATGCACCTCCTTTCCTTTCTTGGTTGCACCCCATTCCATTTCTCCCTTTAAGGACCAACCTCGCAAGCTGGGTGGTGTAAAAGGGGCAATTTCCCTGTTATAATTGAAACCTGGAAGAGTGCTCCCACCCCCGACTTCAGTATTAAAACATACGTAGTGCTCTTTTTTCGAGTCGTTTCTACCCCTTGTAAATCCCCCTCTATCTTTTCTACGCCTGTAAAATCCAACAAAGGGTAGAAAGCTGACCTTATACCTTCTTTAAATATCTAGGGATCATCATTCTATTAATTATCACTTATATATAAATAATAATAAGTAAATTGAGAGGTTTATAAAAGATCTAGATAGAAAATGGGTTTCTAACGGGTAATAGGACATTACCTAATTTGAGCTAGGTTTAATATTGTAGTTACTCAAGAACTTCCTTACCAATTTTGCTAATTTTTTGCCCCAAAATATTACAAAATATACCTCAAATGACCAAATTTATTATTTGAAAAATGTTTATAATGATTCTGACACCATTTTAGTTCGGCCAGTTTGGGCACCATTATTTAGCGTAAAATTGCCACTATGATTTGAATTGAGAACGTTGATAAAATTATTCTGATCAAATAAGTGGAAAGATGTAGCGATAAAATATTGATTTACTCATATTAAATTATCTATGAATTAAAACAAAATTAATTATATGTGAATATAAAATCTTAATTTATGCTGTACCAAAAAAAACATGGTTAGAAAATGTTAACAGATTATTAACACAGCCACAAATTAGTTTGACTGAGATTGCATTAGTTGGATACTAAATTGAGTTGTGTTTCCCCAAATTAAACTATCTATTAATTGAGTTGAATCGATCTATGTAGATTAAATTATGCGCAAAGCGGAAGGTGATGGTTGTGAGAGAGCAAATAGCTGTCTTGCCAAGAGTTGAAGAGAGGAATCTGATAGGAGAGTTGTAAGGAACGTGGGAGTCATTTCAAAGAAAGTTGATCGTCCACTTGTTGAGGAGACTTCAGAGACTGTTCTCTCGTTAAAGAACTGATGGAAGATGGCAGGGATTTCCCTTGCGCTCGAGAGTTTGTAGAAAATTGCAGGAACTGTCCTTTCGTTTAAGAACTTGTGGGAGATTGCAGGGAGCTCCCTCTCATTGTAGAAATTTATAAGAGATTGCAGGGATTTTCCTCTCGTTGTAGAACTTGTGAGAAAATGCAGCAACTGTCCTCTCGTTGAACAACTTATGGGAGATTGCAGGGATTGTCCTCTCCTTGCAGGAAATGTCGTCTGATTGACGAAATCGTGGGAGATTGCAGAATTGTCCTCTTATAGAAGAGCTTGTAAGAGATTATAGGGATTTCCTTTGGGGAAATTGTAGGAACTGTCCTCACGTTAAAGAACGGCTGGAGATTTCAGTAATTGTCCTCTAGTTAGAGAGCTTGTAGGAAATTTCAGGAAGTTTCTTCTCGTTGAGGAGTTTGTAGGAGATTGCATGGATTGTCTGCTCATTGAGAAGTTTGTAGAAATTTTCAGGAACTGTTCTATCAGTCAAGAGCTTGTAGAAAATTATAGAAGTTGTCCTCTTTTTGAGATTTGTAGTAAATTGTAGGCACTGTCCACTCGTTAAAGAGTTTATAGGAGATTGCAAAGATTCTCTTCTCATTGAAGAGTTTGTAAAAGAGTGAAAGAACTGTTGTTTTGTTGAAGATTCTAGAATCAGAAGGACGAAGGCAAAGAATGATACTTAACGATTTGAAATTCGCGGGTAAGATAGTGTGAAAGGTTCTAAGATTTCTTAGGTTTCTGATTATCCACTTAGCCAAGACGAGGAAACTTAGTAAAATAGTTAGAGAGAACTTGTAAGAGGTAGTGCACGAATGTAGAGAAGTTAAGCTCGTTTGAAAACCTGAGAGAAACTATAATGATTTGCTCTTAAATATGAGAAAGATGACTGACAAAAGTGAATCTATGTTGGAATAATATCACGATTCACTCACACTTTGCGAAACCCCTTGTATTTTTGCTGAATTAGTAATTTACTAAGGGAATTCTGGCTAGCTTAGTAGATAAGAGGTTGGATTTGTGATGTCAAGGAATGAGTTGAATTTCAGCCAGCGCGGACACAACACCATCACTGATTCGTGTCATAAACATACGATACAACCTGGACACCATCCCTGCAACGAATACCGGTCTCTGGTGTCTTCAGGCACATCATTAATTGTCGAACTGATCTTCACATGAAATTAATTAAGCGTAAAGGGGATTTAGTCCACGATGCGAGTCATGGATGCCGCATCCAACTAATTACGATTTTCTTTCTGCTGCTGCCAATTAAAATCAGAGAATTTCGTATAAATTGGATGATTTCATTATATAGGGTTATTAGTCACTGCAATTTACACTAATTCTGGTAATTACATAAGCAAGGCCGAACTCATTGACCGTGAGCGGTTCTTCAAGGGTATAATAGCTTCACAAATATATGGAAAAAGTGTTATGGAGGTCAACAGGAGCAATTAAACAGAAGACTTGGGAATATAGGACAGTCACTAAAAGATGAAATGTTCTAAACGGTAAGGTTCGTAGCTGCACTGTTAAAATATATTGAAAGGTGTACATAATTTTTTAACGGTTCGTTATTATTTATTACACTGTGTAAGAAGATTTATGTCTTTTGGTAGCAAAAGTTATTTTCTAGTAAAACACTGTTATTTATTTCAAACTTTGCTTTTGTGTCTAAGATAATGAATGATATTCATATGAAATTCACCTATTCCGTCTGGAAGGAAGTGGCGAATTTGAACTTTCATTTGCTTAAAGTAGAAACAAAACGACATGATACAAAAATAGCTTTTGTTTATTCTAGAATTACATAACTGTGACAATTAAAATATTAAAAATGAGTACTTTTCCGTGATGTAAGCTTATATTGTAAAGTACGTTGACGAATCAGCCCCCAAATATAGTCTCCCATCAGATTTTCATTATACGATCCTTGATAGGGACTGTGGGGCAAATTCCACGTGGAATTTCTTTTTCAGCACGGAAGTTCCATGTGCTTGAGTAAATTCTGTTAGGCTTAAATTGGTAAGCCTACCCCCACCCCCTTTTGCAAGCGGTAGCCTCGAACCGCGTCCAACATGATTCACCTTTACACGGGCTAGAATGGCCTTGGCAAGAATATTTGAGGCCATTTGAGACTAAAGCTGTTTCCCACTAAACCCCCCCCCGCAGGGAGAGCCTCAGACATATATATTGCTCGTTTCCCATGAAAAAGACACAGAGTTAAGAAGTCTCACCCAAACCCTAAGAAAATTCCCCTAGTTCAAAGTCAGTTGCTAACAACAAAGCAAAGTGACAGCTGATCTATTTTTGTGTATTGGAATTAGCCCCAGCCAGTGAGGCAATTCCATTTAACGATCGCTACCGAGTGATTTTTCCGAATTCTCTCGTCAACTCCTGTCGAAGACCTCCTCGTTTGCCCCTCTTTTCGGGTGGCTGAAATACTCTCCCCTGGCCTCGACGTTACCGCCCCCCCTTTTTTTGGAGAACCGTCATCACTTTAACATCCTGCTTAAAAGTTTCGAGCGGCCTCGCCTCACGTGCAGAAGACATCCGTAAAGCCTTACCCCGACGTCTCACCCGGAATCCTCCGTAAGCCAACCCCTCTCCCCTTTCAGTAACGCATTTGAGTTAATTTCCCCCCTCGTTTACTAATGTAATTTTGGCAATCAATTCTCTCATTATTTTGGGGGGTAAATAAAATTATATTAGAGTACAGGCCTCTTTAAATAACCTTGAGCTTTGCCATTGCCCATAATATACCTGACCTCGTTGAACTCTTATCTAGTTGTTTCGCCCGTCGAAACTCGTGGCATTCCGTCCCTTTTGTCGCTTCGCCTTGAAGTTATCTGTCCCTCCCCCATGGATATAATATGGTATTGATATAATGTAATGTCATACCAAGACAGCGACATTCAAGGTCCAGTAGATCCTAGTTAAAGTGTTTGCCATGCTCCTCAGAGTATGCTCCCATGTTCTCCCTAAATTTATCAAGATAAGCGTCAAGAATCTGGACTTTCAGGGAAATCCTGGAACCCATCTTGACGTAGTTTCTCACCAAGTTCTCAACAAGATCTACATAGTTTTCTGCTTTGTGATTACCTAGGTAGCCCTGAACCACTGCGATAAAGCTTTCCCACGCTGCATTTTCTGTCCTAGTGAGCTTCTGGGGAAACTCCTTGTAATCCAAGATCTTTTTTATTTGTGGACCGAAGAAGACCATGGCTTCTAACTTTGCCGCAGATTGCTTAGGAAAGAAATTTTGGAGATACTTGAAAGCTGCAGACTCCTTATCTAGAGCTCTGAAGAATTTTTTTCCTAATGCCCAATTTAAAATGTTGAGGAGGAAATGGTCTTTTTCGAGGTTCGAACAAAGGCTCCCATTTGACGTGGTTGCTATCACACTAAGCTTGGTCGTCGTGCCCAATCCCCGTGATGGGAGCGTGCCACGGTTTCACTTCTGTTCCAAAGGAAAAGATAACAAGGAAACTTGGTAAAGCCGCCTTAGAGACCAATTAAGAAGGCCACCATTTTGAAGGCTCTGAGAACCTACCAACCGTACTCTTCATAATCATATTTTAATGCATATAGCAAGATCTTGACAGTGCTGTATTCCTCTTTGAGCTAGACTAAATTAGCGATAAGAAGAGATGTATACATGTTCACCTTATGAAGCAGCACTACTCTGAGACTCCTGGACGAGCTGTCAATGAAAAAGTGCCAGTTGTTGCGGTTACAGGTGATTCCGACTTCCGCAACTAGACCAGTAAAATTGCAACAAAAGCAAAACTCATCTTGCTGTGTAAAAAAGGTTGAAAAACGCTAATACCACTTTCTCTGACCTGATATTTGCACACTGTCATCTATAAAATCCCACTGTTTGAGTCTCTTAGTTAAAAGCTCGACATTGGACTTTGTGAAGCCAAGAGCTCTGACAAGATTGTTGAGATATTTTTGTTTGGGGTAGTATGGGTTTCTCTCCTCAGTTGCACTTCTGTCCTCTGGATCAATGCTTCATCCTCTTCTGAACTGCTCTTCCTTTGTAAAAACCGCTGCTCTCTTTTTGGAAGAGTAGGTACGGGGAGCTCAGAACTGTGTGGCAATGGCGAAATAGATGACTAAATATCTGGATACATAATAACAGGCGTATTTTCGCCTGCTCGACATTTGAAAGGGTTCACCATGCAGAAGAAACAATTGCTTGAGTGGTCAGTTGGTTCCCTCCAAATTCGTGTGATTACGAAATTTAATGTTCTTTTTTGTCCTCTGTATCATCGTATCATCCTGTAAAAAACAAAAAGAAAACATACTAATAAATATACAAATACTTTTCACTTAGTCCTATTGGAGATCTTTAAAAAAAATCCAATATCCAACTAAACAAAACATATTATATTTATATATATATATATATATATATATATATATATATATTTTTTTTTATTACATTCAAGAGTTCTTTTGCAGAGTTCCCGGGTAAAATGAGGTGCTCAAGGTTTGTCTTGATCTCTGACTGGCATGCCGAAATATGCCTTATAGGCCTCACAGACATTTTAGCAGATCTCTCTACAAAGTACTTTTTCGCTCTTGTCTTAATAAATTCACCGCATACATAGCAAAATGCGTTTGTCTAATGCTTACAACTTCTTAATGCAATGTGTGAAGAGTACTTCTATCAATGAATAACTTGTTACGATGTTTGGGCTGTGAGGGCAAATATTAAACTGATCTGTTGAGTAGACATTCTTTTGTATTTATTCAGTCATCTACGTTACGAAAAGTTTCTAGAAATTCTTCAACATATAAAAATTCTCGAAAGTTCTAGAAATCTCTACAGTTTATTCTGCAGAAAAATAGTGCTCAATCTATATGAGAGGTAAGAGAACTGCCATTGCTTTCAGGGTCACAAAAAACAAAATATAAGAGAAATAATAGCTATTACTACTGTATTATTGTTTCTATTACTTTTTATATATAGTATATCATGTTTATACCCTATTTAAATAAATACTTAACCCTTAAAACTTTGGATATATTTTTACTATTTACATTAAAATGATGTTATTTACCCTAAATGGGATAATTTAAAAATTCAATGTCTTAGCCACCAAATTCAAAGTTTGGGGATTAATTAAAGTGGGCTTTTTTTTTAATAGAGCCAAAAACATCTAGGAAATAACACTTTTAACACATAGACAAGACAAAATTAGAATTAAGTTACACAGTGTTATTACTGTTTTCATTATTATTTTTGTTGTTTTTAGTATTTATATTATTATAAATATCATTTGGGTGACCCGTAACTTTCCTTACCTTAATTTTGAAATCTCCATAGTGTTAGTATAACGATGAATAGTAAGCCAAAGCTAGAAGGCGAAACACTGCAGGACCTTGTCGGAATGCGATTAGTAGGAAGAACGGTACTACTATTTTGCAACCAATCACAGAATATGAAACTTAGTGTGGCTCACGTCAGAGGAATAGAGGTATTCGAAAAGTTACAGGCTAAAGGAGGAATGTGTTTTTTTGTGTAAAGGAAGGGGAGAGGAGACAGTGGTGTTGTAAATTATCTGCGCGTATGGAAATGTACTGAAGGCGTTTCCTGCGCTTAACCTCAGACTCAGCCTGCAGCAATATGTAGCTACCTCCTTACGAACGCAATTATACTTATTTTTACCTAAAGAAAACTTTTGTTTACGAAGTTCTGCAAAACGTATTACCAATCTATTTGGGTTGAATGCGTGTGCTTTTGCGGTGCCCTGCTCATTCTAAATCTCCAAAGAGCAACCAAGTCACCAGTAATTTCCTTCTTAATAACTCCTCGAGGAAGTTACAAGTTGTTTGTCTATCTAAATCGTTTATCTTTAATGACATTAATTATCTATCCCCGGTTGGGCTGATTAGGCTAATTAAGAGGGTCGGAGATTATTATTGGGCTTCATCTGGAAGCTATTTTGTACGACATCGCCGATGAGCCACAAAATTGTTCAGGAATTTGGCTTAACATCACTCCAGGGGGCAAATTATGAGGAGTAATATATAAATAGATGGACAAGAAACAGGTAAGCAGAGGGAGAGATAAAGAAAGGGTGAGAGAGAATTAGATACATCGCAAAAGGCATATATATATATATATAGTTGGATGGGTTTTCCTGCTAACCTGATATAAAATCAATCGAACTTACTCATTTTCCACACCGATCGAGAGAAATTGAATTTGGAACAACACTTTAATAAGAATAGTAATTATGACCACTTTTTCAATAATTTTACATTTTCGTCCTGACGATTTCACCCGTTTATGGATATTGAATTCCAATCCAGGCAATGAAATCAATTCAGGAATAGATTCAATGATATCGGTTAGTGGAGACAATAATCACCAGGAGGAAGAGATTACAATTGAAGAGGAGTATGAAAGAATAATTGAGCAATTAATTACAGGTCAGATGATTAACATTCCATATAAGGAAATTAGGACTAAAAATAATGACCCAAAATGGATGACAGATAAAATTAAGCATTATATTGGCATTAAAAAGGGCATTTATAGGAAAATAAAAAATGGAGAGGATCACTTAAGGCAGAGATATAATGAACTAGCAAGAGATGTTAAAAAGTTAGTTAGAGTAGCAAGGAGAAATTATGAAATTAAAGTGGCAAATGGGGCAAGGGAGGATCCTAAAAGTTTTTATCAATTATACAAAACTAGGGTTAGAGATAAAATAGGCCTACTTATAGATTCCAATTGAGAATTATTGAGTGATAGGGACTCAATGACTGGAATGCTAAATGACTTTTTTCTCTCAGTATTTACACAGGAGGATACTCTAAATATACCTGAGGTGTCAATGATCTTTCAGGGTAATGATGAAGATAAATTAAAGGATATCTTGATCACAAAAGAGATAGTGACAAAGGAAATTGATAAAATCAAAAGTATTAAAGCACCCGGTTCTGATGAGCTCTTTCCTAGAATTTTGAAAGAATGTAAGGATGTGTTAAGTGAGCCCCTAGCATGCATCTTTAGAAAATCATTGGAGAGTGGCATTGTGCCAGTGGCATGGAAGAAAGCCAATGTGATACCTATATTTAAGAAAGGGGATAAAACAAATATGTCTAAGTGGGCCTATTTTATCTCTAACCTTGGTTTTGTATGATTGATGGGAACTTTTGGGATCTTCCTTTGCCCTATTTGCCACTTTAATTTCATAATCTATTATAGCAAGGAATATTAGAGATCACTTGGATAAGCATAAGTTGATAAAAGAATCACAGCATGGCTTTAGTAAGGGTAAATCCTGTCTGGCTAATTTGCTGTCTTTTTATAGTAAGGTGTATGAAGCAGCAGATAATGATTAAAACTATGATATTTTATACTTGGACTTTAGTAAGGCTTTTGATCGAGTGCCACACTTACGACTTCTGAGCAAAGTTAAAGCACACGGGATCGATGGCAGTATATTTAGGTGGATTCAGTCATGGCTTGGTGACAGACAGCAAAGAGTTAGTATAGATGGAGTTAAATCTGAGTGGGGGTGTGTTAGCAGTGGAGTTCCGCAAGGATCTGTTTTGTGTCCCTTGCTATTCTTAATTTATATTAATGATCTTGACATAGGTATAAGTAGTGACCTGAGTAAATTTGCTGATGATACTAAGCTAGGTAGGGCCATTAGGGCTGATTCTGATGCTGTTGTAATGCAGGAGGAATTGACCATTCTGTCCAATTGGGCCGAGAAATGGCAAATGAAGTTTAACATAGACAAATGTAGTGTACTTAGTATAGATAGAAATAATCCATTGAATAGTTATAAATTAAATGGGAGAATTTTAGGGAGGACCGATTGTGAGAGGGACTTGGGTATTTTGGTAAGTTCAGACCTTCGTCTTAGAAAACAATGTCTAAATGCTAAGAATAAAGCTAATAGGATATTGGGATTCATTAGGAGGAGTGTAAGCAATAAGAGTGCTGAAGTCATTCTAAAACTGTATCTGGCGCTAGTTAGGCCTCATCTAGACTATGCAGTATAATTTTGGTCACCATATTATAGGAAGGATATTGATTTGCTTGAGTCTGTGCAGAGAAGGATGACAAAGATGATTGGTGGGCTAAGGAATTTACCTTATGGTGAAAGGCTGAGAAAACTAAATCTACATACATTGGAAAGAAGAAGAGTCGGGGGGAATTGATTGAAGTCTTCAAATGGGTAAAAGGATATAATAAAGGGGATCTGGGTAAGGTTCTTATACTTAGTGAACAAGACAGGACACGTGGCAATGGGTTTAAGCTTGATAAGTATAGGTTTAGGAAGGAGATTGGGAGGAATTGGTTTACAAATCGTGTGGTAGATGAATGGAATAGGCTCACTAGACATGTGATAGAAGCCTCCTCTCTGGGTAGTTTTAAGAATAGATTAGATAAATATATGGATGGGACTGACTTTTTTTTATGTACATATGTATATATTTTTCTAAGGAGTGGGGAGATTATATTTTGCAGTTGCATGAATGGACATAACCCTCTGGATGCATTTTATGTATATTGTAGATTAGATCTGACGAACTTCTTTAAGGGTGACAATGTTGATGACTTTTCTCTGCTAAGAAATCTTTTGTGTGTTGACTGGAACAGGAGCTGCCAAGTGTAGGCCATGAATGGTCTTTTGCAGTCTCCTTCTTTTCTTATGTTCTTATGTTCTTATAATAAATGGATTCGCGTTGAAAGTTTTGGTTGGTGCCTGAATGAAAAATCTAGTCGATACTTTAATGAGTATACGTAAATAGAGTCAGGCACTGTAATGATGAACAGGTAGTATGAATGTCTATCTAAAAGTTTGGAAAATTATAACAGATGGTGCGGTTAGTCGATAACACAAAATGATACCGCCCGACTTCCTATTTTACACTGAGGCCTGCCCTAGTCACCAGCTTTTTAAAACAGATAAAGATATAGTTACTGTTTCGAATAAACTTTTGGGGGGGGTTGCTATAAAAGAGTGCCTGAAACTCAATATTTCCTAGGGGGTAACTAGAGCGTACCCCAGGGTGTTATAGGAAGCGAGCGGTATTATTCTGTTATATCAACTAACCTCACCATCTATTATAATTTTTCAAACTTGTCAAAAAGTTTTTAGCATAGATACCCAAAGAAACTATGTTTAATTCCCCGTTTTCTCTTAAAAACAGTAAAATATCTAAAGTATAAAGTTTCTGATTCGAATGACCCTTTTGGATTCCCCTGAAACGAGTGACTAAAACATGACCTTCCATACCAGGGCGTCCCCCAGGGTGCTATAGGAATCGAGCGATATCGTTCTGTACGATCCACGACCCGCAGTATCAAAAGGTATATATAAAGAGTTGTGATATTTATAAGTTAAAACTTGGAGACGGATATATAATTACACCAATGAATTTATGAGCTGGTTTTAGTAGCGTCATACGATGCTGTTCGTTTGAAACTTCTGGAAAAGTGTGTCTAAAATGGACTAAAGAGTTTGTGTTGTTGTCTCTTTGGGGGGTATGGTATCTTAAATGTATTGCTAAATAAAATAATAAAAAATAAATCAAGATAAATATAATAATTAAATGTTAGCTACATAATGCAATCGATGGCATGAACGAAGTAATAACAAATTGTATATAAAAATGAACAACGAGCGCATGGAACAATCATAATTATAACACAAAATATGGTAATAATATTGATGGTATAGCGCTTACTCTTAAGTGATTTATCAAAATACGTGCAAGTTTCTATATCATATCAAACTTTTTTCTGTGCAACAAATTAATGGACTTAAATATAAAATTCAGTTAAAACCGTGAGCAAGGATTGTCATACTAATTATGATGGATATTTCAATGTGATTTTTCATATGTATTTTATCGTGCTTCCATAGTAGTGACTTGTTGCTTGTGAATGAGGAATTTGTATGATGGATTATATATCTGTATGGATGCGTTCTCCTCTAGATCTTTCAATTGCAAATCGCTAAATTAATATTTGTTGATAGTTACATAGTCGATAATAGTGACAGACAGAATGCTTGAGTCAATAAAATGGCATGATGAGATTTGATTTTCTTTTGTGATGTAGATGGTAGTGTTAATGGAATGCGTGGAATCGATTCCGTCTTACAATTGTTGATCTGTCCCTGGAAGAGAGCACCACTAGGATTATCTCTCCCAGTTATGTGATGAATACCATTAGTATACTGACTAATGACACGAGATGTGCGGACCTATCTTGGAGTGTACCTCGTTGTGAAAGACTTAGAAGCGCCAATGATCGCCTTGCAGTCTGTCAGGACAAAATATGTAGTACCTTTGAGTAAATGTCTGAAGTCTCTTATTACAAGAACCTTACTCATTTATTCTGTGTTAAACCTGGATTGTTCTTATTTTTCACCTTTAAAGTCTTACTGAAAAGTCATATTGTTTCACTTTCTTACTTAAAACAATGTTGCAAAACACGTCCAGCGCCTATGTCAGACCCATCGGTAATTAAATAGATTGGAATTTTTCTTTCGGGATGGAGTAAAAGGGGGGATTTTATTAGATTATCTTTTATAGTGTTAAAGACAAATCTTCGAGGTCATTCTATTGGAATATTGATTTTGGGTGACTTTTTATTTAGTTTTTAACAATGCTCTAAGAGGAATGGACTAGTTAGTAGCAGCATTTTAAATAAATATACCCCACAAATTACTAAACCCATAAATCTTGGGCCCTCTTGCCCCGTATTCGGTCTAAGATAATCTTTGATTGCTGCTATCTTATTATTTTATGGGGATTATACCTTGAGACTTAACTTTATTTTCTAAAAATCGAATGACTCTACTAAAAAAGTACATTTGCAATATTGATTTTAAAACCATGAAATTTGAACCTTGCAAAGAGTTGCTCCAAATGCTGCAACTATCGGCCTTCGACTTCGCTTGCAGGTCATCAAAATATGCGAAAATGAAGTTCATGTGATTCAAAACATGATAAGTATGTCTTTCGAATGTTTGAGAAGAGTTAAACATACCCTTAAGATGGATGGCGACTACAATGGTATTTGGATAAACGCTTCTTTTTAGTCGATTGAGGAGTTCACCGAACAATTGTGTGAAGTTGCAGCATAATCGATGAGGGAAGGTAACGGGTATTTTTCCCTAATCTTGATGGAATTTAAACATCAATATTTATAGGTCATAAAGTAATTGTTATTGGATTTATTTTTAACATGAATGGGTGAGGCATGTTGATATCTTTTTGGCCTAAACATTTTTTGTTTTGAATATAGCTTGAATACCAAGTTTGACCACGGGTAATAGGTTTGAGGATAAACACCTTGGTCGCTTGGCCACCTCTGAGCCTTGAACCACAATATGATGAAAATATGACTTATGACTATTACTATGTTCTTTGTGGGGTTTGTTAAGTTCCCTATTTTCAAGAGGTATTTTACTTACTGCATATTTTGTTGAAATTAAAAAAGAGAACGAGGGGGGAATAACTCGTTCACTTATAACTCTAAGTGATATATTTTAGGCGCTTTCCATCAAGCGGGACTTTTTCGGGCCAACTATAGGGAATTGCTAAAAAATCAGCATCGATTACCGCATTTTTGATATAATACACTAAAATGTTCCACGTTAGATTACGTCTTAAACTCAAAGATAAATTAAGCGTACATAGGTTGATCAAACGTATGAATTAGCTATCCAGTTGCGGTCTGAAAGGGAATGTTGCTCTCTTGTTGCTGGAGATCGTGATCTGTAACAGAGAGAATTTATATTGCTAACCTGTGTTTAGCAGCAACCTTCTTCCAGTAGTCGGCTTGGAAGCACGGAGAGTGGGAACAGAGTGACGTCTTTCATTTCAGCTTCCAGCAGAAGTTTCTTGAGGTACTATTCCCCTTACAACCATGTGCAAAGCGGTGTGTCTGGCTACCGCATTGACGGCAGTAGCAGCAAATTAAAAAGTAAAGAGAGGGAGAGCAGCGCTATCAACCAGGATAGTTTCGCGAGCTAGTGGAAGAGTTGCAGGATTAGGTAAGAGCGTTACGCGATCCAGTTAGAGTTGCGTGGACTTAAGGCTGAACGTCACCTGATGTAATCTCGACATCTCCATAGTACCAGCCTTAGCGAGAGAGTTGTAAGACTTGCGTTGATGGGGACTAATTTTCCCTCCAACTTTTGGAGGAGGTATTGTGAGGGACCATTTGCGATGGAAGTCACCCTGTCTGAGAATTGCGTTTGAGAGCTCGTGAGGAATCCGTAGGGAGTTGCTCAAGAGGGGCATCCAGGCGAGAATTTCACGTCCTTTTTGAATGAGTTAGGGAATGCACCGGACGAAGGATTGCCAAAGAAAGTAGGGGCTTAAACTATCCCCTTGTGTCTCTTTTAGCTTCCTTATGAGATTCTCATAGGAAAGATGAATGAAAGAGCTATAAGTTCTATTTTTTGAGCATTGGATGGAGTCAACTTTTTTCAAAATGGTGGTTTGGAGGGTTTGAGAGCTAAGGTTTGTGTGGTATCTTAGAAGAGGCAAAACTCCTCCAATTATTGCGTTTGGCAGTACCTACAAAAGTGATTTGAGTTTTGGGTACGCACTTGTTACTTGCAATGAGAAAAGTAACTAGATTTCGTTGAACTTGTGGATTGGAGAGCCTTGTGTTATGATTTAAGATGGATGTGAAATCTATTTTCAAAATCTTATTAAAGAGGTTCACAGTGACCGAAATCGTGTCTGATAGTTTTCGGAATACGATGCAATTTGCAACTCTTTCATCTGTCCCGAGTGTGGGATGCAGCCTAAGGAATTTTGGCAGTGCTGGCGTTAAGTCATTTATCCAAATCTGTTCTCTTGTTTTGTGCTCGAAAGGCAAAATGCCGAAAAATCTAGGCTCTTTATGTTTCTGAGTTGCATATACTACGAGTGAATCAAAAGGTGGAAGATTTAACCCCTATCTAAAAAGGGTTACAGGGGCACTCCATCTTATTATTCGTTAGAGCAGTGATCTCAAAAGCAAAGAGCGCTTAATGACATAGGTTCAAACCTAACTAATCTTTGCCTTCATTAAGGGGTAAAAGAGTTTATACATATATTATTTTATCTCGTATGTTATATATATATATATATATATATATATATATATATATATATATATATATATATATATATATATATACGTGTGAATTTGGGCAGTATATTTTCATTATAGCATGTTTTATTAAAAGTGACCGCTAGTTTCGAATTAATAATTCTTTTTTCAATCTTCTTGATTTGTCTTATATTCGCCTTTTCTTCAATGTTTAACCTGTGGATAAGCGTACCACAGTTCCTCAAGGACTGATGCTTGTTATTTTGCCAAAGGTAGAAGTAAATTAATGTAATTTAGCACTTTCTGTAATTTAACTGACGCGTTTTGATACATCGAGTATCATCTTCAGAGTTAAAATGGAGAATTATTGCAAAGTATTCAGTTTATATATGTTACAAAATGTGTTAACAAAATTATGAACGAAGCTATACACGTATAAGCAGGTTGGATCCAGGTGATAAAATGGCGGAGAAGTAGGTAGCCAGAGAGGGGGTGGTGGAGAAATTAAGCTGCTTGTCAGAGAGGATTAGTGGATTGGTGACTAGGGGCAGCTCTGAGTCCCTTTGTTCCTCTGTTCGCTTTTCTTGCGCTGGGCGGGATTTCATTGGAGTTAGGCTATGTTTAAATTCGGTTGCATCTCTTGGATATATATAGCTTCAAGGAAGAGCAGTTGACACCTGTTGGCAGCATAGTCTAAGAATTATTAATTCGAAACTAGCGGTCGCTTTTAATTAAACATGCTATAATGAATTTATATATATTTATATATATATATATATATCTTATTTCTTTCCTAATAGCTTAATTTTTGTTTGGTCTTATGCAAATCGACGAAAACGCTTATGAATCAGTCTTTTCTTATTCATATGGGCTATTGTGGTTAACGCCGGTGCCTCACACGCGTTAATTACTGTGCCAAGAAGAACTAAAAGGCAACGCAACCTGAACACTCTTTAGAGTTAGTGTTGATTCATCTTTTGCGAGGCGTGCTATTATGCTTTGCTGAACTCGATCAGAGGGCCACAGTTTTACACAAAATACTTTCGAATTAAATGTTATTTTTCTCAGAAGCTTGGAAATCTTGCTATCCACCCGAATTAAAACAGCTTTGGCAATTCTATCATTAGAAAGAAAATCTAAAAAAACATAAGGGTTTCAAATTTCGTTAGATTCGGCCATATAGTTATAATGTTATTGCCAAAACAAATAATTCGCGGGTTATTCTTGAGAGGACCTTATCAATTATATCATTTAAAGGAGAATGTAAAAGAACATAAGGGTTTCAAATCTCGTTAGATTCGGTCATAAAGTTAAGATGCTATTGCCACAATAAAATAATTCCCGGGCTATTCTTTAGGGGACCTTATCAATTATATCATTCGAAAGAGAATGTAACCAACATAAGGTTTACAAATTTCGTTATAACGTGCCAACTAGTTATGATGTCTTCGCCAAAATAAATAACTCCCCGGCTAACCTTGAGGTAACTTTGTCAATTTTATTATTCAAAAGAGAATGCAAAACAACATAAGGGGTTCAAATTTCGTTAGAATCGGCCGAATAGTTATAATATTATTACAAAAACGAAAAAAAGCAAAACGGGATCGAACGACATAGACTCGCACGTGACTAAAAATTAGCGTGAAACTGCTCCTCTCCTTTCAAATATCTTAAGGTAAAAATGTCTAAGGAAACTAATTTCAAGATTTGGATGTGTAGCATAGCCTAACTGGTCACGCTATTTTTTAAACTTCGGCATACAAACGATACATGCGAATAATTGTTTAGCACAGGCCGTCCATCTAAACTCGACCAAAATAAATCTCTAATATATGAGTTTTTATTTTTTAGAAAAATACCACTCATAAGAAATATTCTTTTAATAGTTTAATAATTTAATAGTTATTTATTCCTAAAACGTATTATAAAAAATGGAAGTAAATTTGGGTTTATTCATAAAGTTGTAAACCAGCCATAGCTGAAAGACATGCACGTATGAACATCTTTACATAATGACCGCGTTTGCTCGCAAAAGGTTAGATGTAGTCTCTTTAGTATCAAATGCTAGGAACTTCGAACTTAATGTCCTAATAAATAAGTGCGATATTTCCAAACATATTAAGATTAAATTAGTCAAAACTAGTTCTTTACCACATATGTTCAATTTCATAGGCAGGGTTTTAAAGGGTAATTTTTCCAAAATTCTAAATTTAAGATTTGGAGAAGCAAATTGAGGTGTCTGATGACTAGATCAATCACTTCTTGGATCTTTTCTTGTGGATATTTAAATAAAAGTGTGAAAAAAAATTATTTCAAAATAAAGAAAAGGATTATACAAATGTTTATTAGGAGATCCAATTGATTAGAAAACACGTTCTTCCAGACATCATGCTAAATATGGTCAATCAGGAATGTGAATGTTCTATGTACTTACAATTGAGATTATTTACCAAAGGTTAATTTAAAGAAATATATTAAAAATACAATTAAAATATACTTATTTCCTTTCTTAATATTTGTCAATAAAAACTTTAGGAGGTATTAAAGTTTTACTTAGGTCGTCTATTTAATACACACTCTATTTACCCACTGCTTCTCTTCACCTACCATTCCATTTTCCTCCAGTTAGCAAAGAGCTCCTCCTTTTTCAGATCAGCTTACTTTCTTTATTTTATGCAAAATAATCAAATTTCTCATTATTTAGTGTACGTGTAGGGGAAATTAAACATGTGTGAATTCAGATTTACATGTGTACATCGGATAAATAAAAGCCTTTTCAGATGTAACTTTAAAGTGAGAATTGGTAAAACACTAGATTACTACTAAGCCACGCGCCTTTGGGCACTGTATTATTGCCAAAGGACCTCAATAATGCCGAAATTAAATTTCGCTGAACAGCAAACAATTTCCTGCTCTCTTTCTCCAACATCTGTTTTTTAGCTCACATTGAGACGAGTGTGTGTATTCATGTGCGTGCGTGTACTTAGAAGTTGCGTGCCTAAAATCTTTTTTACAGACCTACATATGCTTACAGAGAAAAGGTAAAGGGGAAATACAGAGAGGTTAGAGAAGAGAAATGAGCCATAGCTTTAATTCAGTTAATGTTTTCATCTGAATTCTTTGTCGTATCATGGGATTATTATAACACAGACATAGATTATCCCCCTTAGCTCCTCTCTTCTAAGTTACATTATTAAAACACTAAGGTAACTAAATGAGGAGGAATAGAACCTTTCATACACAGATCAAGTCCAATTGAAATAGAAGAATAATCTAGAGAGGGTTGCAGCGTCTAAGTACTGCTACTACAAAATTGTCATACTGTTATTATTATTTAACACACCCAAAATATTTCATCGACTAAAAGATAAAACATACTGATACGAATGTTTATACTGTATAACAAATTTCAGGGACAATGAAAAATATAGTCCTCTATATGTGTTTACTGTCATTTCTTGCATCTGGCCAAAAATCATTTATACCTTCGGACTAAGAAAAGAAAATAATGATATTGTCTATGACAAATTAAATGTCTTCAATGTTAATATTTCATATCCATCAAAAAATTAGCATTCACAAGTAGTATGGAATGAATTTGTGTATTTTCTGTACTTTCTCTACTTAATATATAGTTCTGCATTGGTCACACTTTAGATTCCAGCAGAGATCGGCTCGGATGGCTGGACTCTATTTTTCTTAGTACCTGATCTCCATTGTTGATAACGGAGCTTGCAATGCAGAAAATAAGGCTTTAGTGATATGTTGCACCCAAGATCTTGCTAACGCTCGATTAGTTCATCATCCACGTAAACATTCTGTTGGACTTCTTTATGCTTTCCCAAAAGTTCATTGCACGCACCTTTGAATGTACTAAAAGCAGCTAACAGAGTTTGATCCCTCATTAATTTCAAATCCTTGTCAGTCATAAGTTGACGAATCTCGGGGGCGACGCATATACCTTCATTTATTTTAGCATCCCTTAATTTTGGAAGTATTTTCTAGAGGTACTGTAAACATGACTTATGATGCAGAACTTTGGCAAACTGTTTCTTTAAGCCGAGTTTTATATGTAAAGGGGGACAAAATGATCTTATTCTTTTTTACTAGTTGTTATGAATAAGATTGTAGGATTAAAGTGTTAGTACCTCTCGAAGTGGTCATGCTGAGCGTAATTAATATTTTGATCATTCTTGGCTGTTCCATTTGCACAGAAAGGACATATATTTTGGCTAACCAGTTTTTATCCAGCTAAGAATTGCCACAACTTTCAAATCTGCATAAATAATCCATACCTGCTCACTTTAATGATTTACCGTGATGTTTCCTTAAAAAATCCTTCAACGGCTTGGGTCATAGATCAATTCAAGAGTATGAAAGAGGCCTCTGATATCGATGCAAGCAGAAAGGTTGTTTGCATTGAGTAGAATCGTTGCATCACTGACGAAACTTCCCTGAATGTTGTAATCAGTGTATCTTTTTCAAAAACAAAATTCCATTCTCACAGACGGGATGCTAGGAGTTAGTTCGGTTTTATTGTAAAGCTAAAATCACGAACTAAATCATTGAGTACAGGCTGGGTGACGAGATACGGTTTCTTGTTGCATTCGCGTCGTGGTTCCTACATAATCTTGTGTGATCCTGGTTAATCCTAGATATCCGTGCCATCGCTTGGTATTTAAGATGGTGGATGATAAACAGCTATATGACTTGCATATTTCACAGGGTGAATAGCGATTGACGATTTGGATAAACACTATCTTTTTAACCATTCCGGTTTAGACCCATAGTAAAAATAGAAATAGACATAACACTTATTTTATATTAAGAAAAAAAATAGATATCTTAAGAGAAACTTCTAACTAACAGGTAACATAGAGAGAAGAATATTTACTTTTGATATCTGTTAAACAGAAGTGGCAGTTAGCTCGTTCTTATCCCTCCAGACGAATGGTGCACTAAATATGAAAATAGGACTGGTGGCCCATGTCAAAAGTGTACTTATGAACATGATAGAGCAAATATGAGCTGCTCACCGCTTCTCCTAATCATCAAATTTATAAACGAAGTTCAGCTCATATAGATTCTTAACATATGGAGGTGGGCATCTTTTATATTGTTTCCGTATCAGCGCTACGCAACTATAGCATGCGCAATCTGGAAGATTCTTGTATTCTCTCGGCATTACTGCTTAAGTAATATCAATATCACCTGTGAGACGTAATTAAAATATAATTAGATACTCTGAGTCAAATTAGAATTTCATAAAAAATGATAATTACACATTCAAGATGACGTCACACAACGTGTGATGCGTAGTCCAAGGATATATAGTATTGTTTCAGGGGCGAATAATGACATTGTGACGTCATTTGCAAGAAATTGGTGTGTCACCCACAAAACTGGGTTGATTTGCTTCAGTTTTTTATGCTCGCTTACAAAATTGGATGCTTTTTTTTGTGATCTACTAATAAAAATAAATTGTGTCAATTTTTTCATTTTTAAATTCCTTAAGTGAGGGGTGCTATAAAGTTGCAAGATATTTTTCTTATTTCAATATAATTTAGTTCTGCTTGGTAATAAAACTAGTTGAAAGTAATAACTTTATTGGATGTTTGGAGTAATTGAATGACACTTATTTTCACAGAGAGAGAGAAAAACGACACGCAGACGGAAATCGTCGAGTGGCGCCCTGAAAAAGCCAACCCAATTCCCGCGATAATAAGAAGGATGGATGGACCGAGCGAAACGAAGGTAGCGGTGGAAGCTCCGCGAGATTATGTGAACCAAGCTAAGGTTTACTTTTTTCGGCACTGCGTCTGGTAAGGTCGAACCCTCTTCCGGGGCCTGGGGCAAGTCAAATATCAGATGCAGGCCTCAAAAAAAAACTAGCAGCCAGGCCCTTGAACGCGACGCGTAAGCTATCGATTCGTTTCCCGCACCCCTTGAGTCCGAAGGTTAAGAATTCTCTCCAGATTAACGTTAGTCTAGCGACAACCGACTATTTTTCTAGTAACGGCTCTGTTACGGGGGCGTAATATTCCCTCGATCCATACCCTCGAAGTTAAACGTGGCGATCGTGATTCCCATTTTGCAATCTCTCTCCCCGACAACTTTCCAAAGGTAGGCTCCGCGAGTGATTCAATCGTGAATCCATTTCTCCGTGTTCTTGGAATTGTTTGTTAGTTTGTCGGCGTGCACAGCCACCTCAGAATGTCCCTTTAACATCTCCGAGTTCATCTGACCTTGAAATTGTAACTTTGAGTATCTATTCTATTATTTGTAAGTTGTCTGTATAATAATAAATCTTATCTTTGTTTCACCAGTTTCTATGCCCAGAACCTCTAAGAAGTTATTTTAATTTGGCCAACCGCACTCTTACTTAACTTATTAATATCAACGCACTTAGGGGTTCTAAGTTCCCCAAATTTTATCTCGCCCCCTCTGCCTCGACCAAAGCGAGGGAAGCTCAAGGATATGACCTTGACCTTGACCTTGACCTTGACCTACGACCCTTATTATATTAATAATGAAACTTTCATAATTCTGCTGATAATTACTTGGCCTTCAGGGCTACCACCTAACCAGTGGGAGTTGACCTACATTCATGTCCTAAAATTAGCACAAGTCTCAGGACATCTACGCATAAGAACAATTTAATTGGAAAGGGTAAACAGTAGTTGCCCTCTAACTCTCGACTCTGCGTGACGTTCTGAATTATGGACTATTACTCAGAAAGAAAAGTTGTGAAGATGAGAGAAACTACCAAGCAGCCTCTCTTGCAAAGAACATTTACCTTAAAGTGCTTAAATAGTGAGGAGGAGCGAACAATTCTTTTATAGCCCCCGTTGTAAATTCATGAGTCAGAATCTAAAGTAAGATCCAAGAGAACTGGGAGCAGGCCACAAAAATATTTCTGAGAAGAAGATAATAGCTACATGTCAAAGAGGATTTCATTGCAAAACTTGACAAGCTCATGACATCATCAGTGGCAAGTGTAAAATTGTCCTTTAGCGTGAATTTGGCTGTCATGGTTGATAAAACTAAACTCACATTAATAGTACATGCCCTATGAACTTGCTTTCATTAAAAGTCAGAGACAAATGTTTTTTTTCTATTTGACCACATCAGATGGCTTGCCAGATCAATCTGAGAAAAATAGACAAGTCTAAAGGCAGAAGCGGCCAGAAGGGAAAAGAAGAAGAGTTAATGAATATAAGCAGACAAGTAAGCAGGCCAATGTTCCAATTCTAGCAAGTGAACTAATTTTCTCTGCTGATAGAAATGAAGGAAAAATGGCTGATGTTCAAGATTGAAATGATGGAAGTTTGAAGTGACATTAAAAATACCACTCGCATCTTCAACTTCCATATGAATGAAACAGTATAACACATCAGTAATATCCTATGTTGCTATGAATAGCATCAGATATGGTGTTGGCCTGCGTGTTTCAGCTGCCATTGCCACCGCTGCCTGTATGTGTGCTCGGTTGATCACTGAAGAAGTTATGAGAACCTGGATCAGAACCTTGATGAACTTTGTATAAAGGATGAATTGAGTGCATCTTCTATGGCGGCCCTCAATATACAACTCTGGTTAAGTTTAAAGCATATAATTCAGATCGTCAATTCCGAAGTATCATCAAAAAAGAACATGTTTCTGTGTACAATGAGTCAGTTGAAATATATTTTTCCCCCTTCCCTCCTGAAAAAGGCTCAAGGAGGAAAACTCCTCTTGAATCTATTGTTGATAATCTTGTATATTTCATGAAGAAGTAGGGCACTCATGAAAGCCTGCAGGCCATTGGAGGTGATTCTATATTTGTTAACACTTGATGGGAGGGTGATTTTATTTATTTTGCCCGCCACACTAACCAATTACACCCTGCGACATTTTTCATAGCACTGGATGTGAAAACCTTGTTTAAAAACAAGTGGAAAGATATTATTGGCAAGATTCTAGACATTGCAACCCAAATTGAAATATATCCTTTATTCATCTAGTAAGCCATTCTAGGTAGTTGACAACGGTCAACAGAATTTGTTGCATATGGGTTTCAAAACATGGTCTTAATGGCATAACTCTAAAATACTTAAGACTGATAGTGGCAAAATTGTTGGAGTGTACTACCCATGTTGGGTCAAAATCAAAGTAAAATAGTCTTGGGTGGAAAGTCGGCGCCACATCTTGTTTCAACCGTGGCTACTTAAGCTGTAAATGAAAGCTGTAGTGGATGTTGTTAAACAACTATTAAGCACTAAGTTTGGTATTCATTCAGCGAAATGATAATCCAGACACTCTTTTGCTCAAAGGACAATCAGGAAAGGCGAACTGCTGTCCAAAAGATTTCAGACCTGAAAAGAAAGATGATCATATACTAGAGATCTTTCTATGCGTCTTAGGAAGACACTTTCCATCAAAACCAGTGCATTTTTTTCCTGTTGGTGATGACAGACTGGTCTGACGAGTTAATCGAGCCTCCTTTAACAATGGGGAGGAATTCCAAGTGGAATTTCATTTCCAGCACGGAAGTTCCATGTGCTGGAGAAGATTCTGTTAGGCTTAAATTAGAAAGCCTTCCCCCCGCCTCTTCCAAAAGCGGTAGCCTCAAACCGCGTCCACCACAGTCCATCTTTACTCGGGTTAGAATAGCCTCAGCAAGAAGATTCTAGGCCATTAGAGAGTAGAGCTGTTTCCCACTACCCCCCCCCCCTCCCCCTCGGGGAGAGCCTCAGACGTATATATATGCTCGTTTCCCATGAGACAACACAGAGTTGAGAAGTCTCGCCCAAACCCAAGAAGATTCCCCTAGTTCCAAGTCAGGTGCTAACACCATAGCAAAGTGACAGCTGAACTATTTGTGTATTGGAATTAACCCCAGCTAGTGAGGTAATTCAATTTAACGATGGCTGCCGAGTGATTTTTCTGACTTCTCTGATCAACTCCTGTCGAAGCCCTTCTCGTTCGCCCCTAGTTTTCGAGGGGCCTAAATACTCTCCCCTGGACCAGACGTTACCACCCCTCCCCCTTTTTTAGGGAACCGTCATCACTTTAAGTTCCCGCTCAGAAGTTTAGAGCGCCTTTGCCTCACGTGCTGAAGACATCCGTGAAGCCTTACCCCAACGTCTCACACGATTTCCTCCGTAAGCCAACCCCTCTCCCCCTTCAGTAACTCAATTGGGTTAATTCTCCCCCATTTGAATAGTCTCCTCCTGCTATTTTAACCCGTGTAAAGATGGGCCGTGGTGCACGCAGTTTGAGGCTACCGCTTGTGGAAGGGAGAGGGGGAGGCTTTCCAATTTAAGCCTAACAGAATCTTCTCCAGCACATGGAACTTCCGTGCTGGAAATGAAATTCCACGTGGAATTCCTCCACAAACATGTAACCTGGCTACAGCGGGTTTAAATAAATTCCTGACAAGACTATGCAATTCCACATTGACCCTGTTATGCTCACTCAATAGAAAGGTGTGTGAGACAAGTCACAGGGGGAGCAGGTAGGGCGAATGAACATGAGAAACGTGAGAGATAAATCAGGAGCCAGGAAGCAAGTCGGAGGCTTGTGTCTAAGAACGAATCAAAGCAAGACTTGATGAAACTTAAATAATTAAGTTTTTTTACTGATTTTATCACTTTCTAATATTGTATAATTACAAGGATATGTTTTGGGATCACTGGAATATGTTTTATGGAGAGAAACTAAATCTCTATACCATTATCTAACATTTTGAGAGGCTAAAATTAATAACTGTTGTTTTCCTAGAGCAATTTATGTGGTGGCTTTTTTTCTAAACTTCAGATTTAAAGGTAAATTTTGAACAATCACAAAAATAGTAGCAGATTTTAATTTAAGGATTACTATGATATGTTTTATCTAGATAAGTTAACTGCCCATAGCTTTACGTGCTAATTTGGAAAGATAAAATTAATAAATGTTGTTTTTGGAGAGGAATTTAGGAAGACTTTTTTTACAAACATAGATTTATAAATCTAAATATTTAACAATCACAAAAATAATTGCAGATTTTGAGTTGCCCACATTCAAACATATTTTAGAACTCTTCAATTAGGGAATTGGCCAAAATTTATTTTCAACCCACAACTTAGTTAGGAAAGGCAACTTTTGTTTTCGTTATTCTTCACTGCTATCAACTTTAATAATAATAATAAATAATTAATAATGATATTTGCATTAATAATAATATGAATGGAATTTACTCGTGTATATGGTTTGATTTTAATGTTTCTTACAATTCCCTTCTAATGTACAAAATATTTTGTAAATTATAAGCCAATGTAAAAAACGGAATAATAATGATAATAGTATTAATAAGAATATAATAGTAATAATATGCACAAGGTCTTGTAATCGAATAGTTATGCATAAGGAAAAAGGAGCTTAAGCCAGGCAAGTGGATTCGGAGATTGACTTCTAGCGTTGAGGCGTGGGTTAAATCCTGGCAAACGTGGGTACAAATCTTTTGGCAGCGTATTGGCAGATCAACTGATACTCACCCCTGCTTCGGGTAACTAATCTCAAGCGCGTCGTCATAAAATAGCTAACCACAACACTGCTTTCATTCCCCTTGTTGTTTTCAAAGTGAAGCATACCAACCGCTTCCTGTTCCGGAACCCCACTGATGGGAATCTAATGCTCTCTCTCCTATGGGTGTATTCATATAAAATTACTTCTGACACCCCCTAAACACGTTGGGTTTAGGAGGGATCTTTATGTGCACTTCAGTACGTGGGGGTGGAATCGTGTGTAAGATTTTAGGGACGAATGGCGCTACCTACCTACAAAGAAGAGATGACGTCACATAGAACGAAGTGCGAATGCAAAGAATTTAAGTGTAGGAAGCTCTTGAAAATCACCTATTTTCTCAAGTTTTTATTCTTCTAGAAAACACTGACGAGGGCATATCGTAGACATGATTTGGAAAGAGATTGGGAAAAGTGGTGAAGTTACTCGAATTAAAAAATGCGTTAAATTTTCAGATCCAGAGGAAACTAGTTTGGTTAAGGCGACCAGTTGGATATACAACACTTTCCAAAATGTCCCCCACCTCCCGCCTTCCACCACCCACCTTTCTCCCAGTAAATTCTTGGAATAAATCAAATTCTTTTCGTTTTTATCGTTATATCAGACTGCTTCACTTTACTTTCTGAATGAAATAACTTTGCTTAATCTTCTTGGGATGCATTTAAAGACGTCTAATATGGCTTGAAAAGTCAAAATAACCAAACATAAACTAGGTTTCAGTTAAAGGTTATAATATGTTACTAGATTAAAAATGAGTCTCACTATTTTTAATCTTTTTTGAGGCAGAAATTGATTAAAGTGAACCGAGAACTCCAGTAGGTGAATATCTCCCTGTGTTAACCGCTTCATGTAGCGCTCACACAGGGACCCACTGGGAGCCGGAGGTCATCACTTCCCTAACTTAAAATAAGCTACTTTATCCTATCTAAATACTGCATATAAGAAGGGGAATAACTCCTTAAAGAGAATAATTTGCTAGTCTTCCCAAAGCCTACTTCTTCAAAAAGACTCTTCTTGTGGCCTCTCGCTGTCTTCTATTTCAAATGAATTAAATGAAAATAATATATTTGACAACCATAATACCAAACAGCAACGATACCAGTTAAAGCAATATCTAACACCAACCTACCAAGCATTTCTTTACTTCCATTCCTATGTTCTCGTTGCTATTGAAATTGTAACTTCCCCTTCTGCCCCTAGCTTTGCTTCCACAACAACAAAGTGTTTGATCACCTTTCACCGAGGATGAAATTCGACTCTAGAGTTAAACATCAAAGCCGTCAAAATAGACGGGAATTCCTCCCGAAATAGATTTGGAAAATCCAAGGAAAATTAGAATTTTCGTCGCTACTGAATGCAGCAGGTTACAGAAGAACAGAGACGAGTGTGTATGTTTATGCCTCAATCGTTTGCAGGAAATCCGTCTTTATTGCAGAAAAGGACCAAACCTTCTGTTTGGGTAGAAAGGCTTTATGAAAACTAGAGTTCTTCATACGAACACGATGGATGTGCGTTTGTGGCCAGATTGATATTGACTTTCATGAATAACGTAGTTGTTCAATTTCGCTGCGGTGAAAAATTTCGCTTCAGAGTCGGAAAAGAATAAACCAAGTGACGTCATTCATTTATTATTTTGATTTTACGGGTAAGAGAAAAGGAAGTACTACTAGAAAAAACAATATTTTTGCCCTCAATGTTTTCAAAAAATTTCAAAATGATGCATTCACACATGATTATTTAATATCACTGGCACAGAGAAATAAGTCCCATCGCGAGTATCAGATAAGAACGGGGGTAAATGAATGAATAAAAAAAATCGAGAAACCTTTTTAATGCAGGTAATGAAAAATGATAGGACAAAATGAAAAACGCCTTTTCATCGAACGAAGGGAAAAAATATCCGAATTTAATATTATGGAAATGCAAAGAAACTAAACTGGAATCGATTTAAAAATAATGCAAAATAAGGTAGAGAAAAGAAGGCAATTAAATGTCCTAAGATGAGTAAAGTTTCAAAGCTTTGTGGTAAGAGATTAACATTTAGGAAGATAAGTTCCTAAGAATGTTTGTACTGATGATAATTTTTTAGTTACCATTGGGACTGCACACACTAAATTGTTCGATAGTAGCTCCTTCTTTGTGCTTTGATTCTCCTCAGTAAACGATGATAAAGTTGGCTGCTTGAAGTAAATTTGGCGACGTTGAATGCATTCTCTTTACTCTTAAAACATTTCAAGGAAAGAGATACTCGATAAATAATCATTAAAATATTTTTTATAGATTAGGAAAATAAAATGGTGACATATAAAATATTAAAATATTCGCTTCAACAGAAATTACTAATGTGATCTATTATTATATATTATTGCTCTGAATATATCCGTATACCTTAGACACTGTAAACTTTGTAATTATAGGAATTGATAACTATGTTTTTCACCGTATGATGAAGCTATTGCTAAGAGGGAGAGTAAATTAAATCTTATTTGTGTTTGGATGTTATAAGAGAAACAACTGTGAACACACTGCTCAATGGATTAATAAGCTGTGAGGAGTGTGTTAGGTCGATGAGAGGAGAATTAAGCGGTTTGGGGCAACTGTTATCGAAGATTCCAAAAGAGATGGAATGCGTTTAGTGAGAGGTGTTTCTTGTCTTCTCGACGTGTGTAGGAAGTGGTTTGGAAAATGGAATGAACTAATGTTTCGCTAGCCAGGGTTGTTTTATTTTGAAAATATAGCGAAAAAATGGCGTGTCATCTGGTGAGGTAAAGTTGCTTCCGATGGAAAGAGAAACGGAAAAAGAGAAAACATATTTGGTGAAACAGAGATGTTCTACTCTCATCCTCTATCTCTCTCTATTCTCTTTCATTCCCTCTCTCTCTCCATCTCCTCTACTATCGCTCTCATCCTCTCTCTCTCTCTTGCTTTCCATCTCACTCCATTTTCCTCTCTCCCTCGCACTGTCGTTCTGCCCCTCTCCCTGTCCCTCTTTCCCACCCACTCTTCCAACCTCCCCATATCCTTCTCTTCTTCTCCGCCTTTCTCAATCTGCCTAGCTCACTGTCTCCATCTCCATCTCCATCTCCACATATCTACATCGTCTGAGTATGGCCAACTGTACGGGAATATACGCACACGGGCTCTAAGGTTAGCTAAGCAAGGTAACAAAGGTTATTGTTCTAAGAGTGTGATTTGAATAGTTAGCTGCAGCCGCGGACCAAGGAATATTCCAAACACAATGACAAAAATAGATTTTAATATACACTAGATAAAGGGTACACAATATATATATATATATATATATATATATATATATATATATATATATACAAGAATAGACTGAATTAGGTTCTGAATACTGATTGGATAACCAGGTTATTAAATTATTATAATGGGAGATTTAAGGGGGTGAGAGATTCAGTTCCTTTGCCCCTCGGGAGTAAAGCAGGGAGAACTTGGAGGGGGGGCGGGTCTTGGTGATCTTCATTACTCACGGGTGTAAACGGGAACCAGAAGAGACTTATGCTACGTTCTCCAAACTCTGATTTAGTGAGGTGCGGGCCTCTTGTCCTGAAGAGGTCACCGGACGATCTTCGGAAGGGATTGGGGGACTACTCCAAACTCGGACTGAGCAAACAATTAGGCCTGCTTTCCTCAAGAGGTTACTAGAAAAACTTCGGAAGACGGCATCTTCAATTCTCGATCCGAAGGCAGTTGAGAAAGGCTGACGTTGCCTCAAGATACTTTTCTTCCTGACCCGAAGATACGAGTGTGATGTCCAGCTATTCTGTGGCCAGCGACAGTCACTAAACACTTCTCAGCAAGAGCGTCGTTGAAGCAAATCTCCGTTCGGGAAAGCGTAGTCTAAGAAAATCTGCGGGTAATCTATGAGAGGGCGCATATATACACCGATTTCTCCAAAACAGGGAGAGGGAGAGAGACCTTCTCGAACCTTTTTTACCGGCCGGAGCAGCTGAGCGTGTGCTTACGGAGAACTGTAAGAGGCCGTGATTAGCGAGTCTGAAGAAACGACTAGCGGCAAAAGCTATAAAAGTTGTCTCGAGGGGATCAAAAAGGGACAATTGGCAAACCTAAAAATAGACGAATAATATCCCGACTCGGAGGGCGGGAAGATTAAGATGGCGGGAAGATAGCCTTTAATCATAGCGTCATGCCTCGGTGTGAATTTCCCAGTGACCGGGCGGAAAGTCCAAAAGAGGATGAAGTCATGGGGGGAAGCATATAAGTCAGTCCCTCTACATACACTCTCTATCCTTCTCGCTCCTTTCCTGCGCTCTTTCTCTCTCTCTGTCTCCCTCCCTTTCTCTGCTCTTTCTCTCTCTCTCTCTCTCTCTTCTCTCTCTCTCTCTCTCTCTCTCTCTCTCTCTCTCTCTCTCTCTCTCTCTCTCTCTCTCTCTCTCTATATATATATATATATATATATATATATATATATATATATATATATATATATATATATATATATATATTAAATTAGAACATATCACAGTAGCGTGTTATATATCAGTGAGAACATAAAGGTAAACCACAATATTTGAATAAAATATATTTATTTCAACAGAACAACTAGTTTTAACAAATTAAATTGATGTCATTTCCAAATGAGTAATGGAAAAGCAAAGCAAGCAGCTCACATATATAGAAGAGAACAAAATACTAAATAAAATGAAAACTGAGGAAACAAACTGGAAAAACATTAATGTTTCGGTAGATTCAAGAGGAAGTTACTAATCTCCGAGAACCCTTAGCTAGGGGGGTTCATAACTAGGATAGGCGACTTTATTGCTAAGATATCAAGAATCCGGTTGCCAATTGTATATATAACCCACGGAAGCAATTTTTCTCGGAGATTAGTAACTTCCCCCAGAATCCACCCAAATATTCATTTTTGGCCCAGTTTGTTTCCTCTGTTTTGATTTAATTTAGTATTTTGTTCTCCTCCACATACGGGATCTGCTTGTTTTGCTTTTACATTACTCAGTTGAAAATGGCATCATTTATAATTTGCCAAAACTAGTTCTGTTGTTATAAATAAATTATATTGAAATATTGTGGTTTAATATTATTTTCTCATATATATATGTATATATATATATATATATATATATATATATATATATATATATGTATATATATATATATATATATATATATATATATATATATATATATATATATATATATATATATGTATATATATATATATATATATATATATATATATATATATATATATATATATATATATATATATATATATATATATATATATATATTCAATTTCTAGCAGGAAAAATGAAAACGATGCTTCCAAGTACTTTCGAACTTTATTTAGTTCATTCTCAAGGATAATTACAAGAGAAAATAATATAATATGGGTAAAAATAAGCTAGTAAAAGATAAGGGACCGGCTCTAAGACAAGAAATCCCCAATGAGAAAGCAGAAGAGGGATGAGTTAATTCACATTAAAATTTAGCTCTAACAGGTATTAAGGTCAAACCGAGAGGCAAGAAAGAGTCAAGAACAGAGCCAAAAGGGTTAAAACGATTAACGGAATAAGCGTTAGTCTAAAGAGGAAGATTAGGAGAGACACGAGAAGAAAATTGAAACGAAGGGGAGAAGGACAAGGAGAGAGGAAGATAAATAAAATAATATTAATACAAACTTAATGCAATAATTACATTGAGACATCGGGTTCCCATAAAAATGAAAATTGAAAAAAAAAAATAGGAATATAAGTCAAAGCTATTTTCTTTAAGAAGAATGAGTTTTTTTTATAACAACTTCAGTTTCAAAAAAGGCCAGGAGAAATAAAGTTATTAAATTGGCTTATACATGTACATTCAACAAGGTTTCTTTGAATTGAGTCATTTGAACGAAAAATAAATTTTGCTGAATTCCAATTAATTAAGTGGATATTTTCGGACATATTCACCAAAACGCACTATTATTTACAGCTTTCCTAACATTGTATTTATTCTAATAAATTCGGACAGATAATTGCTTTCTTGTCTGTCCATAATATTTACTTGCAAAAACAGAACATTCGACCGAATAGACTCTCCCAATATTATTTCAATTATTGTGAACTATAATTTTTTTTATAGTTGACTCGTATTTGAAGCTAACTGAAATGTTAAAGTTTTTTAAAAGACAAGGAAGGTCAAAGAAACAAACAGAGAAGGGTAAAACCCAAATGTTTTTAAGATTAAAAAGGATAGCAGGAGCTGTATTATATAACGTCCTTTTTGCCCAGGGAAGACAGTTTAGAAAAAAGGGATAAGGGTACCATAGTTTATGACCAAATTCGAAGATATTGGAGAATTCAGAATCCATATATTCAGGACTAACAACTCGTAAGGCCAGAAAAAACATAGAGCAAAGAACCGAACGTTTGCCTTTGGGGCTATGCGAAGAGTAAAAATTAATATAAGAGTTTGAATTAGTAGGTTTGCGATAGATGGAATATTTAAAACCAGTCGATGTTCTATGAATAAGAAGATCGAGAAAGGGAAGGATTTTTTTTTTTTTTCAACCTCATGGGCAAATTTAATGGAAGGGACGAGTGAATTAGGTTTATTAAGAAAGCTATTAGCATCTTTAGAATTAGGGCACAAGCAAATCACATGATTAATATACCTGTACTGTCATAGAATAGTGCGTGGCAATCTGATTGACCAAGGTTATTTATCTTCAATATGCTTAAAAAGTCGAACTGAGCTCGAGGATAATCAATAATATGGCTATCATTAATAAAATAGAGTTTTATTGATTAGACTATCAACAACCCCCAAAAAGAAAATGATAAACATAAACGGAGAATAGAAAGAGTCGTGGGAAATTCTGACTAATCCGAGGATTAAGATTTGGAGAGATTTACAAAGGTAAACAAATAAAAATTGGGGCAATGGTTCGCTAAACCATTTAAAGCACAGGAGAGCGTTGATAAAAAGGTTAGATATTTAAAGGTAATGCTCAGCTTACGTAATTACAAAGTTGTTGTGCAGAGGAAGACGATGCGAAGGAATCTTCAGTCCACTGGTGATTACCAGCAGAAGGGTTCTTCGGGTGGTTGTCCTTAGCGAAGGGAAAGGACTGCTTTCGAAGAGTGAGAGCGAAGTGGGGCTCGGAGGTACGAGCGATCTTTGTGACAGCAAATCGGGGATGTTCTAGATGAACAATGGAGGTTATCATTGAAACCAAGCGTTGTCTTGAAGAACTTTAAAAGGGGGGAATTAAATTATCCTGACGTGATGTCTTGGGAATGAGAACCGTTTCTTGACGAACGGGCTTGAAGAACAATGGCTGTTCTAACGTTGCTCTCTATCTCAACAACAGGATGGGGTGAGAACCGTCTCTGGTCAACGGGCTCAAAGAACAATGGTTGTTTTAACGTTGTTCTCTTTCTGAACAACAAGGGGGGGCTTGTTGACTTGGCATCTGGAAGGCATGAACATTTTCACTCAAGGGATATTGTCCTCTTCTGGACAAATAAAGTGGTTCTCGAGGTAGAGAGTTCCTATTGTGCTCAAGGGAGACCGGATCGTCGTGATGCCTCGCGAAGATAATCTGGATCTGATCTGATTTGCTTCATTCGGGAAAGCTTTGATATGAATAGTCGAAGCCATCCCCTTTGCGCAGGGGACAATTGAGTGGGAGGCTTCGGGGGAATGCTCCGGTCGCGCCTGGGAAAATACCTTATCTGCCCATAAGCTTAACTCAATCTGGCGAGATCGACGTATGGAGGCAAAGCGGGGGAATGAATCTCCTTGATTAAATATTGGCTGAGGTGGGCGATAACGTGCTCTGCTTCCTCTCACAGATGCACGTGGGTTGCTATGTGTTTCTAAACATGTGATAGCGGCTGAAATTAAGCGGCCTCAGACCGTTCTATCACACCCCTCTATTCCGGGGGAAGTTGTGACTTCGAAAAAAAGAGAGAAGGGACAGCCATAGAGCTCGGTTGTGAAGAACTCACTTTCTTGCACCGACCGTACCTTCATTCACTGAGTTAGTATTACCTCAATACATATGATCATGTTGATCTTTTAATTATATGGAAAACTAACCTTTAATACAAACTTAAACATAAAAGAGACATGGAGCAATGAAATAATATAAAATTAGTACATATGGGACAAACTAATTTATACGTAATTTAATGGATACAAATATATACACATACGAGAAAAAAAATAGACATTGAGCCACAAAATTCAGACATATACATTGACTGATTATATTACAAGAGAAACTAATTTAAGTCGCACAAGACGGTATATACATACATGGAGATCCTAATCCTACCAATTTCAAATTAATCTACACTATTTGGTAAAGCATTCCTACTGAGTGCTTTAGCGACCTGATTATCGGAACCTTTTATATAATTTATCTTACATTGCTACTCTTGCAAGAGTAGACTCCAGCGCCTAATTCGGCCGTTGGAGTATCGTACATTTCAAATATAGGCCAACCGGCGGTGGTCAGTTCCTATCTGAAATTCTTTTCCTATCAAATACATTTTAAATTTGTCAAAAACTCATATAATCGCTAGAGCTTCCTTCTCTATAGTGGGATATCTCTTTTCCCGGGGTGATAACTGGCGATTAGCATATGCAACTGGATGACTTGTTCCGTTATCCTCATATTGAAGGAGTACACCTTCAATGCCCTCGTTGCTCGCGTCGGTCTTAATCCCAAAAGGATTTTTCCGGGTTGGGCAACTTCAAAATGGGGGCAGGGAAATGAGCTTACTCTTGAGCTGAGGAAAATGAGAAACAGCGACATCATTCCAACGTAGTCGATCAGGGGAATTTTTTTTAAAAGGGTGCTGAGGGGCACCGAGATTGCAGCAAAATTCAGGACAAATCGCCGATAGTAAGAAGCTGATCCTAGGAATGATCTTAATTGCTTCTTAGTATTCGGGAGGGGTATGTCAGCGATTGCCTTAATCTTGTCCTCCTGTGGACCTAACTGGCTTTGTCCAATTTTAATACCCAAGTATTTTATGGTTTCGTGGGCAAAATGGCATTTGCGGGGGCCAATGGTGAGGCCATTTTTGCGCAGTCACTCGAAGAGAGCTAATAGGGTGGTTAAATGATGACTTCATTCACGAGTAGCGACGTAGACGTTATCGAAGTAAAAGGAGACATTCGGAAGTCCATCTAACAACCTTCTCATGAGACGGTTATAGTTGCTACTAGCGGTCACGAGGCCAAAAGCAAGGCGCTTAAATTGCATTAAGCCTTTCTCAGTTGCAAAGCAGGTATATGCTTTCACATCGGGCCGGAGGGGAATTTGGTAATACGCCTTGCACAAATCAACTTCTGAGATGAACTTGGCATCTTCAAAAATGTGGAGGTTTTGATCTACCAACGGGATGGGCTCGGCGTCGAACACAGTTACCCAATTTCATTTCCGGAAGTCAATGCACATCTTATAAGAGCCATCAGGTTTCTTGACCATGACGATTGGGGAACAATAACTAGAGGTGGAAGGTTCTATTATGTCTAAACTAATCAAATTATCGACTTCGGCGTCAAAAGCTTGGCGTAAATGAAGCGACATGGTATAGGGTTTTGCTTTCCCGGTTAAGCAGACCCAAGCATCAACTTCTCCCCCTCCGTCTGGCCACCACGTAAATTTTATTTTTGCTAAAAGTTCACTGGGAAGTTTAAAATTTGAGGAGGGCAGCGTGAACGGCTGCCGTGTATCTATCCTCGTCAGGGACACAGGGTGCACTTGTTTAATCGTGTCCGACGAGCTCCTTCGCCCAGTGGAACCTAACCACGGAAAATTTGCGGTGGTACATGAACACCTTAGGCGGGCGAACCGATTCCCGGTCGTTAAATTTTACCTGCAGTGTCAGTATTTTGATGGCTAGGCTGAAGTCATTTCGGCACTTATAAAGTTTTGTTCCGTACTTATAGGGCAGAGCCCTTAAGTAAGCTCCGACCCTGTGTCCCAGGCCGCCCTTACTCGAGCCCGAGCTAAGAAGAAAATGCACGAGCTCATCTTTCTCAGAACCACGATCCCGTCCGAATTTTCGGAGATCCTTAACCAGGATTTTAGGTCCAGAGATAGGAAATTTGGGCCCGGTCATGAGGTACTCCTGCTCCTTCCCACTACGAGTAATATATTACTGAGCCAATAGGAAGTTCCATACTCGGTCCGCGAGGTACGAGGAATGGTAGATTACCTCATTGGTACCCCAGCAGGCGATAAACTCTACCACGTTAACTTATTAAAGAAGTACCCATGGATATACGTTCGTAGCACTGGAGGAAACATCGGCGCTTAAAGAGGATTAAACCGCGGTGTCCCTTAATGTCATTCAGACAGTTTGCATTCTACCTGATGCCGATTACCCTCTTACTTCCCTGCCCGGCGACTTTTTTGATCCCTCTAACCTGGATATCGACGCGCAGCTGACGCCACCACAAATGAGTCAGCTACAAGAATCATTATGTCAGTTCGACAAAGTTATTTCAGAGAAGCCTGGATGCGCAATTCAGATTCGAGCATGACATTAAATTGACGAACTTAGAACCTGTCCGTTCAAAACCCTATCCCATGCCGATGCATTTACGCCAAGCTTTCAACGCCGAAGTAGATAATTTCATTAGTTTAGACACAATAGAACCTTCCACCTCTAGTTATTGTTCATCAATCGTCATGGTCAAGAAACCTGATGGCACTTATCGAAGGTGTATCGAATTCAGGAAGTTAAATTTGGTAACTGTGTTCGACGCCGAGCCCATCCCGTTGGTAGATCAAAACCTGTACCTTTTTGAAAACGCTAAGTTCATTTCAGAACTTGATTTGTGCAAGGCGTATTACCAAATTCCCCTCCGGCAGAATGTGAAAGCATATACCGCCTTTGCAACTGAGAAAGTCTAAATGCAATTTAAGCGCCTTCCTTTTGGCCTCGTGACCACTTGCAGTAACTATAACCGTCTCATGAGAAGGTTGTTAGATGGACTTCCGAATGTCTCCTTTTACTTTGATAACGTCTACTTCGCTACTCGTGAATGGAGTCATCATCTAACCACCCTACTGGCTCTCTTTGAACGACTCCGCGAAAATAACCTAACCATTGGCCCCAGCAAATGCCATTTTACCCACGAAACCATAAAATACTTGGGTTTTAAAATAGGTCAAATCCAGCTATGTCCACAGAAGGACAAGATTAAGGCAATCGCCGACATGCCCCTCCTGAATACTAAGAAACAATTAAGATCGTTCCTAGGATCAGCTTCTTACTATCGGTGATTTGTCCTAAATTTCGCTGCAATCTCGGCGCCCCTTAGCAACCCCCTTAAAAAAGAATTCCCCCGATCGACTACGTTGGAATGATGTCACTATTTCACATTTTCCTCAGCTCAAAGGTATGCTCATTTCTGCCCCTATTTTGAAGTTGCCCAACCCGGAAAAATCCTTTGGGATTAAGACCGACGCGAGCAACGAGGGCATTGGAGGTGTACTCCTTCAATATGAGGATAACGAAACGAGTCATCCAATTGCATACGCTAGTTGCCAGCTATTACACCGCGAAAAGAGATATGCCACTATAGAGAAGGAAGCTCTAGCTATTATTTGGGTTATTCACAAGTTTAAAATGTATTTGATAGTAAAAGAATTTCAGATAGGATCTGACAATCGCTCGCTGGCCTATATTAGGAATGTTCTACACTCCAACGGCCGAATTAGGCGCTGGAGTCTACTCTTGCAAGAGTACCAATTTAAAATAAATTACATAAGAGGTTGCGATAATCAGGTTGCTGGGGCACTCAGTAGCAATGCTTTACCAAATACTGTAGATTAATTTATAATTCGTAGGATTAGGATTTCGATGTATGTATGTATATACCGTCTTATACCACTTAATTGGATTGTCATGTAATATAATTAGCTTAATTGAATGTAAATGTCAGAATTTCGGGACTCAATGTCTATTTTTTTTGTATGTTCGTACATTTGTCCTCATTAATTCACGTATGAATTCTTTTGTCCCATATGTACTAATTTTATATTATTCTATTGTTCCCCCATGTCTCTTTTATGGTCAAGATTTTATTACGGATTAGTTTCCCCTATATCAGATGATCGACATAATCATATGTATTGATGTAATGCTAGCTGGGTGCATGGAAGGACGGTCGATGCAAGAAAGTGAGTTCTCCAAAACGGAGCTCTATGGCTGTCCCTTCTCTCTTTTTTTCGAAGTCACAACTTCCCCCGGAATAAAGTGGTGTGATAAACGGTCTGAGGTTGCCATGCTTCAGCCCCTATCACATGTCGAAACGCATGCTCCCCACGTGCATCCCGCGAGACAGAGTAGAAGGCGCCTTATCGTCCACCATTCTCAAGTTTAATCAAGGAGTGTCAATCCCCTGTTTGCCTCCATGCGTCGATCTAGCCAGATTGAATTAGGCTTATGGGAAGATAAGATATTTTCCCAAGCGCCCTCGGGACATTTTATCGAAGTTTTTCTCTCCCCCCTAACTTGTCCCCTACGTTGAGGGGCTGGCTCGGGCTATTTATGCTATAACATTTCGCGTTTGATCTAGATCCCGATTACTTAAGACAAGGCATCACGCCGATCCGATCTCCCTTGTGCACCTAGGAACTCTACCCCAAGAAACCCCTTATTGTCCAGAAGAGGACAATATCCCTTATGTGCCAAGGTTCGTGCTCCTGGATACGCCAAGTCAACAGGGTGCCCCCTGTTGTTCACTTAGAGAACAACTTTAGAACAACCATTGTTCTTCAAGCCCGTTCGACAAGAAACGGTTCTCCTTCCCAAGAAATCCCGTCAGTGGTAATTTAATTACCCCTTTTTAACGTTCTTCAAGAGAACGATTGGTTACACCAATAACCTTTATTGTTCATCTAGAATATCTTTGATATCCTGTCTCAAGGATAGCTCGTACTTCCGAGCCCCACTTCGCTCTCACTCCTCGAAGTCAGTCCTTCCCCCTCGTTAAGGACAACTTCCCCGAAGAACCCCTTCTCCTGGATCGGAAATCGTTAGTTGGACCGAAGTTTCCTTCCCATCGCCTTCCTCTGGCACGACAACCTTATAATTATGTAAGCTAGGCATTACATTTACCTATTTAACTTTGTGTAAACGCAACTCTGTGCTTCAAACGGATTTTAGCCCACCATTTCCCTTCTTGTTTGTTTTTTTGTTTTAAATCCCTCCAAATCTTAATCCTCCGCTTAGTCAAATATTCCCATGACCTTTTTTGTTCCTCTTAAATCGTAAATCCGAAGTTTTGTCTAAATCAAAGCATGTTGAGTCGTCGCACCGAGTGATCGAGAGTTTGCTTTGCTTTCCCTTAGCATAGAGTATTAACCATACATTGTTTTATGGGCGCTATGCATTTAGATATACTTCTTAGAGATGTCAACCTGTTTTGTGCCTACCTCGACGTAGTTTTTGCTGTTATATAGCTCTATTTTAATACTGTCAGACCCCCCAGAAGTAAGCTATAAACATCATGGTTTTCTCCTCAGGTCTAAATGGCGAGTTCAACTCGGAAACAGTCTGAGCTGTTTTTGTTGGGACAGCCCCTTGAAGCCCTCAGCCAGATTCCCTTCCTAACAGTAGAAGATGTTTTGCAGTGACACTTTTGTCATAGATCGAACAGCAAGGACAATCGAAAAGCTGTCATAGACGAATTCGTCAACTTTGGGAACGTGCCCAAATTCCTGTTTTCCCGCTGTGATCAATTCTTACAAAACTGGAACCCTCTTCGGAAAGTACGAAGTCGGTAATAAGGCGAAAAACGTCAATCCAAGGCGACAAGGTCTTCGACGCCCTCCTCCAGGGTCATTTGTCGTCCATTTTCGACATCGCAGCCCCTACCACTTCTTCCTCCATGATCCACCTATACCTGGAAGACAAGAAATTCCTCAAAGACCAAAAGGGCCAGGCGAAAATGATCATGAGTACTCTTGACAAATAGAGCGTGGCAAAACAGTCTAGGAAACATGAGAGGTTGGCTGCTGAGAGAAGGGGAAAGGAGAAGGAGTTTGCGGAGACTTCGGAGAGGGAAGAGACGGTTGAATTGGCAAGCGGGAATATGACCACCCCTTTTTCATCAACTTCTTCGTCCGCCACCAGCTCTTTTTCTCGAAGAAGCACCGCTGCTTCTGCTTCTTCTCCGAAAATGCTCAAGACCACGAACAACCTTGCAGCAGCGGCTCACAAGGTCAAGTTAACCCCTCCCGGAGCCCACTACGTCTTCTCTGCCATCTCTCAAGACCAGGGAATGCTGAGTCCCTCCACCTCGCCCATTCGCCGACACCAGAAAGTGTTGCCGAAAGAGACAGCAGAAACATCCGTCAAGGATTATCAAAACCGAGTACAGGAGAACGACGAGGTTCTCATTCTTCTTTGGGACGAGAAACTCTTGCCCGGATCAGAAAGTCAAGGCCATGTCGATCGCTAAGCCATCGTTGTCACCGGTCCGTCCCTTGAATGAGACAAGCTCCTGGCTATCCCTGCCTTGCCATTTGCTACCGGAGAAGCAATGGCCAGCAAAGTTGAGGAGACCATCAGACACTGGACATTCGAATGCAGAGTTGGGTTTCTCTGGTTCGATTACACGGCTTCAAACACCGGCGTCCAAGCTGGCTGTTTCACACTCCTCGAACAGAAGTTGGGTCGTCCGTTTTGACTTGGCTTGCCGCCACCACGTTACGGAGCTCATCTTGGCCTCACCCTTTGAAACTACCTTCAGCAACACTACGTCCAGCACAGACGTTTAACTATTCAAACGGTTCCACAATAAGTAGCCCACTTTCATACTTGCCAATGCTACGCTCATCAATGACCCTCGGTTGCCTGACCAGGATCAATGGAAGAAGATGACCCTCAAGGCTCTTGCCAAGTCGGCCGAAACGACAAAAGACGATTATAAAGAGTTCGCGAAACTAACGGCAAAGGCCATCACCCGGGAGGTTCCCCCAACCTTCTGCAAACCAGGAGCTGACCACCACGCGAGATGGATGGCGAAGGCAATGTATACGCTCAAGATCACGATGTTCAAGAAAGAGTTTGAACTTACGCCAAGTGAACGGCATAGCCTCCAAGAAATGAGTGTGTTCATGATCCTAATATACGTCCGTGCTTGGTTCGAGGCTATTTTGGCAGCAGATACTCCTTTCAAAGATCCAACTCTCTTCCAGGATCTCCACATCTACAGAGACCTCAACACAAAGATTTTGGAGGCCAAGGTGAAGACCTTAAAGCAGCACTTGTGGTACTTAAGGACGGACCTCGTCGGCCTTGCCTTCTTCAGCGACAAAGTCACGATCGAGAAGAAGACCAAGATACGTGAGAAGCTGGCCATTTATAAGGACTTCGACAAGAACCGATGGACGAAAGCGCCCCAAAATCCTTCTTCGGTGACTTTGAGTCACCTTTTTACCAAGCAGTGACATTTTTCCTTCACGGCACTGAAGTGGATTTCTAGTTTCTCCAATCTCCAATCTCCAGGTGAAGAAGACCGTCCCCCATCTGGCAGTGACCAATGATAGAGCTGAACGAGCGATCAAACTGACCACTGATTATTCCTAAATCCTCACCAAGGAGGAGAGCAATCGAGAAGCTCTCCTGCAAGCTGTCGAGCGACACCGACGGTTGAACCTGAACCCTAACTGATCTTACAGAAGAATATACAATTCGTTTCAATCGTTATTTAAGCCATTTCCAGTTTTATTTTTTCAGGAAAGTCCACGAAATGTGCCATTTCTATCACTGTTCCTAAGTGTTCCTTGTATAGTATCCGAGTAATATTCTTCCCGTATACACTGCTGTATCCTAGAATGTTCATAGAATAGTTATTTACCTCACTTCAGAGCAAATAGTTTCGTTTCTGTGGCATTTATAGTTGAGGTGAATTAATAAGCTTGAAAATGAACACTTGTATGGTCTCGAAAAATCAACTACCCTGTGCGACCCATAAATCTTAAAAGATTCACATAAAACTTTTTGTGCTTTTTTCCCGTTATTCCTTATAATACTTCATCGGTGCCGTAAGAGATTTCCATCTTCTATTTTTTTACCCACCTTAATATATATATATATATATATATCTAATATATCTATATATAAATATATATATATATACATATATATATATATATATATATATATATATATATATATATATATATATATATATATATATATTTTATAGGTTTGCTTCTAAGAAGGCTTATTTTGAGGTTGAGGATAAATCCCAAAATGAGACATGTAAAATTTCTCATTTAATTAAGAACAACGTTTTGGGTATCTTACCCATCTTCTGGTCTATAAAAGAGATTTAGAAAAGGTTTAAATTACAAAAATTATAATGCACACAAAGTTTAAAAATAAATTATTTAGTTAATTGAAATTAGGGCAAATCGTTTGAAAACTATTGAAATTTAGATATGGATCAATTATGGGTACTTTAAATATGCATAAATATAACACTAGTTGATACAATTATTGGTTGACACAGATATTAGTCACTAAATGAAGCAGCAATAGTAATAAATTATTTAATAAAATGAAAATGTGAAAAAATCATTTGAAAACTTGACACTAAATATAAATGCTATAAATATGGATAAATATAAGAATATACTAATTGGGTCAATTAATTGGTACACAAAAATATTAGTCACTTTTAGTGGACGGTAAAAGCGGAGAGACTGAGGAAAGATTATAGAGGAAACCGATTAGAGATTGGTAAGTTGTGAAAATATTTTGAGTGGTTTATGAAATGAAAAGGGAAAAAGCAGTTGAATCAGAATTTAAACTGGGATTTAGTTGTTTTATAAATAATGATTCGAGAATGCGCAGGGAAGTGGAGTCCTTTGCATGTCCTATAATTTGAAAGTTTTTGTGGGAAATTTCTGTCTTACATTTAATTGAATGATCTCGAATGGGAGAAGTTTCTTTATTGGTTAAGGTGGAGCCAGTGCGAGAGCTAATACCAAGATGAGAACAGACCCTAGCCCTAAGTGAGCGAACAGTGCTGCCAATGTAGAGCCCCTGGTGGCACCTGGGGCAAATGAATTTAAACCTTTTCTAAATCTCTTTTATAGACCAGAAGATGGGTAAGATACCCGAAACGTTGTTCTTAATTAAATGAGAAATTTTACATGTCTCATTTTGGGATTTATCCTCAACCTCTATATATATATATATATATATATATATATATATATATATATATATATATATATATGTGTGTGTGTGTGTGTGTGTGTAACAAAGCCTACAGGGAAAATTAATACGAGGATTCGAAGTACTTTTGAACTTTATTTTGAGTTCTTTATCAAGGAATAATAAAACTATTGAAAATTTTAATATATATAAGGATGGTAGAGAGGAGAGAGGACGCTCACAAAAAAGCAAAAGCAAAAATCAATCAACAAAGTGAATTAATATGAAATGGAAAACATAGGAGGAGCAAAGATAAATACAAACTAAGATCATTAAATCATGTAAATTTCAAAGACTAAAGGTTGACAAGAGGATTTAAATACTCCCTAAGCAATTAGGGAGGGAGAAAACTGAGCGAGAGATTAACATCAGAGGTCAAAATTGAAAAACCAAGGTAGAATAGGTACAAATGTTCTAAGGACTTGACTCAACCGAAAATAAATAAACAGACATAAACATAAGGCTACATAGATGCCCCAAAATATAATATTAAATAGTTTATTAAGATTAATATAAATATTTAGTCTCAAATTAAAACTTTCAACAGGACATTGTGAATATAATTCAAAAAATAACCATTGAGTTTATATAAGCCAGGACTTAAATTAAAATTTGGAAATTTAGTAATAAAGGTCTATTTAATGATATATCATGAGATTGTATCGTTATTATGACAAATGATTCTCACAGAATTCCTTTCAATATTGTGATTAAGATATGACATATGAACATAAAATGAGCTGCTTTCTTCCCCGCCACGGACATTATATCTATGCTGAGAAATTTGTATTTTTTAAATATTTACCTGATTAGCCAAAGAAATATTTAGAGCAATCGATACATTTTACTCAATATACATTACCAATTGGAAAAGGGCGTTCTTGACTAATATCTTAGAGATAGTATTATTATAGTTAAATACTACCTAAATGCCTAGAGATCTTAAAATATGAGGGAGAGAAGCAAAGAATGGATTAAAAGGAAGTACAAGAGTATTCTTGTTATTAAAAGGCGCGCGAGGTTCAAAACGATAAAAAGACTTTTTAGCTAACTGAAGGCATTTATCAAGGAAATGAAGAGGATAGCAAAGTTTATGGCCGATGTAAAAAATTTTGGAAACTTCAGAGTCAACTAATTCAGGACTAACCACACGAAGTGCAACGAGAAACATTAAAATTAAAATTGATCTTTTGACTTTAATATAGTGAGAGGAGTAAAAGTAAATATAAGAAGAAGAATTAGTTGTTTTCCCATAGGTAGATAATTTAAAACCAGCAGGTGTGCGGTGTATTGAAAAAATCAAGGAGAGGAGTATTTCCATTTTGTTTTATTTCAAGGGTAGATTTGGTGCCAAAATAAAAAAACACCCGATTGTAACAGAACCTTTCTAAAACCAGGTATATATATATGTAAGAATATGAAGACCTATGTGATAGTTTCAAGTATCAAACATTATAATTTACGGACGTTTGGGGTTATTAAAAACAACCAGCTTCAGTGAATTACCATCTAATAGGAATACAAGGAAGTTGAAAGTATTACCATAATATAAATTTTCAAAGCAGGACAAACAGTTAGGAATCAGTTACAATTTAAATAAATGAATATATGAAAAATATAACTTAAATATAATTAAATTACAAGAGTTAAACATGCTTACAAAAAAAATCAATAAATATTAGTGACTAAGAAAGGCAATTGTAAAACTTTCTTAAAAGAGCAGATGAGTAAATGATAATAAAAATGAATATGAAACTAGGATATATTTTTCAATGTAAAAATCATTTGAATCAGAGGTGGGAAAAAATTATTTCTCTAAAATTTTAAGATAAAGACAAAAAGAATCAAGAACGAAACCAAAAAGAGTGGCAATCAGGGAAACATCAGTTAATATAGGAATACATCAAAATATCAAAATCATAAGTCAAAATCAGTTAAATTACAATGTAGAAAGATGATTCAAAGCGATCAATAAATATGAGTTTGACAAGGATAGGCAAATGTAAAAAATTAATTAAGTAATAACGGAGTAACTAATAAGAATAATAACCCTGAAACTAAAGAAAAATCTAAATGCAAAATCATATTATTTCAAAGGGCGGCCAAAAAAGTTTAAATTTCAAAATAATGACATAAAGAATCAAAAAACGAAACCAGAGATTTTCGAAAGAACCTGACCTTATTTCGTTGGACCTGATAAGAAAACTGATTATTATTTAGTGAACAAGCCAAAGGGAAAGATACTTTGAGGGATTTAGTTGTTTGTTTGTCTATTTGTTTATAGAGTAAATAATTTGATGGAAGATGAGTAATAATTATTTCCTGGATTTATTTGTTTAATGAATTTAGATTCGAGAAATTTTAATTTAATAGAAGAGGAAGCGCAAGTTAATAAACCAAAAAAAAAACAGGTTAAACGAATAGTTATCATTTTGTTAGTTTTGTCATATCGAAGAAAATTTAGATTTAGAAATTGCAATGTTAGTTCTATCCCATAGTCCCAAGTGCTTAGAAATCCTACATTTTAACTGTAGAATGGTTTGGCCCACATAGCGAATATGGTAGGTCACGCACGTAAGTGTATAGACACTATATGATCGTTAACAAAATCGGAGTTATTTTTTGTAGTGAAAATATGAATTCATAGAACGAGAATTAAAATTAATAGGAAAGAACTAACATTGAGAAAATTGCTTATTAAAAATGGAAATTTTTGGCTCTTAATAAGAGTTCTATGACTCTTAAAGTCGTTGAAAAGGCGACGGCAGCGCTCCCGATCTTGTTTACGTGCAGAGTCGTTGAATAGAGGTGTTCCCACCCTAACCTAAAGCTATTACCTCCCTCCTCCTTTTCTCACATTGAACAAATTTTGGTGCCTTATCTTAGATTTATTCTAGGAAAAGTGCATAACTTAAAATGAGGATTCTCGAGGCGCTTATTCTTGAATTGAATTAATTTAGGTCCCTCAACATAAATTGATTCAAGGCCAGGGGCTTATTCTTTAAAATAGGTTGCTTGAGGTGCTTATTTTTTGATTGTTTGTTTGTCTATTTGCCTATAGAGTAAACAATTTGAGGGAACATGAGTAATAATTATGCCCTGGATTTATTTTTTTAATGAATATAGATTCGAGAAATATTTATTCAAGATAAGTGAAAGCGTAAGTAAATAAACAAAAATAAATCAGGATTAAACGGATAGTTATGATTTTGTAAGTTTTGTACTATCGAAGAGAATTCAGTAAGATTTTCCTGGATGCAACGGCAACTGGTATAGTAACAACTGCTACGATGATCAAAATTAGGATGTGATCACTGGGTGTCAGGGGTACAGGTTAGACTAGCTAGTAGAATGGGAAGTTGGGATTCCTGAAAAACACATCCGTCTTGGTGGCTGACCCTGTTTATAAGAATGTATTGAAGTCCGTCCCAATACATTCAACAATTTTCCTTTTTAGCAAGAATTCGAGATTCCTGCATCTAGTGTCAGCCCTTGTGTAGCCTGCTATCCTGTTCATGCCGTCCAAGTCCCCAGCAAATAGTAATAGGTTTTCTTTCTTGAATAGAGTGACCATGTGATGGATGAGCAAATAAAGACTGCCGGTAGGTTGTTATCCCACGCCCATCTTAATATCCCCTAGAAAGCACCTCAGAATTATCAACAGAATCAATGCATTCATTGGTTTCCTTGGTTTGAACTGCCGATCTTTCTTGACTGCTATTATAGCCCTGCCAAATCCCTCTCCTGTAATGTTCTTTTTTAAGAACGTTGTATCCCCAAATTTTCAGCTTGTCGTCGTTACTGATACTAATTCGGTACAGTTGAAGAATGTCGGGTCCGGTTCTTATATATTGCATAGCTAGTGCTAGTGCAACTGCCAACCTTGCATAATATGTGCTGGAATAGTATGTCAATATCTAGCAACCATTTTGTTTCGGCGCTCGGACTGCCTGAACGAAGTTTCTTGTAGGGGTGGCTTGTAGAGATTGACAGAGCCATCGTACAGCTTGATCTTCCTTTCTATCAAAGCTGCCTTGACTGACTCCTCGTGCAGGGCGGATCCGAAGAACCACTTGAGATGTCTGCTTCGCACTTGTGGAGCAAAATCCTCATGAAAGAGATTTTGATTGGCCTGTATGTGTGTTTAGTACGATGTGATGTTTATTTCCTTGCCATCGTACATGTAGTTTTTTAGTTCTTCCGTTCACCGAGAGTTCTCTGTGGTGGTGGTTTCCTCCTGCTGTTTTGATGATTCGTCCTCATTAATTTTCAGTCATTTGGGTAAGGTGAGTAGTATTGTAGGGTGGAGTCCGAGTCTACACGCACGCAAACACTCATGAGCACATTCGAACTTGTACACACACACACATACATGATTTAGCACCCCGAGGCTCCCCCCTCTCCCCTCATTTGTTTATCGCCAAAATATATCCAATCCCGTACCCCTCCTTCCCCCGCCCCTAGACAGTGATATATTTTGGAGGGAATGAGAGTCTACACACACCCATGATCACATTAAACACGTACACACACATGACCTTGTGCCCCGAGTCTCTACCTTTATAGTTTGTCAGGAAAATGTTGCCGACCCCGTCCTCCCCCCTTTCCTGAGTCAGTGATATTTTTTCCAAGAAATCAGAGTGTTGTACACACACTCACGAGTAAATTCTACCACGTACACAAACACATGACCTTTCATCCCCAGTCTATTCCCCCCCGGTCTTATTGGTTTGTCGCCATAATATTCCCAGCCTCATCACCCTTCCCCTTCATAGGTGGTTGACCGTTTTTGCTCATTTATTCCACGTTTAGTAAATATTTAAAAATAATTAGAAGTTTAATGAGGCGATGAGATGGTTTTTGGTATTCAAACATTTTAGTGACCTTATTTTCGAGCAACAGTTACTGTCATCTGCGACACATTCGACATTAGTAAATATCGGAAGATTATTCAAAGATGAAAAAATCAAAAGTGAAAATACCTGAAAAATAGTTTTTAGGGGCTTGGCTAGGCAAGGAGATAACCCTCACATAACCCTTATACCATTATTGGTTTCTCACCAAAATGCCTCCTACCCATGCCCCCCCTTCCTCATTTATCATTCTATTTCGTTGCTTTGCTGGTAAGAAGACGCCTTTTCCTCTTTGTTCAGTTGGTCGAACTTAAAGTTTTTAAGTAAACATAAGAATATGGAGCCATTAACAGAAGATGAATGGAGTTCATGTGGTGAGATCTGTGATTTTCTCTAACATTCCACCATTTCACACTTTGCAGCTTCGTTAAAAAGACATTTTCTTTTGTGTAACATGTTTTAAAAAAATTTAAGCTTATTATAATGATTTATTTTACATTTAAATTCAAATATGCATACATCTTATACAGATTAATAAATCTAAAAAAACATTCAATTCATACTAACCAGATTCCATAATTTCATATAATATATACAATTTAGTAGATATGCTACACAATTATACATTTTCCAACTAACAGTTAATATTTATTGAGTGTACAATATCAATTTTCTTTAAACTCTACAACAAGTATTCCTTACAAAATTTCTTCGTTTCTTTGATCATTGTAAGAATCAAATTATACAATAAAGCTCGATTTGATTTGCCGATTGTCAACTGCTGAATAAAATAGACACAAAACAAGCCGTAAGAGTCTAAAAAGGAACACGATAATAAATTTATACATTTTTACTTATTTTTACGAATATAAACATCGTTCTGGAACTCTAGACATAGGCTATCAAAATAATACACAAAATTTTGTCAAAAAACAAAGCTATCAAATGCGACCCAGAAGGATAACTGCTATCTAGATTAATGTTATAAGCTGTTGGCAGTATTAAAGGTAGAAATTGCTGAGTGTCTCTTGCAAAACAGCCTTTTAAATCTAGTTTGTAATTTTATTTTGTTACAATAGTTCTTTTAATTCTATTGCATTCATTTTATTAAGAATAAACTAGTACGTCTCTAGACTTATCTATCTCAATAACTGACTGAAACGCTACATATATAACAAGGGAGACCGGGTCAATCAATGGAGATTTAAACTGTAACTGTATTAATAATTTGGCCTAATGTGTAGGATTGGAGCAATCACCAAGACAAATAGTAGTATTGTCTTGATTTAGGTTAATACAATAAATATTTTTACTTTTAAAAATTGTTTATACTCTGCCAACCTCAAATACAACATATTCCTTTATATAACGAGAAAAAAGCGCATGAAGGAACTGGATGTACATCGTCCGAATACTCTAATTCAAATGCTCTTTCAACTTCATTCCCATTTATATAGATAGTGATGTGATTTATATTAGAAATTTAAAGTCAGAAGGTGATGTATTGTAGCTACCAAAAAATGGCAAATGGTCAACCATACCAATCGCCATCCACATTGATATTCTCCCCATGAAGATATTATTCACAATCTTCATTGATATTCCACTTACAATTGTAAAATTTCGCATACGAACTTGTGTAATAGGGTACTTAGCGTTTGATGTAAGGAACATATTTTCCTTCTCTAGATGAGTTGAGGCAGACTTTTCTCATGGAAAGGAAACTCTATAATAATTCTATTTTAGCTTCTAAATAGTGTAAGTGAAAGACCTTCATCAAAATTCATTAGTTTTTTGTTCGATCTGCTATATTTGTATTCTATACTTTCTTTACTAGGATTAATATCCTGTAGGGGAAAGAAATGTAGAATCTTCTTCTTCAGGATAGTTCAAGAGAGTCTCTAAATATACACGATAGGATTAATTATTTCCAATGGAATTTAGAGATTTTCATTTAAATAAATATTTACATTGCCGAACAAAGTGTGAAGAATATTATTTTCCGGAAAAATATTCTTCCCACTTTTAAGTTCACTCCCGCTTCCCTCAACAATTCTTGTTTTATTATAAAGATCAACCTCACTCGGGTCTATATAATACTGTCCGCTACCAGATATATTATATTCAACCGGGTTGAGATCTGATGAGATATTGCTAAGTGGAGAGTAACTTTAATAATTGCTCTCAACGATGGAAGTTCGGGTTGGTGGAACGGTAAACAAATCGAATTCTCTCTTCGAACAGATTTAACTTGTTAGATGAAGAACATTCATTTTTACACGTGGATGATTTACAGCCGATAATAACTTTATGAGAACATCTATAAATGTTTGCTTGTTTATATTATGAGAAAAAAACATCCCATCCATTTCATCATCTATTTTCAACATTTTCCTCTTCTTCAACTTCTTATCCATTTTCGCTTATATATTACCTTCATTTTTCTGGATTTCCTCTCATTATCACTTTTAGATTTTAACTTTATTCTAATATATCGTCTAATATTTTTAGTAATATCATTTTTCTTCATTTCTAGCTAATCTTTCAAAGCTTGCTTTGCGGTCCTTCCAGAGATAATATCCTGAACGGTAGCAAAACCGACGGAAATAGCCTTTCCTAGATAGCGAGTACCACTATTTAGATAGGGCGCCGCATTTCAGAAAGGGATCCAAAACCATTTCCTCTCTAAGCTCCTAATCCTTTACACACCGGTGGGCTATTCAACATTTTTTAATTATTTTTAATGTCTTATCCTAATCTGTAGCTTTATTATCAAATGACCAAGAAAGAATGGAAAATTTTCACCTTCAACCGTTCTTATGTAAATGTAAATTGATCTCAAGTCCCCAGAGCTTAAATTCAGATAGTTTGGATTATCATAAGTTATAGTGAATGAACCAACATTGGAAGGAAAGTGAATAATTCCTATCAGCCTCGACTGTGTCCCGCCTACTAACTGATAGAGTACAAGGTTAGAGTAAATGTAACATGATATCTGATGAGATATAAGAGGAGAAAAATCTAGATTAAACGCAATACAATGATTTAATTTGGCGATATAATCTCTAATAGATCCTTTCATTATACGGGAAAAGTGAGCATTAAAACATATTCAGTAGAAATTTTCCGTTGCGTTTTGTGAGATTGAAGCAGTAAATCTTGAGATGATAATTTCTGTCTCATTTTCAGATTCATTTTCTCTAAGAGTGCTTTTTCATTTTTATAATATCCGGTTTCTATCCATATTTTATCCTTAGCATAGTTAACTCCTTTTCTTTTGGTTTCCTTTCCTCTTGGAAATATAGTATTCGATGCATAATTATTTAATTTTTGTCATTTTCCGATAGACTGTAAATGCATATGTAGGCTTAGTAATATTATTGATATTTCCTCTAAATTGAAAAAAACAAAACCCTACCTCATACTCACTGTGGTCTCTTATATTGTAATTGTGCAATTCAATTGTATAGTCAGATATGATATTTTAAGTGTAAACGTCTAGGGAGGATGGGGAAGGAAGGGTGACATAAAAACTCTCTGACTTCATCTTCACAACTGATAAAAAACTTCCTTAGCTCCTACTTTATATAATTTCACGAATGCATGTGCTCAAGATTGGTGGCTGACAACACATATCTTGACGCATGAGTTAAACAATTTGGGGAACTTCGCCATTTTACTAAATATCGCCTGATTTTTCCATGTCCTTTCGCTATAACTATCCCCTCCACTATATATTTTTTACGGGAGTCAAACTCTACTTTCCCTAGTTTTTCTTCATAAACTCAACCTTCAATATGTTCTCCATTTAAATCTTCACTACATATAATACACGTCTAATATATCTGAAATTTTATATATCTTGTAGATTTTCTCACTTCACCCTTCAACATATCTAGAATATACGTCAATTACAAAGAGTATGTAACGTACACCATGATTGAAAGCATTAAACTTTGAATATCACAATTATGGAGCAGACAAATCTCGTTTGAACCTTGTACCTTTATCTGTTTTGTCTTGAATCTTTTTCGCATGTGGTTGTGTAGTGTTTTGCTATCCAAACCTGAGAAAAACTTTCCACATGAGATCTTGTAGCAATCTTTTTTACTCAATATCTGATTCGTTTACACTCTTATATAACTATTCATTAAAAGACATCTTAATTTAAAATCCCATTTTGTTTTACATCTAGGTTAAAATACATAACTTCAATTAGAATTTCGTGGAGGTCCACAACCTTCTTACTTTGTACACATTTACTGGTTCTCTGCATCACAAAAGCTGGGTTAATCCGGTCAGGAAAACGGTATTCGATATACAACGGATAAAAATTTCTTAATGTGTATTTTTAATCCCACTTTATATTTTTGAAATTTAATATCATAAGGTTTGTTATATGATCTAGAAATTGTTAAGCATATTTTTTAAGGAATCGAGCTCTAATAAAATATCTTATTATCTGGGTGAGCTTAAACTTTCTTCTTGCAAGTCTTGATAACACTCCATCCTCTGGACTTCCATGATGAGACTGATTGCTAGATAGATATTCTATTAAATTTTCTTTACACGTAATGGTGACATAGTCGTAAAAATCCCTGAGGTCAAATACTTTTGAAAGTTTGATAGTTCTCCCTATCTTGTTGAGAAAACAATGGAACTCATCAAACCACACAATTTTTTATATATTCAGCTTCTGTGGTGGTAGATTAAGGTTTTCGGCATTCATAGAGTGCATCGTCGAATGCAGAATAACAAGCATCAACCGCATTCTGTAAATAATTCTTCTGAAGAAAAGTTGATGAAACTCGTCTTCAAGTTTTAGAAAAGTATCGACTTCGTAATCATTGTACAGCGCGTTATTAAATCGTGAAGAAATGAACACTTGATTCCTTTTCCAGTACATAGCGAAATGTATACTTGAAAATTGATTGCTTGTATTTGCTCCCACTACACACTTTAGCTGTTTTAAACCATATTCCTTCACTAGTCGATCTACATAGGGCAAATTCTTTAGCTTTAACCTGTGTCTTGCCTCAAACACAAGCCAAAACTCATCCTCACAAAGAAATAGTTTATCGTTATAGCGAGTTCTTTCGTAAGTATTTTCAAAAATCAATCTAACATAATCAGATTTTGTTCTAGTAATCTTCAAATGGCTGAATATATTAATTTTATATTCTTGTTCTATAATTTGTTTCACCTGGAATCCAGACATAGCCTCTTACGCGTGAGTATCTGAGTGAATCTGGACAGCCATTGGGAGAGGGTCGGATTGGATAGGGCTTCTTTGACGCAGTTTGAATAGTCATGTAATATTTCCTTTTAGCATATAAGTGGAGTTATCACTTAACATTTTTACAATCATTAAATTGGTCCGTCTAGTTACCATTTTTCCTCGGTAAAATTTATTAATAATTTAACCAGTTCCCTTGTTTTTGCTGTTAACGATAAAGAGAAGTACGACGTGTATTAGCTTTATGTAGAGGAAATTGATGCTTGAGTAATATTTTCTAACTCTTTAAGACGTTGCGAGTTTTTTATAATAGATGTAGGGAAGTTCGAAGATATTAATTTTACTTTTACTTCCTCCCAGAAGGTGAATGGTGATCTTTTCCACGATTTAGCTAAATCATTGAGTAGGTCGATAATGTTAGATAGTAGAAGTCTTTTACCTCAAATGAATTCCTGTGCATCTTTTAGTGTATGATAAATTAATCTACCTCTTTTACGAAAACCAGGCTCTAATGTTCCCAGCACTTTATCTATATAATCGTTTTGTACTGTTTTAGATAGAGTTCCAACGTGTTCTGGTAGAGGATAACACGTCTATCTGCTGGAATGTGTGAATTATTTAGTATAGTAGTCAACTCTTTCTCCAAAGATAAAAGTATTTCCTGTGGTGGGATTAAGTTTGAGGGTAAATCTTTCTCTCTTTTTTTCGCGATCGACAATAATTTTTTTCATCATAGAAGGTTGGAGAGGATAAGGTGATAGTACAGAGAATAAGATTGGTAGAAACGATCCTCTACGCTGATTCTTTAGACGTATATCAGCTGGTTTCCAAGATAACATACGTATAAACCGTTTGAATCGTGATATCTTTGGTTTTTGTCGGAACATTACCTTTTATTAAATTAAGACACATTTCACATACCTATTTGACAAAATCATTATCTATGCTTCTGAAATATTGATTTTTTTCAACTTTTTAGAGAGGGTAGGGAAGTATGGAATAGATATGCTTATCTTTTCATTCAATGCATCATTCTAAAAGATATACGCTTTCGACTTCCTTTGGAATTATTCCTCTCCGTAATATAAATCATACAGTGTTTCTCGGACTGATGTAGCAGAGCAAATAACCATAGGGTTTTGAGTCAGTTTCTTTATATATCTTCATGAAGCTGTTCCGTTCCCCAGGCATTATTTGTCTATGAAATATACTAAGCTACTAAGAATATGGAGATATCCGTATAGAGCGAGGTCACTGTAAATATCTCTGATATATTTTCATTTATCTTCTGCATTAAGTCATCCAAAATAAGGAATGTATGACTTCTTCCATCCAAAGATGACACATTAGTTAATTTTTGAATTTTTTATATTTTTTCTGAAATACAGTGTAGCACCAGATCATTCTACCAACGTGTTAAATAAACATCTTATCTCTATTATGGAGTATACGAAATAGGAAGAGGGTATTTCCGCTAAACGTCGGTCCAATGATGGATAAAGTACAAGATGAAAAAATATTTAAAATTTTCACGCTTCCTTCACTCATGCTTTTCTTTTGCATAATGAATGAGCCAACCTATTTCAGATAACTATATAAAAAAAATTCTCTAATTTTTAGATCATGAAAACGATGTTTACTCCTGCCAAAGGAAAGCGGTTCTATCCTCTTCCTCTTTACCCAACCTCTCATCGCCGGAAGGTGTCGTCGGTGGAACTTTACATACAGGTAATTTTGCTCCAACTAGTGTGCCTAATGAAGACGACGACGAGGTCTATGATAATGATGGGAAAGATAAAGCTTTCCTTCGACAAAGAATACCTTACGTTCTGATCATTACTTACGATGTCATTACACTGAGCTCCGACCTTGAAGATTTAGAACTCGGAATAGAAGGTGAACGTTCAAACATAGAAGATAGGCTATGTAACAACACGATTCTTTTTTCGGATGTAGAAGTGAATGAACCGTGAAGAACTCCGTGCCATGTCTCATACGCAAGAGTATCCTTTACAGCAAAGTGAAAATCATTCTCGTGTAAAAATTATACCCCTAAGAGAAAACAGACATGGAAACCTTCTTAGCATTTTATACCGTGTAATCAGTGAAAAATCAAAAAAAGCTGGTCTTGATGGATTGGTGGGTGAGCTTTTACGGCCAATATTGTATCTTGAATTGCTTCAGGAGGGCGATTATCGTGTAAATATAAGTTTTGAAATTGAAAATGAAACCAATGATACGATATATTTACACATTCTATTCGTTCAACTGCGAGAATCGAAACTATTTGTTTATATCATGGGGTGATTTGAGACAGCATTCCAGTCTGCGGATACATTTGAGTTTGGAATCTAGAATCTCGTAGTTCGTATTTATAGAATTCCTGCAGGGCATGCTGTAATACTATTTAATGTCAGATTTAATCTACATAAGATATATAGAGGTCATATAAATTCTACAGGCTGCGCATTTGTTCATCAATCATCGCGAAAAAAATGAAGGAGAATGATCGTGCAAAATCCTTAGCTAGTGAAAGGGACCCTACCCCATCCTCGAGGCTAGAGGACCTGTGGATTAACACATCCATACTCCGGCGGGGAGCGAAGGTTTAACACGTGAATTATTTATATATATATATTATATCATCAATATTGCTAATTATGATTTTTGGGGGGTCAACTAAATTTTTAAGTTTTTTTTTGTCCCATATTTATGTCTCCATTTAATTGTATCCTTTTTGGGGCGTTCCACTGAAATGTCGCCAATGTTCTCCTGTGATTTTTCTTTTGTTAAAAATTGTATTAGTTAAATTCTCTATAATCGACCTGTTTAAGGCTTATGCCCGTAAATTCCCCGCTGAGCTCAGATTTACGTTTTTTTTGTGTGTACACATGTCGTAGCAGGTCAGAATTTTCCTAGATCTTTAATAATTCTAGTTTGACGGGTTGGGATGATCCTTTCCTAGTTGGGGGGTCAACTAAATTTTTAAGTTTTTTTTTGTCCCATATTTATGTCTCCATTTAATTGTATCCTTTTTGGGGCGTTCCACTGAAATGTCGCCAATGTTCTCCTGTGATTTTTCTTTTGTTAAAAATTGTATTAGTTAAATTCTCTATAATCGACCTGTTTAAGGCTTATGCCCGTAAATTCCCCGCTGAGCTCAGATTTACGTTTTTTTTGTGTGTACACATGTCGTAGCAGGTCAGAATTTTCCTAGATCTTTAATAATTCTAGTTTGACGGGTTGGGATGATCCTTTCCTACGCAACTGCTCTGTAAAGCATAATCTTTCGGTTGGTAGATGTGTGAGGGAATCCCCACGTGGAAGATCTTTAGCAGAAAGGAACTTCCATGTGCAGCAGAAGGCCTGGCAAGGCCTAAAGTGGTAAGCCTACCCCCCTTCCCCTTCCAAAAGTGGTAGCCTCGAATCGAGTCCCCCACGATTCACCTTTATGCGGGCTAAAATAGCTCTGCAAGAAGATTCGAGGCCCATCGACAGTAGAGCTGTTTTCCGCTAACCCCCAACTCTGGAGAGAGCCTCAGACATAAATAACGCTCGACTCCCCGGAAGAGACACAGAGTTGAAAAGTCTTGTCCAGAACCCAGAAGATTTCCCCATGGTTCCAAGTCAAGTGCTAGCAACAAAGCAAAGTGACAGCTGGACTATTTTGTGTATTTGGAATTAGCCCCAGCCAGCAGGTAATTCCACTGAACGATCGCATGAGTGATTTTCTCGACTTCTTTCATCAACTCCTGTCGAAGCCTTCCTCATTTCGGGTAGCCAAAATACTCTCCCCTGAACCGGAAGTTACTCCCCCCCCTTGCTTTTGGTGAACCGTCTTCACTACAACCTCCCGCGTTGAAGTCCGAGTGGCCTCACCTCAAGTGCAGAAGACATCCGTAAGCCAATCCCTTTCCCCCTTTTAGTAACCCAATTGAGTTAATCCATCCCCATTTGAATAGTCTCCTCCTGGAATACCTTAAGTTCTAACTTCATAGCCTGATTTATAACTACAATTCTCCCTTTTATTTATTGATGTGATTTTGCCCGTTAATTCTCTGAGGTAATTTTACCCATCAATTCTCTCATTATTTTTGTGTAAATAAAACTATATTTTTGTACATGTCTCTTTAAATAACCTTGAGCTTTGCCATTGTCCATAATTTCTCTGACCTCGTTGCACTCTCTCGCTACTCAGCCCGTCTAAACTCGTGGTTTTCCGTCCCTTTTGGCGGTTCGCTTTCAAGTTATTGGTGCCTCCCTGATAGACATAATATGATATTGATATAATGTAATGTCATACCACGAAAGTCACTGTAGTTCAATTCTCCTTGATAGAACATGATCAGAGATGCAGGATCCTCATATTTACGGCTACAGGGCGATGAACGTAAATTCAAATTACTCCCTCGACCAACTTACCCTGAAAAAACATCCCCACTCCTATTCATTGGTCTTGAAGGTGAAACTTGCCATCCAATTCGAAACATTAGTGATACATATGCTAAAAAAAGATAATAACTTTCAATCACGGTATGTATTTTTCCTGCTATAGGTCCCATGACAACGTAACAGCCCATTTAAAAGATTGTTAAGGGGTGTGCAGTCAGTGCCTTGGGCATTGTGATAGCCAAATAATCAAGGGATTTTATGTAATGAGTGCAATCCATCATTCTACAACCAATCGTGTTTTAACATGCACAAGAAGCTTCATACTTGTAATAAAATCGGTATATGTCGTAGATGTATTCATAAAATCATGCAGAATGAAAACTAGACGAGACAAAATGAGTGTGAGAACTTGTTCTGTTCTAAATGTTACACATACAATACAGCGGTTGGAGCAAAGCATACGTGCTGGATGAAGAGGTGTAAAAAGTTGATGGTCAAGACATGGAATAGCGTGGATTATTACATAAAAAACTATAAAAAGTGGGATCATTTATACTCTTTCCTTATCTATTGGTTATGCAGAAAATCTGTGCCCTCAGTTTTGATAATAAGGATGAAACATATGAAAAATATAAGAACTGTAGTCCACGCACAAGTATTTTTGAAAGAGATGGTGAAAAGTCCCTTTGTAAACCCTTTATAGGAGAGTTAATATGAATAGAAGGATCGAGAGAAAGTGTGAAAACATATGTGATGGCATATAACAATGCCAAATTTGATGGTCAACTCATCTATGACGAGCTGCTTCAATATTTTTATCCTAATCCCTTTAATTCGAATCAAATGAAATCAGGACAAAAAATCTTTAAGAAAAAGCTCATACAAGAAATAATATTTAAGGATACATTCCTATTCATGCCCTCATCACTAAAAAAACTACACAAAACAATGGGAATCCCCGAAATGGCAAAATGTTATTTTCCTTACGGTTTTCTTTCAGAGGAAACCTTGAAATTTATTGGTCCTGTTCCTGAAAAAAGGTATTTTAGCTATGAAAAAATGAACAATAAGCAAAAAGTCTATTTTGACTCTAATTTCTACCCAAATTTCCTGGAAGAAGAATATATTATTCGTACAGAGTGTATTAAGTTTTGTTAAAGATGTTTTTATCCTTCGCCTGTGTTTTAGAAAGTTTAGATGTTCCCCAATCAGAAGATTTTATATTAACCCTATGTAGTCTTGCATCACAATAGCTTCATTGTGTTACAAGGTGTATAAAGATGTCTTCTTAGCAAAAAATTTAATTGCTACTATCGACAGGAAGAAATCCAAAATTATTTATTATAAGGCTATTCGTTGGCTTATGTTTGAATAATATCCCGAATTTCCATTCAGGAAACGATAGTGAACGAAGCATTTCTGTTGGTGGAAGAGTATTTTGCCCTGACGAGTTTTCACCTTCAGGAGGAGAAATCGTGTCTCTTTTTCATGGATGCAATTGGCATGGGTGTCAGAAAGAGGACTGTAGTCTAGAACCAGATGTTCCCATTGGTGAAACAGATGCTCATATTGGTGGGAGTAGCGGTAAAATGACCTCTACTACCACAAAATAGAGAGTGATAGAATTCTCGGTAGCAAATACAAGGTTATCATTCTCTGGGAGTATGAATTGGAAACTATGATGCAAACGAATCGAAAACGACGTGAGTCAGTTAATAGAATCTCCTCCGATGTAGCGAATGGTGTATTAAATGTGGGAAGTGCACATTTTGATGGCAAATGTAATCCATTTCTATTATAATACCTACTAACCAAAGGTGTGAAAATCCATTACGTCGAGTTTTGCTCCTCATATTCGTACTGCATGAAAAACAATCAATATCCTGTAGGATCTTCACCTCAACGTTGCGTATCTGTGCGAGAAATTCCGTCTATTCAAGAATTCACCGAGGGTGTGAATGAGACATATTTCGGCATCGTGAAAGTTGATGTTCTCCCTCACACTCTGCAATGATTCTGAAAAAACGTAAGATTTGCGGAGTGTACACAACTTCGAAAATGCAACTTAACCTGGAGAAGATGTATAAGATCAAGAAAAGAGGGTTGTGTAGTTTGCAGAGTATATAAAAACCTTTCTAGAAGAAAAAATTGAAGCTTTTGGATTTCCGCCAGGAGTGGATGGATAGAAAAAGAAAATGGAATATGTGACGAAGGTGAATCAGGCAGAGGAGATAAATATACCAATAGACAACATCGAAAGGAATCCTGGAAAGTGTTTAAGAGCAAAGCTCTGTCAAAACAGGTTAGGATTTCTCCTGCGATTAATTTTTTTCTGCATTGATATATTACATTGAAAATGTAATTTTTATAAATAGTAACACATTGTACAACGAATATGAAGCCAATATCTATTTAAACTTGAATGTGAGGATAATAATTATACAAAGAAACAGACCATGAAACCTGATCATATTTTCTTCCTCTACAGTCTCTGGGGAAAGTTCGCGCAGAAGATTCACGCTATGAAAACGGTCATCCGTGGTTCGGACCATAATGAAATTGCCCTGATCCAAAATGCTGACTACATTATAAACTCTTTGGATGCAGTTAGCAATGCATACATAGCGAAAGTAGAGAATGCTGAATATGCAAAGCTGAATCCGACGTTACGAATTGCAGCATCCACAACCGCCTATTATATGAAGAATATAAAAACCTAAAATACTATGAAGTGCCCTGTTGGAGCCGATGATGATAGAGAGAATGCTGATATTCATACGAGTATCCCTGTACCATTTATGGGATTCAGAGCCGAGGAACAAGGTAGAGTGAAAGAGGTGAGAGGGCAAAAGGTTTTGAGAAAGACGTTTCTTAAACAAGTTGAACTTCCAGGGACTTATCGAACCATACCCATCCGTTTCCACCCGATCTTACATTACATTTTAACAAAAAGTTACTATACATTAAAACCCTGTCAGCTATTATGAACTCTTTATATATATATAATTATTTTTAATAAATTATAATACTCTCTGATTAATATGAAACCATAAAGATTATATAATCCTACCAATGTTTTAATTTGTTCATCACAGAACGTATCACATACTCTTGATCTTGTCGTAAACGAGTTGAACTCTCAGGGAGTTAGTGAACAATACCTTTCGGTTTCAAGGTGATCTTACATCACATGTAAAAATAAGTTACTATACATTGAATTCCTTTCAGATATTATGAACTCTTTATGTATATAATATTTTTTAGCATTTATAATATTCTCCGCTTAATCTAAGTAAAGTAAAATTCCTGTTTGATTTCGTCATCGGTCCTTTTGTCAACCTAGTGGTCGATCCGCCTACATACGCTAGCCTCCCTTGCGTTTAGAGCTAGTGATGGCTTGAGCCTCCGCTATATGTTTCTCAGCTCATTGATGACTGTAGTTGAGGTAAGTTTCACCAGATTCGCCTGCGTGTGGCAGATCCCGGTGTACCCCCTGGTGACCTCCTAAATCTTTTGATCCCACCCTTTAGTTTCCAGAGAAACGTCTCAAACACTTTGCTTTGCTAGGGTTTTTATTCCTGTGGAGCTCCAGTGGGACCCGAAGTTCCAGCGACTCCTCTTCCCCGTTCATGGCTGGGTCACTTCTCATTGGATGGTAGGGAGTAAACGCTCCACTTTCTCCTAAAGCTCTTTTTGCCCCACATAAGAGCTAGAAACGGGAGGAAGCTACAATTAGTCTATCTCTGCATGTTTAATGCCTGTCAAGGTCTCAAGAAACAGGAGGTATCTCTAATCAGTCCGACGACCTTTATAACAGGCTTCATGGGGTCGGGCTAACTGAGACCTCGGGTTCCGGCCGCTACTTCTTCCCCAAGCCAGACAGAAACAGGAAAAAATTCCATTAATTCTGTCTTAGCTTGTTTTCACCTTTTTCACGAGTGAGAGAAACAGGAGAAATCTATAATCACTCTGCCAAGGACTTTTGATCTCTTTCAGCTAGATTTCAGCTCCATTTGGCGCTGGTATGCCTCTGGTAGCTCTTCCGGGCTTTCAGCTTGTTCTGGTGGGCAAGACTTTTTGAGATTTAGATAGGCGTCTCTGGGCACCCCGTTGGGGGGTGTTAGAGGAGCTTGTGGTTGAGGCTTTATCGTTGGATATAGATATGAGTATCGAGAATGTCGCAGAGATAAATATTCTTTCGCGGTTTGTAGTTCTCTTGATCTTTGCCTTGCCTCCTTTACAAGGTTAAGGATTCTCTTCGTCGATAAGTCAAATCAAGCTAAAAATGTTCAACATCAGATCAGCCGCCATTTCTCTAAATAAGTTGGATTGATGTGCCTATTCTTAAATTGACCATATTTATGTGCTTTCTTAAATAAAATCCAGGATAAGTTCCTATTTTTGTAATGAGGTTGGCGAAGTGCCTACTCTTAAATTGAAAGAGCTTAGGTGCCTTATCTTAAATTAACTCCAGACCAGGTGCTTATACTTGAAATGACGTTTCTTGAGGTGCCTATCTCTATTTGGATGATTTTAGGTTCTTTAGCTGAAATTGATACGGGCCCAGTTGCTTATTCATTAAATGAGGTTGGTTGTGGTCCCTTGTCTAGAATTTGGGAAATTTAGGGCAGTTATCTTAAATTGATCAGACTATCCTCTCCACTAAACCTAGGGAGAATAGTTTTTAAACTTACCTGTCTCCAGATACATTCCCTCATTACTGTGCGTTTTAGAGCTGAAGCTAACTTTAGCTTAGGTTGAAACAAATTGTAGAATGTACACTAAATAATTATTGAATTGCTTAAACTCACATTAAAGTAGCGTCGTTTTAGCAATTAACTATTGTTTCTCTCCAATACTGTGGGAGAAATCTTAGAATGCTCAAGGTTTAAATTTTAAATTTAGCTAATCTTCTTAAGGTTAGGTTTAGGTGGATACTTGCATATTTCGACAGCAGCAATTTTTGGCTTGGGAATATTCAATAGTAAAAATTTAAAGTGGGTTTATTCAATTGTCCAAGTATGGGTGGGAAGTTATTCAAGTGATTCAAATGAAATTCCCTCTGATTCTTCTACCAAGTTATTTCCTCTAGTGAGCAAGTAATTTACTCTCAGGGATGCTTCTACCAAGTTATTCCCTCGCATCATCTGCGAGGTCAACGTTGGTTATCTTTTTGTTTATAAGTGTCCGTTTGAAAGTCTTTAGTCCCAGCATCTTTTGGTCTCTACTTCTTCCGAAAAATCTAGCGAAAATCTTTGCACATTACTATTTTTTAGCTTTGTAGTGACACCATTAAAGTTTGTTAAGCCAACCTATTGTGCCTATAATCTTAGGCACTTAAGATTACTCTGATCTAAATCATATCCTATGCTCACTTCAAAAGATTCAGATGTTATCCACATAAATTTTCTGACCTATATCCTCATGAAATTAAACCCAGTTTGTAGAATAATTAAGTACTTCATTGAATTAGAATTTTCTCTTTTATTATTTTCGATCACTTGTCTCATTGTTTCCCAGGTCCAGTGAGAAGTCAAATGTAAAATTGTTCGTTTTGGTCTCATCTATCAAAATGAGTGTCAAAATAGAGTAGGGAAGCAAGAAGATAAAATGTTGTTTTTAGCATAAAAAATAAACGTTGGATTATGCGGTCTCTATGGTTCAATACCCATAGTAAGCCAACCTAACCTAACCTAAACTAATTAAACTGCAAATTATCAATGCCTAAAATCAACATATGTGGCAACACACATAAAAGTCAGCTGAGCTCAAGAATTTTTAATTTAACCACTTTTGACTAAAAACAAAACTTATGATAAAACATATATATTCTAAGCGACATGAAAGCACATTAAGCAACTATTTCAAATTTGATTTCTTATTTTAATAATTTTTAAACTATAATTTAAAAATTGTTAAATTGGGGAGGAGAGTCTCAGAAAATACGCTATATATATATATATATATATATATATATATGAAATGAGTGATCTGTGCTTATATATCTTGCAATGTTCATGAGCTAAATATCAGCGAAGCATATAGCTAACAAAGTTTCTTTCGGTTTTAATAAACAAAATTTATTCGTTTCCTATTCTTCCAGACACTAAAACTCTATGTTAGAGAAAGCCAACCAAAGACTAATATAGAGGAGAAATCTGTAGCCCTAAAAATAAAGTTCAAATTGCTAATTAAATAATGTAGCGGGTTTAAATTAATCAAACCTAACCACTTTTCTCTACCTAGCCATTTACCTATCTATTGTTTGTCTTCATCTGACAAAATTGTGTTTTATCCTCTACCGAGAACATCGGGGATAGGTAAGGGATATGAACGGTAGCTGAGATCTGAGTACAGGTTAACGCAATTAGGTCATTAACGACTTTCATATGACCCACCCACCCCAATTATTGCTTAAAGTCTTAATTGAAATTATTAGTTGATCCTAATACCATCCAAATAAATTTATTCTTGTTCCGACCAGCTGAATTTTATAGCTCCATCTTTCAATCGACTTTTATTTCTTCAAGAGTGACACTGGCAGCTGGAAGCCCATACTTGGTATTTCCGAATAAACTTTTTACAGGATAAAGCGTCTTACTTCCTTCAGGTTAACCTTGCTAATATCCCTAAGAAACAACGAGAGCGATGGATAAAAAAAACATAGGTGCCTGTCTAATTTTAATGTTACAACTTTTTTTCATGTGAAATGTAGGACTGTAATTTATTATTTTTTCAAAGTAATCATAATTCTTCCATAAATTTTTCATAAAAAAGCTTCGAAATTTTACCACGAAATTGCATTTTTATGGGAAAACGTAGCAGTTAAGTCAGCAGTTCTAAAAATGACACGAAGAATAATTTAATCAAGCCTCATTTTAAATTCTGTAAACATTTTATCGCTTCGTAACTTTACCGTCCTGGGACATTGATATATTGCTAGGGGAAAGTTACAGTAAGTTATTGACTGCGAAACTTTTACAAATTCGCTACACCAACCAGTAGGAAAATTTTAGATTTTTTCTTTTAACTTTTGTGGTATAACATACTTATGTACATACTTGATCATATAAATTATTTGTTCAACTGCATATCATCCACCAAACTTTTTCTACTTTCTACTTATTCCAGGCAGGAAAGGTTTAATTTTATTGTCTAAATAATCCAAAGAAGCAACACAATATTTTTTCAGAAGTTACATAATATTCCACTATTCATAGATACGACATACTCAGCACTATATTTTTTAGAGATATACATTTTAACTTATCTAATAATATACATCTTAAAATGTTCATTCGAGCATAATTATGTAATTGAATACATTCAATGAAATTAGATTGGATTACACTCAATTATTGTATACACGGTTACCAAATTTGATTTCCTTTTTTCTCAATTAAACATATAAACTTTCAGTGTTTTTTGTACAAATTTACGAATAATAAAGCGGTCACAAAAAACGCACGACAATAATTCAGTTGTTGCTTATAGGTCGGGCAAAAAATTAATTAACGTATCTAGAAATAATCCAAATATTAACTCAGTATTTTGAAAGAGTTTTAGAAGGCATTTGACGAAAAGGGAAGACTAATGTTAATTTCATCACTCCGAAATGAAAAAATTAAGTTAGAAGTTTATAAAAATATCTCGAAAGAAAACTTGGGAATAATTGTTTAGGCTTTTTATTTAATAGGTAGTTAAACATCTCATACAAATGTTGACATAGGATTAGTTACAATAGACTGGCATCACCTTATTTGAAAATATTTTGGACACTTTAATGACCCGTCTGTAAGCAAAATAAATACTGCATTTCTGACTTTCTTAAGGCATATTTTATAAGAATCAAAGGGAAATGTTTACAGAAGCTGACTTAAAAGGAAAAAAAGACATTTGCGTGTCAGTATAAAATTATACTGTCATGGAATAAGGTTTTGCAAAATTGGGCAAAGAAAACGGTTGAAATATCGATTATCTTTAGTTACTACTGAATAAATAGGAAATTTGGTCCCACCTTTTTTTTTTCACCTCACCCTATTACTTATAATATTGTACTGCATGAAATTTAGGAAATAATTATGGCAACATGTCAATATATTGGCGAAATGTTTTACTCGTAAATGAAACAGGAATAAAATTTAACTTTATCCAGAATAATAAAAGATAAGGTGAGAAAAAATTACTGAAGTTTGGTGTTCGCAAAAAAATGAACTGAGAATTATAAACACGACCAAATTTTCCCCAAGATTGGGTCAATAAATTTATCATCTTTAAAGATATTTTAAATTTATTTATCTTTTTCCTTAATTACTAACTTGCAATCATCCAAATATAAACTGGTATATTTCAAGAAAGAGGTGATTAGGTGGAAGATTGAGGTGTAAATGTAAGAAAAAGCGAATATGGATAAAGATTTGGTTACCAATAATTATTTAGGTAAAATTTAAGTAATATTTACCAATTTTATCCCTGAACATATTTACTGTACTGCTTTTAATGACATTTTTAGGCAAAGTCTTCCAATTTTGTATCATTTTTTTAGATATTGTTGTGCTCTTGCAGTGATAAATCTTTTATTTACTAGTTTTAAATCGTTATTTCTAGTGGCTGCTGAGATATTTAGCTCAAATATTTTGTCAGAATTTATATTAATAAAACCGATCGGTATTTTAAATTGCGGTCCTGCAGTATGTCATCGGACGTTATAGGCTCGAAAATATATTTAGCCGCACGAAGCCAAGCGTATTGCAAAATTAGCTTTCCCTTTGGCATGTGTGAAAAACCAACTGCACCACATACTATAAATGAAGTCTTATAATGACTTTATATGGAGGAAAACTAATTTCTTTAGATTTAAGCGCAAAATTTCTAGCAATTTTGTAAAATTATTTGCTCTTTATGAAGCTCCATTATGTTGTTTTAAACATTCAATATCTCTCGAGCCCACTTAAATTCTTATGAATATGAACTGTGTTTAAAAACATGGCCACCCATATTGTATTCTCTTTTTGGAATTATCATGACCTTATGAACATTTATCTTTTTTAAATCTTCACAGCCAATATGAGGCTATGCAATTGGATATAGTTTCGTATCATCAGCAAATGTTAGAATTTTACTTAATAAATTTGTGTAAAGAGCGTTTATATGTATTATAAAAAGCAAGGGTCCGAGAACAAATCCTGAAATATACCACTAGTAACCAATGCCCTTGAAGAACAATTTCCTTTAAGAATAGAGCTTTGCCTACTCTATTAGCCTTTGTTTAAAATTTGTTTTAGTATGTTTCTCCATATTCCGTGCACTTTTATCTCTATCATGTATCTTTCCTTTGGAATACTGCCAAACTTATTTTTAAATCGAGATAAAATCCATCTATGTACAGCATTATCTTAGCCAAAATAGACTAAATTAGTTAAACATGAACTTCGGCATCAAAAACATGCTCGGTGTCATTTATTTAGTTGTTTATCCCCGTTACTTTACGTAGAACCTATGCTTAACTTTGGTCATTGAGAGTTTTTACCAAGGACTGAAGTAAGAGAGATATGCCGAAATATTCCAGAATCAGTCCTTATACCCTTTATGAAAATTGTTGTTAAATTTACCTCTTTATTTCCTTATGAACTATTCCTTCACAATTAGATTCTTTAAAAATTATAGAAAGATGTCTAAACAGTTTGTTTCCTAATTACTTAACGTGGAGCGGCTAGATTTTATCGAGCCCCGGCAAATTAGAAATTTTATTTACTTAATATAAAAATTAATTTAATTTTTGGTTCTGTTCAATATTTTAAAACGGAGTCAATTGGACAAATTTGAATTTGTTTTGTATCGTAACTAAGGTTTTTGTATCTTCGACGGTTAGAACATTTGCAATGTTGATTAAATGTTTTCAGCAAGTAGGACGGATCGTCACTAAGGATGTCATTCTTATCCTAAACGGCCCAATGCGCTTTATAGTTGGCTTATGCTTATTTAAATATATACAAAATCGCTTTTGTTCGTGTTTTTCACAAGGATAATAATTTCTTTTCATGGTTCGGTTTATCTGTTCTTATTTTATGTTTGATAAGGTGTCAAGAATGAAGGTATTTAATTCTCGACACTATTACTGATTTTTTAAATTTTATACAGTCGGTTACGATTCCTTATGCAATTTTTATCTATTTTTATCAAGAGCACATGATTGGATCTAATAGAAATCCTAGATTTATAATGTATTATTTAAGTTTGGAGGTCAAAAAGTCCGTAAAATTGGGCACCAAACAAAATATGAGAGATCCGGGCTGTAAGTCAGATTGGTATGATTAATTGAAATATCGTGGTTGGTACACTTGAATGCGCCGCAGCATTTCCATGAGTGAAAAAATTCGTTGATAAAAATTTAGTTGTTGTCGTCGTATAGCTGACTATATAATATAATATCTATTAATAGTATGAAGGGGGAGGGGAGTTCAGGCTATTAAAGCGAACCGTCCAATGACTGAACGCTAGGTTGATGCGTGGGTTAGAGAGGTCAGGTTTAGGCGCGGGGTCAATACGCTTAACTAATCAGGTCGGGTCCGAGGTTGGCGAGATTTAAATAACGAGGCTGAGAGTGACGTTCAGGTTAAATAAAGATAAACATAAGAAAATATAAACTTTATTTACAAATTAAAAATGATCAAAATGATATAGAGGAACATTAAAGGTTAGATAATGATTTATCGTTACCGGTGGGAAAGTCTAATTTCTATTAATTTGTTTCGAGCTACCTACTCAGATTCAATTGCTCACGAGATTAAAGGGAGGAAAAGGGGGTCTTACGGATCGGAGGGCGACAGTGGCTTCAAGGATGCTTGAGGGAAAGTAGGGGCTCGGCGAGACGACCTTGACGGCGTCTTCAAAGAAAGGATCTTCGTTGGGAGAAGAGTGGGAATGAAAGGTATGGTTTGCACCTTACTTCTGGGGCTGTGAAGGCGTAATTTCTCGCGTTAGCTGAAGCTCAAGAGGGGAGCTGGAAACCTTGGTGATTTTCAGGAGAGGTATGGCTACCTTAGGGTAAGTTTGACGGGGCTGGGTGCTTCGAGGTCTCGGATGAGTAATCCAGTGCATCTGCTTCAGGAGACGGCGGGGGCAGAGGCTACCGTTTGACCGTGGAAGCCTTACCAGGGAGAGCGTCCAGCCTTCGTTTGGGTACACACAAAAACACCGACTTAGACGAGGGATGTCTATTTGCCAGCGAGGCTTGTTCTGTACTACTGTCTACTACTGGGAATTCCCCCTGGGGAATTTCCAGAAGGAAGCTGAGGCGCCAAACTGTCGGCAATAAATAGTTGTTTTACCCCCTCTCTCTTTCTCTCCGCGGGGAAAACTATTGAAATTTACGACCGCGCAAAGGATGTTCTCCACACTCTACTTGGATCGTATGTTTGGGAGGGGGGGCATCCGGGCTAGCTTTGCCATGTGACTCTCGGGCGCGCGGTGTCTGGCTTACCACGGGGCTTCTAGCAACGTGCTAAGCATTGCGAAGCAGGGGGAAAAAGGGCTATTCTTCTACATCTCCTCCCTTCCGAACGATGGCAAATTTTCGAGCAAAGGGAAAAAAAAGCGTCATCCCAAAATTTGATGGGGATTATAAAAGGGTCGAAGGGAAACCTGACTTGTATCGACAGGTCTACACATCTAAGGGTCAGATCTGAGCTAGGCGTCTAATACAAACTATTTAAAGTTACTATAAACATCCTAGGCTAGAGCAGCAGATTTAGGTGAAATTGTCTGCTAAGGGATTGCGGCTGAGGTTATGGGCAATGCAGTTGTCTGAGCAGCGAATCGACAAAATTTAAATTGAAACCTTTGCCAAATTAACATTTACTGCATTATTCGCCTGTTTTGATTCTTAATTTTTTTAGGTGTGACAATGGGAGGTGGTCTGTCTCAATAACGAATTTTTTATCAATTAGATACATTTTGAATTTATAATTTATCATAAAATGGCTAAAGCCTCTCTTCCTATTACCCAGTAGTTTTTCTCACGCAATAATAGCTTTCGACTTCCATATACCACAGAATGGTTTTCTCTGCTCTCACTGTACTAAAGTAGTATGCATCGAGGCCTTTGTCGCTGGCATTCGTCCTGATCCCGAGGAGCTTAGTGGGGTTTGGAAGCCCCAAGATGGGGGTGGACGCCAGTTTGTCCTGTAGTTGTTGGAAGCTGGAAGTGGACTTGTGGTTCCAGACTAGGGGATCCGGGGACCTCTTCTACAACTTTGCATACAGGTGGATAGAAATGGATGCAAAATTGGGGATGAACCTCAGGTAGAACGAGACCGATCTCATTAATGACTGGAGATGCTTCATACTGCGGGGAGAGGGGGGCATTTCTTCTCTGACTGAACCTTTTCTTCCTGTGGGCCCATTCGGTTCTTCCCGATATGGAAGCCTAGTTACTTGATGGTCTCATAAGCTAAGTAGCAGTTACTGGGGCCAAGGGTAAGTCGATACTCACGGAGCCGGGTAAAAAGCGCTCAACAAGCGATCAATTGCTGGTCCCATGTAGTGTTAGTGACGTACAGATTGTCAAAGAAAAATGGCACTGGGGGCAGGTCGTCCACAATTCTTCGCATTATCGGATTGTAAATGCTGCGTGCAGTTACAAGCCCGAAGGGGAGGCGTTGGAACTGAATGAGTCCTTTATAGGTGGGGAACGCCGTGTATCTTCATGCGCTTTCATGGAGGGAAATCTGGAAATAGGCCTTGCAGATATCTAATTCTGAGATATACTCGGCTTCATCGAATATATGAAGGTTGTCGTCGATCAGGACTCTTGGTTCCTAGTCGAAAACCGTCAAAGAGTTTAACTTTTTGAAGTCTTCGCACATTCGTAACGTGTGCTGGGGTTTTCGAACAATGACGATAGGGGAACAGGAATCTGATTTCGAGGGCTCGATGATATCGAGTAAGAGCAAGTTACCACCTCAGAATTGAAGGCCTGCCTCAGTTGGATGGGAAGAGGATACGGCTTCGAACGGAAAAGTTCTTGCGTAGTAAGAACGATGTCATATTCGAAGTGTTTGGCACAGCCGAGGGTCTCAGAAAGGACGTCACCGCAGTCGTTCAGAGGGTGCTACAGCTGAATATTCTGATGAGGGGCTAACCCTGGGTAGAGGTCTAGCGCCGGGGAGGATGATTCTTTGGCCTCAGAAAGAGATGGGACAGAGTAGTCGTCATCTTGTTCGATGCAAACCCCATTGACAACGTTGAGTGTGTCAGAGGGGTACGACGCTTCCAGCGGGGACTCTTCACCAAGATCCACAAAATTATTACCCTTCGCGAGGTGGTGGTATTTCTTAAACATGTTTACGTGGAATACCTTATCTCCAGAGGGGTCCGAATAAGGTAATCCACGGGACTTTAGCCTCGAGGAGCAGAAAGGGGCCCTTCCACTGACTTAGAAGTTGCTCTCCGTGGGAAGTAGCAAGAGCCCCTCCTCACCAGGCTTGAATCTTCTTTCCTTTGATTTTAGGGTCTAAATAGCTTCTATATTTCTCGTGTTTCACATCTGATTGTTGTAAGTGATGTCCACACAGGTCTCCAAGTGTTTTCTAAGGTCTAGGAGGTAGGAGTAAGATGACTGAATTTCTCTATCTAATTGGGAGTTTGCAAAGAGTTCCTTTAAGATCCAGAGGGGGCCTCGCACATTATGGCCATTCAATTATTCAAAGGAGCGAAACCGAGGGTCCTGTGGGGGATCTCCCTGTTCGTAATAAGGGCGACAGGCAAGTAACAGTGCAATTCGAGACAAAACTTTTTCAGAATGGTCTTCAGGGTGCAATTCAATTTTAGTCAAATACCATTTGCAGCTGGGTGGAAAGGAGTGGTAAACAGGGGCTTTACTATTAGGAATTTTCCGACATACTCCATAAGCTCGAAGGTAAACTGTCTGCCTCTGTCGGATCACAGCTCTTTAGAGATGCCTACTCAGGAAAAATGGTAAGAAAATCTACGAGGGTTAGGACGTACATGTGTCCTTCACTGGGTGGGGTGAATCGGGCCAATAAGGTTAATGGCAACTCGGAAAAAGGGCTCTGTTATAATGGTGCTTTTCTGGAATGGGGCTGGCTTGATGTGCCCTTTCCAGGTGTCTTTTGACAGACATCGCACGATTTGCAAAAGAAATACTTAAAAACGCTCTGGGACGTTTTGTTATGACTGAAGTTTCCGCAGAAGAGGATATGGTACGCAAGCCAAGAACCTGGGAGACGTACAGACGGGGTAGGGATAAGACCTGGGATACGAGGTCGGCTCCTTCAGAACTGGAGCGGTACATAAAATCATCCCTTACGACGTAGAATACCTTCTTATATCTGACGGTGGAATGTTCTGCCTGATTTAATGCTTTCTCCCAAAGAGGTGGCGATTTTCGCACCCCTTCTGGCTGCGGGCAAAATCTTGGCTCAGGAGAACGTCAAACTTCTGATCGACGGGAGTTTCCCAGGGAACGGCGGCCTGGGCTTCTTTTTCGGCCTGAGCCCGTGTAATAACGGGCTATGCCACCGAGTTACGTGTAACCTGATGGCTCTGACCCATGAGAACCGAGCAGAACTTAATCGGGGCCGCTGCTACTTCGGCCCAACCATATACGCACACTCGATGTGGGATGTAACAATGAGGAAGCGATTCGCTCGGCCCAGATAATCTTACACCACTGCGAATTTTTGGTGATCGGGACAAACTGGGTGGAGTAAATCCACAGATACGACAATGCAGGGGCAGCCGGTGTATCGAACAAGGGTGGAGACGCGACATCTATTAACAGTTCCATTCTCGAAATTTAACAAGCTGAGGGGCTTTTATTGAAAAGAAAATTAATGTGGTGAACGGGGCTGCTGGTGGAGGAGAGAGGAGCGGGGGTTTCCAGTGGAGTCGATGGGGGAGCAAGAGTGGCACTAATTTGATGTACCTAATTAAAGGGAACACTTCTGAATTGTGAATTCTGGGTGAGTTTGTACGCACATGCCCTTCAATTCCAAAGGAGAAACAAAATATTGGCCTTGTGGGGTACGATGACGAAGAGGGCGTCGTAATCAGGGGCTTGATATCCTTGGGTTCCGATGGAGGAAGATTTTTGGGGTTCGAGGTGCCAGGGATCTTTACGAATTTGTGAGTATTCCGTAGAGGGAATCTGGAATTACAGAACTTGCACTTGGGTGACGACAAGAGAGGCTTCTTGCTCTCCTTATGGTATAATTTTATGGCTAGAGGCGTACACGTCTGCTTCTTCCAAGCACTGTTTGAGTGTGGAACAGAGCTTGCTTTTCACAAACAAGCGTATTTCGTGAGCCAAGGAAGCTAAAAGTTGGTCTTTAAATATAAATTCCAGTAGGGACTCGTATTCTAGGGAGACTTTACCTGACTCAAGCCGAAATTGGAGTTCTTTTGAAGGATAAATACAAACTGGCGGAATGTTTGTCAAGGGCGGATTCTCTCTGACGGAAACGAGCACGGTAAAAGTCCGGTCTTATATTTACGGCGGCCAGAGGTTTGGAATTGAGGAGGGAATAATCGACTGTATATTCTGACGGAAGGGAAATACAGATAACGCATAGCGGGGTAATAAGAAGGGAAAGTGATCTGGCGACCCCATCTGACTCGATATCCCAATTATTAACTTGGAAGATGTTTTCGAAATGTGTAAGGTTAGACTCGAAGTCCTCTCTTCCGTTGAAAACTATGAGCTTTACTGATGTGGACTCCAGAAGCTCAGTTCGGGAGATAATCGACATTGTCTCCAATCGATTCCAGTTTAGTTCGAGCTCGTTTTGTCTGATCCTCTCTCGTTCTTCCATTTGGAGTCGTCCTCCCTATTTTGGGGCCTTCCTTTCTACTATATCTGCTCTGGTCTTTTCAATACTTTGTTGTTCTTTTTCTAATGCTCTTCTTTCCTCTCTCTCATTTCTCTCCTCTTCCTGTATATAAGTAAAGAGGTCCTTTCCAGTGAGGCCTAACGACTAACCTTGGCTTTTAAATCGTTCAAACGAAGACATCGTCCTAGGAGATTAGCTGGGAAAATGTGGCACGCGATTGAGTCGTTGTATGTGCGCCCCCAAAAAAGGTCTCGTTAATATTCCTAGAGGATAGCTTGTAGACTAAAAAAAAATAACTACACAAATAACTAAATTGCGGTTCAATTCAGAAAAAAATGGTCCTTCGTGACTAAGACGATTTTAAAACTCTTAATCCTGTCGGAAGATCAGCTTTAAGCTAGAATAAAGAACAATAACAAAATGGGAACACGAATAATTGTAGGGAGTTATAAAGGGCTTTAAAGCTATCAGAGAAATAAACTTACGGTAGGCCCAACACCTACGACACCACTTTTATGAATAATATATATATATATATATATATATATATATATATATATATATATATATATATATATATATATATGGCCCTGTGGTTGTTGTATTGTCACCAGCAGAGCCTGCAGTTGCTTTCTTTGCATATATATATATATTTATATACATATATAAGAGTATATATAATATATGTCGTAGTATAGCCGATTATATAATATAATATTTATTATTAGTATGAAGAAGGAGACCTCGGGCTATTAAAGTGAACTGTCCAATGACAACGCTACTTTGATGCGCGGATTAGAAAGGTCAGGATGAAGCACGAGGTTAATACGCTTAACTAATCAGGGCGAGTCCGAGGTTGGCGGGATTTGAATAACGAGGCCGAGAGTGACGTTCAGGTGAATTAAAGATAAACATAGGAAAATATAAACTTTACTTACAAATAAAAAATTATCAAAATGATATAGAGGAAAATTAAAGGTTAGATAGTGATTTATCGTTACCGGTCGGAAAGTCTAATTTCTATTAATTTGTTTCGAACTACTTGCTCAGATCCAAATGGGCTCACAATATTAAAGGGGGGAAAAGGGGTCTTACGGATGGAGGGCGACAGTGAGTTCAAGGAGGCTTGAGGGAAAGGATGGGCTACGCGAGACGACTTTGCCGACGTCTTCAAAGGAGTGATCTTCGTTAGGAGAAGAGTGGGAAGGAATGGTATGGTTGGAACGTTACTTCCGGGGCTGTAAAGGCGTAAATTCAAACGTTAGCTGAGTTTCAAGGGGAAAGCTGAATCCTTGGTGATTCTCGGAAGAGGTATGGCTACCTTAGGGTAAGTTCTACGGGGCTGAGTGCTTCGAGGTCTCGGAGTAGTAATCCGGCGCATCTGATTCAGATGACGGCGGGGACAGAGGCTTCCGTTTGACGGTGAGTGCCCTATCGGGAAGAGAATGTCCTGCCCTTGCTTGGGTACGCACGAAAACACCGACTTGGGACGAGGGGTGTCTTCTTGCTAGCATGCCATGTTGTTTAGTTCTGCTCCAAGGCGGCTAAGGGGTTTAAATATAGTCTCTTCATGTGTGATATGAGGATTAAGCCCCACTTTGGGAAAGTCCCAGGGGGCAGCTAAGGCGTCAAAGTGAGAGCTATAATCAGTTCTTTTCCTCCTTCTCTCTATCTCCTCGGGGGCAACTGCTGGAATTTCTCCACATTCTAAGATGTCGTGGGCATCTGGGCTTGCTTCGCCATGTGACTCTCAGCCGCGTGGGGTCTAGCTAACCATGTGGCTTCCAGCAACTTGCTTACCATTTCAAAGTATGGGTAAGACGGTATTTTTCTACATTTGCCTTTTTATCCCGATGGCATCCTTCAATTTTATCAATAACTTTTTCATAACTCACAAGAGTGATCAGACTTTGCCATTTAAGGAAGTTTGTCGATATTACTCCATTGGCATTGGAAAAATTCCATCGCCAATCCATCTATACTGATTTCTTTCCCTAAAATTTCACTGGCTCATATTTATGCAATGGAAAGCTTTGCTTTGATTGGATTTTTCTCTCTGGATTAAATTTATAAATCCAAGTTTCATCCATTGTAGATTCAAGAAAATATGAGAGCGTTGAACGCAATGCTTTGGGAACCAATCAGGTTATAACATTTTGTGACCAAGGTCATTCGAAATCGATAATGATGAATCACGTGAAGTTACCACTCCACTAGCTATAAATTCCCTATAGTTCAGCGGGGATTTTCCATCAGGTCCTGAATTGCAGCTACATTTTTAATTGATATACTTGATAGGCTATCTTCTCTCTCGTTATCTGCTAAACAGAAAATCCCTATAAATTTGCTTCAAATGTTCAATTATTTTCGAACACATCCAAAGAAGTTTTGTTTAATCCTTTCCGAGTGAAATAATTTAAAATTTTCTTATACAAATCCTGGTACCTTTTTTGAAGCCCTCTTTTGGAACAAACATGAGAAAAGCATGCAGATATCCCTGTATCACAAATCTAGGCATAAACACCTATCAACATTAAACACTCTGGTCAGGCCGGAACAAAAGATATCACTCCCAAGTTTTTAACTCTAGCTTTAAAATATATTTATAATGTATAAAGTCAAATTTACAAAATACATTTATAAGGCGTTGATGATAAAGCAATCTATGTCGATTCTCGTCATAATTGATAGTTTTGAAATCTCACTCAACTTTATCCAAAGCACCTGAAATTCCTTATACATTTCTTTGGCGTTTTCTTCATTTAAACTTTGGTCCCAATTTAAAAGTCCTAAGCGAAGCGAAAAAGATCAAAATTATAACATTTGAATTCTGGAATGAGTTGAGAACGTTCGTGAACATTTTAGGTATACTCGTACTAAGTTTAAATCGAATTTATTCGTTCTTGCTGTTCCCAAGGGATTCCTTAACCACCCTACTCTATCTAATAACTTCTTTTCATTGCTCAAAATTAAGTCTAGGCTAATATTTTTCGTGTTAGTTTATCTACTATTTAAGAACTAAGTTATTGTTTATAAGTGTTAGAAAATGTTTTCCCCAACATTGCAGTCGTTCAAATAAATGTTACTTTTCACTCCCATTTAGGCTGAAAGTGTTTCAAAATTAAGAAATATATTGCTACGTTTTTACCTTAGCCACTTGTGGATGACAAAAAAATTCATTTTATTATTATTTATAATATAATGAACGCGATAAAGAAAATCTCACATATTATTTATTCCATTATCGCAAGTTGTTTACATACTCTTTTTCTTTTATACCGAACACTATTAAACATTATAAATTGGTAACTTTAATATAATCAAATTCTACAAATTGTACCCAAGCAACTGCGCCCAATTAGATAAAATCATGACAAATTTCGTATTGGCTTTCGAAAACTTTCATTGGAGGTTGAATTGTTAGATTTTTGTGAATAGAAGTTTTGTTCAGATGCAGCAGGTCTACTGGAATAGATCACCTCGCTCGTAGAGCCAGCCTTATAAAATGATGAAGTGCACTCCATTCTGGCAGATAGACAAAGAAAGTTTTAATCTATAAATCACTTCCGCAGAAAATTCTCATTGCACCAATTCTAGGAAGAATACCCGTAAAAGTTACATTTATTCTCTTTTACTTCATCTTCCTCTTGGGTTGGCGCCAGACTTTATAAACAAAATGGTTATCACATCCATAATATGGACTATCTTAGATAGATCCTTGAATAAATTCGGCCAATGAATCGAACAGGGCCTCAAATCTGATTTCAGTATCTCTTCTAGTGCATTGATGTGGCACCTAGTAATTGAGTCAGCTACAATATGAACTCAAAATTCAGCATCATTCTGGCCAGAACATAAAACTTACAAGTTGTATCTCATTATTATTGTTCATCTCGTCTCTGTTAGTCTCGGTGGAGTTCTCCAGAGAACTGGATTGAACGCATCACGCTGGTCTGCAAAATGCGTGAATGGCAGACTCTATCAAGATTCCTACACTAGCCGTGGGTGAAAGTTGAAAGTCATCCGAGTGGTCAATTCCATATGAAAAACCTGCCTAGTGGGTTCTGAAATACATCCTCGGGACATCTACGTCAAAAATTCAACACCTACAATTGTTCTTAGCTATAATATAGAATACAATTCTTAACGATAAATAAAAAGGGTTAGTTTTTTCTGCAAAATTGAAGACTTTACGCTAAACATTGGAATGATTAATACCCTCCTCCTCGTAAGAGCCGTTCACTGTTTTTTCTCACGTGGAGGTGGAGAGACAAGCAACCCTTGACCACCACTCGTTAAAATTTAGAGAAAAATCCCTCGATTAAATTAATGTGGCCATTTGATAAGGTTACTTTTTGAAATGAAATATCTACGGTCTCTAAAAAGAATGGGAAATTAATAAATGATATAAAAGATAAAATAGGTTAATAAATAAATTAAGAACTACAGATAAAAGCAAATAGATATATAACAAAACACGTGAAAAATAAAGAATCCAGTTCATAATTCAAGTGTGAATATGTTAGGGAAAATTATAATGTAACTAAAAGTATGTACGTAAAATACACTTAACTTTCAGTTAAACCTTTTGTCACGATGTAACATAAATCAGGTAAAACACTTCCTTTTTCACAAAACTCCTCAAACAAAATGTCAAGGATTTGTTAAGATAACAGCAGGCTAACAGAACGAACTCGATCTTGGCAAGGCGATATTAAAGGCGATTTTTCAGTTGGCTGTCAGGTGGCGGAAAGATATAGCTGTCAGTTAACCGAATGGAGCTGTCAGGTAGCTTCCAATACAGTACGAATATCAGTATATTACACTCTTAAAAAAGAATTGCAGGTCTATAACATGTTTAAATATACAATTATTTGAATTACACGAACTTCAGTTCTATAACAGGTTTAAATATACAACTATTTGAATTTCCATTTTTTGCTATCATATCTATATTTGGTATATAGAGGCGTATTGTACATACTGATCAATTGACACGAGCGGTTTTTCAGCGCAGAAATAGATTCAAGGTCTCTTGTATCATTTTGAATCTGGCTTAACTATTTCATTCTGACTTTGAGTTATTCTATGCAAGGTAATAAGATTAGTTCAAACCATCAGTAGTTTACATTATTAGATACTAGTCTTACTATGCTTCCTTCGACTCCCTTAATTACTGATCAACAATTAATTTTCATCGCTAATGATTGTGACGTTCTTGATTCTGATTTATAGCTACTTTCCAAGGTAAGTAGAAAACTAGATTGATAAGTTTTACCATTTTTAACCTAGTTCTTTCCTTTATACTTCTGTTTTCTATATGTCTAGTATAGTCGAGTAGCTTACAAATATTATGTTGCATAAAAATGGCATAGACGAAGATCATATAAGCTAGGAGAATAGTGATTTCAGAACAATCATTTGATTTTCTTATCTCCTAAACACGCTAGCTGAGGAAAAACACTAACAGTTTCATTTGTGCTCAGAAGGTTTTCAAATATTATTAAAGCAGAGTTAAAAGAATGGGTGTTCCTACTTTCCCAAATGTAATAATTCGGGAAATACCACAACTTCAGCACACATGTTGATGACTAGGTATTGGGGGCCTGATAACCCTCCTGTTGGGTGTGAAAGCAAACAAAAACTTCTGTAATCATATGCTGCTATGAAATCTATGATTATCACCAAAGATTAATTTGATTCATTCTCTTCTAAACGTTTTTGAAGACATCCATGGATGAACTAGGGGAACGCATCTATCAGAGCATTAACACAAGGGAGCACCGATTCCAGGCTTTCTGTAATTAAGGAATGCTTGCATATTAATTAGAATTAATCTACAAGCATATAATGATATATAGAAGGACAATTAAATGGCAAAGCACGTTCAGAGCAATAAAACTCAATTCTTTTAACCTGTGAAGAACGTCATAAAGGCTAAAAGGTTTTAGCTTGTCCTCGATAGTATTTCCTTGTATATCTTGAACCTGAATCAATATTATTTTACTTTTTTCATTTATATTCAGTTTTACTAAAATAAAGTTTTTTGCCTATAAAATCTTATCCTTTGCCTTTTTAAAATTTCACTTTTAGAAAAGGAGAGTTTTTCATAAAAGGGATAAAAAATTCATATCAGTATCAACCAAAGTTGTAGAAAATTGCACTGAATCTTTGATGAGAAAAAAGGTTCAATTTGGCTGACCATTGTAGGGAGGTAGGTCGGGAACGTCTGGGACGGTCTTCCAGATCGAATAATGACACCAACATAAAGATCAGAGTTAAAACCGCTGGTGAGTACGATGGCAACATGAACCTATTCTTTCTTTATTTGGGGGGGGGGAGGGTGGTGTCTGGAAGTATTATGTTTTTGACACCTCAGTTTGAAGAGGAACGCGTTCCGCGTCAGAGTAATGGAGATGCAATTAGCCATCCGCAGGACTCTTTGGTAAGAAGAAATATAGTATATGTGTTGTGATATGAAGACGGGAGAGGATTACGGGCGGAGTTGTGATTGTCTATAATTGTTGTTCTTTGTAAATTATACCTACTATTGTGTAGCTAAGTAAAAAGCGTCCACCAATTAGATATCAGACTTCTACATACGTGTACTGTCGTTTGCCCCGCTCTTGCTTGAGATCGAACCTGATACCTCTATATTAAAAAACTAACGCCGTTCCCAACAGGATAGCGATAGATCCTGTTAACCAGTTATATTCAGCTATAAAATAACAAAATATGTATATAATATGCGTACAGCCACGACTCTTGGCGTTCTATTTAATGAGCTTTCAGGTCTCTTCCCCGTTTTTTTTACAGCTAAAAGATTAAACGAAAATCGTCAAATGTAGTTATCTAATGCTGAATATCTTCTGTTCTAACATTTGTTTCATTAAGTCGTTACCATAATTATTTCGGTAAATGCAACTCTAACGGTCTTCGCCTCTCATATCGACTCGTTCACGTAGAGACCTGAAAGCACATTGGTTCACCAACCACATGGATTGCATCCAGTCAGCATAGGAATTCGTCTATATCATTGCTTTTGTTTTGTATCAGGCTAAACGCTAGTCAGTTAAAGCAGGAACCCCAACGAGCTCTAGCTAAGCGAAGAAAGTCAGCCGCTCTTGGAAAAGAGATCAGCCAGATGGTATTCCTGCAATGGGAAGCCATGCATATAAGGGCAAAGCGGAGGGAAAACCCAGCCACCCGGATCTTTTGCGTTCGCGATCTCCATCAACGCAACTAAGATTTTACAGAAACGTATCTAACTCTGATATATTAGTTAAACTCCTTAACTCGGAGAAAATGAGTGAAAATATCTGATATTCCAAACTAAATCCCTAGCCTTATTCACGTAGCATAAAATTTAGTCTGACGGGAATATGTGCAAACGCGCCATTTTAATTCAACTTTTCTGCAATTTTCATAGCATATTTCTGCATAAAAGTTTAACTGATTCACACGATCGAAGATGCTCCTAAGGTGCTATGTACAAAATAAAGATTTTAAAAAATTATGACTGTTAATTTCAATCCCACCAGGACACTATTATCTCCTCATATCACGCCTAAAAATCTCGAATTCTTTAGTCTCTCCGATTTCAATCAGCTCGGGTGTAGTTTTCCATATTATAGGGTGTGCCACATCCTGAACTTTTACAAATAACAATTTATGTCAGAAGCTTTCAATCTTTGGTTCACCTTTGCTCAGGCCAGGTTTTTTCTTAGATTTTAATTATAATATCAGTTCGGCAAGTGCGTGATACTCGAAATGGAGACAGCTACAGAGAACACTCTCGCTCAAATTGAGTGAATGATCTCCTGTTATCAGGAAGGCGGTACTAAACTCTGGATACGGCAGTGCAAAATTCTTATTTAGGCAAATCGGGTCAGAGGTGATGATATACGTTACACGCATGTAGTCTCATCTTAGCCTCTCTTTGCAGCAGCAACGGTGCGTTAGGTTATAATATCTCTACCCATATCTCCACAAGGTCCTTGGGACAGGACATGAGGCCCACCGAGTTGCTTCGGCGGATAAGGTCCTTCACCGACTATCTAAGGACCCAATCAGCGAGGATCTCTTGAAGCAAGTCTTTATTCAACGCTTTATATATCTAGTTCAACAAGGCATCGATACCTTGCACTTGGAAACCGTTTTGAGCAGGTGGGGAAAACTGCAAACCCCCTCTACGAGCTCTACGTTCCTGTCGGAGATGTTGATACCACTACAAGTTAAAGGATAAATTCCAAAGGTGCGAATGCTCATGTTCTTGGCAGGAAACTAGCTTCATTCCCCTTTCTGTGTTGAACGTGGTGGATAATTAAAAGTACTCCCTTTATTTAATAAAAGACCCAGCTACACACATCCATTTCTTTGTTGACTTAGGCACTGGCGAAGTTTCTTACTAACGGCAAGCCAATCCCTACGTTGGTAAGAGACGCTTGTCGCTCAACTTTAGGCTTCGCCACTCCCTCTGGTGGCTCAAATTTTTACGGTATTCTGCGGGCTGATTTCTTTATCCACTTTCTCTTCCCGATAGACTTAAAGAGGCGGAGATTAATTGATGGGATGAGATCTTGCAAGCTGTATTTTTCCAATTTGGAGAAAGTACACTTTTCTCCACAAATGAAGAATACATCATGCAGAATCTCATTACTTCTCATCTCACAATATGCTGTTGAAATTGTCTTCCAGTACACCCAAAAAGACACCTTGCAATTTTTTCTCTAGGGCTATGTGAAGGAACTGGCGTATATCTCCCTCTTCGTGCAAACCGCAATAAACTTAAGCAGGGAATCACTGCAGCGCTGGAGACTTACAAATATCACTCGGCAGCGTGCTTGGATGGAGCTGAACTATCGACTTAACGTACACTGTATCACAGGGGGGAGGCATATTAAAAATCTCCGAAATCCTTCATCAAATCCACATACCATTGAATTTCTCATTAAAATTTTGAGGCAAAGATCTTATATTGCTCAACATTAAAGCTTTTCAAATTCATTTGCCTAGAATTTTTTTTAGGAGATATTTATATCTCGAATGATATAAAAGTTTTAGAAAGACCCTGTATATGATACATAGTAGCTGCGTAATAACATCATTACGTGATATAAATAAGACAATAATACTCAATAGATTCACCCATGCCATAAAAGAATTAAAAATAGCAATGGCGTAGTTATCAAGCGATCATACAAAGGCAGCCAAATTGTGAATTTCATTAAAAAATACAAAATGAACAAACTCTATGACAAACATTTATGAAAAATTAAATTAAGGAAGAGAAACAACAAAAAACTGACAGCTTAAATATTAAAGTGAGAAACACAAAAATATCAAAAGTGAGAAACACAAAAATATCACTTTGGACTAAAACTCAAATTCCTCGCTATCAATCCCATCCTCCCTTCCATACAGTATATGGAATCGCCAAGACGCATAAGAATCAATTAACGCCTTCTTCTTCCGATCATATCGTCTATAAATTTCGCTTCATACGAACTAGCCAAATGGCTCGCTCATATCTAAGCCTAGGCGAGGTGAAATAACAGACACACACTTTATAAATTCAAAAGATTTCATTATTAAAGAAAGTCTTCAAACACCTGAACTAATATAAATTACTCTTTTTAGATGTTTAGTCCCTAGTCACAATGGTTTCAGTAAATGAAATCTTATAATAATTAGAAAAACATGGTCTTAATATTATTCTGCCTGTAGACAGTGATATTTATAAAGTGAATAAAAAATATAACTCTGCAAAGGGAACTATTATAGACAAAAATGAGTTTTGTCAATGAATAGCTCTTGATCTACTATACTATGCTGTTTTTTTATAGAATCATTGGAATTAGAAGTATAGTATAAAATATCAAATGTAAAACTCCTTAGATACATAGAGGATTTATTCTTACTAATGTCTAAAAGCAAAAGTTCGATAATTTTTTTAAAACATTAAATTAACTATAAACCTCAATCAAGTTTAAGTTCGAATGTAAAAATGGTCGGCCTATCGTTGCCTCGTCATCCTCGTTAATCGCAACCTTATCACTAATTCACTTAAACTATCTTTTTAACGCAAATGAGCACACTCAAATGCCAATGTCCTTTGAATTCTGCTTTTACAGATAGCATAAAAAAATCAGTAATCTATGTTATTGAGGGGCTAAATAATTTGTAAAGCTCAATTTTCAATGAATAAATCCGTAATATCGAAAGAAATTATATAGCTTTGTCATATCTAACAGATTTCATAAATGACGCTCGCCCTAAAATAAGAAAAAGTTAATTCCACTCCAAAAAGAAAACCAGTACAAATCGTAATGTAACCAAGTACAGCTACAATATCTTGCTTAAAAGACGAAAGTAAAAGTTATAAAAAGGTTGAGAAAAATATTAACACTAAGATACCTATTAATTTATCCACCAAACTAATAAATAAACTCAAAGAATCACCCTTTTCAAAGATATCTTGTATGGACCACATTCTAATATGGGATAAGGGACTTAAAGAAACCTAAAAAATTAGCACTTTGAAGTGTTTTATGAAAGAATATGATGGTTTCAGGATGAAGAAAACTAACATTTGATTTAAGGAAATCCGAATAGATAAGTACTCTGCAAAGAGCACTGTTCCCGGATAGTAATACCTCATTTTGTGGAAAAATCCGAATGGACAGTGGTGAAATGACCGGGATTTTTGGGGGGGAAGGTGGGTTACCTATGCTAGTTTGATATGTACAAACAATGCAAACTAAAAATAATAAATATATAAAGCTCCAAAATAATAATGAGCACCTAAAGATACTCCAAGACCACTTAAGGAAATGAGGACAGCGCGTACTGGATCTTCGGAGCTTTGAAACCGAACTAAGACCACTGCCCTCCTGAAGTTCAAGATTCGCCCTTAAAAGCATTAAGTAAACTTTATAATTGTAAATAACGTCAAAATTAAAATCTATTTATCTCCTAACGTTTGAAGAATAAAGAGCTATCGAATATTTTCCTAATTAGTCATTTTTCTAAGGATTTCTTATTTGTATGTACCTTTAACTAAATAATTTTTCTCTCTCTGAAAACTCGAGGAAATTTAGTACCATTTCAAAAAGAAACGAAAAACTGTAGGTAATAATTCCAATCCAATAGTTGCTAAGTATTAATTTAAATCAAATTAATCTACGATTTAAAAAAGAATTTGTGTTTCGAGCTCTGAAATGAGAGATATGGAAGCATTTGGCAACAACTGAAGGGAAGTTTCGCAGACACCACAATGTTTGCTAACTAAATCTCGAAACCTAGCCCTTAAATGAATATAATTTAATAGAAGAACCTTTACTATAAAAATTTTGTTTTATTTGTGTTCAAATTGTTATATGATTAATTCAAAACAAACACTTACAATAAAATAAAATCCCCAAAACTTATATTTAAATCAATTAAATGCTCTAAGTATGAACCTTTTTATCGAAATATATTAAAGAAAACTATCTTATTAATTACTTCTGTATAATAAGATAACAATTTTAAGATTCTATAATAATGTAAAAAATTCTAAAAGAAACTAATATAAGTAGAATATACAAATTTGGTGCTAAAGGCAACTCATATCTATTGTAGAAAAATTTAATTCCATTTGTATCTGTTAAATATCGCCGTGTGTGCTGACTATTTACACATAAGGGAAATTGGAAAGTACCTCAATATAAAGAGTAATACATGTAAAATGACAAATATATGAAAATTAATAAATATGAAGAGACAAATACATATATATATATCAAGACTTTTCAAGTTCACGCCGAATAAAGAATACTGAATCCAGAAGCGAAGATTTCTTTTGTTCTAAAGAAATCCTTGATCACCCTTTCCTACTCTACAATCAAGAAAGACAGACAAAATGATTGAAAATTTATGTTTTTTAACCTTTAATATGTATTATGATTGTTAACTTCCATTTGCATTGGTTTAATATAAAAGCAGTGTAAGGTATTCACATTGTTTATTGTGTACCGGAAATATGAGGGGAGATTGCTTGCAACTAGAACTGTACTTAGAATTAAAATTATTTTCTTATATTATCTTCCTCTCCTAATGGAAGTATTTGTTAATTGATGTAAAAACTTGACATCGTTTTTTATTTGTTTAAAGCGCCAAAATAACAAACAAGCCTGCATGTATCTGCCTTTTTTTTTAAACCAGGTGCAAAAGTAATACTCATAGGTATCCGAGAGGCCTCATAATAGTTTCTTTTACGCAAATTTCATTTTGTCTGAAGAGGTAAAATTACCACTTTATGTGTTGAAATGAAGCGGTCACCAATTTATAGCGGTTGGTAACTAATTTATAGCGGGTAAGTCGCCAGGTTATGGTAGACGAATGCAGGGTTGAAAAATTTTGGTGAAGGTGAATTATCTATCTGACTCCAAAGATGATTTTTCATAGTGTTATTATTTTGGCCGGGCTCACTGAAGGTGTAGGGTAATCGATGTAAAGAAGTACGTTGAAAATATATACTTTATTCTAATATTACCCTCTTAACGGGGCAAGTTACTTTGCGGGCGACTAGCAGTCTATATATATTCAACACGAAGTATTAAATTCTGGAGCGACAAGACTTAGTGACTTTAAAGGGGGTTCCGGAAAAGGTAATAAGGTATGACAATACATAATAACAATTATAATGCTAAATTTTTAACTCCCTATTCTTCTCATTGCTCGCCTGTATATACGATTTCATTTCTAGGGGGCGTGGCCTAGATTTGCCTGAGGGACAAATCTTTGTCTTTGGGGCTCACTATCTACACCTGTGGGCGGAGTTTTTAAAGGCTGTGTATTATAATTTACTTACATCTTCCAGCTAATGCTAACTTTATCTGTATTATATGACCCGATTTTACAGATCTCTGTTATAATTTCATATGGTTGGACTTTATGATTACTCAGGTGTTCCGTAGACTTCCGTCTTTCGAGAAATATATTATGAGTCGTGATTTGTTTATTTACTCGTTTCCTCTTGTTGACGTAGGTATCTTGACCTTTTATCCCTTTTCCCTTTTTGTATTTCCCGCGCGTTAGGATTTAATGAGACCACCGCGCGTCCATTTTTTGGAGTATCTTGCTGCTACTATCGAATCCTGCAATGTGTATGCTAGTAACCTTCCTATTACATACCAATCACCACATGTGTTCCTTCAGTTTAGCTGGCAGCAGGCAATGTATTCGCAATTAGACAAATCTGATTCTGTTTAACTGCGTGCTCACAAATACAGGGAATGGTTAGGTCAGGAAAAGATGCTAGAGGTCTTTGCATTCACGGCGTCAATGATGTGGTAAGTAGCAAAAAGTTTGTTTATCTGAATTAGCGAGTCAAGTCAATGAAAGAGTGCAGTAAATGTGGTACGTAAGATATGGAAATTGAGAGCGTCGTGATTCAAGCTTCTTATATCCCGGTTTCTGACACCAGATTCTTTCAAATCTATGAGGAGTGAAATTGTAGCAGAAAATTGCCTTTAATATATGATGAATTACCTCTACAATTAAGAATATCCAGTACAAAATGAAGCTTAGATAGAGATAAAAGAATAGAGTTTTTGTGATAGGCATGAATTGGGTGACATAATGCATTTTGAGGAAATTAAACTATTTTGGTGCTCTTGCCTTTCATCTTGCAATGCGGAGATATAGAAAATATCAAAATTCCGTGAACTAAATTTTAATCAGGTTTGGGGATTCCGTACAAAAGGTCAGAGTTTAGAACCTTAAACCGCCTCAACGTCGGATGCGGACATTGTGTCTGCAAGATTCAAACTTGCTGGTAGAAGCACATTTTTTATCTTGGTGATAAGAGTGGCGAGCATACAAGCTCTTGTTCCTGGTAGAATTGGTTGTTGAGGGAGAGTTGGTGGCTTCTCCATGAGCCATCGGGTCAGGAATACCGGTGTTCAGGTAATCCTGATGAGTAAGAAGTTCTGCGCTCTTTACTTCGGAATAATTCCTTACAGTACGGATTTCGAAAAATTCTGAGTCCAAAAGTAATAATATGCGCTATGACAGAAAAGATAGGTGAAGGAAAAGGGAAACAAATGTATAGATATGGTATAAGAGAAGTTTCAAAAGCCTTGAACAAAATTAGGGAGCGAAAAAAGCAACATAAGATTATGGAACTAAGTTTAAGTGAAAAATTAGGATCCCATAAGTCTATATTTGGGGTAAACCTTATATGTGAGCATATGGAAGACAAATTACCCTTATTCCAACTAAGAGCAGTGTTTCTACAAGAGGGGTGGTTAGGTCCTACCCTCTACTGAATATATATTCCACCATCGGGTAATTTAACTAATATTAATATAAAGTACGCGGATGATTTGAATCAGTCGGTGGAAAGCCCGTACATAAACGTTGTAATACTATCAAGAATGGCGGGGGAAATATAAGAATAATAAATGTATAAGAAACTAAATAGAAAATCCAAACAAACATAAAACTATTTAACATAGTACCCATACAAAAAGACGCTTACATACTATCAAATTTAGAAATCGAAGCAATCAGATACCATTAGTCACCCGAATATAGAGTTGTGGGAATGAAAATTACTACCAATGGTCTAAAGTTGATGTATTATTTCAAAGACCTGAACATGAATATCAAAAATTAACTATGAATATCAATAATTCTGACAGTACTGAAATATTCAGCCGCATTATTGCAGAGCATATAAACAAATCAAAAGAGGATGATACAGAAGGTACAAAATAAAGTAGTGTATTTTATAGCAAACGAAAGAAAAATCGAAGGAAGAAAGTAAAACACCTACATAATAGTATCAAAATGAAAGTAGTAAATAAGATTTTAGAGAAAAGAGCGCTCAAGTTGAAAGAACAAAATGTTCGCAAAACTAAGATAACTATTAAGATACTTGAAGATAAATGGAGTAGACCAAACCAAAGTTATCCAAACTTCTTGTATAAACTGGAAGAAGAATACTAGGAAGAAAGTTATACATGAAATGTGGTCTACAAGTCCTATAATGGAGGCAACACCGGATTTAAAACAAATATGATCCGAATTTGACAACCAAATTGACCTGCGGGATGTGGAATGGTGGATAAAGTTGATAAGTACAAAATTAAGCCATGCTTCCCTCTTACGAGAGTTAGACAACAAGACACTATTACAACAGTTTGAACTCCTTTAAACAAACGTAATTAAATATAGAAACAACAGAAAAAATGATAATGACAAAGATAGATTAGCTTGTTCTCCAAACAGTAGATAAGTCTGAAGCGGTTTGACAAAGAAGAAAAGGATGAAAAATAAAATAAATTAGATTAAACCAATCTCCTATTTTCTCATTTGATCAGAAATGTTTGACTAAGGAATAAACAAGGATGAAAATAGATGAATGATAGAAGGCTCTTGGTATGTCCGTGGTTCTGATTTCACGTTAATCAGTCGGTCCCTCCAATCAGTCAAACTGTACATACACAAAGTACTTGCCTGGCAGAAAGCAGCCCATTCTTCTTTGCCTAAACTCTCGAAACAGACCCACTATGAGACTGTTAATCAGTTCGATTTATGGTTCCCCTTTCAGACCTCTCGTTTTTTCTTACTCTTATGTTTCCTTCTGTTTCATCGTCACTTTTATCGGAGTCAATATCTGAATCTGCTAAAGCCTTCTCTTCGAGGGGCAGAAAAGTTACCCCGACACCACGTTGTTCTTCAACTTCAAGGATGTCTAAAATATCCTTGACGTTTATAAAGATACATACTGTATATACATATACATACTAAATGAATAGGTATATATATATATATATATATATATATATATATATATATATATATATATATATTTATAAAGGGTAGGAGTATAGAGAAATTAATATAAATAGGTAAGTATTACTTCTTAAATATTTAAAAACAATATTAGGGAGCCATATTTGTTATGTTCACGCTCGCAGCAAATATTGCTTATAAATATAAATATGATCATTCGTGGATTTAATCTTCACATTTTAATGAAACCTAAACAAAAATACAAATAAAGTACCTACGTTTGGGAGAGAAATGTCGAAGCCATGTTTAGGCTCGCGTATAACGCGGTTAAATAAATATAATATAGATCTAATTTTTGTGAGCACAACAATGCCAAACGTAGAGTTTTACATAATTGTAGGTTTGTATGACAACGTGAAATAAAATTTCATGGGAAGTAAATAAATTTGTCCGACATAGAACGAAAAAACAATAGTGGCAATTTTAGTTGTCAAATGGCATTAATGGATTAAAATGAAGCCTGAGTACTAATTATGCATGATATAAATTAGAATACTGAACATTATGGAGGGAGGGAACGTTCTTCTCAATCCTATTATAAGTGGAAGTAAAAGATATACTTGTAATAAATTAAGCTATTAAATATAAAATTCAAATATTGGAAATAACAGAGTTGTATTGTCCAAAAAAAATCACCATTAATAATCTGACTTCAAGGAGAATTTAGGGAGCTTGAGGCAAGGTTCGGTTGTTGGAGAGTTAGGTGATAAGCCAAGGTGTAACAGAGTCGTCAATTAAAAATAACAGCACGAGTTTTAATGTGAAGAGACTAAAAAATTTAAAACTATTTTCATTTATGTTGTGCAAATTATATGAAACTTATTAATATTTATGCCAGTTGTGATTAAGAGGCTTGCCAGTACTGCGACTAAGACCCATGTGAGATAATAATTTTCACCCTATGGGGTGAATAGTGATGCCTATAAAAGTTCCTTGGAGACACCTAGGACAAGTAAATTCGTATACAACAGGTGTAGCAGCCAACGTCCTTGCTAGATCCTACACAGGTCAAGGAAAAGCTTATCTTTCTGGCTGAGGTATGGCCAATTTTAAATATATTAACACATAAATTTTAAATTTGTGTAAATAAATAGCATTTAATAATTTAAAACACTTTCTTACAAATTCACAATTAATGAGACCTTTTTCTCGGATAATAAATTATTTAGACTCTTTTGGAACATCATATAAAAGATGAGCGAGTGAATATTGGCTATTCAGAAATTTATGAATAGCTTATTTATTTTTATGATAGAGTAAGAATGTTTCTTGAGGAAAATTCATATATATTCGAATTTTTTGTTTACAAATAAAAAAAGAGAAAAGATGCAAGATATGAGAGATAAGAGTTTAGAGAGAGCTGAGTTTATTAGATACTCGTAAATTACAGAACCTAAACAAGATCGTAACCGTTCATTAATGATCGGCTTGTTATAAACTGATATTGATGAACCATTATTTGTCTTATTTTTAAGGATATGTGAAAAAGGGAAAAGTATATATTTTATCCTTTAAATATGAATATAGTATTTCGATGAATTGAGGTAATTTATATAACTTCAATGAATGGGCACCAAATTATAGCCTATAAAAATTAAGAACTTTTGAAAGATTATACATACTCGTATATTATCATAAACAACCCCAATATTATTCTAGTTCAAAGAATTTAAATATTAAATACTAATTGTCCTAACAAATGCCATTTGTTGGTAGTATACCATAATAACCGCTAGTTGATGGGAATCTTTTCTAATCACTCCACCTTGGAGTGTATCGAGTGGTAGTTCAGCGAAGTAAGTAGTAAATACTTTGTTAGGTGTAATTTTAGAGAGGTTGTCTCATTAAATAATACATGAAGATGCGCTGTATATTATCTCTTTCTAAAGAGAGACAAAACTTGTTGACAAATTGCTTCCCCCAAAACGCCAAAGGAGCGTCAAACAACATCCTCTCGTCTAAATATATCTGGTATAAGGAAATCGTGAGAATATTTTCAAACGGATGCCAATAAGCCATTTCCTTAAGAAACGTCTCAAAAAATGACCAACAACGAAAATATAATACCAAATTATTTTTTCCTAATGTAAAACAGAAACATACATACAAAATTCATTAGGAAATTTCTTACGTAAAAAATCAGTTAATAGCATAAGGTCGTTATGTAACCCCCTACTAATAATTGAAAAGCCAATCAATGACTTTTTGTCTTACCTCTACCCACCAACTTACTAACAGATTTAACATGTTTCTGTCCTATAGCAGCACTCTGTTACCAGTCTGTTACAACTCAAGCACAGCAAAATCAGAGCAACCTAATATTAGGTATTTATTCTTAACGTTTCATATCATTCCTCGTTAAATTTCGTATATTCACTAACGCAAGTATTTCTTTAAATTAATAAATTTATTTTATTAAAGAATCGTTGCAAGAATTTGATTCTATTGATCTGTGTGTAACAAAGAAAGCTTGATCAAATTGCAGTCAGGCAATTTGTAAATCACTTGTTGGCCCAAAGTAGGGGAAAGAAAAGGAGGAATTACTGCCACAAACAAAAGTGGTAATCCCTCAAACTGCACAGATATATATATATATATATATATATATATATATATATATATATATATATATATATATATATATATATATATATATTATGCTACGAAACCCACATAGAAAAAGTAACGAACATTTGCATTGGTTTTGAACTTCTCCTTTCTTTATTCTTTGTGGGATTTTTTTTCTATTCTTTCTCTTCCGTGAGTTTACCGCATATAAAATATACATATATTGCTTTTTACAAAAGAAGAAGATCGTTTAAAACAAAATAGGGTTGTTGGAGAGAGAGGGTTTTAAGTTACGGAAAGTCTTTCAGCGAAATATACTGCTGAAGATCGATGTAAGAAAAGATTAAATTAGTGCCTATCCTGTTAAGAAGATGATCAGAAGAAGAAGAGATTCGAGGGGGATTAGACTGGGTTGCTAAATCCTAAGATGCACGAAATTAACATTTCTTAATGCCAGTGACGGCAAAATGAAACCTTCTACGAAGAAAGAGAATTGATAAGTAAATAAGAAACAGGATAAGGTTAGAGAATGAAGGTGAAGGAATTTCCGAGTCTTTGCGAGAGTATATTCCGAAGTGAAAAGAATAAATCTAAGCACATGAAATGCTAAATATTGTTTTTAAACACAAATAATCAAAAAAATGGTGTAAGCTTAAGACAAACCCAATTAATCTATTTTTGCTTCTTAAAAACTGCCATTGCTAAAAGTTCATAGTTGATTTCTATAGATTTCTTGATATATTTTATATACGATAATTAACTAAATAGGTAAAATAATTAAATCTAAGTAGATGTTTTCTCGAAATTGCTAATCGATTTATTTGAATGTATTTTTCATAGAGCTGAGAAAACTCAATGAATTTCAAATTAATCGAATCAATAAATAGAGCAAATATATCTGGAAATTAGACGGGAACCTAAAACATACATGGTTGAGACTCTTTCATTTCGAAAATAAAAATTTCGAAAAGTTAGCACGAATATTTTTCTCTTTGTTACCAAATTAAATTTCCTGTTACCCTAGTAACAGATTGATAAGTTACTGACCGATCCAGGAGCCTAATTAAAGTTGCATTGGTTGAGGATGTTCAGCGAGAAACATCTATAATATATTAAAGAATTTGAGGTAAGTTAATTTTAAGAATGAAATTAATAATAAATTAAAATATATCCCATGCCAGACGATCCATGCCCAATTTAAAATCTACAAATCACTAGTTTAAAAATAATCGTGTCCACTCTTTGCCTCTATATTATTTGACTAAAGAAAACACCTAGTAAGGAAATGCTAGACTGTCCGAGAAGTGAAATTATGTGATCAAGTGAATAAAGATAGGATAAAAAGGGCGTAAAGCCAATATCCGATAATAAAGTTACATTATCATGGTCTTGGAACATAGAAAATCATAACAAAAACCACTCTGTCCTTCTTTCATTAAAGATGATTTCATAAAAATAAGCTCTTGTTAGCGAGAATTTATCAAATTGGAATGAAATTTTCGAAATAAAATTAGAATATAAACGAAGCCAGCGATTTAAATAAGCTCTATTTCAGACGCGTACAATAGTAAGAAATGAGTAAATAGTAAGAAGTTTATAATAAGATGAACCTAACTGATGAGTCGAATTTAAGTAGACAAAATATATAAAAAAAAATTAGTATTACATAATGCCGAGTTAGCTGTGTCATTCTTGAACTAAAATTCCTAAATATCAGAATACTAATCTCACCCTTCATCATCTTTAATTAACTGCAGCCAGAAGTAAATTAAATGATAAATAAACATAAGAAATTAGTAAAATCAATTTGTAATAAAATTCTAAACAAATACGCGAACAATTGAATCACAATAGATAAAACGGGTTAAATTGTTTTAATTAATTTTCTGACTTTCAATGATCCGAAACACAAACCAGCTTGGTAAATTTACCTAAAACAAAGTCTGATTAACAAAAGTCGCGTGTTCTCAATTATTCTAATTTATGTCCTTATGACTTTCAAAACTTTCAATAATTCCAGGACTAACTATGGGAAGACCCTCGCAATTATATCATTTGAATGAGAATGTAAAACAACATAGGGATTTAAAATTTTGTTAGAATTGGTTCAATAGTTATGATGTTATTGTCAAAAGTTTCACGGGTAACCTTGGAAAGACTTCGGCAATTATATCATTCGAAAGAGAATGAAAAACAACATAAGAGTCTCGAATTTTGTTAGACTCGGCGAATGGCTATGATGTTATTGCCAAAACAAAATAATTCCCGGGCTACCCTTGGGAAGACCTTGCCATTTATATAATTCCAAAGAGAATGTAAAACAACATAAGGCTTTTAAATTTCCTTAAAATCCACCGAATAGTTACAATATTATTACCCAAAACAAAAAGCAAAATGGGGACTGACCGACCGACTACCGACCGACATAGTGAGATGTAGAGTCGCTCACGACTAAAAATGTCATAAGTTATGATTGCTTTTGGTCTCTCGTTTAATTGACCAGGATTCAATCAATGTATTAGCAATCATCAAAAGATGCACTATAGGTAGCTTAATTGGTATCCTAAATATGAAGAAATTTCTATTCCAACCTGGTTAAAAAATTTGTCAACTTCAATAAATAGTTAGTTAAGAGAGCATTTCGATTTCTTGTAATTGCATTAGATAAGTAACTTGTCAAACAACCTTGATCTTTCGTTGGAAGTAAATCCCTCTCGTTTAGGGTTGTTATCAATGGAATTCATAAAGTGGTTAGTACCAACATAGACGATAAAGCTTCATACGATTTTAGATCTAAATATCAATTGGGAATCTAGACCTAAATATTAATGTATATTGATTTGATTATAAGAACCAATTAAGTTAGTGGCGTTTTCAATTTGGATGGTGAACTGGTCAGATTTCAGACGACAATATATTTGGTCGCTATATACTATGAATAATTGAGTACTCCGGCTGGTAAATTAAGTTAAAACGGAATGGATACAGAAATCTTATGGCTCCAGAAAATTGGTGAAATCTACCAAATTCAATTTGAAAGTGATTACGTGCAGTTGCGAGGTTAGATAAAACGGAACAAATTCTGTAATTTCTGACGAAAGTGTAAATCCTATGTAAGTCATTAGCGTTAATGATACTCCTCTGAAGGAAAGAAAAATTTCCCAAGAAGGTATAACCAATTCCTAAAATTGCTTATAAAAAGGAAAAGATTAAAGTAATTTAAATGAAGTGTGGTATTAATTATAATTATTAATTGTAGTTTCAATAAAAAATGAATGAATAAAAACTAGATTTAAGAGAAGGCAAAGTAAAAAATACATGATCAATCAGAGGTTACTAGAAATTAAAGAAGGTAAAAAGAATCGTAAGTAAATAGCACCAACGAGAATTCTTCACTCTTATGGTCAAATAATTCCACCAATGTCACATCGACTTTCTCCTGAGTGCTAGTACCAGTCACTCCATTTTGCTACTAACCTTATCTACCTTTCACATATCTTGATTTCCTCAACTTCCCCATTTGATTACAAAATCGGGGTAAATAAAGAAGGAACCAAGCAATAAATACAAAGGAGTAACAAATAAACAAAGAGATGATTTAATGAATGATCAAGACAACAAAGAGAAAAACTTACCCAGAAAAGAAATAAAAGAGAAGAATAAGGGAGATATAAGCCAATACAAGATTGAGGGAGAACATAAAAACCATAGAATAGATGGAATATTCGTGCATTTATATTCTCTAATGCCAGGGAATGTAATAGAAAAGGAGTATTCACGAGATAAAATCGGATCAGAGAATAATAGTGCAACTGAAAAATAGACAGCAATGGATAGAATATATCTATCGATGAAGACTGCTTCTAGAAAGCATAGAAATCACCAGGCGAAGTAAATAGTCATCCTTTTTATTTACCGCTGATATTTCGACCACAACAATTTCATCTTCTTAACCTTATAATAGAAATATACGAACTAAATATTAGGTAATATTCGGAGAGCACAATGCTAAGGGGGGAGTGGGTCACATACATGGATCACCCGCAACGTGAAGGAAACCCTTTGGAAAACTCGTCTTTACCCGTGAGAGACCCGAGAGATGCTCGTAGTACCCGGCATATTTTGAGAAGGTTGAAATTTTTTTTAAAAACCCACCGGGAGGTCGAAACCAGTCAGTAGACACTCGGCGTGGTACCCGGCTTTTCTGAAAGTACCCATAAACACCTGAGAGTACCAGAGAGGTTCGGGTGATACGTATTCACCATTATAAGCCTGTGTAAACACATGGGTGCCACGAGTGACTCGCCGAGTACTACGGGTGCCACGCCGGGTACTACAGGTGACATGCTGGGTACTACGGGTGACACGCCGAGTACTACGTACCCAATTAGACTATTTTCTGCCCAAACACCTTGTATTACCTGGTGGGTATTAAATATATCCAGGGTAACTCGCTTAGCTACTCAGGATGAAATTTGACAGTATGAACCCCTGACAAAGCCTGGCCAACCAGTCCCACAACCAGGGCGATCTGTATATGTGTAAACCCCTCCTTAATCCTACAACTACACCTTTAAGTTAGTGTTGGCTTTAAAGAGAAGACTTAAGAGTTATAAAAAAACTCAGAAATGGACCTTAAATTCAGAGTAAAAAGAATGAGAAGATTTTAAAATATTTAAATTAGTTTCGAATTTATAATTGTTCAAATCTATTAAGTTAGGAGCGTTTTGATTAATGAATCTAATAATTATATAAAACTGCTTTAAAAAAATTTAAAAGGAGAATTAACGCAAATTAGCAAAACTTACTATACAATATCACAAATCTTGCCAACGCACAACTGGTTACACAATGCTCCAGGTTGATCCGACAAATAACCAACAGCGTATCACAACCACCCACATTTGACTAAAGTAATTCTTAAGCATCATATGTATGTAAATTTCGCCTAAGGAATGTAGAGTAAATACCCATCTTTGGCTTTATTAAGTAATATGACCGTCTTTTGCCACTGTTATATAAGGGTGGTCTCGTTGAAACACGCCACTTAAAAATGTGCTGAGGGACTTTTCTACAGTATATAATGGGAAACCATTGTGTAAAAATAAAGAGTTAAGCTACTGAAATTCTCTGTCCATATAAGTGCAAAATGAGAACAAATTTTATTTAAGGGAAAGAAGGGTTTTAATGGACGCACTTTAACATATTAAATCTGAGCTGCCCCAAAGCATAAAACTCACTTCTCCTTGTTTCACGGTGAGGATGGTATGATCAGGATCTTAAGCAGTTCTTTTGCAATACTTTGGCTGAAAAATTCCATTGTGGTTTTATTGGACCATTTAAAATTGTTCCAAAATTTACTTTTTTTTTCAAAATGATCTATGGCAAAATTTTTATAGTTGTTTATAGGATTTTTATTAAGATCGGAGTTTTGCGGGAAGTGTAATAATGCAAATCATTACGAAGAAGCCCTCTCCTAAATATATCTTTACTCACTTTAGTCCCTAACAATTCCAGACCGCTTCATAGATTTTTTATTAAAACATTGGATTATTGCTTAGTCTTTGAAACAGGTAACGCTGAGACCGATCGTCAAGTTGGAGATGATTCTAGATTCGCGATGCTTTCGCATTATAGAACAAGAGAACTACAGAAACAAGGACCAACAAAGAATCTAAGGTCTACTTACACAGACGGTGTTAGATTATCACTATCTAATGTTGCTGTATCATGCTTTGTTTGTTTTTTAACATGCTGTTTATTTGTTTTGGTTATTTTTTTAACTATTGCAATTCTACGATACACACTTATCTACAGGGGTACCAGTTGACATGCATGTTCATTCATCCCTCAAATTGGGGGATAGGACAGTACTCACTTCTCCTGCAGGAACTTAAACAGTCTCAGAATTAGTCCCTTAGAATAATAGTTTGAGTAACTACTCTGACCTTTGGCATTTCTCAAAGCAAGCGTCCTTCTTCTATTCATTCTTACTAATGGTTATTCGACAGTGATAATATTTGGCAAGTTCAATCAGTTTCGTTTCTAGAAATTTCTCAAATCTCCTATTTACTTTTTTCCTCAAATTTATATATTTTTTTGTTCAATAAGAATATTCTCGCATGTTATTACAGCGGTTGAATACTTTTTTCACCTCTAAAGTTTTGTCTACTAGTAATTGTTGTTATATAGAAAGAAAATATGTCTTGTGTGTACTTCATCTGTTAGATATATGTTTAATGAGTTTCATGCTACATTTATAAACAAAAGAAAGCACAAAATATTTCGTAAATATGAAAAATTTAAGTGTGGACTTATTGTGTCACCTCACTGCATATATAGCGAAAATCTTGATTCAGGGCCAGTTTCAGGGTGTTGAGTCAAACACCCATCTCTCTCCTCCTTCCAAAGTCCAGATACCATTGCTCCAGTCTTACATCGCACTGTTAGGCAGTTGTTGGATGAATTCCGGCGTGCAGACGCAGTCAGAAAAACTTTTGTCCATTTTTGCTGTCCATGGCTTCTTAGCCTCTGTTGCAGCTGTTCATGTAACGTCTTACAGCCTTTGCACTGCCTAGAGAGCATTAAGCACCAGTTACAATGTCGGTATTTTGATACCCAGCGTGAATCATGATGATGTAGTTTACTCTTTTTCAATATCCAGATGGTTTCTTCTCTCCTCCATGTCAGTAACTTTTGTCACACTAAATCTTTACTCCTTTATTTGCTCTCTCTTACTCTCTCTCTCTCTCTCTCTTTCTCTCTCTCTCTCTCTCTATATATAAATATATATATATATATATATATATATATATTATAAATGCAACGTTTCGGGTACCTTACCCATCTTCTAGTCTATAAAATAGATTTAGAACAAGTTTAAAATTACAAAAATTATAATGCACAGAAGGATTAGAAATGAATTATTTAGTTAATTGAAATTTTGACAAATCGTTTGAAAACTATTGAACCTTTAGATATGGATCAATTATTGGTTGACACAAATATTAGTCACTTACTAAGGCAGAAATAGTAATAAATTATTTAATTAATTTAAAATGTGACAAATCATTTAAACACTGTTGACACTAGATATAGATGCTTTAAATATGGATAAATATAAAATAATAATTGGGGCAATTGATTGGTACACAAAATATTAGTCACCTTTAGTGGACGGCAAAAGCTAAGAGACTGAGGAAAGATTATAGAAAGAACCGATTAAAGATTGGTAGGTTGTGAACAATTTTGACTGATTTATGAAATAAGAAGGGGAAAAGCAGTTGAATCAGAATTTGAACTGGGATTTAGTTGTTTTATAAATAATGATTTGAGAATGCAGAGGGAAGTAAGGTCCTTTGCATGTCCTATAATTTGAGAGGTTTTGTGGGAAATTTCTGTCTTACATTTAATTGAATGATCTCGAATAGGAAAAGTTTCTTTTTTGGTCAATGTGGAGCCAGTGCGAGAGCTAACACCAAGATGAGAACAGACCCTAGCCTTAAGTGAGTGATCTGGGCTGCCAATGTAGATCTCCTGGTGGCACCTGAAGCAAACGAATTTATAAACAACTGAACAGCTCATTTCAGGTGGGAGTCTGTCTTTAGTTCTGAAAAATTGTCCACTACGAAAGTTGTTAAGGAAAACTATTTTGAATTTCGTGCGAGGGGAGGTCAATAAGTTTTGCAATTCGGATATAAGGAAACGAGATATGAGGAAAAGAGTTTTATTATTTTTCAATATAACTACCTTCGATTCCAATGCACCTGCGCCACTTGTCCCAGAGGCTTTGAATTCCCGAAAACCAGAAATCTCCCGACTGCTGTTCAATCCACTCCTGGACGGCAAGCTGGACATCTTCATCTCCCCCAAACCGGCGTCCATGCAGTACAGCCTTGAGCTGGTGGAATAAAAAGTAGTCGCTAGGGGCCAGATCTGGACTTTAGGGAGGATGGTTGAGCCCCTCAAATCCGCACTCGCGTGGGACAGCTTGTGCAACTCGGGTCTTGTGGACTTTGACGACTTTGAAGTCGATCATGGGGCGTGAGGTTTCTAGGGAACCAACGGGCAGAGACCTTGGTCATCGCTCAATTGTCGTGTATGTTGTTGATAACACTTCCATGTGATATTCCCGCGAGCAATAGTTGCATAGGAAAGAACGGTGTCGGTGTAAACTGCAACCATGCGTTTATGGATCTCTTTTGCATTCTTGCCTTCCTGGGTGAAAAATTTGATCACTGCGTGGTGCTCAACCTTCTCCATTGTTGAAATATTTGTGACTGACGATCTGCGATCAGCTACTGCTTCTTAAATAGACGAGGCAGGAGCGTGCGGCTGCAGGTCCTGACTTGTCATTACTTGTCCTAACACCCCCACACACAGCCACCTCCCTTCCTCTGTTTTGCCCTACCGATTCGCAAAACTTATTGACCGCCCCTCGTATATGTTTAAAATCTTTTTAAAAGCTTATTAAGTTTTCAGCGTAAGGTTAAGTGGGCAAATATCAGAGAGAAGACAATAGCGGACATCCGTGGAGACAGAGGAAATAAGTTATGGAGGATGGTATATTTTATCAAAAAATTGACGGATGTTGTTGTTCTTATATGAAATATCACAAAAACTGTAAAATTTCATGCCGAGACCAGAAAAGGAGGATTTATGGTAAAGGGAAGTGGTGAAGTTGGGCGAGGAGCTGTATAGGAGAAAATCCAAAAAGGGTAATTTTCCATGTTTTGCTTTATCAATTGTGAATTTTATATTGAAATGGCTATGATTGAAATAATCCAAGAATAAAACAGACTGTTGTTCTGTTTTAAATATTTAACCGTATCATCAACAAAACGACGGTAAAATATCGGTTTCAAAGCAGGAGGGCATTCTCGCAAAGCAACTTCTTCAAAGTTGGACATAAAAATATCAGCAGAAAAGGACCCATGGGGGAACTCATTTCAACACCATCAACTTGTTGATAGATGGGGTTTTTAAACAGAAAACAGTTATCTCTAATGGTTAGTTCAAGAAGATACCGTAAAAGCGACGGTGTGAGTTTATGAAAGGTAAAATCCGGTTCTGGGATGGCCTTTTGGATGATCAGGTCTATAGTTTCATTTACGGAGATATTTTTAAAAAGGGAGACAACATCAAAGCTATATATATATATATATATATATATATATATTTAGTGCCTCGCAAAAGTTTACAACACACCATTAAAAACAAACGTTTCTAGATTTGTAAGCGCGATAGGTAAATGAAACTTTTATTACTGACAGGATATGTATTCAGACAATAAATTAAACCATCAGGACCATACAAAAACATCAATATGTTTTTTCGAAGAAATACAATTAATTAGTAACGCAAAAGTTTAAACACATCGATCTTTATCCCTTACTCCTAAATGTTCGGTAACAACACCGTGAAATCGGCCTGAATCTGGACTCCAACAGCGACTAAGCCACTTGATGTGGCTTAATTTCGCTTTAAAATGAATCAGTGTGTCTTTTCTCCTCTGCCGTGACTTAATTTCGCTTTAAAGGGCAGCCGTACTTTTTCTCTCCTCTGCCGTGGCTAATAAAAAGAAACCACAGCTTACGTATGCGATGATACTATCTCGTCCTGACTGAGCATAAAAACGCTGCTTATTTGGGTTCAGATTACGGATAGAAGGTGTCTTATTATGCTTATGTGTAAATAACAACCATTAAAATAATTATATGGAATTCACCATTATTAAACGACATCTACCAATAAAATAATGAGTAATGTCAAGTAACATGTCGAACCGTTGTCTATACATTGTTGATTTTTACTATGAATCATGATAGGTGTATAAAAGTTTTAGAAACCCTCCTAATTCTCCACCAAAATAAAGCTTTGGAGAAATAATTTGGAATTTTCAAAACAAATATTTCCCACGCCATACAGCCAAGATATTCAAGGCATGGTACAAGCAAAGTTTACTTCGCTTACTACCATGGTTTGGAAATTCAGTTGATATAGATCGCATCAAAATTTGGTGGGATGAGCTAATATCTCGTACCTAAACTTCAACTTAAACAGCAACTGATACATGTTTACTCTTATTCAGCGCATATCAAGGAATTGTGTCATTCCTACATTGGTTGAATGCCACGACGTTTCCAGGAAATTCTATGGGCCTTGAAGGGGGCGGAACTAAGAAATAAATCAGTCTCATCATACTCCCCTTGTGAGTATCCCCTCATAAGTAAAAAGAATAAAGTGATTATATTGCCTGAGGCTAATAAGCTTGTCCTGTAGAGTGGTGCGAAGTGAGTAAATGTCTTTCAGCAAGACGGTTAAATTTGAAGTTGGCAGCGTGATGTTATGGGACATATTTTCTTGCGCTGGAGTCTGCCCACTGGTCTGTTTACACGGCGAAGTAAGGGTTGCAGTAAATAAGAAACTATTTCTACATTATTTAATCGTTTTTCTACACATACTGGATGTACGTTAACTTGTGTTCATGCACCAAAGTTTGCGAGGCAGTTATTGGCTAGAGAAAAATCAACATAATAAAATAATTTGGGCAGAGCACAGATTTAAACAGGATAGAAAACCAATGGAAAATACTCAATGTCAAGGTTATAGCTCGGAAAAGGACAAATATTGAAGATCTGAAGCGAAGATTGAAAAAGAATGAAAAAAATCACGTCCGAAAAATATGACAAATAGTTGGAGTCATATGGCCAAAGATGCGTTTAAGTCATTTAGATCATGAGCCTACATTATTTTATATTTTGCTCAAGTGTCTACTGGATACTTACTCTATCTTGTTTTTTTGGTTATTTCTCTATTTCTACATATTTTCTTTAGTTATAGACACATTCTTTCCTATAATATACATTAGCTTCCTCATTGTCATGGAATAGCCGGACACTCTCTCTCTCTCTCTCTCTCTCTCTCTCTCTATATATATATATATATATATGTATATATATATATATATATATATATATATATATATATATATATATATATATATATATATATATATATATATACTTATTGAGGGTTTGGATCGAAGCTGGTTTAAGATTCGTCCTAGCCAGTTCGTGAACGGGAAATAGTCAAGAATTCAGTGGGAATGGTATACTTTTAAATTGCGCGGTCCTTTCAAAATAATTAATTCAGAGTGCAAGTTGTTTAAGGTTATCAGGTAGTTGGTACTTGTTTAGGGTTGAAAAAAGGGGACAACAAAAGTATACGTTTACTAATGAATAAAATAGAGTTGAAATATATACAGATACATTGTTTAAAGGGAATGATTGTACATGATAAAGTAAATGTCGGCCCGGGACACAAGATGGATAAATATGGGATTAGTTGTCGGGATTAGGTCGGTGATTAGAAGGAGATTTTAATCTGGTGCTCACACATAAAGGATGGGAAGATTTGGGTGGAGAAGATCGTCAACGATTGCAACTGCTTACGTGGTCGTTGAAAGGAAGGGTCAGTCCAGATACAAGGACTGCGATGGGGAAGCTGGGTTCCCTCACGGAGCGCATGAGGAAACACGCGTAGTTCGGCCTTCGGAGATGGAATTCCTCGTCAGATACTCGCCGATTGACTATGGCGGAGTTCACGGATGTCGATTTAGCCTTCATCCACGAGTCGAAATCTCCGCTCTCTCCAATCGCGATGGGTGAACGTGTCCTTTGCTCGTACGCGGTGTTAGGCGGGATAGTCTTGGAGTGCTAACCGCTAAACCGAGTCGGGGGATTATAGAGACGCTACGCTGGTTGCTGGGATTGCCTGGCGGGAGCCTCCACTACTCGCGTGATCTTGGGAGAAGGGAGCGATTCCTTTGGAGGAACCGAGGTAAAGTTGGCGTAGAATGTTCAAAGAGCCTTAATCTATGACGGAGGGCAGGAGGTTGGCTGAAAGGCCATGCGAGACGAGGAATATATGTGTCCCTAAGTAAATGCAGTTGTGGTGCAATAAAACAACGTGGACCGCATCCTCGCCGTAGATCAGCCTCGCTTTCAACGCTGCGTGCGGTGATCTCGACACCATGTGAGTACATAAGGGCATGAGGTGGCCCTTCGACCTTATTCTTATACATTCATAATATTTTAGACCCTCTTTATGAAGTGAAACTGTAACCGCATCCAATTTTCATGGCAATTAAAAGCATTTTCACGAAAATGTAGATTTGGGGATTTTGCTGTCTAGTTTGGGACGGTACTGTATATTCATTATGCCCAAAGCAATCATTATCATCTACCCCTGAGTCAACAATTGTATACAAATTTTCTTTATTGTTAAGCGCGTAAATCAATATCTCTTCACTAAAAATAACTCCTTTAATGCGACAAATAATGTGCCTACAATATATCCGTTAATAAAAATTGTATGTAGCATGACAATTGTACTCTTGCCTTGTTTTTATGCTTGTTGTTTTATTAAGGTAATTAGTTGATTTGCTAGCTGGGATACAACCTGCTTAACACTTGCGTTATTCAGGTGAATGAAGCAAATGTACACTCGGAAAATAGTTCAAACCAAGGATAGTTTAGATTACGCCCAATTCCTCACCCTTGTTCAGTCCCGGTGTTCTGGCAAATATTCTCATCCACACAATCCAGATTCGAGGCGGAACGAAAATAGCGCAGGGTTGCTAAATAAACGTATGTTTTATGAAACAGCCTAAAGTAAATTTTATTAATATATGTAGGTGGTGGTGATGATGATAGTGATTAGGATAGTAAGGATGATGATAATGGTAAAGCGAGATATTCCACTGAGCGGGAGTTCCACATCGTAGTAACACGGTAAAAATAAAAGAAATAACTGCGAAAAGTTTACCAATGAATTTTCTCTCCCAAATGAGATTTCGAATAAGTCAAGGCTTGGGTTAGAGCCAGGCCAACTGAAAGTTCTATGTCCGAAGAGGCGTTAAAGCTTTATTAGAATTCATGACCACGTGAGCGTTGAGCGAAAACCCCAAATCTTAAAACAAGCCCCGAAGATCCTAAGAAACAAGTACATGCACACAGGTGGATAAACATGTGTTCACACACATACGTATGAACCCATAAGTATGTGCGGATATCTGTACAGACATAGGCACAGCGGAAAGCACGTACTTGCTAAACCCTTTTAGAAAACTAATGGGCTAAAGTTTGATTTTTTCCTGCGATTGAACTTTTAGAAAATTAAGATTTCGGCGGACTCGGAGAGATAAAGACATAATTTAGGAAAGAAATAGGCAAGAAGCCTATTTGCCGGAGGATGGCAGACATAAACTATTCTAGCAGTGATAATAGACTTCGCGTTGAATAGATGAGGATTCAAATATCTTCTGCACGGTGAATTAATATTCAAACTACAAAGAAGTGAAAATCCAAGAACAATTAAAGTATCACTCATAGACAAAGCCCCCCAGCCTATGTTAGGGGTAATTATCTAGGATTGACTTTTTGGGGGGTCAGTACCTAAGAATTTATATTTTGGATGGGGTCATTACTTTTGATTTAATTTTTTAAATAAGTAATAATAATTGATAATAAGATTACGGTAAAAATATAAATTAAAAATGATACCTAGAATTAAATTTAGTTATGAAAATATTCGTTAGGTTAGGTTCGGTTAGGGTAGGTTAATTTAAAAAAAACTTAACCTGATCCATCCTATGTGGCAGGCTAGATCCGATTGAGTGGATTGAAAAATTTCTGCCATCACATTTCTTCGTTACCCTTTGGATTAATATTTTCATTTTTTTTAGTTTAATTGTGTTTGCTCAATTTTTTGTTTAATATTGTGTTCTTTACTAAATTTTATTTTACCGATTATTTTTGTTTTAATATATCAATAAGTTTCTTTCGAGTCATCCTTTAAGATTGAAAATTCTTGGGGTCATTAATTAGGAAAGGTGTTGTCCCGGATTGATCCCAATTCAATTAGGGACCTACAAGGAAACACAATTTTGAGAGCTCCTAATTCTCCAACAAATAAACATCTTATAGGTAACTTGTGTCGAAAATACATAAAGTGAATTGAGTAGAAGAAGCTCTGGGATAAAATAAGAAAAATGATAACTGCACGGCCACAATCATGACAGCAGCCTCAGATTTCTAGTGCGTTAGCAAATAAGACTTTAAAGGGCAATGGTATGCATATAAGCCCATATTGACACTTGTTTTATTTCTTGTTAGGATCTGGACACCTCTCTGAAAGCAGGTTTATGTCTCCGTTTCTCACTGCCGTAACTTTCCTGCGCGCAAATGCAAGATGTTGATCGCTAAGTCGATCTTAATCGCTTAAACGCTTCTTTACAATTGACACCATCTTGCATACAAACAGTTACATTTACCGATCATTTTGGGAAGAGAGAAAGAGTGTCATTAAATTAAAAAAACTTTAATGGTAGGCTTAATCCGAAATCAAATGCACATGCTGACAAACGATCCCATAGATTTCACGACACTCTCGTACACACACACACACACACACACACACACACACACACACACACACACACACAGAGTCTCTCTCTCTCTCTCTCTCTCTCTCACCCCATCCTTTTCCCCTCACAAACCATTCCTCGATGGGATGGGATTGGGATTATGTGTGTGTGTGTGAGAGAGAAAGAGTGCGAGATAGTGAAAGAATGTGAGAGATCGCATGTTTGATAGTGAGTGATAAAGAGAGAGAATGTATAAAAGAGAATGACAGGGAGAGTGCGTGAGAGAGAAAGAAAGAGAGAGAGAGAGTGTGTGTGTGCGTGAGGGAGAGAGTAGGTAATAGGCAGTGTGAGATTATGAGAGAGCAATTGTGTGTGAAGAGAGAGAGATAGTGAGTGTATGAGAGAATTTCTGAGTGCAAGTTAATGTGAAAGAGAGTAAGAGAGACTGTGAGAAAAAGAATGTGTGAGAGATTGTATATGAGAAAGAGAGGTAGTTGGAGGTTTGGGGACAAGAGGTAGGAGTAGACATTGTGTGAGAGAGTGAGAGAGCTACAAGGAGCTACAAGGAAAATAAGTACCCTAGAAGACCTTACGGTTCATACAAGTAGGGTACTTTTGGCGCAATCTTCGAGGGTGTCCGTTGGCAATCTCGAAGATCACTCGTGAGGACATTAACGGCGAATTCACAAGACTATATCTAGTCTTGACTTGAACTGGTCAACAGATTCACTGTTGGCAACTTCCGTCGGAAGTGCATTCCAACAACCGCAGATACTGTAAGTGAAGAATTTCCTACACAGATCACGGTGGTATCGCTTCAGTTCAAGTTTAAAGCCGTGATTTCTTGTTCTCCCCTCACTGAACTGTAAAATATCACCGTAGTCCAGGCTGTCGAAGCCTCGAAGTATTTTGAACACTTGGATAAGCTGACCACGTAGTCTCCGGGTCTCCAGCGAGAACATATCTAATTTCCTTAATCTATCTTCATAACTTTTATATCTGATAGAAGGAATCAGTTTGGTTGCCCTAGCTTGCACGCGTTCCAATTTTGCGATGTCCTTTCGAAATGAAGGACTCCAAAATTGTACGGCATACTCCAGGTGCAGTCGAACAAGGAAATTGTACAAACACAGTACTATCTCATTGTTCCGATATCCAAACTGTCGCTTTATATAACCTAACATCCTTTGGGATTCTTTCTCCACTTCAATACACTGTTTCGAGAACTTGAGACTACTAGTTATAGTTACACACAAGTCCTATTCAGTGTCGGGGGATACAAGAGCAGTGCCCTTAAGGATATACTGAGATTGAAGGGTTTCGGTGGCCGATATGTATCACTTTGCATTTGTTCACGTTAACAGGCCTTTACCACGTGTCCTACCACTTCCGTACTTCAGAAGATCATCTTGCAGGTAGGCAGTATTTCCTTCCATTGCGAAGTCCATACCAAGGTTGGTGTCATCGGCAAATTTAGAAATCTTCGCAACTATGTCACCGTCCATGGAGTTGACGTAGATGAGAAAGAGTATTGGTCAGAGGAAAGAATCCTAAAAAACACCGCTAGTAACGGGCACTCACTCAGAAGCCAGTCTATTCAACATCACCTGTAACCTTTTGATACTTAGCCAGTTCTCTATCCAACTTGCTACATTTCCGTCTCTGCCAAGCGCACGCACTTTTCAAAGGCGGCGGCGGTGTGGTACCTTACCGAAGGCTGTTTTGAAAGTCTAAGTAGACAACACCCACCGCCTTGTCCTTGTCATGCTCACTGAAAACGAAGTGAAAGAATTCCACAAGACTCGGTAGGCATGACCGTTGCCTTCGAAGCCCGTGATGGGAACTCCTCAATCGCAAGTTGGACTCTAAATATGAAGTAATTTTGTCCCCCATGATAATTTCCATGAGTTTACCTACTATTGAGGTTAAGATAATAGGTCGGTAGTCCGACGGTTGGCTAGGGTCTTCTTTCTTGAAGATAGGAGTCACCTCCGCTTCACGCCAGTCTCTTGGAACGCATCCGGTCCTGATTGACATGTTGAAGATTGTGCTCAGATATTATGACACTTCATCGCGCAGTTCTTTCAACACTTTAGGTAGGAGAAACCCTTCCGGGCCAAGGGACTTAGTCGTCTTTAGATCAGTGATCTTTTTTTCTATTTATCTTTGGGGGAGATCCATTTCCTCCAGTTTTTCCCCCAGGAAGGTATCCGTGGGCTGGGAGATGTGACCACATTCTTATATAACCAAAGAACTCCTTGGGATTCTCCTTGCAGATTCTCGCCAATCGGAGCTCCTTGGCACGCTTTGCCGCCTTTATTCTGGAATTTACCCTCCTAGCTAGCTTAGGGAAATCCTCAAAGTCTCCAGAAATCTTTGACTGCCGGTTCACCGTTCTTTTCTCCTTCAGCAGTTGACTGATTTCTCGATTAAACCAGTTTGGTTGAACAGAAGACCGACAAGGGCTTTTCAAAGTGATGAAGCGTGATTGAAAACCCATGGACGTAGTTTTAAATCTATTTCATGAATCTTCAACATCTTCTCTTCAATCAATCTAACACGAAGACTTGCAAAATGTGCTCTTCTCAAATCAGGTTTCTTCGATTTACCCTTCGCAGACTCTACATGGGGACCTTGACTATAAATCTGACTAGTCGGTGCTCACTGCAACCAAGCTTTTCGCCTACCGAGAGATCCTCAACGATGTCATCCTCAGAGGTGAAAACAAAGTCAAGAGTATTAATGCCTCTCGTCGGCTCTCTCACTCATTGAGGCAGGAACTCGTTGTTCGCGAACTCCACGAGGGGTGCGTCTTGGCACAGGGTTCTCTCGTTTCCCAGTCAAATTGGGTATTGAAATCACCCATGGCGATACACACACTATCTTGAACAAGTTCTACCAGTAGCCGGTACAGATTCCTGACATTCTCAACGAGTTGCGCAGAGGGTCTAAAGGCCACCAGGGTCCTGTATCTGGCAAAGCCTATATCTAGGTCAACTCGTAGTAGCTCGTATACGGATACAATGTTGCAGTTCATCGATTTAATTGTATTCTGGCCTAACTTTTTAGAAGAGTTGGTAACCGAAAATCGTGAATTCACCTTCAAAATCTCGGTTTGCGGTATTTACCCACGACTCCGTTATGGCAACTATTTCAGGTTCTTCCGTCGCTACGAGGCCACGAATTTTAAGAAACTTGTTCCTGATCGACTTCTCATTAAAGAGAAGAACTTTCAGAGAGTCCACGAATGTAGGACCCCCTAGGCTCTTCCGTTGGCCGGGTTATTTGTTTGCGAGGAGGCACCTCTCTTTGCGACCTCTGAGAAGGTCGTTCCAGGAGTAACACGGGCATACTGGCGTGTGCCCACCCGCACTCCGTGCCGGACACTCCTTTGAGGCCACTCTACGACAACCTGTATCATGTTATAGAGTAAAGCCTTTCCTTTAAAGGAAAGATAGACTCCATCCCTTTAGTAGAATTCGTTTCTAGCATAAAAGGTGTGGTGAGGGTTCACAAAAATGACCCTCTCTCCCGTATTTAAATCTGTGAGGCGTTGATTCAAGGAGATGTTTCTCAAGTGAGCTATCCGGGTTGGAACTCTTCTTGGGAGCATCCCCACTACAACATGTCTGCGGGTTTTTAACCCACGGTCATCCACGGCTCCTATAACCGTGTGTATAATATTTCCTTCATGACCTACCTTACTTTTTTGAGGTACAGGTCGTTGCCACTTACCATCAGGGCAACGACTGAGTTCTCAGAAATCTGAGACTTCTCCGCCTCTACCTTGATTCGGTGGTTTACCCCACTTTGGCAGGTATGCTACCTTCACAGTGGTACAAAGGCGAGCCGCTAACAGTGGTTTCAGACTCTTTTCTTGAGAATCGCCAATAAGGTTTACTCTCACACACTCGCCTGCAGAGGAAAGAGTTTTTTCTTTCGGCACCGACTTGTCCGTTTCATTTTTAATCTCAATATTTTTTTTTCTTCTTTCTTTTTTCCTATCTTCCTCTGGTTTCATTTCTGTTTCTGCTTTTTCTTCTTCTGTTTTTACTTTATCTTCCTTTTTCTTTCTTTTCTTATGCTTTCTCTTCTTCTTTTTGTCCCGTTGAGCCAGTCCCGCAGCAGTTGACTTCAGCTCTGGGACGTTTAAAGGCTGGCGTGGCACTGCCGATGCAGTACTCGCTTCTTGAGCGAGGGTCTCGTCGGCGGATCCACCAACATCGGTGGGAGATACATCATGAGTACCATTTAGTGAGTAATTTGCTTATTTCCAACCTGACGACTACAACTCTGTCCAATACTATATCTGATCACTTCTATATTAACTTCAACTTCTCTATCCCATTCCATATACCTCCCCAGCTGTCTCATAATCCTAAGCCTTTCCATCGACTAGCCTCCATTGATATTCCCTACCTATCTAATGATGTGGCCTCCCAACTTCCTGCCATTGATGCTTCTGCCTCTCCTGACAAGATTATCTCTTTTTTGGAGCAACTTCATCTCACTTGTCTTGATGCCCATTCTCCCCTTGTCACCTCTTCGAACTCCCATTGTCACCGTGCCCCTTGGTACTCTATGGAACTCCTCCGTGCTAGGTAGTCCATGCTTGCCCATGAAAGAGTCCTTAGAAAGGCTCTCACCCGTGGATAAGACACGACCCCTCTCTCGCTGGCGTTCCGACTTGTGACAGCTTCCTACGTGGCGAAATTAAAATCTGCTCGTAAAGCCTACTCACGTAATCTGCTTACTGATAGTAGGAATGATCCCCGTACCGACTTCCGCCTGTTCTCCCGTCTTACTTCCCTAGCTCAGGTCTCCCCACCCATTAGCTATGCTACCTTCTCAAATTTCTTCGCGGATAAGGTTCCTAACCTCCGTGCTTTCCTCCCTCAGCCTTCTGTCCCGGCTCCTGCCATTCTCCCTGACTTCCCGCCTTAGCCGCTTATCGTTTTCCCCTTTGTGACCGCGTTGGAGTTTACAGCCCTGACCTCGCGTTCTAAGAAATCGGGCTCCCCAAAGGACATTTTTCCGGCTAAACTGTTATGTAAAAAACTGCCTGCTATCCTCCTAACGCTTCTTTACCTGTTCAACACTTCACTTGCAACTGGTCTTGTTCCTTCTTCCTTCAAACGTGCCCACATCCGTCCGATTCTTAAAAAACCTCAACTGAACCACACTGACCCTTCTAATTATCGCCCGATTTCACAACGTCCTTTACTCTCTAAGGTTCTGGAGAGAGTGGTTGCTTAACGCATCAACAGTCACATGGTGGCCTGTAACTTGATGAAACCTATCAATCTGGTTTCAAGTCAGGTCACTCCGCAGAAACCACCCTTCTTAACGTGTCCAAATGTTTACGAAGGGCCGCGGACGAGGGTTGTGCCTCCATCCTCGTATTACTTGACCTCTCCTCTGCCTTCGATACTATTGACCATACCGTCCTACTTGATCGTCTCCACTCTTTCCTCGGCATATCAGGCACCGTGCTTGACTGGTTCCGCTCCTACCTCTCCTCTCGTAGCCAATCCGTTGTGATTGACGACGTTTCATTCGACTCTACCCCCATTCGCTTTGGAGTACCACAAGGATCTGTCCTTGGTCCTCTACTATTTCGTATCTACCTTCTCCCTCTTAGTTCCCTTCTCCGTAATCTCTGTCTATCATTCCACCTCTATGCTGATGACACTCAAATTTTCGTTTCCTTATTCCCCACGTCTCTTGCCTACTCTACCACTGACCTCCTGGCTGCTTACTCCTCTATTTCTGACTGGCTCTCTACCAACTTCCTCAGGCTTAATAACTCCAAAACTGAGGTCCTCCTCGTCGGCACCCCTGCTCTTGTCAAAAATATAAATCTCTCTTTCCCTTGCTTACTCTGGGCAGTAATACTATCATTTTCTCTGACTGCGTTAGGAATCTGGGTGTTTTTTTGATGAGCATCTCTCCTTTAAGCCTCATATCCGCAATGACAGCAAATTCTTTCTATGTTTCCTTCGTAACTTCTCTCGCATTCGCTCTCACTTTGATCGTCAAAGTCTTGAGACTGCTGTTCATGCCTTCATCACCTCACGCCTTGACTACTGTATCTCTCTGCTTGTGAATCTGCCATCCTCCCCTCTCCGCCCCCTTCAACTTGTACAGAACTATGCCGCCCGACTTCTCCTTCGTCGCTTTCGCTTCTCTCCCTCAAAACCTTGCTGCATGTACTGCACTGGCTCCCTGTCAAATCCAGTACTCACGTCAATATACTTCTCTTCACATTTAAGGCCCTAAACAACAAGGCCCCGTCTTACCTCTCGTCTGCCCTCTCGCCACGCCATGTCCCTCGGGCCCTTCGGGCATCCCATGCACCTCTTTTGAATATTCCTCGTTCATCCCTCTGCTCAATTGGGGACTGCTCCTTTTCAATGTGCGCCCATAAGTTTTGGAATGCTCTTCCTGCTGAAATCAGGTCTTCTCCCTCTCTTACCACATTTATGCGTCTCCTGAATACGCATCTTTTCAGAATTGCCTTCTCCCCCTCTTGAATTTCCATTGAATTTCCATTCTCATCTCAGCACAACGTGCAGTCTGGGAAGACCTCAGGCCTCGAAGAGCGCATTACAAAAGACTTATTATTATTATTATTTACATTTCTCCGCGTTGAAAGGCATTTGCCACGTTTGCACCCAGTTTGAGATTGTTGTGCATCTCATTATTCTGTTCGTTAGTGAGTACTGAAATCATAATTTTGGTGTCGTCAGCAAACTTCGATATTATGTCTGAAAGAGTGTGTTTGAATGAGAGTATGATAGAGGGAGAGAGAATATGCAAGAAATAGTATTTGGATAATAAAGAGTATGAGTGAAAATATGAAATAGAATTATTGTGAGTGCTTGCGCGAGAGAGAGAGAGAGTTACTGAGTAAGACAAAGAGAGTGTGTGAGAGTAACAAGAAGGAGTAACAAAAAGGAAAGAAGGTACCCTAGGAGACCTTACGGTCCATTCAAAGAGGGTACCATTGGACTTGCAATCGAGCGGGCACAAGGCTGCTCAATTGTTTTGCGTCCCTAAACGGCCACTTTTCAAGACCTTGTCTAGTCTTGACTTGAACTGGTCAACAGATTCACTGTTGACAACTTCCCCTGGAAGTGCGTTCCACTTACCGCAGATACTGTAGGTGAAAAAGTTTCCACACAGATTGCGGTTGTAACGCTTCAGTTCAAGTTTAAAGCCGTGATTGCGCGTTCTGTTCTCACTCAGTGTGAAAATATCCCGGTAGTCAACATTGTCGAACCCTCGAAGTATTTTGAAAACTTCGATGAGCTGACCACGCATTCTACGGGTTTCCAGCAAGAACAGATCTAATTCCCTTAGTCTATCCTCATAACTTTTATGTCGGATAGAGGGAATCAGCTTGGTTGCCCTGGCTTGTACGCGTTCCAATCTCGCGATGTCCTTTCGCAATGAAGGACTCCAAAATTGTACGGCATACTCCAGGTGCGGTTGGACAAGTGAGTTGTACAGGCACAGTACAATCTCCTGGTTCCGATAACCAAACTGGCGCTTAATATAGCCTAGCATGGAGAATGTTATAGACAATGTGGATGATATTGGGATTGGAAGAAAAACTGTGAGAGCGATTGAGAATGATATTGTGAGAGAGTATTTAGGAGAGTGTGTGTATGAGTGATATACTTAGTTGAGAAAGAGTGTAAAAAAGAGTGAGAGAAAAAATGTGTGTTAGAGATAGAGTGTGTAAGAAAATGTAAGAGAGTGTAAAAGAGTATATGCGTTTGTGTGAGAGAGATTTTGAGATAAGAGATTATGAGAGAGTGTGAAAAAGAGAGAAAGAGAATATGTGTGAAAGACATTATTTGTAAGAAAGAGAAGGGGTAATTTCAGGAAGAGTGTGTAAAGGAGAGTGAGGTGGAGATCGTGTGTCTAAGAAAGAGAGTGTCTTTAATAGAGAATGTGTGGGAGAAAGATTAAGAGATAAAGAATGTGTAGGGGACAGATCGATAGATAGTACATGTGAGAATGAGGGTTAGAGATATAGAATATGCGTGAGAGAGACTGTGTGTGCAAGTGATTAAGAAAGAGTGTGTGTGAGAATGAACGTGTCAGAGAAGTGGTGTGAGAAAGAGTGTGAAAGAGATTGTTGTAGAAAGATTATGAGAGCAATAGTGTGTGTTTAAGAGAGAAAGTGCATGAGAGAGAGTAAGTGTAAGAGAGAAAGAGCGTGAGAAAAAATAAGTGTGAGAGAGAAATTGCCCGAGAAAAAGTAAGTATAAGAGAGTGTATGAGAGAAAGAAAGTGTGTGTTTGAAGAAAAGTGTGATAGAGGGCTTGGGTGTGAGGAAAAAGTTATGATAGAGAGAGACTGCGTGAGAGAAATATTGAGAGATAGTGTGTGTTAGAGGAAGATGCAGATATGAGATAGACAGATTGTGTGAGAGAGATTGTGGCAGAGAATGTGATTAAGGGACAGAAAAGGTGTGTGTGTGTGTGAGAGAGAGAGAGAGAGAGAGAGAGAGAGAGAGTCTGCCTCAGAGTAAAATTATTTGAGACAGAGAGACTGTGTGAGAGAAAGTACGTGTGTGTGAGAGTATGTGAGAGGGAGAGTATGAGATAGAATGTGTGAGTAAGAGTGTGAGTGAGATGCAAGAAACTGTGTTTGGATAATAGAGTGTAAGAGAGAATGGTAGATAAAGATATTGTAAGTGTTTGCGAGAGAGAATGAGCAAGTGAATAAGAGAGAGAGAGAGTTTCAAGGAGTTACAAGGAAAGATAGTACCTCAGAAGACTAAGTTACTCCATACCGAGGAGGTACTCATTTAATATTGATATTCAATCTACTCGTCATAGAAATAGTATAGTAAAGTTCAAGACTCTCCCCTCCCACCTCTCCCGCCCGATCTTTCGGGCAATGAAAGATGAAAAGATACCCGCTGTGCTAGAAAAAAAGTACACAAACAGGAATTTCGACAGGAAAACAGAAATGCATTTCTACATTATTATTTTTCTTTTAGTATTCTTAATCTAATTATTTTCAGTGTAATCTTATGTTTTTAGTATGTAAGCGTATTTATGATTTTATCTAACCTCCTTTTAAACGCCTCGACACTAGGGCTCGAAACGACCTCTTCCTTTAACTGATTCCAAATATTTACTATTTTATACGAAAAGAAATTACCGCATACATTCAATTTGTATTTTGGAGGGATTAGCTTCATACTGTTATTCTTTGTTACATTTCTGTTGAACTCAAACCAGATTGAGTAATCCACATTATCAATTCTATTTAGTATTTTATATACTTGAATCAACTGGCCTCGTACACGTCTAGTTTCCAACTTGTAAAGGTTTAGCTTGTCTATTCGTGTTTCATAACTATAATTTCTTAACGAAGGTATCATTTTAGTAGCTGTGGCCTGAACTCTTTCTAATCTTTCAATGTCTTTTCTGAAGGAGGGTGACCAAGCCTGCGCACAGTATTCCAAATGGGGTCTCACTAGGGCGTTATACAGGTTGATTACAGTTGTATCGCTTTTATAAGTGATTTGTCTCTTTATATAACCTAGTATCTTCCGCGCTTTCTTTTCAACATTGACGCACTGTCGAGTGAACTTGAGATCGTTTGTGACATAGATACCGAGATCTTTTTCGATTTCTGATTCTGTTATTGTTTCGTTCTCGAGTTTGTAATCTGCCTTAGGATTTTTGTGACCAATGTGCATTACTTTACATTTCTCCAGGTTAAGGGGAAGTTTCCACTTACTAGACCATTCACTTATGTGATCAATGTCACTCTGAAAATCTAGTCTATCTTGCTCGGTGACTATACTTTTACCCAGTTTACAATCGTCGGCGAATTTTGAGATTTTAGAAATTATTTCAACGTCTATGTCATTCACATATATAATGAAGAGCAAGGGTCCCAAGACCGATCCCTGGGGAACTCCACTAGTTACAGCTTTCCAATTGGACTCTTCTCCATTAATCACTACTCTTTGCTTACGATCGCTAAGCCAATCTTCAATCCAATTTGCTAATTTTCCACGTATTCCTAAGGCTCTGACTTTACACATTAGTTCCTTGTGTGGGACTTTATCGAAGGCCTTTTTAAAATCTAGATACAAAATGTCTACAGATCTATCACTATCATAAATTTTATTAATGTAATGTAAAAACTCTAATAAATTGGTAAGACAGGACCTATGCTTCCTAAATCCATGCTGCGTGTTGAATAGCAGTTCGTTTGTTTCTAGATGGCTCACTATTTTATCTGCAATAATACAGTATGTGTATGTGTGAGAAAGTGTGTCTGGAATAAAAACATTAAGATAGAGAATTTGTGAGAGAGATTGTGAAATAGAGATTGTAAGGGAGATAGTGAAAGCTAAACAGAATTTAAAAGACCGATTGTGTAAGAGCGATAGTTACAGCGAGGGTGATAGTGATAGAATGCGAGAGAGAAACTGTGAGAGAGAGAAATGAGGAATCAAGTTTGTGTGTGATAAAAAGAGAGTGATAGAGAGTGTGAGATGTACTGAGAGAGAGTGTGTGAGAGTGATTGGAGAGAGAATGTATTAGATTGTGAGTTTAAGAGTGGGATAGAGAGTCTGAAAGAGTGGATGAGAGCGAAAGAAAGTGAAAGAGAATGTGTGAGAGAGAGTTTATGAGTGACTGTGTTGGATATCGATACAGTATGAAAGAGAGATGGTGGGAGAGAGGCTGTTTTAGTGAGAGTGTGTGATAGAATGAGCTATTTTCGTAAGATTGGTTACCTCAGTTCATGTGTATGTGGTTAACCTGTATCTAAGATGTTCGTAAGAGTGGATACCTCAATTCGTGTGAATGTGTTTAACGTGAACGGTTTATCATGGTACTATTGGATACCTAATTTCGTGTGTATGTGCTTACCTTCATTAATTAAACTGTGCATGGTTTACCTGACTCGCCTCTGTTCGTAAGATTAGTCCCTCACTTTGAATGAAAACCTTTAAGCTCTTTGGCCTATCTCTCTCTTATTGGGATTGGATACTTCAAATGAAAGCTCGTCGTTTTCTCGGAACGGGATACGTTCGATACTCCAGTAAAATCATTTGTTTCAAAATTGATTCTTCCAGAGTGTATAAATTTTCCGCCATTAACTTTAGTTTCTTCTTTACCTCTTTTATCTTTTAATGGATTTTAACTTACCACTAGACTAACATTGTGACTGATAATGCCACGTTATCATTTGTCCAATAATTATCGTTACCTATACGATTAAATTGTAAAATATTTCTGAAGATTTTTCTACAGTTAAACTGTGGGTATTCTTTGAAATTTTTTTTCGTCCTGTTCAAAAGGATGAGGATGTAATTAAGTGCTTTCAATTATACTTCTCCCATCTCATTTTTGGTGCGTTAATTACGTATCTAGATTGTAGATTAATTTCAGGGCTCCGAAGTATAACATTGGCGTATGGTTTTGTGGGTTCTAAATAAAGGTGGGAGGAATTCTTGAGTTGTTCTTGCCCTTTCATATTTATTTCTCTTTTAAACGACATCCATTTCTCTCAATTTTGGTGGAGTTCCATGAGTAGATAATAAATTCAACATAAGGATAAGTATGACGACAGATCGAAAAACAGAGGGAGCAAAGTCTAATTCTTTGGGGGAGCGGACGGGCAGAAAGATTCGTACTAGTATAAGTTTACCACGACCAACGATGGTTTAGAGCCATTCGTGGCTCAATGCAAAGCTACCCAATTCCACGTCACGGGAGCGTTGATTGGAATCCCCTTCGGCGGGTTACGCAAACCGGAAAACTGATGTGTTTTGTGTTAACGAATGGCAAAAGTGAAAGACTTAGTGTTGGTTATGGTCGTGATAAAATGCAGGATGTAAAATGCGCGCGAGATTCGCCTGCAAGCTCTAGATAAGAACCTCCCATCACCACCACACCCAGGTGTGGAAACTCACCAACTTATGTAGCGGGCCAGGGTTCTTTGGTCTTTCTGAACATTACATTCCTCTATTCCTATTTCTTCATATTTTTGAGGTCTTAATAAGTATTTTAGTTTCGTAATTTGCAGCCATCCTCTGCTCATAACCAAATCACTTTTTTCATTCAATAAAACAAAAACTTCCCAAAATACCAATTCAGCCTGGATGGTAGTTTTAATGGCGTGGATGCAGAACGCCTCTCCATTGTAGGCAATCTGTTAAAAATCCTAAAGAGTAATTAAATTCAAACTAACAATTTAATGTCCTATTAAAACATTTTCCACAATTACAGGGTTCCCCACAACAAAAAACAACAGGAAATTTGGTATAGTTTATTGAATTGTTTGAAACAAAAAACAGTTGTTAGAACCATTGTTTAAACAGCACAAAAACACAGATGCTAGATGTGGTGTTCAAAATGCTTTCCGTGGGCAGCGGGGCAGCGGGGCAGCGGCGCAACGACGTAGACGGTCTAGTCAGCTTCAAGTCGCCCTTTGCATAAGTTCAAGCGAGTTATTGTTCCAAGCTTGCATCAACAGAGGGTTTAAGGTTTGAATGTCTGTCACCTCTCTCATCTGAAATTTAAATTGATGTAACACTAAGCCCCAAATGGTAAAATCCATTAAATTGAGGTCTGTACTTTCAAAGGCCATTTGCAAAAGGTATACTTAGGTTAGTTTCTGTAATTGTACTTGTATAAAATGCATAGTGAAAATCTAAAATTTCAGGTTTTTTGTACAGCCCCGTGGACAACTAAAATAATGTGGACATAATATATTTATAACTTAAAATTGATCCAGATAATCAAAATAATAAGAAAATACAAAGGCAAATATAAAGTTAAGGAGAAATTTATATCAAAATGAATCCTAAACTAAAAAATCTATATTCAAAACCCCAAAAAACACAAATATAGATACTAAAACTAAAGTTAGAACCCCAGAAGGAGATTATATTCTCAAACTGATAAAAAGAAAATGAAACTCCGTAGAACAAAGGAGATAAAATTGCCAATAAAAAATAGGTTTAATAGAATCATAAACTCTAACTCAAAAATGAAATTTTAACGAAATTAAAATATCTCCATTTTATTAACATAAAATGGTAGCAATGGCCATAAATATGACATGATAAAGTCAATATATTTTGGATATAATATTCAAAGTTAGGAAATTTATAATATTAATTTATTTCCCGAACTGCTTTGTGTATTAAGGGATGGTTTTCACAGACGGGGTCAATTATTCCAGGCTGATTAGGAGGAAGATAAGCTGAAATAATGACTTATTTATTAAAAAAATTAAGAAAAATGATGTTCCAGTTGAACATGACCATAGGAGGGCATTATAAAATAACGCAAGTATACCTGTTTCGGCAGAGATAGATGAGCAAATATTATGACAAAACCTAGTGTAAATGGAAGTAGTGGTTATAAATAATAGTTAAAGATATTAGGCATTGATTTTTCTAGACAAAATAGAATTAAAATGAATAAGAAAAAAGGATATCTTGCATATATCATATTTGCTTCAAGTATTTAGCAGTAACTATTGGCAAAGATATTTGAATTTCTCAAGATTACAAAACTTTTAACTTTTTATTTTCGCATTGCGAATTGCGAATTAATGTAAGTTAGTGTGTGTGTGTGTAGAGGACAAAAGTGTGGTTAGGTAGATAAGGAAAATATAAAAGTGCTAAAAAGAGAAAGTAGGGTGAGAAGTTTGCAAAGTGATGCTAGAGCTTGGTGATCAGGCCTATCATTTCAATATTTTTGCTGGCTTGTGTTTACTTTGTTGTTTTCGTTATAGTTTTTATTATTATGGCGTTCTAGCCATAAGTCTTTAAAAAAATTACTGTTCTTGGGTGTGTAATGCGCATTTGTTGTTGTAATAAATTACTTTAAGTGTGTGCTTAGATTGTTTGTTTTTATTTATTTTGTAGTGAATGTACTTTTTGGGGTCATTTGTTTCCTCTTTCTTGAATTCTTGATCAGTGTAGATGATTATTCGTCGGTAAAATGGTAGTCAATAGTTGAATATTTTCTATTTTTGAGGGTATTATTCTATTTATCGGATTTTGTCAATGTGATTGGTAAATTACAATTCTTTATATGCGTAGAACGGCACTTTATCTCCACCAACCAATGGGCTAGCGGAACTTGGAAATCTGGCCCTACATATTCCTCTTCTGTTGTGGTTAATCAATTGGACCAAATCATCGTCTAATTTCTCGATTAACCAGTTCCTGCATATTCCTTGTCTTTTCTTCAATGACAATATTAATGGGACTTAGCCCCGTCTCCTGGTGCAGCTCTTATGCACCGGTGACTAGATACACGCATTTGTTCTGCACCACTTGTAGTTTCCTTTTGGTCTCCTTGAGTCAAAAGAGAGGGCGGAAGCGGAGTAGAGCAGCGTAGATCTTACAATTGCATTGTAGATCTTATTCTTGTTGCTCTCACTGAGATTTATAAACATAGAGTCCTGACTGCAGCCGAGGCCTTACAAATTCGATCTGAGACGTGCTTCCTATACTCGGATGAAGTAATTTTTATCCGAGTAAATTGCCCTCCGTGTTCTAGGGATAGCGCCTATCCCCCATCCTGACAAAAGAGAGTAGTCTCCTGGCTATGGGGACTACCTTAAATTTTTCCTGGTTGGGTTTTATTTTCCATTGAGCCTCGTAGATGTTTAATCTTTTGATTTCTGCCGCTGTCATACAAGAATGCATAGGCGCATTCCTCTAAGGAAAAATGATTATCTGATTGAAATCATTCGCGTATTGAAAATTGAGGCCATTGAGGTTCGCAGAGGCTGGGACATCTGCGGTGTAAATCAGTAGAAAGTAAGGGACAGACAGCCCACCTGCGGGAGGCCCGCAGTGAGCGAAAACTTCGGTTCGTCCCTGTACCCTAAACTGATATACACCACCATCTACATGATGTAGTGACAGAGAGTTATTTTTAAGTTTTGATTTACGCCCAGCCGTAGGATCTTGTATTGCATTCCGCTTTGTTGAAAAGCTTCCCGCCAAATTCCAGGAGTAAAATTGGCCATTATCTCTCTCTCGACCTCGGGTCCTTCCCGTGCTTTTATAAGTATCTGGAAAGTATCCCGAGTTCAGACAGGCGTTTAAAATTCTTCTCATTTCTTCGATGACTTTGGCCTGTGCCTTTTCAAAGTTTAACTTTGAAAGCCCCGATTGTCCTTTGGCTTTCTGATAGAATGAGTGGCGTTTCCGCCACGCAGGCTATCGACCTGGTGGTGAGGGTGCGTCTCATGTATTGTGTCGTTTAGCTCGTCTATGATATTGCTTTCGAACTCTATATCATAATATTCCCTTTCTTCTTCAGTTATACTAAAGATTCTTTCCCCTCTAACTTTGGAATATTTATTCGATGTTACTTTCTACTGTTTTAGTTCCCATCTTCTTTTAATACTTCATTCTTATTCTTTTTCCCAGTCGATCCTTTGAGGCGCCTGAGTTTATTCCCAAAATCTTTCGGAGATACATCGTGATCGAGACTATCAATCGAATCGTTCCATCGTCTCGACTGTTGTTCTTGGATAAACTGGTTGAATTTTTTTCTTGGCTGTATTGCGCCAATTAATGCGTTCCTGATGTTAATTTCATACAGTAAGTTAAGTTCACGGTATAAATCTTTCATGCTTTGAGGCCATATGTATGCTAAGAAGAATTTATACTCGGATTTATAGATACAAGCTCTATCCGCGTTGACAAAATGGTTGTTTAGGTTGTCGAGTGCCTCGTCGATATCCTTGAGAATTGCATCATCCAAGTTGGGCGGATGGTAGGCCTCCAGGAAGGCGCGTACCCATGCCCAGTCTGATTTTCTGTAGTTCTCTCTAACTACAGCTGGGACTCGTATATGATTCCTATTGATGGTAAGCAATATCCTTATATGACCAGTGCCTGGTCCCTGGACTTGCTTTATGTAGTAATTTAACGGTAGGTGACGATTAGCCAAATATAGGTCTTGTTTTGTGGGACTCCTTCCTCTGACAAAGGTAGGGAAGTCGGGGCTATTTGCTGGACAATATTTCTCTCCAACAAGATGTTCAGGCTTCTTCGGCTTCCGTTGAAGGTCATGTAGCTGTACTCTCAGCATCTAGCGTTCAGATCTGCCATTAATATAGGGGGGCTCTCAGTCAAATATGATGGTAAGAGAGTGTATTGGTAAAATATCTCTCCTTGGCGGTTGGTATCCGGTTTTTGTTTTCAAAAATAAGAATCTAGTCTTAAATTCTACGTTAAATACTACATAAGAAACTAGCTCAACATTTTTGAGTAAGCTGACTCGTCGGTTATCTCACGGTTATGTTTAAAATATATTACCTTTAATATCATGTTCACGTGTGCCAAAATACCAAAATAGCCTCCAAAATAAGAGAAAATGGACTCGTTGCATTCTGCATGAGTATTCCAAAAATAAACATCAAAAGAGACGCCTTCATAAATATACTGATATACTTCCGATGCTATGCAATAGAGGACCCCATAACTACAGAATGCACCAAGAAAGATTTAGTGATTTGTCGGGAGTGCGGCTCGGAAGGTCCAACCTTTATAGACTGCCAGAATGCGACCAAGAAATATATAAAACTGCGAAGGACCACATAGGACCATGGCCATATCATGCCCCATGAGAAAATACTTCCTAATAAAGAAAGAACAGATAAACCAGGAAAGTGTTAATGAACTTAGAAATATTTCCTATACAGCAGCAGCCAAACAAATCCAGAACAAACTAGAACCTGAACACGAGTAAACATCGATAGTAAACTGAACGTAAAAATACTTACCTTCATTCTTTATGCACATATAATGAACATAGCGAATCAATGATGCTATGTAAAGCACTTAACGAGATGCTAACTAAAAATCAGCTCGAACCAATGAAGTTTCCCAAAGAATTCTACTCTTCGGCGATCTTTAATATTAATATAACAGAAATCACCCAAAAATATTTGATCGAACAAACCAAAGAAAACAACGATAAAGATGAGGGTAAAAATGCAGAGGATCAGAATTAAAAACCAGCACCGAAGATTGAGCTCAGAAATCCAGAATCACAAGAAGTAAAACACAGGATGCTAAGAAATACAAATCAAAGAGGAGGAAACCACCAAGGGAACAATCAAGGGTTTTGTCTACCCCAACCTCTAGCAAAGGAAAGGACGAATGTATGATCACAAGAGAACAATACAGAAGAACGTATAAAAACACTAAATCCCAACAGCACGAGAACTCTAGCACCAGGAAAACGAACCTAACGAAACTTTCACCATGAACAGACGTAAACTAGAAATCATACAGATAAATACGAACGGGTGGAAAGACAAGGAATACATATATGTAAGTTAACATCTTTAGTAAACTGGATCCAGATAAAATTTTAAAATCAAGACTTGGAATTAACTTAAAGAGAAAAAAGATGAAGATATGGAACTACATTCTCGTAGCAACTAACCTTTCAAGAGAAAGATTCGACGCAGCCGCCATTGCTGTCAAAAAAGAAATAGATTACAGGATATACGAACGACTAGTAGAATCATACGCAGTAGTAATTAGTACTCCTTTAACACACCAGTCTTATCATAGCAACAGGATATCAACCTCTGATATTCAAAAGTAGGAAACCCGTCATCTTTATGGGAGTCCCAAACTCACACTTTAGAGAGAATGGATATACAGACACAAACGGGAGGAATCTGAAGGAGATGCTAGATAAGGGAATACTCTTAAGATTGAAATCTCAATTTCAAACCTACATCAACGATGATGTAGCATCAAAACCAGACATCTGCCTGTCCAACTTTAACCTCCTTTTTAACTACCACTTAGAACCCGTGGACATACCTATTAGTGACCACATAACATGCTCGTAAACAATAAACTAGCTACCCATTCAGAAACCCTCAAAAGAGTGGAAGGCCTACTATCAGGCTCACTGGGCTAAGTATAAGGAAGTCCTAGGAAATTATCAACCAGAGACACTCACCGAGCGACACTAGAAGAAATTAATTAAGAACTCAGGAAATTAGAACAATGAAACAATGAGGCAATCCACCAAAGAAAACACAGAAGCATACAAAGCTTCAAGTGTCACCTGAAATGATAAATAAAAAGGTGGAAATAAGAGAGACTTTGGAATGGATACGCATAGAAGGACCAAGCAGAAAGCTATATATTAAACTACGAAGGAAAAACAAAGAGCTAACGGCTTTAATAAAAAAAAAGCAAGAAGAACAATAAAACAAATTAAATCATAAGATAGATACAGAAAGATCTCCAAAAGATTTCTTGAAATGGGTGAATAGGATAAAAGATAAGCCAGCAAATGAGAAGATTAGACTCAAGAATGAAAGAGAAAACCAACAGGAAGATGAGACCGACGTTATAAAATGATTTAGCGACCACTGGAGGAACGTTTTTAAGATCGATAAAGATGAAAATGATAAATTCTACATCGAATTCGAAACGAGATTATAAAACAACTCAAGCAAATATTATAAAGAATCCAGCCTAACCACTTTGTCGACGAAGAAAATGATGGCATGATAACAACTGATGAGCTTATAAGAATATTAAAACAGCTTTAAACATAAAGTACCTGGGACTTCGGGACTTACAAAGGAAAATTATGTGAAGGCATCTAATAACATCTTGGAGGGCCTGAAAAACATATTCAATGCGTGTCTTTCAAGCAGGCTACTTCCCTGATGACCTGAAACTGGTAAAAATGATTTTCATACCAAAAGCTGGAAAATCACCTATTCAACTAGAAAACTATCAACCAATTTCGCCACTAGATTTCATTGGAGAAGTATTTCAAAAGATCTTAAAACATCTCCAGGAAGACAACCTCTATAATAAGTGTCAATTCGGATTCCGAAAAAAACAGAAGCACCGTCATGGCAAAATGCTAATAATGGAAAGACTGGTAGGTACCTTAGAGTAGAAAAAGGGAAAAAGAAAAATAAAGAACGAAAAGTAGCGAAACGAGTTTCGAACACGCTTCCCGCAACGCTGGACAGCCGTTAGTGAGAGCCTTAAACCACTCGGCTATCCTGAGTCCCCAAAAGACTCATTCAAACAAAGCATTTAAGCCGCTCGCTTGAACTTGTTGCACGCTACACAGGCCCTCTCCTAGAAGCGGAGCGTATTTTGAGAAAATGAGGAGAACGGCGTCAGGAAATGTTATTTGAGAACTAATTTCTCCCTCCCCGGCCTCCCGCGTCTTGGATACAATTGTAGATAGCTTTGTGTCGGAAAGGGGGCAAAGAATAATAAAGAAAGAAAAGTAGCGAAACAAGTTTTGAACGTGCTTACCAGGTCGCTGGACAGCCGTTGGCGAGAGCCCTAAACCATTTGGCCATCGTGAGTCACATGAAAAGCCCAAGACGCTCGCCTGAACTTCTCGCACGCTACAAACTCGAAAAGGTGAAGAACGATAAGATGAGCGTAGACATCGTGAGCAGAGATGTGTCTAAAGCTTTCGACAAAGTTTTGCAGAGTACAGGAGCGGATCTAAGGGGAAAGAGGGGCCGAAGGGTCCTGGGCCCCCCACCATGACCAGGGGGAAATTCCACACAGTATGCCTGGCTTGTATCGCTTTTCGAGTCGGCACCTTGTGTCTTGAGTCAAGGCGAAAACACGGCGCATGCGCACGTGCGCTTGACTCGCTGACCAGGCGGATCGCGCATCCTGACTCACAAGCCTGGCACTACCGCTTTTTGTCACTGGCCTGAGCTGAGCATGCGCTCGCTGCCATCTTTCATTTTTCGAACTAATTCCAGCATCCACTCCTCTCTTCTATCTCTCCTCGCAACTACACCAGCATCATCTCCGCGTCATCCTCTATCTGAAACACAGCAGTGCAAAGTAAGAGATTTTTTTATTTTATGTATATTGTTGCGGACACGGAGTGAAGTGAGCGTCTGGGCTTTTTCATGTGATGCATTAGTTCCCTCTCATTCACAGGGAGTGTACCATGAAGCGAGACGGCGATATGAAGATCACCTCGTTCTTCAAGACCAAAGTGGCCAAGACAAGTGGTGATTTTGAACATGATGTCAATGCGCTGGAGCAACAGCCAAGCACTTCGACTTCGACAGCCTATAAATCCGACAGCGAAGCCGAATCTCATCAGGATGAGCAGTCTTCGGAACTGTCAAGAATGCGAAAGAGTACGCCGAGACCCGTATGTTCCCGAGCATTGCGAAGCTCTTGACCATCTTGATGACTCTGCCGGTCTCAAATACTGAGACCGAATGCTCATTCTCAGACTTGAAATGGCTAAAGACGTACATGAGGAGCACCATTGGACAGGATTGCCTCAACGGCCTTGCACTACTCGCCGTCCACAATGACATTCAAGTTTCGAATGATCAGGTGATTGACAAGTTTGTGGAGATAAACAGCTCTCTCTTCTTTGCTTTGGAAAATGAAGGGGAGTATTCGGCATGAACCTACGATTTCGAGAGAGCCTACTCTTGGAAAATAAAAATACTTTTTCTATTATTTGCCTTGTTACTTAAGTGGGCGAAATGACTTGCAAATAGCTTACATCATTATAGTCTACACTACATGTACTTATTCATCCTTTAAGCCTATAACATATTCGTATGTATTCAGCACTGATTATTTGTACGATCATATATGTATTACTCGTAAAAATATTTACCATAATAAGCAGCTTTAACAAATTTTCACTTATAAAAATCCTGGCATCGTCGCTTTTCCCATTCGCTTGTTTTGGATCTGCCACTGGCAGAGGTCCAGTTTCAATTACTACAACTAGGCCTAAGCAATAAAATTGAGCGAATACCTTGCGATTATATCATGGATAGATACGCGTATATAGACAGGGACAATCAACAAGGAAAACCCTTTAAGCTTCAAACAAGGGTTCCTCGGGGTGGGTGTCTGAGTACAGTATTGTCCGACATCTATACAGCAGACATTCCACCTCCAGCAACCGAGAATGTATGAACATTCAGTTCGCGGATAAAATAACACAAATTATTGTGTCACCGTAGAGGCACGAACAGTTCCAACCGAGAAGAACGGGTTAGGAAATAAAAAGGATAAACCAATATGAAAGAAAATAGAAATTAGCACCAAGAGCGACAAATTCAAAATTATTCCAGTCTACAGGAGAAATATATCAGATATATACGTAGATGACATAAGATATAGATACAGCGACGAATGCAAAGTGCTAGAACTAACCATAACTAAATCAGTTTACTAGAAACATCTAACCAATAAAATAGAGAAAGGAAAAATCTGACTGAAATTAAGATCACTCAGTCGACAGAATAAGAAGAAAATCTACAGCTCAATAATCCAGCCCACACTAATCTATCCGACGATTGCCATTTGCACTCTATCAAAAAGCAACCTATTAAAATTACAGAAGATCCAGAACAAAGCAATGTATCTCATACGAAACACGAGAAGAATAGAAAGAAGAAGAAAGAAAGATCTGCACAGAGAACTAAACAATGCGCCACTTAGCAAACTAATGAGGAAAAAAGCGAAAGTATTCATTGAAAACACACGAGATGAAATTGACGAAGAACTAGCCAATCAAATAGTGCAGAGGGTTGAAGTGGATAGCATAGACGGTTTCCGATCAGCATGACCACAATGGACAGAGAAGAAGATGAAGAGAATATTTTTACTTACATAACCAAAAACTACTAGATACAACGACAAGGATAAAATCCCGATTAAGATAACCGATTGAGACAATCTTTAGATGAACCTCAATTAAAAAACATAGATATATACCAGACTGAAGGAAATGACTACAAAATAAAGGAACAATCAGGATAAATGCAGGAAAGAATGAAAGTAAATGCGACCAAAACATACAGTATAAATACAGTCACAGAGCAGGATAACAACGAATACATACAAAGGAAAACAATAACAATAAGCTTTACCAGTAACTAATTTACAATCTAATAACGGTTTGAACGCCAACAACAACTATCACAAATAACATAGAGAAATATTTGATAATAATAATCTGTAATTAAAGCACTTACTCGCTTACTAAATTATCAACTTATTACTACATAACAACTGCCAGAGCTTAACTTAACCTCTAAGCAGAATTGCAGCTCTCCACAACTCTCCAACTTCCTTCCGTTTCTCCTTATTCCCTCACTGTAGACAATTTCAATGGGCTCTACATGAAAACGAGGGTGGGTGATACACACCGTGGTATTAGCAAAGCGTTTAGATTTAGGGCCAAGAGCACCTAGGTTACCTATCTAATCTCCGACTAGTTTCTCACTATTCACCATGATTGGTCAGTCGGACGTTTGGTAAAATCCAGCTTACTCACAAGAAAATATTCGCCGGTAAATGAGCCAACGATAAGGACAAGCTGCCTAAAAACGTAAATTTTTATTCACTTATTCCTACGGGGAATTTAAGAAAGAGATTTATAATAGAGCCTTGAATATTTGACCTATGTCGAACTAAACTCACCCCGCATTCCCATCTCCAGGGGTAAGAGAGCTGAAGTGAGCTGAACCGCCATTCATCTAGCCTCGTTCAATCTGTTTCGTTATCTGTGATAGACATAATTTTTGGCACCAAGGAAAGCAGGTTTGAGGATTCGCCAACTGTAGAAATTGACGTCAGGGGCACCCGGAAGGGGCTGGACTGCAACTTCCTGGGAGGTCCCCCCCTCCCCACACATCTACCACGGAAGCCCAGTTAGGACAATAGAGGAAAGCAGCACCTGTCTCTATGTATGCCAGGATGCAGTTGTGAATCCAAAACCATCGAGGGGTGGCACTCCCAGTTAGCGATGGTTGATTGCGCGCTAATTACCAAATATTCCTCCATACACTCACACCTCGAGGGCCCCCCTTCCCCACGGGTTCATCCATCATTATTTCATCCATCCCATCCGGCAGTTCAAGCTCATGAAAACTCGCTAAAAATATGGATGGGGTTGTCCCATCAAGCGGTTGTTCCAAGAAGAAGAATTAGGTCCCACAGAAAAGGGAACAAGAATAAGTATTAAGTGCCGAAAAAAATACCACGAAGAAGGAGCAACCCAACAGTGAAAATCCGCCCCGAGGGACCTCCCTAGGACAAAATGGCTCAAAATGGGACCACCCGGATCCCGCTGCGCACCATTAGTGGTCACTGCAGACCGAGCAGGGAGAAAGTATTTGAGGTTGACTACGGAAGACTAAAAATTGGTATGATGAGGCTGCTCGACGGCTCCACTAGATACGTCGAATCCTGCATATATATATTTATCTATCTATCTATATATATATATATATATATATATATATATATATATATATATATATATATATATATATATATATATATATATATATATATATATATATATATATATATATATATATATTTAATGAAATGAACTATAAGGCCATGTCAATGTGGCTAGGCAAGGGTAATCGTAGGAATTCTTTATAGTTAATTATAAATAAAATAGATGTAAGCCCTTTCGTATTGGTGGCGTTCCTGGAAAGGGTTAAGAACCTTAGGAGACTTTTATAGAGGTTAAGAAATTCTTATTATTACCCTTAACTTACTGCATTGACAGGAACGTTATACTTCATTATATATATATATATATATATATATATATATATATATATATATTAGAAGATATCACATTAATGAGAGATATATATATATATATATATATATATATGGTGCCAAAAAATAGTAAGCTACAATATTGGAATCCGATTTATTTACAAACAGAACTAGTCTCGCCTCTGGCCATTATTAACTGTTTGTAAATAAATAGGATTCAAATATTGTGGTTTATTTTTTTAACCCTATATATATATATATATATATATATATATATATATATATATATAGATATACCTAACTAATATGCATATATACAGAGCCACGCAAGCATAAGCATACAAATACGCACATGCGTTATTTTACTGAGAAAACTTCGTCAATTTCGTGTTTTAGCTCAGTTTTCAGGTTTTTAACTCCAAGAAAAAACTTTTTGCTATAATTGCACCGAGCGACTTTTGGGTAATTTGCAATTTGCTCTTAATTACAGAATGGCTGAATGATTCATGGCCGTTCAACTCTACAAAGGTAAAGTGATTATATATTTTTACAATCTATCGATTCCTAACTCTATTCTGAGCACTATTCATTAAGGGGAATCAATAGTGAGCCAATTTATCATATTTGCCGCTATATTAAATGTTAAGCGAGCGAGTGATTATTAAAGTATTTTCCATCCTGAAAATAATGGCTTTGTTTTAGTTTCTTGAATTTCCATGTATAATCGTTTATATTTTCTATTTCAACATAAAAGTGTTTGTATCCTTTAATTGTCCCAATTAAGGTTTATTGAGTAGGTCTCGTTAGTCCGTTTGTGTAGCATCAAGAATTTGCTGGAACTTGGTACAATGAAGTTACTTCTAAGATGTTTAAATCTAAAGGTGTTGTATTGTAGCTGTTACTAACATGTATACAGGAATGCATTTACTATACCTATTTATTTTCAAGCTCGTATGCTTGGAATAATCTGATTGCAAATAAAACCGGGACGGCGGGAATGTAAGTAACATTGAATCTCCTGACTCTAGCCTTACAAAGCATTGGTGCTGTAATTAATTTTCTCTAGCTTATCATACTCATATTTTCTATATCTTCAACACCATAGGCTCTTTCCTTTTCTTTTCAATAAGTTGAAACTAGTCATCATAGAAACTCTTTTCTTAAACATTCACGTCTACAACTTTCCTTAGCCACTTCATTTCGAATCTTTCATAAGAGTCTACTTTAACTTTGCAATTCCTTTATCTGTCTCCCATCTGCTTAATTATCCGGCCAAATTCGTTCTTTTGTTCGTATCACGTACGTTCTCAAGCCCCTAAGACTTCCAAGTATCGTTCCAAGATTTTGTCGAGTTCTTTCAAATCTCATCTGAAATGAAGTTTCCAAGATTATAAGCCAGAAGTGTGTAAATTTGATATTATATGAATTTGACTTAGCAAATCGCTTCGTTAGCAGAATTTTATTCGTTTGGAATCGTGTGTTTGGATCATGGGTACTAGATTCTTTGAAACCCTTAGAATTGCTTTATTTTTATTAATTTATATATAGTTCTTTTATAAAAATAAAAATTCTATTCCCATTTATAAAAGTCTGAGTATATAAATTTATGAAAGTTTCTGGTCGGTCAGTAAGTAAATAGGAATTTTCCATAAACGCCATTTTTGCTTTCCTTTCAACTTGTGTCGATATACCTTTGTAGCTAACTACTAATAGAGTACATTGATTTATTTGCAAGGTATATGTCGTGGTAATATAGATTTTTATAATAAAACCGATCAACCAAACTTCATATATAGAGAAATTAACACTTTTTAACAAGTATCTAAAATTAAAACTTTTTAGTTGTCTACATCATTAGCACTTCTCTGCTCGCTGCTCTAGCACTGAGTCTGCTCGCTTGCACGTGATAACTGTTTGAAATAAATAGTTCTTATATGCCTATATATCTAGGCATGCAATTTCACTTTCAAATAAGTGTCTTGAAGTGATCTTTTGGCTTTTTTTTAATACCTATACATCATAATGTGTTTTAGTGCCTCGTTCTCATGTCAAAGCCAAACTCAATAAAGAAACCTTAAAATGCGATGCGTGAGCAAAACCTAAATGTGAGACTTGATTTATACTTGAGGACAATAAAAAGTGATACTTGATTTATGCTTGAGGAGGAGAATAGATTAACACTTGACTTATACTTGATGACAACAAAAAAGCGACTTAATTTAAAATTAAGCAGAACACAAAATGTGATAATTGATTTCTACCTGAGGACAACTAAAAAAAGTGATACTTGACTTATAATTGAGGACAAAAAAAGAAAAGGGATGATTGATTTATACTTGAGGCCAACAAAACAAAAGATATGATTTATTTATAATTTATGACAACAAAACAAAAATGATAATTGAGTTATAATTATACCTCTTTTCCCACCTCCGTTACATTTTCATTTTTACTTTCACTCCTTCTATTTGATCCCTCTCTTCGTTTGGAACTTATGATCTCTTGGGACACCCAAAATCTTTGAAACTCTCACCTTTAAGTGAGGAAGTTTTTTACTCTCAATTTCTTTAGTGTGAAAAAGCAGCCAAGTATGGAAAAAGGTCATTGAGCTAAATGCTAACTATAAATTATTTGAAAAGGGGTCTGTAAGAAAAGGGGACGTTAAGGAATATAAAATTAGGACAATATGCACACCTCTAAAAGACTCGGGTCACTTCTGAGAGGGAGAGTATTACTTTGTTTTTAAAAGTAGTAAGAAAAACCCATCTGAATATGTGAGTGGTGAAACAAAATTGCTAATATCTCCCTGGTTTTTAGTTTATTTGCCTAATCAAGTCCAGTATTCTCTAGTTACTAATGGGACTTTTATGATGTTCAATCTTATATCGTTCTGAGTCGGACTCGAGGAATCCCCAAACTTTACCGTCATCGACTCGTGCTGGTCCAAAATAAGGTGAAAGGCGAGCAAACATTTGGGAACTCATGGAGAAAAGTCACTTCGAAACCTACACCTAAACAAAGCTAACTCGCCACCTATACATCGAGATAAGCCAGACAAAAACTACACTTGAAGATACGCTAACCTGCCACCTACGCCTAAAGATAAACCATCCCAAAAGCTACATCTGAAGATAAGCTAACTCGCTACCTACACACCCTAGTAAGCCACCCAAAAACTACACATGAAAATATGCTAACCTGCCACCTACAACTCAAGATTAGCTATGCCGAAACTTACACCTGAGTAGAAGCTAACTCGCCATCCGCACCTAAGGATAATCGGCACCGAAACCAACACCTGAAGATAAAAATCCTTAGACCTACACCTAAGAATAAGCCAACCATCCGCCTACATCGTAAGATAAGTCAACCCGAAACATACACCTGAAGATAAAACAAGCCGAAACCTACCCCAGAAAATAATCCACCACAAAAACTACATCTTACATCTGAAAATCTACACCTGATGATAAATCACCCCTAAACATAAATCTAAAGATGAACCGCCCCAACACCAACACTTGAAGTTAAGCCAAAGCAAAACCTACACCTGGAGATAGGCTACCCCGAAACTTACCCTTGGGAATAAGTCACCACGAAATCTAAATCAGAAAATAACCCACACTAACCCTACAATTGAAGAAATGTTACGTAGAAACCTACGCATCAAGATAAGCCACCTGGAAACCTAGATCTAAGGATGCGTCACGTAGGAAGCCACAATAGAATATCAGTTACCTTAAGCCTTCATTCCCTTGAAGAAAATCTACCACAAAACCTATATTGGAATAAAAGCTATCTCGAAACCTACACCTGAAGATAATCTACCATGAAGCTTACCCTTGAGGATAAGTCACCCAAAACCTACACAAGAATATAAGCTACCCGAAAGTTACCCTTGAAGATAAGTCACCCAAGGCCTACTCAGGAAGATAATCTACCCCGAGACCTACTCTTGAAGATACGTCACCCAAAGCCTACATCTGTAGATATTTTTTTTTTAAGGGGCTATCTGGCAACTGCCCACCTGGGCATTTCACCTGTAGATAAGCTACCCTGAAACTCACCCTTGAAGATAAGTCATCCAAAACCTACACCTGAAGATAAGCTAGCCCGAAACTCACCCTTGAAGATAAGTCACACAAACCTACACCTAAAGATAGGCCACACCAGTTTTTTACCTGATGACAAACCACCCCAATTCTTCTCATCAGAACAGTGTCTGCAGTTTCTTAAGTTAGATAGTTTTTGTTTTCTTGTTCAATATACAATGAATAATTGTATTTTGTGTGTTGTAGGATCGGTTAGATTGTTTGGCTTTGCATTGTAGGAGAAAATAGACCGGTGTGTAGTTATTGCTGAGTTATATTTTAATGTTTTGAAGTTGTAAGATAATTATGATTAAATATATTTTGTATTACCTAAAACCCACTAATTAACATTGTTCCTTTTAGGGATTATTATTTTCGTGTGTAAAATAGAGCCACCTGATAGGGTAAGATGAAGACGTAGGCAATGATTGAAATCAAACGTTTCGGACCAATTCTTGTCTCATCTTCAGTAGCTAGAACATTAAGCAAATGCATTTTAATATACTTATATGTATCAAATAGTGTCTAATACAATATATTTTGTTAATGCTATAGCCACTGATTATGAAACAAGAATTGGTTCGAAACGTTTTATTGAATACAGAATGATTTGCATCATCGCCTACGTCTCCATTTTCCTCTTAAGAATTGTATTCCCGTGAAGTTCCTTTTTGGTTACTACTCTTTCTCTCTCTCTCTCTCTCTCTCTTTATATATATATATATATATATATATATATATATATATATATATATATATATATATATATATATGAGGAATTAAACCACATTCTCCAAAGACAATTTAATTCAGAACAGTTTCGGGGTATCTCACACCCTTTTTCAACTGACACTGGATAGAAAATATAAGAAAAGTGCTTACAAACATAACAACGGGGTCAGGTCGTGAAATATCCCCTCTTTTCCCCCCTAATCCCCTACTTGTGGCAAAATCAGGAGGGGGGGTTAGGCCTAAACATATTGAAGGGCTGAGATTTTGCTATTTTGTTTATTTGCTATCATATTACAGGATTAAAAGAAAATTGACCCTCAGATAGATTTAAATTAGGAACTGACGATATCAAGCTCGATTCTATGATTCTTCTCTTAACATAGTTAGCCGATTTAAATACCATTTTACTTCCATTGAAATCAATCGAATGATTCAAGTCTCTAACATGGCAAAATATTCCACTGCTTTGGCTGCCTACTCTAATATCTCTTTTGTGTTCATACAACCTCTTGTCTAGATTTCTCCCCGTTTCCTCTATATACGTCTATATACTCCTATATAAACTTTATGGCAATCGTTGCATGGTATTGCATATACTCCTATGTTATGATGTTCTTTGGGTTTCCTGACAATCATCAATTGGTTTAAGGAATTATTATATTTAAAGGCTAGATTAATACCCGCTTTTCCAAATATGTCCTTTAAACTATTTAATTTATTATTAAATGGCAATGTTATACATTTGTTGAAGTCATTAGTGCAGGAAGGCTTATTACCATAGAATGTTTTCCTAGCTGCAAAATGTGCAGACGATATGAACCAATCGGGGTAATACAAATTAGAAAAAATGTTCCTGATAATGACAATGTCTTCATCTAAATAGGAAGGATGACATATTTTGTATGCTCTAAGGAAAAGGTTAGAAATTACCGATTTTTGAACAGTATTATCGTGAAACGAAAAATAATGTGTATAAGTTTTGCAATTCGGATATAAGGAAACGAGATATGAGGAAAAGTGTTTTATTATTTTTCGATATGACTACGTTCAACTTCAATGCACTTGCGCCAGTTGTCCCTGAGGCTTCAAATTCCCGACAACCAGAAATCTCCCAGCAGCTGTTCAATCCACTCCTGGACGGCAAGCTGGACATCTTCATCGTCCCCAAACAGGCGTCCACGCAGTGCAGCCTTGAGCTGGCGGAATAAAAAGTAGTCGCTAGGGGACAGATCGGAACTTTAAGGGGGATAGTTGAGCTCCTCAAATCCGCATTTGCGCAGGGCAGCTTGTGCAACCCTAGGTTTGTGGACTTTGACGACGTTGAAGTCGATCATGGGGTGTGAGGTTTCTAGGGACCCAACGGACAGAGACTTTGGTCATGGCCGAATTGTCGTGGATGATGTTGATAACGCAGCCATGTGATATTCCAAGTTTTCGCTCGATTTCTTCAGGCTTCACCCGTCGATTTTCGAGGATCATTCTCTCCACACGGGCCACATTGTCCTCTTTGGTCACGTCTGACGGGCGTGCTAGACGGGGGTCATCTTCAAGGGACCCACGACTATGGCGGAACTCCCTATTTCAGCGAGCAATGGTTTTGTAGGAAGGAGCGGTGTCGGTGTACACTGCAACCATGCGTTCATGAATCTCTTTTGCATTCTTGCCTTCCTTGGTCAAAAATTTGATCACAGCGCGGTGCTCAACTTTCTCCATTGTTGAAAAATTGTGACTGACGATCTGCGATCAGCTACTGCTTCTTAAATAGACGAGGCAGGAGCGTGCGGCTGCAGGTCCTGACTTGTCATAACTTGTTCTAACACCGCTACAAACAGCCATCCCCCTTCCTCTGTTTTGCCCTGCCAATTCGCAAAATTTATTGACCGCCCCTTGTATATATATTTATCTATTCCTAATTAAGGGTTTCTAGTGTGAATAATTAATTTCCTATAAGACTGCCTTGAGCAGAGGTATTATAACTTCAAAGAGGAATGTGTAAATACTATAGCGTTGTGTGCACATTATACCCGTCTATCCCCAATTTTAATCGGCGTAATTCCTGTCTACTTCATTAGTTTCGATGTGCTTCCTTAGCAATAATTTTTAAGTTCTTCCTTCACTTGCACTCAGATCTAATTACCTTCTCTCCTGGCTCGTGGAAAAAGGTAACACCCATTTTCTCTGTATTTTCCAAACCACTCATTATCAAAACTATAAATTCTACTTTGGGTGTGGTTAGTCGTCGGATGAGTAAAGATTTGAATTCAGATGACATTGCGGCAGCTGGGATGTAAGGTAGCAAGCTCTGGTTCAGGTCCCACGTTAAACTGTATGACATTAATGAGAGAATCAAGATTGTTACAAATTGGTGGCAGAAGACCTTAAAGAGAGAAAATTAACAACACACCAGTGTTTATTTTCATTATTTTTATCAACCTTTTTATACCCTAAAGTTTGAAACAATACCCCCAAAAAACCTTTTTGTAACGGAATCGAAATGTAGTAACACCTGTATTTTACTGCTAAATTGCAACTGAGCAGTACTACAGTGGTTAGTTTCGAACTAATTACAATATTCTTCATAGGATTCGCAGAAAAAGCGGAATAGCATTAAAAGGAGAATCAAATTTTTCTTCTTGCCCATGAATACCAACTCCTAATACTATTTTTAGATGTACGAAGCAAAGGATCGATCTTTAAAAATAATATTTGCCCAAAATAACTTCTTTTAAGCAAGAATAATCAATATCCCGGTAAAGTTTAACTGTAGCCTTGATGAAAAGTGTGAAGTGACCCATAAACGTTTCACAATACCATAATTTTGATTTGCTTCGAAACATAGTTCATCGCGATTTCGATATTTGTCCTTGGTCATCTCAACAGAATTCATGTTATTCACCTCGGCTCCATTTAAACTCCTCTTTCTTCCCTGGTACTCCATTCAATTATTTTCTGTTTACATGCATCCACTTACATCAAATCTAGAAGAGGGGATTCAAACCAGTACTTGCTGCGTTATCTTCGGCTCACTCGACGCAAGATTGCCAGTTACTTGATCAAAGCGCCGATGTGTTTGTTCATATTTGATGGCATTTCCATTTACAAAGAGCATTAATTCTAGCTTTCTCTAATTCATTCAGACCTCATTCCCTAGTTTGATCAGAGGCAACCACAACTATTTATTATTCCAATAAAGATGCCTTTAATCAATAAAGTATACGATTACCTACAAAGAGATATATTAAATTATCTGACTCTTAAGTGTTGTGAACACTGGCTTTAATGTTATAACTCTTTGTTTGGATATCTAAGTATACAAGTAGAGTAAATTTGGAGAAACCTAGCGATGTAATATATGTGGCTCAACTTGTAATCGAATAAACCAAAACTGAGAACATTTCACGAGCCACCAGTGGCTCTGATCCCAGAATCAAATGTAGGCCTTACCTCAATGATTATAGCCATACCTAGATCTAGAATTGGTTGTTTTATCCACTTATTTTTATATTTTTAAAAATATGAAACCAACGGTGGAATTTCTGGTAAAATATAGTATTAATAATTTCCTTCAGAACGTGTTGAAATTATGGTGAGCGACGATGTATAGAAACTTCATAACTCTAGATCCCTAAATTTATATGTTTAGTGGTAATGATAGCTGATGAGGTACGCAACTCCCCAACCTCTTCACCCCATTCTAAAACGCTGGCATTTTACCCCTGATAAATTGCGTGCTCAATAGCATCTAAAATTTCGGTGAGCAAGTCTCACAAAAAAAACTTTAAACCCTCCGACTTTCTGGTTCTCCTTTTTCGCTAATAACCCGAGAATATATTTGAGTTGAGTCGAGATGATTTGTCCATAAAGAGAGATCTTTCTGGCTTCCCGAATTTGAACTTGGTTCATAAGGATAGAATGCAAAGAAACATAGTAACGAGAAAGTAAAAGACTTGTAGAAGAATGAATGGTGATGTGAAGAGAAAGGATGGTCACATGTTTGTATCCTGGGGAAAAAATGCTTCTTGTTTTGAAGAAAAATCCGATCTCTTGGTCCTATCTTTGGGGAAAAAGGCTTCCTGTTTTGAAGAAAAAGGATGATCTCAGGTTTATCTCTGGGATATAAAGGATTCCTGTTGTGAGGAAAAGGGACAGTCTCACGGTTGTATTAAGGAGAAGAAAGGGTTACTGTTGTGAAAAAAATGGATTGTCTCATGCTTGTGTCTGAGAGAAAAAAGACTTTCTATTGTTGAGAAGAAGGATGTTTTCGTATGTGTATGTGCGAGAGGAAGTCTACTTGTTTAGAGGAAAAAGGTTGGTCTAGTGTTTGAATTGTGTAGAAGAAATGCTTTCCTATGTGAAGCAAATCGATTGTCTAATGTTTGTATCTGGGAGAAGGTAGGCTTCTTATTGTTAGGAAAAGGATTATCTCACGTTTCTATCTGGAAGAAGAAAGACTTCTTGTTGTGATGATAAAGGATGGTCACAAGATTCTGTCTCAGAGAAGAAATGGTTCGTGTTGTTGAGAAAAAGAATGGTCTTATGTTAGTATGTGGGAAAAGAAAGGCTTCAATTTATGAAATAAAGATGGTTTATTAATTGAATAGGGTAAATGAAATGCTTCTTTTTTGAAGAAACTGGATAGTCTTATGTTTGCATCCGGAAGGAGAAAATCTTCCTGTTGTGAAGGAGTAAGATTTTCTCTTATTTGTATCTGATGAAAGAGAGGATTCATGTTGTCATGAAAAGGATGGTCTCATTTTTAATCTGGGATAACAAAAGCTTCCCATTTTGAGGAAAAAGCGTGATCTCTTGTTTGTATCTGGGAGAAGAAAGGCTTTCAGTTTTGAAGAAAACGGATGGTCACATGTGTATATTTTGGAGAAAAGGAGCTTCCAGTTCTTAATAAAAAATATGGTCTTATTTATCTATCTGGAAGAAGAAAGGTTTGATGTTGCGAACCAAAGGATCGTCTCGTATTTGTATCTGGAAGCAAAATGGCTTCCTGTTTTGGACATAAAGGATGGTCTCATATTTGTGTCTAGAAACAAAAAGGAATAACATAAATAGAAATGCTAAAAAGATGCCCTCTCTGCTCCTAGTTAAAAGAAGGGCCGAGATATAAATGATCTCATGTTTGTGCAGGGAAGAATAAAAGTAAGACTATGGAGGGTTTATTTTTCAGCGGGTTACCAGTTTATAGTAGGCAGTAAGTTTATAATGGATCGTTTATTTAATAAGATACCGAGCAAATATCCCTTTACATAGAGGATAAATATTGGGAGTGAGCCTAGGTTACTTGTAAAGGGGTGTTTGAGGTCTCACCGTCGAGTTTGCTCTGAAAGTGCAATAGCGTAAGTACAAAGATACTCGTTGGTCGATAGATTTTAGAGAAGGCAACTTTAAAGATATTAGTAGAGAAAGCATTGGTATGTTCTGTCAGATTGAGTTAGGAATAAACCAAAAACTTGTGGATATGAGGCAACCTCATCATCTCGAGTTAACTGTTTTAATGGATCAAGTGGGGTACTTAGCAGTCAATTGCCTCCGAGAGATGACGGAACTGAAAAACCAAGTCCTTCTGTCCTTCAACTCTGGGGGTTGAGTAGGCCCCTTAGCTACATGACGGGTACTGCGATCTCCATGGGTGTAAGTGCGAGAGACCGTAGGATACATACAAAGATAGATAGAGGGGAAGCAATTAATCATAGAAGATTTGGATCTGGAAGGGTTATCATAGTTTTCTCTGGGGAGGGAAAGAGGAACGAAGTAGAAGCAGAAAGCGCTCAAAGTGCGGGGGAGGACGAGAGGAACGGAGTATACGCTGAAAGGGTAAAAGTGTAGAGGGTGGACCCTAGCCAAGTTTCTGTTCGCCTTAAAGATATCTTGAGGACTACTCGGGGAATAGAAGGAAAAACTTCGATGCCAACCGCAGTTAGGCTGGAGTTGTGGCTTCGTCGACTTCTCTCAGCAGGAACCCAGCGAAGTCTGAAATAAGTGGAAGAACTACCGCCTTAGCTCAGCGGTTAGATGCAAGGAACGTGGCTGCCACCTCTGCTGGGGCTTATGTAAGTGAGAAGAAGAAACATGGAAAAAAAGGAAGGGAAGGAGAAGTGCTGAAGCCGACACACGCGCTTCTCACGACATCCTGGGGAGGGGGGCCACAGAGATGGAAAGTATGTCGGACTCCGGGACCACGAAAGAAAAAGCAACGCATCTGAAACGATTTGCGCCGTGGTCAAATGGGGAAGTGCACGGCTTTGTAGTAGGGGAGTCTCAAGACCGAGGCCTATAGAGCCACTTTAGAGAAGGTTATGGATACCGAAAGGAGATCTGATGCATCCTGGGTCGGGACAACGAGGCACTCGGTAGGGAGGGAGAGAATGTGAAGATTCCCTCCAGGAACTCAGTAGTGGCTAGAACCAAGAACGGCAATCCGTACAAATCTCCAGGTCTAGATGTCGGTCTCCCTTGAGTCCTTCGGAAAGTGAGCAGTGAGGCTGCTCCATACTTTACTGCGATCTTTAACAAATCGCTAGAAACTGGGGAGGTGCCATAGGACTGGAAGATGGGGGACTTGTCCCCCATAATTAAGAAGTGAGAGCGCGAAAAACCGGGTAACTACCGGCCTATAAGTTTGACTTCCGTTGTTGGCAAAATGTTAGAGAACAGAATAGCAAAAAAAATACTAAAGCACCTAGAAAGAAACAACTTGATCTTGGATTCTCAACACGAGTTTCGCAGGAGTCGATTGTGTCTCACAAATATACCTATACATCATCTTATACCTGGACTTTCAAAAAGCCTTTGATATGGTGTTTCACCATAAGTTGATGAGCAAGGTTCGTGCGGTTGGCATCACAGGTATGGTGGCCAACTGGATTAAGAACTGGTTGTCAGGCAGGCGAAAAAGGGTGAGAATAAACGGGGTAGCATCAAGATGGGCCCACATTTGTAGTGGGTGCCCCAGGGTTGTGTGCTCGTTACTCTCTTGTTCATCATGTATATAAATGATATATACGATGGGTTGCCTTTCTCGATATCCAAATAGGCGGATAATATAAAATTAGAAGACGGCGTGAGCTACGCAAAGGAGTGAAGAGCTTACAAAACAGCTTTCAGGGGTTAGTAGAGTGGTCCGAGACTTAGCTGATACCATTCAATCATGGCAAGTGCAAGGTGATGCACATCGTTAATGCCAATTCTCGAGAAGACTAACACTTGTTAGGTAGAGTTCAGGAGGTGACTTACCTGGAAAAGGACGTGAATGTGCAAATTAGCAAAGACCTAAGGTTTTCCAGTCAGTGTGCGGATGTAGAAAAAAAAAGGAAAAGACTATTAGGATACATGAAGAGGCAATTTTGCTTTCGAAACAGGAAGATTGTCCTTAAATTCTACAACTCTCTAGTCAGACCTCAGCTGGATTACACCGTTCAATTCTGGTCCACAAAAATGCGTAAGGACATAAAAAGAATGGACCAGGTCCTTGATAGGGCCACCAAGTTATTTCATTCACTTAGGCACAAAGGCTATCAGCATAGGCTTCAAGAATTGGGTCTTTTCTCGTTGGAGACCCGCCGATTACGAGAAGAGCTATAAGAGACCTTCAAGATTTTAAGGTGTGTCAAAAACATGGACTATAGAAGGATGTTCACGTTTAAATAAAATCCGACTCGTATCCATGGTTACAAGCTAGAATTGCTCCCATTCCCGACTACTATTTCTAGGCCTTCTTCTCGTTTAAGATCCTCGATACAAGTCACAATCTTCCGGTCGAGGTGGTGAATAGTTCATCTTTAGAACATTTCAAATCTAGACAGGAAGATGTAATCCATGAATATGTATAGAAGGTAGAATCAAGTAGATTATAAAAGTTAAATAGGTTTTAGCTTTATTTTTTCCGCTTTCTGTACTTGCAAAAGCGGGTCGAAGAGGTGGAATGGGAAAGCCTTCAACTATAATTTGCTTCTTCTCTTGCTACGGGTTTGGTCTTTCCCAAAATAGTAAATATCTGGTATGGTCAGCATTGTCCTTTGAAGTACTACTATCCCTTTTCACTCCTTTTGACTCCTTTTTACTCGCAAAATTTTTACGAGGAATCATTTATAGGCTGGAATCGAAAGGTAACTTGGTTATTACTGGGCTAAAGAAAGGGGTCGAAAGGACAATGGTGCTTTGTAGGCTTAATTCTTGCCTCAGATCTACCTTAATTGGGGCAAGCGAGGAAGTCGAGTCTTACGCAGTATTTGTTGTAAGTTTCTCTCTACCTCAGATAATTGGGGCTAAGGACGGCTTGATTAAAGGAAAAGTAACGAACTCGTGATACCAATAAGATTAAAGTGAATCTGGAATCAATAGGGATTAATGCATGCTACTAGTAATAGTGATGTCATTCATTTGGAGGGAATTCTATACCTTTTTTATTTATAGGAACGTCAATTAAGGGGGCATGACCTAGCTTTTCTTTAATCAGAGCGGGAGATGGAGGCTCACAGGTTAAAGTATGCTCGTTAGTTCCTTTGTTGAGGCTGCTGAGCGGACTCAAAGGGTGTGTGTGTTTCAATGTAGACATATTTGGCCGCGTCCAGGCTGGCATTGATAGCAAGGTGATAGCAAAGTTGATTTTGTCGTTTTGCAGTTCCACGTCAACTTTAACTAGTCAAACCCGAATCTGTTCCGGCTGACTTGTTAGCTTGTATCGAGTCCTTTCGGCTCGCAGCTGTTTCTTCGAGTGTGAATGTTTGTAAATTCACGTGGAAAACTCAAACTATTCGTTTGCCTTCTTACGCTCATGTTTTTCTTAATACATGCAGTATTTCGCTTTATTTTACATTAATTCATTGCTACTACATTGCATATTATTTCAATAGTTAATATGTGTGCTCCATTTCAAGGTTTGATAGGTCAAACAGGTTGCTCATTTTGGAGGTTCCTCATTGAGCTTACCTCACATTGCAATTCGGGCGTCGCTACAAGACCATCCTTGTATATGGAAAAGTAATGAGAATTTAGAATGAAATTCAAATGGAAATAATGCAACATCAAACCTCATTATTCTTTAAAACCTTTACTCTCTCGAATATAAACTTCAAACCTTTCTTGAACAAGCAGGAAGACATCCTCATAAATATTTAGACTTACTCCTAAATGGTATCGTAAAAACTTTATCACTCTCAAGGATTTAGTTTAGATCGAGATTAAGGTTGGATGGTGATCCTGATATGACTTGTTTTAAAGTAAACCAACCTCAATGGACGGTCAAATCCACGCAAGTATTTCGCTCTTATTTTGAAACAAACGAGGTCTCTTAAACCTTCCTTGTAGAGAAGTGGTGAATCCTCTTAAGTAAATCTGGGCTTCTTTGGTGTTTCTCTTAGTCATGCCCAACTGAATATTAATCATTTATCCTCTCATGGGTCCAGCCTACTGTTCTCATATGTAACACATGCATATACTCGTATGTATCGGTTTGCCACTTACCATCGTAACGTTACTTTTATCAAACAACAGTCTTTTTGGTTTGTCAATGTGCTACAAATACGTATCATCTCTTACAATCTTCCTCTTTTTAGCACTTCATAGGACACTACTTCTCATTTTTCCTTCCGTTTGCCCTGACATTTTTATCTTATAAATTAGCTCTTGTCAAAAAAGCACATCTAATGTCTTTAACACACCATAAGAGTGTCAAGCAACCACAAAATCTGATTAAGCTAACTACATCATTAAGATGGTGGCCACTATACCCTTACTTACTTATTTCACCAAGCGGTAATACAAACCTAACGCAAAAGGGCTGGATTATGTGTATACTTCGTATCACTAAGATGTTTACATCACCTACAACCCAATTAATAGCCAAGGCACACAGTCCCAGGTTTACCCCAAGTAACTGAACTTCCCAATTAGAAAGATGATGGACCTCGTTTGCCAAGAGACTGACTACGCGACCGTTAGACCATGTCTACATTTGTTTCTAGTGTGATCATTTTGTAACAAGGAGCTCTTACAATATTAATCATACAGCCGGCAAACCGCTGATCTCTCTTTTCCGCCTTTACCTCAACTTACCTTTTCCTTTTCAAACATATCCATCAATCGCTTCTATTATCATTGAATTCTATCATCTTTGCGATGCTTACGAATCTCCTCACTTCATAACTTTAAATCTTCCCTTTTACCTTCTATCTTGTTTAATCAATTTTTGCTTTCTTATCTTCTTCATCTTACCCTATCTCCCCGAATTTCTCCATTTCACTAACTCTCATTTCATTTTTTTACCGATCCAAAATTATCTTCCTCTAAGGCCCGCGAGGTCAATTCATCCGGCTCGCCGCTGCACCGTGGATGCAGCAATTACAAAGCAAATATTGATGATATCTTAAAATCTAAACGCCAGTTTCACAAATCTCACTAACCTCTTTTGCCGCTTAGTTTGTGAGACTCGGATATCTGCTTACTGGGGGTGATAATACTATCTTATTGCTAACGACGCCTTCTTTGATTACCTTTTTGATAAAGAAATATGTTTGTTGTCCTTATTTTTGTGCATTTTGTATTTTGTGTATTAGTAAATAAATATATTGGATGTCTTTATTTTTTGTGTATTCACTATATTGTATTGAACAAAATGGTTATGCGGCCCGCGTACATCATTCTCTCAGTTATCTGGCCCGCTGTGAAAAAAGTTTGGTGAACCCCGCTCTAAGGTATCCTTTTTGGCTAAATTTCTTGCCCTATCCACTCAAATTCTTTCCCCATCTCACCTTATCTCTCATTACCTCGCTTTATCTATGTATATTCCTGATTCACTCTGTCACGTCTTATCTCGCTTGTTCTCTTACTCTCTTCACTTTTGCATCATTCTATTTCTCTCAAGGTTTTTCCTTACCCTGCCTTATCTCTCTTCATGTCTCACCCGATCTCGTCGGACTTTTTCCCGCTTTCTACTATCTAACGACGATGGCTGTTTCAAGCCAACCCCGCTGAGATATTACGAGCGAGGATCTCTTACAGATTATCAGTAACTTCGGTAATTAAGGAGAAGTTAAGTAAAACAAGCACTTTCCGTCCCATAATAAAGAAATAAAGGAGTCATAAATGCCAAATGAATCACCATCCAATTTTCGTGAAAGTTAAGCTTTTCATTTCCATTTTTGCTCAAGAAGTGAAATTTTTGGAGTATGGGGGATTGGAGAGCGGGTCTTGGAGATGGACTAGAAGTGAGGAGTGGGCTACGATTGAGTAGGTGAAGGAATATGAGTACTAAGGGGTAGGATGAAAATAAAATTAATTTTGTTTTTATTTCGAGAAGGATGAGAATAGAAATGGTAATTACTAATAATTTGTTATAATGATAACAAAAATAGAAAATAGAGCAATAATGGGTGCATGAATGCTAAATGTGGAAAGAATAATGGTAGCATGAATGGCGAATCTAGAAGAGAAGGTGTTGTGTTCAACCTAGCAACAGGAGAAATGGAAAGATGAAATGAATGGGCAAAGGAAGTGCGAAGGAAAATGAGGATAGAAAAGATTTGCTGCTGAAAGGTAACCAAATGCTGATTTGTACAAGCCTTATTTGGGGGTCGGGATGGCGCTGAGAAAGTCTTAGGGAAAAAGGAGGATAAAGTAAAAAAGAACTTAAAAATACAAACTAGAGGCATCATGCATGGCTACAAATGACTGACGTCTTAAGAAAGTAGGAAAAGAGGAGATAATTATGCCAAGGTGAAAGTGGTGAAAAGGAATCAGTTCGAGGTAAATGATAGTTTGCTGAATCACCAACCATCTCCTTAAATTTATTGTTAGATGTGTTGTGGATGGTTCTGTCTCACGCACGCCTTTTATTTCAAATACTTTTCTTGTTTTTGCTATTAGGCTGTTTGATTAGGTCCTCATTGGTTACTATTTTTTCATTTTCTTCTTCAACTACTTTTTTATCTATATATTGGATCAGACTGGTTCCTTGTAAGTGGTTTCTCACTACTGAAGTCTCCTTTATTGGTTTCTCGATATATTTAATATATATATATATTTTTCTTCGTTCTTCTTCTGTTGGAATTGGATCTACTTTGTACTAGGGATTGCAAGTTATTTTATGGAGCGCTGAGTTGATTGGCTTCAAAGCGAGTTCTTGGTGTAATTCTCTTTGTATTCTCCTCTCTCTTCTTCTCACATTGGCTATTTTAAGAACGACCTTGTTCTGATTACGCTGTACATTCTTAAGCTTATCTTTTGTAGTGTGTTTAGTTGTAATGTCTATAGTAGAATCAATTGACTCGGAAATTGAAAATGTTCACATTCTTTTTCGTATTTAGTTCTATGAGTTTCCAATAGTTTTATTAGGTTAGCTCTTGCCAGATTTGGCCTTTCTTTTGCCTGTTTGATGTAACCGTTTTTGTTATCCTTAATTGAATAGTTTATGGAGGTGGATCACGCCATGTTAATCTGTTATTTAATGTACTTAGCTCTAGATTTTCGGCCAAAATGAAAGAATAACTTTGTCCTTACTTTTACTAAATGCTTGTTTCTGTCATGGAATTATATTGATGTTCTCGAGGTGTTAAATTAGTCTGTTAATTATGACTTTGTCTAGAAGCTTTGCCAACGTTTATGATACGTTGATAGAAGGACGGGCAGTTTGCACAGTTTGAGAAACCCCCACGCTGCATTGAAAGGCCGGATATTAATGTGAAGAAATAGCCTGGTGCTCTGATTAGTTTTCTCTTGTTATGACTGTTTCTATTGGCGATTTTGTTTTAATTTTGTTATCCTTTCCCATAGTTTCATAAGAGTCAGAGGTTCCATTCCTTGTTTCCTGAAGACAGTTTGTAATGATGTGTGATTGGACTTTATTTCGTCTAAATGCTCCCTCAATTAAGTCACTATCCTCCCTTCATGTTTTTTTGTCAAGTCTTCAATTTTGTTTGTCGAAATGGTGAAAACTTTTCCAATGTTCCCGTTTTTTATACTACTAAATTTAGTTCTGGATGTTTTTTTTACTCTTGCTGCATGTATTTTGTGCCCAAATTTCGTGGGATTTGTTTCGATATAGATAAATTCCACGAGGTAGTCTCACCTTATATTGAGTTCTCATATTGTTTCTATTAATTCATCTTTTATCCGTTTTAATTGACCCTTTTACCTCTTAAGGGGCCCGTAGACGTTAATGTTTACGTTAAGGTTCCTGTATTCCTTTTCTAGGGCTAGAATTTCTGCATTTCCGTGGGTATCAGGCAGTGTCCTGTAATTCGTGTTGTGGATGTTTTTTTTGTTGCTGACTCGCTTAGTACTGATGTTATACTTTCCGTTTGGTCGTCTATTTTTGCGAGCGATGAATTTTTGAGGTCAGGTTGGGGGTTGTTTGTCAATCCTTTGATATATTTGTTTCAGTCTGCCTGTCTTTTTTTTCTCCTCTCAAGGCAAGCAACTTGAATTGAGTCTGTTGATGGAACCATAGCAATTTCGTCGTGGTCGCTAGTTGAAAGGGGATTTCTCTTGATTTTATAATTTAGCTGAGTCCTGAGGTAGCAAGCACTATGTCTAGCTTGATTCCTGTTCTTTTCCGTAGAAGGTGAGGAAATCTGATCTGATAAGCTCCACTATTCTCCTTTCGCCTAATGGTTTCAGGTTTCGTCCAATGGTATTAAACGTGGCATATATCCTGATAATCTGCTTCAGTCATTCAGGTCGCCTAGAAACAAGAATGGTTTCATTCCAGGATAATTAATATATCTTGTCAGATTTAGGAAAATAGAGGAGGAAAAAGCGGATGCTACCCAAGGATTTAAATTGGAAAGTTTCAGGTTAATCAGCCGAACACTCACACTCTTAAATTTTTATCATAACAGTTTGTTGATGTCTGAAGTGACACACACAAAGAGAGAGAAAGAGTGAGGGAGAGAAAGAAAGAAAGAAATAAAGAGAGAGAGAGAAATAAAGAAAGAGAGAGAGAGAGAGAGAGAGAGAGAGAGCGCAAGCATGTACTGTAATTAAGAGTGTGATTCACGTGGTGATTCACATGGATGAATGTCTCTCTGTGTATAAGAGCTAAGAGACTCGCCGTAACGTTTGCCGATTCGTTAGTTATGATGTATCTGAGCCACTGCATGTGCAAGTTAGCTGAGTATAAAAAGTGTGTATAGTATCCATGGATGATTTCTTGAGCAAGTGTAACATAGGAGGATGTAGAAACCAGTACGAATTGAAGAAATGTATAAATTGTTATTTATATTCTTTGAAAATGTAATAAACAAAATAAAGTGCCCCTGTACCAACGATTTCACGAGGTTCGTCGGGAAAGTAGTTAGAGAATGTTCTTGGAAGCGACTTAGAGCGAGTATCCCAAATGGGGCAACAGATAGATTAGGGACATAGGAACCGAAACGGTCTCACAACTCTCCTGAACGTACCACAACATTATATGTAGCTATGTTAAGTACTCTTCCGGCATTGAGTACATATGTATATGGGTGCGATTTTGCTATCCCCATCCTGAAGAAGAACACGCCATCACAACCCTATGTGTACGATGAAAGGGATCTCAGGTGTAGCATAGACGACCATCAGTGGATCTGTAGACACATTTATATCTTCCAAACATTTTCACTTCATCCATCTTCCCCACATCAAGTCAAAGCACCACTTATTCCAATGAGAGATTAAAAAAGCGAAAACCAACGAAGGAGTGACTAACAAAATATTTCGGAAAGGGGTTAGGGAGTGACAAAATTTAGGGAGGAGGGGATTTGTATAATGTGAGTAGCCCCCAGTAAAACACCCGGGATAATACGAATCGAGTGACACACAACTCTCCCGAACCTACTTGTTATCATCAAAGAAAGTACGTCCCCTTTTCGAGCACCAAAGCCTTACGACACATTGGATATGATTAATTATCGCATGGGCATTCTGTTTAAGTCGGATTGATATTGTGGTGCCTACCTTATAGCTATCTATGTTTAAGGTCTTACTTTATCCAGGTAACAAATTAGCCCGCATATACTGGCAACTCGAATTCTTGACACTAAATTGTTTACCCGAATATATACGGGTACATCGAAAGATTGGAAACATTTTAGAAGTTATCCCGAGATATTACGTTTGTTGACTCTCATCAACAGCACAACTTTCATTAATGAATCAAAGAAAAAATAATTATATTTTAGCAACTTTGTGCATAATAAAAATGTTACTTAATTCATAAATCTGCAGATATTCACAGCTACTAAATTTGCTTCAAACGGTAGAAAATCAACGTTAAAAATCAAGCAAAAACAAACAAAACAAAGAAACTTTTTAATTGCAACAACGCGCGATCATAATCACCAGTAATTCCAAATGATACAGAGTAGGAAACATAAACAGAACCAGAGAAGTGTAGAGAATCTACAAAGGAATGGTAATTGAAGAGAAAGGAACGAGGTCATAGGCAGTGACCTTGTGGGACTTCCTTTAATTTTTCTTCGAAACATCTCCACGTTATGGTTGAAACTCATTTCCACCCTAAAATATGTTTATGACATGACAGTTCATTTCCTTTGATCATTTGATGAGTTAAAATTATCCAAATTGCTTTAACTATCTCGAAAATTAGACCAAAGGAACTTTAGCTTAATGTTTACGTCATTTGAGAAATTGTTCCGCGCCATAACTCGATGCGAAATAAAATGGGTTTCCTGGAAATAAGTAGAATTACTAGAGCTCGTTTCTTAGATTAGCGGTTTGGAAAGGAGTACGGTTGTTCTTATTACTTTTCACACTCTTGTTCATCGATAGTATATTTTAAAGATGTTTTATATTATTACTTGTATTACCTGTCCCTTTACCTTAGCGGGTTCCCAACCAGAGAATGAATGGGACATAAGGATCCTGGCCAACCTGTAAGCATCAGAGACCGCCCTTCGTTAGATTTAGGAGGGTGAAGGGGCAGTTTTAGTGTAATTTTTGCCAACTAGCGACCGTGAAATCCCTTTCTGGCCCAAAGTAGAGGCACTTCTACCACGTTAAGGAAGTGTGAATTTAGCGGCAGCTCCCAACAAGCACACAAATCATTTTGCGTCCTCTCTCACTGGGAACCAAACTCGGTGATCAGATACGGAAATTCAATACCATATTCACTATGCTACGAGAGTTCGTAGTTTCATCTTCTCGAAAAAAGGAATGACGAAGAAAATTGTGGTAATCAAGCGCAGCAATGTTTCTTTTTATTCTAATATATCATATTCAAGATAAAAAGAATTGCAGTTACTATTTTTTTTTTAAATATACAACGAAATATTAATTTAGGATATAAGAAGCTAAAAATTATTTAGTCTACATAATTTTTAAATGATGACTTTTCTCCTATCCCCCGTGAGAGGGCGGATAAAGTAATAGGGATATAATGGGAATGGTATAACTGAAATGCTAAGGAACGGTGCTCCATCCGGGCCACCACACCTTCGGGAAGACCAGCTGGTAGGTATATATCGATTATTTTCATTTATTTTCCTTCATTACTTTTCTATAGATCTCTCCTCATTTCCTCTTGTCTTTTTCATTTTCGAAATTTTGCCCTCATTATATGCTAATGAACTATAATTTCTTCGCATAATCTTTGATATAAATAATTTTAAATAATTTAGACAAAAGATGGGTACCGTAAACAGAATAACTTAAAAGGTTGCAGTTCTTAAATAAGCGACATGAGTTCTGGTTTTTTCCGATCGATCTTCAAAGAATTTTAAATGATACCTAGGAAATGATGTAAGCTCGGATTTTCATCGAGAAACATTCGTTCAGCGTCTTACCCCTCTCCCTCACATTCAATAAGCGCTGAAAATTCTGGCTCCAGTAATTTCCCTGGAATCATTTTATACTACGGCCACTAGAATCCTAAATCGGAGCTCAGTAAGGACTTCTGTCACAAATGAGCTCTTCGATCAATATAATGAACAAATGCAGCCATCTCACGTTAGCAAGAACTCAAGCCAGGGGGCAATCTATGTCCAAGATGCTGTCATCGCTATTTGCGTAGCTGTCAAAAAAAAGTGAATCTGAAAACTTCAGAAGGGGATAGTAATGAATGGAGTCTCAGCACTGTCTTTACAAAATCCATTCTTATAAGGATGAGGTTTATGATTGATACAAGATCTGCTATAAGCCTTATTCCTCCAAATTATGAGGATATTTGGCAAAATAAGTCCCACAGTCTCATTCAGACGGCAAAAGGATCTTTGAAATGAACATTCAGTGAGCAAACAATCTCCCATTTATATTGAGAAAATATATTTCGGGAAATTTTTAATTTGCGATATTAAGTGTGCGATCATAGATACCGATTTAGGATCTCATAATCTCTTAGTGGATCTGAAAAATATCTCAATTATTAGGCAGCACCACTTATCTAGAAATGCAACTCTGCCTTATAATTCACAAGTTAATCACTTTTTAAATGAAAATCGCGAGTTGATATGCCCTCACATCACTTTATTATAAGTGATAAAGGAACTAGTAATGTTTCCCCCTTACTCTCATCAGGAAATTATCACAGGCTCCCCATCACAAAGCCAGCAAGCTTCACCGTTTATTTCCTAAATTAATGAATATCGTTAGGAATTAGAAGTAAACTCTGCTGCCAGAAAATAAGATGTGACCTCCAAAATGGGACGATAGCGACCCGGAATTAATTTTTTACAACATAATTCCTCACATCACTTCACTTTCATAAGATTGCTTCACATTCTGCAAATCATTCTATTATGTCATCTCTCTAAACTTTGCCCGCACGTATTTCAGTACAGATTTGACCAAGCTTGTGCTTTACTATTATTATAATATTAGTAATTTGAGGAATCACCTTATAATTAAATCAATCATAGACAAATTTACGTGGAAGATATAAAAAATAATTTAGGCGAATCTTTTAGAAATTGCCTACAGTACGGAAATATCAAGGTACAACGACGCGCATAAAACCAATGTGTACACAATTAGCGTCTACTGTCACGATAATTCATAGTGTGAATCTAGAAATCTTAAGTAGTGTTCCAGCAATGTAGTAAGGAAATAAGTAATTTTTAACGTTAATTTTCCGTCATATTAAGAGGGTAGAGGAACACCCACCTAATCTCATTACAAATGAGTCTGTAGTTGAAGCACACTCCTTTAATTACGTCTAACGCTTCGGCACAAAAGCCTAAATAATTTCTAATAATGGTTTGCAATTACAATCAGGATTATTTCGGAAATTGTCAAAACTCACTAACACAGAACATAATTTCATCTTACTTTGTAATCTAACCAGGAATGCTGTCTGGGCAAAACATCAGAAAAAGATAGGACTATAGGGGTATAAGTAATCAAATGGAAAAGGGGATCTTCTTGACCTTTCGTAGGATGGGTAAGGAGGTATTGTTGTTTACTTTAAAAGTGAAGAAAAATTTTGAGCTGGGTTCACATAGGCTATATTCGGCCTTTCCCAGGAAGTTCAGTAGCGAGATTGGCCCTAGCTCGAGACCAGGTGGTGGCTTTGCCTGGTGTGGGCAGGAACACCATGTTCACTACTTTGAACTTCTCTGGGAAGGCTCCTATGTTTAAGTAGGTATGGAAAAGTTCGGTAATGCACCTGACGATGTTTTGTTATACCTGTTGTCCCAGATGCTTTCTGTTTGAAGGCTTTTATAGCACTTTTAACTTCCTTAGGCGTTATAGTCGATCCAGGTCCCTGTTGTTCTTCTGTACTTTTATTCACCTCTAATGCCAGTGTCACTTTATGTATGTTTGTTTGTATGAACTCTCTGACTCTTCTTTCCGATTTTCTGTGGAATCTTTCGTTGTCTGCCTCTTGTTTTTGTTAAACATTTCCATCACTAAGTGTACCGGGATGTATGAGCGACGGAATAGTTGTTAGGCGGATACTACTGTGAGTGAAATATACTCCATTTCTATTGTCACTGCGATATAGGCCTCGTCCATCTCGTTTTCCTGAGTGTAGTGTATGTTTTTCTTTATTGCGAGGGCTGCGCTATCGTACCTCTCTCCAGTCGAGTTCTCTTTTATCATGGTATAGTTAGTAGTTATCATGTATTCTTTGATTTTTAGTCCATGTTCTGAAATGCAGATTATGCCTGCATCCAGTCATCTAAAGATCTTACGATATTGGATGGCATTATTTTTCCATCCATCTCTATTGATGTGTAGTATCTTAATTTTAGTATTTATGCTCTCCATTGTTTTAATTATGTTTCTTTGTCTTTTTCATTTTTTTGTATCTTTGGTTCGATAGTTTGTCAAATATTTTTTTCTTTAATAGTTTAATATCGTTCGGGTAGAATCGGAGGCGATTTCCATAATCAGTTTTTCAATTGAGCCTTCTTCGTGTTCCATAATGTACGTTCATTTTACATGTTCCCTTTCCAATCCTTTCCTGATATCGGACGGTCTGGCCCCTTTTGGCAGCGGGTAAGTTTCATTTAGAAAGAAAAGTAATTTGAAATATTTATCCTAGTATCTGCATCCTTATTCATTTTCTTCTGATGATGACCCCCTTTTTCACAAAATACTGCTCTATAAATTTTTATTATACGTAACCATGAATTATACAAATTTTAATAAAAAATTTATGTTTTATTTATTCTATCACCTTTAAAACGATTGAAGAAACAACGCAAATTCGGAGTAAAGTCATCATCATCATTATCATCGAGGAATCGATTGGACTTGCTCTCGTCATATTTAGCTCACTACCTCGAATCAGTAGGCAAAGAAAATGTTAAGGCGATAAAACGTCTATACTCGATATCAATTTGAAAGATCGCCCTGACCTTTGAGGCAGACTCGACTTTTTCGGCCAAATCCCCCTCCACCACTGCTTAACCTATAAAAAAAAAACATATGCCAAATCTACAACTACCTCCATCGCTGTACCTACAACTGTCCTCTTCTCCTCCACCACATTCACCACCACAACCTCTATCCACACTTATTCTGCTGCCTCCTTCCCTGTCAACCCCTTCCCACCCATACTACGAGTACCACTGAAACACCCCGCCCCTACCCCAGCCCTCTCTCCCCAAGAGCAAGCCAGGAAAATGGCAGGCGCACACCTCCTGCTGCGCCCTACACCATAAGTCTAAGTGTGGTGCAGATAAACGTACGCACTTGGCAAGGCATTCGTCACGCGGTAGACAACAGAGTACTAAACACACACAAACCAGGCATAATACAACTAAACTCACCCAGACTGCACCCACCAAACAATATACCCCGAAATAGCAGGCTAACATACAGACCTGACACCTCAAGAGCAACAGCTTGGCTCAGCTACCCTGGTCAAGCAGTCTATACTACACTTCTCTATAAACAGACGATACGACTCTTTCTTGGCCTGCAAAATACAAAAGAGTTCTGGCCCCATTATTGTGGCCACTCATTACAGACCTCTACGACTAGAACTAAACCTAGACGTCACACTCCAGGTACTTTCTAACTACAACCTCCACTAGTCTTTATTGGGGACCTGAAGGCACACCATCCAGCACTACTATTGAAACCACGAACGATGCAGAAAGGTTTCTGGTGGGTACCCTGCAGTGATATCGATGCGAGCACATCGCCCGGCTTTCACCACATTCTTTAGGCCCCGCAGGGGCACCTCGTCTCTTATAATGGTCCTAAGCAACGACCATGCCACACGATTTTACACCCACACTGCACCAGGCCACCATGTTTTATCCGATCACATTCCAGTATGCGTGATGATATCGTTATCACCCATACTCATACCCATACCCCCCTCTTTTCTGTGACAAAAATACGAACTGGGCGGAGTACAGAAGAGAACAAACACCACAACCTTAACCTAGGCAACACTAACTCTAGCAACATAGACTTACACTGGACAACACTAATGGACACAATACAAACTGCATGGGAAAGACACACACCACAAAATCATATAAACCCATTAAACATTTCACACTTTCCATACACACTCAAGTGTTCATTACATTATACAACAATCATTACACTAGAGGCCCAAGTCAACAAACAATACTCTCTTTCGAGCTTGTATCCTCGGCTGCCTGCAGAAGGACAGAAATTGCCAGTAACGCGAGATAGTCTGAATCGCGGACAACGCCCGTAGCGCGCAACCTACCTTCTTCTGAACCGGGCATACGAAGTATGCTCGGCTTGGAACCACATGAGCCAATTACCCTCTTCAGTAACAATCAAACAATCCGTAATACTAACGACATCCTCGACGCCTTCAGGTCTCATTGAGACACAATCCATTCACACAAACCTCCAAAGCAACACGCTCAAGAGCACTTCCAAGAAGTATGGGGTTGGTGCAGACTCTATGCCGAGGAGCTTGCACCCACCACTCTTGTGCAATTGGAGGCACTCGACAACACAACATTAATCAAACACTACAGTAACTCACACTGAAACGCGCCTCCGACCCTCCGACCTTCCAGCCACCCTAATACACCTCCTCCCCGAAATAATCTACCCCACACTGACGCACCTCTTCAATGCCTCACTAGCCTCCGGTCACTTCCCACATGCATTTAAAACCTCACATAACATCCTACTCCACAAAGAGAACAAAGAACCCTCACACCCAATCAACTACCAACCTATTGCCCACCTAGAGCATTTAGGAAAAACACTTGAGCGTATCATAAACAGCCGCATGCGAAACTTCCTCGAAGATATGGACTGGTTCTCCTCTTGCCAATATGGCTTCCGGAAGGGTCGATACACTCAGGCGGTTGCGAGCCTCGTTCACGCTATCATCCAAATAGCACACCAGACATGACAAAAGGCGCTTTCAATCTGTAAAGATACGGAGAAGGCTTCGACAAATTTTCACACGAGGGGGAGTGGCTTATTACTACAAATCCTCAGAAGATTCAGAGATGACTACATGCACAACATAGCAATATATTCCCACATACCAGACATCGATCACGCAAACTCAACGAAACTCATATACACACCCAAAACGGAAATCCTAGGGGCTACTTTCGATAAGTGCCTCAGATTCTATACACCCCGAACCATTATTATACAGTCAAGGGCTAAAAATACAAACGAAAAGCTGCGCAGCTTCCTTTTAGACGTATATTAACCTACGAAATAATTACACTTCTAGCGGCGTGTCACACAAGGCAGAGGGAAGCGCAGCGTACATAGAACTCTGCTCTGAAGCCCACCTGTCGCTCTATGATGTACACTAGAATGACCACTCTCCCCTAAAACAACGGTCTTGCTCCGTTAGACACCGAAACTCACACACGACTGACCAGACTGCTGTGGACACTCTAAAGGGATCCCATATACACAAATATACACGGGCACAATGTTGCGAGGGCACTGAGATACCTCGCAGCAAGGGACTACCATGCACTCATACCAATACAGACAGAACCAAACAGCACTACAGAACATAAACAAATGCCAGTAGAATGAAGTCAGTCATACCCGATGGCTATCTACACGATCGACATATCAATCGGGGATCACACACAGATGCCAACGGACAAACTCGAATCAATAGCTGGACTCTAAAGTACTTTCGCGGCAAATAAAGTCGCCAGCCTGTCCTCCTTAATGCTCTAGCAACGTGCCCCTTGAGTCACATGCATAGAAGACTCCCCGCACCGGTGTGTAGCCACTGGACCTCTCACCCCCTCCTATAGCCTCATGAGTTAATTTCCGAACCGGTCCTCTTCGACAAAAAAGATCTCCTGCCACACAGAAGTTCGTCATCTTTTACTTACTATACAAAGATTCGACTCGATTTGAGAGGAAAGTTGCCACTCAATAAAAGAGGTACTGGAAAGGGAAAGCGACGTCAAAATCGTGAAATCTTTTTCAGTTTTCCCAACGGGTAATTGACAGAGAATAATACATTTGGAGTATGTGAATTGTTGACACATCAAATTTCGTTATTTATTATTCGACTCCTCGAAACTCTTGGACGAACAGTGAGCAGCGCTAACCAAAGTTGAAAGTCTAATGGTGAATTTTTATTCACACTTTTGAAAGAGATATTCCATTTTTTTATTCGCACTAAAAGAGATGATACAATTTTGATCGTTAATAAAGAGAATACTACAATTTTATTTTAAGAGTCAATAATTAAATAAGGGCTTAATATATCTTTACTCCCTTTACAACACTTATTGATTTACCATTTTATGGAATGTTACTTTGGTTTACTGTGAACAAATTATAGAATTCCACAAATCTTTAAAATGTACATCTTTGATGTATTTTTAGTCATCTTCGATTTTATAATGTGGTTCCAGCACCACAGGACCTCCTGTTAATTGGTTACATAAACTTCTAGCTACCATGCTTGCAATGCATCATTTACCGAAAGATGAATCAGTATCAGGATCTGGGTAATATAGTGTATGAAGAAATATTGCTAAACCGAGGACAACACCTTTTCTGATGACTAAAGAATGTCGCTTTCGTCCAAAAGCGGCTTTCAAACGACGGAGTTGATTTCAGTAAAGATTAAAAGTAATTGTTTGATTGTTATCTAACAGTTCGTAATCGACAATTTCTTCAATATCCTACCATACACTCAACATGATTTCTTGGTTATTGAGAAACTCTGCTTCTTAGAATGATCAAAAAAAGGTGGCGTTTAAGTTATAATAAAGGATTCCCCTCTCATCACCAGTAACAAGGATGCCTAAAAGGATGTCTGAAGGTGTCCTGAAACCAATGACTCACAGTAAGCAACATACTCTTGCAGATTTGCCGTGGACATTTCGTCCAGGACACATTTTTTAATCACTCGAACCTTTCCAACCCTTTTCAGTTGTTGTAGGATATTCATATGGGTTGCGTTAATTTTCTTTGGCCAGTTCGATCGTAGTTATAGCAGGATCTGTTGTGACTTCAGCTTCCAACTCTACAGAATTATGTTCTTGTGGACGATTTTCTTAGATCCGTTTTTTAGACTGAAATCCTCATTTCGGAGAGGGGAGAATCACCTTTTGCAACTTCGTTCATTTAATACATCATCCCTTTAAGTGTTCTGAATGGATTCTGGCGATGAACTTGCATTGACACTTTTATTAAATTCATAGAGTGAAACATATCTAACGTGATTTTTAGATGGGATTACGTAAGAGTTAATACTGAATAATATTAGGGACAATATTTTTATAATCTGAAAGATAAGTATAAATTACTCATTTTAACATTCCTAAACAATAACAAGAGCCACTACTTTAATAAATATCATCTAGAACTTTATTCTAGAAAATCGGACATTACTTTCGTACCAACCTGATATACTTTACGAGAGAAAGTAAGAGACAGGATTAACAATTTTAAAAATATTGTGTGTAATTAATTTCACGAATAACATCGACCATTTTTCTCTGACTGTCATTTGAAATATATTCATCGAGTTTCTACCAGCCAAGGCTAAATTTAAAATTGGTGAATTTACTAATATAAAATGTATTCCTCGCCTCACCACGTTGAAAATTATATTTGTGTTGAAATATACGTTTTCACAAACTTTTACTTGGCCCAAAGTAATATTTTGGAACAATCTATACATATTACAAAACATACAGCGCCAATAATGGAAGGAGCATTAATGACCTATTTTATTAATAGTAATTTTATAATTAAATACAATAGAAATGCCTAACTATTTTAAAATATTAAGAAGAGTATGGAGCCAGAGATGGATTAAAATGAAGTATGTGGATATTCTTGTAATTAAAAGGAGAGTGAGCTGCAATACGGTAAAAAGACATTTTGGCTAAATCAAGACCTTTATCAAGGAAATGGAGAGGATAGCATAGTTTGTGTCGTATGTGAAACTTTTAGAAATTTCTTTCAAATAATTCAGGACTAGCTATGGTGTAGTGAAAAATCTAGGAAAAGATGTGTCCCGTTCTATTTTAGTTCAAGAGTGCCTAAGGCCAAATTCAGTAAATGTACACTCTATTTACTTAGAGTCTAATTCACTTATACTTGCTCTTAAATTCACTCTTGAACTATAGAATAAAACGCAACAATGATTGGTACATAAGTCGATAGGTAGCTATTTGGATAGGTATGAGGGCTTGTATAAGTAGATAGATATATGTGCAGACATGATAGAAGCGGCTATAATTAATAGATAGATATAGCGGGACACCTTAAGAAAACTGTAAAGGTAGGATAAATAGTTAACTATATGTATGTAGATAGAAGCAAGGCGATATTTGGTAAGTGAGGTAGGTGAATACGTAGTTATAGGTGGAGACAAGGAGATGGTTAGGATTGGCGGATGGGTAGATATAGGTGAATTCTGGAGAATAGGTTGATAAGTAGATATGAGTAGATGCAGTGTGGTCTATAGGAAGTTGGAATATGTGGAAAGGTATGTATAAGTAGATAGAGTGGCAGAGGTTACTAAATAGATATAGGTGTTTTCATTGCAATATTTTACTAGTCGATATAATTGGAATAGGTAGATACTGGATAGGTAGATATAGACAGTTATAAAGAGATATTTTGGTAGGTGGGATACGTGTATAGAGAGATAGAGATGGATGTTAGGTGATAGGTGCGTAGGTGTAACCGGAAAAATGGATAGATAGATAGATATAAATGTCTGCTGAAGGATATGTAGGTATAGGTGGATGCCGGTGGATAAGTGGATAGGTATTATAGATAGATGGTGGGACATAGGTAGGTAGGTGTTGTAGGTGTACGAGTATATCAAACTGGATACAGTGCCAAGGGTACATTAGTAGATATAGATGAATGCAGGGAGATAAGTAGATATAGGTGAGGGCGTCGTAATAGGTAGATAGGTAGATCTAGAGGTATAGGTCGATAGTGAGGTGTGATAGGTTGGAGCAAACGATAGGTAGATATGATATTAGAGGTAGATATAGGTATATTAAGACTCATAATGAAATAGCTGAAATAGCTGAAATAGATGTAAGCTGAGTAGGTAGATATCAGCATAAGCGGAGAAATAGGTAGGTAGGTGGAATAAGTGAAAGGGAGATATTTATGAAGATGGGGGAAGTAAGATAAGTCAAATAAATGGACACTGGATAGATAAATTTCGGCGAATGCAAGAAAATATGTGAATATATAGATATAGGTAGACTCAAGGTGATAGGTGAGTCGGGGGGAATGTATGAGATAGGTGTATCGTTAGATATTGTAGGGAAATCGATATCACACCCTCACAACTGGTGCCCTGTTCCTTAACCCACAACGGCCTGGCATTTTGGCAGCGTAATCCTATTACTTATCTTCCCCCTCCTCCTTCGCTCCCCTCGCCTCGAGGATAACAAGAAAGGGCGCCGAAAACCGCATAATGCGCTAATCATCACATGTCGGACCTCGGTGAGCCTAACATTGGTTAAACCGGCAATATTTCACCTTAGAGTTGATATTTAATTGCACTTCATTATTGAAATTAGAGGAGCGTCGGCCTAATGCCAGAAGGTGCCCTTTAAGGCTGGGTGAAAGACAAAGTATATAATTTAATAACTGCAGAAGAACAAGGAAGATCGAGTTTGCTATCGAGAGGGCGAAGTCTGGCAAAGTGCACGGCAATCCTACGAAAGGAACACAAAAGAATCTCATGTCATACTGAGCCAGTTCCTGGTGGTCACACTAAACTTTAAGTTAAATTGTATTGAGAACCAAGCTTAACTATCTCTCGTTAGAGAAAACCCCTATCCTGGTGTATCACAAAACCCAGAGATAGTCCTCACCATTGAAGAATATCCCAAAGTGAACTCCCTCAAGCACTCTCCTTCGTCAAAGGATTCACTCGTGTGCTCATCGCTCATCAGTGCGAATTATTCCCAGATTAATCCGAAGAATGGAAGAAGCATACTTTCCCTGTTCTGTTGGTGAAATCGTCTGACCAAGACAACGTGCTTAACGCCATCTTTCACGCGCCCCGAATTCATCTGTGGCCCTAAAGCTATCCTCCCGCCAGACAGCCAACTGTGGTGGCAGTAAAGAGGGCCACATGCCTACCCGAAAACAGTATTCTTGAGGCTACATAAGAATTGAGACCAAGATCAGTCTCAAACCAGATCCTCGAGTGGTATTTTTAAATGTAAATAATTATTATATGTTTCTTTTCAATTAGCGTTCAATATTATAGTGAGCTTTGGGTCAACCATTACTCTATATTAAATTGTTCAATTTAGTAGGTTTTACTTAAACTTGTTTAATTCAAAACTGTGTAGTTGGTTTGTTAGATTTCAATTTTTGTTCATATTTTAATTAAAGGTCTAGTTTCTTAGAAGTATTTAATTCAATGCTCGAAATGCTGAGCATGGCACCAAAAATCCTCAAAGATTAAAATAACGTAATAATAATCAAATAATATAGCACTCTTAGAGAGAAAACTTAATCAAAGCGTTTTTTTGAAGTACGTACCAAACCTATACGTACCTACACCATTACTCGGTCTTTGCTATACCACGACAGCTATAGATGAATACACTGGGATAGGTAGATATAAAAAAATAGGTGGATGGAGAATGATGAAGTCTCGATGGATAATTGCTCGTAAGGTGTAATGTGCCCTTTTCACAACTCTGTTAATTTTAAAGAGAATGAGATTTAGAATCTTTGTTAAAAATAAAGAATATATTTTTTATTTCAATTTTATTTTTTCTGCAATGGAAGAGAATGTGGATAAATGGTGTTTGGGAGCACCAAAAACATTTGAAAGGACAAGGTTTACAACGTGTTAATAAACAAACATAAACTATCGACCATATATACTGGCACCATTACTTAATTGAATAAAACAATTTATCGCCTGGAAAGGAAAGTAAATGAAACATAAGTTTGATTATAAATTAACTTTATTGTAAACATGAAAACCAAAAGACGAGAGCGAGTCTTTTAATTACTAAATCTAGGCATACTTCCTCGTCTCGTTGTAATATGAGGTATCCAAGTACTAAAATTTTGAAGGCGGAGCGGAAAAATCAGCGTTTATAAAGTCATAAAAATTCAATATTTCAACTGGATTTTGCCAAGCAAGTATTCTTTACCGATGCCATCATTAAATGCCATGAGACGGCCTTTGTAAAATACGAAAAAAGATGAGTTTTTCTATTATTTTAGGGGATGAGAGGGGGATGCAAAACACTCTTTCCCCTCTCTTATTCAAAATTCTCTTACTACTTTAAGTTGGAAAGTTCTTCCTCTTCTTTCATATTCAGCGGACCTTGCACCGTGTGACTGTCTTTTAGGCCAGTACAACTTGATCTTACGGAAAATTTTACTCTGATATTGAGGTGTAAAAGGAGATTATCTCATTTATTTGATCAAAAACCGAAAGGAATCAATGGCTTAATTAAATAATGACAGAGAATTGTTAAGAATGAGGGAAACTACTTTTCGGAATTAATGGGGATATTTTTCTTGTATTAAAAAGTTTACTTTTATTTTAACAAAACATTGATTTGTAGACAACCACTTAGTATGATTAGTTAATTTCACCACCCTTCCTTTAAATTGTTGAAGAGTAGCTCTGAACAGATAATGAAATTCACATAAACACTATAATAATAATTCCGGGCATTCCCGATGGCACTAAGGGACGATTCTTTTTGGATGGGAGGGGGCAGGGTTGCATTAAGAGTGGTAGTAGTGTTTATCCAGTAACTAGTAAACATGTAATCATCCCTCACCCAAAGGAAGGCCCCCTTGTTCAGAGGGAGAGAAGTCTAGATATGAAAACTCACCATTAGATTCCAAGAAAAAAAAGAGTCATTTATTGTGTGGGTATATTAATAAAGCGATGTTGTGATTGACAACTTCTGTGTTGGCATATGTAAATAGGGCTACTTATGACCACCCATCAAAATCCGTGCGCCAGCATTAGACAACTAGATCCATAAATACACGTACAACCCTTTTGGAATCAGGTGGGCGAGTGCAATCGAGGCGAGCTCAGATTAACGTTAATTTGATCCCTGCAAACATAATTGCTGCCGATGGCCATATGTGATGATGTTGTTCGTTCAAATTCTCGTAGCAAAGAAAACACACTAATAGTCTCCGCGCACGTGAACAACCCTAAGCAATTTTGACAGAATGTAGGCCCACTTAACGAAAGCAGATGCGTGGTACTTACTTCAGACCTCGTAATCACCACTATCCTTATCGATTATTTTCATCGGTATTCACTAGAGAATGTGATAGTTGGATACCGAGTGTGGGCAAGAGACTTCAGGGAAGTTGAATAAGTTACAGGGAATCAGTACGGAGGCTGGGTATATAGCACGACGAATGGCACAGTTAAATCAATACAGGTTGCTAGGTACTAAAGGTTTCTTTTCGCAACTCTTATGCAAGGTGAAGAAAGAGGTGTAACTTTTCTTATAAACAATCTTCAGCGTTTACGCTTTGAGTGGCGATGTTTCGATGGATTAGTAGAATGTTATTGTCATTCCAATCTAAGAGAATGGTGCCGATGGTGTGTTGGAAACTACCGTCCGATTAACCTAATATCAGTAATTGGTAGGGGTTATAGGGTCTAATTGGAGAGAGAATCATTGAGCAACTAGATTCGATATTCTAATCAGGGATACTAGGTTGCCTGGGCTTCTGAAGAAAGGTTCGATCTTAACTAACTTGCTGGACTTTTTTCACCACATCTTGGGAAATTATGACCGTCGACGCGCGCTGGACATACTTCATTTGGAGATTCAGCATGAGTTCGAAAAATTGAGAGCGCGTCCTATGAGCGGAAAATTGGGGACTGGATATAAACCTGGTTGCCTGATAGGCACCAAAAGGTTCCGATCAACATTCAGACCTCTTACGGTTCGTCGGGGGTAAGCAATAGCCCTCAAAGCAACTTTTTAGGTTCTCTATCATTCATCGTTTAAGAGAAAAAAGACAAAATGGGTTGGGGGTGTAGCGTTAGGCGTACACTTTAAGAGGTTGATGGCTGACCTACACCGTGTAAGGATGTAGTGGGACACGTAACAGATTCCATTTAGCTTAGAAAATATTAAGATAATGTACACCGTGTGTACATTACAGCTTGGATACTGCGTGAGTACTGCCTGACTCCTGCTTGAATACTGCTTTGCTCGTTCTCGTGCTGGGAAATATACACGACTTCGCCGGAAGCGATTTTGTTTGCGGTCGAAAGCAGGTTCCACTCCATCTCAAACGCACCGCGGGCAAGGGCTTAGCGACCTCTGGCTAATTTGGGTTTCGGGCTCCAGCTTGACTCGTCTCACTCCGTTATCTCTCCGGGAGTTTACCCAAAGACACCGGTTGAAGGTCCTTTCGTCCGTAAGATACCCCCTACGGCTTTTTGTCCGCGTGACTCTCTTTCTCTCTCTCCCTTTCTCTCTCTCTCTCTCTCTCTCTCTCTCTCTCTCTCTCTCTCTATCTCTCTCTCTCGCTCTCTCTCTCTCTGACATCTCCCCCCCGCTTTTAGATGGAACTTCCGGAAGAACGGAAATCTTGGGAAATAGGAAAGGGGGAGCAATACCTTCGCAGCACGAAATAAAAGAACACATTGTACTAAATTCAAAAGGAATAAATACAAAATGAAAAAAAAATTAAATTCGCATCACCCCTCCCCCCCCCCCAGAAACAAAAAATAATAAAACAAAGAAATACATAGTCAAAAAAATTCAAGGTAACTATACACAAAATAAATACCAAGAGAGACTTCATTGTGATAAACACTGAATTTTCAGGAAAGGTCACATCTGCCTCGGTTCCAATAAATAATTGTTAAGTTTATTTAAATACAAAAGGAGTACATGTTTCTAACCGAAATTTATTTGGCCTTTTTTTCCCAAAATAAAAATTAAAATAGTAGACTCAAGATTCACTTGGGAGGGAATCTACCGGATTTCAGATTAAGATATCGGCCATACAATTCTCATACCCTTTTACGTACAGTATCCTACACTATAATTCTTGGATGAACAAACTGGAGGTACTACAAAGGTTTGTGATCGGTCTCTATAAAAACTTCCTTCCCTATTAGATACATTTTAAATTTTTGAATTTCCCAAATTATTGGGAGAGCTTTTCGCTCAATTAGAGCGTACTTCTTTTTGCACGATAAAAATTAAGTGGCGTAAGCGATGAGAAAACTCTCGTCATTGATTTCGTATTGAACTAATACACAACTGCTGTACACTCTATAGGAGTTATCTTGTTTCTTATCCATGACGATTGGGGAAGATTAATCGGATTTTGAAGGTTCGTTTGTCTCTAAATTTAACAATTTATCAACTTGGGTATTAAAAGCTTTTCTTAAATGCACGGGTAACGGATACGGCTTGGACCTATTAGCCTCTTGGGTGGTCAATTGCATATATTGACTCAAACTGGCTAGCACAACCTGGAATCTCTGAGATGACGTCACCGAATTGATTTAGGAGAGATTGGAGCTGGTCTATCGCCACTATTTGCTTAACTTAACTCCTTCGCGCCGATGATATTTCTTAAGGAGATTTATATGGAAAAGCTTCCTCCTTGTGGATTTTTCAACCAAATAATCGACGGGACCGTTTTTCTCGATTATTTGGTAGTGGCCCTCCATTGGTAAAGCAGTTTGTTATTGTCGGTCGGAAGCAGTAACAAAACTTCTTCACCGGGTTTAAATCTTCGATCATTGGACTTACAGTCGAAGTAAGCCTTATATTTATTCAGATTAACGTAGACATCTTGGTAGGTGATTTTGGCGCATTCTTCCAACCTCTGACGGAGTTTGATTAGGTACGTGTACGATGGTTGTACTTCCGGATCTAATTTTTGTTTAGTGAAAAGTTCTTTGAGAATGCTTAAGGGGCCTCATAACGATGCAATTCTCTTGGCTGCTCGGCGCAAATCTTCCGCAGATTGCCTTAAGATTTCCAATTAGCTTCTCGCGCATACCATTTCTGGTAGGGTGAAATGGGGGTAGTAAATAAGGGCTTTACTATATGTAACTTTCCTACCTGCTCCATTAAATGAAAGGTAAATTGATGGCCACAGTCCGACAATATTTCCTTCGATAATCCAACGCGGGAAATATGGTGATAAGCGCTTCGGCAGAGGAAATGCTGTCTATCTTCTTGAGTGGGACAGCTTCGAGGAACCTGGTAGCCAAATGGCCCAAAGTGAGGACATAACTATGGCCCTGACTAGATTGTGCGTGGATTAGTCCAACCAAGTTGATTGCCACTCGTAAGAAATTTTCAGAAATCACGTGACCCTTCTGCAAGCGGGGCAGCTTAACTCGTCCTCTAATAGCAGTTTTCTGGCATATGTCACATGCTCGACAATAGCAAAGAATTTTCTCTGACGCTCTGGGCCAATAAAAGTACTTAAAAATTAGTTGGGCGATCTATGTGTGGCTGAAGTGACACGAGAAGAGGCTGTCATGTCCGGTTTGTGAAATAATTCGTTCATGAGAGAGGGGAACACATAATGATCGAGACTCGGTGTGATCTCCCTCTGAGCATATGAGGTAGAGATTATCCTTAACAAGGAAGGAAATTAATTTCCCACCTCAAATGGACTCTTGCGTCTTATTTTGTGCCCTAGTCCGAAGAGTACACGAAGAGATTCAGACTCCTGTATCTTGGCAAAGTCCTCGTTTACGACATTGCTATATTCTGAAGCACCAGGGGTTCCCAGGGGCGCTGGTGCTTCCAACTCCGGCTTCGCTTATGAGCGGATGGTTACGGGTTGAACCACCGAGGGTGACAAAACTTTGGAGCTCTGCTCAAGCAGAGCGGGGCAAAGCTTAATGGGTGCCACCGCTACTTTGGCGCAGCCAGTGAAGTAGGTGCAGTCTATATGGCACTTAGTGATGGGAAACCGATTAGTGGGTCCCAGTTAATTATGCATAATGGCGAAATAATCGTGATCCGTAGCTACAGATGGGAGTAGCTTATCCGAGACAAGGATACACGTGCAACCTGTATTTCAGACGACGGTGGAGATACGGCAGCTGTTTACTGGACCAGTCTCGATTGAAGGCCCCCAAGGGTGCTTTTGTTGAACAAAACTTCACCTGTTGGCCGGCAAGAAATGGTTCGTGAAAAGAGAAAGGAGTTTCTGGTTGAGACGAAGCCTGAGAATGGGAGGCACACACCTAGTGCCCCTGGTGGGAATAGTTATTCCTGAAGTGAGAGTTTTAAAGGCAATTTGTTATAACGTTACCCTTGATTGCACAGGAATAACACAAAATAGTTCTCCTGGGGAACGCTGGCGCAATGGGGTTAGAGGAGAAAGGCTGGACTTCTCGTTTGACGGGTGTTCGAACAGGTTTCTGCTTGCAATGGACTGTTATCTTGACAAAATTTCCTTGTTGTGAGGAAAATATTTATGCTGCTTTACCTTGGATTTGGGAGAAGATGATTCCACTTTCTTTCCTTCTCTGGGGTAGCAATTATGGTTTGCTGCCTAGAGGTCAGCTTATTCTATGCACTTCATGAAACTAATGCATCTTCTGTCCTTGAGGAAAGATCTGATTTCTGATGGAAGCGATGCCAAAAATTGATCCTTAAGAATAAAATTGATCATAGCATCCTAGTCATGTGGCAGTTTTGATTCGCCAACGCAGAAATTAGGGTGTCGTTGTAATTTTTGCCCGAAACTTCTGAAGGTTTGTTAGGGCTGAATTCAATATTACCTAAACTTCATACAGTAAAAATCTGGGGTCATATTATAGGCGGCAAGTAGGAGAAACTAGGTAACTAGGAGTAATCAATTGTTATCTCAAACGGGAGGGAAATAAAATTATCCTTCACGTGGGTGTTTAGTAAGGACAACACTTTAGCTACGCCGTCTGATTCTGTGTCCCAGGGATTTACTTCGAAGATCTTTTCGAAGTGGGTTAAATATGAAGCAAAGTCTTCCCCTTCTTTGAAGACCGGCAGTTTGAAAAATGCAGGTTGCTGGATTTCGGTACCGGAAGTGATGGATAGGGTTTTGTTTCTCGCCCTTGTCATCTCTAATTCATGCAAACGAATTCTGTCCCATTCTTCCCGTTCTTCTCTTTCTCTACTTTCTCTTGTGCTATTCTCTCTTGTTCCTGGATATAGGACATTAGGTGGTTCCAAGTTAGACCCAGAGTTTCTCCTTGTGCCTTGAAATATTCGAACAAAGACATGATGTCTCAGCTGTTCGCACTTTAAAAAGAAATTAACACATACAACAAGAGAATGTAGCGGGTTTGACGAACCCGAAGTAACCGTGTTTCACTTAACGCACTTATGAGCACTGACAGAAGTGCTAATGGGTTTTAACAAACTCAGTTGTAAACACACAAATGAACACACGCAAAAAACTCGCTTAAATCGCAAGAACCGAATTTTGTGATTGAGGCGGACAAGCATTGGATCCTAACCTTAATTATGCCAAACGAACCGAAATAGATACCATTTTTCTGAATCTTTCCAATAGCAGAATATTTCTAAGCCGAAATAACAGATAAAATATTTCACAGTCACAATAATCACAAAGTAATTAACTTCCAAAATTCACCGGTATCGTGTATCTAAATTTGCAAGTAGTTCAGCAAGAAAATTATTATTATTATTATTATTATTATATATATATATATATATATATATATATATATATATATACTAAGTCGTAGGTCAGGTAGGCTTCACTGACCTTCGCTCGGCGTCACTAGACGCAGGGGAATGCCCCTTTTAATTGCGTGGGATATGCGCGTGCATTTTCTACCGTTGGCCGACTTAGTCAAATAGTTTAATGGCTTTTTGTGTGCTTCTGGGGTTTAAACAACGGAAACAAAATAATCTTTACTCTTATATAAAAAAATTAAAGAATTTAACAATAAATGGTACACTACGGAAAAAACTAATCGTGAAGCAAAAGAAAATTAATTTAAAATGAATGCTTCGGCTCAAGCTGAGTATCACAATATTCACCCGAAAGTAAACGTGGGGAAATGATGAGATGAAGCTTCGTAGTTGGAAAGCGTCACGCCTCTTCGACTGTGATCTAGAAAAATGCGATGTGCTTATCATTTTCCAAGAGAGGAGGAGGAGGCTCGAGTGGTTGTTCGATGGAGTATCCTTGCAGCGCACAGAGCGGAGCACGTTATTCCAGAATGAGTCTTCCTTCACTGCCGTAGCTCTCAAAACTGGTATCTGGCCCGTGAGCCCTTAGGGTGCCAGGGAGTCGCTTGAGAAATGGCGTGTCGTGTCCATGGCTGATTCCAACGAATCTTCTAGATTACTGCTTGGATACTGCGTGAGCACTGCCTGACTCCTGGTAGATACTGCTTTTCTCGTTCCCGTGCTGTGAAATATATACGACTTCGCCGGAAGTAATATTTTTGGCCATCAGAAGTGGGTCCCACTCCGTATCAAAGGCGTGACGGGCGAGGGCTCATCGCCTTCTCCCTGATTTGTGTTTCGGGCTCCAGTTTGACACCTCTTTATCCGTTATCGCCTCCTAAGTTTACCAAAAGACTTGATTGAAGGTCCTTTCGTCCGTGAGATACCCCCTAAGCTTCTTTGTCTGCGTGACTCTTTCTTCCTCTCTCTCTCTCTCTCTCTCTCTCTGACAATGTACCAATAGACACAGAGGAAAGGGGAAGCCTACATGTGTACCGTTCTTTTTCTCAAGCTTGATGTCAGGGATTTCGCTAAAGAATACCTCCTGGAGATGAAACACAATGTCTTTGTAGGTAATCCTATAACGTGTGGCTCCTTTTGAGGCCCAATGGCATTGAACCTGTTACTTTGTCATGTAAATCCATTCTTAGGCACAATGCTCGTAAGAGCTCCCGCATATTGGTTAAACCAGTTTCCTTCCCGTCTCTCTGATTGCCTTGAGTTGCCTTTTCACCAAATTTGATTTTCTCGCTCACTGTTCTTCGCTATATTAATTTTATTAATTTCCTTCTTTCCTCTTTCTCTATCCTTCTTTTAAATATTTTTTATCATCGCTATTGGTTACCATTTTCTATTTTCATCTTTACAGTGAATTTATTCCTGATCTCACAGCGAATATAGGCTGATGACGGATCTCGAAACCCGACGTAAGAATGGATAAACCCAACCCTTATTAAGATCCTTTCGTCCTAAAGGCACTTCGGTGAGAGTTAATCACGGCTAATAAAAAAACACAGGATTCACAGAAAATGGTGGAATATAATTACACACTAAGAGCTCTCAAATAGGTCATGCTACGATCATCCTTCTTCTCTTAATTACTCTACATCATCACAAGTAATCCACACAACTGATGCTTTTCCACATGATTATTGAGTGTGAATTACACTAGCTATTATTTATCACAGGAAAAATCAAATTGATTGATTAGTGAATAGTCAAACCTGAAAAAGTTTGAAAATTTCAAGAAACTGTTTTTTTCAAAGGGCCTCAAACGTTCTTTTTTACTTCAATTTGCTATATGAGGTTTAGATATTTTAATTCAGTGCTTGTTGAATTATTTTCATCTTATTCAAGCTTACCTTTGGTCTCTATTACGAAATTTCTTTTCTCCTCGATTGAATTGTACTGTTTTTTCGTAATTTTACTCTTATTCACACGTAAACACAGTTTGTCTCTCTCTTCTTTGTTCTCATATATATATATATATATATATATATATATATATATATATATATATATATATATATATATATATATATATATATATATATATATATATATATATATATATATATATATATATATATATATATATATATATATATATATATATATATATATATATATATATATATATATATATATATATATATATATAGGCAAAATGTAGGAATTAATAATTGAGCGTACATATAATAACAGATAAACATAAATTCAATACTTTTGTTTATACATATATAAACTACAAATGATGGCGACTATTTAAATTATAACAGTATACCTCCTCGTTGCTATAAGATTGGCGTATTCAAAACACCTCATCATCGAACATTGTTATTTCTTCAGACTAGCGAAAGTTCGATACAAAAGTTAGAAGGATAAAACAAATGTTACTCAATAATGATTTTCCCCTGGATATTATAGACTAAACTATTAATCAATTTATAAGTAAAAAAAAAATAAATAACACCGAAAGGAAAAATTAACAATATGCTACTGCAACCAAATGACAATTCAAAGACAAAAACAACAAAAAGATTTTTAAGTTAAAATATTAAACGTAAAAATGCTAAAATAAAAAAATTACTTTAATATCTACTACAAAAATAGAAAAATAAATGATCTAGTTTTAACCAAAAAATTATTGCTAGCTGCTAAATCTAAGTAGACCATTTGTTATAATAATTCTTCCGCCCAAACAAAAGATGTAAAACATGGAGACATCCTACATTGGATTTACCATAAATATATTGCGCCCCAGATGCAAACAGCACCACAATAATTGAAAAATAATACTACATTTGACTAAAAAAATCAAATTCACCAAACAGAAACACTTAAAAAATTAAAAAAAATATATGTAAATCAAATAAAAATTAAGACAAAATGCTCTTTGAAGCATTAAGTTTAAAGAAAAATCATTAACATACAAAACGATTGGTATACAAGAACCCTAAAAATTTTTGAAAAAAAATTAGAAATTTCCTAAAACAATTTAGATCAACGTAGCATCAAACACTAAAGTGAAAAATATAAAGTATTCACTTGACGATGGTGGAATGTAACTTCACCGAAATATTGTGAAAAATAAATCCTCCTTTTTGTAGCTAAATGTCATTCTCTCAAAACAAAATCCTTAATATAATATATATATATATATATATATATATGTATATATATATATATATATATATATATATATATATATATATATATATATATATATATATATATATATATATATATATATATATATGCATATATCTCTCATGAGTGAGAGAGAATGATGAAATAAGTCCAACTTCACCGCAAGGAAGAGAAAACGGAATAATTTTTCTCCGGAAATATTTATTTCTTACTCCGAAAAAATCCCAGCTGGGGTGGGATTCGAACCGTGCACATTGAGGCAGCGAGCAACCACTTTGATCTCAATTAAACCGCCCTGTAGACCACACCCGTAGTTTTAATAGGTAAGAGAAAGAGACATTAGAAGAAGACTAGAATCAAAGAGAGCTGAGGGCGGCACAATGAAGGCAATCCTTTACCGAGAAGACAGAAATAACGCCAGGGGAAAAAAGTTTGAAATTCCCGCAATAGAAGCTTTCTGCATCTTTCTTTCTGTGTTCAAAATTGTTTTTAATTGCACAAAATAGATATGGCGAAAGCCCTGTGGTGGTGGTATAACCCGCAGAACTTGTATTTTTTCTTTCTTTATATATATATATATATATATCCGTCTTAATTACTGATTAAAAATAGGGAAAAATAATAGTTTGTATCCTTGAATAAAGGTACATGAATTTATTTTCTAGTCCCTTGTCTCTTTCTACACTTCTCATATTCACCAGCACAATACACGCGTCCACTCCAATTCACAAACAGTGGCACAAACTTACACTTGCACATAGAAAATATCTTAACACTCTCTAATTCCGCGCCCAACCACAGACTTATCTATGTAATCGTGTATGCATTCCTTCATAAGGAACACGTACATAGGCGCACATGCAGAGAGGTCTGCAGTCGTACGCAATTCTCACAGCGTCGCAGAAAGGCAATTTGCATAATGCAAAGGAACAATCGGGAACAAAAGGAAATCCATTATTCCTAATTGTGCTCATTTTATTATTAAATCAAATCTCTTTTTATAACTTTCCCCCTTCCAATTTAATCATAGATTAAAGTTGTGCTCCATTCTCTTCCATGCTTCATAATGGCATACGCTACAAACCTATCATTATGCCTGAAGAGATGAGCACTTTGGTTCAGATCGATCGGAGCCTCATTTAAGAGCTTATTCCTTATCTATAGTTGTCTCCTCATTTGCTCGTCCTCTCGACGCATCTCCGATTTGTTTTTAATTAATATTCTTCAACGATATTTGTGCGTTAACCTCAAAATCTTTCAAACACCGGTGGCTCATTTGGTTTTACCATAAATGTCGCTTGTCTACTACTTTAGACTACCCCGTGGACTAATACATTTAGGATACAGAGAATTATAGCTTATATTTTTCCATTCCTGTTTTGTAACGTTAGCTTCAAATATTCTCGCACTAAATTGGACATTTCTTCTTTACAAACTATGATCGTATGATTCTTGGTCTTTATTTCAATTGTTTGCGTTTGTTCTTTACAAACGCTGATTTCAAGATTCTTTGTCCTAATTTCACTTGTTTTTATTTCTTCTTTAGAAACTTTGAATCCAAGCTACTCGGTCTTCATTTCACCTATCAAGTTTTCATTTCTTCTTTACAAACTCAGAGTGTAGCATTCTTGGTCTGTATTTCCCCTATCTTGTTTTCATTTCTCCCGTACAAACTCTGCTTTATGATTCTTGGTTGGTATTTCTGCCCCTTTGGTTTCATTTCTTTTTTACAAACTTTGATACCATAATTCTTGGTCTTTATATCCCATCTCCTTTTTTTATTTATTTTCTCTTGACAAGCTTTGATTCCAAGATTCTTGGGCTTTATTTCTCTTATCCTGTATTCATTTCTTCTCTTACAAACTTTAAGATCAAGATTGTTGGTCTTTATTTCAACCGTCTGTTTTCATAACATTCTCTACAAACTCTGATACTAAGATTATTTGTCTCTATTTCCCTATCCTGTATTCATTTCTTCTTTACAAACTGTGATCCCAAGCTTATTGGTCTTTATTTCACATATGATCTTTTCATTCTTCTTAACAAAATCTGATCCAAGTTTCTTGCTCTTTATTTCCCATATGCTTTTTCATTCCTTCTTCACAAACGCTCAGTCCTAGATTCTTAGTGTTGATTTTCTCAATTCTCATTTCATTTATTCTTTACAAACTCAGAACAAGATTCTTGTCTTTATTTCCTGTATCTTATTTTATTACAGTGCTTGTATCCTTTGCAGTTCTTATTCGCTTTACAATGCCTATTCTCTCTTTGAAGTGTTTGTTATCTTCTCTAAACTTGTCTTTTCAGTGCTTCTTCTCTTCCAAGTGTTTGTCTTGTTTACAGTTTTTGTTCTCTTTGAGGTGTTCTTTCTCTTTGCAGTCCTTGTTTTCTTTGCCGTTCTTCTTTTCTCTGTGTTTGTTGTCTTTCCAGTGCTTGTTTTCTAGGTAGTGCTTATTTCCTTAAAATGTTTGTTATCCTTGTATTGCTTATTTTCTTTCTCCTGGTTTTTCTTTGCCGTTCTTGTTCTTTTTCATTTTTATCTTTTTGTATTACTTGTTCTTTATGCAGTTATTATTCTGTTAACAGTAGGTTTTCTATATTCAGTGATTGTTCTCGTTGAATTGCTTTTCCTATTTATAGTGTTTGGTTTCTATACAGTGTTTGGTTTCTTTACAGTGCTTGTTCTATTTGTAGTGCTTTTCTCTATCCCGTATTTGTTTATTACTGTGTTATTTCGATGTATAGTGCTTGTTTTATTTCATTGATTCTTTCTTTTGAAGTGATTTTTATTTGTAGTGGCTTTTCTCTTTTTAGTGTCTTATCTCTTTCAAGTGCTAGTTTTCTCTCGATTGCTTGTTTTCTTTGCAGTGCTTTCTTTTGTATCATTTTTTCTCTTTGCATTGTTTCTTCTTCTTCAGTGCTTGTTCAATTCATGTTCTATTTACAGTGCTTTTTCTATCTCCATTGCTTTTCTATTTAGAGTAATGGTTCTATTTTCAGTGTTTTGTTCACTTTGCATTCCTGTTTCTTTTTCAGTGATTTTGCTCTTTTTAATCATTATTCTTGTTGTAGTGCTTATTCTCTTTGCAGTCCATATTCTCTTTCCATTGACTGTTTTCTTTCCATGATTCTTCTTTTCCCATGTTTTACATCTTTGTAGTGTTGTTCTATTCATTGTGCCTATTCTATTTACAGTACTTTTTCTCTTTACATTACTGCATCGATTTGAAGTGCTAGTTTTCTTTGCAGTCCATGTTCTCTTTGGAGTGCTTGCTCTCTTCCCAGCGCTTGTTCTTTTTGTAGTGATTGTTCTATATGCAGTGCTTATTCTCTTTGCAGAGCTCCTTCTCTTGACAGTGATTCTCTTATTTTCGGAAGTTTTACTTCTAGCAGTGCTTTTTCTCTTTCTACTGACTTTTCTCTCTTGGTGCTTCTTTTCTTTGCACTTTAGTTTCCTTCCCTATGCTTGTTCTCTTTGCACTTCTTGTTTGATTTGCAGCGTTTCTTACTTATCCAGTGCCTTTTTGCTTCGAGGTGATTTTTCTTCTTACAGTGCTTGTTTCTTTACAAGGGTTGTACTCTTTTCAGACGTTATTGTTCTTGCAATGCGTGTTCTGTTACCAGGTTTTTTTTCTTTGCAGTATTTTTATATGTGCAGTGTTTATTGTTTTTACAGTGGTTCTTCTATTCACTGTGCTTGCTCTATATATTGTGATTTTTATATTTGCAGTGCTTGTTCTCTTGACATTGTTAATACTCTTCTTAGTTCTTTTCCACTTTATAGTGCGCCTTATCTTTGTCTCCCTTCTTCTCCTTTTAGTGTTTGTTCTCTTAGGGTAATATACACTCCTAGGCCATGTCTTTACTGTCAACGAAATTTTCCCCCGTATTCTTTTTTATCCGTTTACCTCTACTAGTTCCATGTATTTAGCCTATTCCTGTATCTTAATTACCCTCTACCCTTCTTCATTAAGTAAAAAATGTCAACAGCTGCCCTACACCTGTCCTCCGGGGATAAGACATTCGTTCCTTTTACTCACCATAAAAACCCTCCATAAATAATAGTCTAGTTTTCTTTTATCATTAAGAACATCTCTCAAAATTGGCACTCTCTTCAGAGTGTCAATTCTCTCGAATTCGCACACCCTTCAAAGTGGCACGTCCCTCACATTTTCACTCCCTTTTAAGTGGCACTCACCAAAGATTTTGGGAATCAGTTTTCAACGCTCATCTGATGAACCCATTTTCATCATTCGATGAGTTTTATTAAGTCAGTTTTAATGTTGCTTCTTCCTTTTGCAGGAAAACAAAACTTATTTCATTTTATTTTTAAATTTTCCTTCCACATACGATTAGTTCTACTTAAAAGTGAAGTAAAATTGAGAAAGTGCAAACAGAAAAAGTGGGTAAAAATTTCTATAAAAAGGGATAGAAAAGATTGCTATAACAGGAGTTTTAATACAGTTTTAATGCTTGATTCAATTTAGTTGCATAACAAAAAACTAGGAACAAGTCATTTCTATTACACTAATAATAATTAACAACTAGCATTGCGTTGGAAAGGGAAGCAGAAAATAATCCTCTGTCCTTACTTTGATTAGAAACCAAGCCACAGGATTAGTGGTTTTGAAATACAGATCATTTTACATTGTTATCATTTTGTTTCTTTATTATTTCTTCTTTCTATTTTCACTCCATTTTTGCAGGCAGTCTATTACTTTCCCCTTAAATAGAAATTTTAGAGTATAATGAATTGTAGTACATGTGTTTTCCCATTCGTTACTAACGAAAGTAATAAATAAAAGATATATTTTGTGATGGTGCTGTAATGTGTTTAACAAATCATTATTTTTTGTGTGAGTTTAATGAAATTTGATACAAATTTATAGTATACAAATACATTATTCTGTGGTATAAAATTCATTCCTATGTCTGAATTACTATTTTTATTCCTTCTTTAGCTCAATTTACTTTCATGTAATTTGAAATTTCTTCACTTAGCACCAACATTCTCTTATTTGAGAGTCACTGGCATAACACATTTCATTTTACCTTTTCTTCTGCCTACAAAATTATTTTACTCTTACAATGCGAGCCGTTTGCGCGTTCATACTTATCTAAGTTTTTGTTTTCCACTCCCAGTAACAGTGTTTGTTTACGCTGCCTTCAAATTATAAAAACACTTACAATTAGCATTGTACCTTAGAAGCTTGCATCCCCGAAACGTGTTTCATTAAATAGTACAGCTTATTTGACTCGATATACTCGTAAGTGATAATTGCTAATAAAAGAAGCTCCAGGATAGCAATATAATTTCATTCTCAGTAATTATTATACCCATCATAACAAAGGTGTCTGGGAGGATGTCATTTTATTAAGTTATCAAGAAAAAAAGTTGTTTTTCCTGGAAATGAAACGTAAGTATTATTAAAGGTATTAAATATGAACTTTAACCATTAAGTAATTACTGATATTATTATAAAATCAAAATAATTCTATTAAATATATTGGTCTGACTCCAGACCTCTTAAATATCTTAATACCTTCGACTACCCTGATGATGTTGCAGTAATAAGTCGATGGGAGAACTTCTTAACCTAGGTCAAATATCGTTTTTTCTTTCATAGATACGACCGTGTGATGAAGAATAATTAATTTCTCTCCCTACAATTACTGATCAAGGGATTCAGCAAATAAAAGCTTAAAACTAATATATATTACAAAAGCTTTTATAGGAATGTATTTATCACATTATTTAAAGACCTTAATTTTTAGACCTCTTCAAAGAGTCCTAACAGAGAGTTTTACGCCTTCACTAAGCAAATCGCTCACTACGAACTAAAGCAAAGCTTCGCTCTGATACTGAACAAAACCCATTAAAATGGGTGGTAGCAAAATAAATTCAAGATTAATAAAAGTTTTATGCTCACACCAACCAAATTGGAACCCTGCAATAAAAGAAATCAAAAAACACGAATTGGGCATAAGAGTCTAGACTCCCGATGAGGGTTCAGTAAATTGACGCGATCACCTAAAAACGAGTGTGTGCAGTTAGTTGAACACGGAATCTTGTCACGCGACAATGAATTAATTATAAAGCTTAGGAGAGACAGGACATGTCACAGAGGTGAGTGGATGGAATTAGCTGGGATTTCGTTTATTAATACTCTAGTGACGACCTGAGATGCTCTGGTGCAATTTTATTGTTATTAATGAAGCATTTCCGCTTTGATTTCGTTGTTTATTGCATTCCGCATTTATTTGTAAAATATCTTTTGTGCGTTTAAGTTCAGTGCCTTTATTATCAATTTTGCAGTTAAATAGTAAACACTCGACTTACCGACTTTTATTCTAAAGTTTCGTCTGAGACTAATGAAATCCTCGGAGACACTAAATGGGAAGGAAGGAGGTAGTAAAAATGGCTTGAATTATGTAAAGGTTCATGTGTACCGAAGAAATGAATCTTATGAGAAATGGAACTAAACAAATATCTACAATGATTTACAGTTATACTACAATATATGAACAACAATATTTGCGCGGAAATTCATTAATTTTTATATTAGATCGGGCTTAATTGTTCTGTGCGTTTAAATTACTTACATATGGCCTGATCATGGAATTTTTGCTCAATCTCCCTTACATCGGTCGTTGGTAAACAGTTGAAGTCCATTGTTCGAAATAACATTAAGAAGTATCTTGATATAAATAACTAAATAAATGGCACACAACACAGGTTTCAATGTAGACTTTCATGTTTAATTAATTTGCTTGAGATGTTTTCATGAAATAATAATAATGTTTTACCAATTTAAGGCTGCAGATGTAGTTTACGTCGATTTCAAAAAGGCCTTTTACACTATTACGCATAGACTCCTTAATAAAGCTAAAAGGGCATGGACTTCTGGACAGCGTACAAAAATCGATTGGAGACTGGATGGAAAACCGTAGGCAAAGAATTGTTGTCAATGGAAATTCACCATGACCACATCAGTTACTAGTGGCGTTTCTTAGGGCTTGTTTTCGGATCCTTACATTTTTAATATATATATATATATATATATATATATATATATGCAATGTCCCGCAGGAAAAAATGAAAAGGTGTTTCCAAGTAGTTTCAAACTTTATGAAGTTCCTTATCAAGGATAACTACAAGAAATAATATTATATTAGAGGTATTTATACGCAAGAGAGGTATGAAAGACCTCCTCAAAAACAAGAAATCACCAATGAGGAAGATGAAAGGGGAAACGAAAAAAAAACACATTAAGAATTACAAGCAGCAGGTAGTGAGGTCGAACTAAGTCGAAGGAAAGGGTAAAAGATTCAAAGAAATGGAGATAGCCTAACGAGGGAGATTATAAGACACGAGGAGCAAGAGGGAGGAAAATACAATGTACAAAACAGAGCAGTGACAATTACTAGGTCTTGTATACTTTTTTTTCGTATATATACCTCTAATATAATATTATTTCTTGTAGTTATCTTTGATAAGGAACTTAATAAATTTCGAAAGTACTTGGAAACACCTTTTAATTTTTTCCTGCGGGACATTGTATTCATTTGCTACCCTCACTTGATACTTTGTTAGTTTTTCATATATATATATATATATATATATATATATATATATATATATATATATATATATATATATATATATGCAGTAGCGGTCAAAATATAAGGGTGAGTAATATTTATTATAGAAGTTTAACAAAACTTTGAGAGGGGGCGAGATTGGGGGAAGGCCAGGGGAAGAGGGGAGAGAGAAGTGGAAGGCAAGAGAGGATGAGGGGGTAAGAGAGAGGGAGGTGGAAGGTAAGGAGGGATGGGGAGGCAAGAGGAAGAGGAGGAGTGAGAAAGGTGTAGGGATAGAGGAGGGAGGGCGAGAGGGGGAGGGTGACAGGGGAGGGAGATATGGTGGAGGGAGAGAGGGGGAGGGGAGAGGGCGAGGGAGATAGGGGAGGGAGATATGGTGGAGGGATAGAGGGGGAGGGGAAAGGGGGAGAGAGAGGGGAAGGGATAGAGATGTGAGGTAGAGAGGGGGATAGAGGGGTGAAGGGAGAGAGGGGGAGATGGGAGTAGAGTTATAACATGATTTTTTTATTCCTATAAATTGACAGACACACACACACACACATACAAATTTCATATATATATATAAACGATCTTGACTCAAATTTGGTAATCCCACGAAACATGTTAATCGGGAAAAATATCCTAGTGCCCGAAAACTTGCAAACGAATAAAATGGTAGGAAAGTGGCAGATGAAATTCAATATTGATAGGATTAAGGCAATATACATCGGTCATGTTACTCTCAGAAATGATTATAATACGTGTGGTCAAATTTTACTCACAGTCACCTAAAAATTTATTAACAAAACACTGAAACTCACTAAAAGATACTATGGTTCTAGGATACATTAACATTTTGCACTTAAATCGAAAGGTTTTATTCTTCAGTTATACAAAGCGGTTGTAAGAAATCATTTAGAGCATGCGGTTAAATTCTATATCCGTACATGGAAAGGATAGTCTACTATTTGAGCGCCTCCTGCTTGGAACAAGGAAAATAATTCCTGAATTTAGAAATAGATCATACGCAGAAAAGCATATGCACCCCAATTTACTTTAACTAAATGAACAATCGCTGTCAAGCTAACCTATTGAAGGAATTAAAATAATAAACCAATTCTCTAATGTAATATATGACTCAATATTTGACCTGAATAACATAATGGCAAATCGAGAAACGGTTTTATACTAGTGAACAAAAGATCTAACATTGCGATTTCACAAAATTTTTTTCCTTATTAACTCAGCCTCGTAATGGCTCTTCTTAGAATGTCGTCGGAAGCAGTAACGGAAATATGTTTAGGATTAGAAATTATAATAATTGCTTTTATATTTAACATCGCAGAAATAATACTTGTTAAACTGATTCTTAATCCGTATCCTCTCTTTCTCTATCTTTTCATTTCTATCCCTCTTAAGCCTCTGGCTTCCATCCTTTCCACTCCCTTCTGAGCTGGACTCGAGTGGAGATTAGGGTGTTTGTTGGTTCTCGTTTCTAAAATTTAGAAGAAACATGCTATAAAAGTAGGAGTGCGCTAGAAAGGAAGTATAAGAGTATTGCATCCTTTGCCCTCTTTTATGAACTAGCCTCGAGTGGCTCTATCAAATATCTGTGAATTTGCATAATACGAGTATTATTAAGGTTTTCTGAGATTGCTTTTATCTTATTCTTTTGGGGATTAGTCTCGAGATTGTATGAATTTTGATTGGTTTGTAGTGGGCGAAGTTTAAAATTATTTGCTGTATAAAGAAGTTACGAAGACTTCTCTCTCGCATAGTGGATAAGGCGTTGATTTTCTATTGTTGAGGAAGGAAGTTCGATCCTCTCTGGGAGCGGATACAAACGTCAGCTCACGAAGGGTTATGGCAACCGATTGATAAGATGAATTTGCTTACTCTCGCCAGAGTAAGTAGATCTTCCTCAAATTATCTAACACAGCCAATTACAATCCTGCTCTATTTCCTCTCCTTTCTGCACAGTACAACACTTTTTTTCTGTTTCAATGTATCCTGCCGATTCATCCCCCTGACGCGGGATGGATTATTATCCCTTCGGAGGGGAAGGGGAGGGACGTCCTGAACAAGTACTTAACCTATACCTACTTACCAACATCAGAAGGTGCAAAGTATTCAGCGTTGCGTGTAAACTGGTACACTGCGTGGCTTTGATTTCGTGGGGGTTTTTTGTAGTAACTTTCGAGCGTATTTTTTATTTTTTGTAGTAATGGTAGACTGGGTTTTTTTTGTGTTTTCATTTTAACCTCTCATATTTTGTTTCAATCTTTCTAAACGAAGATTTTCGTCGGCTGAATTTTAAGGGCATTTTTTTGTTTCATATTACAACCAATTTTCACAATTAATAATCGAATAAACAATTAGAGAAAAACAATCGATGCCCTCTAGTACAATGTTCCTACACAAATTCAAACTAATCTCAAAATTCACAAGAAGAAAGAAAAGCAAAAATAACAGCCACGTATTCTATCAGATACTTCGTTACTCAAAAATGTAATTACTTTAGCTATTTAACCGTTATTCCGTTACAAAAATTAAGGGAAACTGCCATTACTCGTAAATCTGATTTTATTATTAAGCAAAGAGAAGAAATAATAGTAGGTTAAAATGTTTTAACGTGAGGTTTCTTCGTGAGGACGTTCATTCACCTCGAAGGTCCATTCCTCCATTCATTCTTTCTTCTTATCTTTGACGTCCTCCATGTCTCCAGCATGCTGGTGCTTGCCATTTAATTATATTAATTAGACATTATATTATTTATATAATTTTAAATATCTGAATGCATTATTGAAGTCATTGAATTAAGTGTAACTTGCAGATCACGCATAGTAGTTAATTAAAATACAATGAAAAGGTAAATAAAATATATATAATCATACTAAACTTACTTTTTTACCCAAAGAAACTAAGCCGCATTAGGCAGAATTGAGAATTGAGGCTCTCTTGGCACTGAGGACACCCTTGCCAATGGAGAAGAGGCCTTTGCGGAGGCACAGGAAGGGATGGTTGTATTGAATTTGATAAGATGCGAATAAAGACTGGTACCTGCGGGTATCTAACCAAGTCTGTTAGTTTTTCATAATTCTTCCTGATATCTTTCAGCCATACATTAAACATGGCGTGTGTCTTAAACTTGAACGGCTTGTGACTGATGGCATGTTTCTTAAAGTTTGTCATGCCCTCGAAGAAGTAAGGTCTCGTTGCTGTTCACCTCACGGGTGTTTCTGATGCTGTCGTCGTCGTAGAAAAATCCCTTGTTGCTGTTCCCATGGCTTTTTGCAAGTATCAGAGCTGACTGCCTTCTTGCTGTTGTAGCCAGTTCAGATTAAACATATGGTTGAAGATGGAAGGGAGTTGGCAATTCATGTATTTGATGAGGGACTCGAACTTCGTATCGATGCACTCCTACATCGCATCCACTATTAACTCGCAGACGAGAGTGCATTTTTTTCCCTCAGCCTTTTCAAGATAATTACCAGAATGAGAAGGTCCAAAAGGTAAGATTGTTTCCCCTTCTACGACATCCAAGGCCTTGGTGAAATATATCTTAATCTAGCGATACTTATTAATGAAAGACAATGTCCAAAAATTAGTTCATGAGTTTAACTGATTTTTGCATGAATTTCCAACGCATTGCGTCGTGTACCAACAAACTATTACATCCCTTTCTAGATAAAACTTACCGACATGTAGGTCTCCTTGAGGCTGAACTAAGACTTGACGTGTTTAGTCGCATCTATCGCTGCCAACAAAATAAGACTGAACTATGGTCCCAGTAAAAATAACAACTTGCAGCGTCTCCGCCACAACCATCTAAACGTCAACCACCTGACACCCCACGTTAAATCCTTCTACGTCATTAGAGTTACCAGCAAGAAACTATGGCACGACACCACCCTCAAATCTAAACTCGACGAAAGCAAGGGCGAAGATGTCATTTCCCATCGTCCTCCTCGCCACCTTGAATTGGATGTTGAATGTTGAATTTAACATACACATCATAATTAGCCAGAGCAAGGAGCTTAAAATTCTGATGGCGTTAAAAATGAGGAAGGCTAGGTCGGCGGGATATGCGACCTGGGTCATGGGACCCACTAAGTGTGCCGTCATTCCCTCGTAAATATTTTAGTACTCCAAATACAAACAGTCTCCTGTGGTGAAAACTCTTGGGACGTTTTTCAGAATTCTTTAATTAAAATACTCATAGAATAGAACATAGTTCTTGGTAAAGAATGAATACTGGTAGGTATTTACATTCAGAAAATTAGTAAAATAATACTTTAGAATAATCAACAATAATAGTATTATGGTATCTATTTATACTTGATGACACGCTGTATCATCTCCTATGGCTTTCGAAAAGTCTTCGGCCGTGTATGTAGAAGTACATCAGAAACTGGGGCAGGCGAAAATATGAAGCCCTCTTAAAGCCTATGTATAAATTAGCTCGTGCAGTTGTCAATGACATTACGCTCGCTTGTATATCGCTGAAGTTTTGGTGGATTGCAAACAATCACAGAATTTTATCAACAAAAAAAAATGTCCCATCAATTTTATTTTCAATTTTATAAACCTTTGCGCAGTAACAACCGATTTCCTCATACTCAAGATAATACCTAAAACTGGATGCTTAAAAAGTCATCCGAAGCGCAAATTCTCTAAGACTTGAAGTTCTCTTCTGTCTGAGAGTGAAGAAATAAGCCCAACGAGAAGGAAAGAGAGTGGGAAGAGAGATACGAAGAGACACCCAAAGAGTGTGGGGAGAGTGGAGCGGATTACTAAATTCATTCCCTCTCTGACCGTTCTTCGGAACAGATCGCACAACTCTTAAAGTATAATAAACTCACATTCATAAGAAATTTAATAGTTTTCTATTCAATATACCACAGAGCCAACCCATAAGCTTACAAGAAACGAAAAACCCCACCTTCTTTCATTGACGTAAACCGTGCTTTAGTCTGAAACGAGTATTAGAACGAATGTTGCGAGCAATGCGTCAAGCATACATAGCCTCATCGCATTTGGAATCTCATAGATATCGAAAACAATTTATGAGTAGCAATTATTTCTGGGTGTAGTGTACACCGTGCGAAGAATTGCCTATTGATTAAGTTGACATGCCTCCATAAGGACATTTGCTATTAAATTGCTTATTTTGGATGGGTGGTCAATGAAGGCTGACTGACAACTGGACATTAACTCCAGAGTTAATCTTTAAATGGCTTTAAATTGCAGAGGCGTTACGATCATCTCTCGTTTCTTGCGTCGACATCTCCCTTGTCCCCGACGATAGCCAGTATGCTAATATCCCACAAGGTTTCTTCCCTGATTCCTGGCAATGAGTACATGGCTTGCTTTTTAAAAAGCCAGCAATATATCATTCTACTCCGGCTGGCTTACACCAATTATTTCTAACATCTCACGTGTGCGATTCGATGAAGATATTGGTAAATATTAGGTTAGCTTTATTCCCTGTCAAGGGATGTCACGTATATCCAATACAATGTGTCTGAGATGAATGCGTAGTCCCCGGACTATCTGACACATTCTTGTTGAGTGTCTAAGTCTGGACACGAGCGAGGTTACTACTGCTTGTGTCTACTACTCCAGACATATTAGTGCCCTATTGAATCTTAACTTACCGACTTCTTAGAGCAGGCTACCTCCTACACTTTAGTGTCTTGTCAACTTGGTGTTGCATATATGCTCTCCGAGCCTATTCCTATGCCTGAGTATGCATTATTTTGCTTCTTCTTCTTAGTATTACTTTGTTTTTAGTTTCGTTTCTGTTTACAGTTTGTGTTGTTTTTATCTTTTAATTTAGCCTAGAAATAAGCTAAATTTATTGTGAAGACTTATGCCATTGGTATTAATCGAGATGGGCCTCTTAAAAAATTAACACAACATAACTTCCGTAAGTTACACTGAATGTCGATGTTGTTGTCTGGCTAAAAAATGTGAGGCTTTCCATTAGATGCTGCACTTCACCGTGCTATTTTCTAATTTGAGAAAGCATATGATACCGCGTGGCAGGACACCGCAAAGAGATATCATGTAGAGCACGTTAACCTTACTACAGCTAAAACATTCCAGCACCACTATTCTTACGCATTGACTGGAATTTCTCGCTTCCCTAGAAAAGGTATGAGATAGATACTCTCTACATAGCTTAACTATTGCAATACTATAAGTATTTCCCTTAAGATCTTCCAAAATGGACACAACATTAAATTCTGAATTCCCTTTGGACACGGTTTCACGAACAAATTTTCGTCGCAAGTGATTAGAAAAATATCATCTATAATCGTGACGTCACTAAACTTTTAGAATACTCTATGACAGACATTCATTACACTCTGTGAATCAGTAGCATCCGTTTATAAGATTATAGTTATTAAAGTATCGATCAACTTACTCAAGCTTGCCATTTTGGCTCGTGCACAACTTCTATCCATACTCTATTTTTTATAGTACCTTGTTGGAATTCAAGATTAATAAACCTGTGGAAATGTTATTTAGGCACGTTAAATTATTCATAAAGTGATCATATTTTATTTATGAAATTACAGTGTTGTTGCAAAAAATTAATTGCTCTCAACCTGTGTGGTAAAGTGGACAGTTCGATTAATTTAGAAAAGCTAAGATGTAAAAAAGAAAGTGGAAAATGATTTATTGTCAAAAAAGTTACACGAATTCATCTCAATACTAAACCAAATATATATATATATATATATATATATATATATATATATATATATATATATATATATATATATAGAGAGAGAGAGAGAGAGAGAGAGAGAAAGAGAGAGAGAGAGAGATAGAGAGAGAGAGAGAGAGAGAGAGGGAGAGAGGGTAACAAGGTGTAACAAGGAAAAGAGGTACCTTAGTAGACCTTAGGGTCCATTCAAAGAGGGTTCCTATAAGTGAACACTTGAGCAGATGCAGTCCTCTAATGGGTCAGATTGGCGATCCATAACAGCACTCATGCCATGCTTCAAGTCTGCGAACGGCTATTTTTCAAGACATTGTCTAGTCTCGACGTGAACTGTTCAACTTCCACTGAAAGTGCATTGCAATGGCCGCAGATGCTATATGTGAAAGATTTCCCACATAGATCACGCTGGTAACGCTTCAGTTCAAGTTTGTAGCCGTGATTTCTTGTCCCGCTCTGGCTAAGCTGAAAAATATCCCTGTAGTCTACAATGTCAAAGCCTCTAAATATGTTGAACACTACGATAAGCTGACCACCAAGTCTCCAGGTCTCCAGCGAGAACAAGTCTAATTCCCCTAATCTATCTTCATAACTCTTGTGTCTGATAGAGAGAATCAGTTTTGTTGCTCTGGCTTGCACACGTTCTAATCTTGCGATATCCCTTTGAAGCAAAGGACTGCAAAATTGTACAGTATACTTCAGGTTTGGTCGGACAAGGGAGTTATACAAACACAGTACTATCTCCTTGTTCCGATATCCAAACTGTTGCGTTATATAACCTAACATCCTTTGGGCTTTCTTCCGCGCCTCAATACACTGCCTCGAGAACTTGTGATCACTAGTTATAGTCACAGCCAAGTCCTTCGCAGTGTCGGTGGATTGAAGTGCAGTGCCCTGAGGATATACCGGTATTGGGGGTTTAGGTGGCCGATATTTATCAATTTGCTTTTGTTCACGTTAAATGGCATTTGCCACGTGTCTGACAACTCCGTAATCTTCCAAAGATCATATTAAAGGCGAGCAGTATTTCCTTCTTTTGCGACGTTCATACCAAGTTTGGTTTCATCGGTAAATTTATGAATCTTCGCATCCATGTCACCGTCCATGGAGTTGACGTAGATGTGGAATATTAGTAGTCCCATGAAAGAACCTTGAAGAACACCGCTAGTAACCGGCACCCACTCAGAAGCCTGTCCATTCAACACCACCCGTTGACGATAGCCACTCAGCCAGTTATCTAACTTGCTACATTTCCGTCTATGCCCAGCACACGCACTTTCCGGAGTAAGTGGCGTTGTAGTATCTTATCCAAGACTTTTTGAAATTCTAAAAAGATAACATCCACCGCCTTATCCCATTCGTGCTCACTGAAAACGAAGTGGAAAAATTGAACAAGATTCGTTAGGCATGACCGTTGCATTCGGAACCCGTGAAGGGAACTCCCCAATTGCAAGTCGGACTCTAAATATGACGTCATTTTGTCCACCAAGATGCTTTCCATGAATTTACCGACTATTGAGATTAAGTTATTAGGTCGGTAATTCGACGGTTGCCTAGCATCTCTTTTTTTGACGATAGCAGTAACCTCCGCCTCAGGCCAGTCTCTAGGAACGCATCCGGTCCAGATTGACCTGTTGAAGATTGTGCTCAGATGTTGTGACACTTCATCGCCCACTTCTTCCAACACTTTAAGTAGAAACTCGTCCGGGCCAGGAGACTTATTCGTCTTTAGCTCAGTAATCTCTTTTTCTCTTTCTCATTGGGTGAAGTCCATTTCCTCCAGCTTTTCCCTCAATTAAGAATCCTTGGGCTGGGGGATGGGACCACACTTTTCAATAAACACTGAAGAGAAGTAGTCGTTCAGGAGGTTAGCATTTTCTTAATCTGAGTGCTTTAATGCACCTTTCCCATTCATTAAAGGGCCAATCGTGTTATGGATTGGTTTACGGCCATTTACATAACCAAAGAACTCCTTGGGATTATTTTTGCAAAGTTCTTGCCACTCGGAGCTCATCGGCAGTCTTTACCGCCCTTATGCTGGACTTTGCTCTCCTAGCTAGCCTACGGTACTCGTCAAAGTCACAAGAAATCTTTGAATGCCGGTACACCGTTCTCTTCTCCCTAAGCACTTGACCAATTTCTCTATTAAACCACTTTGGTTGAACAGAAGACTGACGAAGGCTTTTCAAAGGGATGAACCGTGATTGAAGAATTATGAACGTAGTTTTGAATCTATTTCACGAAAAAACTTGCTCCTGATCGACCTTGTATTAAATAGAAGAACTTTCGTGAAGTCCCGAATGTAGGACTCTCTACGCACTTTCGTTTCCCGGATTATTTGTTTGAGAGGGAGCACCCCTCTTTGCGACCTCTGAAAAGGTCGTTCCAGGATTGACACGGGCTAACTGGCGTACGTCTGCCCGCACTCTGGGCCGGAAACTCCTTTGGGTCCGCTCTACGACATCCTGTATTATGTTACAGAGTACAGCCTTTCTTTTAAAGGAAAGATGCACTCCATCCCTTTGGTAGAGATCGTTTCTACCATAAAAGGTGCGTTAAGGGTCCATAAAAAAGACCCCCTCCACCGTACATAAATCTGCCAGGCGTCAGTTCAAGGAGTTGTTCCTCGAGTGAGCTATCCGGGTTGGATATTTGATGTCTGCTTTTTCAAAAATAGTTTGACGTATCGGTAAACCGTTTAAAATGTTGGAGAGCATATGAAGTAAGGATTTAGTTGAGAAAAAGTTATCTGATATTGAGCACTGGAAGCCATCTGAATTTTAAAAAGAGTTGATTGTATCTGGATAATTAGCGCCAGATATCAAAATGCCGATGTTCTAACTAGTTTTAATGGTCTGTAAACACTCTACAGGCTGTAAGACGCGATATAGATAACTGCAAAGGAGAAACGAAGCCTTGGCTAGCAGCAGAGGTCCTAATAGATATCTTGACTGTTGCATCATGCCGGATTTCATCCATGCCAGGGAATCGGGGCTTTGAGTGAGAGATGAATGTTGTAGTCGCCACCACCAAGATGGCCTTGAATGAAAACCTTCACTACTACTCATCAAAGAGAAGCAAGGGTTTAATTCTGATAACCAAGCCCAAAGTTGTTGAGCAGGAGAATGATCTGGTTGTCCTCAGACGAAAGAAACTTCTCCCAGGATCAGTTGCACAACACCTAAAATAACAAGTGGCTTGCATACAATCCTTTCGTTGTTCCATGTATCGTGAAAACTAACTTCCATTTAACTCAGATGTTCTTTCGGTTTGTCTTCAGTCAGTGGCATATCTGGTTGCCCCACATATTTGAACATGTTCTTAGGCTAAATTCAGCTGGCTATATGAGGCTGCTCTAGATTGTGCTCAAGCATACATGGAGAGGGTTGCTGCTAAAATGCCTTACTTTGGAGAATTTCTACGACTTCTCCAGCCATACCTTCTGGCTTCATAGATCCCCAAAGTGTAATATCATTTGTAGAGCGAGTTTGATAAAGACAAAAACCGCTAAGTCTGCAATCTCAACGCCAAGTTGGTGGCTACGATGAAGGAGAGGTTAGAAGACCTTCCAACAGACACATTTATTTTCCGGCTAGGATAGTGCGGGGGTATTTTCTGGTGTGCACACCATCAAATTTATCCCAAGACCTTGTAAATATCTTCTCCCCATTCTTTACAGATCTTTCTTTACAAAGTTCTCTGTGATAAGCCTTTATTAATATGAAGCATAGTTTAAATTAGAAGGAAAAATATAGAGATACTGCATCATTGAAACCCTATATTCTAATGATGCGATAAAATGTCTCCTGATTTTTATGTTTGAATTTCTACGAAATTTTCGATCCGCGTACAGGTAGGGGCGGAGGAGCTCTCTGTAAGCTCGTAGGACCAGATGTTGATGTCCAGCAGGAAACTGTCCACATCGTCACTCTCTCTATCATGGGCTTCAACAATATCACCTCGTTGCTGCTGTATGTTCTTGCCACACTCTATGTCGTGGAGCTTTCGACATATTTGGGTGCAGTTTAGTTGTCTAAATGGATACTCACTTTTACCAGGGTGTGAACCAACTCTGTCATTATTGCGAAACACATGAATTTCGATTTTTTACAGGCTTAACCATGGTATCTCTTTCAGCCTTCGATGCGGGCATTACCCCAACCTTAAATGGTCACTTAATAGACTTCGCCTAAACATGGTGGATTCGCGCCGATAACTCGGTTTTCAATTTGAGCTACGCGTCATTTGGGAGTCAAAAATTCGTAGCCTTACCTTCTTTTATACTCACACTACGGAGATTATAATTATGATCTCTAGAGTTTAGCACAGCTTAATAAGTGCTGATAGGACTAATATGTTTTAGTTTTACAGTCGCTTTGTTCATTCAAAACTTGTCTTAGTGCGCAAGATATACACTGCTCTCCCCAAAAGTCTATTACAGAAGGTTGGTTCCACTCAAACCGCCACCTTGTTGGATACCACCTATGATTGTCACTGGGCCTCTACTTCTAACACATACATCCTTTCTTTATTTGAGCTCTGCTCGTGTACAGAGAGAGCTTTTAACCAGAAAATGAACTTAGATTTCATGCTTTTGACCCTTCTAGTTTTATAGTCTCAGTTTACTATTAACCTAGTTTACTACTATATAACTTTAGGTATTGTCACATCTCACTACTCTCACAGTAACATCGTGTTACAGTTCAATACTTGACCAGTTTAATATCTCCTGCTTTACTTCCGTACCAGTTTATTATTGTCCCAGTTTACTACTGTATCATTTTGCTAATGCTCCATTTTATTACTCTCTCTACTTCTGTTCCTTTTAGAATAATGGTAGTAATAGCATTATGTGACCAACGATGGAACGAACACTCCGTTACGTGGACCACTCTGAGCCTCATGACGACGGTCCGGGAATTAAATGGCTGCAAAGGTCCCTTTTCTTCAGTCCTTTAATAAAGAAGGGCCAGGAGAATTGTCTTCCATCTCTACTAGTTTATTTCACTTCTTGGTTCTCTTTCACCTATGAACTACGATACATTTTCACTTTACAGCCTTAGAAACACCTTTATAAAATATTAGAGAGAAAACATCTTCCATTCTTTCACTTATGTTAGAAGATAAATGAATTAGAATTGATAATTACCACTTTTCCCTCCTCGATTCTCCGTAATTACTTACTACACCCTAAGAACTATGGATCAATTACATTAGTCAAAGTTAAACCACATCGGAGTGGTTGATCGCCAGATAGTTAAAATTATGTCGCCTTTGGCTGGGTAGCTGTCATATAGCGAGGATCGTTTGGATCTCACGTTAAATGTTCCCACTGATATCCCCTCCAATATTGGTGGTAAAACCAGACTCTTCCCCAAAATATATCTAAATATTTGCCTGTTTCATATCTTAATAGACTGACCTCTCTTTTATAGCTTACGGGTCCGTTGCTGTTTCCTAATTAAAATGGGTTTTCATTTCCATTCAAATTTCATGGAAGCGATATAGGACATTTAAAAAGCTAATATATTCCTTCTAACATTCTTATTTTCTTACTTACAAATAATGTATTCACTCCCTTCAACCAATCTTGTTAGGATGGGTGACATCAGCAGAATATAACACAGAATCTGAGATGTTTCTTTCCGTTATAGTATTATTGTTGATTTTTGTGCCAGGGTCGTTTGCAGGTTTGCTATTATTGGAGAGGTGCTGCATCAGTGTAGGTTATTTCTTTGATTTACTTTACTTTCTCTGCGTATTTTAATGAAATTGGAAAATCTATGAAAAATTCTTGTTGAATTATGTTCTTATTCAAATTGTGCTCTGAACAAAATTGTATTCAATGTACAGGGTGTCCCAAAATTTGAATTTGTTTTTCAATCCTTTTCATAATCCCTTCTTAATGGATATTCCCCCAAAAAATTTGGCGTTTATTTTTCTGGTTCAATTATGATCCAAGAATTGAATGCAAGACTATGTGCTCTGTTGTTTTCGGCATATCAAATCTCTGACTGGCTTTTCTCACCGAAGTTCTTTGTTCATTTTCAATCAATTGTCAAATCTTTTTCCGTCCTCTTGCTTTCTCATCATGTAGGGATCTGGTTCATTAAAATTTGTTACAAGTGAACAGAACGTGTTGTCTCTAGGTCCAGGTTTTCTAAACTTTCTTTGGAACTTTTCTCGTACTTCATTAAATTTCACTACTCTGATACGGGCAATCAAAACAAAAATCCGCTCTTCTGTATTCATTATTAAAGGGTTCTGAAAAGGATTGAAAAACAAATTAAAGTTTTGGGACACCATCGACATGGAACACTAAAATTTGGTGCGGCGCACAATTTAACCATGATGAATTTAATTCAACAAGAATTTTTCATAAAAGCTTTCAATTTCATCAAAATACGCATTCAATTTGGGGACATCTGGTATTTCTCTCTGCTCTCTTTTTTTCAGCTAAGGAATGCAGCTTTATAATAATGAAATTTCACTACAAAATGTAATTTATCCCTTCATATTTAATATTTAACACATATTCATATTCCTGCTCCATTATTGCCCATTTTTTTTTTCGCAATGTCACAAATTATTTGTTAATTCAATTAGTGTCATAATTTCGCATACTAATCAATGCCCACCTTACACTCATATAAATTATCTTGTAATATATTTCAACTATTACAACCTCGCTTAGTCATATTTACGTCTATACATCTTTAGACATATTACAACTCAATCACTTCCAACATTTTCAACTTCATACCTTAAAATTGTCTGGTATGTATTTGTCATTCACACCTTCACATAAAACATATTAATCATAATGTTAGTTACTCAATTAAATGCAAATTTCTGCCAGTATTCATATATTCACAAATTTAATATATTCACACCAAAACAAGCACTCATACTCAAAGCTTTCCCCTTCACACTATTGCACACTTCAAATCTTCACGCCCTCGCAACTGCTTATCCTTATATCTTCCACATACCCTCTCCCCTCCTGAAACGTGTCAATTCAGTGGATCTATAAATATGCTGCAGGTGAGGGAAGCCAATTACGTGGCGTGAAGTTCACACGTTCTTCCATCGCCAATGTGGAGGCGTCAAATCTGCGGTGTTCCGCGATTCGTAACGATCTGTTCGTAATCTCAGGCGGCACAAGAAACCTGACGCGATTCACCCTTGCTTCACCGCACGGTTCGTAAACCTCTCAATGAACCGGTGTCGTTGTGTACGACTCTTTGTCGTTGTGTAATGGGATTAAACAGCGTCAAACTTATAAGAAATCCTGGCATATCTTTTGGTGTGTGAATTTATATATTTCTTCGAGAAACAGATTTACGTGCATAGAATATCAGGTATATGTTTCGAAGTATAAATATGAGTCTATAATTTATCTGTTGTCGTTTGCATATATACATCATTGCACAAGTGCATATTAGAATTAGAAAATAAGATGGATTTTTCGGATGCAAGTAAGTATAGCGCTATACAAAAATATAGTGTTAAAGATCAAAAGAATATATGTATCTTTTGATGTGGCCCAAAGTTTGTGGGCATAGGAAATTTTAGGCAATTAGATAAATGCATGGTCGTAATAAGAATATAAAGGTGAAATAGGGAGGAATAAATAAGCTTTTCTTACGACCAAGAAGGCTCATATGACGTAAGGACCAGTCGGCACGTTGTGTATTGTCTCTAAATTGTCCTGAACAGGTCGGTCTTGGATGCTCCACTTTCTCGGATCCTCTTCAAAACTTCTGCAACAACGGAATGTGATCTGCCGACCCTCCATAGGATTTTTTTGTCAGCTGAGACCCTCCTCGTGTAGCGGGAGTATCAGACATCTTTACTCCAGGATATAGTTGCGTATTTTCGCCAATATCATATCACTATGAGATCCTGTTGCCATAGAATATCATAATAAATAAATTATGTGTATTATATGAAAACATTTTGAATGTGACCACCGGTATACTGAAACCAGGATTTCATACTTTCAATAACAACGCTATCTTAGGTATTTACATAAAATTTATAACGAAGTGGGTACTATGATTTGTTTCCTGGATGTATTAGACACTTGCAGGAAAACATACACCAACATATTTGACACTTGCAGGAAAACATACACCAGTATATTTGACACTTGCAGGAAAAACATACACCAACATATTTGACACTTGCAGGAAAACATACACCAACATATTTGACACTTGCAGGAAAACATACACCAACATATTTTACACTTACAGGCAAACATACACAAAATATTTGACACTTGCAGGCAAACATACACCAACATATTCATACACATATCCAAGGAATACGAAAATTTCTAGGTGTCTCAAAATATTTACCCTCGGTTTTACTTCGAGGTACCCCAAAATAGAGGGTGTATTTGTTATCGTGTAAATACACGCATCCGCAGATACGAACAAACGTATAAGAAAGCAAAATTCCTATCCAGGATAAGCAAGTTTAACCGTTATTCTGTTAATTCCTTAAAAATGTAACGGAATTTAAAGATAAAGCGTTAACATTTATATTAGTTTATTAATAAAAAACAAAACCAAAAAACGGTTTTTCATCGTAGGCATCAAGTAGGTCAGTTCGTAGGTCGTCGGTCGGGTGGTAACAATTTTACTTTCCAAGAAGTTTTTGGCAATAAAATCGTAACTATTCGGCCGATTCTAACGAAATCTGAAAGCTTTTAAGTTGTTTTAGATTCTCTTCCGAGTTATATAATTCTAAATGTCCTCCCAAGGTTATCCTTGGAATTATTAAAAGAAAACTATGTGTCGGATTGCCACACTTGGTGGAAGGTTTGAAGGTCTTAAGTCAGAATAATTGAAGCGATCTAAGTAGTAATTGAAGGTCACAGTACGAGTCTAAACACACAAACAGACATAAAATAGTACATTTCTAGTAGTAGGGAAGGTCTAAGTACTAGTCTATACACACAAACAGACATAAAATAGTACATTCCTAGTAGTAATGAAAGTTTAAGTACGAGTCTATAGACATAAACAGAAATAAAATAGTAAATTCCTAGAAGGATTCAAGATCTAAGTACAGGTTATACACACAAACAGACATAAAATAGTAAATTCCTAGCAGTATTGAAGGTCTCAGTACGAGTTTATACACACAAACAGACATAAAATAGTACATTCCTAGTAGTAGTAAAGGTCTAGGTACGAGTTTATACACACAAACAGAAATATACTTGTAAATTCCTAGTAGTATTCAAGGTCTAAGTACGAGTCTATACACATAAACAGACATAAAATAGTAAATTCATATTAGTAGTGAAGGTCTAAGTACGAGTCTATACACACAAACTATCATAAAATAGTAAATTCTTAGTAGTATTTAAGGTCTCAGTACGAGTCTTTTCACACAAACAGACATAAAATAGTACATTCCTAGTAGTATTACAGGTCTAGGTACTAGTGTATACACACAAACAGACATAAAATAGTACATTACTAGAAGTATTGAAGGTCTCAGTATGAGTTTATACACACCAACAGATATAAATTAGTACATTCCTAGTAGTATTGAAGGTTTCAGTACGAGTCTATACACACAAACAACTTGAAAATAGTACATTTCTAGTAGTATTGAAGGTTTCAGTACGAGTCTTTTTACACAAACAGACAAATGTTAGTACATTCGAGATAATATTGAAGGTCTTATTTCGAGTCTATACATAGCCTCAGACATGAATGAGTATGTTCATAGTAGTATTGAAACTCTCAGTTCGAGTGTATAGACACGAACAGACGAAAATTACTACAGTCCGAGTAGTATTGAAGGTCTTATTTCGAGTCTATACACAAAACTGACACAAATTAGTGTATTCGTAGTAGTATTGGAGGTCTCAGTACGGGACTATACACACAATCAGACACGAATGCGTACAGTAGTAGTACTAGTAAAGGCCTCAGTTCGAGTCTATACACACAAACAGACACGAATTAGTACATTCTTACTACTATTGAAGTCCTCACTTCGAGTCTTTACACATAAACAGACACAAATTAGTACATATATTCGAGGTATTATTTAAGGTCTTAGTTCAGTTCTATTCACACCAACATACACGAATGAGTACATTCGTAGCAGTATCGAAAGTCTTAGTTTGAGTGTATACACACAAACCGTCGCAAATTATTACATTTGTAGTAGTATTGAAGGTCTCAGTTTGAGACTATACACACAACTAGACACGAATGAGTACATTCGTATTGTATTGAAGGTATCAGTTCGAGTCTTTACACACAAACAGGCATATCTTAATACATTTGTAGTAGTATTGAAGGTCTCAGTCCAAGTCTATACACACAAACAGACATGAATGTGTACTTTGGTAGTAGTATTGAAGGTCTCAATTTGAGTCTATACACACAAACAGACAAATATTTGTACAGTTCTCTTCGTATTGAAGGTCTTACTTCGAGTCTATACACACGAATGAGTACATTTCTATTATTATTGATGCTCTCCGTTCGAGTCTATACACAAAAATATACGAAAATTAGTACATTCCTAGTAGTATTGAATGTCTTATTTCGAGTCTATACTCACAAACAGACACGAATAAGTACATTTCTAGTAGTATTGAATGTCTCGGCTTGAGTCTATATAGACAAACAGACACGAATAAGTACATTCGTATTAGTATTAAAGGTCTCTGTTCCAATATATACACAAAAGCTAAACGAATGTGTACATTTCTAGTCGTATTGAAGGTCACAGTTCGAGTTTATACACACAAACCGATATGAATACATTTTTCTATTTACTGCAATCTGCAATGTTCATTTTTAGTCCATTGATAATGAACACCCCTTGAAAACAAGTTCAAAGTCCTTCATAGTCTCATGTTAGAAAATAACAAAAATCATCAAATACTCTATAAATGCTCAAATTACAGAGTTATCAGATCGGCTCACAACTGATTTCCTTCTCATCTTTAATTTACCTGTAGGAAGTTTTAATTTAATTCATTATTTAGGCAGCTTATTTAATTCACACACCGCAATCACGTAGTTTATTTAAACCCGAACTGGTGTCCCCATGAATAAGCAATATATGTATTATTGTTTTGTTTTCATTCTTCAATTTTGCCTTATATAAAAGCAAAGTTTCTAAATCAGTGAGCACTTAAAGGTTGAGGCGAGAAGCCTAGAAACTAGTACTGTTGCTTGAAGAAAAGTTTTCTCATATTGCTTTTTTTCTCTATCGTTCAGCATAAACAGTAATCCTTCTCAAATTTATGTGTTTTACGAGTTTTAAGATCTGATGGAAAATCGATATCAGCATTCATTTCTTTGAATGATAAAACTAACATGTTAACTTTAATATCTAAACAATGAAGATAAATTCATTAAGTTTTAAAGAACATATAAACTCAAAGCTGTTACCAGGCTGCTGTGAAACTGCAAACTCTTTCTTACCTTTGTCAGAGAGAAAGAGGTGGAAAAAGATGCGTGTTCTTGTCTCTTTCAACGAGAGAGAGAAAGGACACACCTGCGCGACCGTTTTAATCCACACTTATGAGGCGCAAAAGCGTGAAAGTCGTGACGGGCTGAAGGTGCGAATTCGTGGAAGACTGAGATGTGCTTAAGAGCACGAAGGGTCCTGCCGGGGATTATGATGCCACGGCGGGAATCAGGCAAAGTCCACCTCGACGGTAAAGCGTCTTTCTAATGGAGCCCTTTCCTTCGGGTGCGGGGAAACGCTAATTCGTCTCACCTTTATAAAACGTCCGACATCGGACTTGGACAGCAGTAAGTAATCGCCTGTGTCACGAGTCCTTGTAGAACCGGTCCAGCTCCGTGTATTCTGCTAGAACACACGAAAGTCAATGCCGTACTCTTTGGTACCCGTTACCAGAACGCGAGGTGTCAAATTCACGATTCGGTATTCTAAACCGAAGGCAAGATCTGATTTCATCTTGCGTAATAGTCATTTATCAAGAGGCTATTATTGTGGACTCTACACCGTCTTTAACAAGGCAGGATTACTCCCTCGGACCGAATCTCCGAGGTTACCGCAACCCGCAACTCTCCTCTGCAAGATCCCCCTACCCCTTTAAGCCTCCGTCATTTGGCTTCGCGTGCGCTCAAGGTCATTTGTATGTACGGTGGTCGATCCGCCCAGGTAGCTCTTTGAAGCTGGGACTCATGTAAGTCTCTTATGTTTATATACCTTAATGAAAACCCTTTTAATTTTCTAAATATATTAACTGCATAGTAGTAATGTATATTTTTGTACTCCATTTCTATTACCCCATAACTATTCTAAGATAGCTAGGCATTGGCCAAACTAAAATTGCACTCTGATTTGTATTTGTAATTTTACTTCCGCTCATAACGGACTTATCCATTCTTAGGCCTCTCTCCCTCGGGCTGTGGAATTTTTAAAAAGGCTTGGCTCTAATATCAATCTACGACAAATAGTAATATCAATATTATATTAAACTGGTGTCAGGTAGGGGGGCACCCTACGACAACCCTCTTATTTGATCTATTCAGTTCTGGCAACATAAAGATTTATAGAATATCACTTTTAGTAGTATAGTTATATTAAAATAAATACTATGGAGAAAGCAAAGGCAGCTTAATAAGGGATAAACTGCATTTTAAGTTGGGATAGACCTTTACTCAGGAAAAGTTAATACTCTTCTTTAGTAAAGATAGAAAACTTAGGTAACAGAAGAGAAATGTTTGGTTTCGTTAAAGTGATAAGAGAAAGAAAGTTAAAGTACATTTCAACTGAAAAAATCCTGAAAAGAATTATCAACAAACTAAAAACGTAAACAATACAAATTAGCGGAAATTAAAGTACTTCGTAAGCTCTTGGTCAAAGACATATAAAAGCTTGCTTGAGAGACTTCAAACCATCAGCTACCTCGTGAGTTTACAAAGAGAAAAAGAACGCGCTTCTCCTGACTTTACTTCAAGATATATATCCTCCCTGGAAATTTGCAGGTTGGTCTCTCGCCAATGAAACGCAATGGTTTGGTGACCTTGTGCGTAGCTATGGTTGGCCATACTCCCGAATGACGTTTGTCTTGTCTCCACCAACCTAGCTGATGCCTTGTCCGCCAAGTCTATCGTCATCGAGATTGATATATCCACTTGAAGTGGTCTTTCTCCGATCTGATAGAGGGAGGACATTTGACCGGAGTCCAATAATAGAGGCATGGTTTTATAGCAAGCCATATCTTTGCCCACTTTTTCACACCTGCCATCGCAAACATCTGTTATTGCGTTATCCATTATGGTTGGGCTTCGCGCCCCACTCTCTTTGTTTCTATATTGAAAGTGATTTATGCTTTTAGCAAGATGGAAAACCATCTCATAAAACAGAAACCATCCATCTATTTGTGAATGAGAATACGCGTAAATTTTTTACAAAGGATTAGTGGCCGCTTCAAAGACCTGAGCAGTCTAAAAGATGTTATGATTTGAAAGTTGCTTAAACGAGTTTATCGTGGGGAGCAAAGAAAGACTTTTCGAATCTGAATTAAAGGGTTAAAATACAACAACCATGGAATAAAAGTGGCAATAATGAAGTACAATAAAACATCTATAAAAATAAAACGGGACGCCAATTCGTTTAGAAACATAATGGATGCCTAATCGTTCATTTAATTGATTAAAAAAAATTAAATATCCATAATATTAGTTGTTCTATTAATCAGTATAGTTATTTTTTAAATTTGAAAAAAAATCACGGAAAACGTTTTTTTCCATTCATAAACAGAGTGAGTCAAAGCTCGTATTAAACTCTTTTACAATGAAAAGAAAACGTGACGTCAATTCTTTGGTACACAGGACGGGATGGGTCAGTGGAAGCCGAAGTAGATCAAGAGGAGTAGGAGGAGGAGTTAAAGATTTGAAATGAGAGAAATGAATAAGAAAAAAAAGTTTATCAATGATGGTCTTCTTATAGTGGTTAGAAGGATATAATGGGAAAAACTCCATTTTGTAGGACTGCTGATTTTCCCATGAATTCCGAACTAAGCATTCCACAATTTCTCTGATCATTCCACCGATTTCAGGTCCATTATTCTTCCTTCTCAGAATCAACTTCATAAAGATACTGAAAGATTCGCCTCAAATTCTGTTTGCTTAAGTTTTTTCGCTCATTCCTGTGTTTTTGTGGTATTCATGGTGTCATGTGTATTTGGTTGTTTCAGCTTATATTGAATGTTTGTTTTTGTTTCTTTGTGATGTTTATGATTTATTGTTTATTTGTATTCATTAATTTGTACTTTAATTTTACTCTTTCTGCTTGAGTTCACGTTAACTAGAATTTTTTCTCACTTTAATTATATAATTTTTACTTAGATTTGGGTTTATTATTTCATTATTTATTGAACTTTTCCATATTGCCATTGTTGAGTTGTATTTTTTCATTCTTGTGTTTGTATTTTACACTTATCGCGATTTTTACTTATATTCACTTAGCCTTTGATATATTTTTCCACTATTGTTTTTTCACCTTGACATTTTTATTTTTTGTTAATTGGAATTAATATTTTACGTTTATCACAAATCACTTATCAGGTAACTCATTTCGGCGTTAATTAGGTCAATTCAGGTTGATATTTTCATTTGTGTTGATCGATTGTCTTGTCGTTATTTTGTATTAGTTAGATTTTCTCTCTCTAGCGGTTTTATTTTCTTAAGTGTTTAAATTGCTCCTTTTGGAGCTGACTTGGTTGTGCTGTTTAGTATTGTTATTGACTTCATTTTTAAGTAAACATCGATTTCATGCAAGACTCGGTGTATCTACCTTGCCTTCTATGCTCTCTCTCTCTCGTGTTGCTTATGATATACTTGAGCTTTATTTTGTAACCCTGATTTTCCATTTAAATTTTTTGAGGGGTTTTGCCGTTGGTTAGGAAGAGGTCAGGAAGAAACTAATACCTCCTTAGGTGGTTTAGTAGGTTTAGTTAGCATCGGTGTTTCTTTGTTTTTCCTTTTTACTATGCGATTTTTATAGTTTCGATGTTATTTTAAAGCCTATGATTTTACTTTCTGAAATGTACTTGTAGTTTTGAGCTTCTGCTTAAATACCTGCTAACTTGTTCCCGAAGATTGTAACTATCGTGAATTGTTTCTGTTGGTTCTTATTTTTCAGTCCTTTTCGTAGTTGTCGATGTTGTTAATTTCTATATATGTCGCTCTAGCCTGGAAGCGCTAGTTTCTTTATCCGCTAAGGATGACTTGGCTTATGTCATCCGCGAATTGTATATTTAAGCATTCAGGCATTACTGGTGTTGTTGTGTCTTCTGTATATATATTGAATACAGCGTGGTGCTGAGTCAGCGCCCCCCTCCCCCCGTGTGTATCCAGCGTTCAGTTCGTATTCAGGTCCTTTGTAATCATTTATCACCGCGTATGTTTTTCTGTCTATGATTTAATCGCAAAGAATTATTTCAAGATTGTTGTCTTTCTCGGATTTAAGATGTTATATTGCATGCCCTTGAGCTAGACTTTGTCAGAGGCTTTTCCTAAATCTCTTAGAACCATGTCAATTTACTCTTCTCTGGTTTTGCCTATGCTTTTTCTCTGTTATAACTCCAAGTACAATCGTGGTGTATCTTCCTTTTCTGAAATCCAAAATATTATCTTTTATAGAGGTTAGTTTTTTAAAGAGTGATATAATTCTATAATTTAAGGGGACTTGGTAGTTTTACTGGTTTGGTGACGAAGATCAAATTTGAGAACTTGTATTCTTCTGGCAAGTAACTTGTCTTCAGGCATGCGTTGTATATGTTCTTCATGTTTCTATGATCTCGTATGGTGCGTTTGTGAGGTCAAGTTTAGTGATTCTTGCCTAGCCTGTTGTTTTTTGCTTGACGTAATTGATTGTGTTTAATTTCTTATGTTGTTTTTTTTAGCCTCTGAATCCCGAAGTTCTCTTTCTCGCATTACGAATAGAGTTATAGATATTTTTCCGATTCTATTTCTGAATTAAATGTGTACTATTTCTTCTATATTATAATTTAATTCTTCAAAATTCTCTTGTGTTATAGAAAACACTGACTTCTATTCAGCACAAAATAGCTCTTCCGTGGTCTTACATATGTTCTTGAATTTCCTTTCTTCTCCCTCTTGTTTGGTTATTATAATAATCTTTCTCAGAGGTCAGCCTTTGACTCTATTTATCAGTATTTAGTTATATTTCAGTGTTCTAAGAAGTTTTTTTCTATAAGGCTTTCCTATTTATGCTCTTGCTGTTCTTCTCTGAAATGCCTTATGTGATGGAATGGCCGGACTGTCTCTCTCTCTCTCTCTCTTTCTCTTTCTCTCTCTCTTTCTCTTTTTTTTTTTCTCTCTCTCTCTCTCTCTCTATTATATATATATATATATATATATATATATATATATATATATATCACTTATCCATAATTAGTATCCTTTCTTACAGAAAGAAGTTGGTTCCACAGGCACTCCTTGGCGTGTTGCCTACGGCCTATTTGCTATTTTAAACCGCTTTTTTTTAATCCCCTTTATAGACTCTTTATTTTAACAACCTGAACACCTTTTTCAACATAGATACCCTGAAAACTTTTTATAAAGGTATTACACCTTTTATTATATTGTCTTTATCCCTTGAAGATTTATATATAGTTGATAATTTTCCCAAAACTTTTTTCAAAATAGACACCCTGAAACCTTTTTTTTAAGTTATTTCACCCGTCAGATCTCTTTTTACATCTAAATTGGATTTATATACGAAATGATAGTAAAAAAGCGCCAAAGCCTTAATTTTACTACATTTTCTTAACTTCACGCACGATATGTATGTTTTTTGCATCCCAAATCACTCGATAATTATATTTATTTTTTTCTATACTCTTAGAAAGAAGTTGATAAAACCTTGAAACATACAAAAAACAGCCCTGCGAATAAAAGTTTCAAATAAACCTAAACTCAAAAACATGAAAGGTTACTTGTCCACTAAGCAAAAGTCATTTTTAAAAATTTCAAAAACTCACCAAGTTAAATTATAGAGTTAAGGATATATATACATATATATACATATATATATATATATATATATATATATATATATATATATATGTATGTATATATATATATATATATATATATATATATATATATATATATATATATATATATATATATATATATATATATATATATATATATATGCTTTTGGGTCGAAGTCTGTTTGAGAGTCGACCTCTCCAGTTCGTGAACCGGAAGTAGTTCAGAATTCAGTTGGAATGGTTTACTTTGTAGTTGTGGGGTCCTTTTAAAACAAATAATTCAGAGTGCTAGTTGGCCAACGATTAACAGGTAGCTGGTACTTGTTTAGGGTTGCAAGAAAAAGACGATAAAAAATGTATACCTTTACTAATAAATAAAGATAATTGAAATATATGCAGATACAGGGTTTAAAGGGAATGATCGTACATGCGAAGTTAAATGTCTGCGCGATACACAGGAGGGTTAAATATGGGATTAGTGGTCGTGTTCAGTTCGGTGATTAAAAATGGGATTTTAATCCGTGGCTCACACACAAAGGATGAGATGACATTTGGATACCAGATTATAGGATAATTTTTAGGCGTCAACGATTGCAACTGCTTACGTGTTCGTTGAAAGGAAGGGCCAGTCGGGATACGATGACTGCGATGGGAAAGCTGGGTTACCTCACGGAGCAGATGAGGCGGTAGACTTAGTTTGGACGTCGCAGATGGAATACCTCGTCAGATATTTTCATATTGACTATGTCAGAGTTCAGAGATTTCGATTTAGCCTTCGTCCTCGAATCGAAATCGCCGGTGTCACCGATTGCGACGGGTGAGCGTGTCCTTTGCTCGTAAGTAGTGTTAGGCGGGATGGTCCAGAAGTGCTGCACGCTAAACCGAGTCGGGGATTATATAGACACTCAGTTGGTGGCTGGGATTGCCTGGCGGGGGCCTCTACAACTCGCGCGATCTTGGGTGGAAGGGAGCGACTCCATTGGGGGAACCGAGATAAAGTTGGCGTAGAATGTTCGAAGGGCTTCGATCGATTCCGGTGGGCAGGAGGCTGGCTAAAAGAGCATGCAAGTCGAGGAAAATGTGTCCCTAAGTAAACGTAGCGGGGTGCAATAAAACGGCGTGGACCGCATCCTCACCTTAGATCAGCTTCGCTTCCAAGGCTTCATACAGTGATCTCGAGGCCACGTAGGCACAGAAGGGCACGAGGTCGCCCTTCGATCTTATTCTTTTACATCTTAGTTCTTATTTCCTTTTCCTGAGAGTAGCAAATCTCTCTCTGTTGGTTCCAGGTATTTCTATCTGGTCATACCTTCCGTTAAGTTGTTTATTTTTTCCAGTTCATCTCTTCTGACCACTAAGGGTGGGAAAGAGTAGTGAATCTTATTCTCAAAATTTTCCTCTCATCTGTCTTGGGTATAACATATTAATCTGGAGTTTTCTTTGTCTATTTCTTTATGGTTTGTATCAGAAAGATCCTTTGGGATGAAGTTTCTGCCTTCTTTTTATTCCTCCCAGTTGGTTATTCTGTACTCATTCATCTTTGGTGCTGGTACATGTATAAGAGATTCTTTTATGAGTATTATTGTTCCAACATGATCACTACATGCGATGGTGGCTGGTTACATAGATTTAAAATGGCATTTGATGGCTGGAAAAAGTGATGTATGGCTGCGTTGCACCAATTTTTCGTTACGTATGTTGGAAATTCTGTTCCAATTTTATGAAAATATTTCTTTCTCTCAACATTTCCAAGTTATTTTGTTTGTTTTTCCTTGTGTGGTAGCCGCTTGCCTTGCAACTGGCGTTTAACTCTCCTATAAATATTTTAGAATGATCTTTGCCAAAGATTCTCTTTAGGTAATGCAAGAGCAGGAATTTCTTAGTATTTCCTTGGCGTTTGGTATCCTGTGGCAAGTATTATTGGCATCATTTCTGTTGCAATTTTTACAGCCAAGTATGTTACATCTAGTTTGTTAATTTCTGTGTAATTTAGGCCTCTTCTGATCTCTATGGCTGCCCTGTCATGTACTCATCTGATGAGTTAGCATTAATGACGATGGTATCAAACCAGTTGCATATTCCTTTCTTCTAGATTATGATATTATTATTATGTCTGGATTGATTACTGGTAATTATAATTTTCAAATGTTATAGTTTTACTGATCCAGCCTTGTATGTTAATTTGCAGTAAGCTAAGCTTTCTCTTCCCTTCTGCTTCCAATGTTTATTTAGGTCGAATTTCTTGTGCTTCAATAGCGTTCTGCTGTATGGATCACTTGCTGGCTTCTGTTGTATTTTGAAACTTACCACATCTCAGTTCTTTATATGTTCCTTGGCTGAGGCTGACGCAGTCCCCAGGATAGATACAGTGTTGTGCAAATTAATTCGGACAGTAATAGAAAAACGCAAAATTTTACTATTCTTGTATTATTATCAAAATCATATCATGCATATTATCTTAATGTTGACAGTTAATAAGAAATATTTCCTATCTTTGCTTTAATAACCTGAGCTATCCGATTTAGCATGGATTCCACCAATTTCTGGCTCATAATGCGTATTTTCTCATCGTGATACCAGGCCTGTATAACAACACAGAGCAGCTTTGCCTTTGTGGAGCAATCGTTCGACATGCCCCTCCGCTTGATGATTGGCCACAGATTCTCATTTGGATTAAGGTCTGGTAAATTTCTAGGCCATTCCAGTACCATCAAATTCTTGGCTTGGAAGAAACATTGCATTTTGGGGGGAGACATGGCATGGGGCGTTGTCCTGCTGGAAGACGAAATACATCGCCGTTTCGAAAGCGTTCACGAACTGTCGGGAGTAGATGCTTCCTTAAGGTTGCTTGGTACTTTTCGGAATTTATCATTCCTTCCACTGGTAGCAGTCGTTCGTGTCGATTTGTCGTGGAAATACCAGAAAATATCTTCTTAGCGGGGTGTTTGGGGACTTGCTGGATGTGCCCCTCTCACAATGGTTCTCCTGTATTGCTCCTCACGACTTTTGATTGAATCCCATGGACTTCGAACTGGGTCTTGTCAGAAAATATAGCTTTTTTTTTTTATTCTTTGCATTTCATGTCCCAAGTGAAACGTTTCACCTTCATACCAGCGGTTAGTAGAGCCTTTTTGAGGGGTCTTCTGGCAGTTTTGACGACTTTAAGAAGCCTTTAGCTAATACCTTTTTACATCAGAGTATTTATGACGTTAATTTGCCTAGATATATAACTCTACTCTGTGTAAAAGAGAGTTAAAGATGGAAAAGAAAGTTAGAATATGCTTGGCAATCCACTCAATTATTCTGTTCTAAATTTTATGGAAACGCAAAAACGGTGTCTTATAAAAGGTAAATTTATCATCAACAACAATCAAAGAGACAAAGTAAATATTGAATAATAATAATAGCAAAACAAAGGTTACTGAAAAAATACATGTGAATATGTAAGGTATAAGTTATATGAATCGATATAAGAATAGATATGAAAATGGATGTAAGAATGGATACAATAATGGATAAAATAGTTATGTATATAAATGTATATAAATATGGATACAAAGGTGGATATAAGAATATATTTTTAGTAATAGATATAAGAAATCACGATACTTTAGGGAACTGTAAGTATAAAAAAGGAAGTTATTTACCTACAATAATATATTTCTGTAAACAGTTGTAATTTTGACAAACCTTAGCTACGAACGTCTCTCTATGAAGTTTTAACGCACTCTGGTGATTTATGTTCCCGCATCTTTCATTCCAAACCGTTACAAGAGACGCTTTTCTGTTCTTGGAATACTCAGATGCTATTGGCTAATAGGCATTTTTGTAGATTCGTTAGGCTAATAAGATTTACATATAAATGACATTGATTATTATTGGATATAACTGTTGTAGAAACTTACATTATATGGACAGTTACTACAAGTTGACGAGTCGATGTGGATAGCAGCAGTTAATAAATCACGCAGTATGTCTTGGCTGGTCTTTGCCGGGTCCTTTACACTATTACGTAGCAATATTTTATCATCGTATGCATGTGTTTTTAATTTTCGACCACATCGATCATCTATTTCTACATCTGGATCATCGGTTACTTCGTTCTTTTTGATGAAGCGACCACAGTCGACTTTGTCAGCCTCAGCATACTAAGAATCTCCTGAACTGACATACCATCATCATCTCGCAATGCTACAACTTTTGCTTACTTACTGGAAGTAATGTCCATCCCACGAGCTAGTCTGTTGAGGACTGCACTCATTGCAGTCTTTTTTTGTTCGTTGTCCTTGGCAACTGACGGTTGCCAAGTCTTGCCTGAAACATCCTATCCAATCAGAATAGCTGATTGATTACTCAAGAATCACCTATGATAGGGGTTTGTTAGAAAAAATAAAAATATTTAAGGTGTTACAATTAATTTGCATAGCACGGTACGTACCTTGTCCTGGATTAATTATTTGTGTATCTCTTTCTTGGCTTCTCCTCCTGTCTTACCTTTAAATTCACATTTGTATTTACCTACTTTTATTGGCTTTATTACGCCATCCTGCTTTTTTCTTTCTTCCTTCCTCTTTTCATCATTGGTTGTTTCGTTCCTTGCTGTTTGTTAGTTGTTTCTGTCCTCTATGTATTTCTCCCCTTTGTTTTTATCAGGCATTGTATTTAGAGTCGTTCTGAAGATTCCAGGTTTCCCTATATTCGTGCCAAGCGAGTATTGAATGCTTCGTTCATATGTTTACCGATGGATTTGCCATTCCGCGCCTATGTTGTGCTTCTTTTCTTTTCCTCTTCATCTTTTGATTCCTTTTCATTATTTCCATTTTATTGTAACATGCAATGTCTATGGTTCTTTGTGGCCAGTTACAGTCTAAGCATTTATTTATTGTCGCCTTGTAATCTCTCAATTCATGATTTTTTGTCCGCATTCCGAACATACGAGAGCATAATGTTTTCAATTCTGTACATTCTCTTTCATTTTGCAGCATCTGCCTCGTATTTGAATCCTTATATTCTCGCGATCTATATGTTCCAAGGCGATTCTAGTTTCAAAAATAATTAGCCCTCGTTGTTTAAATCTATTGCCATTCGAACTCATCTGTGTGGTGTCTAACTATTATGATCTCGTAGATTTTTATTCCATCGTGTTTTCTCTATTTCCATCATTATTTCATATTTGTCTTGCGATGACACCAATACATATATGCACTTTGTTGCATATCACATTTATGTTTGCTGTTATCGGTGGATGATTTGGGGCACCAATCCAATTTAATTTATTGCTTCGATCCCTTGGTTTGAAACTATCTTTTGAACATCTTTCTTTGCGTTGCATATTACAATGTAGCCACATTCTAAAATTATGATCATAATGATTTATGGCACCAATCCAATTTACTTTAGTGCTTCGTTACCTTCGTTTGAAACTACATTTGAACATCCCTCTGCGCGATTCAAAATGCGATTTAGCCACTTTGTATGATTATGATCTTAACGAGCGATACTTTCAAACGTCCGTATAACATTTCACAGATTTTCCCTTTTTTAGGCATATTTTGTGATCAATAGTTCTTAATGCTACCAGTAGGCATTCTAAAGTGACTCCTTTTCATAGTGATCGCGGACCCCTGTCATCATGTTTGCGAGGGCCTAGGCACTCTTTCTTTGCATGCCTTCTTCTAGAGGTGATGAGGCTGCTCGATCTTTTTTTGATATTCTGTAACGAAATTTAATGAAGACGTTCCTTATTTTCCTAACGGCCTATAGTTCTCTATTTACCTCACTACAAGGAGGATTTTACGACAACCCTGCCTGTATAGACTTATACTACTATGTTACTTTCAGTTTGGAAAAGTAAAAGTTTAATTGGGAAAAGAGACTGCAAATAAAGGATAAGGTTCCTCTTCAGGGTATCTTTCCCGAAAAATGAATACAGGAGAAATCTCCAATCAATCTAGTGAAGCGAATATCTCATTATTTTCTTCGTGAAATTCAATTATTTTGTCGCTTGCCGGTATAACCGCCGTTACTACTTTCTAATCTCTTCGTGCATAGTATGTATCCAGCTCACTGACTCAAACTTTCTGGGTTTTTTGAACAGACCGGAGAACTGCTCCGTTACTTATAGGTAGCTGATGTGCTGCTGATTAAGTAATAACATCCAATTTGTAATTTTCTTACAATGGTACTTGTAAAGCAGGAGAGGTAAGATAGAAAGGTAAATATATAGAGGGTGCGAAACGTGTGGCTGTTAAAGGAGGCAATGGTATTTGAAAATTAGGTAAAACCGTTTGAGTATAAGAGAAAGGATAAAACAATCAATCGAATATGGACATTTGTGTAGCGAACAAAAAATAAAATAAATAGTAAATGGCACATCCAAATAACAATAGAATTTCTAGCGCAAGGAGTTGTAAAAGAGACTAACTCAAATGTTTCGGTTGATGCAGCTGTCGGAGGATGCCAATGCTTATAAGAATTCCCGGATATACTTGGTACTGGTTTGAGCCATTTCATCTGGTGTTTGTGGGTAAAACAATATGACACGACAACCTATGGCCAACTTTCTCATTCAGAGAGCTATGTGATGCTCTTCTATACACGTCTGGAGCTTCTTTAACATTTTACCAACATATACGGCCTGGCTTCCACCAATTTGGAGTATACTCGTATATACCACAATTCACATACATCTCCTAGTCAAGGACTTTGTCCTTACATGTCGTAAGGTGGTTGTATTGAAATGAAAACAGAAAAATACAAGTAATCCATTTGTAATTTTTAATTTTAAAACAAATTTTTATTTTTTTTAGATTTCTGGTAAACTCTTTCATAAATAACATATTTCAGATTAAGATAAATCAACTAATTATGACAAATTTTAGAATTTGAATGTATTAATATCACTAATGCTGAAACTGATAGTCCCAATGTACCTTAATAGGAAGAGGTTCAGAACATATGGCTATACGTGGACGACTACTTTATTTGCCAGCTGTGCCTTTCCAGGGCTAGCAATACAGGCATCAATATACTCAAACAGCCGATAGAGAGAATTTAACCAGCAAGTTCATACAATTTAAGAAAATGTCAAGTCACGTTCATCTTGTGGAAAAGCTACAGAACACAAGATGTGTTCTTTGATTCCAGCAGCACCGGTCTGTTTCCACCTCTTTTTGCCGAGAAAACAGCCAGCTAAGAATTGGCTAGTTCTTTACCATCAGTTCTTCTGAAAGTGGCGTACCCCAGGCTAGTGTGGCCTAAAATATTGTTGATCTGTTCGTAGCCAACATATGGCCAGTCAGCGTTGTACAAAGTGTCAAATAGGTTGGAGAAGCTAACCAAGACGCTTACTCCCAGGAACAGCTCCAAATCGTAAAGGTTGCTGCGCAGGTGAATTGTTAACTTGCTTAATGACTTGAAACAGTACTTGATCAAATAATTCTCATATTTTTTGTAATTTTGATTCCAATACTTGGAATATTTTAGTATTTTTCTACTCCTAGACGCCCCATACAATTTCAATAATTTTATTATTCCTGCGAAAATTAACATCAATAGTCCAATGCAAACAAAAGCATCGAGCGTATTATTTGCTTATTTCGAACTTTTTTATTAATATTTTTGTTACGATTTTCTAAAATGTCTCGTTTATCATGATGCATCATTCCTAATGTGATATTTTGACAATTCTGTTATAGTAAAGTCATAGTTGATTGAGGTTATAGCTAGCTCTATGGAAGGTATCATATTCGATATATTAATAATTGAGTTACTTTATATCCCCCAATTTACATTTTACCTTTAAAAATTAAATATTATTTTTTTGAACGTCGGATTCTAGACAATATTCCGTGTGTGGCCACCACGGCTGATTGCAGTTCGACCCACAAGAAAGCTTACCTGGGAAGTATTTTCAACTAGTTAAACCTCACTACCAGGTAGTGGCTGCATGGAGTATTCGCGTGTATTAAGCTAAAAGGCTCAAGGCCCACTATGAATTCCTAATTTACAACAAAGTCAGCAGGTTAGGATTTAAATAGTTGCTATTCTAATTCTATTCATATCAGATTATTGTTTTACTTTTTATTACTTTATTAGTTATATAAACAATTCCTATCAGGATATTATTAAAAAATAAATTTTAGATTAATTTGATTTAAAAATTGTATTTAAATATTCAAAAAGGAATGGTCATTTTAAATAAAAATATATATATATATATCTTTCACTTCAGGGTAACAACATTCAATGGCAATAACATTGTGAAGGCCTTTGTCCAGTTTGGAATAGCTGCTGACACAATGCGAGAAGTGACAGTGGTTTAGGGTGTGTAAGATCATCCTTTTAGTGCTGCTGCTGCTGCTGTCGCTGTCCTGTTGGCTGGATACGTGAACGAGCTGGAGCAGGAATTTGAGTATTTCTTCCCGACAAAACTCCTGGCTCTTCCCGTTGCTGACCATGTGCCTGACGCTATTGACACCACGGTTGATAACTCCACCAACCTGTAACCCACATGAGGTGTAGTGTTTAAGGTAGCCTACATGTCTACCATAGCCAAGGCACGTGGCCTCTAGAAGATGCAGGATCTTAGCACTCTGGTAGCAGGCAGCATCTACGCTCAGGTGTTATGTTTTTAATTGTGCCCATCTGGTGACTACCACAAAAGGCATAGGCAGAGGCGGAAAGGAGGTTAGCTACCCATAACACGACGAATTGGAACTCTACCTATAACTCTGGAGACTAAAATGCCTGCTATCCACAAAGCCATGACCCCGCTGCAGGTCAACACTTTAAATAGTCATGTTGTTGGATCATTGAAGGGGTCGGTCAAAGTAATGTTATTAAATTAATAATAAAATAAATTTAAAATTAATATTTACATTTAAATGATTTAATTTATCAATATATTCTTTACTAAACTGTTTCAAACAAATATTAATTACTAAAATTTACTAGATTAAAGTCATACTTTATTTATATAAGAAAATTATTAGAACTAAGTAAACATTGGATTTGGTTAAGGTATGTTTGAATAAAAAGTTGAAGATGAAATATATAAAATAAAGCCTAAACCCATTGTGTTAATCAATTAAGTCAAGTGATGTCTACACTAAATTGTTACAATAATGTTCATAGTTCTCTTGCCGTGGTTTAAACCGTTTTGGCATTGTAGAGACCAAATTTGCGATGATATCTTGACTAATATTGATACACTTTCTTTTAATAAGTACCCGAAACTCTTCAGAATTAGATGGCTTCATTTTATTAACCTACAGTACATATGATTATCGCCCCAAATTCTTATTGGGTTCAAATCTAGACAATTCCAGGGTGAATATCACAAAGGTTCGATGATGTTTTCATCCAAGAACTTTGTTATCGCTTTTTCATTGGTCCGACCTTTTGGGAAAAGTGGATGATGAAGCATTTTTATTCGCGTGCGAGTCTAGTCCTCGGCGACTCCTACATCTCATTGTGTCGGTCTGTCGGTCGGTCCCCATTTTGTTTTTTAGAGGGTTGTTTGTAATAATATTGTAGCTATTCGGACGATTATAACGAAATTTGAAATCCTCATGTTGTTTTACATTCTCTTTCGAATGATATAATTGGCAAAGTCCTCCCAAGGTTAGCCATGAAATTATTTGTTTTTTGACAATGACATCTTAACTATTCTGCCCATTCTAACGAAATTCTAAACCTTTATGTTGTTTTACATTTTCTTTCGAATGATATAATTGCCAAAGTCCCCCTTAGGTTAGCCGGGGAATTATTTTGTTTTGAAAATAACATCCAAAGTATTCACTCCATTCTCACGAAATTTGAAACCTTTATGTTGTTTTACATTCCCTTTCGAGTGTTATAATTGTCAAATACCTCTCAAGATTAGTCCTGGAATAATTCTTTTTGGCAATAACATCATAAGTATTCAGCCAATTCTAACGAAATTTTAAATTCTTATGTTGGTTTACATTCTCTTTAGAATGATATAATTGCCAAAGTCCTCCTACAAAACTTGAGTCTATTGATAAATTTTTCTTGGTGAGATGAGGCTTCTGTGCAGTCTTTCACGCCAGGTCAATAATGTCTAAGTCCCAGAACTTAGTCATGACATGACTGGAGACTAATTCCAAGGAATTGCTGGCGATGCTCCTCTTTAAACAGACTACTTTGTGGTGCAAGAATTGTCCATCAGCTTCAACAAGGCAATCCCAACTAGTTAGCCGTAGAGCGTTTGTTCTCTCCTGGCAAAGGCATTTGGGGGCTAAGAGATCACTAATGATGGATGAAAACTTTCAAATGCTACTTTTCATGAAGGAGAAGATACGAGTACGTCTCGGGACAATCTTGTTAAGAGAGGAATAGGGAATCTAAAGCATAAATTATGTATCTGTTGTCTATCATTTCATTTAATTTTTCAAGTGTTATTTTTTTATTTTGTTTCACGGCTGTTTGATCAATCCTTTTTTCTAGTTTATTATTATATGTTCTGTTTTTCTCCTTTTTTTGTCCTTTATAAGTTTAGCAATTTATATATTTCATAGTTTTTTAAGTTTTTATTTATTTTCAGGGGAAATAAAATCATTTAGGTTTATTTGATAATAATAAAATAATCAACGTTATCGCTTTAGCGGTAACGTTGATTATATATATATATATATATATATATATATATATATATATATATATATATATATATATATATATATATATATATATATATATATATATATATATATATATTATAAATGAACAATAACGTTCTAGTCAATGCAGTTAGGTAAGGGTAATAATAAGAATTCCTTAATCCGTTAGACAAGTGTCCTGAGGTTCCTCAACCCTATTCAGGAAACGTTGTATATACGACTAGGCAACCATCCTAGTCATATATGTAATGCTTCTGAACAGGGTTGGGAAACTCCAGGACACTTTATCATTACCCTTACCTAACCGCATAAATATATATATATATATATATATATATATATATATATATATATATATATATATATATAAAATTTGGGAATTCAATGGAGGATGCTCGCATCTTTAGAGTGCTTTACGTTGCTTCTTCAACTCCTGATAAAACCAATACTGGGCTTTCTTTTATTCGGTAGAGTTCTCTACCTCAATTCGGCTACTAGACCCAAATTTCTCTGATATCTATTGTTTCTAGATATTAGAGGTTCCCAAACCCAAAAGAGTGTCGCAAGGAGGTTACTAAGAGAGATTAACCTCAGAGATCAGGATCTAAAAACCTTGCTTTTTAGATCCTGACCTCTGAGGTCAATCTCTCGTTAAGATTTTCTCCGTCCTTAATTGCCTAGGCGTCATTTTAATCGTTTGGTCAATTTTTAGTCGTTGGAATTTACTTGATTTAATCATCTTATTTTGTATTTATCTACGCTCCTCCTAAGATTTCCATTTCATATTAATTCATTTTGTTGATTAGTTTATTGCTTTTTGGGGGCGTTTCCTCTCCTCTTTATCATCCTTATATATATATATATATATATATATATATATATATATATATATACAGGAAAGAGAAATTTGACGGAATGAGCAATGAGACAAGAAACAGGAGTTTTTTAGAGGTAAGAGAAAGGGACATTAGAAGAAGACTAGAATCATAGAGTGCCGCCCTCTGCTCTCTATGATTCTAGTCTTCTTCTAATGTCCCTTTCTCTTACCTCTAAAAAACTCCTGTTTCTTGTCTCATTGCTCATTCCGTCAAATTTCTCTTTCCTGTACTATATTGTAATATAGTCTGCAATGCAAGGTTTCTGCACCTTTATTTCTGTCTTCAAAATTGTTTTGAAAGGCAGAAAATAAATATGGCGAAAGCCCTGTGGTGGTTGTTATCACCCGCAGAACTTGCATTTGCTCCTTCTTCTATATATATATATATATCTCTTATACTGATTTGGGGTGTGAATAACTCTGGGAACAAAGTCCCAGAGCAAACAACAATTGGCGTATATACCTAAATTTCTAAAATACGGCTTTCCACATCTGGGAGATAGATCAAGGAATGTTCACACTCCTTTTCTTCAGTTTTGACAACTCCTTGCCAATGAATCAATGAAGGAAAACGAACAGAAACGTCACTGTTGTTCATTTTGTCTAAACTTTATTGAAAGGACAGTAAGTTACTAGAAGAACAGCTAAAATAAAGTCGGATTTATGCTCATTTAGGCTCAGCTTTTATTGAAAGAAATCTTCCTTGGCATTCTTTAAAGTTGCATCGTATATCGCTTGATCCCAAAGTCTCAACATTACGGAGGATGTGATGAAACTAGCTTGCATTGGTAAAAAATACTTGTGGAGCAGATGTAGCTAAGAAATTTGAGTCTGTACCACTTTGTAACCCCAGCATCAAACTTTAAATTGATCTCATGTCATTAGGAATTTGTATCAATTAATTGTGGCACGGAAAAAAGCAGATAAAATTTCATTGCAGATAGATGAATCTTTGGACATTAGTGGCGGACCTCAACTCATGGTTTTTGTGAGGTACAGAGGACATGACAGAATACTGGAAAAATTTCTGTTATGTAATGCCCTTAACAACCAACCACATGAGAAAATATATTGGTTATGATTGACACGTTTTTAAAGAAACATAGCATAGAATGGTTGAACTGTTTGGCTGTGTGTACGGATGCGTCGCTTTTGATGATGGGAAGTAGATTAGGTTCTGTCACTCGAGTTAAAAGAGAAAATTCTTATACCATAATAATTCACTGTTTCTTACACCGGAAAATTTGGCCTTTCAACGTCTCCAGCCAGCACATGTTGTGCTGAATCATGTTATCCTAATTGTGAATTTTATAAAAGTTAGAGCTTTGAACTTGCACATTTTCCGTTAAATGTATGAAGAGATGGAATTACATCACCAGGACTTACTTTTCCATTCTAATTTCAGGTGGCTGTCTCGAAGACGCATCCTTGGACGAGTTATTGAGCCCAAAACTGAAAAAAAACATTCTCCCAGAGAAGAAGCATAAGCTGGTCGACCTTTCCATTACTTGCTTGGGTGATAAAGCTAGCATATTTAAGCGACATTTTCAGGCACTAAAATAAATTGAACTCAAGGAAGGACGAAAGCAAACTATGGTAGACATCAGTAAAATAAATACATTATTCTAGAAGAAACTTGCACTTTGGAGAGAAAGATTGCCACCGATAAAACACCTCCTTTTGTTGAACTAACTACAGTGGTGGGAGGTTCATCAGAAAAGGAGTGAGCTGACATTAAATTGTTTTCCCAAGATTATTTTCAGAAGTTTCGGGATGAAATGGACAAATATTTGCCAGAAAATGTTGATATATTTCAACACAGCTAGAAAACGAATGTATTCAGTGTGAAGGTTATTGATGTTGGAAAAGATATCCCAGGATTTAAAGAAAAACTTTTAGATCCCCAAGAAAATCAGATGTAGAAGAAACGTTTTGAAAGTCTCTTATACTCTGAATTCTAGGCTCAACTGTAGGATGAGCTTATTCTGATTCATGGGGCTGACAAGGCATTTATTCCATTTTCCTCTATATACCTCTGTGGACAAGGATTTTCAGCTCTCGTGAAGATCAAGCCTAAAACAACGAACCATATGTATCTTCAACATGATCTGCGCTGTTCTCTCTCCATCAATTTCAAGCAAAATCTGAAAAACCTGTCCATAATATGAAGCACATCACGGCAGTCACGAAAATACTTTTTTCAATGAAGTCTACTCGAAGAGCCTAAGGAAGTTGCCAGCCTAAAGCTTGATTTCGTTGCTTGCTTTTTGTTTCAATGAATTACATTAATATGAAAATGTGCCTTTAATTTCCTTTAATCACAGGGAGAAATATAAAAATATATTGTTTATTAAATAAGAGTGAATATCAGTAAAATATATTGGATAAAACTAAACGTAGAAACAATGAAGAAATTATTATATTTACCCATATATCAGATTGGACCTTTGTTTGAGTTGATGTGGAGTTTTGGCTTATTTTTCATGAAAAGAATCGATGTCCGTCTATTTTGATAGTAGAGAGTAAGTGCGAACTTTTTTTCGGAATTCTGGGTTTTTGCAGTTAACAATGTCCTTGATTGCTCTCTCGTCTGCATGGTGTTCTGTGCTCATAGTGTTCTTATAATAGAGTTCTATAATGTTTTCCTCTTTTCTATTTTGGTTTGTCTTGGGCTCTTAAAGGTACCATCGGTCCATTTTAATTAGTATACAGAGAAGCAAAACACTATAGATCTCTTTTACATGAACACTATGAGCACAGAACACCATGCAGATGAGAGAGCAATCAAGGACATAATAAACTGAGGAATAAAACCCACGAATGCCGAAAAGAAGATCGCACTAACGCATGCGCCTGTCGTATTTAAAAATGAGTCAGTTGCCTACTGCACGTGCTCTTGTCGGTTTCTTCACTTGGATGACGGCCATTTGGAGTCTCCGGCGGTTTTGCAGTCGCAGAATGATGGAGGTGCTTCTGTTGAGCGCTTTACGTGTTAGAGTGACGCCAGGAGAGAGAGACTATGCGTTTGAATTGCTTCATCTTGTAACCGATCGGTCAATCGCATTGGCAAAGCTGTGGAGGTTCCGTCAATTTACTTGGAATTGCGGTGTTCTATGTCATTAACTTCACACGAATATTTAAACATGACGTTAGTCTCCTGGAGTTCATTCGCCAAAAGGAGATAGCTGTTCTTCAAAATGTAATTACTTGTTTTCTTTGTCTTGTAATATGTTATCAGGTTTATATCTATATTAGGGTCGTTGGAGTGACGTTTTAGTGTAGAATGGCTTTGAGATCCATTTCATCTCCACCATAGCCTGTGTTCATAGTAGCCTTATAATAAATGTCGATTGTATTTTTCTTCAGCTTAGAGCGAGCAGCAAAACCAGCGACCAAGTCCAGTCTTTCTTTTTAGCGGTATTGATAGATTCAGGTGGGTAGCCACTTTTAACTGGAACACGAGAACCCCTCTTCAGTTTAAGCTCGAAAGCCGTCCACGAGGAAAAATGGGAAAGTTCTCTGTTAACTAATGCATTAATAACGGATCTTTTGTAGCGTTCAAGAGACTTGGCGAAACTGTTTAAGCCGAATCCTAGGTTTATATCCTTAACGTACACTTGAGTCGTAAATTTAGACTCACGGTAACTGATAAGAATATTCAAGAAAGGGAGGGATTCTTAAATTTCTGTTTCATGGATGAAGTACAAACATGAGTTGTTCTTGAAAATCTCCACTAGGGCATTAATTTGTTCGAGGTTATCTGTATTAAAAAGTATGTCGGCAATATAGTGCACGTATATGGGAAGTTTGGGTGTTATGCTGCATTTGAATATCTTGTTCTAGACTACACTATGTAAAAGTTGGCAAAAAGGATGCCGAACGGTGACTCCATAGCTATGTCATCGATTTGCACGTACATTTTTTGCCCGTCTGAACCGTAGAACGGGGATTCTTTTGTGCGTGTTTGGAGGAGGTGCCGCAATATCTCTTCGGGTAAATAGTATTGATTATAATCAATTCGAAGGTTTCATCAACAGGAACATTAGTGAGTAGAGATTTCACATTCATGGAGGCTAGTACGCCCGCCGTTCGAAAAGTTTGAAAGATATGTAGAAGAGTTGAAGAGGAGGGCAACGTGTAGTCTGAGTGTATGAAGGAGCGATGATCGAGTTGAGGTATTTTGCTAGATAATAAGTCACACTTGGCGTTTGACTTCTGATAAGGGGGGGATGATTTACAGGTTTATGAATTTTCACATTGCCGTAGGCAAAACCTATCCTTAGGTCGCCATCAATTACAGGAACTTTCACAGGGTTAGTGGTAGTGTTAGATTTTTTAATGAGGTTTTGAGCTTTGTTTTGACAATGTTAGTGGGAGTTCGCGTTATAATCTCGAATTTAGTGTAGTCGTGCAGTATTGTTTTCATCGTGGTAAGGTATTCTTCTTGGCTCCGGATGAGGTAGATTGAGTATTTATCGTCTTTACAGATGACAATATCTTTGTTCTCTTTGAGTTCATTCGCATCCTGCCTCAGTCGAAGGGCATTGAGGGAGCTCCGACTGTGGATCTGTTGCTTTTGTGACTCTGCGTAGATTTCAGTAGGGAGGTAGGGATTTACATTTTTATGGCTTGTTCTAGCATGGGTATGTCTTGCAGGATGATCTTAATTTAAATCCACTTGGATAAAGGAATTAGTTATATAGTTGCAGTTGAGGCCCAAAATAAGGAAATCCACCTGGTCTGGGCTAAGATTCACGTCGCCTCACAGTTCCAGTCAAAAAACTTGTTAGAAGAATAGAGAGAATACAAGTTAAAGTGAATAACGCTGCCATTGCTGTAGACTTCCACACTACATATACATATATATATATATATATATATATATATATATATATATATATATATATATAAATATATATTAAATTGTTTTGGTATAGTCAAAAACTAAATCAAAATTATGTATCGTTCCTTATATGAGAGATTACTCCTTTCTCCCTCAGAACCTATGGTTTTGTCATATGTTCTGCTTTTATCTTCTCTCGTCCTTTTTCTGACTGCGTTATCAGATTGGTTTTCAAGAACTTTCGACGTGTGTGTTTGGATTCACAATCCATGGGAAGAAGACAAATAAAGTATAAAAATATAAGATAGAAAAGGTTATTATATGTAAAGATTAATTTCGACATTACACAGGTGAAGCATAAAAAGCAATTTCCGAATTAATGAAATGGGGAATTTGACAAATAAATAAAATATTGGACAATAAAGCAACAATTAAAATTGTCTGAACATTTTTTTGCTTCTTATTTAAATGCAATTTAGGAGCCTTACTTTAAACAGTTTGGTCTTCGTTTGTCTTGACAAATCTTTTCAACATTCGCACTCGACATCACCTAACTTAACTATGCTCAGCTCATTCATGAGGAAAATTGACGCCTCTGGAAATGTGCACAAATTTAGGAGGAAAGTAACACTAATTAGAGAGAAAAGCAATGTATTAAAAATAAAAGTCATTAAAAATATAGACCGTGGCCAGATGTTCTAATTATTTACTTAAAACTAAAACAAAAAAGGTTATCTTTGCCTATATGTTTGTTATGGGATGTTCGTGTTCGTAAATAAAGTCGTGAAGTTAGGGGCATTAGAAAAGTAGGGAAAGATAACACTCACTAATTCTTGCGAGGAGACTACTAAGTGCGCACAGAACGAGGATTTTTCACATCTCTCTAGAACCTAATGAGTGTTAGGATCCATAGATTACGCAATTCTCATGATATCAACATCTTCACCTTTGCCCATCCATACCTAACACACCTTTGCATAGAAATGTAAATTAATTCAATAATGATAATGAAGATCATCATCAGTACTCATTTTACCACATATTGAGGTCGGCGTTCATCAACAATACTAAATAAAACCCACGATATCACAGATCCCTAAGCGATAAAAAGAGCATCGCTTCCACGCAGAGGTCTGAAATAAGACTGCAAAACTGTTATGTCTCATTGTGAAGAAACTAAGAGGTATACAGAGGTAGGCAGTATTTAAATACTTTGTATTTAAATAGTGTATATAAGTACATTTATGTATTTAAAATTGTATTTGTAAATACATTTGAAATCATTTATTTAAATACACTATTTAAATACTTTTTGCAAATACTTTACTGATAATAAGTTTATATAGCTGTTAAGAACGTGTAATGCATGTTTTAGCTTTTCGCAACTTGTATGACACAAACGGTTGACTGCGTGAGCCGGTGAAGGAAGATTGCTGGCATCAGTTCAAATTCAGTTCACAGATGGTCGCAGTTGTGTTCGCTTCATAGTGAGAGCGCTTCAGCTTCTTCGAAAGAGTGTGAAATGGAGAGTTTTTGACAATAATAAAGACGATGAGGATAAAGAATCATGTAATTATAGTCATCCTTTACTAGATGGTAATTTTTTCTAGAGTGAAATCTTCCGACAGAAAAAAGTGGAGTGTGTATGTACATCATGCAATGGTAAAAGCTCTACGGCGATCAATGCTACTTCCAATCTACGCAATCATTTGAAGGTAAGAATCTATTAAATCTAATTATATGATACTTAATTGAATTGAAAAGTTTAACTATTTCTTATTTTTTAAAAATGGCAAAATTGCTAGTAGCTAACGATAATGTTAAGTACAGTAAGTTTACCATGCACCAACCTACCTGCTTCCTTTTGCAACACCTTTATTTATAGTATATGGTGATTGAATTTAAGGTTAAACAAATTTCCTTCAATTAACTGATTATGTACATTTATCAACAGAGGAAGTATTCTGCTTTGGTGAAAAAAGCGGATAACTATGTACATGACAACTCAAAGAAAGGATTCAAAAAGAAAATGTTTAGTATTAGACGATGGTCTTTCATGCAGCGGTGTTAAAGTAAAGATATTACCGGAGTGTTTTGTGGTGAATACTAAGAAGGTCAAACAATCTGTTGTTGATAAGCTGATTGCATATATTATCATACAAGGTGTGCATCCCCTATCAACCATTGAACAACCAGCTTTTGTGAGATTAATTAAAGGTGAGTTCTGAGTTACAAATGTTGTTTACACTTATAGTATTAGTTGTAAACGCCCGAAAACTAAAGCTTTTGGATCATTGGCCACAATGTAGGCTATATAACGAAGTTAAATAAAGGAAGACATATACAAACAACAGAGGTTAATATATTGCAATAATTTCATGAGAATCCACATACATATTTACTTGAAGATATTATTGATCAAAAGGTTTTCATGAATAATTAGTACAATTATTGATCGATTATATGTAATTATTAGATGAATTCCTATAACGATGTATTTCCTCATAGTAGAAATACCTGTATATAATTACGTCAAAACTAGCATGCCCACCCGTCAAAAATGTAGGAAATAAAGCTTGATCACTTATGTATTCCAAACAATACTGAAAGTCAATATTTTAATATGTAATTCTGAAAAATGAACTAATCCTATATAGCTAAAGGATATTCATATAGCTAAATTATATATATAAAATTTTATATGCATACCATATATTCTGATTTCACTGTGAAAATAAATTTTCACTCAAACATTCCACTACCGCAGGTCTATATTCTTCAGTTGACATCATTTCAAGGCGGACGCTAGGCCGACATCTTATAGAAGAAGAGAAAGTGACAAGAGCTCTACTGAAGAATAAACTAGACAGCACCTCCTACTAATGTATTACTGCAAATATCTGGTCAACTCGTCACAGTAGTTTTTTGGACGTTACAGTTTATTTGGTATGTTAAGATTTTGCTCTTAATTAAATATGAAATTGGAAATATCTTTACAGTCAGGGAGTTATCAGCTCTTGGCTGAATCAGACCTATTTGTTGGTGGAATTTATCTTGATTATATTAATAAGTAAAATTAATGGAAACATTTATGAGACAAACATTGGACTGTTATTTCATTTATTCCGCTTGAGGAAGCTGCTCTTTTCCGTCACAGTGGAGGATTGGCCTCCTGTTGCTTCAAAGGAGAGCATAACTACTGCAAGATTTCTGAACATATAGAGAATATTATCAATGAATATGATATCCCGCTGTAGAAAATAAGGAGCTCCGTAATGATAACGGCTCTAATTTTGTTAGAGCGCTTAAGGAATTTGCAGTCCCTTCTGTAAATGTTTCTACAGATTCAAAAGATGGAATGCAGGTAGGTGAAAAAGAGCAGGGTGAAAATGATCTGTAGGATAGTTTCTTAATGAGAAGTGCCTTATATCATAAAGAAGACAGTTCGTCTGACCCATGCAGCTTCAGCCTACCTAAACATGTGCGCTGTGCTTCACACACACACTCAGTCTCGTCGCCACAACTGATGCAAAACAGGTACTAAACATATCTTCTTTTGAAAATATCAATCATGCTGCCTGTGGGAAATGCTTAGCAATATGGAACAAAAGCATTTGTCTAAAATAAGCATAGCTTACCAAAACTGTTTTCACTTGCTCATTAAAGGTACTTTCCATTATAAGGTGGAAATCTATGTTTGATGCATTGTCATTACTTTTAAAACAATGGACAAATTACATCAACTGATCACGTCCCTTAAACTTCCAGTGTTCAGAAGTCACGAAATTGAATTTCCTGGGAGCATGTCTCAGTTTTCTCTTCTATTGCAGTGGAAATTGATCGACCATAAGGAGAACAAAAATTTCTTAGTAAGAATTGCTTCCTACCTTGCTCACTGTGGAGAAAAAGCTGAAGAGCCTTCCGTCGCGTTCTCTGAAACTTTGCCAACCTCTCCTAGGTGCAGTCACTAAGGGATTTGGAAAGTGCTAGCAATCTTATTTGACCTAAGCAAATGAAGCCAGCGTTACAGATGCCATTATTGCATCAATAAGCCATCCACTCTACAAACTCCGCTGGTTACGTATAAGTATTTCATGGGACACGTTAAGCCACGAAGACTTTTAAAAATATTAGGATTCAAGTGATTGAAAATTTAGGAGAGGGACCCAAAGCTAAATCATCCAGCGATGTATCGGACAATGACGATTATTTTGGATTTACAAAACCAATTCAAACACGATCAACGGCAGATTTAGAATTGTTTTGTTACTTTCAGGATTCAAATAAAACACTTCAAAGTTTAGATAGATATACAAAGATAAAAAAGTTATTTATTAAATAAAACACCAACCTCCGTTGTCAGTTCATGTGGAACGGCTTTTCTCTGTAGAAGGATTGACCTTATCTCCAAAACGGAGTTCTTTATCTGGCGAAACATTTCAGCAACTGATATTACATAAATTTAATGCTGATATAAATAGTTAAATGAAATATCATTCAATGGAACTTTGTATTTTTTTGTAGTACGTCCGTCCAATTGTCATCAAATCTTCCATTAGTAATTATAATATATAATCATTTTCATTTTAATAGATAATTTTTTGTTATGATACGATTGGTCCTTATCGATGGTCATTATAATCATGTATTTGAAATGTATTAAAAAATGTAATTAAATACAATTAATGTATTTATTATTTAAATACTAAATACAATTTAAATATGTATTTAGTATCTAGGTAAATTTTTCTCATGTATTTAATATTTAGTATTTAAATATATTTAATGCCCACATCTAAAGGTATAAAATAACCGCTTCACAGTCAATAAATACAAAATAATTCAAAGGTATAGGCAAAATTTTATTGTTCGGCATGAGTTTGTCTCAAAATTATAATGTCAACAGACACCAGCTGCCGGAAGCTGCGCAGACGAAAGCCATATTGTGATTAGTCCAAACAAGCGACTTAATTGGATACTTTGCAATTGATTTCAGTGTGAGGCAAGTTGAGGTTCTGTGAAGTGAAACGACATTGCTGTGCTTTGGTTTGATTAAACATTTAACAGGTTGAAGTTGATTGTTGTCTGCCATGCGAATAAACTACTTGAGTACAAAATCCAGCGAACGCCGACCTTAAGTTTTGCACACATTAATAAGAAAACAAACAAGGGCATAAGAGTTAATTAGAAGAGACTAACGGCCTGCCGTAGTGTTAATTAGTCGATAATAGCCTCCTGCGGTAATTAATTGGTCGAAACTAACGGCCCTCCCTAGAGTTAATTAGAGGAGACTAACAAGTTCCGTATAGTTAAATAATCGAGAGTAACCACGTAGCGTAGAGTTAATTAATCGAGACTAACCGCCTAACTTAGAGTTAATTAGTCGAGATTAAGAGCATGCTGTAAAGAGAATTAGTCGATACTAGCCGCCAGCGGTAGAGTTATTTAGTCAAGACTAACCCTCTTTGTTAGTGTTAATTAGTCGCGACTAACCGACTTCAAAGAGTTATTTAGTCAAGCCTACCGCCTGTCTTAAAGATAATTAGTCGAGACTAACTGCCCGCCGTAGAGTTAATTAGTCGAGACTAACCGCTTTCCGTAGATTTAATAAGTCGACACAAGATGCCTTCTGTAGAGTTAATTAGTCGAAAAATCCCTCCTTACGCAGAGTTAATTAGTCGAAATTAGCCGCAGGCTGTAGATATAATTAGGCGAGAATAACCGCCTGCCGTAGAGTTAATTAGTCGAGACTAACTCCCTGCCGTAATTTAAATAGTCGAGATCAACCACCTGATTAAAGTTAATTAATCGAGAATAACCACTTGTCTTAGAGTTAAGTAGTCGAGACCAATCACCTACCGTAGAGTAAATTAGTCGAGGCTAACCGCATTCTGTAGAGTTAATTAGTCGATACTTACCGCCTGCAGAGAAGTTAATTATTCGAAAAAAAACATATTCCGTAGCGTTAATTAGTTGAGACTAACCGCCTGCTATAGTGTTTATTAAGAGAAACTAGCCCCTTGCTTAAGATTTAATTAGTCGAGACTAACCGCCTTCTGTAGAGTCATTGAATCAAGACTAACTGCCTGGCGTAGAGTTAATTAGTCGATACTAGCCACCTGCCGTAGAGGTTTAATTAGTCGATATTAGCCGCCTGCCGTAGAGTTAATTATTCCAGGATCACCACATAACGTAGAGTTAATTAGTAGAGACTAAGCACCAGCCGTAGAGATAATTAGTCGAGACTAACCGCTTGACGTAAAGTTAATTAGTCGAGACTAACTGCGTGTCTTAGAGTTAATTAGTAGAGACTAAACGCCTGACGTACAGTTAATAAGTCGAGCCCAACCATCTTCTCTAGAGTTACTTATTCGAGACTAATCGCCTTCTGTAGAGTTAATTAGTCGAGACCCACCGCCTGCATTAGAGTTAATTAGTCGACACTAACCGCCTTCCGTAGAGTTAATTAGTCGAGACATCTCGCCTTACGTAATGATAATTAGTCGATAGAAGCCGCCTGCTGTAGAGTTAATTCATCGAGACTCACCGCATTCCTTAGAGAAAATTAGTTGAGACTAATCGCCTTCAGAATAGTTAATTAGTCGAGACTAATCACATTAGGTAGAGTTATTTAGTCAAGACTAACCGCCTGTCGTAGAGAAAATTAATCGATACTAGTCACCTGCTGTAGAGTTTATTGTTCGAGATAAATGGCCTGCCCTAGTGTTAATTAGTCGAAACTAACCGCCTGTCTTATTGTTAATTAGTCGCGACTAATCGCATTCCTTAGAGATAATTAGTTAAGACTAATCAACTTCAGAATAGTTAACTAGTCGAGACTAACTGCATTAGGTAGAGTTATTTAGTCGAGACTAACCGCCTGTCGTAGAGTTAATTAATCGATACTAGTGCTTGCTGAAGAGTTAATTGGTCGAGACTAACCGCCTCCTGTAGAGTCATTAAATCGATACTAACTTCCTGGTGTAGAGTTAATAGTCGATACTCGCCGCCTGCCGTAGAGATATTTAGTTGAGACTAATCGCCTGTCTTAGTGTTTATTTGTTGAGACTAAGCGCCTTCTTTAGAGTTAATCAGTCGATACTAGGAGCCTTCTGTAGAGTTATTTACTCGAGACATACCTCATTACTCAGAGTTACTTCATCGAAATTAGCCGCCTGCCGTAGAGTTAATTAGGCGAGAATAACCGACTGCCGTAGAATTAAATACTCGAGACCAACCCCTTTCCGTAAAGTTAATTTGTCGAGACTAACCGCCTGTCTTAAAGTTAAATAATCGAGAATAACCGCTTAATTTAGAGTTAATTAGTTGAGATTAACCGCCTTCCGTAGATTTACTGGGTGGCGACTAACCACATTCCGTAGAGTAAATTATTCGAGACTAACGGCATGCCTTAGAGTTATTTAGTGTAAACTAATGGCATTCCGTAGAGTTAATTAGTCGAGACTTACCGCCTGCCGTAGAGTTAATTAGTCGATACTATCCGCTTGCCGTAGACCTATTTAGTCAATACTAATCACCTACCGTAGAGTAAATTAGTCGAGACTTACCGCATTCATTAGAGATAATATGTTGAGACTAACCGCCTTCCGTAAGGTTAATATATTCGAGACCAGCGCATTCCATAGAGTTAGTTAGTCGAGACTAACCGCGTGTTGTAGAGTTAATTAATCAACACTCGCTACTTGCTGTAGAGTTAATTAGTCGAGACTAACCACCTTAATGCGAGTTATTTAGTCGATACTAGCCACCAGCCATAGAGATAATTAGTCGAGCTTTTCGTAGAGTTAATTAGTATGGACTCCCCACTTCCCTTAAGGTTAATTATTCGAAACTAACAACCTGCCGTAAAGTTAATTAGTCGTGACTAATGGCCATCCGTAGAGTTCATTACTCAAGACTAAACACCTGTCGTAGATTTAGCTAATCAAGGCTAAGCAACTTCCGTAGAGTTAATAGTACGAGATTAACCGCTTTTCGTTGAGTTAATTAGTCAAAACTAACCGCCTTACGTAGAGATTATTAGTCGAGACTAATCGATGGTGATAGATTTATTTAGTCGCGACTAGCCGCTTTCCGTAGAGTTATTTCCTCGAGCCTAACCACCTTCCCGAGAGTTAACTAGTTGAGACTAACCGCCTATCGTAGATTTAACTAGGTGAGGCTAACCGAATACGTAGAGTTAATTAGTCGAGATTAACCGCATTTTGTAGCGTTAATTACTCGACACCCACCGCCTTTCGTAGAGTTATGTAGACGAGAATAACCATCTCTCGTATAATTCATTAGTTAAGACTAACCACCTGTCTTAGAGTTAACTAGTCGAGACTAACCGTCTTGTTTCGAGTTAATAAATAGAGACTAACGGCCTTCAGTATAGTTAATTAGTTGAGACCAACCAACTCCTGTGCAGTTACTTATTCGTGACTAACCGCCTTCCGTAGAGTTATTCAGTCGAGACATCCCACCTTCCGTAAAGATAATTAGCCGCTAGAAGCCTCCTGCCGTAGAGTTAATTCATCGAGACTAACCGCATTCCTTAGAGATAATTAGTTGAGACTTATTGCCTTCAGAATAGTTAATTAGTCGAGACTAACCGCATTAGGTAGAGTTATTTAGTTAAGACTAACCGCAGGTCGTAGAGATAATTAATCGATACTAGTCACCTGCTGTAGAGTTTATTAGTCGAGATAAACGGCCTGCCATAGAGTTTATTAGTCGAAACTAACCGCCTGTCTTATTTTTAATTAGTCGCAACTAATTGCCTTCCATAGACTTATTTAGTCGAGACTACCGCCTATCTTAATTTTAATTAGTCGAGACTAACCGAATTCCTTAGAGATAATTAGTTGAGACTAATCGCCTTCAGAATAGTTAATTAGTCGAGACTAACCGCATTAGGTTGAGTTATTTAGTCGAGACTAACCACCTGTCGTAGAGTTAATTAATCGATACTAGCCGCTTGCTGGAGAGTTAATTAGTCGAGACTAACCGCCTTCTGTAGAGTCATTGAATTGAGACCTACCTTATGGCGTTGAGTTAATTAGTCGATACTTGCCACTTCCGTAGAGATATTTAGTCGAGACTAATCGCCTGTTGTAGTGTTTATTTGTCGAGACTAAGAGCCTTCTTTAGAGTTAATTAGTCGATACTAGGCGCCTTCTGTAGAGATATTTATTCGAGACATCCCTCATTACTCAGAGTTAATTCATCGATACTAGCCGATTGCCGTAGAGTTAATTCGGCGAGAATAACCGACTCCTGTAGAATTAAATACTCGAGACTAACCCCATGCTGTAAAGTTATTTTTTCCGAGACTAACCGCCTCCTCTTAAAGTTAATTGATCGAGAATAACCGCTAATCTCGGAGTTAATTAGTTGAGATTAACCGCCTTCCGTAGATTTACTTGGTTGCGACTAACCGCATTCCGTAGAGTAAAATATTCGAGACCAACCGCTGGCCGTAGAGTTAATTAATCGATACTATCCGCTTGCTGTAGACTTATTTAGTTGATACTAGCCGCCTGCCTTATAGTATATTAGTCGAGACCCACTGCATTCATTAGAGATAATTAGTTGAGACTAACCGCTATTCGTAAGGTTAATTTATTCGAGACTAACGCATTCTATAGAGTTATTTAGTCGAGACTAACCGCGTGTTGTAGAGTTAATTAATCAATACTAGCCGCTTGCTCTAGAGTTAATTAGTCGAGACTCACCTTCTTCCTTAGAGATATTTAATTTAGTCTATACTAGCCACCAGCCATAGAGTTAATTAGTCGAGCCTTTTGTAGAGTTAATTAGTATAAACTTTCCCCCTCCCATAAGGTAAATTATTCGAAACTAACAACCTCCTGTAAAGTTAATTAGTCGTGACTTACTGCCTGTTGTAGACTTACTTAGTCGATACGACTCTCTCTCCGTAGAGTTAATTAGTCGAGACTACCCGCTTTCCGTACATTTAACTAGTCGTGAATAACGGCCATCCGTAGAGTTAATTACTTGAGACTAAACACCTGTCGTAGATTTAGTTAGTCGAGCCTAAGCGACTTCCGTAGAGTTAATAGTTCGATATTAACCGCTTTTCTTAGAGTTAATTTGTCAAAACTAACCGCCTTACGTAGAGTTAATTAGTCAAGACTAATCACTGGTGATAGATTTAATTAGTCGAGACTAGCCGCTTTCTGTAGAGTTATTTCCTCGAGCCTAACCACTTTCCGAGAGTTAAGTAGTCGAGAATAACCGCCTATCGTAGATTTAACTAGTCGAGGCTAACCGAATACGTAGAGTTAATTAGTCGAGATTAACCGCGTTTTGTAGCGTTAATTACTCGACACCCACCGCCTTTCGTAGAGATATTTAGACGAGAATATCCATCTGTCGTATAATTCATTAGTCGAGACTAACCACGTGTCTTAGAGTTGACTAGTGGAGACTAACCGTCTGTCTTCGAGTTAATTAATAGAGACTAACGGCCTTCAGTACAGTTAATTAGTCGAGACCAACCACCTCCTGTGGAGTTACTTATCCGAGACCAACCGCCTTCCTTAGAGTTAATTAGTCGATACCCGTCGCCTGCATTAGAGTTGATTAGTCGAGATATCCCGCCTTCCGTAGAGTTTATTAGTCGCTAGAAGCCTCCTGCCGTGACTTAATTAGTTGGGAATAACCGCTTGCTTAGAGATTATTAGTTGAGACTAATCGCCTTCCGTATAGTTAATTAGTTGAGAATACCCGCATTCCTTATAGTTAATTAGTCGAGAATAACTGCATCCTGTAGAGTTATTCAATCGAGACTAACTGCAGGTCGTAGAGTTAATTAGTCGATACTAACCGCTTGTCTTACTGTTAATTAGTCGCGACTAATCGCCTTCCATAGAGTTATTTAGTCAAAACTACTGCCTGTCTTAAATTTAATTAGTCGAGACTACCGCCTGCAGTAGACTTAATTTTTCGAGAGTAAAAGCCTTCCGTAGATTTAATTAGTCGATATTAGCGCCTGACGTAGAGATATTTATTCGAGACTAACCTCCTGCCTTAGTGTTTATTAGATGAGACTAAGCGCCTTCTTTAGAGTTAATTAGTCGATAGTAGCCGACTGCCGTAGAGTTTATTAGGCGAGAATAACCGCCTGTCGTAAACTTAATTACTCAAGAATATACCCCTGCCGTAAAGTTAATTTGTCGATACTAACCGCCTGTCTTAAAGTTAATTAATCGATAGTAAGCGCCTGTCATAGAGCTAATTAGTTGAGGCAAACGCCTTCCGTATATTTGATTAGTCGAAACTAAGGGCATACCCTAGAGGTAATTAGAGATAATTAGTTGAGACTAATCGCCTTCTGTATAGTTAATTAGTTAAGAATACCCGCATTCCTTATAGTTAATTAGTCGAGAATAACTGCATTCCGTAGAGTTATTCAGTCGAGACTAACCGCAGGTCGTAGAGTTAATTAGTCGATACTAACCGCTTGTCTTACTGTTAATTAGTCGAGACTAACCGCCTTGTATAGAGTTATTTAGTCAACACTAACTGCCTGCTGCAGGGTATATTAGTCGATACTAGCCGTCTGCCGTAGAGTTAATTAACCTAGACTAACCGCATTCCTTAGAGATTATTAGATTAGACTCCCCGCGTTCGTATAGTTAATAAGTCGAGAATAACTGCATTCCGTAGAGTTATTTAGTCGAGACTACCGCCTGTCTTAATGTTAATTAGTCGAGACTAACCGCCTGCCGTAGAGTTAATTAATCGATACTATCCGCTTGCTGTATACTTATTTAGTCGATACTAGCCACTTGCCGTATAGTTAATTAGTCGAGACCCACCGCATTTATTAGAGATAATTTGTTGAGACTAAAAGCCTTCCGTAAGGTTAATTTTTTCGAGACTAACGCATTTCATAGAGTTATTTAGTCTAGACTAAATCCGTGTTGTAGAGTTAATTAATCAATACTAGCCGCTTGCTCTAGAGTTAATTAGTCGGTATAACGACCTTTATTAGAGTTTTTTAGTGGATACTAGCCGCCAGCCATAGAGTTATTTAGTCGAGCCTTTCATAGAGTTAATTAGTATAAATTCCCCCCTTCCCTTCGGTTAATTATTCGAAACTAACAACTTGCCGTAAAGTTAATTAGTCGTGACTAACTGCCTATCGTACAGTTACTTATTCAATACGTCTCTCTCCTTGCCGTTAATTTAATTAGTCAAGACTACACGCTTTCCGTAGATTTAATTCGTCTTGCCTCACCGCCTTCCTTAGAGTTAATTAATCGAGACATCCCCCGTTACTTGGAGTTAATTAGTCGATACAAGCTACCTGCCATAGAGTTAATTAGTCGAGACTAACCGCATTCCTTAGAGTTATTTGGTCGAGAATAACCGCCTGTCGTAGAGTTAATTAATCGATACTAGCCGCATGCTCTAGCGTTAATTATTCGAGATAAACCGCCTGCCGTAGAGTTAATTAGTCGATATTAACCGCCTGTCTTAGTGTTATTTAGTCGCCACTAATCGCCTTCCATAGAGGTGTTTAGTTGAGACTACTGCCTGCCTTGAGGTTAATTAGTCGAGACTGACCGCCTGCCGTAGAGTTAATTAGTCGAGACTAACGGCTTTCAGTAGATTTAATTAGTCGATACTAGCCGCCTGCTGTAGAGATATTTAGTCGAGTTTAATCATCTGCCTTAGTGTTTATTAGTCGATACTAGCCGCCTTCTGTAGAGTTAATTAGTCGAAACATCACTACTTACGCAGAGATAATTAGTCAATCGGAGCCGACTGCCGTAGAGTTAATTACTCGAGAATAACCCCCTGCCGTAAATTTAATTAGTTGACACTAACCGCCTTTCTTAAAGTTAATTAATCGAGAATAACGGCCTGTCTTAGAGTTAATTAGTCAAAGACTAACCGCTTCCGTAGATTAATTTAGTCGAGACTAACCGCCTGTTGTAGAGTCAATTAGTCGAAACTAACGGCATTCCGTAGAGTTAATTAGTTGAGACTAAGCGCCTGCCGTAGACTTAATTAATCGTTACTTGCCGCTCGCTTTAGAGTTAATTAGACGAGAATAAACGCCGTCTGTAAAGTTATTTAGTCGATTCTAACTGCCTGCCGTAGAGTTAATTAGTCAATACTAGCCGCCTAGTTAAATAGTCGAGACTACCCCCTTTCTTAGAGCTAATAAGTCGATATTTGCCGCCTGTCGTTGAGTTAATTAGTCAATACTAACCTCCTTCCTTAGAGTTATTTAGTCGAGACTAACCGCCTATCGTAGAGTTTATTTGTGGAGACTAACCGCCTGTCTTAGAGTTAATTAGTAGAGGCTAACCTCCTGTCGTAGATTTAATTAGGTGAGACTATCCGCCTGCCGTATGTGGCATTAATTTTGATCGATGTATATTAGCAAAGAATATTATTAAATTACTTAACTCTATTAATGTATCTAATAGGACCCAAATCATTGAAAAAAATGCACTTAATCTCAAAAACAGGATTTTTGAGCCATAGATGAATGAGGTGTAGTGACGTTGTACTAGTAGTGGTTTCTCAACTTACCTTTATTTAGCCGGATTCCGGCCCGGATAATGAGAAAGACATAAAGGTTCGTATGTCAATCGCTGGTGAGCCTGAGGGCTGCAGTTCCCGGTCCTCTTTGGGCACAGTTGCCATAAAGTATTATGTTTTGACACAAAACTGCGCTCAGGTGGATCCTTCGTCGATCCGGGAAAGAGGGACTTGTTTCGCTTCATAGGATATAGATACCCATCGACAGGATTCCTTGGACCCAAGAGTTAGTGTGTGTGTGTGTACTGCTCTGAAGATTGGAGAGGAAAAAAAGTCATGTTTAAATTGGCTATGTGTGTAGTGAGTAGTGTAAGATCTACCCACTCGAATGCCGGTCTGACCCTTGCGCCTCCACCAATTGGTAGCCAGATCTCTCCGCCCGCTGACCTTTGTGTCCGCTAAATCCGGGATAGAACCCGGTACCACGACATTAGCGAACCAACTCCATATTCACTCGGCTAGCAAGAGCTCTTGTGACGTAGTAAGGAGGTGGAAGAGGCTAAAATTAATGACACTCCTGAGAATCTCTGATCAAAACTCACAAAAATACGAAAAAGGAATTTTCCTGAATATAGTGTTTTTTTGTGACGTAGCTCAAATCCTCAAATTATACTTACATTTATAGTTACGAACTTATCCCGGAATAGTGAAAAGGGTATGAAAACAACTATTTTTTAATCGAAGACCAACGAAGACATCTCTTCTAAAAAGAAATACCTAAATAAAATGAAGTTACGGAAACTTCAGCTTAGTATTTATAACTTGAGTAGCCAAAAGACGAGAATACTAGGAGAGCTAAGGATCGGTAGAGTGTTGCAATAATAGAGCTCCCTTTGACCGGTAGATAAAAATTACGAACATTAAGATAAAGATATTATTTAAGTCTTCACTATCACAAGGGACACTAAAAGCCTCTCGAGGTTACTTGAAGAAAGGAACAATTAAATTACGGTGAGAATAGATCCAAAAATCTATTCGATGAAAGCCAGGAGAGAAATAACATAATTCCCTTCAGCCACGATATTATTCTAAGAAAGAAATTACAGAATTACACAGCAAACAAAATACCAAGATATTCATGAAAACAGTCGAAGAAAAGAATTACAGAATTACAAATTTACACACTATCCAAGACTAAGATATACTTAAAGTCAATCAACTAAAGAAAGTAAAAAGATATCTCACAAACTAACACACTAAGATTCTGTTAAATCCAATCTCGGAACGGATTACAGAATTCCCCACCAGTTAAGAGCCTAAGATTTTCCCGAGGCCATTCAAAGAAAGGAATTATAGAATTATTCCTAGCCAAGAGCTTAATATTCTCTTAGAGGCTGTCTTAGAAAGGCATTAGAGAATTCTTTACCAGACAAGAATCCAGATATTCTTCAAGCGCGTCTAAGAAAACTATTGCAGGATTATTTGCTAGACAAAACTTTAAGATCCTATTCATGCTTTTATAAAGAAAAAAATACAGAATTTTTTACCTGCCAAGACCCTATGGTCCTCTCAAAGCAGGCCAAGAAAGTAGTTACAGAACTCCATATTAGTTAAGATACTAAGAACCTCTCAAATCTTATAACAAAAGCCCTAATATTTTCTCAAAGCCAATCCTAAAAAGGAGTCCTAAATTCTGAGCAAGTATAGACCCTCTATCCTCATGAATCAGTCAGAAGTTATTACAGAATTTATCACAAACCAATACTCTCAGATCCTATCAATCAGTCTGAGATAGAAACTACAGAATTCCACACCAGTCTAGACCCTAAGATCTTCTTGAAGCAAGTCAAAGAAAGCAAATAGAAAGAGCTGAGGGAGAGTATGGTTCCGCATAGTACTCATCTAAAAATAAATAATGACAACGGTGATTACTTGGGCAATCGCTTGAGGCGCTATATACAAAATGGTGTTTTTTCCACATTTATATATAGAGCAGGACCCTCAAAGGATACGCCTAACTGATGTGGGAATAAGAAGTTGAATTTGTTGAATATGACAATAGATCTACGCCCAAATCCATACTGATATGTGGATGTATTCCCAAAGGTAAAGCTAATGAAAATGTGAAAAAGTTAAGCCTAGGAAGTCCGAAAACTATTTAATCAGGCTTTTGTTGAACTTGATTTTATTAGCCTATACCTCTATTTTGCTGTGGCACGGGCATGTGTTTGACTGGATTTATGCACATCCCACACCCATTAAAAATTTAATCTCACTCTCAGACCGGATTGACTCATATGGATCTAACCAGTTTTCCAAACTCACAATAAATCTCGCGTATTCATATACATATTGTAGTCAAATTAATATTGTTGATTTTTTCAATGACACCTTGAACTAAATTATATCTTTAATAAATTCACTAATTGGTCAAAACATGTCCCATCTCTTTATGTTTTCAAAAGAAAAAATGACTTGATTCAGGATACACATACCCCCGCCAATGCTTAAGACTCTCTAATATCTAAGGGTCTATCTAATATGTGCATAATATATTCTTGAATTGCCTCTAAGTCTAAGACCCTGAGATCTTCTAGAACCAGTCAAAGAAAGGAATTACTGAATTCAACACCAGTCAGAACTAAGATTATCTCAGAAATGGATTCCTCGAAAGAAATTACTGAACTTCGGAATTATTTACCCAATAAGAAACCATGGTTCTCATAACCAGTAAGAAGACAAAATTATAAAATTAAAAAAAGTCAGAACCATAGTTCTTATCAATTTAGTCAACCAAAGGAATTACAGAATTACATTTTTCCACATAAGCCAAAACATTAGGATCCTCCCGTGGACAGAACGAGCAGCGAATTACATAAATAAATAAATTTACAGCAGCCAAGCCCCTGCAATTTTCTCGAAAGCAGTAAAAGAAACGAATTGAAGAATTCTCTAAAGGATAAATCTAAAATTATTTCCAAGCTAGGCCAAAAAAGGAATGACAGAAATTTACAACGCCAAAAAAGTATGATCCTCATAAAACCAATCCAAAAAAGGAATTATAGAATTGCACAAATGATAAAATTGATAAGATCACCTCAAACCACAGTTCTGGACACTAAATTTATAGGCACAACTAGCACTAAACTCTATACCAGTACGACCTTTATGCTTTTTCTTTGATCTACCTCCGAAACTAAAGAGGGACATTGTGTGCAAGGCTGAATTTGGAGGACGTTTAATTGGATCTTTGCGGTAATTACTAATGAGAATTAATTTGCTAATTGTGCTAAATTTATTTGCTTGCTATTAGACACAGTGAACACACTGCAATTATATGTGAACAGCTAATTATGCTTTTCGTAGTAAATTAAAGTTTTTGATTGCGCCAAGTGAATTAAATGCTAAGTAAAAATCCTTGCCAATGCAATAAATAGGCTTCGAATGGAAAGGTAAGCTTCGATGACAATCACTAGAGGATGAACAAACGATAAGAGGTTAGGCTGAAAGCCAGCGAGAGATAGGAATGCAGCGGACCGTTGCCATGATAACAACAGGAGAGGAAAGCATCTCAGAGTCAAGCTAGTCATTTTGGTCGAAGAATGGATTAAGCCTGACTTATAAACTCGTTTCAACTGAAGTGTGGCTCCTAACTAACAGGTTTGATTCCTACCAAAATTGAGTAAGTCTGGCATGTCCCTTATTTGGTGAAGATTCTCCTTATAAATAAATTCGTTTCCGGCGAATAAAGAAGGGATACATGAGTGCTCATATCAGTCGAAGTGGAAAGAAGGTTCGTTCCGCACTCTTGCTAGGTAAAAAGGCAAGAAGAAGCTTAACCCGCAGTTTTCTCGCAAGCTCGGCTATGCCTTTGTAAGTGGATGTAAGTCAATTGGAAAAAACGTAGAGCTGAGGCCCTCGACAAAAATGAAGGATCAGAAAGGACTTCCCAAACTAAAGTGATAATTTTTTCTCTGATCAAACCTCATAAATGAGTTCGGCCTTTCGTTTTGAAAGTTAATGACATTTTTGTTCAAGAGCTTCATTTAAAGGTTAAAATTGTGGAAAATCTAGCTCTGTATTAACTGTTTGCTTATTATTGAGTAACTCATAATGACTAACTCCTTTTACATCCTACAATATGCAAAACATAGCCTGCTACTTTTAAAGACCGCATATATGAGTGGAAATTATTTTTTTGTTTTTGCGCTTAAAATTGAAGTAAATTACCACTGTTTAATTTACCGTAACAATTTTCTCCAGAAATGGATCAAACTGGTTTCGAGCCAATAAAGATGAAAAAATATTCACAAGGTGTAAACGTTGCCCTTCATAAAGTTCATGTGGCACCCAAACAACATTTGTTTTGCTAAATATCGACGTCGAAATAATTACAATATAATCTCTAAACCATTTGCAGCTAATTAGGTACAACTAAAACAACGCTAATAAGAATGTATGTCATCAAAACGCACAATATTTGCTTAACAGGCTAATACAAATAGTTATTCAAAATCAGATTCTTCTAATAGCGTCGTTTTTATATCATCTTATTCAACTTTGGATCACCGAAATCTCGGATTTTGTGGTTTCAAACGTCTTAAAAAGATTACGACTGCTGAAAACTAATAGAATCTTATGTTAGTTTGGCCTTTTTAGTTTTCCATTAGAGAAAATGCCTCGTTCTCTTCTTTGTTTAATGTGTTTCCTTCAGTGATTGCAAATAAATAGGACTTTCTTTCAATCTAAGGCAAGTCACAATTCTGAATCGAATCTTCTACATGCGACTAACCAACTCCGCCGTAAAGCAAACGCTAAAAAGTCTTCAATTCTAGTGCTTCTTAATCTATCAAAAGCATTTGACACAGTTGACCACCTTCTTTTTCTTCTCCAACGCCTTTGAGGCTTCTTGGGTGTGTCTGTAACTGTTCTTAACTGGTTTCGCTCTTATCTGTAATGTCGGACTCATTCTGCCCACATCGAGTATGAGATCTCTCGCCCAGCTGATGTGTCATGTGATATTCTTGAGGGTCTATCCTTGGTCCGTTCCTTTTTGTATCAACTTCTTTCCGAATCGCCTTCTTCTGCGTCGTATAGGTTTATCCATCTAATTCTATGCCGATAACACGAACAGATTTCTCTCTCCCCTCACCAAACTCGTTTGCCTTGACCGTCATCCAACTTTTATCCGCATATGACATGGTTACTGAATGGCTATCAGATAACTTGCTCAAACACAGTCATGAAAATACTGAGCTTATTTTTATGGGCACCTATCGCTCTTGTTAAAAGTGTGACCCCTCTTTCAATATAGGTGGCTGTCCGATCGCGTTTTCTGACAACGTTAGAAACCTTAGTGTTTCCTTTGACAGTCAATTCGAATTCAATTCACATGTTGATAATATCACCAAATCGTCGGCTGCTTTCTTCGTAGCCTTCATCGTATTTGGTCCCATTTTGACAGGAATAGTTTTGAGATAGCCATCCATGCCTTTGTTACCTCCCGCCTTGATTACTGTAACTCTCTTCTCACTTGAGCCCCCAGCACAATTCGTCCCTTTCAACTTAGCATGACTTTGCAACTCATTTTCTCCTCCACCTAGGACGGTTCTCATGTTCCTCATCCCTGTTCTATGAAATGCAGTAGCTGCCCATTAAATATTAAATTTCTTTTAATGTCCTCCTTTTCATATTTAAAATCCTAAAAACCCCAGCTTCCACTAACATGTATTCCCCACTGTCTGTGTCCAGGCAAAAAAAGAGGTCGAACAAGGAGTAACAACAAGGAAAGAAGGTACCCTAGAAGACCTTACGGTCGATTCAATGAGGGTGCCTTTGGACTAGCAGTTGAGCGGGCACCTCTCTGCTCAGATGCTTTACGTTCTTTCACGGCCATTTTTCAAGACCCTGTCTAGTCTTGACTCAAACTGGTCAACAGATTCACTGTTGACAACTTCCAATAGAAGTGCGTTCGAACTACCGCAGATACTGTACGTGAAAAGCTTTCCACACAGATCGCGGTTGTAACGCTTCAGTTCAAGTTTAAAGCCGTAATTTCTTGTTCTGCTCTCAACAAGTGTGAAAATATCCCCGTAGTCAACATTGTCAAATCCTCGAAGTATTTTGAAAACCTCGATGAGCTCACCACGCATTCTACGGGCTTCCAACGAGAACAGATCTAATTCCCTTAATCTATCTTCATAACTTTTATGTCTGATAGAGGGAATCAGTTTAGTTGCCCTGGCTTATACGCGTTCCAATCTTGCGATGTCCTGTCGAAATGAAGGACTCCAAAATTGTATCGAATACTCCAGGTGCGATCAAACAAGTGAGTTGTACAAACACAGTACAATCTCCTTGTTCCGATATCCAAACTGGCGCTGTATATACCCTAGCATCTTTTGGAATTTTTTCTCCGCCTCAATGCACTGTTTCTAGAAATTGAGATCACTAGTGATTGTTACACCCAAGTCCTTCTCAGTGTCGGTGGATTCAATAGCAGTGTCATTAAGGATATACTGAGATTGGGGATTTCTGTGGCTTATATGCATCACTTTGCATTTCCCCACGTTAAAAGGCATTTGCCACGTGTCCAACCTCTCCCAAATCTTCCCAAAATCTTCCTGCAGGCGGGCAGTATTTCAATCCTTTGCAACGTTCATACCAAGCTTGGTATCGTCGGCAAATTTTGAAATCTTGGCAACCATGTCACCGGCTATGCCGTTGACGTAGATGATGAATAGTAGTGGTCCCAGGACATAACCTTGAGGCACCCTGCTAGTAACAGGCACCCACTTAGAAGCTGGCCATTTACCACCACCCGTTGCCGTCTGCCACTTAGCCAGTTCTCGATCCAGCCGGCTACTTTTCCGTCTATGCTCAGCGCTCGCATTTTCCGGAGAAGGCGGCGGTGTGGTACCTTATAAAAATCTTTCTGAAAGTCTAAGTACAGCAGATCCACCGCCTTGTCCCAATCGTGCTCACTGAACACGAAGTGGAAGAATTCCACAAGGTTCGTCACACATGACCGTGGCCTTCAAAAGCCGTGCTGGGAACCCCTCAGTAGCAGGTTTGACTCTAAATACGACGTCATTTTGTCCACCATCATGCTTTCCATGAGTTTACCAACTATCGAAGTCAGACTGATAGGTCGGTAGTTTTACGGTTGGCTTAGGTTTCCTTTCTTGAAGATAGGAGTCACCTCCGCCTCACGCCAGTCTCTAGGAACGCATTCGGTCTGGATTGACATGTTGAAGATTGCTATCAGGTGTCGTGACACTTGATAGCGCACTTCTTTTAACACTTTAGGTAGAAACCCATCCGGGCCAGGTGACTTATTCGTTATTAGGTCAGTGATTTTATTTTTTGTTTTCCCTTCGGTGAAGTCCATATCCTCTAGATTTTCCCCCGAGTAGGAATCGATTGGCTGGGGGATGGGACCACACTCTTCAGTAAACACTGAAGAGAAGTAGTCGTTGAAGAGGTTAGCATTTTCTGCATCTGAATGCTTTAATGCCCCCTCCTCATTTCTCTCAGGGCCAATCGTTCGACGGATTGGTTTACGGCTGTTCACATATCCAAAAAAACTCCTTGGGATTCTCTTTACAGAGTCTTGCCACTCGGAGTTGCTCAGGCCGTTTAGCCGCCCTTTGGTTAAAAAGAACACCGATGGGGACATTTCAGAGGGTGAAACGCGATTGAAGACTCATGAATGTGGTTTTAAAACTGTTCCACGAGTCTTCATCAACACCGCATACTTCTGGCCATACGTCAGTCAGTCCAGCATTAAGACCTGCAAAGTCTGCTCTTTTCAAATCGAGTTCCGCGATTTACTAGTTGCAGGCCCTGCCTTCGGGACTTTGACTACTTCGAAGTGCCTTCCCACTTTCGGTTTCTCGCACGCCTCTGATGCATCAATAATTGTGCCTTTTTTGTAGTGGCCCCTAGGCTATGGAATGGTCTGCTTGTTGACATACGATGCTCTTCCTAGCCTGGCGCTTTCAAGTGGGCTCTGAAAAACCACCTCACTACTCAGGTTTTTTTCCTAGTCGATGGATGAATCACAACAATAGAACACAAAATTCGCCAGATCCTATTCGTATTATCTGAAGGAAATAACGCATCTCTTAAGTATTCATCGTTCTCAAGGATATTTTTTGCTCTTTGATCTCAAGGAAATTCTAAACATCATTAATGTTTTTTCCTTTGTGATCTCAATAAAATAACCACTATATTTAGTCTTTTTCTTTTGTGAATCAAGGAAAATATTACCCGATTCACGTCTTCTTATTGCTGAGATCGCAAAGAAATAAAACATTCTTTCACTCTTCTTTGTTTGTGATCCTACGGAAATAACTCCTTCCATTCGACTCTATCTCTTTTGAACATAGAATTATTTTGATTTATGTTAAGAAGCAGATAACCTACTCCCTCTCCGACCGCTTAGGAAATTAAGGGAGAAAGCTTTTGATCTTACTGCCTGTGTTGTAAACCCCGTTATCACGTTATCACAAAAAAATGGGGCCGCCTCTTTTGTGAAACTGCCTAGAGGGACAAGGTTAGAATGCATGGAGGCTGTTAATGATGTGAGAAACTTTAGCGCATCTCCTAGTGACCCATGCAACAGCTAAGAAGTGAACTCCACTTTCAACTAAACATCACGCGTGATACATACAAGTTGGGTGGTCGTACTCCAGGTCGGGTGCTATTGTCATATCCACTTGGAAATCACGGACAACTCTAAAACTCAGTATGTTTTTGCTCTACAGGTTAGCTACAGTTTAAAAGATACAGCCTTGCCTGCTAGGCATGCGTCTGTCATAAGCAGTATTAACTTATGCACCCAAGAGCGGCCTTAGGTAGGGGGTCAGCATATTACAAGGAAATGGTTATTGGGACAAAACCGATCTTTGCAATAATTGTGGACCTATGCCAAAGACCTCTCAACTCTTTGTCTACTGTGACATGCAGGCATTAAAGAGCGTTATTTATAGAGAAATGAAAGCCTCTCCTCTTACCCCTAAGGTAGCTGATCAGGTCCTTAAGCCAAGAAAAGGAGTTAATAGGATAGTGTACACCCTGACATAAGGGAGATGAAGAGAGTTGGGTCAGAAAAGCAGCAAGTAGATGTTAGTGGAATAGGGAGGAGAGGATAAACTGGGGCTGGGCGGGGCGCTGAGTCCTATCAACACATTAGTCAAGAAAGCATATCGCCATACCCCGTATGGGATCCAAGAATTATAACAAATTACTTTACTTACTTTGCGATTCCAAATAAATTTCGCTTTTTTTAAAATCTTCTTTTTCTGCAATCATAAGAATGTAATTGGTTCAAGAGATTTTGCTTTCTTTTTAATTGTCCTCGGCTATTACAATAAAATGATCTGTTACACCCCTTCTCCTCTGTTCATTGTACCCTCTGTACAATCCTAATAATATACTTTTGTGAGCTAATTGGAGTGCATGCGGCATAGGTCTTAAGTCCTAAATAATATAAAGCCTCTGCCTCCTAATTGCTTGCATGCTACCTTCACGTGGTCCCCCTGTTGCTTTACTGAATGCATGAAAGTAACCGAGTGGCTTACGGTATAATCAGACCACAATCCCTGCTGTCTTGCAGGGTATGCCTCTTTAGGCAAAGGCTAGGAGAAGGAAAAGTCTGAATTCAAATCCCCTGCTACCTTGTAGGGTATGCCTCTTCAGGTAAAGGCTAGGAGAATAAAAAATCCAATATAAAACCACGCTAGTTTGGGTAGATGAGACTCTTTAGCCCTGGTAGGCAACACTTCTAGGAGAAGGACACTCCCAAATCAAACCATTGGTCTCTCACTGTTGAACGATGCCATAGTATTTGTACGAAGAACTTCCAAAGTCTTAGGTTTGGGTTCCCTACTTGATGGTACAGTCAAGTGGCTGACTTTCTTTTCTTATCGTATATCTGATTTTATCAAAAGGTGTGTAGGGCAGGCTGATTAGATGAGCAAGGTTGCTCGGTGGGTTTTCAGGTGGATGCCTTTGTTCTATTCTTAATCTTTCTCTATTAATCTTTTCTTATTTATTTATTTTCAAAATCCATTCCACCTCTCCTCCCCCAGTCTTGTGGCGATTCTTGGGATATTTTACCTTGCATGGTGTCCCGACTCCGCCATGTTGACCAATTTTCCGGTTCTTTTAGAGTTGCTTATGGACTTCCTTGCTTCTCAATCCTTTTTACATATTTTTGTTGACTATAGTTACTTTGTTGTTGGTTTTACCATTGTTGCTTTATTAAATATTTTTGTTTTAAACCTTTTACTGGTGTTTTTCGTTCTAATTCTTTCTGGAGAAGTTGAGTTGAACCCTGGACCTGCTACTCATTTTCATAAGAAGAAATGCAGTGACCTTTATTCTAATATTCTGGTTTTAAGATCTAATTTTATAGACCTTCAGGCTCATGCAAAGAAGTATGACATCCTTTTCCTTGCAAAAACCCTAGTGACAAGTAATAAATCTAATTTAGGATTCCTTATTCCAGGGTGTTCTGGACCTGTTTTTATTTATCGTCGAAATAAGCCAGGAGCAGGGTATGGCAGTATTTTTGAGGTCTGGCCCACCAATTTATTGCCAAAAGAATTTAGAATGCAAGTGTCATGAAGTTTCATGTTTTAAGATTTATAGTAAATATTATAGAATATATATATATATATATATATATATATATATATATATATATATATATATATATATATATATATATATATATATATATATATATATATATATATATATATTTGCGTTGTACCGTAACCCAGGACATAATGACTATTTATGACTCTCTTCTTTCTTTTAGATGGTATTGCCTTGGCTCAATCAACAGATAGGAAACCTTGTTTTGTATTTAGTGGGGACTGTAATGCAAATCAAGAAGAATGGCTCAATTCTAATGTAACTGATCATCATTGTAGGTCAGCTTATGAATTTTGCACTGTTGCCGATTGTCTCCAGATAATTCAGGAACCCACCCATATTTCAGGTAATAGACTAGATCTTGTGTTTACAGATGCTCCAGCTGCTATAGTTGCAAAGGTCTGTGAAAATTTGGCGACATCAGATCATTGTTCCACTACAATGAACATAGCTGTTAATCAGCATATCCGGAATACCACGATCAAAAAAATAGTTTGGCTTAAATCTCGAGCTGATTGGGTTGGTTGTAAAGAGAGTTGTCGAGCCTTCAATATTTCGCATGCAATATCTGACCCACGTCCAATGCCTAAGGTGAATAACATGTTATCTACTGTTTTGGCCAGGCATGTTCCCAGTAGAATTATCAGGATTCATACGAACGAACAGCCCTGGTTGGATGAATCCTGTAGAAGAGCCTACCATGATAAGCAAACAAAATTTAATGTATGGAGGCGTAATCAGCGCGAGAAAACTTCGAGATCTTTCTTCAGTCTCGGCGTACTGCCAACAGAGTTTACCATCGGGCTGAGAGATTATATAATGATTAGCTAAAGAGTAAGTTGGTAGAGATCAGACAGCCTTATTTGTTAGTGAGTAAATTTAATTCTGCTATTTTTGACTCTAACACTTCTACCATTCCACCACAACTTTGGCCAAATGGAAAGCTAGCAACTAGTGCAAAAGAAAATGCAGAGTTACTCTATCGAGCTTTTGAAGAATAGCATTCAGTTGAAGAAGTTCCTCTCCCTGACACTTGCCATCCTGAGCCTCGTTTGCCTGGGTTTGCTTTTCGTGCAATACTTCCTTTGCTCTCTAAGGTTGCTGAGAAGCTGACATTGGCTAGAAGTCAGTAGGCATATAGGAGGCAGTTGGTTACTTGTGATGCCCTTTTAGATTTGACTTTCAGTTGGCAAGATAATCCTGACAAGGATTTTGTATCTAGCTTAGTTTAGAATGTAGTAGTGCTTCTTTTGATCGTGTTAACCATAAAACATTTGTTTTTAAACGAATTTTTGAGTTATAAAAAAACATTCTTCAGGCTTCCTGCTTTGTTTCTCTTATTTATTTAACGTTTATAGGTCGCCTTGTATTTTATCGATCTTCAAAAAGAATTGCTTGTATCATTGCAAAATTAGCTCATCTTGAGGAGAGTTGCGTGACGCCCCGCTTAAATTGTTTCCACTATCATATTTTGGTGTTGGTTTTCAACCCATCCGGACTTTCACCAAATTTATCTCTTGCTTGACCTATCACATCTTAAACACATACAGAAAATAATGCACTGTGGTCTATTATGTGGTTAGATTTATCTCTTTATTAAAATAAATATAAAAAATCAATAAACTTCTTAATTCTCTTTCATTTCATCCTCCTCTTTCCCTACCATTTTCCTTTTTATCAGAAGTTTCTGACCTAATTTCAAACAACTACCTTTTTCTTTATAGAGCGACACATAATTACATTAAATGAGACAAAATTGGAATAAATATCGTATTTCGCATAGTTTGGGATGAATCTCGCTTTGCTTTGCGGCGCTGGATTGTCAGGTAATAATAATTTCCATATTACCTTGGTCGAAAATTAATTATAGGGCTGAAATAAAAAATAGCCAATTGTTAATGGAAATATTTTTGTTTTATCGATAATTAAAAATTAAATGAATATATAATGTTAATTAAGATGAACAAATAAAAATTGGGGAAATTGGCAACACTTCTGTGAAACAAACCTTTCTTGATTTGATTATGATCATAGAGAGAAAACATTTAAAAGAATTTTAATTATTATTTGAGATAATGAACACAAAATTCTTGTGGAAAAAGCCTAGTCGCCATGTAACAAGCTCCCACAGAACACAGTGTACTTATGTCGAGTAAGAAAGAAGGAATGCTAGAAGAAAGAAATTGAAATCTGTAAATAAATAAATAAATAAGTTTAAAATACTCCATTTACGTAAAAAAATGTTTAATTTACTTTATTGGTACATTTCCAATCTAGTATATTAATAACGTAATATATCACAAACACTCCATCTCTCAACGAATAATAATATATTAAATTGTAACTCTCTGGACGAAATCAGCAAATTGAGACATGAGTAGTTGTGGCCACTGTATATAAGAAATAGATATTAACAGAGTCAACTGCTCCTGAATATCACAGACCATACGTCTTCCATACTTCTGAGCATCCATTGATTAAGAATATATTATTATTCTCAAAATTAACAAAAAATTACCTGCTGCAACTTTTGACTAACTGTTATTTTTCTTTTGCATGCAAATGAAAGAGAGTGAGGTAGAAGATTTGGTAAAAATAAGCCCTATGTATTCTACTACATCTGCAGCGAATCCACCAATATTCTAACAGGAATCCAGTCGCCAGTTTAATAAAGCCTGCTTACCATGCTTATTTTGTTATGAAATTGTGTAAATAGGATAAAGCTTTGTGGCGCTCCACAAGTTTGGAGAGAACTGACATGACAATCCATGCACTGACTGGTACTTCAGCGCCATTAATTCGATTGGGATCAGCAGAAAGAACCGAAGCAGCCTATGGTATCCTGATCTTCAATCAAAATGTCGTCATGTAGCTCATTGTGATGAAATTCTCGTTACCTGTATTTAGATAACTTCCTGACATTAGTGACGAGGATTATTCTAGTGTTAAGGAAAATCAAGAAGAAGAAGCAGTTTTCGAAGATGATGTTCCACATACTTTTTTCCAAAATGAGCTAAATTATCTAGTTTGCGATTTTAGTTGGTAAAAGTCCTCTGCAGAATTGATAGCGTCCACCAGATTGAAGGAAAAAACTCTTCTCTGACACTATTTAAATAACCTTCTACCGCAACATATCTCATAAGTATCACCGTTTTTTTAAGATAAGGACTTGGTTCTGTGTACAGATTTTACCAGCTTCTACGCAAGCTTAAAATGCCACAGTAGCAACTGGAAAATTGGATAGTGTTCATTGACAGCAGTAAGCACTGGCTGAAATGTGTTCTTCTGCACAATGAAAACTATTTTGCCTTGGGCCATTCGCTCAATTGACTACACTGGAGTAGAAGTATGAAGTGGTGAAGTACGTGCTGGATAAAATTTGTTATGATCATCATGAGTGGTTGATTTGTGTTGACCTGCAGATGGTAAGCATTTTGTTAAGACAACAATCCTGATTCTCCAAGTACCGGTGCTTTCTGTAAATGTGAGATAGAAGATACCAAGCTCAGTAATAGGATTCGTTCACACTACAAGCAGAGCTGTGCGGTCAGGTGTTCGCTTATAAGCAGAGAAGGGTTTGGCGACCTGCATGAATAAATCACTCGCTTTGGAGGATTTCGTGTGTGCTTTCTATTGCTTGACACCAAAAAACAGAAACAGAAATACAGGGTCGAGCCATTCAAGCAAAAAAAAATCGGTATGGAGAATACCATCATCTCTTCCATGAACTGAAGAGAGATCATTCGCGATTTTTGGCGTATTTACAAATGAAACAGGCAAGTGTTTAGGTTCTACACACCGTAAATTTAATTAAATATTTGGTTAGAAAACGACTTCTTTTATCTTCAAAACCTAATCCAGTTGAGAAATATGAACAAAAATGCACCAAAAATGTCACAAAAATTTAATCGATTTATTTAAAAGTTCGCTATTTGAAAATCAACTTAACCCCAAAACCTGATCTGATCGGAACAAATGGGAGTCATTTTCGGATTCAGTGGCGCAAATTAGCCCTAAATCAATTGAGAAAACTTACATGACTTACCAAGTTTTTCTTTTGGCAACCCAGTGTTATCCAATAAATAAATTAGGTTTTCAAATTTAGCGTCTTGTAGCCGTATCTTTCCCTGTGTGGTTCTTACCATACCATTCTTAAAACCCTTCGTAAAATATCCCCACCACCACCACCAGAAATGAGTTAGGCACACTCGGATAGCCAATAGCCAAAACCTAAAACAGAAAATTTTTGTCAAGTCTGAAATGGTAGAAACTCCTTCCTCCAGGTTCAAATCTGCTATCCTCTTTTAATTTTGGATTTTCTATTCTTTCCTTCCATATTACAGGAGATATATGTTTCTCAGGTTAACATTTGTTGTCATGTAGATTGTTAAAGCTAACTAAACCTTATCTAGGTAGCATCAAAGTATAATTTATCTTTAATTAAATCCAAGCCTTTTTTAGCCACTCCTTTCTTTGCTCTTTTCTTACGTTGATGACTTTTGGAAGCAATGACTTGTGGTAATTTTTTCTTCATATGGAAGCAAAATCTCAAATTTTCTATTCTACCCAGAATTAATGTAGATATTATATATAAATAATATGCACTAAAAATGAAATTCCGTTTACGAATTGGGAAAAATATTTTTTAATGGAGGCAAAACATCTAGGAAAAAAATTAATTTTAAGCATTTTATCAACATTTCAACCTGATCATTAATTACACTGTCACATTTTGGTATTCATCAACCATTAAATAAACTCTATTACCACCTCATTAGGCGTTTTAAATATATAATAAATTTATTATTTCGAAAGGATGGTGGCATGATTAGGTCTCATGAGGCCATACACATACGTATTTGAGAGCAAAAGCTCTTTGCACTCCGCAGGTCAGAGAGAGTCGAGAGCTAAGGAAATCGCCCCCACTGCGTCGCACGAATAGCCGGAATGATGTTGAAGACAAAAAGGTTCGCCTTAGGGACTTCATCTCCGGATTTTTCGTCTTATGTACCCCCGAAACCTTTCATATGGCTAAGTATATCTGCAAGACAGTGGAGGTTTAGGGTCGGAGATTTACTCTCCTAGGTGAGCTGCTTTCCCATGCTGAAGAGCCTGGAAAAGCGGATGGTTTTAGGGCTTATGCCATCTGCCTTCAATACTTCTGTATGCAAGTTCATTTTGTTTCTTATATTACATATAAAATGGTTCTGAATGTAAAGAAGTAAATATCATCAGGACAAACAGAGGCTAGTTTGTTAATACAGCATCAAGGGTTACGTTTTATATTGACCGATATATTACCCCACCCTTCCCTTTGCCCCGCTGCCACAAAGAAATTAGAACGTCGCTCGCAAAGAAGGCTTAAAATCAGCAGATTTCGTAGTCCGTTAATATAAACATAAGAGGGTGAGATAGGCTTTAGAATAAAAATCTGGGGACAGGCTCATTATTTTCACCAACTAGACGAAATTTCACTTTCTTCGTGCGTAAACCAGAAGGGCGAATTGTCACAACGTTGAAAATTTATGCCCTATGAGAGAGGCTTAAAGGTGGGCCCTGGTCTCCCCTCTCCTCTCCGCCAGGAAATAATCGACGTATATATAGTTCGATATGGAGAAATGTAACGAGGATCCGCGTAGCAATCGAGAAAAGAAGTCGAGTCCCAGAGACAAACTGGGAATCAAGAAGACAGTGGAACCGAGAGGGATTTTTCTTCCCGAGTCGGTTTCTTTGTTCACTTAGAAGAGTAGACAAGTGGTATCGAGAACCCCTCTCATATCATTCTCGTCTAGCAAGATCCTTTATCTCAGTTTTTCTGAATAAAAACAGAGATAACCCTCACCATTGAGGAATACCAACGTGAATTAAAATACTAGAGAAGATTGACCTCTTGGTCAGGTCTCATCATCGAGAAACCCGAATTTGTAACCCAGGAATCGGAAAAATCCATACATCCACAATCCCGGCGCTTTCATCTTCAAGTCAAGAAGTTTCGCAACATGCTCCTCACCTAATTCGGGATATGCATTAGCTGTTTTTCTCGAATTGACTCACCAAGCGTCTCTTGGTTAGTCTTGCTGATCGTCTCTTGGTGAGAGACGATCAGCTGTTTTCTAAGTTAGCCTCAAGTCCGCGAGAAAAGCTCCAGGTAAACAAGTCTCGATTTATCTCATCTAGGATGCTCCCGATCAAGGTCGTCCAACTTCAGACTCCCTCTTTGTTAAAGGTAAAAGGAATCAAAACTTATTCATTTTCGTTAGTTTCCATTCCGTGTGAAAGTGAATTTTGAGTCACCCATCGCATATTACTCATTGGTAGTATTAATTTTTATTAGATCCTCTTATTATAGCATTATCATATTTAAAGATGAAATATTTCATCTTCTTTATATAATTAAAAGTATATTTTTGTCCAAGTTGTTTAATTAGATCCTCAAAACGCTGCAAATAGCAATAGTTATATAATAATACGATTCCTCCCTGGTTAAAGAATCAAATCAAAGTAAGTTAAAGCACTCTTAGAGAAAAGTGGAACGGAGTTACTCATGTACGGAGCAAAGATACATACGTACTCGGCCGTATAACACGACATAAAATTAGTATCAGGTTTTGGAGTATTTAGAAGAACTCAATAATAGTTGATTGTGTTGCATCACCTTGATTAGTAACAAATTCGTGCCTAAGCGTTCGAGGAAAATTAAACATAATAATAGGATAAAGTCGGCCTAGAATTTTTTTTATTTAATTATGGTTAGCCCGTTTATAGTGTTAATAAGTTTTTTTGTAGTGGTATTCCAGTTAAGAGGAAGTGTGGGTGGTAAGGTTGGGTTAGACAGAGCGGTACTTGTTTTGTGTTGCATAAGTACCATTAGCGTACATCGGTGAGTTTTTGAAGGACATATGCAAAATTCCTCTGGCGAAAGGTTCCACCAGCAAGCCGAAATTCTTGGACTAGCCTGCAAAGAACTAATTGCCTACGTCCAGGAAGGAGAAAGGATAGAAAAAGAGAAAAAAGAGAGAACAGGCGCAAGCAGAAAGAGAAGCAGAAGAAAGAAGAATACAGATGAAAAGATGATGCAGCGTGTATTAATAATAATGTAACGCTGATGAGGAAAGAACCATGGAAGCTTTATACCCATGTGAACCTCTTTAGTTGGTAAACACGGTGTGCGTAGAGTCGGATAACGAGTATCCTCTACCCTCATTAGACTTTCCCCAGGACGACCTGTCTACAGGGTGAGATTTGAACCCCCACCTTGGCCCGCTCAAAGATTCACTATTGTCAGTTCGAGTGAAGGAAAAGTTAAGTTCAGCCCCCATGCTTTGACTACCCAATCCTCAAAAGAAGTTTGGAATCCGCATCGATGCCGGTGGTGAAGGAATCGGTTGTGTCCTTGTACAAGAGGAAGACGATGGAACCCCTTTTTCCATAGCTTATGCATGTATAGAACAGAAAGGACTAGCCATTAGTTGGGGAATAAGAAATTCAAGTTCTATTTAATAGGTCGTGAGTTTAACGTGGAATTCGTTCACCGGCCCCTGTCTTATTTGCGTAACAGCCAAAGGCAGAACAGCAGACTCACGCGATGAAGTCTATTGTTAATGGAGTACCAATTTAACATAAACTATATAAAAGGCTCCGATAATAGTATAGACGATAACTTTAGCCGAAACCCCACAGAGGGCTAATTAAACTCCCCTTAGTCCTAAAACCAATATTTTAGGTATATATTAATGTGTTAAGTGTTTATTTGTTATTAGGAATTTTAACTTCTTATGTACAGATTAATAGTCAGTTTCTTTTTCTTTTTCTGTGTTGTAATTGATGGTTTTTGGGGGATTAAATGAGTTGTGTGTTCTAAGACTGCTTGGCCTTACGAGGCAAGGTTAAAGTCCGCCGTTCACCTGTCTATGTAAGTGCGCGCGTGTGCGTACAATTTCATTAAATCTTAGTTTAGTATGATGGTTGACCACCTTAGTTTCCTTGTAACAGTCGGACTTGGAATTGCATTCTAAGACATGTGCTATTTTTTGTCGTATATATTTTTTGGGCCTTTGAATTCTACCCTCCTCCACATTAACTTCGCTAGAAGGGAGGAAATGTGAGGAAACAAATATCACATGGACAAACAGACGCTAGTTTGTTTACACAGCGTCGAGGGTTACGTTCCATATTGTGCTATACCTTACCCCCCCCTCCCCATCCCCCCTCAATCTTTGCCCCGCTGCCCCAAAGATCATCGAGCGTCGCTCGCAAAGAAGGATTACACTCAGCAGATGTCGTAGTCCCTTAATATATACATAGGATGGTGGGATAGGCTCGAGAATAAAAATCTAGGAACAGGCTCACTGTCCCCTCCGAATGTTTGTCTATTTTCGCCAAAGAGACAAAATTTTACTTTATCCGTACGTAAATCAGAAGGGCGAATTGTCACAATGTTAAAAATATATGCCCTAGGAGAGGCTTAAAGGTGAGCCCTCGTCTACCCTCTTCTAGCCCCGAGGTGTAATCGACGTATTTATAGTTCGATGTAGAGAAATGTAACGAGGATCAGCGAAGCAATCGAGAAAAGAAGTCGAGTCCAAAGACAAACCTGGAATCAAGAAGACAGTGGAACCGAGCGGGGTTTTCCTTCTCGAGGCCGTTCCTTTGGTCGCTTGGAAGATTGACCAGTGGTATCGAGAACCACTCTCATACCATTCTCGCCCAGCGAGATCCTTTATCTCAGTTTTTCTGAATAAAAACAGAGATAACCCTCACCATTGAGGAATACCAACGTGAATTAAAATTCCAGAAAAAATTTACCTCTTGGTCAGGTCTCATCATCGAGAAGCCCAAATTTGTAACCCATGGATTGGAATAATGAATACATCCACAATCCCCGCGCTTACATCTTCAAGTCAAGAAGCATCGTCACGGATCACAGTACTTTTACATTCATCAACTCTTCCATGCTCACCAACAAACGGCTTCTTCGGTGGTCACTTCCGCTTCATTCTTGGTGCCCCTACTAAAGTTTTCGGTGCGGAGTTATGTTACGAGCCAGCAAAATCCTAAACTACCTCCCATACGGCCAGGACTAATCAACCCCCATTCAAGCTTTCGTCGCTTAATCTCTTAACCAATCAGAGGAACCCTCTTTCCCCCTCCACCTTAGCCCAACCAACCAGAAAGAGCCTTGTCCATTAGACTCTTCGGCTCTGCTGGATCTCAGGTCTGCTTCTCCTCCCTACCCCTAAGATCCAATCCCGCGGCAAGACGGTTTCGATTCACCAATGGTCTATATTTCACATCCAAATACTTACCACAGGATGGATATTTATATCTCACTTCATCTAAAGCTCCTATTTATAGGTATTGCTAACGTTGCATTCTTTCCTTATTATTCCCCTAGTATGAGATATCAGTTCTTTAGCTGGTTGTCTATTTAAGCTATTTTTTAGTGAACGTTTCAATTATTATTATATATTAGAATTATCTGTTTGTATTTTATATGTATTTCTTAATAATCTATTTGTGTAGAATTTACTATATTCTTTCCATGCACTTTTTATTTTCGAGTTAATAAAATCATTTATCTCTTGCACATGGATATGTTATTCCACGGTCCAGTGCATAATAAATTATTAATAGTTTTAAGAGTGCCTAAAGAAAAGTGGATAAATTCAGTACAATAATAGCGAATTTATTATTTTTAGCAACCCTTATCGAGGAAAATAATTCCAAATTTATGTTACAATATTATTTCGCATATTTAAATAATATCTCTAAATTCATTATTTGCGGTATTAAGGCAAATAATACAATCTTATTCCTGGAAAAAGTCCATGGTATGATTTACTTTTCTCTAAATTTACTCTGAGCAGTTATTTCTTCTATGGTTTCGCAGACGAATTAAATTAAAAAGATCCTACTGGCATACAGTTTAGTGCCAAAATTGTCAATAGTATCGCTAATAATTGTTGTCACATTTAGGGGGAAAATTGGAGTGAGATCCGAATGCCACTTCAGTTAACTCTCAATATAGAATTTAGCACTCGGAAAATTTTAAAGGTTTTAAACTCAAGTTTCCATAACCTAACCTTTATAATTTTATTAACCCTCTATACCAAAGTTTAAATGCCATTCTAAACTTATAATGGTTTTGTTGTAATTAGTTACTCCTTAACCTCGAACTTTTTGAGTTGAGTTTAATGTGATCATGAGGAATAGTTAACAATTTGGAAGTTTTCTTATATCAAGCGGAACCATGATCCGTTGTAAAGTCAGTTAGTTAACTCTAGTTTATATGCGTACTGCTGGAACAAAACACTAACACGATAATATATTCTACTTTGACAAAAGCAGTTTTCTCTTGAACAAAACTAGCGAATGTGGAAATTTGTTTATCACCCAGAAACTGCAGTCAAAGCCTGTGTCTGGCTGCAACCGAACTTAGACTTTTTTTTCATTAATATCTCTTATTTTTAAGTCTAAATTAGCTTATTTGTTGTAAATAATATCAATATGTATAGAAAGACCCCCATACTATCTGCATGTCACGCTATCTTGGATGAAGTTGGAAATAATTAGAGGGCTTGTTCAGTAAGTAGAGAGTAATAGACTATTTTAGGTATGTATTCCCAAGAAAAAAATATAACTTCCATTTGAATATAAATAATGGTAAGTTCATCTAAAAATAATAATTTCCTTTTTTTTAAACATTAAAACAAAGTTGGGTTAAAGAATAATGAAAGAAATAAATCAATGTATATCGAGTATATAAGAATATTATTTCGAAGACTCAGAAAAGCAAAAATAGTAAAGAAAGAGTATTTTTTGGTACAATTGCCCCCCAATTTTCAAGATCGTTCACAAATGAATAAAAAGATACGATTATGAAAGAATAACGAGCCCAATACTCTTGGACTTGCTTTGCATTACTTTACGATTCGCATTTCTTGACATGGTAAAACTGAGTCCACTATTTATGACATGCCTAAACTGAGTCCACTGTTTATGACATGGTAAAACTGGTTTCTTTATATTTCGCATTACTACTTTTGTGTTTATTATCTTAACATAGTAAAACTAAGTTCGCTATTCGAGATATGCTTATTACTGGGTTCTTTATTATTCATATGAGTATATTTGGGTTCATTATTCTTGACACGGTAAAACTGAGTTTTTAATCGTGAAAAGATACTTTTAGCTTCATTTTTATTTCCATGATAAAACTGTGTTTACTATTCTTGTTACGATAATTTTGTCTTTAGTATTAAGTTGAAAGGAATGTAATTTGCGATTTTCTTGAATAATGTTTTAAATACTATTTATTAAAATAATGTTCTTTTGCTATCGTTTAGAAATGCTACAATGAGATATTTAGGCCCTTTTCTTTCGCTTTATAAAACTATTGGTCATAATCTTCTCCGGTATTGATCCCTGTGTTCTTCTATCTAAAGATTATATTAGACATGTTTTACTCTATGCGATTCATAAAGGTGTCGATGCAAGTCTAGGGGCAAAATTCACTCAGAGCACTTCAGGGGATGATTCAGTGAATTAAAAAAGCTGCAGACGACCAAAAAAGGTCGTCCAAAAGAACTTGATTGTAAAGAGTTGGAAGCTGTTGTCATACTAAATCCTGCGACAATTTGTAAGGAACTTGCAGAACAACTTAACGTATCCCATATGACCTTCCTACGGCGAATCAGCAACAGCGTGTTGCTTGCTGTGAGTTACTGCTTTCGCAACACCTTCAGGCACAATAGTCATGCTTGTTACTGGTAAACGAAAGTGGATCCTTTCTCATAACGTTAAACACCGCCTTTCTTCGATCATTCGAGGAAGCAGAATTTCTCAACAAACGAGATGAGGACTTCATCCAATTCGGATCATGTTGAGGGTATAGTGGGAGATTAAAGAAATTTTCCATTACGAACGGTTAGATAACAATCAAACAATTAATGCTAATCTCTACATAAATGAACTTCGTCGTTTATAAGCCGCTTTGGGACAAAGGGTGAGCCTATATATTCAACAGATGGTGTCATCCTCCATTATAATGCCCATCCTCACACAGCGAGAATAACCAAAGACATCTTGAAGGAGCTCGGTTGGGAAAGATTGCTTCCTCCTCCATATTCTCATGACCTTCTTCTTTCTGATTATTACTTGGTTAGGTGATTACAAACTACTTGGATGGTCTTTGGTTGAAATCAAAAGAGGTTGAAAACAAATTAGATTCATATTTTGCATCAAAATCGAGATACTTTTACTACCATAGCATTATATGCTTGAGAAATGGAGTGAAATTCTACAAAGCAATGAAGGTTATGTTTGTGATTATATATTTCGATAGTCATAAGTTGTTATTTAATATTTATCTTAAAATCGGACGTTACTTTTGACATTGTATAACTACTAGACTCGCTATTCTTGACACAATTATAATCCCTTCGTTATTATTAACATGTTAAAACTGGCTTCGCTGTGCTTGATATAGTAAAAGTGACATCGCTATTCTTAACCTAAGTACTCATGTGTTCGCTATTTTTGACATTGTAAAACTGAGTTCGCCATTCTTGACACGATACTTATTTATGGCCTCGCTATTAATATATGGTAAAACTGTTTTCGTTGTTCTTAGAAGAGTAAAATTGGGTTCGCTATTCCTGATATTACTTTTGATTTCGCTCATTTTGGTATTAGTCTTGTGTTTGCTATACTTCCCAGTTTTAAACTCAGTTTGATATTAGCGACACGTTACTTATCTATTATTTACATGGTAAAATTATGTTCGCTGTTATTGATACCTATATTAAAACGGAGTTAGTTAATATCTAACTCCCCGGTTTAAGGATGTTAACTTCCATGTGTTAATAAAGGGCATTAGTCTAGACAACAAACTCTGATTGGTTCTTTTGGTAAATTAAAATCTCTTCCTCTAAACAATTTGAGACGAATTGACTCCCAAATGCTCATAGTTGGTAGTTAATTGTAGAGAGGAACGAGTGAGGAATTGAATATTTGGAAAAGTAAATGCTAAAGTTTGATAAAAAGAATGAATTTGAAAAGAGACCATGTTGCAGTCTGAAAGGGATTTGATTAATTTGATAGTACCTGCAAGGGAACCAAAGTTTCCTGCAACGTAAATTATTTAACAGCACAAAGTTACACTAATACAAAATAATTAAGCGAAACACTTACCTTATTCACGTAATGAGTCCAAATTGACTTATTCTTAACAAACACATTAAAAATAATATACTTAAGAGAAGAGGTTAATTGGATAAAATGATATTAAATGGCGAAAGAAAAGGAAGCCACGGTTTATTTCCTTCATATTTGAAAATGCGTGCGCACCCCCCCAAAAATGTGCTCTTTAATGTTGACTTTTGACACTCTATTTTTGAAAATATGAGTATATAACTGACTAAGAGGCCTTACACATCCACACTTTAGTGGGTAATATCTAGTTAAAGCCCTCCTGATCTCATGCTTTTATAATGTGATTCCATACCATACCCAACGCTATCAAGGTGTTGAGATGTGCAACCCATTCAGGAAAATCTACAAGAGTCAGAGATCAAGAAAACGAGACGCGCGATGGACACTTAACTATCGTCTTTCAAAAACAAAATTTCCAGCATCCACCACGCATCTTTACACAGAAAAAGGATATCCAGACGCTCAAAATTAGATGACAAGGAGCGAAAGTGTGTTTGTCTGAGGAAATGGGAGCAGTTAGACGAGAGAAAAATAGGGAAAATCATTAGGTGAACAGGTATGCTATTCTTGACATTATCTAAAAGTTATTTACTCACCGATTTTGCAGCAACATCTGTTACTGGGGCATGCGTATGATCGAACCTTTCTCGAAAAGTTGCTATTTATTTAAAGGAACATTAACATGTTAATGTGAATGTCTATTGCCTTTCTTTCACACTCACTTTTTACCAGAAGTTCACCATTTTTCATTCTTAAAATGAGGCAGGTTTGAGAGAGATGCGTGGCTCCCCTTAGCCTATCGAGTAGTCAACATTTGGTATATACTTCCTTGTAGCAAAAGGTGAAGACAATGAAACAACGTATCTTCTTCATGAACTCAAGTGTGCAACCTACAAAGTATTATAAATTCAAACACTATGGAGGAGGACCGCCATCTTCACAAGTCTTTCAGACCACAGTATGGTATACAGGAGGCCGCCGCAAGCACTAGTGGCAAGCGGTAACGAACCGAACCATCATGGTACCGAGACATGTACTGTGCTCATAGCTCCCACAGAAAAAGTAATTTAAACGAAATTCGTATACACTCTAGGGAATTAAGTTGTCTTGTCAGAAGAGCTCAGGGAAACGATTGATTGGAGAGCGCTTAATCGCTTAAGTTTCTCTTATTCACAAAAGAAAAAGGTATTGAGGGATTAGTCCAGGGAAAAAGACGGGTCTAATGGCACGCAAATTTAAATACTCGCGCGTCACCCCCTAGCATGAAAAACAGACTTGATACCTGCCATGTAGTCAGAATAGTAAAGAGCAAAACATAAACCCAGTTGTTGAGTTTTCCAAACATACTGGCCCTCTCATAAACGTGCTCGTTTGCGCACCACTCGGAGACGTCTTCCTCCTGCTCTCAGGAACGTAGATGGCTCCTCCGTATCCATACGCGGAATCTAAGAACTCGTCATACCTCGGAGAAAAAAAAATGGGGTAGTGTTCCTTCGATTTAATAGAAGAGAAAGTTTCTAAATTAGCTATCAGCAAGTGGTAGTATAGGCATTTTTTACTCAAAAGATCCGTTCAAAAATACTGCCTGTTAACGAAATCCTCATAGTCGGAGAGGAGAATCCGAAGTGGAGTGGAAATCATGAAAACAAAACTATTCAGAAGATAGTTGATCTGCACTGTGCCGAAAAATCGCTAACCTAATAACTACCATTTTATCATCCAATTTGCGCAGGGTAGTTTAGAGAAATTGAGCGTACGCCAAACCGATTGATTCCTCTCTTTCTATCCTGTGAAAAAAAAGAGGTAGCTAATCTTATGGAATCTAGAAAGATACCTTCAGGCCCTTTTCTGTTGAACAAAGTTAATAGAAACGACAAGCCTCGCCCACCTAGTTGAGAAGAATGCCATACGGGATTTCTTCTCTAGAAAACGTGTTATCTGAACAAGAAATAAAGGCAGAGTGCAACTCAAGTTTCAGTGGTTTAAGAGCATAAAGGCCTCAATTCGTCCATATTATGGACACTAACTTCATGCTCTTCATACAGTTTTGTTTGGAGCTGATCGAAAGAATTAACGTGCCTGTGAAACTAGGAGAGCGGACGATGTAATATCTACTTGAGGAGCGGGATAGGTGTCTGTTAGTAAAGACAGTGACAAAACTATCTATTTAACCTGTCTAAACCAAATTCACCCAACATCTAGAACGGCAAGCAACACCTCATAGAAAAAGAACAGATCGTAAATGCTTAGATCAAACAGAATGCGATCTGCCAATATTCACTATTATGGCAATGAACGAAAGAGCTTTTCCGTACATGGCCTTAAAGTGGTTTAACCAAATTTTGGGTCCACCGATGTTCTCAATTCAGCTAGATTTGTTAGTGTGATCAAATCTTCAGCAACGATAACCCCACCGCGGTAACAAAAGGAATGCTTCATGTGATAATGATACCAGCAGCCAGAGCTCTCTAATTGAAGAAGCATATCTAGGTGAAATGCTACGATGAGCATCAGATTATATCTAGAGATCCATCCCTCTTTCTTTGACACTTCATCAACCCTGACTGATTTCTAGGGATCTAGGTATTAGGTAATATCACAAAGTGATTATTCTACTATTTTCAGGGAATAGGCTATCCCTTTACAAGTTTAAGTTTTAGTATTTGGTCACCCCTCTAGGTGGGCTATTGAGGGTCCAGAGATTGGTCAATTCAGTGTACTACTAAGGCAGGTCCAAAGGTCACCGGTTGTGGGCAGGTAGCTGACCTATAAGTTATTGTTAGCAGTTTATCGGGGGTTAGAGGTTGTTAGTCGTCAAAAGACGGCTTGCTAGCTGTTCACCGGGGGAGGTAGACACAGATGTTACCCATCGAAGTACTAACCTTTTCCAATATAGATTAAGTTGACGTAGCATAATGTTTGTTTACGTTTACCCAGCGCCGACCATGCTCTGACTCCAATTTTGGTAGAGATTATCCTCTTGCTTTTTTTTACTGAAGTAGGCTAGTTAAGAGGACATTTTGGATTACCCGAATTAAAAGGAATCTCGGAAAGAGGATTCAAGGACTTTTTATTGGGTGGAGAACTTGATAGGCTTAGGCGCAAATAGTTTGATTAAAGTTGTGTTGAGTTTTGGAGACAGGCCTTTTAATGTTTAAATCCCTCCCGACTATCATTTACTCACAACCTGACTGTCTGACTGACTGACTTTTGACTTCTCCATTAGAATCTATCCAGAGCTGTATATAATGTATTGAAAACATTGGGCTTGGCCCGTTGTTAGCCAATGACATGGTTTAGTCGCAGCTTACTTGAATTAATGTTTATTTGTGTGTGTACTGGGATAGAGCAAATCTTTATCTCTAATTTCGGAAATAAATTTTTGTGTTTCCCACGTCTTTGATTGTAAATAAGATCCGCATCTTTCCTGTCTTCAGCTCGGTGTCAATGACTACACCTGCTTTGAAGTTTGTTTTACAGCTGTGAAATTTCCCTGAACCATGATGGAAAGGTCTGGGCAGATATCACTAGAGGCATATAATTGCATGCGCGTGTGAGTATGTAAGTGTGTGAGCGCGTATCGGTGTGAAAAGTTTGTTTTGCCTATAGCCCTTTACATGATCAAATATTGTATATTATTATTTATATGACAAAACGTGTATATATTATTATCAACCTTATCAAATCTTATATTAATTATTTACCTGAGAAAAAGGTTATATATTATTATTTATATGATGAATTTTATATATTTTTAGATTACTTGTATGTGCAAAATTATATGCTTGCCCATTTCAAGCCATCATATGATTCATATAACACTCATTTCTGAGGCTTAATTGTCAATCCTAATTCACTTTACAATGTGATAGTACAAGACAAACTAAGCTGCATTGATCATATATGCCAGAAATGCACCTAAAATTTGAGACATACGCTTCACTACTATGAAATAACGCGAAACTCTGATGATGGAGGATCATGTATCAATCGAAAAATCTTGTTTCTTTAATCTAAAGGATGTCTTCGAAGCTCTTGAAACCATCGAGCTCAAATACCCTAAGCACCTCCTTGGTGAGGAACCCCGCCCTCTTGAAAGCTACTCTTTCCTTAATTACCTAATTCGTTTTAGGTGAGCAGGGCTGGACAGTCACTCTTCTTTCTCTCTTTTGAATCCAGGCTGCTATGATACGGGATGGACCTGCCTACCTTGAAATCTCATCACCAAGAAGAAGGAGATATCATATTTTTAAATTTTCACGGGGCCCTCGTCTCTCTTGAGGGGACCATTGCGGAGGTGTGTGACTTGTCTTGGTTTTTTCAAGTCAGGCTACAATTCCTTCCGTGAGAGTGTTCCTCGTCGTTGAAGGAAGCCGCCTTTGCCCCAACGGTAGAATCCTAGCTCATCTCGGAGGGGATTTCCATTCGAATATCATCCTTTGAAGCATCGTGGATTCAGTCTTAGACTTGAATGGGCATATGTTCTTTGCAGATGGTGCCAGTTGGAACTTCCCGGGCACGGGCAAATTGGCAAAGAAAAGAAGAATGGTGACCATTTAGGAGGTAATAGAGTAAGCAGGCTCATGGACGGCTTTGCTTCTGCATGTCCTTTTAATGGGATATGAAATATATCCGATCTCCATTTGTTAGCGGAGGAGCATTCCCCTATGTTTTTTGTTTTTGAAAGAAGTCACCCTTGCCCCAACGGTAGAATCCTAGCTCATCTCGGAGGGGAATTCCATTCGAATATCATCCTTCGAAACATCCCGGATCTAGTCTTGGTCTTGATTGGGCATCTATTCTTTGGAGACGGTGCCGGTGGACGGCACACTGTCTTCACAACCAAAATGGAACTTCCTGGGCACGGGCAAATTGGCAAAGAAAGGAATGATAGTGACAACTCTGGGGGTAATAGAGGAAGCAGGTTCACGGAGGGCTTTGCTTCTGCATGTCCTCTTAAAGGGATATAAAATATATTCGATCTCCATTTGTTAGCGGAGGAGCATTCCCGAAGTTTTTTGTATTTTTATGGAGGCACCCTGCAAATAGCTTAACTGAAAGACACCTCCTTATTCGCAAGAGAGTTACTCTGATATGGTTCCTAGAGTAAAAGAGGTGGCAAAGTAAAACCTCTAAATACAAGAGAAGGGTAACTGGGACCTCCTTCAATGCAAGCTCTAGTCAAATTGAAACTTCCGTGTTCGTTTCCATTAGAATAAAAACGCTGTATATTTTAAAGATGTTATCATCATTGGGGGAAAAGATCCATTTTTAATTATGCAGAAGGAGCTAAGAAAATAGACACACACATACCCTCGAGCCCGATACGGCATAGGTATCTAAAAATACGAGGTGTTGCACACCACCGAGGGTGAGCATAAAATACTACCGACGAGAAAGACTGATGTGGGCAGTAGAAAGAGTGATTTGGGGGCAGAGAGGAAAGAAATAGAAAACATACCATCCTCAACTAAAACCAAGTGGCAATGCGATCGACTTTGACTGATGCTGCTTGATGCAACAAAAGATTAACGTAAGAGTCGAGCGAATATACGATTAATTGCAACTTTCACAACTAAATATTAGAGAAGGGCGCCAAGGGAATGGGATTTGATTCTTATAGCTAAAATAGGATACAAAATCTTGCCTATATTTTAATAAGAATTTAAGGTCAAGAAATATATGCGAAGACTTATGTTAAACAACCTCAGACGGACCCCCTCCCCCCCCGATTTATCTGAGACCACGTGCTATTAATATCCCGCCATCGACGATATCCTTTCCGGTTCGAACATTCTCGAATTTATCACTCTTGAGCACGTTATGAAAATATTTCCCGATTCTGCGACTCGTCCCTAGCCTTCCCCCGCCCCCGCCAAGGGACGAAGCACGAGAGATCTGCTATGTCTCACCCGTTGCTGCTAAATAATGAATCGACTTCGCCTCCAGATTAAGATGTCTGGAGCTGGTGACCCCTTTCTCCAAACTCCCCCTTCCCTTTCAGAATGGTGCTTACAAATATTCGGGTTATTCTGTAGTTCGAAGAGTCCAGCCCACACCTTAAGGTCGTCCTTATCGTCTCGTTCCGTGAGCGTTCGTCAGACAGCAGACTTCTCCATCCGTGATTCTACTCAAGTCAATTGGTAGCTTCTGTGAACGGCAAACTTTGAATTTGCGCAACAGTGTTTATTCGTTCAATCGAACCGAAGAAAATCTCCATCGATTACCTTTGAGGATAAAGAAGTTTCATCTTTCAGTGGAATTACGCGAATTTCCACATTCCGCGTTAAACGTCACCTTTGAAGTTTGGCTATCTTCATCGGAAGATTGGTTCGGATCGTGCCCCACCTGCCTGATTCGGATCATGCCCTACTTGCCTCTTCGGATCGTTATCCACTCGCCTCCTCGCAAGAAGAACCTTTCTCAAAGTCATCGACCCATAAGACTTAAACCCACTCCATTATTAGTATTGTCAAGTTCCACCATTCGATCTAAGCCTAGTTACATTAATCAATTAAATCCAACAGACTATGCCAATTTAAATAATTCACTTGTAAATAAAATTATTCCTTTTTTGTTTCATCTTTAACTAACCTTGAACGATACTCTCGGCCTATTCAAGTAAATCTCGCCAACCATTTATTCACTCTGTTTGATTATTAAGGATTTGAAACCCAACGCCTCAAGTGTGACCTCCTAGTCAGTCGTTATTCTTTGCGAACAGTCCTTCAACGGTTCGCGTTGCAAGAGGTGATTAAGTCACCCCCATACCCTCACACACACATAATATAGCAGTAGTGTATTGCATATAGTACTTGTACCACAACAACCTATTTAAAGTATTCTTTAGAGTTTGGAAGACTAATGAAAATAGATAATTTATCTACTGGATTTTCCATTAGATTTTCATGCTAGAGAAAATTAAGAACTTTTTAATGTGTTTCTACATATAATACTGAATCATGATAGGCAGTATTTCTAAGAGAAAATTTAAGAAAGGTCAATTTTAATTCTAGTAGTTTGTATGAAGAACATATATAATAGGATTGATTGATAAGGGTTGCTACAGATGACCACATAAACCTAAAGAAACTAGTTCTTAAAGCTGCAAAGATAGGTACTTTATAGATTGATGGTTGTTTGTTTTAAAACGCTTAATAGGTGCTATCATTTTCGTGGTACAACCACTCTATACCATACACTACTCTTATATTATGTAAGGGGTGACTTAATTACCTACTGCAATGCCAACCGTTGAAGGACTGTTCGCAGGGATTCACGACCGACTAGGAGGTCACACTTGAGGCGTTGGGTTTCAAATCCTCAATAATCAAACAGAGTGCATAAATGGTTTTCGCGATTTACTTGAATAGGCGGAGAGTAGCGTTCAATGCTATTATGAATGTTGATTCATAATAATAATAATGGTAGAGGGATGGAGGTATTCTGTTTATTGTTCAGTTTGCCTAAGCAATTCTTTGGGCCTCCCCGGTAAATCATTAAGTGTACGCTTGACACAACATAAATACAATATTAGGAGAGGGGAATGCAGCGGCGCTTTCTTTTCCATTTATCGGAAAACAGTCACCCTATCAATTGGAATTCGGCTAAATTTATTTACAAATCTAATGACTTTATTCAAAGAAATATTGTCGAATGCTCATTCATTAATTCCTCCACAAATTTTAATATTTCCCCTGGTCTCTTTAAACTAGACACTGATATTAAAAGGCATATTTATAACGAAATTGTCCATTCTAAATCTTAGCCCTTTGATTTATGAATTTAGTTATGTTTCTCACGTTTATTTTTATGTATTGAAAATCGGGTATGTATGTACTTAGTTTAGTCACATAAATTTCTACATGCTTTGCGCACAGGTTGGAATTTTCTGGAAGTAGACCTTATCTATTTTGTTTTATATTTCACATTCGTCTTTGATATTATTTTTCTATTTTGGGTTCTTTCGTTGGACTTGGGCGGGACATTGCCCTTCTGTTTCACATATATATATATATATATATATATATATATATATATATCATCTTCGTAAAATCTTTCATTATTACGTACTTGGAATTCACCTTTCATTTTTTTTTGTGATTTTTTGCATATATATATATATATATATATATATATATATATATATATATATATATATATATATATATATATATATTACAAGAGAAAATAAGAATTGGACGCGAATGAGTAAATGAGACAAGAAACCGGAGTTTTTTAAAGGCAAGAGAGAGGGACATTCGAAGAATTCAGAATCAAAGGGAGCAGAGGGCGGCTCAGTGAAGGCGATCCTTTATCGAGAAGACAGAAATAACGCCAGGGGAAAAAAGTTTTGAATTCCTGGGCGAAATATAGTTACTGTGCCTGGTAGCTTAGCGATAAAGCATCTGACCGGCAATCAGCAGACCCGGGCTCGTGTCCCGGCCAGGAATTCACAACTTTTTTTCCCTTGCGTTATTTCTGTCTTCTTGGTAAAGGATCGCCTTCACTGGGCTGCCCTTCGCTCCCGTTGATTCTGGATTCTTCTAATGTCCCTTTCTCTTGCCTTAAAAAACCCCTCCGGTTTCTTGTCTCATTTGCTCATTCACGTCCAATTTTTATTCCTTTTGTACTATATGTATTTATAGTCAGCTACAACAGGTTTCTGCATCTTTCTTTCTGTCTTCAAATTTTATTTGAAAGACAGAAAATAAAAATGGCATAGCCCTGTGGTGGTTGTATAATCACCCGCAGATCCTGTAGTTGCTACTTCGTTGTATATATATATATATATATATATATATATATATATATATATATATATATATATATATATATATATATATATATATATATATATATATATATATATATATGAAAGCCTTTCAGCGCATTAATAAAGAGAACGTACATCCGATTTTTTTGTCAGAAATTTATTGGCCTAAAAAGAGTATTTATCTTTTGTGGTTATAACTCATAAATTACAACAAAGGCTTTTAAAGAATTAAAATCATAAACAGAAAAGGAAGAAATAGAAATTTTTATGGTTTGTGAAATAAAAAAATAAAAAAAATAGGGCAAAGAAAATATAATATTGGCTTAAATTGTGATTGATTATTTAAAATCTCTAAGTATTCTCTAGAATAATTCCATATCTCCTCCATAAATAATTGAAGAATAATTAAGAAATTACTCAAAAATTCCAATGTTATATTTGTTTGAGATTTTTTTTATATTTGAAATTTGTTGTTGTTACTTGTGCCCATTAACCTTAAGACCATGTAACTCGTTACTAATTGGAGTCTGGCTAGTTAGAGAATGAAAATTAATGAAACAGCCACCAGACCTACCCTACACTAATTAATATGTGAAATAAAATCACCAAATTCGCAAAAGTTGAGGGAAACCATAAATTTTGAACAATGCGAAATTACTAAATCCTAAATGTTGTTGCTTCTAATTGGTTTTCTGACTCATCATATTAAAGATTGCCTCCAATAAATTCACATCAATCTTGTAATCCCCGGGTGAACAACTCCTCTGCGAAAGAATAATTAAAAATACCAAACATAACTCAATTATCTTTTAACTTTCATATTGAGTTCACGATAAAGCAGTACATATATGTAAATATGCAGAATTTTTAATTGAGTCTAGTTTCTATTCCAGATCCTTTATTAAACTTTAGGGAACTCAGAAAAACTTGAAAAACTAATTAAATATGATAAAGTAAGCTATTTCGATCGATCACGGGTGAGGCTTCATTGATATTGGCATGTTTCGTAAGTATTCGATCATGGTGTGAACGAATGTAAGATAAATAGTGGCGAAAGTACAAAAAGAATACAACCGAACGTGTTTCTGCATGAGAAACGGTGTCGAAGGCTTAACATAGACTAAAATTAGTTTCGTATTTCCAAACATATGTAATACAGAAATTTGAAGAATAACTGAATTCGCATTGTTAGATTTTCCAAAAATTACAGTATCAGATGGGCAATCAAATATTACAATTTATTTGCGAATCATCTCAGGCTTACCTTATGTAAATGGTCCGTGGGAAAGGAAAAGATCACATACCGGATGAATACTTCTACATATTTTACCTATAAGAAGAATTAGTTGCCAATGTTATTTTTCCACAATCTATTCATCTTTGATAAGACAACGTATATAAATTATGAGCAATATTTGCTTTACTCTAGATTTACTTTAGTTTCTTTCCTATTAAGCTAAACTAAAGCAACAAACCAGAAGTTCCCTTATGATCGATAATAATGGCAGTGAGTGTCCAAATACATTAATCAATTTTCAAATTTCTCTTCCAATCCTATCGACCCTTTCAGTCGGATCAAGAAAGGTAGTTGATCAATTACCAGTGAGAAGAAAGTCCAAACGTTAGAAACAAAGATCAATTAATTGACTTTTCAAGTAATTTTCGTTGGTCAAATGGATCTGGTCAGTTACTGGAATCGCTGATTTCTATTTCAAAACGAAGAATTTTCTAAGTAATTCACCATAAACTACAATAGTTTTATTAATAATATAAAAAAGTCTTACTAACGTACTTTGAGATCAAATTTGGACTGATTTAGAGATTTCTTCTCGAATCGTGAACTTTAAACTAAAGATTTAGAGTAGATTAACGAAAGAACACTAAGTTTGTATCTTTCCTACTGTGAACATTACCACAATTTGCATAATTTATTACTGAAATAAACTATAATTATCAAAATTTAAATAAATATGAAGACTTACTTGCCTGTAAAATTGTATTTCAGATGAAACACCCATGATATTTATGCAAAGTTTTCTTTATTTTAATAGAGCGTAATTAGGAGCAGTGAAAAAGCTTTTCTTATATTATTTGCCTCCATATTTTTGAAAGAGGTATTCAATTCGCGTTTCCAAACTGATATACAGTACTAGGCCTAGAGATCTATGCATGAAATCTAACATAAATACCTTTCTCAAATATACAGAAAAGTAGAAAATCTTTGCTTTGTGCTAACCAGATATATGATATTTTGACACTTTTGGAGTGGATTTAGTTTAATAGCAAAGTTCAATAATTTCCAACTACTGTCATTAAAAGAGTTTAACTTGTTTTTCGAATAATTATTAAAAGAATATAAAAAAATCGTTCTATGCATTTTTAGGGACAGCAGGACCTGCCCTGGAGCCAATTTCTGACAGCGTTGACATCAGTTGCCCAAAACGAGTGCTTAATGATCGTGAATATCGGCGTCTGAGCGAGAATTATCCTTGGTAAGGAGGAAGCAAATTGGCTCATTTCGCATCTATATTCAATACAGGGGGTACCAAACGTAAGGTTAAATACACTGCTGTGTACTTAACCTTATATGTGATATGAGAACAAAAGAACCACTAAAGTATTCCTGTTAAAACCATGATACCAGATAATTCGCCGCACTTGAGCTCGTGTCGTTGCTATTTCTACCCTAGAGAACTACTAACATGTGACGTTGTCCAATGGTATAGGTCGTATGTGAGACAGAATCCATGAGGTCATGAAACCAAGTTATCCCTATGATACATTGCATTCTGATATTAGTTTCATACTGGTGTGGATTGTGTACATGTGTCGTGGTTTTGTGCCATATTTTTCGCCTAAACACGCCATTAACCAGTGAGCCCTATGTTGCAAAGCTTGGGAACCATCTGCATCTATTCCTAGATTTCATATACCCAAACAAAGATGGAATATTCTAGTAGAATAATGTATCGTCTCACCAAGCCAAAGTTGCCTAGAATTCGTTCGAGGAACATTCTGAGATTTTCTGACAAATGGCTTGGCCACCATCTTTAACCGATATGAAATAAATTGAGCAAATATGGGAAACCGTGATCAGGTTTATTCACATCTAAGATTCGCCACCTACATAGAGCAGGAAACTGTAGTCAGCTATCGAGACGGCATGGATAAACATCTCTTAAGCCCTGTATGCCTTGAATACTTTTTTAAAAATGAAAAACAGGTTGATTACATTTATCGTTTCGATTAAGTGGTAAAAATTTAGGGTCAAACGGCGAGCAAATCTGATGCATCCTATGCTTGTACCTAAACAGAAAATGTGCCGTACTAGTCTCACTCGCTTCTAGACTCCAAGCTTGTAATTTCTCTTGCTATAAGCGTTTATTTTCTATGCGACTAATTCATCACATACGGTCATAAAGGGCTAGAGGTCTTATGTCTACTTTGGTAATCGATGTCATATCAAGTTGCTGCGTTTCAGTGGGATAGAGGTGGTCCTACAAGGTAATAGGTAGCTATACCATGAATTATAGCATTTTAGTTTATAAACTTTTAAATTATTAAGAAGGTCGTCAATTCTTTCTGCAAATTACATTTATTTTTCCCGTAAGTGAAAGACAAATTTTGATATTGCTAAATTCGAGCGAGGAAGCCGCATGTAAAGGGTCAACTTTGCTCAAAGGAACACCCTTCCAAAACATGAGCCCAGATACTAAGAAAAACAGTTATATACTGATCGTTTCGTAAACCAGTATAGCTGAAGACATCAAATAAGACACAATGATAAAAATATTAAATCTTTATAAGGATCCTATAACACTACGTAACAATTTGTTGCAAAGTTATGTTTATTATGATTTCTCTAGTGTTTATTAATCAATTCTCTGCGCTGATTCCTTCAAGATATTATTTTTTCTGTATCATCAAGCGTTACTGAAAGACATTGTTTTTTACATTATTAAAAACTTCACTTTGGGATATATATATATATATATATATATATATATATATATATATATATATATATATATGTCGTGGAATGCCTTTTGGGGGATTTGGTCGAAGTCTGTTTGAGAGTCGAACTAGCCGGTTCGTAAACAGGAATAGTTAAGAATTCAGTGGGGATAGTTTACTTTTTAATCGCCAGTCCTTTCAAAACAAATTATTCAGAGTGCAAGTTGGTCAAAGATTAACAGGTAGCTAGTACATGTTTAGGGATGCAAGAAAAAGACGAGAGCAAAAATATAACTTTACTAACAAATAAATAGAATTGAACTATATAAAGATACAGAGTTTAAAGGGAATGATCGTACATGTAAAATTAAATGTCGGCACAGGACTGATCACCGGAGGTATAAATATGGGATTAGTGGTTGGGTTCGGGTCGGTGATTAAAAAGGGGATTTTAATCCGGGCCTCACGGTTTGGGTAGACCAAATTATAGAATAATCTGTAGGCTTCAAAGAATTCAACTACTTACGGATTCGTTGAAGGGAAGGGACAATCAGGATACGATGACTACGATGGGGAAGCTGGGTTACCTGACGGGGCGGATGAGGGAGTACACGTAGTTTGGCCTTCGGAGATGGAGTTTCTCGTCAGATACTCGCCGATTGGAAATGGCAAAGTTCACGGATGTCGATTTAGCCTTCGTCCACGAGTCGAAATCGCCGGTGTCTTCGATCGCGACGGGCGAGCGTGTCCTTTGCTCGTACGCGATGTTAGGCAGAACAGTGCTGAGCCGGGCTGTTTTGCTCCGCTGCTATGGTACTACAGTGCTACCTGCTGAACCGAATCGGGGGGATTATATAAACGCTCCGCTGATTGCGGGGATTATGTGGTGAGAGTCTGCATGACTCGCGCGATTTTGGGGGAATGCAGCGAGTCCTCGGGGAAACGAGATAAAGTTGGCTTAGACTGTTCGAATAGCTTTGATCTATGCCGGAGGGCAGGAGGCTGGCTATAAGGGCATGCGAGATGAGGAAAATGTGTCCCTAAGTAAATGCAGCTGGAGTGCAATAAAAATGCGAGGACCGTATTTTCGCCTGCAGATCAGCCTCGCTTCCCACTTTCTATGCAGTGATCCTGAGACTCATGACCGATGACTTGGGGGAAGTGGAGTCTCCTACGCTAGCGGACAAACGGCGGCTGGGGGTAAGTGAAAGGTAATTCCTGACCTGACTTCGCGCAGGTGTACAAGCTGATTCCAACCGACTTCGTGCACATATGAACGGGAAGGAAATTTATAATAAAAGGTTTACGCTGACCCTAAGAAAATTAAGAGGAAAGGTAATTTAAAAAAATATAAAAGGTATTTATAATAGAAGCTATAGAAGCAGAGTCGATTACGGAAGTACATATATACATATAGTGGTGCTGGACCAGAATTCTAAGTAATAATTTTATACATACAAGGGCGCTGGGCGTCCTATACGTACTCATTACCCCCAGAATACTACAAACACAGATAAATAATTGTCCTTTAATTTATATCTATCTGGCGGTTTCATAATATATAAAATAGACAAATGGCCATGAACCAATTACAATTTAGCAGGGATCGTCGCCGAAAGGATTACGGTTAAGGTTATCGGCGATTTAATTTTCTGACCTTTTTATATATAATATACGATACTGAAATTCCTACAATAATAGGCTCTATCTCATTACTCAACCATTAGGATGTTTAATGTTACGGAGGTAAGCAAGCGGGCGGTGATCGGTCTCTATTACAAATCTCGACCTACCAGGTACTTTTTAAACGTTTGAACGCTTCAAAAGATATCTAAAGCTTCTTTTTCTATCCCTTCATAATTCTTCTCATTGGGAGTAATTTTAATCTCGCGTAGGCCACTGTTTGACTCTTACCGTCATCTCCGTACTGAAGTAGGACGCATCCAATACCCTCGTTTCTCGCATCCGTTTGAATCCCGAAGGGCCTACTGGGGTCAGGCAACTTGAGGATGAGGGCAGATGCCAATTTCCCCTTTAGCTGATGGAAATGAGCAATAGCCCTTGGATTCCAGACGATGCGATCTAGGGACTACCTCTTGAGCAGTTAACACATCAGTGCGGCTAAAGACGCGAAATTGGGGACAAACCTCGTATAAAATGAGGCAGACCCCATGAAGGAACGAAGCTGTTTCTTTGTACCCGGGAGTGGCATATTAACTATCGCCCGCACCTTGTCTTCTTTGGGATTAAGTTAGTCTTTTCCAAGGTCAAAAGCGAGATATTAGGTCGATTTGTAGGCGAGATAGAACTTACTGAGGCCTATTGTAAGGCTGTGCTCTCGCAAACAGCTTAAGAGCGTTTGAAGGGAGACCGAGTGTTGGTCCCAGTCACAAGTGGTAATGTAAATGTTGCCCAAACTTCTGCGCATTATCCGATTATAATTGCTGCAGTTCGTCATTAACCCAAAGGGAAGTCGATGGAACTGCATAATCCCTTTGTCGGTGGAGTAGGCGGTGTATTTTCTTATGCTCTTTTTCAGGGAGATCTGATAATACGGCTTACAGAGGTCGTTTTCGCAAATATACTTTGCCTTTTCGAACAAGTGGAAGCTCTGGTCGATTAATGGGGTTGGTCCCGAATCATAAACGGTCACGGAATTTAATTTGAAGAAATCTACGCACCTTCTGTAAAATTTATTCGGTTTCCGCACCATAACTATTGGAGAAAAATAATTTGACGTGGAGGGTATAATAATTGTGGAGGGTTTAATTTCTCAAATAAATTTGAAGAGGATAAGGTTTGAGCGAACAGGTTCTTGGGTAGTGAGCGAAATGTCATGCTCGAAATTAATAATACGCCCAGGGACTCTGAAATCACGGACTCAATCATAATTAGAATAAGCCGCAGCTGGCTGATTTAATCGGAAGCTAGCCGCAAATTGATATCCAAGCCGGCGTGTGGTGAATTGATGACGCCGGGAAAGGCAGGTAGTTGGTAGTCCCTATTCTTTTAGACGCACACCGTCTGTATAACGTTCAGAGTATCTGTCGTGTATTCGGCCTCCAAAGCTGTGTCTTCGTCAATGGTAGCAATGTTGTTGTTACACGTGTGGCAGTGATATATCTTCACTATGTTGACGTGGAACAGCGTCTCCCCTGTGGGGGTCTTAATTTAATAATCCACCGGTCCTCGCACCTCAAGAATTTGGAAGGGTCCTTTCCATTGGCTCAGAAGTTTGTTGCTCTCTGTAGGAAGTAACAACAGAACCTCATCACCGGACTTAAACTTACTCTCCTTCGACTTGACATCGAAGTACGTTCGGTACTTTTCCAAATTAACGTCGGCAGTTTGGTATGCAATCTTGACAAACTTTTCTAGTCTTCTTCGAAGATCCAAAACATACGCATAGGAAGATTGAATTCCCCTATCTAACTTGGTGTTCTCGAATAACTCCTTAAAGATGCTAATTGGACCTCGTACGTTACTTCCATCGATTGATTCGAAGGGGGAAATGCGAGAGTACAATGGGGAATCTCCCGGTATGCAAATAGTGGTACGGGCAAAGAGCCATGCCTCTCACGGAGATGCTCGGCACACAGCTTCTTTAATATCGATTTCAAGGTCTCATTAAATTAATAGCAAATTCCTTCTGCGCAGGGATGAAAGGGAGTGCTAAAGAGTGGTTTTATCATCAACAGTTTCCCGATATATTCCATTAATTCAGAGGTAAATTGCCTATGTTTGGCAGACAATACTTCCTTTGGTATGCCTACCCTAGAGAAAATGGAACTTATGGCTTCGGCACACGTAAGACTGTCGATTCTCTTTAAGGGTACGGCATCGGAGAATCACGTGGCACAGTCATCAAGGGTAAAGACATAAATATGTCCTTCGCTGGAAGGGGGCGAATAGGGCCAACAAAGTCTATGGCCACTCGGGAAAAGGGTTCAGATTTGATCGGTTCCTTCTGAAGGGGAGCAGGTTTAACAGCTGCAGCTCCGGCCATATGAAATACGGAAAAGTCTTTTGAGTAGTCTTATTGTGGCTAGAGTGGACAGAAAATACACTATCGTCTGCAATTTTTAGGACCATGAGGGCATGCTAACGTGGAACACAGAGTGTCTTAATTTGGGGTTAACGCTATGCGAGCATGCACGATATAACAAGCCTTCTTTTATGATATAAAACCTGTCTTATTACCACGGACATAATCCTGCTTGACGCTCCGAGATTTTTCTCTCAAGGGAAGGAGATTTAGACACTCTTGCCTTCGAGCGAATTCTACGCTCATAACGCCGTTGAAATCCGAATCTAAGGGGGTTTCAATAGAAAAGTGGGCGTTAGGAATCCTTCTTTGCCTGAGCTCTCGCAATAACGGGCTGAGCCACCCGGTTAGATGAGAATTGGGGGCACTGTCCTACCAAAACTAAACAGAATTCGATAAGGAGTGGCACGACTTCATCCCATCATCTGAAATATTGACACTCCAGGTAGCAGTTTACAATGGGGAAGTGGGTGCGCGTTCTAGCTAGTCATGGATTCGGGCAAATCTTTTATAGTCAGGGGCCACTGGGGAAAGAAGTTCGTTAGATACCATGATAGAGATACAACCTGTATCGCGGACGAGGGTGGAAACTCGGCACCCATTAACGGTTCTGTTCTCAAATTTTAAACCTGGAGAGCTTTGGTCGAAAAGGAAATTAACTTGGTGCCGTCAGCAAAACGGAGACGAGATTAGAGCTGGGGTTAATGGTCGCGATGAAGAGGGAGTGGGAGCAGCATTCACTAGGTGTACTTGGAGAATGGGATTACTACGGAGTTGACAATCTGGGGGAGAGTTCGGGCGGATGGGACCTTCGGCAATGCAGGTGAGAGAGACAATTGCCTACGGGAAAAGGATGACGCCAGGGGATTAGAGATGAGCGGCGTAACATCACAAGGCTTCGATGGAGGGAAACTTCTCGGATTAAAGAGGCCCTTAACCTTGACGAATTTTGGGGAGTTCTTATTAGGAACCGTAGGTTATTAATATAATTCTTGGGGGATAAAGGGGAAGGCTTTTTATTTCCCTTCAGGTATATGTTGTAATTTGTCGCATAGATATCTCCCTGTTCTATGCACTCTTTAAAGGAGTTGCACCGATGCTCCTTTGCATAGGAGCGGATCTCTGATGGTAGCTACGCCAGCAACTGATCCATTAGGACGATAGTCTAACAGGCACTCACAATCGTAGGTTTTTTTTCGATGCGTTTAGTCAGAAATTGAAATTAAGGGAAAGAGTATCCCCAAAATGAAGGAAGGTCATATTTAGTTGGATGTGGGCGTGACAAAATTTAGCGCGGTAGAAATCAGGTGTCATTATACGCCTCGACAAGTTCGCATCTGAGGGTGGAGTAATCTACCGTGGCTCCAGAGGGAAGGGAAACACAAATGTCCGAGAGCTGAGAAATAAGAGTAAGGAGTTTGGCGATACCGTATGTCTCGATATCCCAATTATTGATTTCAAATCTTTCTCAAAGTGAGTGAGAAAAGTTCCGAAGTCCTCTCTTTCTTGGAAAATTGAGAGTTTAATGGAAGCAGATTGAGTGGCATCTGCACGGAAATTGACTGAAAGGGATTCAAGCAGATCGCAATTTCACTCTAATTCTTTTTGGAAAATTCTCTCGCGCTGTTCGTTCTATCTAATCTCCTTTTATTCAGTTCTAGCTCTCTCTTGTTCTTGTTCTCTTCTAGAAGCTCACTCTTGTTCTACTTGTTCTCTACTATAAGGTCTCTTATTTCTCTCTCCTTCCTGTATATTGGCGACGAGTTCTTGGACACTTGACCTGAAGGATTCTCCTTGAAGTTTGAATCTCTCGAACGATCACAATATGTTCGGATCAGAGGGTGTAAGTTGCCTAAGAAAAAGGATTTAATTGACCGTTTGCACGAGACAGAGAAGGGGCTTGAGTCAGAAAGTACACACACACACACACACACAGAAATACACTTGTTTAAACGCGGAAGCTTTGCTAGCTAAATACCCACATTAAATACAATACACAAAATAAACCTAAATGGAAAAGGAATGGAGCTTTCTTGAGCTAAGAAGGGCTTGGACTCAGCTAATCCGTCGGAGATTAAAGTGATCAAGGAGAAGCTCTGCCTTATAACAAAATTTTCCTAAAAAAGGTTCTCGGTCCAGAAACACACAATACACTAAGAGATAAATAAATATGGCAAGTTTGTTACCGGTTCTTTGTGCAACCCAAACGGTATTAAACTTTGGAAAATGCAAGAAAGTTAAAAGGTTGCCTTTGAAAGATCACTCTAAGAACCTTTTAAAGACCGTGACACACCTGATCACCAGATATTATAATGATATATATATATATATGTATATATATATATATATATATATATATATATATATATATATATATATATATATATATATATATATATATATATATCTATATATATATATATATATATATATATATAATGGGTTGAGGAATAATTTCTTGCGCTTTTATCAAATTTACTCATTACTATTAACAATTTTAGAAAAACATAATTTTTAATTGGTAACAATATGCAATTTAATCAATAATGTATTCTCCTTTTCTATTTACGAATTCTTTCCAACGTTCAACTAGTTTTCCGATGCCTCTGCAATAGAAATCTCTGGATTTTGACTCGACGAATTCGTCTAGCAAGGGTCTTAGTTCCGCATCAGTATTGAGTGAAACGCCGAGCGAATTGTTGGAGAGTAATCGGAACAGATGGAAATCCGATGCAACCAAGTCTGGCAAATATGGATGATGCGGCAGGATTTAGCAATTAGGCGTTTGGATGGCGTCTGTTTTCTATTAGCAATGTGAAGACGAGCATTGTTGTGTTGCAGAAGGACTCCATAACGTCGATGAGGTCGCTTTTCACGAATATCTTCGGCGAGTCGATACATTTGTTGAACGTAGTGTTCTGCATTGACAATCTCGTTTTTCTCAAGGAACTCATAAAGAATGATGCTTTCATAATCCCACCACACACACACAGCATCGTCTTTCGTGGATGAAGTCCTTGCTTTAATCGCGAAAGTGTTTTTTTATTGGGGCTAAGCCATTGTTTTCGATGGTTCATGTTGACATAAACACACCACTTTTCGTCGCCAGTGATGATACTGTGAAGAAATCTGTCCTTATATCCCCCAGTAGCCTTGTGACGAGCAAGCAAACCTGCGGAAATCGTGGAGTGTTGAAGTTTGTTGCTTTTTCCTCAAAGCGTGCCGAACCCATGCACCGAGTTTTTTAACTTTCTCCATCGAATGAAGGTGATTCACTACAGTTTTCTGATCACACGCCAATTGTACAGCCAATTCTTTAGTCGATTGACGATGATTTTCATGAAAAAGGTCGTTCAATCGATCTTCATCCAACTTAATGAGGCGACCAGAACGGTCTTCGTCCTTTCGATTGAAATGACCGTTTTTGAAATGTGAAAACCACCATTGAGCTGTCCTTTCTGATAAAGCATTTTCTCCGTAGACAGCACAAATATCGCAACTAGCTTTGGCTGCGTTTGCATTGTTCACGTCTAGATTGAAAATAATTAACAACAAGTGTCTAAAATGCCCATTTCTTCCAACTTGACTTTCCATTTTGAGGGTACAGAACAAAAAATTAAATTAACACAACTTTTAAATAAACCGCAATGACTTATTATTCAACTTCAAGACGTATCCTAAGTAAGAGCCTAATAGTCTACGCTGTTAAGAGAAGAAGCCTACCCTTTGAAAATTTTGCTCTCATTATTTATCATTGTTTCTTAATATGTGCACAAATCAGGTCAACAAAACAATCAACACAACATTAAAAAAACGCAAGAACCTATTCCTCAACCTAATATATATATATATATATATATATATATATATATATATATATATATATATATATATATATATATATATATATATATATATATATATATTCCTTTTAGGGGGTTTGGTCGAAGTCTGTTTGAGAGTGGACCTAGCTGGTTCGTGATCGGGTATAGTTTACTTTTTAATGGCGGTGTCCTTTCAACAAAAATAATTCAGACTGTAAGTTGGATAAAGATTAACAGGCAGCTGTTCCTCATTTAGGGATTCAAGAAAAAAATAATAGCAAAAATATACCTTTACTAACTAATAAATAGAATTAAAATATATAGCAATACAGAGTTTAAAGTGTAGATTGTATTTGTGAAATTAAATGTCGGAACGGGACAGATCACACGAGAGGTAAATATGGGAATAGTGGTTGGGTTCAGGTCTGTGATTAAAAAGGGGATTATTATTCGGGGCTCTCACAAAGGATGGGACTGTTTGGGTAGACCATATTATAAAATTTGCTGTAGGCTTACATTTTCGTTGAAGGGAAAGGCCAGTCGAGATACGATGACTGCAATGGGGAAGCTGGGTTACCTAACGGGATGGATGAGGGAGCAAACGTTTTTGGCCTTGTGAGATGGAGTTCCTCTTCAAACACTCGCCGATTGACTATGGCAGAATTCATGGATGTCGATTTAGCCTTCGTCCTTGAATCGAAATCGCCGGAGTCACCGATCGCGACGGGCTAGCGTGTCCTTTGGCCGTACGCGGTGTTAAGCGGAACTGTGGCTAGCTATAATAAGCTACACACAATTTGATAAGTGTGTTGGTATTATATTTGGATAGAGCATATATCACAAAATCGTGAATTGTGGACAATTTTAGATAGCGTAGAGACTGGCTCTGTCCCTTTAAATGATATGTGGAAATTGCCGATCTAATGTAGAAAGATGGTTTGATGTGCAATAGGAGCCAAAATAAGGAGAGAGCAGCCGAATCACCACTATATGCTGACTGCCCTTTATACGTGACAGATCTTACAAAGTAAAGAAAAGTTAAAAGAAGACAAGCCCTTAGGTATCCAGACACAATATCATCTCCTACCTTTCCCTAATGATGTTAATTTACCAGTACCACATCAACCAGAAAATTTAAGTTCGAAAACTTCTCGTAATATTGTACATAAATATTATTTTTATCTAGAATACAGCATAATTCAATTTATGTTTATGATCAGGTTGTTAAATATAGTCAGTTTTCTTTTTTGTAGACAGAAGATGTAAAGGATTTTTAATAAGGGTCAACAATTTGTGGCAGCAAAAATGGATGAAGCATTCGTTCCCAAAATGAGTACGCATTCACACTTTCTAAATAAAAGTAAACTGAATGATTTAATCATGACCTTAGATCTTACTAAGTCAGGAGCTGAACTTTTAATGGTAATACTTCATTTTAAGGGGGCAAGATAAGAGGTGATATTTCTTTGCTACTTTTTTGGGCTGCATTTAATAGGTGTTTGGTGAAACTTCAGCAAAACTACGCCGTGTTTTTTGTAGTAAAAGTAGTACTAATGTTGTTGGTAGGCATTATATTCATTATTATTGCTCAAGTTAGGCGCGGAAAGCACTTATTATTAATATAGTACCACTCAGCTTACGACTCAATTAGCAGCGGTACTACTTTAAAAATAACTGCTTTCTGCGCGAAAACAAAGCCATAAATAATGACTAAAATGCCTACAAAAACCATTAGTAGTGTTTTACGTACTTACTATTTATTTATAGATTATTCGTATATGCATTTGGTTACTGATGGCCATTATCGAGCAGCGCACCGGCTTCTCCACCATACTCTCCCCCCCCGTCTCCACACACTCGCCTTGCTCGCGCCTCAGGAACAAGCATGTACAACGAACCATTAGCTAAAACCGTCAGTATTATTAATTTATTAGCCGATCATTTGGTTCAAATCCAAAGACCAAACAAACCTACTTGTGAAAGGATACCCTCAAAGCAACAGCAAGAGAGGAGGCCTCCTCGGAAATACCCCTTTTCAGCTCTTTTTTCCTAAACCACGTGCGCCTAGCGTGGGAAGTTTGGAAAGTTTAAGAAGGAATCAGTCCCCTGCTGCAACACCCGACGCAGCTGTATTTGCTTTCCGGCGCCCCTCGTCTTCCCCCTTTCCTGCGATAACGCCATGCGCCGCCATCCTAACCCTACCCCCATAACACGAGGCAAGTTCCTCCGTCTGGATCGACTCGTTATCACGAAGTGTATTTGCTTATACTTGCGCTGAGAATCCTCTAGGGACAGCCAGTCCGTTAGGCTATCTATCGGACCTCCACCCGGCTATTTAACCCGAAGATCGCGATTTCTCGAGGAGATTAAAAGCACACCATTCCCTCCATTCAGACTGCTTGTATGTTTCCCGTGAAGCCCTGTAACCCATATTCGAGTCGCACCTCGTGGAAGATCTCGCCAGCAGATCTACCTTCGTTAAGCTTTGGCAGCTGCTCAGAGGAAAGCTATCGAGACTTCCTCTTGCCGGAGATTTGTGCGGCCCATTCATCTTCACCATCCATTCAAGATTCCCGTTCTTTCGAGACTGACACTCTCTGCCCATATGCAGAATCGTCTCGAGTTGAGATTAATTCTCTCTGGAGCAGAGAAAATCTCATTCTGCATCACGAAGTAATCAAACCCCATCTTCGAGGCTTCCTCGTCAGGATTACCCGAAGTATCTTCTTGAAGACCTGTGCCGTTCCCCCCCCCCCTCTCCCCTCCAATTCGGCCATGCTTTAATGTAAAGCGATTTTGTATTGTCATCCTCAGATTACCTCGTTAATCTTCACCCGCATTCACCTTTGATTTGACTTCCCACTAAATTGTAGTTAATACCCCTCGTTCAAGTTAACTTTAATTTTGTTTTCCTCTTATATATATATATATATATATATATATATATATATATATATTGCCCCATTTATTATATATCTTAAAATTGTATTTTCGGGTCTTGTTCTTTATATATCCTTTGAACTATAACTTGGCAAGCCAGTAGTTAAGTCCCTGTAAACCATTAATCGCACTCTCTATTAGTTACCCCAGAGCATATCTAAAGCGACCTTAGGTCAGCTGTTTGCCAGTGCTTGTGTACGCCCTTGTACGCCGAGCTAGTCTACACAGGTATACCTCGACATTAGTATTTAGTGATGGGGATATTGTAATTAAGCCGTATCTGTCGCAACGCTTCGCTTTCAAATGAGGCTATAATTTCAACCGAGGAATTATGAGAAATCTTATTAAAGATTAAAAATGTAGATACGCAAAATACTCGTACATATAAAATCACTAACAACGTTAAACAAGGGGTGTGGAGCTCAAAAAGCGAAAGCGCCACTCTTATAAAAACTTGTATGCGGGGTTGCCAATGTGTGAATAAAGTGCGAATTAAAAGTTGCCACTGTGTGAAAATAATGATTTATTGTCACATTTCTAAAAGGCAAGGTTAACACTTTTGTTCACAAATGAAATGGGTAAAATAAACATAATTTTTTTTAAAATACTAAATAATATAACTGAGTAGAAGTGCAGGCATTTAGCAAATAATAAAGAATAAAGGCCACAAAAATTAAAACAATTAAAACACCTTGATTGGCCAAATCCAGATTTGGCTACGGTTGACGAAATAAGGCCTAAATTGTAGCCCAGAAATAGCGCCCCCTAACGTTTCTAAAAGGAATGGCTAACACTTTTGTTTTCAAATGAAATAGGTAAAATAAACATATTTTTTTTAGAAATACTAAATAATATAACTGAGTAGAAGTGCAGGCATTTACTAAATAATAAAGAATAAAGGCCACAAAATAAAAGCAAATAAAACGCCGTGATTAGCCAAATCCAGATTTAGCTACCGTCTGCGAAATAACGCCTAAATTGTAGCCCAGAAATAGCGCCCCCTACGGGCGCCCCTAAACTGAATGAATAGAATTTACTAAGGGAAGACTGCAGACCATTTATGCACCGGAAACAACAGGCTGAATTTGAACTTTACTTTGATGTTAGAGGGGATCTGAGTTTCTTCAAAGATGTGAATGGTCTGTTTACTATGAGTCCACGGTGCGAAATGACTGCTCCCAGACAACTAAACGCGAATTCTAAAATCAGTGTGTGTCAGTACACAATGGAAACCAATATTCATCTTTGCCTCTTTCATATTCCGTACAAAGAAAAGAAAACTGCGATAATGTTGAAGAGCTTTTTGACAAAATCAACTATGCGGAATTTAAGTGGAATCTGTGTGCGGACTTTAATTTGCCTGCCTTCTTGCTTGGGTTTTAAGGTGGATACACATTATATTCGTGTTTCGTTTGCTTAGGAGAAAGCAGAGATGATAATCATCATTCCCTGAGAGTTTAGTAGCCCCTGCGACAGGGAAGTTTAATGATGTCGGATAGCCTCGCGTGGAGCCTGGCTCTTTTATTTTATGCCCACTTCATATAAAATTATAATTAATAAAATAGTTTGCAAAGGCCTTAGATTGTGGAGGAAAAGCCTACTAGGAAGAAATCCGTCTCATGTTTCCGAAGCTTTCAGAGGCCAAGTTCAATACTTGTATATTTGTTGGATCAAATGTACACTAAATGTTGAATTCAGAGAAACTTAAAAGAGCGATGTCCAAAGTCGAAAGATAAGTATAGTGTCTATTTCGTGGTGTAGTTCATGGATTCTTAGAAAATCACAAAGATTCTAACTACAAGCAGGTGGTGTAAAGCTTATTGAGAGCTTCAAGAACCTGGGATGACGTATGTCATTGGACGTGTATTTGTTTTTGCATTTACATCTACTTTAATTGCGTGAAAACTTAAATAATGGCAGTGAGGAACATGAGAGAGATTCCCTCAGGCCATCGCAATAATGGAGACAAGATACGAAGGAAGATAAGATAATGCCATGATAGGAGATTATATATGATCTCTAGTCAGAAAAGATGAAAGCGCTCACACAAGAAAAAGACGGTCTTCAAAGCACTTCTAATGTAAATATATTTCATTATTTTTGGCTCTTAAATTTATTACACTTACTTTAGTATGATGTAGTACGTAAAAATACACGTTACTTTATCAATATTCTTAAAAAATCGGAAGAGATTGAATTTGATATATAACACTAGGGGGAAAATTCCTTATATGAAGACGCAATATAAAACTAAGATAATCTCTAAAGATCCTGAGGATGATATGACAAAAGTGAGGTAATATTCGAACTCAGTGGTAACAATTACATATAGAAACATGGGACAAACCGTTGTTATATTGTGTCTTTTTTTGAGAGCTCACCTGGCAACTGCCTAGTAGGACAAATGTCGCCGTACTCACTCTAAAGCCTTCTAGTAGACGAGATTAAAAAACAAATAGCAATATGATGTAAATAACAAATAACAAAGATAAAAATAAAGAGAAAGGCTAACCACAGGTTAAAAATAAAACAAAAAAAACAACAGATAAACAAAGAAAAGAAAGCAAAAAGGCGACAAGAAGGATGCTCGCTCTGGCTTCAAGGGTAGGCCTTCCCCTATCCGGTGCAGGAACAAGCGACCTACAAAAATATTCAAATAAAGTCTCCTCAAAAAGTCGTATAGTCCACAATTCTTTGTGCACGAACCAGTCCCGAGTACAATCTGTAGCGACCCAGATCTTCCCGATACGGGGACAGGTTACGTGCGCGAAATCATCCGAAGATCAACAAGAATGTCCCGAACAATCTGGGGAACAACGCAGTCGGTCACAATAAGGCGCAGCCGAGCGCTCCATCAAAGGACGGTGCGTCACGCGAGTGTTTCCAATTTGAGACTCGATTTTAATGGATTGTTCAACAGCGAGATAATGGTATTTTTCACATTTTTAATTTTCAATTACATCAATATACTTTTCTAGCTAAAATAGAAAAATAGAAAAATATTCACTTTAGCGACACTAATTGTGGTTTGATGTCCGGTATTTTCTGTTAGGAAATCTATTTAAACATTTAAACCAATTGGAGGTATAATCATTTTCAATACTCTGAAAATGGTGTTTACTTTGAATTTGTTAGAAAAAAATTAAAAAGGCCTAAATACATAAAATAAAATGCGTGGTCGACATAACCACAATAAAATACCGGCCCAAAATCACTGCTAAAGCAATCAAATCATTAATTCGCAAAATCACAAATGTATAAATTAGCGAAGGTTGATTCATTGTATCCTTTAAAAAGAATAATAGTAAAGAGACAAAATATCTGATATTATCAAATAAATACTGAACGTGTAAACTTTTAGACAGTATACATGACTGCGCGAAAAAGACAAACGTTTTTCCTAAATGTTTCCTACTGCATATAATGGCGTATTTAATGCAGCAAAGATAAAGCTTATAATTAAGTTATGCTCATGTGTTTTAGGGAGCAGATAAAGTATACCAAGAGATGATCCAGAAGTAAACAGTTGATTATAGCTATTTGATGAAATAATATTTAACTTCTCAAGTATCTGTCACAACCTTTTGATTTTCTACCTAATTTTAGCAGTGTAATGTATTAAATTATCCAGTAGTTATTTGAATTTACTAGAAACCCACTATCTATATAATGGGTTTAAATAATATAACAAACTTTGTCCATACGAACAACCTCCCTTCCCTTAATATGCTTACAAACCCTTACTCCAGAAAGTAACCATACCCTATCATAATACCATAAATTTTCGCTATTGTTCATTGCAGGATAAAATTAACTGAACATACCGCCCTCATAGCCAAAGAAAAATGCAAAAAGGAGAGCAATAGAGTAGGGTATCTTACCCTTTCGACTGATGATTTGGGGACTGTCGGCTTCCCTGCCCACATAACAGTTACTAAGACAAGGCTAACGCGTCCGACATGGTTCTGGAAAGGAAAATCCCAAACTGTGAAACCAGGTTGTCAAATAAAACACAAGTGTATCAAGATTGTTTGCGTTGTTGTCGACTAAAACCAAAGGACGTTTAGGTTTGGGTGTTTTTAACTTTAAAATATCTCTATCTTGATTTGACTCCAGATTATTGATTATAAATTTTGAAAAGGTTTCTTTAAATGCATTTGGGTGTTTTTCATAATGTATTAATAATTCGTGGCTCTTTTCCTACGGCCAAAAATATATATAGAAAAGAGGTTGACCTTGCATTAAAATTGAGGTATCATACAAATAATGCATTTTGTTTGAAGATTAAAAGCCTTATAGCTTTGACGTTTATACTAATAGCCAATATTATTGAAGGCTTCGTAAGTCATATTGATGAAGGGGATCTGCCTCAAAAGTTCGTAAGTTATTTTGAAATGCATTACATTGGAGGACAAAGAGGACGAGTAGCTAGACAACGAAGACTTATACCAATGTTCTAAATGTAAATTTGGAATGTGCACAAGAGAACTTTGCAAGGCTTACCACGTACGAATAACATCATTGAAGGGTTCCATAGCGGGTTTCAAAGCTCAATAATGAACAGTTATCCGAATATATGTAAGATGATAAAAGCATTACAGAGGAAGAAAATTAAATCCTGTTGAATATAATTCACTTTGATGGACAAGATAACGACGCCAGCTTAAGAAACTTCGTCGTTAATTATTAGACAGATTCCAAAATAAAAGTTTTAAGACGTGTTGAATTGGTTATGCACACCTTTGAAATACTGTATTTAAATTTGTCAATATTTTAAGTAAGATAATGATCTTTAAATACAATTATAGATAAATTGCAGTATTAATACACAATTTTTATAATTTTGAACGTTAACTTTTAATGGAGTTTCTTATCATTTATTAAATACTTTATTTCAATTTGTTTATATTTTACGATTGAGTCTTAAAATTTAAGATAAATTGCAGTGTAGATAAACAATTATTCCTTTATTAGATTTATCACGCCTGAAAATTTGTTTTCATTTGTTTTCTTTCTTTCATTTACAAAAAAAAATCAGCAGGAAATTGGCCGCCTCTTTGGAATTTCTATGGCTTGCTTGTGCAGGCGACCCACTCGATGCGAAGAAAGTCATTGACTGCTTCCTATAAGAGATCAGGAGCAGTAAAGGTTAAAGGTTTGATGAAGAAACATGGGGACCACTGGGCGATCACGGTTGAATGAGTGATGAGGAAACAGGAAGAGGTCTGGAGATCTTCCTACATTCTTGGTCACGTTCAAACAAGACATGCTTCCTAAGTCGGATAGGGGCTGACTGGTATTGCTACGACGTGAAGATATTGTCTTAAATACATAGTTTGTTTTAAAGAAGTCCACGACTTGGTTTTGTGGTGGTAAGCTCGACCGAGGTCTTTCTACACTTCCCAGAGGGTTTCTACGCCTGGCTTTTCCAGATCTACAATCGCAGTAGCTCCCCCCCTATTCAGAAGCATTTAGGGGGTCTACCTACCCAAGTTTCTATCCCGGCCCTGCTTACAGTACCATAGACGAAAGCTCTGCCTTGGCCGATACCCTTCCCTCCTTCATGCATCCTCTTCGAAGAAAACGACGCGGTCCTTCTCTTCCACAGAGTTGATCAACTCGGAGGAGAATACGCCCAGGAGGATGGCATTGACCACTCAAGGTCATTTCTAAGATTGCCACAGAAAAGAAGGGCCACACTAGGGGAGACTCAGCTCACTCTTTCCTCCCTGAGAGTAAAAGATTAAATAAAAGTACAAAATATTAAATAAAGCAACAATTAGTGATAAACCACTGTAAAGTAAATATATAGTAAGCAAGAAAAATAAAAAATATATAATAAAGGCGTGAGAGCCTCTACCAACGCATATTAGCTAAGGAAGAGGAAACAACGTAAAAAAAAGATATTCAAGGGATGTCTGGTCAGCCAGCAATTATAGAAAACACTCGACATTTTCATTTTCACCATTTTACCTAAGAACTTCTAACCACTTTACTCTTACTTTATACTTTTTTTATCTTTATTAATACATAAGAAGTACCCCTCAAAGGGACGAAGTAATCATGGCTCCAAATCACTGTCGCCACCCCAAGGGTTCGAGGTAGGAGAGAGTGAAAAGCTCGTACATCGAGCCATTTCTCCTCCATGATGCTCTTGAAGTCAACAGTGACTCTGCGTAATTAGCGGCTAATAGCTCATAGAACTCTTTCAAGAGGCCTCCGGTAATTCCGGTAAGGCTCTTTACATCAAAGATGACTCTCTCCTCTCTTAACTAGACCTAGAATACTTTATCCTTTAATGGATTTGACGGAGCCTCCGGGTTAATTGGTAGAAGCAACAGAGGCTCATCTTCTCTCCTTCTCATTAAGTTGTTTGCCTCCAGGAGTTAATGTTGAGCGCGCTTCCCCTTTCCACCATAAGTACTTAAAGGATTTTGGAACACAACGACCTCGGGTTTGGGGACATATAAGTGGATGGGCAGTTTACAACCAATGTGACGATTCCTTTCTCTATTTGGCTTAATTACTCACACGTGGTGGCGGTAGAGAGTATATATAATAGTGTTTGTAAAATACATTTATTACAGATGATGATACAAATAGGTTGAATGTATCACCACTTCTAGTAGATTTAATTAGTGAATTGAGTCATGTTAATCTAGAAGAAAAAATTACATTGGTAATTGATGAGGAAATACAGCCAGTCCAACTTGGCAAGCCTGCAGGACTTCATAGAACAGGTCACAAGTAGAGTACTATATTTAGTAGTAGGAGTACTAAATATAGAGGAATAGCTCTAGCCTTGCCCGGGCAAAAAGGCCCGGTCACAAATAAATACATATGCATATTGTCTGAAATTCTTACGAATATATTCTGGGACGAAAATAAATTTACTTGCTGATTATTATTAATATTATTTGTCGAATAGGGAAGATTCGGGAGAGTTGCGCTTTCTCCTTATCATATAATATACTTACAATGAGTGAAAGTTTCACCGTGCGCGCTCGGCAGTTTACGCGCACGCGTGAATTACTGTTAGGTATGAGCGAACGACGTTCGGGCCGCAGGAACAGATAAAGCGCGTTACAGATACAGATAACAAATTTCCTTCCAACAGTAACCTGCTGATAAAAATCACACAACTGGAACTTAGTACAATAATACCACAAACAAGGTTAGCCCTCCTTACTATAACATGTCCGCCAACAGATTGAGAATAACATCTAATTCTACATGACACTGAAAGATTCCAAGCCATCCTGAGCGGGACCCCAAATATAATTCTCCCTGGCAAGCTGGTTGACAATATTACTGACCATAAACGTAGAAATAATGGCCACAACCATTGTAACAACAATATTTAAAACGGGGGGCGACCTTAAAAAGGGGTATAGTGACAATAACGGGGAAGTGATATCGCCGTTACTGGATCTATTAAACGCAAAGCAAACAAAAATAACTGACTTGTTTACACGAGGAAAGTGTGAAATAGGAAATTTACAAAATGTACTAGATGTAATCAACCTAGCAACAGGTAATTCTCAATAAAGGAACAAAGTGTTCCTATCCAAGCATTAAACTCTTTTAAATATACAAATGAGAAATTTCGAAGTGTTATTAAGAAAAATGGAATTGTTAGAAATACATGAGACATCTAGGGATAAAGAGCGCTCATCGGTTTTTCTCTTTTCTTAAACCAGATGCAGTATTTTTTGGACATAACGTCCTTGGCAGGCCACTACCAAGCACCCTATCCTGAGTTGTCTAATTTCAATAAAGTATTGTGGCCTATTAGGCCTGGTGATGTAGCAATAAATTTGGACTTGTCTCAGGGTTTCTATCTAATTCCTCTACATCCTCAGGCGCGACTGAAATCCTCTGGTTCGTGACGATTTCCAGACCTTCACATACTTGAACGACATTCTGCTGGTGAAACAATTGAATAAGGTTCTTAATATAGTAGGATTTTTTTTATTCATATAAGTAACTACTACCATCTTGTAGAAAGCTTAGCTGGGAATCCTAATTAATATTAAAAAATTCAGGGCCGGGTTAACTCCATTCATTTCTATATACATACAAATAGTAGTTGAACTTACTTGATGTGGTGGATATACGTCCTGGCACAATGTCCAAGGCCCTTTCTCCTCTTTCCGGACTTGAGTGGTAGCCCCCCCCTACTGGAAGGCACTATATATTCAATCCGAGGGGCCAGGTCCTGGCTGCCCTATTGAAATTGGTTCAGATTCGTGTTCTAAACCCGAATTAAATCAAATATATGTAACTGAAAACAAATTTTTGGTTAGAGTTGGTAAAGGACCTCAATAGTAGCGTTCACTTTCCTCGGTGATGGTTGGAGCGGAGACGTTGTGCACGATTTGATGACTGAATTCCCTATCTCAGACTAGGAATTTAGGTCAATTGATTAGGTCGCTCTGTTGTTATCCAGTACTCTCATTACTCGTCAGACACCACTACACTCTCTCAAACATCTGGGTGATTTTCGCGCTCTTAGATTCCCTGGTGGTTCGGCGAAGATGAGATGGCTTCAGGGAGAAGACATATGTCTGTATTTCCTAGAAGTTACACCAAAAGAATTTCACCTTGTGTGAATTTCGTTGAATAAGGATCAGGTTTGAGGTCTTCTCTCAATTTGACGACCACTCTGCCAAAGATGTGGTAGCATGCCAAAATGATTCAAGGCAATTTCTAATAAGCTCTTCTCCCCTCCTCCAAAAAGAAAGGACCGCCATCGTGGACCCAGTGTACATGAACAAATCCCTTGCGACCGATTTCTTCAAATTGTCTAGGTGGAATGCTTCGCCAACATTTAAAGTACATCAGGGGTTCACTGAAATCTGGAGACTAGAATATCTCAAGAGGCCGAGAACCACACAATGACCAGTTCCCGCTTATTGAGCGGCCTTCCGCCTTCACTTCCTCTAAGAATGCCACCTCTGGCTCGGAAGATGCCCTCTATGCCATTTTGTGACACTAAGAGGAGCAAGGCAACATTTTTTTTTAATGTTTTTAACAGAATCTGCAACAAGTGTATCTATCAAGGTTTCTGGCGAGTAGTTAACATGTTTGAGTTTCGCAAGGGGGGGAGAAAGATCACTATACTCCGAAAGTTTTTTTACAAAAGCTCATACTAGCTGTGTGAGCAAGTTGATAACTAAATTAATAAAAGTTAGGCTAGCTTATTTTCTGGGCAGTAGATGCCACCTCTCTCCTGCATTGCGCATCTTCCACAAGCCTCACGTCAGCTGTTCTACTTTCACTGAAAAACGCCATCTGCCAGGCCTTCTTTCGTTGACAGCACTTCCCTATGGTGTTCTTTGATTTGATAAAAGCCTATCATACCGCGTGGCGATAATCTGACATGGTAACCCGGCATATTTTTAGGGAGACTCAATTGCTCAAAATGGCTTGTCTGAGTTCCTATGAGACCTCCTATAACGTGCACAGTTAGTGAGAGATGTTTCCGGTCCTGCAGCTGAATCGTTATTTAATGACCTCTTGGTCCCTTAAACTTTTCGGACATTCTGTTGAATGTCTTAGTCAATAAGTAATGCTTAGTTCACATTTTCAGTCTCATTGGTGCACTAAATTTATATCAGATTTACTGGCTATAATAATCATAATCACATGCCTGTTGGAATTTTAGGTGAAGGTATTACGGAAATTCTACGTCTCCTCCAAATTGTTGCATGAACAGTTTAATCCATAATGAAAACTTTTTCCATCGTTTCGATGAATAGGTTTTGTGTGACTTAACTCATGGTCGTGTCATCCAACACAAGTGCTTCAAATAATGGGCACGGGAGTGGACCATGTACTGTGATTCAGAAGAAATTGAACGGACCGTTGTTATATTTACCGTGTTGGCGTTACATCATGGAAATCATGTAATGAGATTTGTACTTTTATATATGCTGAATAGTTTCATTTTTTAAAGATTAAGGGAATCACCTGAAGCAATTTCATCTTTCCACAAAAAAAGGAATAAACAGTTAAAGTGGAAATCATTAATTTCTATTTTTATCCTATTTTCGTAAAAAAACAGACCTCTTCTCATTAATACGATAACATAAACTTTTATTTCACTCTCTTCAATTTTTGTTTCGTGGCCTGCATTTCTTAGGTCCTAGAGCCCATTCACTCGCACGATGGTCATCTACTGCTACAAGAGGAGAGATAACAACAAAGACGTTGAGAAAGATGCTGTTTTCTCACTTTCACGTCATTGTAGTACCTTACAGAAAACACGTCGACCTAGAGCTTTGATGCAACAACCAGAGTTGAGGAGAAAATATACATTATTTATACAATGGGAAATTATGATAGAAATAATAAGCATTCAGAGCAGAAAACAGCTGATATTCATGAGCTCGGTGGAAAAACGCCATCATGCTTTGTTACACAAATTCCAATAAAACCTTTTGAGAACATTCCAAATTGATACGAGGCAACTGCAAGCTAATTTTGAAATGCAAAATAAAGCTTCCCATTTCAGCATCTTAACGGACCATCAAAATGATATATATAAATTTCATACCTGTTCTGAGCCTTCTCAAAAACGTGATAAAGATGAATAATATATTGTATTCAGTCTGGCTCAACATCCATTTAAAGCGCAAATACCAAGTGATACCTCTTCATTCATGGTTTAATAACGGGCGGAGTTATCATAATTTACTGCGTGCTTTTGCTTTCCAACCCGTCTTTTCAAAGATTGCTCGCAGTGTCTAGATCTGATTAAGGTTGAGGAAGTTTCCATGATAATGGTCCTATATTTGCGGTAGTGGTGTGTCGTAGAATGACTCCCGACGATACTATATATAACACTATTCGTTGAGGGAACTTCCTTAATTATCTCTAGAGTGCGTTTTACTGTCTTGGCGGCCGATATTATGTATCTTCAAAATGCTTAAGAAGTGGAACTGAGCTCAAGGATAATAATATTGCTATCATTAATAAAATAGAGTTTTATTAATAATAACTATAAACAAAACACAAAAACGGAAAATATTGACAATCAGAATGGAAAGGGTCGTGGAGACTCGGGCTAATCCAAGGATTTAAGGGATCAAAAAAAAGGTAAAACAAATATGGAGTTAAAGAGATGGGATGGCGACGATAAACCATTTAAAGCACAGGATAGAATTGACAAATAAGGGATCAATACTCAAAAGGTGACGCTTGGCTTACGTAACTTCAGTAGGGTGCAGTGGAAGGTACTTGAAGGAATATTCGGTCCGCTGGCGAGTTCCAGCCGAAGGGGGGGGGGATAAAAGGATCCCGACGAGGTGTCTTGGAAAGGAGAACAGTTACTCGACGAACGGCTCGACGAACAATGGCTGTTCTACTTTGTTCTCTTCTGAACAAAGGGGGGATGAGAACCGTCTCTTGTCTACGGGCTCAAGAACAATGGCTGTTCTAATGTTGTTCTCCTTTGAACAACAGGGGAGGGATGAGAACCGTTTCTTGGCGAAGGGCTCAAAACGAACAATGGCTGTTCTAATGTTGTTCTCCCTTGAACAACAGGGAGAGGGGGAAGAACCGTTTCTTGGCGAAGGGCTCAAAACGAACAATGGCTGTTCTAATGTTGTTCTCCCTTGAACAACAGCGGGGGATGAGAACCGTTTCTTGGCGAAGGGCTCAAAACGAACAATGGCTGTTCTAATGTTGTTCTCCTTGAACAACAGGGGGGGGATGAGAACCGTTTCTTGGCGAAGGGCTCAAAACGAACAATGGCTGTTCTAATGCTGTTCTCCTTGAACAGCAGTGGGGAATGCCTTGGGGACTTGACGTCACTAAAGGCTCGAACCTTTGGCACTCAAGGAATATTGTCCTCCTGGACAAGTTATGGTGAATCTCGAGGCCGAGGTCCCTTGGCGCACAAAGGGAGAGAGGGTCGTGGTGATGTTTCGCGACGAAAATCTGGATCTCCAATCTGATCTTAGTGGTAAAGTTTCCATATAAATAGCCAGGACATCTCCTTGGCGTGGGGGAAAATGGAGTGAAAGCTTGGAGGGAACGCACAGCTGGGCCGGAGAAAAATGCCTTATCTGTTCATAAGCCTAACTCGATCTGGCGAGGTCGGCGTATGGGGGCGAACGGGGGGACGATAACCTCCTTGTTTAAACATTGACGTCCGGCAGCTGTTGATAAGACTCCAAGCCTCGAATCGAAGATGCACGTGGGCCTCCTCGAGGTTTTAACTAATATGGGATAGGAGTTGAATTTAACACAGATTCAACTCGTTCTATCACACCCCTCCATTCCAGGGGAAGTTGTCACTTCGAAAAAAAAAGAGAGAAGGGACAACGATAGAGCTCCGTTGTAGGGAACTCGTTTTCTTGTACCAACCGTATCTTCCTGCACCTAACTAGTATTACCTCAGTACATGATTATTTTGATCTTTAGATTACAGGGGAAAATAACCTTTAATACAACTTAATAAAAAAAAAGGGCATGGAACAATGAAATGTTATAAACTTAGTACATACGGGACAAAATAATTTATACGTAAATTAATAAGAACAAATATATATACATCAAAAAAAAAATTAGACATTGAGCGTTACAAAATTCAGACATATACATTAATTAACTATATTACAAAAAAATCTTAAATTAAGTCGTACAAGACGGTATATACCTACATGGAGATACTAATCCTATGAATACAATTATTCTACGCTATTCGGTAACGCATTCCTACTGAGTGCGTCAGCGACCTGGTTATCGGAACCTTTGATATAATATATTTTAAATTGATACTCTTGCAAGAGTAAACTCCAGCGCATGATGCGGCCGTTTGAGTGTCTCAAATTCCTAATATAGGCTAACGGACGGTGGTCGGTTCCTATTCGAAATTCTTTACATATCAAGTACAGCTTGAATTTGTCTATGACCCAGATAATTGATAGAGCTATCTTTTCTCTAGTGGCATATCTCTTTCCGCGTGGTATTAATTGACGACTAGCATATGCAACTGGATGACTCGTTCTGTCATCCACGTATTGAAGGAGTACACCTCCAATGCCCTCGTTGATCACGTCGGTCTTAACTCCAACGGATTTTTCCGGGTTGGGCAACTTAAAAATGGGGGCAGAAATGAACTTACTTTTGAGCTGATTAAAATGGGAAACAGCGACATCATTCCAACGTAACCGATCGGAGAAATTCTTTTCCTGAAGGGGGCATAGGGGGGCCGAAATTGCAGCGAAATTCGGAACAAATCGCTGATAGGGAGAAGCTGATCCTAGGATCGATCTTAATGGCTTCTTTGTAATCGGGATGGGCATGTGGGCGATTGCCTTAATCTTGTTCTCGTGGGGACCTGACTTGCTTTGTCCTATTTTGAAACCCAAATATTTGATGGTTTCGTGGGCAAACTGGCATTTGCTGGGGCCAATGGTGAGGCCATTTTCACGCAGTTGCTTGAAAAGAGCTAATAGGGTGGATAAATGGTGATTCCATTTAATTAGTTCTTGGAGCTGACTCTTCTGACGTGGTGTGAGCTGCGCGTCACTATCCAGGTCAGAGGGTTCCAAAGACTTGCCTGGTAGGGAAGGAGGAGGGTAATCGGCATCAGGTTGGATGCACACTGTCTGGATTACCTTAAGGGACTCCGCGGGGCAATCCTCTTCAAGCGCCGATGCTTCGTCTAGTTCTACGAAGGTATCTCCATGGGCGCGTTGGGGTTTCTTTTTTTCTTGGGGTCCAAGGACAGTCTCCGTGTCCTTGTCTGGGGCCTTATCACCTAAGGGTTTTAGTGAATCACATTCCTCTTTTTCCGTCCTAAAGTCCTGGTTAGGGGTCTCCGAGAAATCGGACGGTATCGGGGTTCTGATGGGGACGGGCTCCTGGGCTTCTTTCTTATCTCGGCCTTGAGGAAGGGCGGCCTGAAACACAGGGTCGAAACTTACTTGGGGGCTCTTTCCTATAAGTACGGAACAGAATTTTATTGGTGCTACAATGACTTCAGCCCAGCCATTATAATATTGACACTGCAGGTAACATCTAGCGACGGGGAATCGGTTCGCACGCCCAAGTTGGTCATGTACCACCGCAAATTTTTCGTGGTTAGAGGCCACTGGGAGGAGTTCGTCGGACACGATAAAGCATGTACATCCTGTGTCCCTGACGAGAGTCAAAACTCGGCAGCTGTCCACGCTGCCCTCCTCATATTTCAAAGTTCCCGATGAACTTTTACCAAAAGCAAAATTTACCTGGTGGCCTGACGGAGGGGGAGAAGTTTCTGCTTGGGTCTGCACCACCGAAAGAGCCGGGGTCGCATTAATCTGGTGAACTTGGTTGCCTGGTCCGCTTTTAAGCCTAGAATTTTGGGGGCAATTCCAGCTCATGTGGTTTTCTACTCCACAGGTGAAGCATATGGTTGGTCGCTTCGGGAAGAGAAATGGAGGAGAAGTCTTAACGGGAGGTTTGGAGTCCCGTTGTTGGTTTTGGGGAAAGAAGTTTTGGGGTTTTACGGGGCTCGGAAACTTTGTCAGCTTTCCTGGGAAGGGGCGCGAATCCGTCCTTCTTTCTTCTCGTTGGATTACTCTTCCCCGTTCCTCTCTTTCTCTTTCTTTTTCTACCTTTTTTCTTTGAACTTCTGCTTTAATCCGAGCTAATTCAATCTGAAGGTCAGCTAGTCTTATCCGTTCCTCTCTTTCTCTTTCTTCTCGTTGTATTTCTCTTCTTTGCTCCTCTCGAATGTACTTAATTAGTTCTTTTCCGGAAAGTCCACAGGACTCTCCTTGCGCTTTAAAGATTTCGAACGGAGTCATCTTTGCACTTGGGGGCGCACTAGTCAATCAACTAAAATTCCTTGCAACAAGAATTATGCCTCTATAGAATTAGCCTACCTAAATATGGGCACTGACCTATTCGTACTTGGTTTCTCAATCTAAATAACCACTGACTAAAATCACAAAAAAAAAAAACAAATTATTATAACCGTTCCTTGAGCTACTCCAGCTTCTTAAGTTTAAAAAAAAGGGGATAGCAATCGTTAAAACAAAAGGGAACTACTATATTCTATTATTATAACGAATAACACTATGCTTTACTCGACTGAGACCAGTGTTTGCAAAGATATAGCGTTAAACCTTACACACCTGATACCAAATTAAATAGGATATAGATATATGTCGTAGAATGACTCCCGACGATACTATATATAACACTATTCGTTGAGGGAACTTCCTTAATTATCTCTAGAGTGCGTTTTACTGTCTTGGCGGCCGATATTATGTATCTTCAAAATGCTTAAGAAGTGGAACTGAGCTCAAGGATAATAATATTGCTATCATTAATAAAATAGAGTTTTATTAATAATAACTATAAACAAAACACAAAAACGGAAAATATTGACAATCAGAATGGAAAGGGTCGTGGAGACTCGGGCTAATCCAAGGATTTAAGGGATCAAAAAAAAGGTAAAACAAATATGGAGTTAAAGAGATGGGATGGTTCGATAAACCATTTAAAGCACAGGATAGAATTGACAAATAAGGGATCAATACTCAAAAGGTGACGCTTGGCTTACGTAACTTCATTAGGGTGCAGTGGAAGGTACTTGAAGGAATATTCGGTCCGCTGGCGAGTTCCAGCCGAAGGGGGGGGGGGATAAAAGGATCCCGACGAGGTGTCTTGGAAAGGAGAACAGTTACTCGACGAACGGCTCGACGAACAATGGCTGTTCTACTTTGTTCTCTTCTGAACAAAGGGGGGATGAGAACCGTCTCTTGTCTACGGGCTCAAGAACAATGGCTGTTCTAATGTTGTTCTCCTTTGAACAACAGGGGAGGGATGAGAACCGTTTCTTGGCGAAGGGCTCAAAACGAACAATGGCTGTTCTAATGTTGTTCTCCCTTGAACAACAGGGGGGGGGAGAACCGTTTCTTGGCGAAGGGCTCAAAACGAACAATGGCTGTTCTAATGTTGTTCTCCCTTGAACAACAGCGGGGGATGAGAACCGTTTCTTGGCGAAGGGCTCAAAACGAACAATGGCTGTTCTAATGTTGTTCTCCTTGAACAACAGGGGGGGGGATGAGAACCGTTTCTTGGCGAAGGGCTCAAAACGAACAATGGCTGTTCTAATGCTGTTCTCCTTGAACAGCAGGGGGGAATGCCTTGGGGACTTGACGTCACTAAAGGCTCGAACCTTTGGCACTCAAGGAATATTGTCCTCCTGGACAAGTGATGGTGAATCTCGAGGCCAAGGTCCCTTGGCGCACAAAGGGAGAGAGGGTCGTGGTGATGTTTCGCAACGAAAATCTGGATCTCCAATCTGATCTTAGTGGTAAAGTTTCCATATAAATAGCCAGGACATCTCCTTGGCGTGGGGGAAAATGGAGTGAAAGCTTGGAGGGAACGCACAGCTGGGCCGGAGAAAAATGCCTTATCTGTTCATAAGCCTAACTCGATCTGGCGAGGTCGGCGTATGGGGGCGAACGGGGGGGACGATAACCTCCTTGTTTAAACATTGACGTCCGGCAGCTGTTGATAAGACTCCAAGCCTCGAATCGAAGATGCACGTGGGCCTCCTCGAGGTTTTAACTAATATGGGATAGGAGTTGAATTTAACACAGATTCAACTCGTTCTATCACATGGTGGAATCCAAGCCACTCTGTTACTTGCTTCCCATGGCACTTGGCTCTCTTGAAAAGAAAACGCATAGATCAATACCTAAATTCATATATATCGTTCGAAGAAGTCGCTCTTCTGTGACATTTTGGTGCTATTCTTTGTTTATGCGGATGTTTTTTGAAATGAAATCTGCATCTGCCCCAAATTTGACTATATAAACTAATCGTCCTTTTATTATGTTTATAATTTTAATGTCAATCTTAATTGATGATAACAAAGAAGAATAGTAATAACTTCAAGAAAACAATCAACTACAAGTCTCAAAACACATAGACTACTTACTAACGACGATATTACAAAAAACATGGTGCTATGATTCTGCATTCGTACCAATGTTAGAATATTCTTTTTGCAAAAATTCAGACCAGAAGTTTTTCGTATAGTCCGATTCGGGATGAACCAGTTTCTAGTTATAATTTTATCCTTTTATTCATTAATAAAATATTTCTGAGTGAATATTTTCACTAGGCTCAATTTCCCAATTTGGTACTATGATGGATAAACTCCAAACATTTACCTAGGGTGGGACAAAGGTTTCTCTTTTCCAAACGAAATGGCAACGCTAATCTGAATATCACATGGACATACTCTCGGTTTGGAACACAGATGATGTGAGGTTGGTAAGCATTTTAAATAGGTCATTATAAGTTGAAATAAATCATATATTTGGACATGTTAAATATTGTATAGGTCATGGCCTCCCCATTACGATTAGTACTACAAAGCTCATCACTAAGATTAGATATGAAGAGATATTACACAAGTGCAGTATTTAGGTAGAAACATGCTATGAGAAGACTTCTTTCTGATCCCTTAAATAGGTATATTCCAGATTAGATAACTTCAGTTTTGATACAACATATTATGATATATTTGTATTAACTATAAATAGTAATGTTAAAAGTTCTTTTTGGATACTAAATGCCTGAAATGACCTCAAACAAGCAATGATATACAATATCATTCTTGATTAGCTCGTTTTAAAAGTATACTCGAGAAGAATTTAGATGATGTAGGGATGGATTAGATTCAAAGACCATAGATATCAGGAATAGGTATAAAATGAATTGATTAACAATGTATTTGGTTCTTATATAAATAGTGTCGAAAGATTTAACCTCTCCAGCTCTAATGGATGTAAAATTGCACACGTGCTACGAGAGTATTTAGGTGTTTGAGAAAAGTTTCAGTAACTAACCAATATATCAACTTTGGTTGGGGGTAAAACATGACAAAGACGTTCTTGGTAGTTGTAGCTGTCCTTTAACTTTTTTTCTTGTATTGCGTGCGCTTAAATCTTCAAAAAAATAATAAAAATAATCTACAAATATTAACAACATATATTGACAATATATAAAAACGATAAGATCGTCCTTATATAACCAACGTACACATGAAGGGCGATGCCTAGTGAAACCAAAGTAAATCTAATCTTGTAATTTAATTTGACGCAAGAAATCGAGAAAGCGAAGAGGGGGAAATTAGTTGGTCCTTTCCTTAACAAATCCTTCACGACGTAGGCTTTAAGTGGCATTTCAGACATGCGAGCTGTGGGATAATGAGGACGAAATGTCTCGTTATAAGTGTCTCAGAACTGTCTCGAAAGTGAGAAAAGTATCTAGAAAAAAGATTAATGGGTTGCACTGAGTGGCTTCCATTTTTCTTAAAAAATCCTGAATATCGTTTGGAAGAGTCGTGGAAAATTAAAACCTTCCCGAATATGTACATTTCCCAGAAACTAAACCAATTAAGTCCACGTCTCTGCCGCAAATTCAATTTATACGACCGCTACCGGTAAGTCTACTAAAGATTAGGGAAGAATTTGAGCAGATTTATATAGAAAGATATGAGAAAATTGGTGTTCAGGAATAGCTCTATAAACCGTTATTGGACAAAGAAATGACATCTTTTGGACTACAGACCGATAAAAGAAACTGATGTTTCAAAGAGTCTATATAAAAGAATAAGTACTCATAAGAACACTGCTTCAAATAGGATGGTTTGAATTTTCTTATTATATTGTAGTTCACAAAGGGTTTTGAATGCTGCCAGGTCGCTAAAATATTTAGTTTGGTGTAGTTAATACAAATATTCGAGTTACTTGTTCCCTCTCTTCTTCATCTCTTTTATTTTATGGCTCTTCTCTTATTTGAACAAATACAGGGTTAGCTACTATGAATTTTCTTTTTGTATCAATAAATAGTAGAAATACAAAAAACTCACGAGTATGACTTAGGTGATAAAAAACTCATGGGCAGGAAGGGAATAAATATAGCTCGTTATAAATATCAAGCTATAAAAGAACACTGGAAGATTGTGGTCTCGCTAAGGTTAAATCTTGCAGAGAAATACTAGAGTTAAATCTACAACAAACTAAATCGTGATGTGACACTTTTATTTAGAAGTTTATTAGATACATTATATGTTTTTAATATCATAAGTTTCATTAATTAAAGTTTTCTATGAATCATACGGGGTACTGTATTTCAATGATTGTTTGGATGATCGTGTAAATTTCACCCTGCAGAAAACAAGGATCACATATGCGATATGCTCTCAGGAAATGGACGGGGGGGTGACTTGCTATCCGGAGTAGCGCAAAAAGGGTATCTGAGTTACACCGTTTTATTGTCTATACCAGGAATATTTTGAAAGCGCTGATTCCCCAAATCCTCAAAGTACAATACGTAGACGAAATCACCCAGATTGAGACTTGCCAGACTAGATGTGGAATTCAGAAAACGGAGCAGATCCTATTGGAAAACACGATGGTGCACTAGTCCACAAGTACGAGCATCTTAGGCTTCACGATCTGCAAACGCGGCACGGGAAACTAAATAACCTCTAAGGTTCAGGTTGCGAAACAGCAACTTACTAAACTACGCCGATTTCGAAACTTAAACGAAAATAACAAGAAAATGATGTACACTTCCATAGTGAGAACAAAACTGCTGTAGTCAGCAGTTCAACTCAATATATCCTCTATAATCAGAATCATCCAAATACAAAGGGTACAAAATCAAGCCTTGCGCTTCATTCACAACATAAAATGGTACGATTATTTTACGTCAAGGAACCTTGCCACGAGAACCGGGATCGAGAAAATAAATGCCTTCTTTCATTCGCAAAGTACTGCGATCTGCGACATCATAGAGGAAACTTCCCACCAGGTACTGTAGATGACTTTTTCAAGCTTTAAGTATGGGAGAGATACAAGACATATATGCCTCCAACAAGGTCGATGGTCACATTGCCCATCTACAAGTATCCAGTGTAACCAACTCGTTCGTGAATTAAAAAAGTAAAAAGGGATCAAAGTATAACTCATGCTCTAACCAAATTACTCGTTATGCCCTACTATAAATTCGTAATGCAACAAAACATAAAGGATCAGTGGAGTGAAATAGACTTTAACCAAAGTAGTAGTGGTATAAATTATGTAACCAATGTAATGATTCTCTTTATTATTTACTCCAGTCCTTTCCGTTATTTGCTTTTTTTGCATTATTATTATCATTATTATGCTATTTGAGCGAAATATTATTAAATTCGAATGTATATATACGAAATAATGTAAATACTGAGAGGGCCCGATCCCAGAGTAAACTGCATAACTCCTGCTGTATTTAAAGTTTCACTCACCAGTTTTTCCCTTTCCCCGGTCCAGTGTCCCTTGTCACCTAGCTTTCTACATAAATTTAATAAATAAAAGATGAGTTCCCTGAAAGAAGCTGTTGCATAGCGCGCGGCGGAATAACATTTTTCTTGGAATTTAAGGCTTCTCATTCTCTATCACTCATTATATATATATATATATATATATATATATATATATATATATATATATATATATATATATATATATTAGATATAAAGCTACCTGGTTAGCTAGACTCTACGCGCTGAGAGTCGAAAGGCGAAGTAAGCCCAGATTACGCCCCACCCATGGTATGATCCAAGTGGAGTGTGGAGAACATCCCCTACGCAGTCGTAAATTTCAGCAGTTTCTCCTGCGGAGATAGAAAGAGAGGTAAAATAACAGTTTCTAGCCGACAGTTTGGCACCTCAGCTGCCCCCTGGGAAGTCCTCATCTCCCGCATGAGGAGACTCTCAATATTTAAACCCCTTAGCCACCTTGGAACAGTATTAATGAACAAGGCTCGCTCGCACGAAGACATCCCTCGTCCCAAGTTGGTGTTTTTGGTTGTACCCAACCCAAGGCTGGACACTCTCTCCCTGGTGAGGCATCCACGCTCAAACAGAAGCATCAGCCTCCACCGTCTTTTGAAGCAGCTACTCCGGATTACTCTTTCGAGTCTTCGAAGCACCCAGCCCCGTCTAAATTACCCTGAGGTAGCCATACCTCTCCCGAGAATCACCATCTATTCCAGATTTTCCCTTGAGGCCCAGCTTAGGTTAGAACTTATGCCTTCACAGCCCCGCAAGTAAGGGGCCGACCATACCCATCATTTCCACTCTTCTTCTGACAAAGATTCCACCTTTGAAGACGCCGAAAATGTCGTCTCGCCGAGCCCCTACTTTTCCTCAAGCCTCCTTGAAGTCGCTGTCGCCCCTTGATCCGTAAGCCCTCTTTTCCCTCCTTTAATCTTGTAAGCCCATTTGCATTTAAGCAGGTAGCTTGAAACTAATTAATGGAAATTAGACTTTCCCGCCGCTAACGATAAATCATTATCGAACGCTAATTTTCCTCTATATTATTCTGATCAGTTTTAATTTGTAAATAAAATGTATATTTTCTTAGGTTTATCTTTAATTAACCTGAATGTCACTCTCGACCTCGGACTCGACCTAATTAGTTAAGCATATTGACTCCGCGACTCCACCTAATCTTTCTAATCCGGGCATCAACGTAGCGTTCAGTCATTGGACGGTTCGCTTTAATAACCTGAGATATCCTCCTTCATACTAATAATATATATTATATTATATATATTTTCATATATATATATATATATATATATATATATATATATATATATATATATATGCGTATATATGCAGGAATGAAACCACTCAGTAAGGATCCATTTATTTGAGAAACCAGGTTTTGACAGAGATTTTGCTCATCTTCCATCACTGGTAAACTAATGAAATAGAGATACATGCCTCACCTAGGGGCACAAAAAATTACAAGTCGGAATGTAATTAAAGGGTGGTATGGGGGAGTAGCGGCATTTTTTTACTAGAGGAAGGACAAATATTCTCCTTATCAAGGGAATAGTGTTGAATTGCCTATCGGAAGTATTAATGTTTGTAATTTACTTTATAAGAGCTGCTTTTATTAGACGCCTATGTAAATAAATTTTTGTGGAGGGGGCATTATCAATGTCAACCCCATTCAATTGACATTGATATTTTGGCATTATCAATCAAAAATAATTTATAATTCCCATAACTATATGCATAGGCGTCCAATAGAATCAGCTCTTATAAACGAAATTCCAGACTTTAATACATCCGATGGGACATTCAACGTTAATCCTTTGATAAGCAAAAGACTCTTCTCCTTCTAAACCAAAAAAATACCTCTGCTCCATATCCTTCCCCCTCTAATTACATTTAGACTTGTAAATTTTTGTCCTTAAGCTAATCACTCCGCTGTAGTCATTAGTTTGCCAGCAATCGAAGATGACGTATGTCTCCGTCTAAACCTAGTGTCACAGGTTTATATATATACATGGATGGCCAATGGTCCGCTGACAGTAAATCAAAACCATTTAATTCCAAGATTTATTTATGTTTAACAACTAAATGAATTTTATACAAGCATCTAAATATAAAAAAATGATAAAAGAAATTTCGAACTGAAATCCTTCTTGAGCGTTTATCCTTTCTTTACGGACTCTGTGGATTGTTATATTTGTATTATTTTTCAATAAAAAAGATTCTCTGTTGCAGAGTTAGTTTGTTCATAATTATGAGCTTAATAACTTTGCAGATAGGAAATATTTCTATTCTACCATCAGCATCAAGAGGTACTTTTCCATTTCCCAGTGTCAGAATGTTTTAGGCAAATTGTGCTGACAGTGGATAACTAAAGAGCTCTGATCTCATATTTTTGTTTAGAGACAGTGTTCTAATATTGCTACACAAAGACGATTTTAGGAAAGCCCAGAATCTTATCTGTTCTGGTTAGTTTATGGATCAAGGGAAGTGTCTGCTTGAAATCAGCTTACTTCAAAAGAGTGACACCTTCTATAAGAGCCTTATAATTCCTGATGTCCTGCATTGCCATACCTAATGCTTTTAAGGCTCACTTATGAGCCACTGAATGAGAAACCAGGCATCACCTGTGTAAAAGAAAAATCATAAACAAGATATAGATTGAAATTCTTATATTTATTATAATTTATTCTTTAACCAATGCTAAATCATAACACTTCTTTGTAAACAATATTCGTCTTTCCTTCTGGTGCATGTGAATAATACTGCTGGGTCATGGCTCACGTTCTCTAGATCGAACAGACTGCGCTAGTTTGGAAAAGGGCCCGTAGCTTCCTTTAGAACTCACTTGGAGCTTCGGGACCAGATTCTTCAGAAAGATTTATATAAGAATACATTTTTATCCTTTAGGTATATTGTCTAACTTTTCATCCCATAGATGGACAGACAGACATACTTCATTATTCTATATATATATATATATATATATATATATATATATATATATATATATATATATATATATATATATATATATTTATATATATATATATATATATATATATATATATATATATATATATATATATATATATATATATATATATATATATATATATATATAAATATATATAAATGTATATATTTTTAATATATATATATATATATATATATATATATATATATATATATATATATATATATATATATATTAACCTGCTTACGGCAAGCATTGTAACCTATTAACGATTTACAATTTATTAATTATGTTAAAAATTACATAAATTACAATTCATATGAATCATACATACAAATAATTGTAGAATATATAGATAGGCAAAATTGAGGGATTTTTTTTTTTAAATTGACAGATAAGCAGTAGTGTATACTTACGAGTATGTTGAAGTAAGACAAATAAAGTTTAACAGGCGAAATGGTTGTTTGAGTTAATGATACATTATATAATTGATTAGTTGTATATTTTATTATAAATCCAACATATTATACAAATTTTTACAGAATTCTATTCGTTTATTATAATGTTGATTAAATTAACCTTCGTCCTTATTTGAATATAACGTTAATAATTCTTTTTATTATATTCTTTAATTTACGTTTAAATACCCATTTTTATTATAATTTTTACTTTCTGATTACTATTTTAGGTCACTATTCTCCTTATATTCATTTTTTAAATTATTTGTACTCTTTTTTATTATTTTACGATACACTTAAGTCTTTTTTGCCTTTAGATTCTGTAACATTTTCAATTACTTAATACACTAGAGTTTATTCATCTGTACGTCTTTCCTAGATTTTATTATTTCAATTTTAAATTCATTACCACTTTTATTTTACACGTTACATATTTTTTTATTAAATTTCATTAATTTTAAATTATTTCACACTTTTATTTACTCGTACTTTATTGATCACTTCTAATTTATATTTCTTCATGTATTGTTGCACTTTGATTTCAATTGTATCTTAATGTAATTCACTTTTCCGTTATTTAACAGTTTGATTTTGCTCGTATTTTATTAGTCGCATGCGAGTCTAGTCGCGGGCGACTCATAGTTTCACTATGTCGGTTGATCGGTCGGTCGGTCCCCGTTTGCTTTTTTATTTTTGTAATAACATTGTAACTATTCGTCCGATTCTAACGAATTTCGAAACCCTTATGTTGTTTTATATTTTCTTTCGAAATATATAACACAGGAGAACAATTTTAATCACATTTTCTGGTGATTTAGATTTATCGGCCAATTTTAATTCGTTTTTTCCTGCTGATTTCAAATATATGATCCATTTTTACCTACATGCTATAGTTATTCGGTAAGTTCTATTTTCTTGTTTACCCGAAAACTGCCCTTCGGCCGTCAGAGAGGGCGCTTGTAGAAAGAAAATACTTCACAGTACGTCGTAGTGAGATAGTAATAAGTGTTATTGTGCAAAATATTGATATTATTGTTTCTTTTTTCAGGTCTCATGTTAGAGTGATGGCTTCGTCAAGAGGAAATTACGTTAATGATTCAAACACCTTCCGCTACATATGTGGCTGTTACATGTTAGTTTATCAAAGGCGCAATATATCAAACTTTGTGATCCGCACTTATAAGACATATTTTTATGTGCCTCTTGGCGATCAAGATAAGAAGTTAGCCCCAAATGCTGCTTGCCATAGTTGTGTGGAACATCTTCGTGAGTGGACGAAAGGAAAGAGAACTGGTCTTCCTGTTGGAATCCCCATGGTGTGGCGAGAGCCAAAGGATCATGTATTGGACTGTTATTTCTGTCTAGTGAATGCAAGAAAAATCAGCACAAGATCGACTACCCCAACATTCTTTCGGCGATCTGGCCAGTACCTCATTCTGAGTCTTTACCAGTTCCGATTTTCAATAGATATACTTCCTTCGAGGATGAAAATGATGTACCTGATATGAACGACCACTGAATGGAGTCAGAATCTGCAGATTCATCATCAGATGTTAAACAGTCATTAGCTCCTCACTGTTTCAATCAAGAAAATTTGAATGACTTGATACATAATTTGGCGCTGTCCAAGAAAGCTGCAGAACTTTTAGCCACCAGGTTCAGTGAAATACATATGCTTGACAGGTCAGTACGAGTATCCTATTACCGAACAAGGGAGAGAAGATTTGTGAAGTATTTCTCTGAGGACAAACAATTTGTATACTGCCACGATGTTCCTGGTCTGTTTACCGAGTTGGGACTTGGCACTTACGAGGGGCGGTAAATAAGTTTTGCGAATCGGTAGGGCAAAACAGAGGAAGGGGGATGGCTGTTTGTGGGGGTGTTAGGACAAGTTATGACAAGTCAGGACCTGTAGCTGCACGCTCCTGCCTCGTCTATTTATAAGGCAGTAGCTTATCGCAGATCGTCATTCACAAATTTTTCAACAATGGAGAAGGTTGAGCACCACGCAGTGATCAAAGTTTTGACCAAGGAAGGCAAGAATGCAAAAGAGATCCATGAAAGCATGGCTGCAGTGTACACCGACACCGCCCCTTCATATGCAACCATTGCTCTCTGGAATAAGGAGTGACGCCATGGTCGTAAGTCTCTTGAAGATGACCCCCATCCAGGACGCCCGTCAGACGTGACCAACGAGGAAAATGTGCCCCGTGTGGAGAGGATGATCCTCGAAAATCGACGGGTGAAGGTCGAAGAAATCAAGCAAGAAATTGGAATATCACATGAAAGTGTTATCAACATCATCCACGACAATTTGGCCAGGACCAAGGTCTCTGCCTGTTGGGTCCCTAGAAACCTCACGCCCCATGATCGACTTCAAGGTCGTCAAAGTACACAAGGCCGAGAGTTGCACAAGCTGCCCTGCGCGAGTGCGGATTCGAGGAGCTCAACCATCCCCCCTACAGTCCAGATCTGGCCTCTAGCGACTACTTTTTATTCTGCCAGCTCAAGGCTGCACTGCGTGGACTCCGGTTTGGGGACGATGAAGATGCCCAGCTCGCCGTCCAGGAGTGGATTGAACAGCAGTCAGGAGATTTCTGGTTGTCGGGAATTCGGATCCTCAGGGACAATTGGCGCAAGTGCATTGAAGTCGAGGGCAGTTATATTGAAAAATAATAAAACACTTTTCCTCATATCTCGTTTCCTTATATCCGAATTGCAAAACTTATTGACTGCCCCTCGTATAGCTCGGTTGAGTGCCGACTGTTTTTGGATATTCCCCAGCGTAGTCTTAAGTGTTTCATTTCGCATAATGGCAATGACTTTGATGCAGTTCCTCTCGGACACTGTCTCCATCTGCGAGAAACTCACGATGACATACGAATGGCCATGAATTTACTTAAGTACCATGAAGACAATTGGGTCATATGTGTAGACTTTAAGATGGTAAACTTCCTCCTTAGCCAACAGAAGGGATATACAAGGTTTCCATGCTACATAGGTATGTGGGACAGTCGAGCCGGTGACAAACACTAGTCCCCAAAAGATTGGCCAGTTCGGGAAACCTTGGAAGCAGGAATCCCAATCATTGTTATTGAGCCAATCGTAAGTCAAGAGAAGATTGTTTACCATCCACTCCATCTCAAACTTGGGTTGATGAAGCAGTATGTCAAAGCGTTGAGCACTGACAATGATTGTTTTCAGTACATAGTATCGGCGTTTCCTGCTTTGTTATACGAAAAAATAAAAGCAGGAGTATTTGATGGTCCCCAAATCCGAAGACTTATGAGTCATTCTAGATTCGTGAACACCATGAATGAAAAAGAGAAGGCAACCTGGCTCTCATTTTCTGCCGCTGTTAGGAAATAAATTAGCGCCTAACTACGAGGATCTGGTTAATACTATGCTTTTATCATATCGTGATCTGAGATGCAGCATGAGTGTAAAGCTGCATTTCCTAAATAGTCACCTCAACCGATTCCCAGAGAAACTGGGAGCCGTGAGCGACGAACAAGAGGAACGCTTTCATCAGGGTTTGATGATGATGGAAGAGTGCTACCAAGGTCACTGGGATAGACACATGATGGTGGACTACTGCTGGATGATTAGAAGAGATCAGCCAGAGAAGACTCACAAGAGAAAGAGTTACAAACACAAAATTTTGCCCGATTCAAATCAAGAAGAGTTCCTCTAGCCTAATGTACGGTGGTCATTAATAAATTAGCATCTATTTGATTATAGTATTTGTAATCCTAATGTATAATTCAAGTTTCTTTTCATATGCAATAAAATGTTTGTGCAAAATATCCTGCTTTATTATATATAACGCAAAAGGATGATTCAAATTTACTTCAGGGCATGATGATAGGCGTGATAAAATGAAAATTATTGTAAAATATTAGTTATCGTTAGTACGAAAAATCTGTAGCATTTAGAGAGAATCTGATTTCAGATTTGAATTCAGTATGCTCGAATTAGGTAGGAAAATTTACTTTTGTCGATTCGCCAAATACACTGTTCCCCAGTGTAATTGCTTAGGTCCTCCCAAAGTAGTCTAAGAATTATTAAAAGTTTTGTAGTTCGTAAGGTCATAAATAAGCATAAGTGAGATCACGCTCATTTTGTTCAGCAGACCTTGTTCATGTTACTCTTTAGTTATTTAACACCATAAACTTTCCTTATTTTAGTTCACTATAGGCAAAGTTCTTCCACATTTCACAACTCACTTGTTATTTTTCTATCTTTGATGTTTTTTGTCCATTTTGAATATTCTTTCATGTATGTTTGCATGTTCACAGTGTGTAATAATAAAGATGGGATATATATGGATGCCTCGTTCAATAGTCTCCATACCCCCCTTGCCCTCTTTAGACATCAGTAATTTCGGTATTTCCACTTTCTGGGCTGCAGCCTCCACCTAGCTTTTCTTCTTGGCTTCTTTTTTCTTATTGCATCCTTGCGGCCGTGGCCTCTCATATCGAGGTATCTGTGCTCTCCTCCGCCGTTCGCGAACATTGACATGAAACACACCAGAAGAAATCTTTGCTATTCTTTGGTGGATCAGCAGATTTAAACTAGGGTCCAACCTCAATGTTCGTGTCGGCAGTAGAGTTGTGAGTCAAAATGCGACTGATAACTATTCCAAACCTAAATATGTTACAACCTACAATAGCTGAACCCTATTTTAGGAGATTCATCTCACATAACTACTCACTAAACTCTATGAATTAAATCTGGTATAATTCGTCTGTGTGAACCCTCACGATACGGTGAAGCTATTACTGGCACAAGTGACAATCACCTAGTACTCTACTATAAATTAAATGGCAAAAAACGGCAAAATAAAGTTAAATTACTGGTACAAAAAGTAGTCTAAGTAAACCTAAATACCGTTAGGTAGTAGTAGAACCACAATTTTGTCCATGTGTTTTCACTGATATCTTCTAGTACACCGGTAGAATTAGATAAAACTCGCAAAATACCCGGCGTTTCCGGACAAGAAAAACCTATCTTTAACAAATTATATTCTCTGCTTGAGTTAAATTACTCAACAAATTGTTTGTATGTTTAAAATATATGGTTTATTTTAATTTTGAGTAATGGAGCAGTGTATCATGAAAATCTAACAGAGAACGAGTTTCACATTACAGTAGTGCGGTAGGGCCAGCAAGCGTGTGGGGGAGGAAGGCAGGCGGACAGGAAACGTGTATATGCGAGTGGCAGACAAAGACGTTAAAGCACGCCTCAAGCACATGGGCGTGGGTTTTAACTAAATATATAAATTAATCTTGTTTCGGGCATACTGATATTAGGTATTATCGTGTTTTTTAAACATTGCTGTCGTATAATTGGTCTGGAAATCCTTAAGTTTTCGACGAGCAATGTTGATGTTTTTTATTGCAATTCATAGCCGCGATTGCTTCTCTCCTCCAAAATAGAAAGCGTAAAAATTGGAACCTAATCTAACCTAACAACTAGATAGCACCACTTCTGCCGAATCGGAGTAGCCTATGTTAATCCCTTGGCCAAATTACCCTCAATAGTGACTTTTGTTGGCCTTCAGAGTTGCCCCAAGTGGCATTTACTAGCGGTCCTCTATATATAAAGGGTCTTTCAACAAGGAGGCTCGAGCTTTGTCAGCCGAGAGTGGCCATGTTGTTAAAGCGACATCTGGTAACATCACTGTGAACTGTTCGTTAGTATTTGGCAAGTCACGATGGAAGGCTATAGCGTTGAACAGCGTGTACAAATCTTTAAATGTTATTATCAAAATCAGTGCTCCATTCGACAAACTTTCTGCGCATTACGTGATTTCTATCCTCGCCACAATCGTCCTGCCGAGTCCACGGTTCTACGCTTGGTGGCCAAATTCGAAGAAGCGTAAACACCTTAAAACAACAAATACTACACAACAAATTGAATTACCAGAATTAAACAAGTTCATTTAAAAAAGAACACAGAATTGACATAAGGAAATACATATAATACATATAATGTTGAGGAAACCAACGAAGAAAGTAAAGGTATAAAATAGCTAAGAGCGACTTCTAGAAGAAAAATCGCACATATATAGTTGCTATAAAAAGGAATACTGGAAAATCATCAAGGATCGAGAAAGAATAGCTGGGCAGTATTCCTGGGTATAGCAGTTTAGATTTTACTATTCTTAACTATAGTTCGAGGAGGCGTTTAGGGAGAATTTTGGAAATCGTCGGAGTTTGTCGAGTTCGGCGAGATCTAACCCAGTTGTTGTGTTCATGTGTCTTTTTATGCCGAATTTGGATAGTCTGAAGCCGAAAACGGAAACACATAGCAAATACGCTATTTAGAAAACACAGGAGTTGAGGGAAGAGGTCCGGTGTCGCTCGATTGTTGCTTCCGTGAATTTTGCAAAGTTGGTTTGGATCTGCCATCGCTGTTCGTATCTTGAAATCGTTTCATCTTAGCCTACGGTCACTCTAGACATCATTCTTTCAGAATTTGTCTTTTGGACCATGACCTCGTTGAAATCGTCTGTGTATTGGATGTTCATTGTTTGGTGATTTAATAGCTTTGGTAGATCCCTCGTGGAGATGGTGAAGAGAGTGGGGTTGAGAAATCCCCTAGGATCTAGTTTCTTCTCATCTGAAATGTTTAAATTTTATGCAATAAATTTGTGTCAAACTCGTTCATAAATATGAAAAAAACGTTTGAGACCAAGAACAGATCTCAAAGGAAACCCGCTATAGGGAATGGTCCTATGAAGAATAATTTCCATTCACAACTCTTTGCTTATCGCTTTCCGGCAAGTCTTCAATCCATTTCTTAGACTGCCCCCTATTCCGAGATATTTAATTTATTATATTATTTTTAATTTGATATCAAAGTTCTTATTTCTTTCCAGTTATTCACTTCCATTGGACTCTAGCTTTATTTGTCGACGACCAAAGTAATATTGCCAGTCACCAGTATGTTTCCCTTTGTTTGCAAAATCTTTCAATAAATTACGTTTGTATGAATTTCTTCGACGATTTTCATCATCATCAACCTCTTTTCCAACTGGGTAGGGTTGGTATGCATCAGCACCACCTCTAGGATTGCGTATAGCTCTCGATTGAACAAAGATTTGGGTTGGTAGGCTTCTCCGATCGAGACACAATATCAAAATTTATTGATTATTTAATTAAAGATAAATTTAGTAAAATTAACTTTGCCTAACGCCATCCATCAATTTACAATCATGAACGAGATGCCAAACATGATAATGAAATGCTCATAAAGATCAGAACCATAGTCTGCCCAATCATGAGGCGACAGGGATATTCCTCGTTGGGGAAGAATGAGTAGTGTCATATTGTGTTTTGTCACAAACTGACGACCATAGAACCATCGTTTCACAGGCGGGAGGCGTATAAAAGTCAGGGATATGGTACCCACTCGGCCAGTTAGAATGCCTTTGCTGGTTTGTGAAGACGGTGATGAGAAGCACAGAGGTGCTTTGATGTGACATATGCGTGATGACTCGTAAGAGAGTTACCTACACTGGCAAGAGTGGGCACAGTGTTTTCAGTATTAGGTGCCCCGACTATAACATACACTGAAGTTTTGTGCCCTGTCTACCCTGGAATCGAACATGGTACCCAGGGACTATAAATCATTCATCTTATGCATTCAGGTAGCGAGAGCTCCATTAAAAGATAGTAGTCAGGGTGTCCTACTTACTAGTCTTTCCATAATGTGTTTAACCCATAGGGTCCTAGGAAAGCAAATGCCATAACTACTAACCGAATAAAAATACAGCTTGATAGGTCAAGGAATACCTAAAAAAAAAAAACTTTCTCGTAAATTTTGTGTTCCAGCCATGTTTTAAAGAGGGTGTCAATCTTCTAAGGAATTGGCAGCAAACATTATTCATAATAATGCTAGAGAATTTGGAGACATTTGTCATACAATGTAGATCTCAATTTCTACTCTTCTTGCCTGTATTTTGGGACTTGGAAACCTTACTTGACACCACGGCATGTTTGAATCTGGAATGAGATTAGATAGGAAATCATTTTTTATTGTCTAGATAGGGGACAAGTTCTGCTTACCAAAAAGTCGTGTGGCCTCACTTTATAGAATATTATTTCATATCATAGTTTAGCATAAAACATCATTGCATAATATAGCACAGCATAGTATAACATAATATAGTATAACATAGCATAATATAATATAGCATAGTATAGCATAGGATAGCACAGAATAGTATAACGTAGCATAGTCTCGTCTAGCCTAGCCTAAAATATAATAGTATAGCCACATACTATAGCATAACATAGTAGAGAATAGCCTAGACTAGCATAGCGTAGTAAAAATAGCATAGCCTAAAATAGAATAGCCTAGCTGTGCCGGACCTAACCTAGCCTAGTTTCGTATAATTTAGCTCGCATAGTATAACCTAGCATATATAGCATACTTTAAACTACCTTAGCTTAGTATAACCTAGCCTATCGTATCCTAATATAGCCTAGCCTAGCTTATTAGACCCTAGTCTAACCTAGTATATTATAGTATAACCTACCTTAGCCTAGCCTATTATAGCCTTGCCTAACGTAACATTGACTAGTGTAGCCTAGATCACTATAGCCTAACCTAGTCTAAGCAGGTATGGCTTAGCATTGCATGCCAAAGCCTAGACTAGCGTCGCCTACAATAGTTAGCCAAGTATAGCCAAGCTAGAATAGGCTCGTATAGCCTATGCAATATATCCTTGCCCACGATAGCCTAGCCTAGAATACTATATGCTAGCTTGGTATAGCCTATCCTCGCATAACCACAGCTAACACACTATAGCCAAACGTATCATATTATAGCCTAGCCTAGTATATCCTAGACTAGTATAGCATATCATAACCTATAGTAGAATAACCTTGCATATCTTATCTTATTATAGCCTTGGTTAGCTAGCATATCGTAGCCTAACATAGTATTACCTAGCATAGCCTAACATAGCCTCGCATAGCAGAGCATAGTCTTCCCTAGCATATTATACTTTAGCTTAGCCTAGCATAGCATATTATAGCACTGTCTAGCCTAGTATAACTTAGCATAGCTTAGACAAGCCTAGCCTAGCATAGTATAACATAGCCTAGCATTAACTAACGTAGACAAGTATAGCACATACTATTCTATTATCCCCTAGTCAAGCATAGCTTAGTATTATCTAGCCTACCATACTATATGCTATCGTAGCATAGCATTTTATAGCGTAAATTAGAATAGATTATCTTACCCTTTGTTCATTATATCTTAGAATAGCTTAGCATAGTATAGCCTAGCCTATAATAGCCTAGCATAGTATATCCTATTCAAGGCTTTCCTAGCAAAGTATAGAATATTATAGCCTAGTCTAGTCATTCAGAATATCGGTCGAATAGTTGTGATGTTAGTGTCACAACGAAATAATTCTCAGGCTATCCTTGGGAGTAATTTGGCAATCATATCATTCGAAAAGGAATGAAAAACAACATAAGGGTTACAATTTTGCTACAATCGGCGGAACCGTTATGATGTTATAACAAAAACAAAAGAAAAGCAAAAGGAGGAAAGACCGACCGACATAGTGAGATGTAGAGTCACTCGCGACGAGACTCATACGCGACTAAAAATCATAGATAATAATAACTTAAGCTTTATTGTTTTGCAACATTACACTTAGCTGAGGTAAGTGTTTGACTGATATCGAAAACCAATGGTATTTTAATTTTAAAAAAGGATTAACCGATTTGAAACAAGAAATGTTACAATTCACTTTGTTAACTAAGTATTAATTCAGTTAGAATTCACTTAGGGCCATTATATATTAAGATAGTCAATTACTTAAAATCGTGTAAAGTAACCTGCGCTAAATTAAACTAACTCATGCGATTCGGAGAGTTAATTACACTTGACTAACAAATGGTTGAGTGATTTAACTAGGGAACAAATCCACTGGACTTTTAAGGGATGAAAAAACACATGCGGACTTTTGTTCCTTAAAACAGTGTTAGCTAATATGATATGACTCGGAACCTTTCTCACGTAAAAATAGGGATAAGTAGGCGGTTATGATACCAAACTCTTGCCCCATTTATTTTGCATCGGGGGCGCTGGCGAACCCATCGTACTCGCTGGGGATCGCTCTTCATCGAGACTACTGGGGAACACTATTCATCTCCAACTAACAATGGTTGTATCGAATATGAATGAATAACTACTAACTCCGATATAGCTTGGCGTGAAGCCGATTGAAAATCGTAGATGAGATGAAGGAATTTTAAACTGGTATGAAAGTATATCCCCCCCACTCCCCTAAAAGCTTAAAAATAAATAAAAGAAGTTGAAATGAAAGATTCAACACGCAGAATAGTGATGAGCAACAATTCCGATACACGTCAGGGTGACTAAGCGGATAGAAATCGCGTAAAAACATTGAGATGGACAAGTCGTTTAGAGAAAACCACCAAAGTGTGGGATTTTCGAAAAAAAGTTGGTTTCCTTTCCTCAAATAGGATTTTTTTTCAAGGTTTTTACCTTAAATGTGACTTGGGAGAATAATTACTTTGTATTCTTTCTCGAATTAAGTGGGCAAAGGAACGAAAGGAATGAGTTTTGTTCCCTCTTACAGCATTACATAAGAATCAAAGTTCTTTGCCTCTTCCCAATTTTTCGCGCTTTTCTTCATCAATACAAGTCTAAACATTGTGAAGATGCAAATATTTGAGAACAATCTATACGTAAGGTTGAAACGGCAGTGGAAACTTAACTCCTCATTTACGTACAGGTGTGACACAAATAGAGTCAGTACCTCGCACTCTGCTACTTAAATCCATACGCTAATTGCTCTGGTCTCTTCGAGGTCGCTTTGTGTTTAAAGGTGTCTAGTTTAATAATCCTTAGCTCCGTTTTCTATCATTTGTGTTCGCAATATCTCACAGTCCTTTCTACTTCAGACCCTTTATGCTTTTTATTATATCATTCTCGCGTATTTCTCTTCTTATCCATGAGGTACTTATATGGTCCTTGAGGGTTTATAACTAACATGTAACGTTCAATGTTTCTCTGATTTTTCTGCATTTTCGATCTACTTTTTGTGTTTAATCTCCTAGTTTTACGTCCATATTTTAAAACTGGTAAAATCCTCTGATTAATACACCGCATTTGAAGCAGAAAGACTTGTCGCTTCTGAGGATGTAACTAAGCTTAGGAATCGCTCTTCAGCTTAATTATATTCTTCCATGAATTCCTTTTTTATCTTTTCATCAGGAAACATAAGTTCTTCTATCTACATCTACACATATCATTGTATCTGCTCCATCATTTTTCATTTCTGATAAATTCATTATTGGTTTGTGAAAGGACTGGGATTTACGTTCTAAACTCAGTTTTGGAACCTCTGTAGGAATATTTGACTCTGGTGTGATAACTACAAGAGGCCAGGGGCAAATGTGGGGTAGGGAATCCTTGCCTCTCCCCCAAATCTGATACACAAGGGGTTTTTTTGTGCCTTTTGTCATTTTTCACCTTCCATATTATTTTTTGTTATGCTTATTTTATTTAAACTCTGACGGTAATGTAATTGGTTAAGCATTTCGAAATCATGAGTTGGAGTTTCGGTGGGATTCGCAGAGATAACGGAAGCTGTGGATCGTGAATTTTAAGCCTCCACCCAGAGAATGAGATTCCTACAATAGGGGTTATCTATCAGGGGAGAACATCTCCCGAGCGAGGGAATTTCAGGGCTTCAAAGGGGAAATTTCGCTCACAGATTGGCATCCTCTGTCAAAGTTTATTGAATGACGGGGATTAAATTAAAATAAAATAGATTTCAATTTTTATCCGTATATTATTAAATTTATCTTTTTCTCAAAATTAGTTGGAAGAAATCCTCTAGGTTTAGTTTTAAAAGGGCTAAATAACATCATATATAATAAAAAGGGGCATTGGGGAACTAAGGTTGATTATAATCACTCATACAACCACGTATGAACCCATGTTGGTAAAGTATGAACCAGAAGTCTTCAATTTTTATAAGTTCTTCAGCTCTCTACCTGGTGGTTGGTATTATCTTCCTTATATCAGATAGACTAAAAACGCTAATACATAAAAATATCGAAATTATTCAATTAATAAGAAAAAGATTCATGGCATTGCAAGTAGCAGTAAACTATACAACCAATCAGTCAAAAAATAAATCAGAAGATGCGTTTAGTATTATTAGCATGAACCATTACTAGTATATAGTATATTAAGAGTTCGATATTTCCTCACTCACAAAGAGAAATAATCTTTCGAGAAACGCTACAATTCAAACTGACAATAACTAACTAGAATGGTTTGGTTAAGAGCTCCAATAATGGAATTAAGAGGCCCGCTCATTTGGAAACAAGACTGGATAGACGGAAACCAACGTTAGATTTGGTAAGTGGTAATTGTTTTTTATGAAGCTAAACAGGATCGCACCTACGGATTTAAGCCATGTAGTATCTGTTCTTCAATTAACAAGACAAGCTAAGCCAAGAACTACAGTATTTAGGTCAAAGGGATGCTGTTACATGAGATGCAGGCTCGAGTGAAACCTACGGTTGTTAGGTCAAGTAGGAGGCTACTCTATGTGGTGAAAGTAGTCGCTTATCATCGAGAATTCAAAATGGCTCGTGTGAAAGCTACAATAGTTTTATCGAGTAAAAGGTAGTGTTAAAGAAATCTGACTGGCTTTGCTGATAACTACAGTAGATAGTGAAGAGAAATGGCTACATAAAGCTGCCCGGAAGGCAAGGCGGATATATACCTTAAAGCCCCTCCCCCCCTTGTGAAGAAAGCCGGGACCGAGCCCAATGAGGAAACTCGTGGGAACAGTAGCCGGTGAATAACCGTAACTGCCTAACCTGTTTGATCTCCCTGCCGCTTAGGTAGTTGGAGCGACCATCTATGTTAAGGCAACCACCTAGGCCCCTTAAACGACGCGCTAACGATCAAATTACCTACGAGATCCATAAACCCGTGGTTATGTCACCAAAAAAGCGGTTCTAGTCAAAAGGCACGCCAAAGAGTGTGGCGGTTGAGGGTCTAACTAATTAACAAGCCGACTTGGGCAACTCAGTGCTAACCTCTGCACTTCTCTGTCTCACCAGATGCGAACTCACTATTCACGCTCCCCTCTGTGGCCTTGTCCCTTCCGCTTATAAATAAGCCCCGTAAAGAAAGAGAAGGGATTAGAATTCGGTAAGAAAGACGAAGGATCAGTTCGTGAAGATCGATCCTTCAGCCAGACAAGACGATTTCGTGAGAAACGATAAAGGATCAGATTGAGAAGATCGATCCTTCAGCCAGACAAGACGATTTCCGTGAGAAATGATAAGGGATCAGATTGAGAAGATCGATCCTACCCTTCGGGCCTAATTAACATAAATCGTCAAGATTTGTATCGGTGTCATACCGAAGAATCCTTTACACACTAAGAAGAAGTTTGACTGGAGAAAATAAAACTCACTCACACTCCAGTGACTCTCACATCTCAAGCTCCGTAAGGGTTAGAGGAGGAGAACCCAGCCCCAACGAGGTCCCGTTCTCTAATTACGGTAAAAATCCCCCGAATACCCCCAAATCTAGTTGGGCACTCTACGTTGAAGAATAAGACACCAAGAGTCTTCAAGATTATTCAGAAGAGGACTCTTGGAGCGAAGAACACCGTAACTCTCTCCGTCTTCTTAACTTAACCAGAGGCAAGGTTGCAATAAGAAGTTGACAGCGCTCTACCTCGCGCTCTCCATCACATCTCGGCGAAATTCTATCATCGGCACTCTAAGTCACCGAAGTGCAAGATAAGCCCTCCAACGACCTCCGGCAATCCCTGATCCAGTCTGTCATGTGAGTTAGCAAGAACATTTATATTCATATTACGATAGTATGAGGTTATTACGTTTCACGATTTAATAGAAGTAAAAACAAATAAGCGTGAACCCGTCATATTTGTTGGTGGGAGAGAGTACTTAAATTTAATGTTTGACGCTAATCTAAAAGGGTCACGATAAAAATACTAATCGGCAATTGGTGTAATTACCGGGAGCCTATTTGTTTACTTTTGTCATTAAAGATATTGTAATAGGCCTAGTTGCCAACCGGGATAGTCTAGGTTAGTGTATGGCGATGATTTAAATGTGATTACGGTTTGTTTTTGATAGTTACGTTTTAAATTTAAAATATATGTTTATTTTGGGATAATTTCTCGGTGTTTCCTTATATCCTTACATGTTGAAGCGGCTCTTTCTTAAAACAACAAAATTCGCACTCTTAGATCAAAGCCTACTTCATCAAAGAAGTATATCATGACCACCAGGTATCCTGCGACAGATAGCTTAAGTAGTACCTCGCCATTTAGAAGCCTGGATGGCTTAACTGATACCTTCGTAGATGAAACTAGAGACATGCGGTAGTTAGGTCAGGAAAGTTTTGGTCCTGATAAGCCCTACTGGTTCGATTGATGCCTAAGGTAGATGAGTAAAAAAGTAACCAGGCTTTGAAAAGCCAAACAGGATCAGCTGATTGCTTCAGTAGTTTTAGTTAGAAGGTAGTCTTTATATAGCCTGATGGCTAAGCATATGCATGCAATATATGGGCGTATTAGAAGCTGGTCCTTGAGAAACCTGACAGGATATGCTGGGAACTACGATAGTTAAGTCAACTTCAAGTTAGTCCTTGCTAAGCCTGACTTGTTACACTGATATATACATACATTATTTAAATCATGTATTAGTTAGTCTTTGATAATCAATACTCACGTGTTTGAAGTCTAATGTAATTGGATCCTTAAGAACTCGTTAACAAGGAACCAAACCAGCTCGGCTAGTTAGCTTCTCCTCGAGAAACAAGTTTTTTTAGCTTATATCTATATGAGATTGCTTAGGCAGTACCTGGTCATTGAAAAGCCACATTGGCTCTGAAACAAGGCGTGGTGTTATCAAGTAGAAACTGGTTGCTGAGACCTAGGTTATTTGTGCCAAGAAGAAACTAGTCTTTCAGTTGAGGGACAGGGTGAAATGATACGTAAAGTAGCGGTTTAAAGTAGTATCTTGTCCTACAGAAGTTAAACCACCAGCAATTCGACTTATCACATAAATCTTGCTCTTAAGAAGATCAAGTGGCTAAGTTGATATCTAACATAGTTGAGTCAATTAGTAACTGGTCCTGGAGAAAACAGACATGCTTAGCTATGATCTTTTTAGTTAATTCAAGTAATAACTGGCTCTTGTAAAACCTAAATTGCTCGGTTAAGAAGTACGATAGATGTCTCACGTTCGATAGAGTCCTTGATATGTATTAAATACTAGCTGGCTTTGAGAAGCTCCCCTCGTTTGACTAATACCTACAGTCGATTTGCAAGTAATAGCTGGTCTTTGAAAGAACACACTAATTCGGCTGATACCTAAGGTAGTTATCTCCAGTAGTTGCTGTTCCTTCAGTGATGAATTAGGCTCGGCTGTGACATAACGTAATATATCCATTAGTAGCTCTTCCTTTAGAAGAGCAACTCGCTCTGGTGATGCCTACTGTACTTATATCAAGTAGTAACATATCCTTGAAAATCCATATAGGATCTGTTGTGAGCTAAAGCGGATGGATATAGCAGTAGCTCTCCCTTGTAAAGCCAGATTCGCTCGAGTAAAAACGATAGGTATGTCAAGTAATGTCTAGTCATTGCGAAGTCAGTCTAACTCTCCTAAAACCAAATATAGTTGTTTCGGGTACTGGCAGGTCCTTGAGGAGGTCGACTAACTCTGCTGATAGTTAGCTAATTTATTTTAGCTCAAAAAGTGTAATCTATACGGATGGTAAAACAACCAGTAAGGCAAATGGAAAGAAGGACAGTTTCAAAACCCCATAATAGTTTCCCCAAGGATTGATGAGACTTCACGACGTCGATATCCACAGGTAGACTATTACCTCGGCTGGAAGAAGACAATACTCAGGACTACGTACCTGCGGCTAAGCCATTGTTCAGTCCGAAGATAAAAAAAACTGGTCTTGCAGTCTCCATTGGGCCACTTGTCTACTCACGGACTGGAGTGAATGAACGCGTGTGCAAGAAATTGCCACGACAGCATGCTTTCCTCCATTTACAAGCCTATGAAGCCAAACCTGCAATTTTTATGATAGATAACACCTTCTGCCACACGGCAAAGAGTGAGGAGTCTTTCTATAAACACGTGTACATCATCAGACTTAAATCTCATAAAATATTTTCAGGAGACACTCGGAAAAAGCTGTGAAGCAAGGAATCCTAAAACTATTTAAGAACTCTGGCAAATTCCTTTTCTTTCCTGTGACAGATAACAAAGCATTATCAACGCACCCACACTAAATTGTAATTACTTATGACTTGTAGAAGTATTTTCTACTGATAATTTTATTCTTATATCCTAATAGAAATTTGTTTCCGGTGTCGCTCGAATCATTTTGAACACTTATTTTTTGCTAATGTTTACGTGCTGTTAACTTTAATTTAAATATTCCAATTTGCTTAAGATTTATCCATATGTCCTTTATATCTGTAGATTATTTTACACCAATTTTGGAAACCATGGAATTTTCTATAGAAATAGTTATGGAGGATGCTCTAGTAGAAATACAGACGTTCCGCTGTTTTTAACGCCACTGTAGGTGGGTTAAGTGGTAGTTTGTTCTTGAGAAACCAGACAGGTCCGGATGAAACCTATGAGGCTGGTTTATTTATGAACTGGTCTTGAGAAGAAAGATTGCTCCCAATAGAACTTACAGTACCTACCTTGAGAAGTCAGACATGCCCGTCATTGACCCTTTGTAGTTGGATGCATTGGTAGATAGATGGTCTTGTAAAAAGTTGTTTAGATCGGAAAATGACTAGTGTAGTTATTTCCCTTATAGATAATTACTTATTAGCCAGAGTGGCCTGGCTTAGAGATATATTAGTTTGGGTAAATTTTAACTGGCCCTTAAGAATCCAGTTCGGCTAACCTGAGACCTGGGTTTTGGTATATTAGTATCTAATCGCGTAGAAACCTGACTTGCTCAGCTGGCACCTACAGTACATGACTAAAGTAGGAGCCGGTGCTTGAAAAGAAGACAGTCTAAGCTGACACCAACCTTAGCTAGATGATGTAGTAAGAGGTCCTTGTGAAGCTAGACTGGTTTGTATGTTACCTAAATAAGATGAGGTCAAGTAGTCTTTGGTCATGAAACAGCCTTACTAAATTTGCTAAAACCATATATAGTGTATTCAAATAGTAGCTTGTCTTTCAGAACTGCGACTAATTCGGCCATGAACTGCGGTGGTTTGGTCAGGAAGAATTCTGACGTTTTAGGTTTACGCTTATTGCAGTTGGCTTAAATAGTAGCTGGTCCTAAAAAGGCCGACGTGATCAGCTGATATCCAGTCTAGTTATTGTAACAAGTAGCTGAGACTTGAGAGGTTATATGGCACTGCTGAAATCATTCGTAGTTGCGTCATGTAGTAGCTTGCCCCTGGCATGCCAGACTATATTTGTTGCGACTTACGCTAGTTCTGTTCTGTCAATGAGTACCAGGTTTTAGAGAAGCCAGACTGGCTCGGCTATGACTTAGCGTAGTTGGGTTAAGTAGTATCTCGTCTTTGAGAACCATGACTGAGTCAGTTGTAATCTACACTATATGAGTTAAGTAGTAACTGACACTTGACAAGTCTGCTTGTAATGGCTAATACCATCATTAGTTAGATAAAGTAGTAACTAGTCCTTCAGAAACAGGCAACCAATTTATTCGTATGAGTTAGCGATTGTTATTCTAAAGCAATCCAGGCTTTCCTGAGAGTTACGTTACTTTGGTCTAGTAGTATTTAGTCCTTGGGAAGCTCCTTAGATGTATGGGGGAGGGGGATTCCTTATTTTCAACTTTATTTTATTTATTAATATTTTTGTTCATCTTTATTTTCACTATGCGGGTTGTCTACTTTGAATGCATTTTCTTCTTCTTGACTTCAATATTTTTCTTGGCTTAGTTCGTTTTTCTGTCTCGATGCATTTTCATTTTCTTCCATTTATCTGGGTTGCTGATTTATTCTTGATTCTTAATCAGTTAGTCCTTCAAGCGTTTTCCTCCGTTTTCTTTCTTGTGAGATCTTCATAAAAGTTTTGGGACTGTTGAGTTTCGAACGCGGTACCTCTTGATTTAAACGCCAATACGATAGCCATACGAGTGGCCATAGTCCGTTTTTTGTTGGTAATTTTATTGGCCATTTATATTATTGAGTTGGAAGGAATATCTCTCATACATTTTTGCACCCGTGCACAGGTCCCTTTCTAAAAAGCGGAGCGAATTTGAAGATTAGGGAGAGACTAGTCTTGGATTTCTTAATCGAGGAATAGTACCTCTCCCTCCTAAGGCCTCCGAGTCTGCGGGATGAGTGGAGCTAATTTAAAGGGTGTGAGGAGAGCGAACGAATTCTTGTGTCTCATCAATGAGTAATGGCTTCTCCTTCCCCGGGTCTCCAAAATTCCCAGCAGCAACTTTTTAAAAAATCTCTAGTAGGAGAGGAGGTGCAGTTGTAACGAAGATCAGATGATTTTTCGGACGTCGAGGGTCACCAGTTATGGGGGTGGCCTTCTTTATTATAATTTTATTTAATTATAATTATTATTGTTCATCTTGATTTTCACTATGCAGGTTGTCTTTCTTGAATCCATTTTTTTCTTCTTGACTTCCATATTCTTCTTGTCTTGGTTCGTTTTTCTTTCTCGATGCATCTTCATTTTCTTCCATTTATCTTGGGTTGCTGATTTCTTCTTGATTTTTTATGAGTTAGTCCTTCATAAAAGTTTTTGGACTGTTGAGTTTCGAACGCGGTATCTCTTGATTTAAACGTTAATACTCTAGCCATACGACTGGCCGTAGTCCGTTTTTTGTTGGTAATTTTATCGGCCATTTATATTATCGAGTTGGAAGGAATTTCTCTCATACATTTTCGCACCCCTACAGATGCATGGTAAAATAGTGCTCTAAAATAGGCACTAACGTGCTGATTATTTTCCAACTCCACTACTTTCGCAGAGTTTGCTGTAATTTACTGTAAAACGCGTTTTTTCCTAGGAGTTCTTCACATGAAGAATTGATGCTGGAAATTTGCCATGCTTAGCTTTTTCTGGTAGCTTTCTTGCTTAAGGCTGTCCATCGGGTCCGATGGTGATGATCTCTCTCTCACTGCCATCTGTGTTTTCCAGTGACTGTCCAGGCCAATCCTGGATAAACATTGCCTGCCACATGTAGAACATTGAAAATTTGAGGTAAGTTGGGTGATGGCTCCTGCTGTATCGCACGCCAGCAAACATGCTTCTAATATTGATGGTCTCGTCGGTCGCTATCAAAATGATTCACACCCTCATGGATAAGACGTCTCTAATTCACCCTGTTGAAAACGATTCCTCCAGATTTGAAGGGTCAACCTTGCATTTTTTTCAGCGTTTTCTTGACGTTATCTTTGAATTTGAGTTTGGAACCACCCGCTTCCATCCTTCCATCATGGAGCTGACTATACAGCAATCTGCGGAGAAGTATTTCTTCAGGCATGACTCAGCCATCGCAGCTGGTGCTTAGCAATGATTGCCTCAATGCTGGTGCTCTCGGTTCTCTCAAGTATCGAGACGTGTGGTAATTCTCTCTTACCATGTAATACCAAGGATCTTTGTTAGGCATCTTATATAGAAGGACTCAAGAGGCTTTACGTTTCTCCTGTATGTCGTCCATGTTTCACAACCATACAGGAGAGATGATAGACATAGTTCATTATGCACGGTCATATAAGTGCTTAATTTCAAGTCTTTATTTTGATAGACTCTTGTAGAGAGTTGCTCGAAGGATTCTCTTGGTTGTCTATTTCAGGGGTTTTTTTATGGTAGATACACACATACACGTTTAACTTTTAAATTTTACCAAGTTCTTTATCATATTTTTATAAAATCATAACAATATATATTCGACAGCAAACTTTTCTCTAACCTTTCATTATTTGGTTGAGTCTCCCCACTACTTAAGTCAGATGTAAATGTTTTAATGTTCACTCATAAAATGAATTAATAATTTCAATACACGCACATAATTACTTCACACTACAAATATAAAAATTTAATGAATAGCTGCAATGTGTCCTAGCCATATACCCCTGAAACACTTGAAGATTGATGACGTCATTTTCAGTAAGCCAATTAAAACTTACTTTCCGTCTTTTGAAGATAAAAGTTGCAAGACTCAAAGCGGAAGGGTGCGTGAGACAGTTATAATCAGTCGCATAATATTTTCACAGATCTGTTCGTGTACTAATTGAGCTGTGGATTTCTAAGGCTTTTCTATTTTACTTATCGTCTATAGGCCTAGTACAAAGGCAATTGACAACAGCCCTCGTTATAGTGTCAATTCCCATGAATATTCTCTCTTTCATTCAAAGGGCTTACAAGGAATTGCTGTGATGATTGCTATAAGAAATCTGAAGGATCAGAAGTAAATATTATAACATTATCATTATTATTGTTTTTATTATAGTATCAAATGATTTAAGTATTTTATACATAGGTATAACTTAATGAATATAATAGATTTAAGTAAAGATTTAACCGGTAGATGATGCGATAGTTTACAATTTTAATCTCGTTCTGTATTATGTAACGCAGAAGGGATTAATAAAAACACATAAACCCCAGTATTTTTGGTAACCACAAAATGCTGTCTAATTTGTTTGAAATGAAAAAGAAAGGACCTGTTAAACCAGGAAGCTTAGCAAATAAATAACCAACGTTCGGTCGTTCTAAAGATAATTTGGACAATTTCCTGTAAAAATCAGCAATGGGTTCCTGTATGAAATAAAAATTTACATTCGCACCTATAAATCCCTGTAGCTTTTTATCTGAAAAATTTAAGTGTGTCAAATTCTACTTGATTGATAACTACTATTGATTGATCGATAAAATTTTACAAATAAGTATTCTCCCAGGCTCCCTTTTCCTCATTCAAAATTAGGCTCAACTCATCTGAGGACGCCGCTGTCCTACCTAATTGAGTTATCTCAATCTTCATTTCTCGAGTAATTGGTAATCAGTTCGTCATACCATTTCTTTCAGATTTTATTTTAATTATGTCTAATCTAATAACTGTTTGTGAAGCATTTTCTTGGGACAATATTTTTTTCTCCATACTAGAGATCTTCTTTTGTTTGATAGTTAGCTCAAACTTTATTATCTACTCTGTATATTTCAGAAATTCTGATAAAGTTTATTATAATTTATTGGGCTCGTTCTATGAAAATAGGTAGGCCCCTGGCACCAAATTGCAGGATATAATAGGCCCAGTGAGGAACTCCACAAACGGATGCTCGGTGGATTTATCGAATCGTAAAATTGCTAGGTGAGTAAATAATATGCCAAGTCTATTAAGTACAGAACCAAAGAGAATTAGGAAATGAAACTATATATATGTTAAACTGTACAAATAGAGCTGATACTACTGGTTGTTAGAGTCGCCGGAAACATGAAAATTAAAAGATATCAAAGGTGAACACCTGAGAAATACGAGGATCGCACAGAAACAAACATACGCGTGTTCGGAACATTTATCAGCAGCTAAAAAAATATAGGCTCAGACCAGAGAAATTTCGCAGAGACCTGCAACAAGCGATTCTCTAAAATAAAGTTTAATCTATGGAAATATGTAGGCACAACAGTTACACAGAGATGTGCGAAACTCTGCCCAAGGGATGGAAATAACGAACAAACTAGATGACTGGATCCTCCCCACGGATAAGTCAAGCTCACGCCCATTAAAGACGATATATATATATATATATATATATATATATATATATATATATATATATATATATATATATATATATATATATATATATATATATATAGTACAAGAAAGATAATGAGACAAGAAACAGGAGTTTTTTAGAGGTAAGAGAAAGGGACATTAGAAGAAGACTAGAATCGAAGAGAGCAGAGGGCGGCAAAATTAAGGCAATCCTTTACCGAGAAGAGAGAGATAACGCCAGGGAAAAAAAATTTAAAATTCCTGGCCAGGACTTGAATCCGTGTCTGCTGATTACCGGGCAGATGCTCTACCGCTGAGCTACCAGGCACAGTAACTCTACTTCGCCCAAAGCGTTACCCAATCAAATCCAGTATCTCTCTAAACTAGGAACCTCCAAGGAATTTTTATACCACATCTTCTTACCCGCTCACAATTTAAAGGCTCATCCCCAAGTCACATACAAAGAAGAAGGATCAAATGCAAGTTCTGCGGGTGATAACAACCACCACAGGGCTTTCGCCAATTCTATTTTCTGCCTTTCAAAACAATTGTTATATAGTCTGCAATGCAAGGTTTCTGCACCTTTATTTCTATCTTCCAAATTGTTTTGAAAGGCAGAAGGTAGATATGGCGAAAACCCTGTGTGGTGGTTTTTATCGCCCGCAGAACTTGCATTTGCTCCTTCTTCTTTGTATGTGACTTGGGGATGAGCCTTTAAATTGTGAGCGGGTAAGAAGATGTGGTATAAAAATTCCTTGGAGGTTCCTAGTTTAGAGAGATACTCAGTATTCAGAAGAAGAAGATTCAGTATACCTGATTCATTTACTCAATTTATTTCCTTAGTAGCATCACGTAAACCGTTTACTCGCCTAAGTTTTGCAGATACTTCGCATAAGACAATAAATAACCCTACATATTGACGGCAAAGAACTACAGATGTTTCTGCCCTCCCCTTTATTAGACCAATTCAAGAATAAAGTTATAGTTACTTTGCCGCGTCTTTTCAAACGCATAACGCATAACCCTCGTCATAAATTAGAAGGAGTCAGAACCAAGTAGACAGCGGCGTAAAGTAGGCCCACTGCATAAAGTCTTCGTCACCCGTCAAACGCAAGAGCAACGAGACTCTTCAATACACCTACCCACAAACCGATAACCTATACTACCACATAAACAGGTAAAGTTCACAAGGGAACACCCACCGGTAACTCAACCCACATAGATTCATTTGTAACAGCAATTTCTATCTTTTCGAGATGTTTGTGCTACGGTTCGTCCTTTAAAAGCATATTTGTGTTTTTAAATCTTAATTTGCTAATTTTAGAGCTGTTCATAGAATTTTGACTAGTACCTATTATAAATTGTCGAGCCTATCACCAAAATAGACTTGTTCTTCATTATTGATTTCTAAAGTTATGTCTATTATAGGTGGAAATTCATTTCATCCTTGTAAAAATGCGTGTGGGATTTATTTTTAAATCATCAATTTGGTTTTGTTTGGGATTTGTGTAACTTGGTTTTCCGATACACTGAATGTTAAAAAAGTATTGACAAACCAAAGATGTGATCTATCATGTTGATTAATATGGGCTTTCAATGTTCTTATTTAGGCCGTTATAAGTTTAGCTAATTACTAGTAGAGTACGACCTTTTACCTACTCCTCAAACTTTTTTGGTTTTGTGGTTGAAGGTGTGGTTGATGAGGCATATCTTGAGTTTCATTGTTTGGTACGTATCAAATATCTTCCACTGTCATTGTCACTAGTCATCTTCATCATCATCACTAACTCTATAATTTAAGAAAGGGATTTTTTTGAGTATTTGAATAATAATTTCATCTTATTTGGTTATGACTTATGTTTTATTATCAAAGTTATTTCTAATAATTCGTTTATAATATCAAAAAACAAAATGGTGAAGTTCAGAAATCAATATAAGTATCGAAATTTTGTGAAGTTTTAAAACCTAAAGAATTACAAATGGTGAAGTTGGGAAAATCTATTTTTATATATCTTCTATATTTTAGCAACGTGATACTTTGAAAGGGGGGAAATTTAGTTTAGAGTTCCTTTTTAAAATTATTATAATTGGCGAAGTTCAGAAAATTTATAAAAATTTAACCATGGCTGCTTTTTTCTTAGATTTTAAATTTTAATTTTAGTAGCGCAGCGCAAGCTTCTCCTAGTAGAGGACAGTGGCTATGCTAGTGCCTGGTGTCTATATATGCAAAATCAAACAACTCTCATCACTTTTATTCATCTGCAAACATAAACTCGCTTCTAGATCTACCATCTTTTCTACCAGCAAACATTAATTATCTTCCCCTCGAATTTCACTTATATCTATTTGCATACATCAAATAACCCCTGAATATTTAATTTTATCTATCTATGCACATTATTTTTCTTTTCAATTTCCATTCGTAACAGTCTGTACACTTCAGCAGTTCTTCCCTCAGTTTTTACTTGCATCCTTTTGCACACACTAACTTTACTTCCCATTGATTTTCACTTTTGCTCTCTGCGCAGAACAACTATCCTTCATCCTAATTTCACCCGTATCCATATGAATACACCAGTTATCTCCTCCTTGATTTTCACTTGGATCCTTCTATAGTAGCCTCCAAGGTTCGTATAGGGGTTAGCGCGCTTGCCCTGCAATCGCTGGGTCGGAGGTTCGAATCTCCGTCCGGATTCTTTTTAAGCTGACATTATTTACCTGGGAGGTTATCACCGTGACTGAGCATCACGGTGGAGAGTTGGGGCTTGCCCTGGCTAACGTCCGCCGAAAAATTAGCAGCACAGCAGCTTCATAGGAAGCTTGAAACCAGCGAACTTTAAGCTGAACATTAAACTCTTTGATACTTTAAGTATCTCAGTGTGCAATTAATCTCGTTGGGTCCGTAATATAATCCTTGATTTTCTTTCATACATCAACCGTTTACTTAATTTGTCATTTTGACAAATTAATAACCGTAGACGGAGAATATATCTTAGTTACATTCTCCCGTCGCATTTTCTCCTCCATACGAGGGAGAAATAAATGAACGTAAATTATTTATCCCATCATTTATTAAGTTTAATGATGATGAAAAATGACGATTCCTATTTTAACTATGATGGATTATGTTCGAATTTATACATACGTACGAACGGTACGTAAGAATCGTTTTTTCTGTTTAATAAATTTTGAATTTTACCAATAAGTATCTGTTTAAAGATTTGGTCATTTATTACTATTCGTTTTTAAATATAAGTGATATGAATGGGTATTCAAATATTTTGATTATTAAATATTAACTTTGGCCAGCAAATTTTATAATTTTTATTTATATTAATGCAATAGTTATTATCGTTTTTGCTACCCTTTATGATGCATAGTAATCTTAATACTCCATTGTTCATACTAGGGGTGGATCGAATACAATTGCATTTGTATTTGAATTGTATTTAAATAAAATTTTCATATATGTATATTTGTATTTTGGCATTCAGATAAGAAAGTATTTTGTATTTGTATTTTTATTTCGAGTCTAATCCATTTGATGAGGATATGCAAACTCAGAGAGAGAGAGAGAGAGAGAGAGAGACATGGGAGGCGGAGAGAGAGGCTGAGAGTCAGAGAGAACCATGCTTTATGAGATATTATAAAACCGGTTATATCTGGTACGCGCGGAGTGCGCGTGTTGCGCGAACACGTGAGAGTTTTCTAGAACATTCTCGAACGTTCTGGAATGTTCGACGCAAAAACTGTAGAATTTATAAGGTGCGTGAACGGAGTACTTTCATTCAGTATTTATTTGAATAGTGCTGTGTAAAGGATACTCTCTTTCTCTCTCCTGTTCGGTAGGTTTATTATCATAATAATAACACATAATAATATTATATGTAAATGTTTAATTATTGAAAGGGATATTCTCTTGTCTTAACTCATTGATTTATCTTTCTGTTTCTCTTTTATTAAGTTGAATTTTAAGGGTAATGACTGAAAGTTCTAGTTAAACTTTATAATCAACAGGTTTCTCCATCTTTTCTTTCCTTTTCAAACATATTTATATATATTTTCAAGTTACTTTTAATCTATTAGGTTTGTGTTTGTTTTAACCACTTTATTATCATTATTTTCTTTATTTTCTTATTTATCTGGGGGAAGGAGGTCACTTAATGTTTTATGTTGTTTTTTTTTTAAATTCTCTTATTTTATTAAGATTTGTTATTAACGACTATAATTTTGTTCCTTTACTGTGATGTTTCAATTTTATCTTTAGTTGTTTCTTTTTCTTAACATTCTATTTTACTACTCATATATATGATTTATGACTAGGTAAGTTTAAAAGAAAAGAAGCATATATGTTTATTTATAATAATGTAGGAATTAAAATATAACACACATTTAAATTTAACTTAAATATAGCTCATATTTATTATATAACCTTCTATTGAATTGGTACATGGAAAAAACAGTAAATATATGAAATCTGAATCTATTAAGTAATAATTACTTTAACTTTAATTGTTCCTCACTTTTCAATTTTTACTTTACAGATAGTTAACGAAGACGTTGTTACACCAGATGACCCATCAATCAGGAGGACGTACAAATACCTCAACTATCAGCTGCACTGGCAAAATTTTATTATGTCAATTTCAAGTCTGCTGACAAGAATCTCATAGCCGATTGTTTGCATTGCAAAACCTCGTATTAGGCATCAACGAAGGCAACATCTAACCTAATTGTCCACCTCAGAAGAGTTCACAAAGTTCATTATGATGAATAAGAGACCTTGAGAGCTGCAGAGGAAAAGAAGAAGCGTGACAGCTCTGTGTCACACTAACAGACGAAAATTACCTCGGTTTTCGAAGTCAAACCTGCACAAGAGAAAATATTTTATGTTAATCACATCAAACAATGGTCTATCATAAAGAAACTTCTAGACTCCATCGCATGTAACCAACTGCATTTGAACATTGGTTAAAGTAAGAGTGTTAGAGCTCTTTTGTACGAAGCAGAACCATGCTTCGTGTTTCCAAGCAGAACCACACTTCGGAAACAGTTTTCTTCTGCAGAGAGCGAAAGACATCGAGTCGCAGTTGATGACAGAATTCGAACATCTCAATCGTATGTACCTGACATTGGACCTCTGGACGAATTGAAAAATGCTATCGTTTCTTGCTGTCACAGAACACTTCATCAACACATTATGGGATTTAAAGTCCAGCGTCATTGCTTGCGATCAATTTATAGAATGGCATAGAGCTGTGAATATCACTACAGCATATGAAGATATAGTCACTAAATTCAGAATTCGTGGCAAGGTGAGGAAGGTGTTTGCACACAACGCCTTAACTAAGGTGTTAGCATTTGATGTCTGTCTACCAGGATTATATGGAAATAAAGTAAGAAATGAAAGTAGCGGTGAACATTAAGACAAATCTGACCTTGATATTTTACAAGAAGAACTTGATCTGAATAAGGTGCTTGCCCTTCTTGCACTGGATCGGTCCAGTTGCCTTTGCACACACACAACTCTGCATACGAGTTGCCTTCAATGGTCCCTGTGTCAGAAGCAGTGTAACTGCAACTCTGATACACAAGTATTGTAATATAGTAGCTGCAATATGTCGATCTACTGTGGCAGCACCGTTCTTGGAAAAGATTGGGTGTCGTAGTATAACCGGTGTATGCTGTTATACGCAAACTGGCTTACTGGCAGACCGAAATTATGGCTCCACCTGAGGATGGTTCTAATAGTGCTTGACATACACAGTTGCTAGGCCAATGAATATTCAAAGATAGCTGCAAAAAGCTTTAATATGAGTTAAGATTAAATATACATTGTGAGGGTATGGAACGTACATACTCGCATGCCGCCAGACAATCGTGGGAACGAAAGAAATTTGTCGTTTGAGTTGACCTTCGTCTCCTCTCCCCCCCCCCAACCTTCCCCTCAACTGGCGACAGGAAGTCTGATAAAAGAAGGCCTGTCTCACAGAGAAGCCTAAATTATATTTGCCTTCTTCATGATACCATGGAGATTGTCCAGAAAGCGCTGCGATAAGCGAATTGTCGTCAATGGAATCTCTCTTTCGATTTACCACAATCCGCGGTATAAATAACATCGCCGTTCATCCCTCTAGAGCAGTTTCACAACCTACTCGCGTAACCCTCACGTTGAACAAGAGTCGTTTCCGTAACGTATCGACTGCCAAGGTGCCGCGAGTTAACTTGGTCGCTGTTTCAAAGTGTTCCTGGAAGTAAATCCCGCACCGCATTGTCTGTGACTAGAAGAGTACGCTCTGTCACACAACGTAACTTGAGAAGGAAAAAGGAACATCCAAATAGTTACTAGAAGTTACCATTTGTTAGTGTCACATCTAGTTAGGAGTGAACTAACCGGAACTGCAGCCAGCAGCCCCGAACCCGTCGTCTTATCCCCCCTCTCCCCGAAAACTCGTGTTAACGCCACCCGAACCACCCCGTCTGTACCTGAGTAGTCGTCTCTCCAATCCATCACAATTAATGGTAATCTGTAAATCCAGTGTCCCTCTATTCTTAAATTACCTATTTAATTAACAGTGATTGATACTCCCATTGAGGCATTATAAATCTAGACGCTTAACGTCAGTGTTTATTATTTTAATTTTGCCCGTTTAACTATTGCTAATTATTATATTTGTGTAAAGTAAAGTTTATTTTTTGTACGTGTGTACAAGTCACTACTGGAACAATGTGTCTCCAATTGCCTGTAATAACCTCTGCTTTACTTGAGATTTTCCTCTATTAACTCGTTAGTTAGGGCCATGTGTAAGATCAAGGTTTCATCACTTTCCTCTCTCGACACATCTATCTTAAAATCTCGCAATTCTCCACTAAATTCTCCCTAGTGCAAATACTAAATGTATTCCCTATTAAACTTAGCTGTTTGGGGCCTGATCTTGGTAGAACCTGCTCCTCAACGCAATGCTGAAGGAAAACTCTGCCTGATATACGTCTAGTGATCTTCATTCTCCTGTCAAATTCCAGTTCTTTGAGGACCAGTTCTTCTCTACTGCCCGACATACAGCTAAATTTATATTGAAACCTTTTAGTATTTAGGCTAGGAAGTATTTATTGGAGAGTTGCGAGGTTTTGACTAATGAGTTAGATGTGTTGAGAGAGGAGAGAGATGAAACGTTGATATTATATAGGGTCCTACCTCGTCGCTAGGGTATTTCTTTGAGTTCAAGGCTAAGAGTTTCATTGTCATAAGAGAGACATTTATGAAGACGCCTGTGCGTGAGTTTTATTTTACTATACTTACTGCTGCACCTTTAGTAAGCACATGAACTTCACAAGCCTTCAACTGGGTCCAATGGCAGGGTGAAACCGAGACGATCGGAGCTAACAAACTTGTTGCAGCCTTCTTTCGCCTTCACAGCCGTTGAGATTTGATTAAAACTTCGTCCGCCTCTTCTTCCGTTGAGGAGTTAGCAGGGTTTGGTTTGATATCGGAGTTTCCTTCGTTTAGCCTACGCCTAAAGAGGCTCACCCTACAAGGCAGCAAGGACCCTAGGCAGGTGCTATCACTCAGAGTCAGAGTAGAACTGGGATCAATGGCTGATTAAAAGGTAACTCCGCTTTTCCTAAAACTCTGAAAGTCCCCAATCAGAGCCTCGCTACCGGATGAACTTTTATGTCATACCCAGGACAAGAGATCTAACTAACGAGTTAACCCACTAATGCCTACAATATATTTTTTTAAATTATTTCTATTATATTTTAGTGTACTAAATAAAGCATTAGTCCTTTAGAATTTTTTTTTTTTACAATGACACAAATGAAAATAGTTTAATTCTTAATTTTTTATTAGGAAAACACGCTGACACATATATTATGTTTAATGATATGGCTCCATGCATAGCATATGGAGTAGAACATGACATTTTTTGTGCTCATACTTCGTTCTCCTTGCGCAATGAGTACATCTTGATTATTTCGAGGGTAGAGGTCATGGCCAGTGATCAAAACGATCCTTCCTTACTTCGTCTCCTGCTACTCCCCGGATCCTGTTAGTTGAAGGTGCAGGTCCTTTTTTGTTTGTTCCATGTTGCTTTAATGATTAAAGCACAATTTTTATTAAAAATTCCTAAGGTGAAATAAGATTTTGAAATTTTCTATACAGAAGCCAAGCGTTGACAGAAGAACAGCAGATACTCCAAGAAAATAATGGCCACCACCATTGGCAAGATAGAATTTGGATGCGGTAATTCGCGACGAATTGATCATTTAGATTCCCTTTCACCCATATCCTTATTATAAGCTTCAATGGCATTAGGCATAGGAACTACAATCGGAACTATTTTGATTTAGGATCAATACCAAATTTATTTGAAGCAACTGTCACCACCTTATTGTCTTTCCACTTTATTGAAATTTGATCACTAGTACACACCGACTCAACATAACCTTATTCCATTTTCTCTCGCATTTTAGAAGCTGGTAATGGTGCATTCCCCAATCTTCCTTCTGTTATAGTACTAGTTCTAGCAATACCACTATTTGAAAGTTCATTCAAAAAAAGAAGGAAGTAAACAAGTTATCAAAATATAAACACTCTCCAGCCCATATATTTGCGCTTTTAACTAAACCCAACACAACATCTTCACCTTGACCTACCGAATTACAGGAATTTTTGTTGAGCTGCCACAATAAGCCTCTGCATGAAACATGTATCTATCCAAACCAGATAGAATCTACAATTTATATCTAAATGGTATTGGCTTGTTCCTGATTAACTCTTTCGTGCTGTGATGCGTATAATAGGGAACAATTGCTAAAGCCTTCTCTTCAGTGGGCAGAAAAGTGACCCCAACACCACGTTGTTCTTCAATTTCAAGGATGTCGTAAGTGTTATTGACGTCCAGTCTACAGGTATAAAGATACATACTGTATATACATATAAATACTACATGAATAGGTATATATATAAGTCGTGATATAGAACTATATACCATGTATACATCTATTATATTTGATTTTAGAGTGCGCAAGAATTTCCTTTAAAAACTTTGGGTAGGCCGAGGTCCGGTTACGAGGTCAGAGCCTCGTAAGGGAGGACTAGTCCAATAGATGCTTTTTTAAATCTTGGTATTGCCTGAGAGTTCAAAATCTCACTTAGTTACAGGCTGTTACACGGCTCTGATGAGTTCAAGGGTCGGAAAGTAAAGGAGTTGGCAAAAATAGACTTTAATAAATATTAATAATTAAAGTTAAATGGTACAACAATAAACAGACATATAAGACAAATAGTCACAGTGGTCAACGGGCTACTAAGAAGACTAGGTATTCTAAAATGTAATAAACTTGGGTAGGCTGGATGGAATTAAGATTTGAGCTTGACACGAGGATATGGTAAGCACACAAATGATAATGGGGGAACAGTAGACAAAAATTATAAAGCTTTGCGGAAGCTAAAATATTCGTTACAATACCTTGTACAAAATGGAAGGGTTGGGGGAGACGATGGTCGTTTCCGGGAAGGCTGTGAGATGATGGTTAAGTTACTTCGACGGGGTCCAGGGTCAACTTGCTTGTAGTTGAAGTATTCCTTTGAGATGACGGGGGAGGGGGAAGCAGAGCCTTCGAGAATGGAGGCTGGAAATTCTTCCGGTGTAAATTCCTTTAAATAAAACGGAGGGTGAGTTTCTCCGAGACGTCAAACGGTTTGTTTGGTCAACTATGCGTAATCAAGGGGGTATTACGCTAAGATTAATCTTGACTGAAAACTTTTGGGATAAGACTTGGTTATTGTCTGGAGACGGTGTCGTCGAGCAGATTTGGACGGGTATTCTTACGGGGAGAAGAGTTCTTAACTAGTTCTAGGGTAGATATTTGTTTTATCCAAGGAGGGATACTCGGTTTTATCCCACAACGTTTCTTTGCCTTCGGTGTATGACAACCTGAATCGAGGAAGAGTAAGATCGTTTGCTCTCGTGAGCTTCTCTTGCACTAATCTATGTTGATTCCCTCCTCACACGGGTACATATGGACGCCTGTCAGTGAAGGAGCTTACCTTATAGAAGGATGGGGGACTATGGCACATCGTTTGAGTAATGGCGAACCAGGCCCTGGTGGCGTTTGTCTCAGCCGCTCCCAGCGTGGTTAGAAGGGGGGGTGGGGAGACTTCATGTCTTGTGCAAATACTCGGATTGATAAGGGCTGCATTCCATGAGCCCGCTTCTATACTTTCTCACGATTTTGAGCTTCGAAAATTGCTTGTAAGCTACACGAGGCCAATCACGTGGAGGCAATGCTTAAAAGCGACGTTATTTCTCCCATCACGTGCTTGTTCCCTCAGAATATATATATATATATATATATATATATATATATATATATATATATATATTTATATGAAAGGATAGGAGTATAGAGAAATTAATATATATATATATATATATATATAGATGAGTATAGCTTCTTAAATATTAAACAAAAATATAAATAAAGTACTTACTTCTTGGAGAGAGGTGTCGAAGGCATGTTTAGGCTCGTGTATAACGCGGTTGAATAAATCCAATATACATCTGATTTTTCTGAGCACAATACTGCCAAACGTAGAGTTTTACATAATTGTAGGCTTGTGCAATAATGTGAAAGAAAACTTCATGGAAAATAAATAAATTTGTCTGAAATATAACGAAAAAACAATGTTGCCATCTCAAGCAAAGGAGAGGAAATATCAGGCAATTAGAGATGTTTTGTGCCTGAAGTGAGTGGAATAAATTGGGCAGGTCTAACGTAGTCAACAAGCTTTCGAGTAGAAACTTTTCGCACAATAAGACACTGTCTCTCTCTTTAGGTTTGAAATTTGATATAGGCACGGACAAGAAGAGTAATTTAAGTTACCTAGCTCAAAATTACAGACAGAGTGAGAGTGATGTTTGTTCAAGGAATTTTATTTTGCATTGGAGGATCTGAGGATGTGCAAAGAAATTTTAATAACACAAGCGGACAAAGGAGGGGGTGTGGTAATATTAGACAAGTCAGCATATATAGACAAAATGAACTATTTGCTTAATGAGAGTACTACATACGAGAAAAGGAATCCTGGCATTGCCGTTAAAGAAGCTATATTATTCGGGAAGGAAGTTAGAAAAATACTAAGAAAAAGGGAAGAGGAAAGAAGCTAGTTGACCTCATTAAGGAGAATTCGAGACCTCCTCTAATGAGAAGGCTTCTTAAAACTCACAAGCAAGGCAACCTACTTAGACTATTTACCTCAGGATTGGGTATTGCTCCTCATAAGATTGCCAAGGTATTGGCCAAATCATTGTATCAAGCATTGAGCAAAATCAGTATAGCTCATTTGAAGAATTTTGCTGAATTTAAAGATAGATTATGTGAGGTAAACCTCAGGGGAAAGTAACTCGTAAGGTTTGATTTGAAAGCGTTATTCACCAGAGTCCCAGAAGATGGTGCTTTGGAGGTAGTAAAGAAAACAGTAGCCAACATCAATGATTCTGATCTACTATTAATAAGTCGGATTATATTAGTTTATTATCCTCACATGTAAGGTTTGACGATTTCACCTTTGAGGACAACGAATATTGTAAGCACAGGGAACTTGACATGGGATCGTCTCTTAGTGCCGTTATGGCATGATTGTTTATGGAAGTTTTATAGACGAAGAAATTGACGAGGCTTATGGGGAGTAATTTACTTTGGTAGAGTTACGTAGACGATTTCCTGGCCGTAATTCAAGCGGGTACCGATATAGGCAACAATTTGAAACTACTGAACGAATTGAGCAGGGCATCCATTGTAACGTAGAAGAAGAAGAGAACAATAAAATTCCTTTCTTAGCTACGTTAGTCCATACGGAGGACGATAGGGCTAAGATCTCCGTGTACAGGAAACCCACAAATAAGCACGATTTTATCCATTTTCTCTTTGGACATAGTTTAGTAAACGAACATGGGGATAGTCATTAGGTATTATTTAAGGGCTATTCTCATTTGTAGCGGGAGCCTTTTTAATGGTGAGTTTAAGTATATTAAGAAAGCCTTCATAAAACTAAAATATCCAAAGGGTATTTCAATAAAATTCCGTCAAAAATCAATAAAAATGGTGGAGAGAAGTAGGAAGGCGAGGATCACAGAATCGGACTAAGGTAGTGAGCTCGCCGGGAAGGGATTAGAAGGGGTCCGCTACCTGTCTGCCACGTATTCTATGGTGGCAGAAAGATTAAACATGCTTGTTAGGAAGGCAAGTATTTTGATAGCGAACTCTGTTGGAACGACAGTTGGGAGTTATTAAATCATAGACATTCGACAGCTATAAACGACAAGGGTATTATTTATCAAATACCCTGCAACACATGCGACCGAAGTAATTATGGTGAATCAGGAAGAGATATTAACACTAGGATTAATGAACATAAGAGGGACATTAGAGCCAATAGAACATAAAAAGCAATGCAATGATGGTAAATGATGAATACGATCATTCGCCTTATTTGTGTGGGATCAAAGTAATTGATAAGGGTTTAGCAAAAAGAGATAGAAGATTGGTTGAAGAAGCGCATACTATCTCTGGCAGGTCAACCAATTAACGGGACGAGATCCTCCCGCTGGCAAATGGGTCAACTAGGGTCATAAGAAATGAAGAAGAAAGGTCGAGTCCGATATCCTCAAGCGACCAACTCAAAGAAGCCGACCGAGAAGGAGCAGCATTGACCCGGGATGACATCTTTCTACAGATATAGATAGCAATCTCCTTTCCTCTGTAGTTAAGTTCTGAAAAAAATGAAAGGGAAAACGTGAATAAAGAACTCAAGAGTGTTTCCGGATTTTTACTTCCTCCACCAATTATCATATATATATATATATATATATGCAAAAACATTCCACAGAAAATGAAAGTCTGATTCCAAGTACTTTCAAACTTGTTCAGTTCATTCTCAAGGAACTAAACAAGTTTGAAAGTACTTGGAATTCGCGTTTTATTTTCCTGTGAAATATTTTTGTATTTATTGCTCTACTCAAGCGTGAGTTTTTTATATATATATATATATATATATATATATATATATATATATATATATATATATATATATATATATTGTTAAAGAGCAGGTTATATTTAGACCTTCCCAATTCTATTTTAGCACGAGGAATAAAAGCCCGCTACAATTAACAACACAGTGAACAAATCAAAAGAAAGATCCCTGTTGAACACACTACCATCTTCAGAAAAAACTCGGATCTCCGCCGCCTGAAGATTCTGGAGGTTCTTCTGATCAAAGAGATGGGCCCAAACCTGAACTCAAAGTGAAGCCGCCCTCAGCGAGTATTGCATCTTTTCTGCTGAAAGAAAAATGAACCCTATTTTGACTCCGACATATAAAAGGCATAAAAAAAGAAGACGATTTCATTCTTTGCTGCTCACCCAAAAATTTCCTCGCCCCTTTAAGTAGGCAACGAGAATAGAAACTTTCCATCAATGCCGCCCAACAATAACCAAAACTTCCATCTGAGGAGGCTTTGAGAAAGGAAAAAGCTTACAGCCAAACTTTGTAAAAATCTGAATAGTTTAAATAGGACCAAATAAAATAGATCTTCCTTAGTTAATTTTTCGTCTTCAGCATCATATAAATAACTGCATTCGACAGCTAGAACGCGCTAAAATATAATTCGTGAAGTCGAAATACAACCTGGTGTTTAAGAAAACATATATAAAAGAAAAGTTACTCCCATCATATACCGAGATATATGTATATATATATATATATATATATATATATATATATATATATATATATATATATATATATATATATTGGGGTTTTTTCATCGTAACAAGTTTTGTTTTGCGACGGCTAATTTCGCATTCGTCATTTTCTTTCCACATCTTTGGATCGTGTGATACCTAATCCTCTCCCCTTATCAAGACCCTTCATCGCCTTTAATGTCACCAGGAATTTGATCAGTTTTTCTCACCTAACCCTCCCGACACATTCCTAACATGCTCATAAGTTCGTCAGTATTTTTACACTAGCAGATCTCTCAGTTCGTTTGTACATTTGTTATAATTCATTAATATATAAACCACTATTTTCTCTTCTTACTTTTATTTTTATTTTAATATCTGAAGATGGTACAAGTGTATAGAAACGCGTAAGATCAAAAGTGTTTTACTAACGGAATCTTTTCTTAGTCTCTCTTTTAAGTTTAATAACACTTTTATGAATTTCAGAGAACTTATCCACGAGCTCAACCCAGACATAAAAGCAAATATAAGGCAAATCGAAAGGTGTGAAAAGAAAATCACGAATGCGAAATTACACGTCACTTTTAACAAAACTTGTTACGCGAAAATATTTTGACTAACCCCTTATATATATATATATATATATATATATATATATATATATATATATATATATATATATATATATATATATATATATATATATATATATATATATATATATATATATATATATATATATATATATATATATATATATATATATATATATATATATATATATATATATATATATATATATATATATATATATATATATATATATATGTTTTATATATATATATATATATATATATATATATATATATATATATATATATATATATATATATATATATATATATATATATATATATAGATTAACCTTAATTTGTCTGACTGACGATGTGATCAGTGTGAATTACGAAACCATTCCACCATGAATAAATATATATTAAAAGCGTCGCGAAAGTTGTTATCAAGAAACATAATAAAGACTTCAGTGAACGTTCAGAAAAGACTTTTCGCCAACTGAAGGCAAAATTTATAAAAATCCTAAAATTCAAATATGTAACTTTCCCCTTTCGTCAATATTCATGGCATATCAACTCTTTTTAACTTAACTCGCTCCCTTGTTAGTAAATATATTCACCTTACGCTATTTCCATGTCTCAATACGATACCTTTTTCACCATTGTTTAAACAATAGAATTAAAGCTTTTTTTACTGCGATACATTTATATGCATATTTAATACACTATAAGACAGCATTCCAAAACCGAATTATATATTTATTATGTAGAACAAAAGCTCATTCAATATTGTATATCAGCAAGAGAGGGAAAAGTCAAAGAAAAAGCATAGGATACGCTCAGTTGAGAATTGAATGCATTCACAGATCCTTTAAAGGAAATTTCCCCTGAGAATCGGAAGGAATGTAGGCCCTGAGATTTGAGTTCGTCGCTATTGATAGATCAAATGTTTTTACCACACTTTGTATTATTAGGAATTCCCCCTTTAGAACATTTCCTTGCTATGGTGTCCAGTTTGGGGTTTTCTGCAATGCCTCTCAATGATAACAGTAGAATATGCGTTTGTCTATGTATTAAAGATTGTGGGAGTCATCTATATGCGAGGAGAGGTTTGGGTGAGGGAAAATCTATTTCTTTTCAAGTGGATTACATGAAGGGAATATAGAGCACATTTGTAGGGAAAGGAAAGTTTGGAATCCTTCTTGTAGTGTTTTACATATGCTATGAAATAGTTAGAAAGTAATTTTTATTTCACCATGGGTATTTATATATTATCTTATTTATAACCGTTTTCCCCTTTATCCAGAATATCTAAATGTCTGTTACCATTAAGAAGCGATGCTTATTAAGCGAATGAAAGCAATTAGCAGGAATTATTAACAGAGATTTCCTAAACTCAGTAGAATTGTTAGAATGCAGTAAAGTGGTTAAAGAAAATTGGTGGATGTTATCAAAAATAAAGAGAATGACGAAAAGTAAGAAATAAAAGTTTGATTAAGGATGTAAAAGTGCGCTCTACTATTTACTGGACCTAAAAACCAGTGTTATAAAATAACCAATGAAAAAGTGTTCGTAAAATGAATTCAATATGGAGGACGGTTACGCGGCCTCCTGTTTCCTAAGCCTAACTATTTTTTTTTTTTACATTATATACCTCTTTCACCATTTAACTTCTAACATCGTTAATCTTTTAACAACCCATTTCTGATTAATTTTTCTAAAGAGATGCCTTCGTTGGTATGAGTTAAAAAATATTAATAGCAAAATGCCCTTAAGAGGAAGAGTATTAGATCTGACAGCATGCGCAAGGAAGATATTACTGGTCTAATGGAAGAGCTAACTAACGAGGGGAAAGTAACAGTGCCTTTTCTATATGATATCATGATAAAATTACTTTTTATGGTATTTATAATAGCAAAACATGAAGTTAATTAATTAATACAAAGAATAAACAAAGTAAAAATTAATACCGAAAGTCATAATAATAAATTATTACAAAGGATAAGAATAAAATATTAATTAATTAGTATAAAGTTAAATTAACCCCGAAAAATATATTCTTCCAATGAACCGTAGTAGATTAGATATAAATTCAGTGACCACAATGCACAGGGTGCTCGGTGAAGCCAGTGCGGCTTTACGAGCTAGAGTTCTACACACAGAAATGATGGAACAATAAGATAAAAAAAAAATAATGATAGCATTGAACGCAGGGCGGAAGGGAAATGGAGACATCACAAGAAAATATAACACAATGATACACAAATAAATAGTATTAAATAAGTAAGAAATAATTAAAATATATAAAGCCTTATTGTTTAAAATGCATAATTTAATTTTAAATAAGCTTTTTTTTATGATTGGATAAAGTTTAAAGAGACCAGGACAAATATTATATTTGAATACTCTTTCATTACTACTTCTCCTCATCTTATTATTTCTTCCGCTCTCTATAAAATGATTCCATCATAAAAAAATAGAAATTCCACTAAATACAACCAAATTTATTTTATTTATATCACAACTGTGGACTCTATTTAAAACAATTAAAAACTTATAGCAAAAAAATAGGCCAGAGATACACTTCTCACAAACACAGATTTATATGGAAGGATCAATCTATCACAACTCTCCTAAACTTTCCCACGCATCACATCCTAGATAGTTTAAACATTTACCTAAAAAAAGGTCACTGAAAACTGATACAAATTCATTCCCCCTCTTATTACCAAAATCTTTTGATCCTTTCGTAAAATTGCTAAAAAGGACCGTAAAAATACATATATTTGAAAAACGGACCAGCTTATGTCTAACTTCGGGACAAGTTTGGCGTGTGGGGGGCCGCATTAAGGTAAAACCTGTTTCTCAAAAAAGCAATGCGACAGTCTGCCTACGTTCAACATTACGTAGGCATACGGCTGAAGTTGTATCCATTTAGAACATTATAAGCTATGAATTTGCCCAGCCATGAGTCCCAGAGTCATCGGGCTTCAGGGCTTGATGTACGCCTTCTGTTTCCTTGTTATCTGAGGATGGTTTTTTTTACCGTAAACAGGAAGATTAGCAAAGAAGATTAAAGCTTAATCTTGCATTTTCTTCATAAAATATGTCTATTGAATAGCTTCTTTCGAGGGTTTGATGAAGAGCTTAGTTAGCTACCACATTTCTATATTAACCGCATAATTAAATTTGCTCCAATTCAAATAATTCTTATATTTATAAAGCCGGGCTATAATGGATTAAGTGATTTTCTATTCTCTCTGAAAGTAGGGATAACAATTAAAAAAAGTTAATTGATACGCCTACTTTTTTGTTTGCGTTAGAAAGGCTGGAGTTTCGTGATTGTAAGAAGAGCTTCATCCGAAGGCTTGATGAAGAGTTTAGTTAGCTACAACATAGTTATTTACCCTTGGCTTGATTAAACCCTCTTGGGCGATATTTAGCTGCAATTCATTTGAAGAGAAGGGGGAGTTTAAAAAATATATTACCACTTTGTTTTAAAATTAAAGATGCGTTTTTGCTTGGATGGTATGGAAATTTCCCAAATATAAATCATCTAACAATTGATGCATATATATTAGATATTTTTCATTCCTAAACCAAGTTCTTTTGGCAACATTTGGAGGCAAAATCCTCATGTTATACTTTATTTGCTAAAAGAATGTTGTGTTACTTTATAATTTACATTTTGATATGCTAACTTTCTTGAACTAAATATTTGGTTAATTAACATAATGTTAATTAAATTTCTTTATATTTGTGTACGTTTTATGATTGTAACTAAATTACGTCCTAATTACCCGTTTGTCTAGTTTTCCATACTTAATACAATTTGAAATGTTTCGGCAATCATGTCTTGAATTTAAAATAGAAGTAGTTACAAGAACAAAAAATAGAGAACTTTTCACAATAAAAGTATTGTCCAGCATAATTTTAAATTATCAAGTTTATTATGTTTTACGAATAGCCCAAAGATTAAGTTGCTTGCAACTTATATATTTATGATTAAGGTGATAAAAAAAATATTAGACTAAGTCATTTCACATTCACTTATAAAATGTGAATGAAATTTTGTTTTCTATATTACATATCATTATTGTTTACTTGAGGGATAATAAGTAATCAATATCATAGGAATAAATTTACATCTAGTTAGTTAATTAACACGAATATAATTTTAGTTACATGTTTTATTTATTTCGTATTAAATTTCTTGCAACTAGCATGCAATCAATCTCTCATAGCTAGGGAGGTTGAGAGAGAGAGAGGTAAGGGGAAAAGAAGAGGAGAGAGGAATTGGATAAGGATAGAGAGTGCGAGATTTTTTAAGCGCTGCCTGGCCACTGGAGAGGGGGAGAGCAAGAGAGAGGAAGAGAAAGAAAGAGAGAAAGACAGACAAATAGGAAGGCTAAATTGAATTTCATGGGTCATTTCACCCATTGGAATTTAAGGGCGTTTTATGTTACATCCTAAATGCTTTATTAAGCTAGGTGTTAAAAGATTCATTGCTTAAATAAAATCCAAGTTAAGTAAGAATAAACTAATTAAAATATAACCAATTAATAATATCATTAAAGTTCATTGATGGAAGAGGTTAAACAAGACACCTATAATAATTATTTATGCACTTATACTCACACACGCGTACTCACGTAGTAGCAATGTATCTTTTAAATAAGATAATTGCAAAAGTTAAGTAGTTAAAAAGAAAAATAGTTAATTATCGTGCTCTCCTTACGTGGGCAGGTCCATAAATCTACTCGTGCAGCCATACGAGGACACCCACTACAAGGGCCAATTCATCATCAGCAACTTTTATTCGTCCTATTTTTTCTCATTTCCAATCGCTCCGTATCAAATATATATAGCGACAGAATGGGTTGATGCTTGATTGTGGCAGAGGTCACCAGTTCCAAGTTCGAACAAATATTTCCTCCCTAATACATGAATTCAAGTTTGGGATTCTAGTTCGTTTGAAGGTGTCCACCAAACAAGTTTGTATTTGGATTTACAAACAAGTTGATAAAATAACTTCATTTTGAATTTTAATCAGATGAATGTCTAGAGTTTGTGAATCATATTGTCGATAGGATTATGTACAAGAGAGAAAGAGACCAGAGATTGTCTATCAAAAAAATTATAGACAGTTTGTGAGAAAATGAATGTGTATAGGATTAATTCTAGCAATTTGGCGTATATAAAAAATAGAACGGAATGGTTAAAGGACAGTTTTGTGGAAACGAATGTGTTTGTGGCCGAAAGAAAGATCACGTGACCAAACGCAAGCAAAAATCAATCGTCGGTCCGGTCGGAACACCTTGTACAAGAGTGTGTGCAACGTTTGTGTAAATAGATCACCAAAAGCCACACAGTCTTCTGAAGTAACAAAAGTAGTTACATTTGGGTGGATATATATATATATATATATATATATATATATATATATATATATATATATATATATTATGAAATAAGATAATCAAAATAATGATATAATTTGATTGGAATTAATCAATTGTTTAAAAATACAATAATAAAAATTCATTGGCATGGTTTAAAAAATACCGGAGTATAAATGACATTATTTTAAAGTAAAATAATGATTAAAAGAGTTATACAGAAAAATTAGGTCAAATTTGTACAGATTGCGTAATAATTATTAAAGCGGTATTTAGATAATCAAATTGAAATGTACAAATTTTATATTTTAAAAACTTAAACGATAAATTTTGAAACAAGGTGGCCAAATTTCATTTTTGTCCAACTGTTGGTCACTTGAATGTGTGTATGTCAATTCACTTTGAACGTAGAGGAATAGTAATGAATCGATTGAGTGCACGCATTTTGACTTAATGATACAATGAGAGAGTAAACGTAAATACAGTGACAAAAATTAAATAACCTAGATTCGTCAGCAGATAAAAATATGAGGAACGGAATATTCGAGCAAATTTGCAAACCTTTTGTGAATAGGTTGAAAACCGTACTCGTCGTATAATCTCGTATTTGAAAGTTAACTCTTCTAATCAGTTTTTTAAATGAGAGACATGTCGTCGTGGGTAGCATTTTGTGAATGCTTGTGAGTTAAGAGGCATGTCGTCGTGGGTAAAATTATGGGAATGGTAATGAGTTGAGAGGCATGTCGCCGTAGGTTGCATTATTGTTGAGATGCATTTCGCCGTTGCTAGCATTATGTGCATGTTAATAGGTTGAGAGGCATGTCACCATAGGTAGTATTATGTGAATGCATGATTCGATAGCGCGTTATTTCAAAGAGAAGGGCGCAGATAATTTGACGATCTAGCAAGAGGGCTAGAGAGCGGGTTTTTTACCATATCTGCAGCTGTAAATTAAAATTTTATTAAATATTGTCCCTTAAGGAAGAGAAGTGTTGAGATTGGGAGAGTTGCGTGGCGCGAACGTTGAGCATCCCGTTGGGTCGAGTTGGTGATTCGGTAAGAAGAATGTGGTTCCTCTTTGAAATGTTGGATGGCGTCCATGGTTGTACTTCGTTGAGAAAATTCGTTGAGGACTTCAAAAGTTTCATGCAAAGGCTTTGTAAGATAATGAAATATACTCCAGTAGATGAGCATGTTGTTTGGGTTCACTCCAGTTGATGATAACACAGGCCTGCGTTTGAAAATTTTGTTTATGTTCCCCAGGATTTCTTTGTGGTTTCTTAATGAATCCAACCTCCTGAGCTCAAAAATGAATGTATATTTGTTTAATCAGGTCAGATTTTCTCAGTACACCATACACCATTTTCATTGAGATTACCTCATTTTTTCTGAATTTTAAAAAAAAAACCTTTCTCTTTCTAATAATGCATTATTACTGTTATATCATATAAACAGGAATACACGTATGTAAACTATAATTCTTTTAATAAACAAAAAATAAAAGAATGCAACATAATAAAGAAAATAATAATAATTTCGAAGAACAGACGCCCTTGACGATTTTCGTTTGTGCCTGTCATCTGGTGCATCACGCTTCAAACACCAACAGAAGTCAGCAAGCATGTTTCCGTTCCATTTACACTAGTACCTGGATTCCATTGTTTTTATGTCCTGGTGCAATCTTTGCCCCTGTTCTTTACTGTAATCCCCGCAGTTGTCGGGAAAATAATCCAGATGGGACTGTAAAAAGTGTATCTTTATAGACATTCGAGCTCCCAAGTGTTTGAGACTTGTTAAGAGCTGATTGACCAGGGCAACATATTCTTCTAGGCTTCTTTTATTGCCTAGAAAATTGTTAACTAGAGCTTTGAAAGCTTTTCAGGCATCTTTTTCTATGTCCTTCATTGATGCATCAAATTGCTGATCAAGTTCCTGATTTGAGGTCCATCAAAAATTCCCCCATGGAGCTTAGCGTCACTGATTTGTGGAAATTTTTGAAGAAGAAATTTAAAAGCTTGGCCTACTTTATTAAGGGTTTTGACATAATTTTTCATTATGCCAAGCTTTATATGCAGTGGAGGGAGGAGTATTTTTTGAGGAGGCACTAAAGGTTTAGCTATCACATTGTTTGATCTAATTCTAAATGCTTCTCGTGGAGGCCAAACCTTCTTCTCATAGTGCATACTATCTGCACGACTGTCCCCTAAATATAGGAAACAGGGATGATTCGTGTAGCCTGTTTGCGCATCAAGCGTAAGAGACACTACCTAAAAAAAATTTACCACGGTATGTAAATTCAGTGTAATATTTCTAAAAACAAATTCAAAGTAATATTTCTTAAAACAATAAGAATATGAATATGTACTGAAAAATCCTGTATGCCGATGCCTTAAATCATCGTATTGAAACTAATTGGATATATGTACATCTTATTTTGAGTTTATTGAGTTGTGTTGTATACCTTCTCAATTAGGATAAGTTCCCCATTAACCCAATAGGATGCATTAACCTATAGGGACACACTTCAACAAAAAATATAACTCAAAAATGACTCACGATTTCCAGATTTGCATTTTTGTAAAATGTAAGTTGACCAAAAGGTGTATACAAGTATTAACAATTAAAAATGAAAATGTCAATATCAAAAAGCTTAGAAATGCCAAGTGTAAAATGATCATACCTTTAAGTCACCACACATCCTTCACTTATAGCTAAAGTAATTTATTGCATCCAGCATTTTTTTCATATTTTCATAGCTTTCAGTATGTTGGATTGAATGGCCTATAGGAACGGAAGCTATCTTGTTACCAATATTTAGTAACACAGCTTTTAAACTTCTACTGGAGGAATCTATGAACAGTCTCCATTATAATGGGTTGTAGGGAATTCCAAGGGCCTCAACAAGTCTTTTAATATTGGCACAGTATACTAAAGAGCTGGAAGAATGGTGTAAAAAATAGCTTCGAAACTCTTGTTCTCTATTTCTGTACCCCCCTAAATGTTGTTTCTTAAGTGAGAAGATTACTTTCACGAAGTCGAGAGCCAAGAAGTTGTGTATTCGCCTTTGAAACCCCCAGATCCCTGGTCAGGTCAGTTAAATGAACTTGAGTGAATGGTCTTGCGACCATATCATGTGTGGAAACCTGATAAGCCTCAGATGTGGCATAATCTTGGGCAACTTCCATATTAATCTCTTTATGTACCTCTATATGTTCAGGGGAAGAAGGTATAGGAATTCCTCAGCCATGGGGCAGGGGTTTGATGGCAGAAGGAACATCCGGATATGCCACACTATATTTATTCTTCTTATTGATAACTGTGGAAAATATAATTGCATACTACATAAAGGAATTGATTTGGAGTTGCAGATAGTACATAAATGTTTAGTAAAGGATATGTTCATGCTGAAGTGAACTATGTTAGTTTTTAATTTTATGCTAAGTCTTTGCATAATAATGACATTTTCAGGAGCCAGTATAATACAGAAAGCTTAAATACTTGATACAATGCTCACCTTTAAGATTTGTCATGCAAAAATAGCAGTCCGTAGTGTGGTCCTTGCCATCTCTCCACACCATGGGAACACCAAAGGAGAGGGACTTCTGTTCGCCCTGCTTCCAGCGTCTTAAACTTATGTAGCATGCCTTGCAGCAGACATGTGGTGCAAAACTTTTATCTTGATCTCTTAGCCTTACTCCAAATTATGCATGATACAAAGATTTAATTACAGGAGGGATTGTACTTTGCTGCTCGGGAAAAGTCACTTTGCCGCAAACATAGCAAAATCTGTCGGAGCTATTCTTACATTTTCTGTTCATTTTTAACTCAACCACTATTATTATTATTCTTATTTTTTTAATGCTTAGCAATTTTTAAACTGCAAAATATAAACCTATTTGCATAATTACTTAAAATGTACACAAAATTTACTGCGAATAGAGCAGTGCAAAAACTTTTAAAATTTGATGTAATTTAGGAGATGTATAAACTATAAAATTATTATCACCCCCTGTATCGCAAAAACTGGAGGTGATAGAGAAAAACGGATGACAGATTCGGATTTAGGAGGTCAATTTTATTCAGAAACACTATAGAAAACCTTAGGTACATTTTTGACGCAGACCAGTGTAATGATTTCTTGAAGTCACTCCTGATTGATGATGATAAAGTTTGATGTCATTCCACTAGATGATAAAAATGTTTTATGTCACTCCAATAGATGATGAAAATATTTGATATTTCTTTTGTTTTTATGGTCACTCCGGAGTCACAACCTGTATTGAGAGAAGTGATTGATTTTTTTTGTGACAGTGGTCACCAGATCCAAGTTGTAACAAATATTTCTTTTCTGCTACAAGTATCCAAAATCGGAATTCGCGTTCGTTTTAGAGTGTCCACCAAATAAGTTCGAATTTGGATTTCCAAACATGTTGGTAAAAATATATTTAATTTGAACATGAGGTTTAATAAGATGAATGGCTGGAACTTGTGAATCTTGTCCACCCAGGTGGATGGAGCACAACGAAGAGGAAGTGATTGGTTCGACTGTTTAGGGAATTTGGATCTGTGTAACAGGGTGTGTGAATAATGTGTGGTGGTTTTATATGTGTAGGGAAGGGGAGCGTGACCAATCAGGTTTCTGGGGAGGAGCTTTGGCTGAAGTGAATATTTGTTAATGTGTGTTCGAGCGAGAGCAGATATTGTCTATTAAAGGAATTTTATAGATAGATGGTAAGAAAATGAATGTTTATAGGATTCAGTCTAGCAGGTTGGCGTTACTAATCAAATAGAACGAAATGGTTAAAGGACAGTTTTGTTGAAACGGAGGGTTTTTTCACCTAAAGGAAGATAACGTTATCAAAGGAAAACAAAAGTCAATCATCGGTCCGGTTAAAACACCGTGTACAAGACTGTGTGCAACTTTTGTGCAAATATATGACATCACACGCACACACCTATATATATAGATATATATAGTGGTCTATTATATATAAACCACAGTGTTAGGATCGATTTATTTGCGAAACCAAGTTTCGACGGAGACATCCGTTATCTTAAATCGCTGACAAACTAATGAATACAGAGAGATGCTTAGCCTAAGGACACAGAATTTTACAAGTCGGAGTGTACTTTTTAGGTGCTGCCGGGTTGGTATAGAGATTTGGCATTTCTGAGGAAATGCCGGGCAAGTCTTCTGCTTAACAAGGGATTAACGTTAAATTGCCCATCGCAAGAATTAAAGTTTGGAGTTTCCTTTATATCAGCCGATTATATATAGAATCTCCTTCCTTAAAGCCTGCTACTGGAGAAAATTACGGTGTTACCTAACAACACACAAAGTTACAAACAGTATTTTAATCAGAAGGGGGTTGTGAAAAGGTTTATCAATCTGCGTTTAACTGACGTTGTGGTGGAATTGAAGATTTGGGCAGGTCGAGAGACGATGAGATAAACGCCGAATAAGGAGAACAAAATAACGGGAATTTAGAATAAGTTTTATCTTCTTGGTGATATTCTACCTAATAATATATTGAATTACTACCCCTTTACCAGTCCGGATTTGGCCGCCATCTTTAACAAATGAAGGCCAAAACAGTTTTTCATAAATATCTGGCTTATGACTCATTTTAAAGGAAAATACAAAAGTTTTCTCTGTAGTTTTTTATTGGTTTGACGGGTTTTGACCATATAGGTGCTAGAATTTTAGCACCATTTTGTTTCATACCGTAAGTTACATAATATTACATGCAAAATGATCTGTTATGATATATTGAATGATATTTTAAGTTCTTACGTTAATTATAGTTTAGGGGGGTATTAGAGAGTACGAGTAAGGACGGTTAAGCTGCCAATAATCCTAAATATGTGGAAAAAATGTGCTCATTAGAGAAATGATTCATTGGTGAAGGAGAAATCTGTAAGGGAGTGACCGTAAAGTAAAAATAAAGGTATGATAACAATAATAGTTCTACAACATTAAATGCAAAGATTGGAATTATCCTTAGGTATAAATACTATAAAAAGCAACAGTGTCTTGAAAATGTAGGTATGTTTATATCAAGGTTTTCAGTCAAGACAGCAAACCACTACCACATTTTTAAGGTGACCAGTTCCAGATTTTGATTTCCTTCAATATTGCCTTTTAGGGGATAAGAGGCGTAAAATTGAGCTTTTGAACCAAACAAAGCAAAATATTTTGAAGTTTTGTGAAACTGTGCACCGTGTGGCGAGATTTCATAATAAGGACACTATTTTGAAAGCACGTGAGAACAGAAATGATGACTGGAGAACAACTGTTAATACCCGCATTTATAATGTATTCTATTTAGTTACTGTATGTGCAACGATACAAATTAACACACATGAAGAAGCCTATCAATATATTTCAGGTTGTAAATAGCAGAACTATTATGTTGATTATATTCTAATCGTAATCCATTTTATCTTTATCACTAACTCTATAATTTAAGAAGGGGCTTTTTTTGAGTATTTGTCTAATAATTTATGTTTTTTATCAAAGTTATTTCTAATAATTCTTTTATAATATCAAAAAACAAAATGATGAAGTTCAGAAATAAATATAAGTATCGAAATTTTGTGAATTTTTAAAACCCAAAGAAATACAAATGGTGAAGTTCAGAAAATTTATTTTTATATATCTTCTTCTATAATTCTATTTTAGCAACGTGATAATTTTAAAGGGGGGAAATTTAGTTTAGAGTTCCTTTTTAAAATTATTATAATTGGCGAAGTTCAGAAAATTTCTAAAAATTTAACCATGTCTGCCTTTTTTTAAGATTTTAAATTTTAATCTTAGTAGCGAAGCGCAAGCTCCCCCGCAGGGGAAAGTGGCGAAGTCGTTGCCTGGTAATCTTATAATTTGTTATTGGTCTAAATACTTAAAACTCCATGATATGCTACGATCAACTTTACCTATCACTTCACCCTATGAGATGACCACTCCTTCCCGTTTACCATACCCTTACCATCTTTTCCAAAGAGTCACTTACTTGTCCACCTTAATGCTACTTTTCCAAACGCAGCCGGGCTATAAATACATCTGTCTTTCCGTCCACACTACTTCGGCCCCATCCTTGAGTCCACTTACCAATCACAACCTACCTCTATTCTTTGTGAGGGATCTAAACGCTTACCATATCACACTATTTTCCTACACCAATATCGATGCAGGAACTCCCTTTGAAATTAGATAACAACACGGAGCTTCGTCTCTGCAATAGAAGGCTTCTCCTCAATTACCATACTAACCGGAGATGCCACATAAAATACAATTACACAACATCACGTCCATTCACACCACGCTCAGGCGTACCTCAGGGTAGCGTACTGGCACCGACACTTTTCATAATGTACACTAACAACACCCTACACCCATCAGAGGACTGCAAACACACTGGCCAACGCCGATGATGAGACTATACTCGTCGACGGCGGTAAAGCACACATGATCTCACGTCATGCACAAACTATACTAAACATGAAGACAGATTATGAGGATGACTGGCTTATTGCTACGAACCCATAAAAGCCACAGGTGAAACGATATAGTAAAAGCGACCAAGAAATGAAAAACATACAAATATACACAGACAGACCGGATCTAAACCACCTGAACCGCATCAGACTGACATACTCACCAAACCATTAGCCAGACAAGGGCTAAAAACACGAAGAAGCAGTTATGCAGGTCTACTCTGCTAAAAAACTTCAACTCTACTTGTACATAACCCTTGTCAGACCACTCCTTATATACACCCCTATCACCCACGCAATTGTGTACAGCACAAGATAGAGGGCAGCACAGCACCTTCAGAACTCTACTCGGAAGCGCGTCTGTCACCCCTTCATGTACAGCAGCACAACTATATTACAACAAAACAACAAACTAACACCTTTAAGGAGTTACGCCCTCGCGCGCTTAAGGAAAAAAACTGGAGAAACTCGTGAGAGACCCAACCATTTACGCGCTAATAAATACAAGAAATAACGTTTCGGAGACACGAAGGTACCTCGAAGCACGAGAGCACCCATAACAAACACCTATGCATTCATAAATATAATAGTAACGCGAACGTTCCACCAAAACCCATCACCATTCTAACAAACAATCAAATACTCACTAACACTAATGACATCCTCAACGCATTTAGATCCCACTCATACAGGGTGCACACACAAAACCCGCCTAAACCACATGCAAAAGAGCAATTCCAAGAATTTTAGGACTGCTCTCGGCTTCACGCCGATGAGCTTGAGCCTACCCCTCTAATGCAAATGGAGGTGCTTCAACAAACTACAACATTAACCACTCCTTTTTCCGTCAAGCAAATAAACACTATATTAAACCAACCCTAAAATGTGCCCCCGTCCGACCTGGCCATCCATCTACCATAATTCACCCTATACACTACACTAGCACACCTATAAAATGCCTCAGTCACCTCTGGACACTTCACATACCATTTAATATATCAGATAACATCCTACTCCCACCAAAACAGAAACATCCTAACAATTCCAAGCCTATTGCTTTATTTTAGCACCTAGTCAAGATACTCAACGCATGGTCAACACCCGTTTGCGTAACTTCATAGAAGAAAGGGACTGCTTCTCTCCCTGACAAAATGGCTTCAGGAGGAGCGGGTTAACCCAGGCTGTTGTTATCATCGTTCATAACATAATCCAAAAAGTACGCCAAGCAAGACAGAAAGCACCAGCCATCACTAAGGACGTTTAGAAAGCCTTTGAAAAAGTGTGGCAAAGGGAATCCGTTGGAAACTAGCCAACAACACGAAGCATCGTCTCTGCATCAGGATGCTTTTCTCACATTTACTCACAGACTAGGAATGATATATCAAATACAACAACACAACGTCACGCCCATTCAACCCACGCTCACGCGGACTCTAGAGTAGCGTACTGGCACCTACACTATACATAATGTACACAAACGACACCCTACACATACCTGAATAATGCAGACACACATCTGCCACCCAAAGGCAGAATGCATTAACTATAAAAAATGCAATTTTTTCAAATTTGATATCTATGAAGTCATTAGAATGAGAAAACATTCCTATTACGGTGGTTTACGTCTTTCTTATCATCATCCTGAGATTTCAAATGCACTGAACTCTTAAATATCGATTCTCTCAAAACAAGGATTTTGGAGTTACTGAGTTTTACCTTTTGGCGGCAGACATACACACTCTCCTACGTAGATGATGAGATCATTCTCGTCTGCCGCAGGGAACCAGACAGGATTGTACATCACACATAGATAATACTAAAAGCAAAGACTTTATGATAATAAGTGGCTCATAGCCACGAAATCTTAGAAGACACAAACCGTACCTCAATCCCCCAAACTTAACAAGACTAACGTACTCACCCAACACCAAAATCTTACAGGCAACATTTGACAACTTAAGATTCACGCACACCAAACCATCTTTCAAACAAGAGCCCAAAACGCCAGCCCCCATTAAACTTGCAGTTGCGTGCCACACAAAACAGAGGGAAGCACAACGCATCCAGCACCCTGGTCTGAAGCACGCTTGTCGCTTCATCATGTGCACAAGCATGGCTAAACGACACGAAAATAAAAAAAATAACAACACACAGGAACTAAACGCCCTCACGCGTTTAGCTCGACACCTGGCGAAAACCTCAATTGAGAGCGCACATACATACACATCCACAAAAAACAACACGCTACGATGGCACGAAAATACCCCGCAACACTAGGCTACTTCCTACCAACACTTATCCACACATAAATGTATCAGTAGCGTGAATGGCGCGTTTCCATTGATACAAAACCATCTTTCCGCCCCATGCCCCTCATGCCGATCCAGTCATATACCTCTACACACTCACACAACAAAACCTTGCATCGGTGTACATATATCCACCGACCTGTCGACTCCTCCTATCCACTCTCAAGTTATTTTCGTATCTTTCCTCATTGACATGATCTTCTGTGGCCTTCAAGGCAATCCTTCTCTGTTCTTTCTATACACATTTTGTTGTTAGCAACCTTTCCGAGGTTAGAGTCCCACTGCTCATTCCTCTGAAGAAGGACCCCAGAGTGGGGGTAGAAACATATCCTAATCGTAAGCGACGCCGTGGGGATTAGGAAACTGGAGGCCGCGTGCCGCGTACCTAGCAGTTAATCAATGAATTTTTAATAAGATAATATTTTAAAGAACCTCCTCTTAATGTATCAAGAGGGAGGAGGGTATACACAAACTTGGCCAATGAATTAGGACGAGAAGATAACAAGTATCAATAAAAATAGCAATAACAGATCATATAAAATAAGCAGGAACAAATAAAACAGAATGAGCCAAAAATGGCTAAAAAAAATGTACACACAAAATTAGATAATCAAAATGAAAGTTGTAAGTATAAATGAGAGTTAAAATTAAAAAAAATATGCAGCACAATAACAGAGAAGCAAGGGACGAGGGAAATTTATCTCAGTACATTGTATGCATTTTCCTGATCAATCTCTCTATTTAAGCAATTTTGTCCCGAAAACCATGATTCTGAAAATTATCGATCTCTCCTTGTGGGATTTTTTGCTGTCTTTAATTTGCTGCCATTTCAGTTCATGTCTATCCTGTGTGTAGCGTGATGCAAGGACTGAGAGCGAGTACGGGCTTCCTATTCATCTAAATGGACTGCCATTGCGATTTTGCAAAACCAGACCCGATCACTTATTCTACCATATTGTTATTTACATCACCGATGGCGGAGTTATATATTTTAATTCTACAGTATTCATTAATAAGGAGGCATCTACGAATGCAAACGCCCATTTTTCTTGCTAACTCACGGATTTGCTGGTTAGAAAAACTGGTGGTCTGTAACAGAGATTTCTTGGGAGGCAGCCTCCTGGTAAAGGCGCCTTACCTTCTATGTACATCAAATTTGTTTATTGACATCTAATTTCAGCAAAAATTGACATTATTATAAATAGTCTTTTCGGTTCTTCCAAACAAATTTTAGGATTTGGCCAACGACAATTTCGTTCTTTTCACTACTTGCTACTCGTACTTCGGTTTTAATAAAGAACATTACCTACAAAAGGAAAGGGTTGGAATGGAACGTCCCCTCGACTCAACCTTTGCAAAGATCTTTCTGCACGTTAATGAGGTTTCCTGGCTACAAACCCAGCCACGGGAGTTCTCTCCAGTCCGTTATAAGACATTTGTTGACGATAACCTAATCATGCTCAGTACACAAGAGAATGCCTTTAAAGTTCTGGAATTTATTAATCACCAGCACCCAAACATAAAATTCGCAATTGAATTATAAACAATGGCTTCATTCCTTATTAAGACATCAAATTACACTGCACCACCATTGGCCTTTCCTCTACCGTACACCAAAATCTAACCTTCCCCAGCCTAGGAATCAGCGTTTGGTGGAAATTCTCGTTCATTTCAACTCAACTTTATTTGTACCATCTGATACAGAGCTCTTAAGATCTGCCCTACAAATAAACTATCACACAAAGAATTCTTTTTTTACAGAGAGTTTTTAGGAGATAATTCTTTCACAAATTTTCTAAAAAACCATCTCATAAGAAAGGGAAGAGGGGCGGAGAGGCAGGATAAGGCAAGATTGGGGAGAGATGGAGTGACTTCAAGTAGCTATGGAGCAGGTGAGGGTATGCTTATTTCACGAATTCTTCTTATTCTATATTATCTCCTATTTGATTTTAAACTAATGCAGTCTCCATTGAGGCCATGCTTTGCAATGCCTATCAGAAAATTACAAGGTCAAACTCTGAAAGTAGCTGGACTCCGGTTGGAAGAACCATGTTTCTTACATGGACAAATGTACATGACATGCTCCAGGAATGGTCGTGCAAGAAACCTATTCTTTAAATCACCAGAAGGAAAAACTAAAAATGTCGTTTACACGGAAGTTCCTAAATAACTTTAGAGTATTGTTTTACGTAAATAAATTTTAATTTACTAGAAATACAACCCATTCCAATGGAACTATTTGGCAGTTCCTGTTTATTGCAATAAAAAAAATTAGCAGGGAGAGAGGGGGGAAGGGAGAGGCAGTTATAGGAGGTAGAAAGGTGAGGGGAGGAGATGATGGAAAAGAAAGAGAGGGGAGAATAATGAGGGAGAGAGGGTGTAGAGGAAAGATAGGGCAAGAGAGAGGAGAGAGGGAATGGGGGGGAGAGGGGATACGGAGAGAAGTGAGAGTTATTTAGCAGGTAGCAGTAGCATTTTGATAAAATGTTTGATCGGGTAATTTTAGCTAGTAACGTATAAGGGATAGCATTTTTTATCACCTTATACTATTTACTCCCTGAATATACGAATAAATATGAGAAAGGTTTCAATAAAATAAATTTTAACAATAATGTTTACTAAGAAGCGTTTAAAGACGAGATTACCCTGGTCCGTGACATTTTTTGCTCTCAAGGTTTTTACAGTTTTTCTCCCAGTAGAAAAATTTCAATATCGTTTTGAATAACTTCTTTTTTTATCTTCTTTTTTGTAATCGTAACTTTTTTTTCTTTTAAAATTTTATTTATAATCACGTCTTTAAATATTTTATCGCCTACAATATTTTAATTTTTTTTTATTTCAACCTTTATTTTCATTCCTATATTCAGGAATTTAAAAGTATAAGGTGAGAAAAAATGGTAACTCATAAATTATTTAGATTAAAGCTTAAAATATACGATAATCCATTCCTACTATCTATGTTTCATAAACTCTACAGCAACTCTTAAAAATATTTGTTTCTAGGAACGCTTTGAATATACCAAAAACCAGTCCTGCGCTCTAATTTTTCCATCTCTAAATAAAGTTTTAGAAATAACGTTGATAAAATCATTGTGAGGCCGCTTAAATTCTGCCGCTATCACATGCTTAGAAACACATGCTACCTACGTGCATCTGCGAGAGGAAGCAAAGTGCGTTATCGCCACCTTAGCCAATATTTAATCAAGGAGGTTCATTCCCCCGTTTCGCCTCCGCACGTCGATCTTGCCAGATTGAGTTAGGCTTATGGGCAGATAAGGTATTTTCCCAGGCACGACCGGGGCATTTTCCCGAAGCCTCCCACTCAATTTTCCCCAACACCAAGGGGATGGCTTCAACTATTTATATCATAGCTTTCCTGATTGAAGCAGATCAGATCCAGATTATCTTCGCGAGGCATCACGCCGATCCGCTCTTCCTTGTGCACCATAGAAGCTCTCTACCTCGAGATCCACCATTATTGTCCAGAAGATGATAATATCCCTTGAGTGCCAAGGTTCGTGCCTTCAAGACGCCAAGTCCACAAGGCCCCCCCTGTTGTTCAGAAAGAGAACAACGTTAGAACAGCCATTGTTCTTTGAGCCCGATGACAAGAAACGGTTCTCAAACCCCCTCCTTGTTGTTCAGAAAGAGAACAAAGTTAGAACAGCCATTGTTCTTCAAGCCCGTTCGTCAAGAAACGGTTCTCATTCTCAAGACATCACGTCAGGATAATTTAATTCCCCCCTTTTAAACGTTCTTCAAGAGAACGCTTGGTTTCCACACTAACCTCCATCGTTCATCTAGAACATCCCTGATTTGCTGTCACAGAGATCGCTCATACTTCCGAGCTCCACTTCGCTCTCACTCTTCAAAGACAGTCCTTCACCTTCGCTAAGGACAACCCCCTAAAGAACCCTTCTGCTGGAAATCGCCAGTGGACCGAAGATTCCTTCGCTTCGTCTTCCTCTGCAAAACAACTTGTAATTACGTAAGCTGAGCAGTACCTTTAATCATCTAACCTTTTGTCAACACTACCCTGTGCTTTAAATGGTTTAGCAAACCATCACCCCGCCCTTAATTTTTATTTGTTTACCTTTTTAAATCTCCCTAAATCTTAATCCTCGAATTAGTCAGATATTCCCACGACCCTTTCCATTCTTCGTTTATGTAAACATTTTCTTTGTGTGTTGTTGATAGTTTAATTAATAAAATTCTATTTTATTAATGTTAGCCATATTATTATCCTTGAGCTCAGTTCCACTTCTTAAGCATATTGAAGATAAATAACCTCGGCCAATCAGATTACCACGCACTCGAAATATTAGAATAATTCAACGAATAGTTATATATGGTATATCGTCGAAAGCCTATTCTACGACAATCATTCAATATACTATAAACCACGATCCCTACGGCCTAATTGAATTTAGCAGCACTCATTTAGTCTTCATCTTTTTATAAAGCTTCCAGTACAAATCTATTAATAATTTACTCTCGGTCTATTTTTTCACATCGATGCTTATTTTCTATGAACATTTGCCATATAATTTTCCTCTGTCTGGCTCCGGCAGAAGAGGGCAGCATCCAGCGGGTAGGCGCGACAATGGCGGGCCTTGAAAGACCAAGAACCCGGCAGCGCGATGTAACCAACCTCGCTAAAGCCGCATGTCTCAATGTTTTAAGCGGCATTGGACGCGTTACTCGCCAAGTGCGCGCGCGTGGCCATCGCCCATTAATGATCGCCCGAAACAAATTCCTCAGCGACTAGCCTTCGTCTCTGTTTTCTTTCCGGCCTTCTTTGTTTCCTAAGTCATATCCGACAAAAACATCAGCCGGGGAGACCGGATAACTGACGACGAAACTGATGCTCGGATACGAGCTTGAGCCGACGACGATAGGCCCCTCCCAAAACTTAGAGATGAATTCTTTTTAAATAAGGAAAAATCATTCCTCATGATTCTTTTTTTCTCCATTTATATTTGACATAATAATTTGATTTTGCTTTACTTATTACTATGGGCCAGTAGTTATTTCCTCTTCATAAAGATTGAAATTAAAAAGCTAATTTAGAAAGAACTTTGATAAAACTTTCAAATATACGAAAAAATAAAAGAAGTAGCCTTTGCCTAAATTTTAATAAATTTTCTGAATTCCACAATTTGTAATTCTTTTTGTTTAAAAAAATCCCCCAAATTGGATAAAATATTTATTTTTCTGAACTTCGCCATTTTGTTTTTTCCAACTCCAATGGAATTCTTAAAAATAACTTTAATAAAAACTTAAAATATACTTAGGTCATAACTGAACTATGAGGAAAAAATTATCTATTATCATTCAAACCCGCATAGAAATCCTCTTTTTGAAATATGGTGTTATGGAATTAATATGTAAAAGTGCTCGTTACAAAAAAACACTTGACGTCATTGAAAAAAGAATACTAGATTAAGATTCAGCGGATTGAAATAAATATGAATCAGTTGAAAAACCTTGACAGTCCCCCATAATTTTCCAAACACAGGGCTGTGTTATTAAAATTTGTAGGGAAGAAAATAAAGATTAGAAAAAGAAGAGAGTAATAAAGATATCTTAGAAGAATTTGAAAAATAGGAAAGGTAACTACTCAATTTGATCGTGACATGAGAATTGATGCCCTTACCTTGGCCGCACGCCACAGACCGGAGGTCTGCCTGCAAAGCACGAGAAGTGGCGAAGCCGTCCCCTACTCTCCTAATAATTTACTCTACGTTTTATCGTATCACTGATTATTTTCTAGCCATAACGGAAATAAAAACTTTTATCTGAGTTGATTTGAAATACGGAAAAAATAATCCTCACGACTTTTTTTTTCTCACATAAATTTTGCTCTAATAATTTTATTTTGCTTTACTTGTTCCTAGGGGCCAGTAGCTATTTCCTACAGCTATAAAGTAAAATAAAAATAAAATAAAAATAACTTCGACAAAACCTTTAAATATCGTCAGCGTCGGCTCCAGCTCGTGTCTGAGCATCGGTTTCGTCGTCAGTGATCGGGTCGCCTCTGCTGATGTTTGTTTCGGATATGACTTAGGAGACAAAGAAGGCAAGAAAGAAAACAGAAACAAATGCCATTCGCTAAGGAGTTTGTTTCGGGCAATCGTGACTGCGCGACGGCCACGCGCGCGCACTCGTTTCAAAACATTGAGACATGTGGTTTCGGTGATGCTGGTTGTATCGGGCTGCCGAGTTCTTGGTCTATGGAGACCCACCTTTGTCGTACCTGCCCGCTGGGCGCTGCCCTTCTCCGCCGGAACCAGATATATCGTAATCTTATTTGGTCTATGTCTGCTTGGCCTACCGTTAGGGGTCTTGCTGTTGGTTGAGTTTAGTCTGGAACGTCATCCACGACCTTACCACCTCAGGTAACCATGTCAGGAGTTTGGAACTCTCGAAGGAATCTCTCTTGGAATTATTAGAAAACTCAAGCCCTTTCACCATTTGAATCTTTGGTAAATGTTTAATAAATAAGTGATTCACATGATCCATATCTTCCAACTCATTAACATTTTAGTAGCATCTTGAAGGCCGAAAAATGAAAATGAACGTTCTACCTAATCATACACAAGGAACCTTTTTGGGAGGATTTGAAAAAACTTATTAAACACATTCAGAGATTAAAACTGCTGTAAGTAGTGGCTTCACCAATCGTCCTTATTTGAGAATAAGAAAAAATAAAATAAAAAACAGCCATGCCTAATGTAGGAGATCGTCACTCTCCCGTGCTCTCTCAGTGGAAACACGGGATGGTAACCGCAAGAACATCCAGGCCAGGCAACGAGGGTCAAACTCGTAACCATAGCGCCTTGCCACTCGTCGCTATAAAAAGCCGAAAGGTTGTAAACTTCAAGATCTCCTCTACGAGAGTATATTCAATTTCACCTCAAATAAGAAATTGGAGAAATTGGAGCTCGAAGTCCAACGGGAGCCGAGGTAAGACTTGGTGAGAAAACCGTTGGAATAAGAACCCTCCTGGGCCCGTCCACAAGCCGCCCCCCCCCCTCCTACCCCTTTCCCAGTGAGGTGAAAAGGTATAAATACTAAACACTTAGGAAAAACAAGGTAGAATACGTCAGTCTCCAGGCAACGAAGTCCCCGGATTAAGACTTGGCTACCGAGAATGGACAGGTAGATTTGCTTGGGTCGCCAGACTACGAAGTCCCCTGCAAGAGAGGCAGGGCTACCTAAGGGGCTAAGAAGCAGCTCATTCTCGAGCTAGTCCCTGGTTATCGAACCGAACGTTGAGTTAACTTGTTTAAGTTCAACATACTGTCGTCAGAGAGACTCCTCCTATCCTGGTGCATCGTAAAAGCCAGGGAAATTCCTAGCCCTTGAGGAATTACGAAAAGAAGAGGAAAAAGGCTCCACCTCAAACGCGTTACCTGGTGGCCTCACCAAACTCATAAGTTAACTTGGTTGAGGAACCAAGTGAACTTATTCTTGTTAGAGAAACCCCCCTCCGTTATCCTCGCCCTTGAGGAAGACTGGAACTAAGAAGAAACTCATCCTCGAGCTAGTTTCTGGTTACCAAACCGACCTTTAAGTTAACTTGTTCAAGTTCAACTTATTCTCGTCAGAGAACCTCCCCTCCTCGATCCTCGCCCTTGGAGAAGACCCCCCCCTCCGAGTACAGTCCACGCCGATGAGGAATTACGTAACGAATAAGAAAAGCCTCCCCTCGAGCCCGTTACCCGTTGGTCACACAAAACTTTAAGTTAACTTGGTTTAAGAACCAAGTTCGACTTACTCTCGCCAGAGAGGCCACGCCTACCTTGGTGCCGCCTAAAGCACCGTGATTGTTCTTCCCCTTGAAGACACCCCATTGAATACCGTGTGGACCCCCATCTGCTACAGTCGTTAAAGTACCTCATGATCTCGACCACCTCCAACAATCTGGTCGAAGCAGCGTCAAAGGACCTACCAGATTCCTGTGGTGTCTGGGGCTCATTGACTTCCAAGTCAAACTCAAACTAGCTGCCAGAGCAACCAATGTATTTAAACTTCAGTAGAGACAATTAGCCTAATTCTTGTATATTGAATTGCGTATCGAATTTAGCTAATTTCAGAGGGTCAAGTTAATTGAGTAATTATTGTGTATTTTGATATCTGGAGTATTTCTGTGGTTCATGTTTAGTTTTTGTGTGTAGTAAACTTGTTAAATTTAAAATATAAGTTTATTTTGGGAATTTCTGTGCGTTTCTCTATATCCTTACGTGTTTCAAGCGGCTCTTCTTTAAAACAACAAAATTAGCACTTTTAGAACAAAGCCTACTTCATCAAAGAAGTATATCACGACCACAAATAATACCACGACAAAAGTGGTGTCAGGTGGAAGTGATAAAAAGGGGCATTCTGCTACACCTAAATATTTGTGTTTTCTGAACTTCATCATTTATAATTATTTTGTTATATACATAAAAGCCAAAGTTAAAATATATATACTCTTGTTGATAAACTAATGTCAAAACATTTGCCCATCACTATATAAATATCACAAAATTTGCTTTTGGTCAATTTGTACTTAAAAACTTTTTTTAAATAAATAAAAAAAAATCTGAAAAATTCCCGATTTAAAATATACCGTAATGGATTAATGTGCCAATGCTAATTGTATGTATTAATTGAATTTAAGAACTTCACTCCAAGTATCCTCCTCATTTTAGTAATCGATTGTTAGATTTCCACATAATGTCTTGTTCTCAAACTTCACCAGTTTTGGACGATCTCACCTTAAAGAGACCATCCCTCCTTGAGGAATGTAAACATTTCCTAGTAAGTAGCATTCTCTCTTGAGCCTTAGTACGCCAATTAGTCTACATCATCTCTCTAGCTTTAACACATTCACTTCCACTAACTTTACTACTAGGATCTTTTCTCTTACTCAGCTAGATGGTTGAAGGGCCAGTTACTCAAGTGAGTAGCCCGTGACATCTTTAGTGTTATGATATCCTTTGGTTTCTTTAGAAGCATAAGGATTGTTTTCAGCCTTAATAAATGACAACGTAAGAACTTGCGCGAGTGTTTCGTGTATGCAGTTCCTGATAGATCGGCAGAAACATTATTATCTATAATTAAAGAATGTGATTGCCTGGCATGACTATTATATCTGATAAGTGGCGTGACTACAATGGAATTGAATCCTTGCCAGGGGTGCGGGATAAGCACTTGACTGTTAACCAGTCGCAGAACTTTGAAGATCACAAAACAGGTGACCACACAAACCAAATAGGGTCAATTTGTGCCAAGGCGAAAAAGAGGGACAAACTAGAATATGAAACCGCTCGTTCTGTGATCGAATCCTATAAGTGCGAATTTTTATGGGGGCAATTAAATAAAGGAAAAGACGTTGCTGCTCAAATTTACAAACACGTAAAGTTTTATCCATTAAATAATATTTACCTTATATTTTTTTACTTTCCTCAGGTTGTCTTTTTTGGGGTGGATGGGAAATACTTTCTTCTTATTCGCACCCTAAGCTCCCTAAATAAATATAACATATGAATGATCCCATCCCTCAAAGCCCGCGCATGAGTTAGGCAGTTCAGCCTCCGCGGCCAGCCGTTCAACCATCTGGCTGAGGAGACGAAGTTGCGCAACACTAAAATAAAAACTCCTACTACTTTATTTGAGGATTTATTTTTTAAAATTGTTTACGATTTTGTCATTAATTTTATCAGTTTTGTGTAATAGTTAATATTTTTCATGATTCTATGTTAAAAAAAACTTCCTACGGAAAAAACCTCGTTGGTTCTGGATTTTGTCCATCCGACGGAAATTCCTGTTTTTTACGCTCGAACTTTCTAGAGAAAAGTGAATAAAAAAATAAAACTGCCCTTGTCGTTGCAATTAGGGTCCTAAAAAGAAAATCTTAGACAAAGGTTAAGGAAGTTCTGTTTGGCTATATATTTTTTTTTTTTTAAATCCTTTGTACACGTGACGGAAATCCTCCCTTTTGTCACTTCTTATGTTAAAAACAAATTCTTCGAACATCTAACAAAAGTCTTCCTGTTGCTTACTTTTTTGCTAATAAAAAAAACTTAAATAAAAAGAAAAATAGCAGAAACAAAGATATTAATCTTTTTACCAAATTCAAAGACCTTATTGACACGGGTGCTTGATGGATAACGTAAACTCTTACACAATTTATTTTTAAAACAAAAAAGGTAGAATAAAAATAAAGGTTGGGATAGATTTATAGAGTTCTATGATGATTGAAATGAGATTGAGAAAATGATTGTCATAATGGGTTGGATACTATGAGATTCCTGCCCTCCTGATTGATCGCTCTTCGAGATTCACGAAGCGTGAGATTCCTGCTGAGTAGATTGGTCGGATTATTCAGGGAGCTGGCTTTTGCAAAGGTTGGTCGAGTTATTCGATTCGGGTACAGTAATTCGGTTTGGCTGTAAGAATTAATGTGATTGCAAGTATGGAATTGTGAGGTTGAGTGAGGGGAATTTAATTGCCTTGAGTCAAATGGCGTCGCCTTATACTGAAGGAAATCTTGCCATATCTTATAGAGCAAGTTAAGTGAAATGCGTTGTAAAAGTATAGTCTCAATCCAAATAAAAGTCGAGAGGTTAATTGAAGTGAGATATTCTTCGTAGCAACGCCTGACAGAATGACTTTTGGGGTTTAATAATCTGAGACGAAACGTGTTTGAAGAACATCGAAGTAGGCTTTATTTCGGAAGGGGGTCGTGCTCGCTGTGGTCTGCTTGTCAGGGGAGAGCTTTTCATGAATTTGGAGTCGATATCTGCGTCATAGAATACAGTCAGCACAATGGCTTGCTTTGTTTTGAGAAAGTTGTATTTGCCTAGCCCCATTTGTTTTTTCTTCCTGACACATGTCACTTCCAAGATTCTTCGATTGGTCGAACTTCTGTGAAAGAACATAAATCTTTGATGGTACAAATATATAAATTTGTATGTTATTATCAAAAAATAAGTAGCACGTGAGGAATAAAATAAATGTAAAAGTACTTAATATGAAAGACAAGAAGCGAATTCCATGTACTCTCGAACTTAATTTCATTAATTGTTTACCTTGAAAATGAATAACAACAAAATAGTACTTGGAAGAGGCGTAGCTTCGTTCATGTAAGGGCTTTTTTACCAATATTAAAACCACTAAAGCATAGATGAACCATGGATTTTGTTATCATTAGGCTTATATGTTGATATAAGTTTTCATTTTATGCAAAACGTCAATATTTTCGTAAAAAAAACCCTATGTAAATTTGCGTTTCCGTGCGTTTAGAAATTTAGCACGTTAAAATTTAAATTACAAACTTTTTAGTGGACTTTTGGATTGGAAGCAATTGACATACTTTGTTCATAAAACTTTTTAGTAATTATAGCTTCAGTCTCGAATGAAAGGGAATTTCGAACATTTTCTGTTGTAGATTGATGAGTTCTGAAGGTCGAATTGATACCCCTCAAAACTATGCTACATTTATTTTTAAATTTAATGAGAGAAACTTCCTTAGGTTTTAATGAATTCGTATATTTTAGTTTGTTGAAACTATTGGCTTTTCCTATTTTTTTATTCTTATTTCTAAACTGGTGAATACCAAGGTAGAAATATTTGTGCGAATTATATAAAAAAAATTATAATTCCCACAAATATATACATAAACGCCTAATATAATCAGCCCTCAAGGAGGGAACTTCCTAACTGACTTCTTCCGATGGGCATTTTAAGACAAATTAATCTCTTGATAATTAAAAGACTAATCCAGCCGTTGCTCAAAAATGTCTTTCTATACCATTTCCTTGATTAAATTCTAACTTGTAAAATTATGTGTCTTTTAGCTCTTTCTGTATTCATCAGTTTGCCAGAGGTTGAAGATGACGGATGTCTCTATCGAAACGTGTTCTCAAGCAAAAAAGCAAAAATAAGAGAGCGATTTTCCTTTATAAAAATATTTTCAAAAAGAAAATGAGTAGGTAAATGGAATTTCTATGATACATAAAGGTATGCATTTAATATATATTATTAAGATTTCATATGATACATCGTATCTTCAAGAAATTACACTGAGAAACTAACAAAATAGATATTGACACGTGCATAATAAGGAAACGATTTTTTCAGGAACACCCTAAAATTTTCTTTAAATAATTTGGCAACATTTCACTCAATAGCTAAGAACTGATAACCGTCATTGCTATCGTACTCAATATGCAGAGATGCTACAACACGAGAAAGTGACTCCTGAACTCCGTCAGTATATCGCTCACTTTGAGACTTTCAATAGAACTCTTTCTGCGATTTCAACGAATTTAGGCAGGTCTTATCGTGTGATTTACCGCATGCTGAAGTTATACCGGGTGTCCCAGAAAAAAGTTAACCGTACTTTGAATTAGTATAACTCAAGAACTATTGGGGATTTTGGTGTCTTGCCAAAAGTGATTTATTTATCCACTATTTCTCTGTCAATCCCGGAAATATCATTAAATTTAGTAGAGGCTATCAAAAATATGTTTTCGCAAGGAAGTAAAATAATTAAACGAAGCCTAGGAAGGCTAGGCCATCGTGCCCTTTCAAGAGAAGCATAGACAGCCTAGGTAGGCTAGGTCACTGTGCGATACTTCAAGCAAAGCCTAGGCCATTTTACAGTGGTTTTTCAGCCACGCTGTGGTATGGTTTCGACATTATTGCTTACTAAGGAAATCAAAGCGTATTTGTGTAAAAGTTTACTTCCATAAAACCTTTTTAATCATGCGGTTAACAAAAGATCAACCCATATTTGTAGTCACAAACTTTATTAAGACTGGCAGTATTAAACAAGTACAAGATTCATTTGAACAACGTTTTTCCAGTAGGCACCCACAAAGTAAACCCACAATTTGGAAAATATTTCGTAAATACCAACATGAAGGAACATGCTTAAATCTAAATAAAGGTTGTTTGGGTCGTATGAGAACCATAAGATAAGAACAACAGAAAATATCGAAAATGTTCAGATGACACTTCTTCAAAATCCACATGTATCAGTGAGAAATAATGGGTTACAATTGTCAAAGTCTTCATTTAACCGCATTATTTAACATGACCCTAAATGGCATCCCTATAAGATGCATGCAAGACACCAGGTTCTTAAAACTGATTTTCCTCGTCGTAGACAATTTGTTGAATGGCTTCTCCATAAATCTGCTCGTTTCTTGCAAATCATTGTGATTGGTGACGAGGCAGCCTTTTTCATGAATGGAAAGGTAAGTAGCCATAACGTTCGGCAATATGCGCCGCTGAACACCCCCCCCCCATCCCAGTATTCAACTTTGACACACGTATTTGTCAGCAGTAAGTTTCTCTGTGGATCGGAATATGCGGGAATGGCTATCTTGTCAGCCCATTGTTTTACGAGAATAACTTGAATGGTGCTGCCTACCTGAGCATTACCAACGAAAGGATCTTTCTGGAACTCCGCCAGATTTACGGCAATCAATTCAATAGACTTTGGTGGATTCAGGACGGCGCACCAGCTCATAGACAGCTTGCTGTACGAACAAAATTAAGAGAAACGTTTGACAACCGCATTGTCGCGCTAAATCATTCAATTGAATAGCCCCCAAGATCCCCTGACTTAACACCCTGCTATTATTTCTTTTGGGCATATGTAAAGAATAAAGTGTATGCTACTTCACCTCAAAGCCTCAACCAGTTAAGAGATAATATCACACGTAAAGTTAATAGACTTAAGCAAAATCACAAGTTAATCCAAAAAGTTGTTCAATCAATGCGATCAAAGGCGCAACTGTGCTTGGAAAGAAATGGAGGACATGTGAAAGGAAACGATGCTTAGAAAATTATAAAATAAATTTGTATTACCCATATAAAGAGGTGTTTTTGTAATAAATGGATTTAAATATATTTGTTGATTTTAAACTTCGAAGTTTGATTATTTTACCTCCTTTCGCAAACATAATTTTGATAGCTTCCACTAAACCCATTAGTGTATCAACATCGTAAAAGGAAATTTAATGAAATTTCCGGACTCGACAGATAAATAGTTTATAAATTTGTTTTGTTTTACAGAACTAAAAAATCTCCCATAAATTTCGAGTTATACTAATTCAAATTACGCTTAACCTTTTTCTGGGGCACCTTGTATAATGAGAAGAAAGCAAATAAATCTTCTGCAAAAGACGGTCGATCGCGCATAACCACCGTCCGAGAAGTCAAAATATTAGGCGCTTTTCTATGAAGAATCCCTTCGAGACTGCAACAGTCTCGTTAAATAGTGGCAAAGAATTGGGCCGTTTTGCAGCTTCACATTGCATCACTGAATTGGCTTTAAAAACTCATTGTCGTTCAGTAAGAAGCACGAGAAAGCGAGGCTCAAATAACTTGAAGCACATGTTGTTTAGAGGAATAAAGATTATGAGAGAATTCATTTCAGCAACGAAGGTAAATTTAAGTTAGCTGAATCTGATAACGGAGGATATTTTAGTCACTTTGCAGGTGACAGACTAAACCCTAAATGCGGTTATAACTTTGCCAAGCAAAGAGAATGCTTCGTCATAGTATGGGGAGAATTTCATCTCAACGAGTTGCTCTGCTACTGCGAATAAGTGGAACGGTAAATGCGAATGATTACCTAAATTTTGAACCACATATTATACCTTTACTTCGACCATCTCTGAACCAGCAAGTAGTATTACTGTACGAATACGCGCCATGCTAGACTTTAAAGCGAGTAAAATATTATTTCGCATAAGAAGATATCGAAGTAATGAAGAGGACTGCTCAGAGCCCGGCCCTAAACACAATTGAGAACTTCTAGAAGATCCTTGTAGACAAAGTTTAAGAACAGCAGCCTTCACTTTTGACGGATTAATGGAAATAACACCAGAACTTTGCAAGAAACTAGTGAGATTTTGTGGTCGTCCTTGTTCCGATTTAATAGAAAACAAAGGATATAGTACCTCATCTGAACTGTTTTAAGTTTCATCGTTGTCAAATCTTGCTTTGTTTCTAATGTATTTGCTCGTGAGCAATTCTGTGAATGCTCGTTTTCTTATTTGGCACGTGTTCATATTTATTTTTTTAAGTGTATCTAGTATAATTTCTTGAATAAACGATTGTATCAAATAAGATCATCACGGTGTTGGTTAAGAACCAACACCGTGCGGGTTGGCTTTACCCAGATGCTGCTTGATGCGACAATGGATTATTGACCTAATGGTTGAACCAGTATACTATGAATCACAAAATTCACAACTATATTTATAAATTAAAGAGGAGCGATAAGGGAATGAAATTTGGTCTTTATAACTGAAATAGAACCCAATATTATGTCAATTTTTAATAAGAATTTGGGATCGAAATAGGAATAAAATTTATTTACTCTTCTTGACCTTCTTAACAAAGTAGCTCGATTTTATATCAAAGTATGGGAAACTAATGAAATGAATAATTTCTCTATTGAATTTTATTTAGGATCTTCATGATAAAGAAAATTAGCAAACATGTTTTAAAAAAAGGTGAATTCTAATGCCGCACTGTAGATGAACATATATTGTAGCCTCGGAGGATAAGGGTTTTTTACCGAGGATAACCTAAAGTTTTCGGGCAAGAAACTGAAGAAGCCTGTGCTAAAACCTGTAAATATAGGTTTCCTATTGACGGAAGTTTCCTACTTGGTTTTAGAATGCTTTATATCTATATCTAAAGAAGGGAGCCTACAATTTTTTGATTCAAATCTGGCGAATTCACGAGCCAAGGTCAAATTCGATAGTATTTTCAGCCATGAACTTTGTTATTGATTTTGATTTGTGACAAGGTGCGGCATTCTGCACGAAAATACAGATATCTTTTACAAATTGGTGAAACTGTTGGGCCAAAGTGTTGATGAAGCAAGTTTTGATACCATTTTGCGTTGAGGACAGTGTTCTTGGTCAAAAGGGTTAGTGTTTCAATTCCTTTAGATAAGAAGAAGATCCAGACATGGAGAGTGGCTGTATAATTTATCATGGGCATGACAAAGGGGTATTAAGGTGTTCTCCTTTTCTACTCCTAATGAAAGCTCTTCCAAAGCTCGAAACAATCGGAAAGGGTCTTCATCAGAGGAATCACTTTGCGCGGTCTTGAACAGACGATTTTTTATATTTCCTACCAAAATGTTGCCTATCGGTAAGGTTCTTCTTAATGAGAAGAGGTTTCTTCGCAGCTCTTCTCGTCTTGAGATCTTTCTCTAAAATTCTCCACCTCACTTTGCGCGAGAAAGAATTCACACCTGATCTTTTTCAATCGTTATTAAACTTGGCTCGGGAAACATCCCGAACTTTGAGCTTGGATCTAACTAGGACTGGACCTTAGCTTCTCTCGAAGCACCTTGTAGGCCAGGATACTTCTTCAAAGGAGTGAGATGAGTCTTTTTAACTTCAGAAAAAAATCCTAAAGATGGTTCTCTTTGATAGATTAACTTAACAACTATCTCCTTGCATTTCAGGCTAGTTTGGTGCAGAGCAACAATCGTTGCACACTTTTCTTTGGAAAAAAACATCTCTGGGATTTAAAAAGAATCAAAACTTTATTTTTAAAAAATAGAAAAAAAGATTTTAAGTATCCAACTTTATTCATTTAATTCATATTACTTATAATTTTACATTTTTGGTCCAATAAAAAAAAGCTAAAACTGGAACAGGATAAGAGTGCGATTTTGGATTGAGCGAAGGAATGCATTTTTATTTCTTTTAAAATGTTGACTTTTTAATAATCATACGATAATTTCTATATTAGAATAACCAGGCAATGGTTCGCCACTTCCCCCTAGGGGGAGCTTGCGCTTCACTGCTAAGATTAAAAATTAAAATTAAAAAAAACAGCCATGGTTAAATTTTCATAAATTATTTGAACTTTGACAATGGTAATAATTTTAAAAAAGAACTCTAAACTAAATTTCCCCCTTTTCAAAATATCACGTTGCTAAAATATAGTTATAGAAGAAGATATATAAAAATAAATTTTATGAACTTCACCATTTGTAATTTTGGGGTTTTTAAAAAAAAAAATCACAAAATGTCAATACTTATATTTATTTCTGAACTTCACCATTTTTTTTTTTGATATTATAAAAGAATTATTAGAAATAACCTTGATAAAAAAAACGTAAGTCATAGCCAAACTAAGATGAAATTATTATTAAACTACTCAAAGAAAGCTCCTTCTTAAAGTATAGAATTAGCGACGATGATGATGATGATTATTCCTATCAGGTAAGTTTTAGAAACAAATAAAAAAACTAAAAAGATAATGTAGTCCCAAGACTTTTGGCTAGGAATGTATATGCCCAAATCCAACAATATGATCGTAGAATGCAGAGAAAATACTGCAAATAAAAGTGAAATAAAAATATTTTCATGACCCATTTAGGTAGATAATGTCAAAGCGATAATAGGGGTAAATATAATAAAGAAAAGATAGAACAGATAGTAAATTAGTTGTAAAGACAGAAAAAAAAACAAGGAAACCGAGACAGAAAATAAAATAAGAAGTATATTGCTTATTTGTCACCCTTTTCTCATTGCATGCATTTGCCAAATCGTGAAATTTTAGTTTTCGTAGAAATCTGACGGTGCCTTCCGGGCCAAGACCCCTACGTTTTCCTTCTGAGCCATAGCACACGATAAAGCAAAAAAGGGAATAATCGAAAAATTATAATTTACTAAAAAATGAATTACTTAAAAAAAACGAGGTTATCCTTGAGTAAAATGAGATATGAGAAGAGAGTCGATAGTAAGATATTCCATACTGTTAGATTTGGTTCTGTCAAGTAATAAATAAATCACTACTCAGTTTGAAATATGGACTTTGGATTAGTTGTCTTGGAAATTAATTTTAATGTCGCTCACGTATCAGAGATTAGTTGCCTTTATAATAAGGATACTTTCTGATATACGGCTTCCCGTTGACCCGGATAATTTTCCATTCTTCTCGGAGTTCCCCATCTCATGGATTCCACTCTAGCCTAACCACTGTCATCCTAGCATATTAATTATCATTGTTATGAATGAATGTGTCGGTGTGGGTAGGTGTTTCGCAGATGTACGTGTGCGTCTCCTTAAGTGTCATTGTTTGCTGAATGTTCTTTAACATACACTGCCCGTATGGTTCGTTCATGTGTCTGTTTGTTCTCTTCCAATCTCTACTTTCGGTATCCGCGCATTATTGTATTTCTGACAGTTCTATTGCTATATCTACGGTCGTTATTCGTTTACTTTTATTATTCTGACTGTTCTCTTTGTTGAAAAATATATGTATTTACGGTTCACTCTAGTTATTATGCAAAATTGATAGCCATTACTATGGGCACTATGTGTTTAAGCTGTGTATCACAACCTTATGCTATTACGAATACTACTTAGTGTAAACGTAATGATTTTAGTGCCCAGGGTGTAGTGGCAAACGTACGGTCAGGTGGGTAACATTATATCAATGCCTCGATGCGCGTCAACCAATGCTGTTTTATATTACTGCAGTTTGAAGAGTATACTACATCATGTAGAATATTAATCTCTACATGTCTGTTATCTGCTTACCACTTAATCATCTGGGATAATTATGATGTCTGATAAGAGGTGGCGCTCTTCTGGGCTAAAAAGGTTGACCAAATAAACCGAGTAACGTTCATTACTGTGATTTTCGCCTAACTCAATCACAAGGTGAGAGAGATGGTTTCTGACAAAATGTTACAGTGTCTACCAGGATTAAAAATATTCTTATCCTCGTATATAACATGTGACAATACATGTATATACGTATTTTGTGGTTTAATTACATCTATACAAATATCATCCTTAATTTAGAACCTTAGCAATCAATTTTAATCATTATTAATAAAACTAAATACTTCATTATAGGTCAATCGGATCAGTTTTCCTCGGAATTTTCCGTTTTGATGTAGAGTGGAAGTTGCAAAATAATAATAGCAACAATATTTAATAGAGAAAACTATATATAAAAAAGAATCGAAATAGCGAGTAGACAAAATCCCTCGAGGCGCAGAAGATGAGGAATTTTGAAAGAGTTGTAAGTACAAAAATCGGATGTATTCCGATACGTGTAGTTATATAAATGTTTAATTTGTATTTGAATTGCATAGCTTTGGCCAAAGTTCCGTTAAAAAGAGACTCGTATGCACTGATTCTACCTACGTGTGCATAAAGGATGCACGGAAAGCCATCGATGGTTATCACGTTTTCTCTACGATTGAGAAGTTCAGAGGTTAGTAGAGCACAGGCTCATAAGGTTATTACACCCATGTACGATGGATGATTGCTGATCTTTATTAGGAAACATGCTCATCAATCTCCTAAAACCATATATTTCTCTATGTATTTCATATTTTTGTGGTGGAAATGGCTGGCGGGTTAGCAGTCAACCATTCTTATCTTGAATGACTCACACCAGCAGAAAGAAAGAGAAAGAAAGTTAGTGTATAGGAGCGATGTGATACCGTAATCATGTAAGAGTGCTTTCGTCGTAATTATGTATAGTATGCCCACAATTAACATGGAAAGAGCCAGAATAGAGAGAACGTGAGTAATGAACAGGACGATTTGCGTTTGCTTGCGTGTATGTGCATATCTATATGGATGCAAGTCCATATGTATATATTATTAGCAGTTGAGTATGCGTGCTTGGATGTGCGTAAGTGTTATTTTCCTCCATTGGATTAATAATGTTTCATATGTATCACGCCAGTAGATCTTAAACGAAAATCAAAAAGGAATTGGCATGAATCCCTGTGGAGCAGTGGAATCGCTCACTCGATTTTTACGCCTAAAATCGCTGGTGAGATTTCAATTTCTGTCCCATTTTCAATAATTTTATATTAATATTATATTCGCAAGCGGAGAGGAATGAAAAGGGATAGGGTGTGAGGAAAAGAAAGAGTAGAGAAAAGCCGAAAGATACATGAGGGTTAAAAAGAAAGATAACATGAGAGAGGAAAGAGGGTAGAAGAAAGGGTGAGGGCTACTTGAGTCTGATGAGAGGGAGAGAGAGAGAGAAACAGAGATAGAATAATATAAGAGCGATGTGATTATGATGTTATCATGTAAAAATGTTCAAAGAAGGTATTTGCACGTATATAGGTATAAATGTAACCACAATTAAAAAAGGAAAAAATGAATAAAGGAATAAAAAATAGGATGAATAAAGAAATTAAAAAAAAGAGTAATGCACCCGCATATATGCACATTAGTGTGCGTATATATATATATATATATATATATATATATATATATATATATATATATATATATATATATATATATATATATATATATATATATAAATATATATATATATATATATATATATATATATCATATGAACGCGACAGAATGATGGAAATAAATAAATCAAATGGTAAGTAAAGATAATGTAAAAGAACAACCTCTGAGGCCCCCTCCCCAATTTATTGGAGACCACGTGCGATGGTATCCCGCAATGGACAATGTCACTTCCTTTTCGAACATTCACGAATTTTCTACTCCTGAGCGCATTGGGGAAATATCCCTAATCCTGCGAACTCGTCCCAAGCCTCCTCCCCACCGGTCACGAAGCGAGGAAGGGCCGCTATTTCTCGCATTTTGCTGCTAAATGATGAATCGATTCCGCAGCTCTATTAAGATGTCTGGATCTTGTGACTCCTTTCTCCAAATTCCCCCTTTCTCCTCAAAAGCGGGCATAACCAATACTCGGGGTTTACTGTAGTTTGAGGTGTCCAGTGCGCACGTTAAGGCCATCTCCATCGTCTTGGATTCCTGTGAGCGTTATCCGACAAGAAAGACTTTCTCCGCTGTGATTCTATCCCATTCAATTTGTAGCTTCTGTGAACAGCATTCTAATTTGCGCACTAGTCTCCCTTCGTTTAATTAAACAGAAGTAAATCTCCATCGATTACTTTTGAGGAAAAGAAGTTTCCTCTTCCAGTGAAATTACGAGAATTCCCAGATTCCCCGTCGAAAACATCTTTGAACATGGCTATCTTCATTGGAAGGTTTCGGCATGTGTCCCACATGCATCATCAGATCATTCCCCACTCGCCTCATCGCAAGAAGGATATTCCTCGAAATCACAGACCTGTAAGAGTGAAACCCCCTCCATTATTAGTATTGTCAAGTTCTACCTTTTTAATGAGCCTAGGAACAATAATCAATTAATTCTATTTGAGAATCCTTCCTTATAATAATTATCAAGAGACTATTTCATTTTAAATAATTCCCTTTTGCCAATTTTATTCTTATTTTGATCTTTGTAAATAAAATTAAACTTTTTTTGTTTCATCTTTAACTAAACTTGGATGATAATCTCAGCCTATTCAAGTTAATCTCACCAATCAATTATGCCCTCTGTCTGATTATTAAGGATTTGAAACCCAACGCCTCAAGTTTGACCTCCTAGTCGATCGTTAATCTCTGCGAGCAGTCATTAAATAGATACCACATTTATTTTTTCAACTTTATACTACGTTAGATTATTTTATCTGATGGCATTTTATTCCCATCCCAATTCAGTATAACCTACGGCGCCGTTTTGTGGATACAGGGGTTTCTTTCAGTACCCACCCCCTAGAAACCTGTAAAATAAATGACTATAGAATTACTAAAATTTAATCATTCGAACCAAAATATGTACATATGATTTAGTTATCATTTAAATCATTTTTTTTTATTCCATTAGAATTTGTTAATGGTGGACTAAAACCTATACTTTCTGGACAAGTTCAATTATAGGCTTTGTTCTCAGTTGGGAGGGGGGGGAGGTGAATAGTAGGAGTGGTATGAATAGCCTCAAATTTAGTTTAATCATTATTTGAATGATGCTAAAAATATAAAACAGTTCTTAGACGCCCTTTTTTAGCAACTATTTAAAATCGCATGATATAGTTTTGCGTTTTGTTCACACATCAACTTTAAAAAGCTACGGAGAATTTCCACGAATGTATAAAATTTTGCATTATCATAATTTTTACTATGTTCTAGTGACGATGCTCAAACAAAATTTATAATTTAAAAAAAGTGAATAAAATTTTAAAAAAAATGATATAAAAATCAATGGTGTAATTTTGCTTGTTTTTCACAAATTAAATTTAAACATCTAAAAAATTTCCCAAGAATATATAAAAATTTGTATTATCTTAATTTTCATTAGGTTCTATCAATGTTGCTAAAAAATAATTTGCAATAAAATGATATAAAAAAAAAATGCGAATTTTGAACGAAAGAACTTGAGAAGTACTATTGAAAATATGTGGTCTTCCTTTAAACGGTTCACGTTGCAGTAGGTGATTAAGTCCCCCTTCCCTCATAATATAGGGTTGGCGTATGGTATAGAGTGGTGTACCACGAGAGAGGAGATAAATGGAATATTGTTTTTTTGGGGAAAATGTGTTTCTTTCCATATTGCAAAATCTTTCGTCTATTAGTGGAGATCGAACTAGGCTTACTGAGGCAGCGAGCAAACGCTTTGATCTGAACTAAAGCAAAACTTTAAACCCCTGGTTTCGCAGGAGAAAATTTATATAAGTAGTGAGGAAAGAGAAGAATATGCTTCTCTGAGAGCTCATGCTAGCCGAGTGGATACAGCGTTGGCCTCCGAATCAGGGCATGAGCGGACACAAACGTCAGTGCACCTAGAGATCTGGCTACCGATTGGTGGATGCGCTGAGCTCACCCCATTTTCGAAGGGGGGGGATCTTATACCTCTTTCGTCCAACATAGTCAATAGTAACAATGCTTTCTTTCCTCCCTCTTCTGCCTTCACAGAACAACACACACACACTCTCTGTTCCAAGGAGTTCTGCCGATAGGTATCTATATTCAAGGACCTCTGACGCGGCCAAGCACCCTCTCCCCCGAGGTGACGAAGGCTTCCCCATGAACGCTGTTTGGAGTCAAAACAAAATGCTTCCTGGCATCTCTCCCCAAAAGAGGACCTGCTCCTGGGGCCCTGGGGCCGACCAGCTATTTTCATACTGACCTTATATAAAATTCATTACAATTTCGGAGATCCTCCCAGTATCATGGAAGCATTGGCGCTGACTAACTAACTAACTACAGATGTTTCTCTTGCGTGTGAATTCAAGTTCATGATTCGAGTTCGTTTATGAGGGTGTTCACCAAATAAGTTTGAATTTTGATCTATTAACAACTTGATAAAAATGACTTTATTCTGCACTTGGCGTTTGATAAGATCAATTACTGAAGTCGTTAAGTTTAAATCCGTTTTAAAGTGGTTGGATTAAATGTGAATGACAATAAAAAGATTTGTAAGTCCTATTCACCGAGAACTGCTTGAAAAAGTGATTGGGCAAACTTTAGTTAAATTAAAATTCCTTCCTCGGTAAATCGGGCACAACGTGAAGACGATTGGAAGAGCCTTGTACTTTCTGAAGTGATTTTATCGCATCGTGTAATGTTTAGTCAGACAACACAAGATACAAAGAAGAGATAAGGTATTGATGTAGTCACGTTACAGCAAACAACATTCGGAGACGTAGGTTTCGGAAAAAACTTAAGTGCTGATACATGTATATAAGTATAGGCAAAGTGTAGTTGAGGGCCGGTGGTACTTGCGTGAACCAGATCGTCGGCAACTACTTTTTCTAGAAGCCATTCACATACAAAATAAAACAACACAAGCCTAACCTTCAATTCAATTCAAACGGAATAGTACTAATCGGCAAAATTGGGAGCCGAACAACGCGGGATACCTAATGACCCCCCCTTCCCTCCTATCAAGTTCCTTCACCGCCTTGAATGCGACCAAGAATTTGACCTGCTTTTCTCACCTAACCCTCCCGACCCTGTCTTAACAAGCTCATAAGTGTTCATAAGTTCGTCAGTATGTTTACACAAGCAGATCTCCCCATTCGTTTGTACATTTTTTTATAATTCATTGATATATAAACCACTGTTTTCTCTTTTTACTTGTATTTTAAGTTTAATCTTTGAAGATGGTACAAATGTATCGAAATGCGTAAGATAAATAGTGTTTTACTAAAAGAATCTATTTTTATTCGCTTTCAAAGTTTAAAAAGCGACCTTTAATGAATTTCGGAGAACTTATCTATGATCTCTACCCAGACATAAAAGCAAATATAAGGCAAATCGAAAGCTGTGAAAAAAAATCACGAATGCAAAATTAGCCGTCGCTTTCAATAAAAGTGTCAAAAATAAACTTAAACAATTAAAAAAATAGGACGAAACAATATGTTATACAGCAGGCTTCGCCCAACCTTTTGGTCTTGTCTGCCAATTCTACTTTAAAAAAAATAAAATTCTGGTCTTGAGTGCCAAGCAACTAAAATACCTAATTTACATAATCTTCAAATATAGTTACGATAAACGATCAGCCATCGATATCCCCAAAGATACGGTAAATATTCGGTTAAAAGAAATAAATATATTAAATTTTATCATTAGAAAATATGTACATAATTTTAATAGATACTTACTTTTTAATGTGATCCATGTCCTTGCTAATCTTGGATAAGTTTGGGGATATTGGGGGAGTAATTTGATACTTTAAGTTTCATACATGTTTCAGAGTGATCTGTATTTAGTCAACTGTTGAAATCATTGAATCCAGTAGAAAATTCTAGCTTTAGTTTTTACATATACTCTTCAATATCATCAAGAGTTACATCATGATCATGGTGTTCATTGAAATTTTGATTATTTCTGAAGTAGCGGAATATCCTAGATTTAATATCCTGTATGTACATATCAATCTTGAACACAAAGGCCTTTCATGCATCATAAAGCTCCATTACTGTTTGGCCAGCACCTTGCAGACGTAAGTTAAGCTCATTGAGATGAGCTGTGATGGCTGTTAAAAACATAACTTTCGTAAGCCACTCTGTGTCTTCCAGTTCGGGATAACTTTGGCCCCTTTCTTTTAAAACAACTTTGATTTGCTCCAGATATGCAACAAACCTTTCCATATATGTGCTGATATGCACACTTTATCTCTTCGAGTAAAGTACAAACTGTATTTTTGTTAGAGTAGAACGTGCAACAAGAAAATTAACCATATTAGTTATTTTTTACACCACCTTATTTAAATCTGTTTTTGAAATCTTTCCACAAAAATTTTCTTTGTGAATAGAAGAGTTAAACTTTAGAATCGGGTGCCCAATCTTATCTTCAATTAGACGGACAAATCCATTGTGCTTTCCTACCATGGCAGGAGCACCGTCTGTTGTAACGGAAAATATCTTTTTAATGTCAATTCCTCTCTTCTCAAAATGATAAATGGAGGTTTCTAAAATATTATATACCTGGGTAGTACCATGCATAGGTTCTAGAAAACACAGTTCCTCACGTATTTCGGTTTTGCTGTGTCTAGCCACAATTGCCAAACGTGCAATACCGTTTAATCCATATTCTCATCAATAGCCACACTGAAGACAACAGTAACTTTAACTCTTCAGTATGTTGTTCTTTTATGTCTGCACCCATCTCTGAAATGCATCTATCAACTGTACTAGCAGAAGCAGCCATATCCTTTATTCTTGAAATGATGGTATCTTTATTGAGAAGATCATCAAACAACACTTCTGAATAACTGAGGAAAGCGATTTTACATAATCCCCATCAGTAAATGGCTTTCCTGTTTAACAATGTATTGTGCAATTATAAAGCTAACTACAGTTGGTTTGGTTTTGCTACCAAACGCTTTTTAGAAAAAAAAAGGTGTTTGCATTTCAATTGAGGAAGCGGCGTTTTTGATTGCTTTAGCCTTGTCTACCACACAGATGAAAGATTCACCCTGTTTCGTTTCGAAATTACGTTTTACACTTGATGTTCTGTTAACAATAGTTTCCAAGCAGAAAACACATATTGCTCGATAATATAATTAAAATAAATTCAAAACTTAGGTTATTTAGAACATGCCATTAATGGAATTTTTAAAGAAAATATTATAATCTTAAAACATTTGAAATTAAAATTAATTTACCTGTGCAGACACATATAACTGGATATTTTGTAAAATAAACCACAAATCTATTATTATCCATTCTAACTAAAATAAAAGAATATTCTATTCTAACCTAATTTTTCAAACATGACATTGAAACTTACTTAAAAAAAGAATTATAATTTAAAGAAAATAGGATATTAAAATGAATTCACCACTACACCAGTGTACCTGTTTCATAACACCCCGTCCGACCCCAGCTTAGCATCTTCGCCTTTCATACAACCTTTCCAAAAACTTTCCCTGGTCAGCCTCTAATTTCACAGGGTAGATGCTGACCTTCTCACCTATCCATCCCGGATCGGGGCTGAGAGGCGAGAGAACAATGTTCCCTAACCCCTGAGCTCTGGTTTGGGATTGTGTTTTTTTAACAATCTGATTCATCCCTAGCCATACCTTCCTCACATCCCTTTTCCTTTTCTATTCACACAATCAATTTTACCCCGTGCCCAAGGTGGACCCGGCATGCTGCTGGTCTGCCAGGTCACAGGTGGGAGGGGTAGCCTGAAATAGCGGCACCTGGCTCTGCCAGGCATGGACGCACCACTTGCAGGGCAGGATACTGCGAGGGGTGATGAGCGTATGCATCCCGTGAAAAATTCAGGGTCACCATGTCCAATGATGTGAAAATTAAAAATCTACCCTCAATTTCCGCTTGTGCATCAAAGGAGCCGCCCTCGGACAGGAAACCCTCCAAATTTCTATAACCGGAGAGGAGGCTGACTCCTCTCCTTCGCATACGGGTGTAGGGGACTCCCCCTCACCTCCTTATCTGGAGGTGCTTTCGGGCACCTCCTCTTTCCAGCGGCAGTCCCCCCCTTTTCTTTCCAAGGGGACTGCCAAGAAATCCAGCAGGCAGCCCATAGCCAACCGATCACCATTGAAGTGGCCTCGTAGGACAAACCCCCTTAGGCGAGAGATGGAAGCCAGGCCCCTTCGGTCGCTTGCCTTAAAAGACCTGCTGGCAAGACCTGTGCCTCCACATACATAACTTGCAACAACGCTGCCAACGGGACCTGCGATGGCCTGGAGGGAAGGCCAACTAGAGGGCCCCCTAAGATAAACATAGTCCTTAAGGCAACCCAACCCCAGACGGTAGGGCCTTCCATGCTATAGAATCCGGGTTGGCGCCAAGCACCGAAACCGAATCCGCCCCTATGCAAGGTTCCCTCAAACGGCCTGGGTTTTCAAGGCAGGAGAGGAGAGGAGGAATCTCCTCCGACCGGTGCCCTTGCGACTGCCAGGACCTTTTACATCTCGGAGAAGGACCTAGATGAGGCCGCTCCATCTGGCCTGGGGGCTCCTGCCAGCGGCGGGGAGAGGCGGGTTCATTCCCCGCCCTACTTTGCTAAAAAGAAAAAATAAGAAAAAGACTAGGAAGACTCGGGACTCCTCCTTATCTGCGGGGGCTGCGGGGACGGATGGGTCTGCTGCCACTTCGTTAAGCAAGCAAGCCAAGATCAGCACATCAGGGCCCTCTGCCCATCCGGGTGCGGAGACCCACCGCAAATGTGGCGGGTCTCTCCGAGGTGGCCAAGAGAAGTGCTCTTCGGACACTTGATGGCACCACAGTGAGTGTCATGCCGCACTCTACCATGAACTTTGTGAAAGGAGTGGTTCATGCGAGGGAACTCGTTGACTACTCGATAGAGGTAATCACCTTAGGGCTGGCCGACCATAGTGCGGTCAAGGTCGAACGTGTGGTGAGAAAACAGGAAGGGGCCTCGAGACCCACCCCACACTTTTCGTCCCGTTCGACTGTTACAAGCTCCTTGTATCGTTGCATGCCGGTTGATAACGCTACCACGTGGAGGCATTTGTGCCACTGCCACGGGGTGCTATTACTGTCACCGCTTCGGCCATACGAATCGCTCATATAGATGTGCAAAGTCGGGGTCACCCGAAGTATGTATATATTGCTCCGAGGCCACACACGATAAGTCCAAATCGTGTGTGGCTGGTGCATATCTCCTTGAGAAAGAAATCCTGGCCGTTCAGACCCAGGATCGACTCTCATTGCGCGAGGCTAAAACTTGGTCTAGGCGCGCCCAACTCTGCCTCGGACGTCTTATGCCTTAATGGTTAGAAAAAACATCCTCTGCTCCTGGCCCATCCAGGCCAACGAGCACTGTTGTTTCCGCGCCCAGTCGGAGCCCTTGGGCGGGTTTGACTTAATCTGGGCGCGACCCTGGTCAAGCTAGCGGCATAAAGGGTTCACACCTAGCCCCGGCTAAAACCAGGGCTTTTCCCACCCTTCCACAACGTTACAGTTTCCCGTAAGGCGAAACGGCCACGCAGCTCCACAGAGTCGTTAGACTCACAGGAGGTAAACCCCTGAAGTTGGTCGCCAGGTCATCTTCCGGGGTTCCTAAAGCTGTCCCCCGAAAAAAGGACAGCAACAAAGGAGCTTCGGCTCCTTTGCCCACACCTAGTAGTGTGCTGAGTGGCTCGGAGACGGTGGATCGTCGAAAAGATGCCCCCCCCCCTCGCCGCCGATGCCACAACACCCGCCTAAGGTTTCGAGGTGGAGGGAGGAAAAGACTCGCATTGCGAGCCTAACCTCTCCCAATAAGTCCTCAAATGCGACAGTGCCTTCGGCGCTTTGTCCGGACAACAGCGACCGGGTTTCTGCCTCCGGGAAACGTACGGCCATTCACGTAAGGGTCTTCTGTTTAAAGAAAGCCCCCGCGTCTCCTCCGAGCTAGGCCTGGAGGGCATATTCATTCAGTGGAATTGCCGTGGACTCCGGACTAACTGTGAGGTGCTGCGGAGGCTCGTCTCCTCCAGATTCCCGTTAGCTATTTTTCTGCAGGAAACCATGCTAGGCGCGTGCCCCCTGGCCACCTTCCCGGGCTATAAAGGTTTTGCGACCCCACCACCACGAGATGGGGGCCTGGTTGTGGTATTAGCGGTTTACACCGGGCATGATGTTTCCCTTCTTATTTTTACATTAGATACCTCCTTTCAGGCAGTGGCTGTGCAGATTCACCTGGATAGGAGGTATACTATCATTTCTGCGTACATTCCACCGTCAGCTAACTTCGACGCAGGGGACTTCCGCCGCGTCGTGGCATGGTTGCCGACGCCCTTTCTCTTGCTTGGAGATCTGAACGGCAGACATCCTCTCTGGTTGCATTACTCAATAAATCCGAGGGGACAAGGCCTTGCTGATCTGATGGATTAGCTTGAGTTGGATGTTTTAAATATGGATGAATTTACGCATCACTGCACTAGAACCGCTTCATTGTCTTGCCTTGATCTATCTTTTTGCTCTTTAGATGCACAGCCTGATTTTGATTGGGGGGTGGTCGATGACCTCCATAGTAGTGATCACTGTCCCATTCAAATACTATTTTCAGGGCAACTGCTTCTTGAGAGCCCACCTCAGTGGTGCTTGGCGCGTGCGTGGTGGCCTGCATTTCAGGATATGACTGAATTACCTATCTCAGTCGAGAAGTTTAGGTCAGTAGATGAAGCCGTTGAGTTATTCCCTGGAAACCTCATCTCATCGGGCCTGACTACTATTCCTAGAACGTCTGGCCGTTTTGCATACCGATCACTCTCGTGATGGTCGGACGAGTGTGAGACGGCTCTTAAACAGAAACATTATGCCTTCATGCGCTATAGGCGCCACCCGAACGATTTCACTTTCGCCTAATTTTGTCGGGCTAGGGCTAGGTACGGTATATTTCGAAGCATGCCCGCTTTTCTTCCTGCCGGGCATACGTGTCTTCACTTAACAAGAAGACCCCTCTAGCAGAGGTGTGGAAGCGAGTCAAAAGGATTCGGGGCAAGTTCTCGCAGGAGCCCTCTCCTGTTCTACAGGAGAATGGGACCGCAATCTCGGACCCTGCGTACTTGGCGGAGTCCTTTGCGACCGCTTTCTCAGCATTCTCTAGCTGTAATGCTGCTCCGCCAGCATTCAATGCACGTCGTGATGTCGCGGAAGGCCGCCGACTGTACATTACCTGCAGAGGTGGAGAACCCTTCCACGATAGGTTTACTCTGAGTGAGTTGCGTTCTGCTCTTGCTTCGTGCGCGGACAACGCCCATGGTCCGGACGATGTCCTGTACGCCATTCCTTGACACCTGGGTGAGCGAGGTATGATCTTTCTTTTAGAAATGTTCAACAGGATCTGGGTGGACGGTTTCCTCCCAGTTCCTTGCAAATCGCTACTGTGCTCGCCTTACGCAAACCAAGGAGAGATCACTCTACTCCGGCCAGTTGAGCCTAATCTCTATTATCTCTTGCGTGTGCAAGTTGATGGAGAAATTTGTAAATGTTAGATTAGCCTTTTTCCTGGAAAGCGGAGGCCATCTATCTTCTGCACAGTGTGGCTTCCGAAAGTTCCACTCCACGTCGAATGCTCTGCTCCGACTGGAAAATGCCGTCTACGAGGCCTTCCTCCGTATACAGCACTACGCCACGGTGTTTTTCGATCTGGAGAAGGCCTACAATAATGCATGGCGATTCGGTATCATGGAGACTCTCCACACGATGGGGGCGAAGGGATGCCTCTCAATGTTTATATCTGAATTTTTGCCAGATCGTCGATTCCGCCTACGAGTGTGGAAAGCCCTTTCCAGCCCAATGGAGCAGGAAGAGGGTGTACCGCAGGGAAGTGTCCTTAGTGTCACGCTCTTTATCCTGAGCATCAACGGCATGACCTACGTGCTGCCGTAAGATGTTCTCGCTACGCTCTACGTGGATGACCTTTCGACCTCTTTTGCCGGATGCCAACTCTGGAGCGTCGACTCCAATAGGCATTGAACCGCGTCTCTCGCTATGCCGAAGCGCACAGGTTTCGGTTTTCTTTTACCACGACAAAGGGGGTGCACTTCTGTCGTCATCCACGGCTTCGCCCTAACCCAGATTTGTTTCTTAATGGGGTAGAGTTTCCAAAAGCTCTGTGCACCTACTGTGCTACATATTTTGCATAGATTTAGCTTTATTATATGAAATCGCTTGTTACAAGTCTCTGTGAAATTTCTCTGGTCAGAGCCTATATTTGTTCAGCTGCTGATAAATATTCCCCAAATCGGTACCATTGTTCGTGTGGGTTCCTCGTATTTTTCCAGGTGGTCACTAGGGTGATGACTTTTTTACTTTTTTATTCAAAAATTATTTCCTGTAGCACGAATGGCAAAAATTACTTTTATTCGATTGAAATATTGAAAAAGGTCACGCACAGACCACTTTGAAATGTAATATAGGCTATTTTAGCATTTTATATGTGTTCAAAATATTTATATTAAATATATAAGTCATCAAACAGACTTGTGCAATAATTTATGTACATACAATTATATCAAATTTTCCAGAAAATCATCACGTCATCGCTTGGGCGATTTCGATAGAGTTCCATAATTTTCTTCAGCCATTTCACGTGCGGTATATAAGCGAGATGTTTAAAGCGGGTAGTTACTAGTTCAGTTTTAACGGCGTTGATATTTTTATTGCCTTATTATAAATGTTGTGTATTCTCCAGCGTTTATTGTAAAGAGATCCTGGTATTATTTGGTAAGCTACATTTAACTCTCTCACTAAATACATAATATAATAACATATAATATTTTATTAGTGTCTGCATTCTCTCTCATTTTTTATAATTGTAATATGCTTGTTTTTTAATAAAATATATAAAAACTCAATAACAGTTTCTTTGATTTGTTACTTATTTAATGTTTAGGTTTATTTTCTATTTCAGTTGCTGAATAAAAAACATGTCGTTCAAGAAGAGCTTTTTTAACACGGAAAAGAACAAGAAAATCTAGACAAATAACTTTGTCCAGTTTCAAGTACCATCAAGATGAGGCAACATGGCAGTTTATGAAGCACCCTTAAGTGAACGGAGTCACATGCCACTGAAAATCCACGTCGTAGGACGCTTCAAATTTCTTGAATCCACCGCCAAAAGAACGGAGGGAGAGGATCGGCCTAATTGTTGTGGAACTAAAAGCCCTATGGAGCAAAACATTGAACTTCCCGCATGTATTTGATCAAGCCATTTATGCAAAACTAGAAACCCTTCTGAGAAACTATGAGTACTGCAGAAAAAAACAAAACTTTAATTCTTTGAATGAATTTTTTGACGTAACCAAGGTGAAAGGCAACTGGTTGTGCAAAAAAGATGAGAACTTCTATAAACAGCAAATTTTGACCAAAGGCCAGGTTGGTTATTCCACTGGTAAACCTACCAGTGCCAAGACTATCCACCCACCAAAAGCAAAAGAAGGCAATGGAAGCGACTGTGTCCCCACTTTCCAGCTTAGCACTACCTGATTGTTCCGAAACTAGCACAGACTCATCCAATAACAGCAAATACAGTTCTTGGGAGGATGAGAATGAAGCTTTAACGAGGAAAAGGAAGCATAACCCAACAGGCTTAGCAAGACTCCTTGCTACAAGCTCAAAGCTGGCGTCCCACAGAGCAGCAAATGTATGTCACCAGCTTTCTGGTGAGGGCATTGAAATCCCAACCTCATGTCAGTCAGCAATCCACAAGGCTATCTACACGAGAGCTGCTTAGGTGAAGAAGCACTTGGTGAGCACGTTTCATCTGGAAAAGTGGAGCTTACACTTTGACGGCAAACGCATTGAGGACTTTGAATATCAAGAATGAAGCGAAAGAAATAAAGTTGGCTGTGCTCAAATTGAAGGATGGGAAAGCTGTAACAATTGCAAAAGGGCTCCTGGGTCTGTTAGAGGAGTTCAACCTGTAGTGATCAATTGTTATGCTTGTCGCCGACACAACAAGCGTGAATACCAGCAAAAGGACAGGAGTTGTAGTTCGACTGCAACAAATGTTCGAAGATAAAGGTCACCTCAAACCCAAGTTCATCAGTTTCCAGCACCATGTCCTGGATCGGATTCCTTGCGTTGTCATGGACGATGAGCTCCATAGGTCGACTAGATCACCAAACATATAGTACTTCTTTGTGCAGGATTTGATGAGCAATTATGATAAATTGAAAGCAGCCTTCAGCAACGGTAAAACTGAGATTAAGAAAACAGGCGGCTGGAGAGACGACATAAAGTTTCTCTATCACCTCACGCGTTTCTTCCGTCACTCCACTGAGATGCATAAGGTCCCCTTTGTGAAGTTTCAAAAGATCCCAAACATTAGCAATGCATTTTGGAACTCTCGTGCCATTCTAGTCCTTCTTGCGTTTATTCTGATGCCTGACACCTGGAGCAGGCTGCGTAAAATCTGTTTATTCATTTCTTAGTCCTGGGCTGACCATTGGTTCAGCACCCACTTGTTTCGCGCTGAAGATTTTTAAAAACTATCTGCAGCTCTGAAAGAATACCCAACAGGTCTCAAATGCTTGAAAACCCACTTGAAAACAAATGAATCTCCAATCAATATAGCCCAAAGCAACCAGTGCTGTGAGCGTGCGGTCAAAGTTATGCAAGACATGCACGGGTCTTGCCCAAACAAGGACAACCTATCACTGAGATTCATCCTGTCCAATGACATTATTGTAACTAATTTAATTCCTTAAATGTTTAATAACCCTATATAATGTTATATATATGTGACTCATAAGCTTGTGTTCAATTTTGTATATGCTGCTAGTGACTTCAAAAACTGGACAAAAATGCTGACAAATAAAATTTTTAAAATCATTTTGTGCGTGAGGTTTTTTTTATCAAAGACCTTGAAAGTAAGATTTTATGTAATCTTTAATAAAAGCTCATCAAATTATGACACAGGGATATAAGGTTTTAAAAAAGTCATCACCCTAGTGGTCACTTTTGATATCTTTGTATTTTCATGGGTTTCCGCGCGACTCTATCAACCGTTCTCCTCTGATCTATTGTACAGTTTAACATATTTATATATATATATATATATATATATATATATATATATATATATATAGTTTCATTTCCTAATTTTCTTTGGTTCTTTATTTATTAGCCTTTGCATATTATTTCATTAATTTACACAAATAGAGATTTTTAGGATTTTATAAATCCACTAAGCGTCCATTTGTGGAGTTCATCACTGGGTGAATTAAATCTTGCAATTCGGTGCAAGAGGCCGACCGATTTTATAGAGCGAGCCGTACAATTCTTCTTTTCGCTCGTGAATAAGTTATCAGATTTATTTATAACATTTTTATTTATTATTTAATGCCAATATCAGTAAGTACAGGCAAGTTAATGTTGAGTCCTAGGAATTTTCTTTCTACTTATGCTAAGATTTCATCTTTGCCACTTTTGTAAATAGATAATAGGTAATCTAACGAGATTTATTTACATTTCTTTATGCCTGTGATTACTGACATTAAATTTGTGGTTAATTCTTTCGAGGTTATAAGGTCTGTATCGAATATATGGGCTGAGAAAAGAAGCAAACCATTTATCTAGTGTGTGTTATGGGCAATTAACTTTTGTGTACCTCTGCACCGGAAACTTAGCCTTTCATCTTCAGTTGAGGAAAGACTATTGCTTTCATTTTTTTTTACTTAAAGCCCAGTGCTTAGATTTTAAGTACGGAAAGTCTATTATTTTTATTTTAGGTACCAAAAGCTAATTGGTTTCTATTTTGGCAACGAAAGCCTATTATTTTCATTTGCTTGCCCTTAGTATATCCCTTGCCTTAATTGCTACACACGTATCCTTGATATTTTCCTTGCCTTAATCGCTAGATACATTCTGTCCTATTATGAGCACACACGTTTGTCCTTACCTTTTGAGCCCACTTGTCCTTGCTTTTTGAGGGCACGTATGCTGGTTCTTGCTTTGTGAGGACACTTAGCATTGGTTCTTACTTTTTGAGGACGCTTTCTTGTTTGTCATTACCTTTTGGGGACGTTTGTTGTTTGACCTTGCCTCAGAATGGACACCCTTTTTTGCGATAGTTCATTTCTACTAATTTAACACTCAGTTTCTCATATTATTTAGTCTCAATCTTTGTACCTCATTGTAATCTTATTCATTATTTTTTTGTTTTTTACTGCGTCTTGCTTCTTCAGGGGAAGTTTAAAGCCAGTAGGCAACAAAAAATAGTTATTTAAGAACTGGGTTGCCTGCCAGCGGCTGATCCAGGATAAAAAAGGGGGACGGAGTGGCTAACCTGAATTTCTCCCTATAAGCACTCTGAGAAAAGGGCAAAAGGGCATTAAACGTTATAATGGTTATCTTGCACATCAATAACATTAACTCATAGAGGAGTGAGCAATAACTCAATAACTCTCTCTCGTCCGACTTTTTTACACACATCAGAAAATTAGGAATTGTAGTTGATTGTAGCTTTTGGAATTCAGCTAAGGTATAATAATTCATCAGCATCTTCTTCTTTTTTCATCTTCTTGGTCCCGATTCTGCAAGGTTGGACGGTCGTATTTCTCTTCTCCACTGAATTGAGTCATCAACATCATCCTCCGTAAGTCCCAGTCTCTACCATATCTTCAATAACACAGTCCCTGCAAGTTCTCCTGGGTCTTCCTGGTGGCCTTCTATCTTCCACTTGCATATTCATAGCCTTCTCAGGTAGCTATCCTCCTCTGATCTCTCAACGTGACCAAACCATCTGAGTCTTTTCAGTTGCAGCTCAGACTCCAGCTTCACTTGTCCACATCTGTCAGACACCTCAGAGTACCCGATGCGATCCTGCCACTTTGCACCAGCCATATATCTCAGAATACGTCGATCACATTCTCTCAACACACTTATCAGTCCTTCTGTTAATGTACAATTTTCAGCACCATAAAATAACGCTGCTCGTACAGATGCTACATACATATACTAAGCTTCTCTTGTTCAAGGGAATGCTTTGGTTCCCTAGCAATCCTGACACCACACTCCAGTTATTTCAGGCAATGGCTTTTTCTTGCACGAACAGCTCTTTCCACTCCACCTTAACTGTCTAGTACATCCCCGAGGTAGCAGAACAGGTCCACCACCCTCAGCATTTCTCCAGCAGCATTCCATTCATTTGCGACCCTGTTCTCATTTGGTCTCTTGCGGCACCCAGGGAATACAAAATTTCTCGCTCGCATGAGTCTCTAACTGAATTCCAGAGGACCTCTTATGACACCACTTCCCATACTAAATGCAGAGAATAGAATTGCTTCCCACTCATCTACCACACGTTCCACATGGCCACCTCTCATATTACACTCTTCTTCCTGACTTTCCTTCTGTGACAATTTCTTTATCCTTACTGACCTTGATCTTTAGTCGTCTTCTTACCATATCTCTCTTCCACCTCTTGAACATATCAATCACTTCCTCCTTTGAGCTTGCAGTCAACAGAAGGTCATCAAAATACAGCAGTTCCTATGGTTTCCGTCCTCTGCACTCCTTGGTCACCTCCTCCAGAACAGTGATGAAGAGCAGTAGGCTCAAAGTTGAGTCCTGGTGAACACCAGCTTTGATATAAAATTTTTCTGATGTGGCCTATCATCTTCCTCATCTGAGCCGGGCTATTTTTCATATAGGGACATAGCACACATGATGAGCTTCTCTGGCACTCTCTGTCTCCTGAATGCCAACATATCACCTCTCTTTTTACTCTATCAAAATGTGGTACAGTTTCCTTTTCTCTTGTGTAAATTATTCCTTGATCTGCCTCATAATAAATAATGCACTATTAGTAGACCTTTCGCAACAAGGCCAAACTGTCTGCCATCAACCTTTACTAAATTCTCCAATCTTCCCTCCAACACCCTCTCAAATAAATATTTACATGATATGTTTAAGAAGCCCGATTACTTTCTATTTTTCCCCCCTGGGTGCATCCCCCTTTCCTTTATATATTGGTACAGTCAAACTACTCTTCCAAATCTTCAGGGCTTCTCCTCTTCTTCAATATCTCTCGAAAAACTCTTGACAGTTCATCAAGTCCATCTCCTCCCAATCTCTCCAACATATAACTTGTTATTCCTGTCGGACCAGACGCTTTGTCGCTCTTTATTGCTTTCAAGTCAGCGGCAACCTCTTCCTCCGATATGTCCTCTATTGAACCCTCCACCATATTGCTCTCTTCCCCAATAAACTCATTAGTTTCATTTAATAATAAATAAAAATACCTTCTCCATCTCTCCATTATTTTCTAGTCTTCCACTTTTATGTTGTCCTGCTCATCCTTTATGAACTTTGCTCCAGTTATATCCTGCTTCTGTTTCCTCATCTGCTTTGCTACCTTAAATAGCTTTGCTGCTCCACCTGGTCCCACTAGATCTTCACTCCACTCCACCCCCTCAGGCTCTTCTCTTATCCGTGGGCCCTGATCTCTTGGCTTTTCTCTCTCCTTATTCTGGTATTCTCTCCTACGATCTTCCCTTCCCAACCTCTGCCATAATTTATAAACTCTTTTCTTTTTTTCTTCTATTTTTTCTCCCAATCTCTGCAATAATTTATATATTCTTTTCTTCTAAAGTATAATACTGTATTTAATAATTATTTTTGAGATTTACCTGTATTTTAGACATGTATCAAATTGAGTACATTCGATCACAACAGTGACAAATACTTTTTTATATATATTCTATATTATTACATAACTATTTCTGAATACCGTAATACAAGTATGGCTAAAAAAATAAAATATAAACATAAGCGGATCAAATATTTAGGAGGGGGAGGGGCTTCAGCCAGGTAGAACCCAATAAATCCCTATCTGTTTTCTGCCAATATTTTGGAGGTATATCCAATTTCGTTTGTTGCTTTCCATCTTGTTTAACATTAAGATTTTGGCTGCCATGGGATCACGACCCCATAGAGATTCTTCTATACCCAGGTTTGTTTCAGGATATACGACCCTAAGGAACACAACTGTCTATACACGAAGTATTTGGAAGTCTTAAAGATTTTCTGGTTCACCAACCGCAAACCAGGGGTGGGTTCTGAGAGGATACGTTCTCAATAGGTCCTCTATGGGGCCTGAATGATTCCTCCAAGGGTAAGTTGACCAGCATCATTTCCTCTAGGGCGAATTCCATTTGACGAACTGGATGAAAAATACATAAAGGTGCTAAACTTAGGATATTTGCTTGCCTTAGCTCCTGTTAACCTTGATAATAATTCCATGAAATGGTAAAATTACCTAGGATTGATTAAACTGTATTGGGAAGGATTCCTCTTCAACGGTTTCTTTAAGTAGAGTATTTCATCGCGTAATACTAATGCAAATTCATTTTAATAAATTAATCCTGATCGGAGAGAATAAGAATGGTTCAAACTTATAATTTGCACGCTCCTTTGGCTACTGGTGCAACTAAGTGAGCCACAGTACACACTCACCATTTTCCAGTGCAACCATAGAGTTTTGACCAGATTGCTGATGAGGAAGGAAAGAAAATATTTGGATGAAATTAACAGACCAGATAACAAATTTGTATATATATCAAAATGACTTCGTTGGCAAGCATACAAGCCAACGTAGTACTGTATTTTTGCGACAAACCAGCGACTAGCTTCCGTCCGTGTTCCAAGAGAAAGCCAAACCTTTCGCGTCAGGAAAGTATGGATATGAAATCACTCCCAGTAGGCTCCTGGAGGGAAAATGCATTGTTGAGGGAGGGAGGAAATAAGCGATAGAGCTGTTGTGATTAGCGATGTGTGTGATGAAATGTGTAAATGGAAATCCCTGCTCCACGCGATAATGGCGAGAGAGAACTGAATTTTGTCCCCCTCTCGCGAGATAACCTTCTCCTCGATTATTTTCACTCTTTTGTGCCATACTAATAAGACGTTTATTAAATGGTAACATCTCTATTGACTTCATTTTTTCCCCTATTTATAGTGAAAATAAAATTAAGAAAATATTAAGTAAGAGCAAAAAAAAACAGCTCTTTTATTACTAATGTAATAGGATATTTAGTAACTTTTTTAATGTTACTCGTTGTTACGAAATATCTTCCTTAGAAAACGATTCTTGCTTGGAGTCATTAATCTTTTCTTTACAGGTGCCAATATCTTTTGTGAGATAGCGAGTTCGATATTTAAGATAATTAAAACATTTACTAATAATGGAACAAACGCAAGTGTCCGAGTAGATATGATAAACCCTGTACTTAAAAGGCGACTCATTACCAAACATCTTAATGAACATTGGTTTATTATCCTTTTGTTTTTACAAGGAAAATATATCATAGCCAATAATTCAAGTGTATCATCTACGTCTCCTTTCAAGGATATAAATCGGTAGACAAATTTATATTAATTGGTTTGCTTAATTGGTTGTCTAAAAGGACTCATTATTTTAATAAGTGGTTATAAATTCACGCGCTACGTGAGCTAGATCTTGAGGCGCTTGGAAATAAAGTCTATGAGCGTTTTTTTTCTTTTTTATATTCTTGCAATTCATCATTTACATTTTCAAACTGAAAGAAATGATAGAAGAGTTAATCATCAACAATATAACAGCTGAAAATTATTTTTTACTTTTACAGGATCTTTTTTCATAGGAAAAGAAATAAAGGAAATAAATAATACGGGAAATATATTTATCGTTTTGGCTTAGATATCGCATTTTAATCCGGTATTTGTCAATAATTCCAAACGGATCAGCACATTAAAGCAGAATCAAGAATAATTCCAATTTTTCATTGTTTTCAATTAGACTCAGTAATTTTTAATATTCCGCTAATGAGACTATATTAGATCACTTTTTAAAAGTTAGCAAAAGCAGCTTTTGGTATTAATATTTCAATATTTAGTATAAATAAACTCACTTTTTAATTTAATAGAAATAATGAGTTATTTGATCTCCGACAGGGATAAGGGAAACATCTATATAGAGTTAACCAAATCGTAGGTGTAATCTTGGTATACGGGATAAGAAGGGAGATTAGTACTAAACTAGAAAGTGGATAGAATAGCTTAATCACGCTGTTTAATGATGAGAAAGGAGGCTTAGAGTTAGAAAAATGTTGTTCAAATTTATTTACTCTAAGAAAGTTTTTCCAGGAAATATTAATGAGTTGTGTGAATGGTGCTGCGTCTATTGATATAGAATGATTATTAATAGCACTATAGGAGAATGTGTGTAAGGAAAGAGATAAAGTAATTCTGTCGCTGAAATTATATCATGCGATATTAAATGACTTAGGAGAGAGTTTATGAGAGAATTAGATAGGTTAACTTGAGCTGCCAATAGGTCTTAATTTTCGTTGTTACTGTTTAACAACAATAAAAAGCTTTCGTATTTTTTAATAGTGATTCATTTTTTTTAAATTACGTGAAGACCAACGTAGGTATATCTGCCAGAACGTTTTTTTAATTGAGGTAGGTAAAAAGTAGGAAGGTTGGGGAATTTTTTCATCTTTTTTGTGAAAACATTATCAAATGTGGTCGTTGTATAGATATTAACATCCATAATGTGTTGTGATGCATAGGATTTGCATTAACTTTTATGAAAGATTTGTTGAATAGGACAAAGGTAGGCAACATGAATTTTCCAAATATCCCTAAATGTAAATCTTCCTCACAAATCTCTCAAGCTATTAAAATAAGTTGAACTTTTTTCCACCAATGGATTAAATTGCGAAAGTGAAGATTTATTAAGCTTAGGATCAATTGCCAAAGGTTTAAATATCATACTGACCTGATATTTTCTTCGTAAACAATTCAGAAAAGCGAAGGAGACATCTAATAAGAAAATTCAAAATCCAAGACATGTAAATAATAAAATCGAGAAATTGAGAAATTCACTAAACAACGTATGAGTAACTTATACAAGATTTCTAAGGTGTAAAACCAAGTTATTCTTAAAGATTAGAATAGCAAGTCAAAAAGTTCTCAGACAAATGTCCTAAAAAATTTATTTTGCAACATAACAATCATTTTTCTACATTCTTATCAATATACTTTCTTATTGTATGTTTCCACTGAGGTACATTCCCTCCTTGTAGAATTCCTGGGGTTGTCTCTAACACCAAGCAATAACCTGCTTTTTGCTTCAAGTAACGACTGGAATCGAGGGCTTTTCAGGTATTGTTTTATTTGGGGAAAATAAAATTTCCGGAAGTGGATAAATCAGGGCTATAAGAGGAATGTGAAAGAGTTTTCCATCAAAATTCACGTATCAGAGTCCTAACAACCTCGCATAATGGCCTAGGAAATTCTCATGGTGAAACCAAATCTGGCTGCACAGCTTCCCTCTACGTTTTAGGCTAAGGCATTATTCAGCTTCTTTAAAACAGCTTCATAATAGCTCCAGGTAAGAGGTTTCCGTCCTTCTAGAAAGTCTATCAATATAATTCGATTTCAATCCCCCCCCCAAAAAAAAATGTGTCCATAAACTTCTTAACAGACCTTTCTGTCTTGAATTTAACAGTTTCAGCTATTCCCTTCGGTGCCACTCTATTGATTGAATTTTGTTTTCTGCATCAAACTGGTAGATCTATGTTTCATCTCCAGCGAAGAGACGCTTAAAAATTATCCTCATTTGCTTCAATTTCGGGGAAAAGGGCTTAAAAAAGGTCAGCCCTTTGATTCAGATGGTTTCGTGCAACGCTGTTGGCACCCAGCGCGCTGAAAGCTTCCTCAAATCAAGATCTTCAGTGAGAATTGCCAATACTGAATCATATGAGATTCTCACATTATTGGCAACTTCGTCATTAGTGACGCTACGATCTTCTTCATCTAGATTATGCACAAGCATGATGTTTTCTTGAATTTTTAAGGTGGAGGGTCTCTCTTTCCGTGGATCATCTTCGAGATGCTCTATGCCTTCCTTAAAGCGCTTAATACAATGATAAACCAATTTTCGACATGCTGACGGGTCCCATAAACCTGATGTAAACTTTAATAATTCTAACAGGCTTGCAATCAAGTTAGTTAGAAATTTAATATTGGCTCTTATTTCAAAATTCGTCATTTTGAAGGTTAAAAAGACAAAGTTAAAAGAAGCATACCGTATGTACACACTATTTAGAATGATAAAACAACGAAATTATTAGAGAAGCATCAAAGACATGTTCGAACATTAATTACCCTGTAAAATATCGCGCATTTTAAAAGTATGACATTTGTCTGAGAACTTTTAGACTCACCGTCCTATATACTATAATGCAATAAACAGGTCAAGCAGGAAGAGAAAGAAACTACTAAACTATTTCAATGACGCGCGAGCAGTAGGGAAATGGCACAAACTTGCCATCAGTATGTCAATTTCAGAAATCCAACATGGGTCACTATTGTTTACATGATATAGAGTCACAATGTTAAAACCCCCTTAAAAGATGGTGGAAATCCTGCCGCGTTCCCAATAAAAAAAGGATACTTCGAAAGCATTCAAATGCATTCCTTGGACGAAAATTAAGATTAAACAACGTAGTATTTAGTAAACCATTGGTAGTACCATTTACTGAAAAAATAAATCTAGGTCAATCAAAAATCACCTATGGTGTAGCCATATCAGATAATGCAGTCAGATTATCGAAAACCTATTATCTACCATATTTAAGAAACTCTTTGAAAAAACAATCATTACTACACAATTCAGATTGAACGTGAAACCAATCCTGGCAACTATAAGCCAACTCGCCTGGTATCACAAATTGTCAACATATCGTAACATATTTCAAGAGTCGTTCAGAAAACCAGAATTGGTAAGTTGTGAATTTTTAAATTCACTAGATGCCATTGTCATTTGTCAATCATTTGCCATAAATGTTGAGATCGAACATAGCAATAATTTGGTTGTGAATTTTTATATTTATAGCTACCATTTTCATCAAATTTAAGAGTTGCAACACAAAGCCAACTTCAAAGAAAAAAATATAAAATTCTCACAAAAAAAATGTCCCAGAGTTTGTCGATAGCAAAAGCCAAGATAATCGTATATAAGCGTGTCGATCGAGGGGGCTCGAATGGTGTTCTGAAGCCTGACCTTCTTGAAGTGGACGAGAAGCGTCCCACAGTATGCTAGAAGTAGTGGGAGGTGTTATTTAGTGTTTTACACTAACTGCATCAATTGTTATTAGATTTTTCAAATACTTAAATACTGGACCCAGATTTTAGAATTTAATGTCAGAACATGTTTGATCCTAATTATGCGCAGTTGATGGACAGGCCTTATTTACATGATATATTTCATGTCATCCTACTATGGACATCTGACTCATCTCCCGTGACCCCGGCACTTGCCGAGTTTCTATGATCGTCAGATTCCATATCAAAAACCTAGGCCTAAAGATGGCCGTTCCTTTTTTTTTTGTAATTAGTATACCGAAAAAAACTTTCAAGCTTCTTAGATTTGTTTATTCAATTAAGGACAGAATTTTGATTGATCAAAGTAAAATTAATTCATCTCTATTAATTTATGTGACTCTGCTTTAATTTTTCTTAGAATGAACGTCTCATTTTGCTAAAGAATAATAATTTAGATATGTTGATTAATACTTAAATGTATAGAAATGAAATATATCATCGTTTGGTTATTTCGCACAAGTCACTAGTCAGTCATTCACCTCATACACAAAATATGTTTAAATACGCTTTTCCTCGTCATGTTAAAAGGCTTTATTGGTGATCTAAACAATCCTATCAAAGGTCCTACTATACACTTACAAACGATACTTGTGGTAGACGAACTTCCCTATCTATATCACTGATAAAATGTCTTTTAAAGAATGTATTATGTTTAAGTTCTCATTTGAACAACTTAGATGTGATTATCCATCGAAATTTAATAGAGAAAAAAATATTTTTCACATAATTTGGTTTTCTACACTATGCACTATAAAGAGCTTACTAAGGAATACCGTTCTACCAACCTATCGTCTAAGATAAGAAGGTCGACAAATAAAGTATTATTCTCTTCTTTCATTTCAAAACATTTCCTCCTACCTTTTCTTCTTCCTCCTCCTCCTCCTCTTCCTCCTCCTCCTACTCTTTCCCTTCCTCCTCCTTCTCATCCAGCTCCTCTTCTTCCTTATCTTTCTCCCTCTTGTTCTCCTCCTCCTTCTCTTCCTCCTTCTCTTCTTTCCCCTCCACCCTCTCCTTCTCTTCATCCTCCTCCTCCTTCTCCTCTCCTACTCCATCACTTCTCGTGGACTCGACACCATCTGGGTCTACTGAGATCCATTGGAGGAGGAGAGAGAGATCTAGGCTGGATCGAGAGCGCATCTCTCACCCCATTCTCTTCTCATTCCTTCTCGAGAGAGGAGAGGGCGGATGTGCTATGCCGGCGATCAACCTTTCTCTCCTACTCCCGTCACCTCTCCTTTCCTCTCCTCCACTCTTCAAGGTAAGCAATTCGTCTAGCACATCAGCATTAGAGACTCAATGCTAGAGTACGAGATTCGCATCCCTCTTAACTCATTAAAGGAAAGCCTCTAGTAATCGTATTTGATTGGCGTTTCTTCCCGTATGGACTCGCCTTCTTTAATTATCCCTAGCTTGTTCATGAGAGATACCCTTCCATTAGGAATAAAGCACCAAGTAGTATCCTACTGAGAGCACTTGAATTTTGTACCTTTCACACCTTTTCGTCATCCCTGACCTATCAAGCTTAGATTTTGAACATTTTTTAAAACGCTGATTAAGCAAATGTTTTCATTGATTTCGCCTCGTCTTAGTATTGGAATGTTCATGCAGTTTAATCAACCAGTATCACACAAAGAAGTTTGTCTGTGAAGTGGGTGGGGCAGGTTCAAGAGAGTTGTCGATCCTCCTGTTTTTATTGTACCAAATGACATCTTCTGTTTAGTTAACCTATAGACATTCGACAAATTTTCATTTTACCTGAATTTGCTTTCTTTGCGTTATGACCAATGAGAGTGTAGCTCTCTCCATTTTCCTTTTAACATGTTGCTGCCAATATGTATACTTTGGTTTTCACTTTTACTTAAATTAACAAATCGATGGATCTATAGAGAGCAGGATTCAATAGGCCTAGCAAGAAACTCCACAAAATTGTGGCACAGTGGTTTCATTAAATCCATACGCGCAGGAAATCCAAAAAGGGTGAACGCGAGAAAAGGATAACAGGTCAAGGTGCCTGGGTCAATAAGAGGAAACGAATAAACAAACATTTGGCGTCTCGGTATAGAATTATCAGAAGACGGGAATCTAGAAAGTAGCTGGGCAAATACAGACTTTGACCAAAGGAAATTGTAAAAGAGATGTGTTTCAAGCAATAGAGATATGGCTATTGAGATATGTAAGTAAATCAGACACACAGAGCTGTTTGGTAGCTCTGGCTTAATGGTGGAAACTTAGGAGCTCGATGATGGAGACTCGTTCTTCGGACGAGCTTAGGCCATGCCTCCTAGAAGATAAAATGGTATATATATATATATATATATATATATATATATATATATATATATATATATATATATATATATATATATAGGCGAGTAATGAGAAGAAATGTCATTATTAAGCATTCTTATTAGACTTGTTGTTAAGACCTTAATATCAATTCGTTCTCATTTTAGCGGTACGGACCCCCCCTTTAATTCGCCTTAGGCCCCTCTCTCTATAATTCAATATTTCACGTTTAATATTTGAAAACCTGCTTGTCGCCCTCAAAATACTATTGACGCGCCACTTGTCTCTTTATTAGGGTCTTATTAGAATAACAGTATATTTTGACTACGTTCTTTCTCAAAGTCTTTCTTTACCTCGATTACCCTTAAACCCTCGGTTATCCCAGCCAACTATAAATATACCCGTGAAGAATCATCTTTGGGATCAGATAATTCAATTCACCTTCACCTATTAACTGGTAAGCAAACCACGAAATACAGAGTTGAAATTGGTAACAAGCACCGCTCTAAACTGGTTACCTTGCTATAAATTGGTAACTTATACCAGCATAGATCCAAGTTTTCTTACACTTGTTCTTCATTGTGTCAGATATAAACTTATATAGTTTTTCTCTGATAAAGTTATTAACCTACCTGCCGTACTACCCCAATCGTCTGAACAAGCCCATGCTGTTCTTCCCGACCATACTCAATTGTCACTTAACCTCCTCACTCGGGCGACCTCTAAGGAAGTAACTGCACTGATTTCACGCTCTAACAAATCTAGATCTCCTAAGTACGTCTATCCACCTAAACTCCTCCACCAAATTTTCCCTGCTGTCTTCCCACTGATTCTTCATCTCTTTAAAACTTCACTTGAAACTGGAGTGGTTCCATCTTCCTTAAACATGCCTCAATTCGTCTATCCTTAGAAAAACACAACTTTACCCCTCTGAACAATCTAGCTATCGCCATATCTCTCAGCATCCATTCCTCTTTAAGAGTGGTTTTCTCGGGCTTTAATGACCTTATTTCTAACTGCAATATCGATGAAATGTACCAGTCGTGGTTCAAATATCAGCACTCAGTTGAAACCGCTGTTCTTAATCTTAAATAGGGTTTACGTAGAGCAGCCGATAGGGGTTGTACGTCCATTCTACGCCTCCATGTCTACTCCTCTGCTTTCGACACCATCAACCACACTGTCCTTCTTGATCGTCTTCACACTTTCCTTGGTCTCTCGGGCACTGCACTTGATTGGTTCGCTCATACCTCTCCTCCCGTACTCAGTCGGTCGTGCTCGATAACCTCTCCTCCGAGCCCACGCCCATTCATTTTGGGGTACCTCAGGGCTCAGTCCTTAGTCTCCTCTTTTGCATCTACTAACTTTCTCTTGGCTCCCTTCTCAGCGATTTGGGCCTGCCTTCCACCTCTATGCTGATGGCACTAAATATACCTTTCTTCATCCCTTGTGTCCTTCTATTAATCAATTATCAAGCTCCTTTCAGCCTACACCTACATAAAGAAATGGCTGTCTGCCAAGGTTCTCAAACTTAATCACGATAAAACTGAAGTTTTTTTTAGTACCACTTCGATGGTGGAGAAATCTAAAGCTCTCTTCCTTTTCCTCAACCTTGGGGAAACTAATGTCGCCTTCTCTGATTCCGTCAGTAATCTTGGTGTTATTTTCGATGAGCATCTCTAGTTTAAACCGTACATCCATCGTATCTGTAAGTCTTCCCTCGGTTTCCTCCGCAGCTTTTCACGTGTTCGATTCCATTTTGATCGACGAAGCCTTGAGATTGCTATTCATGCCCTCGTCACCTCACGCTTAGATTACTACATTTCTCTTCTAGTGAATCTCTCTTTTTCGTCACTTCGCCCCCTACAACTAGTTCAAAACTATTCTGCTTGGCTCCTCCTTCGCCGCCCCCTATTTTCTCCTTCGATGCCTCTGTTATAGGAGCTACACTGGTTACTTATTCGCTTCCGTACCGACTATAAAATTCTTCTCATCACCTACAAGGCCATAAACCTCTAGGCTCCACCTTATCTCTCGTATGCGGTCTCCTGTCGTCAAACTCTTCGAAAACTCTGGTCTAACCTCGCTACCCTCCTGAACACTTAATGGGTGACCGTTTCTTCTGAGTTTGTGCTTCTAGACTCTGAAATGCTCTTCCTACCGAAGTCATATCCTCACTCTCCCTCGCTACTTTTAAACGTCTTCTGAAACTCATCTCTTCAGAATTGCCTTCTCTCCCCTGTAAATTTTATCTACACTCGCTACACAACCTGCGTTCTGGGAGGGCTAACAGCCCTGAAGGGCACATTATAAATAACTATTATTATTATTATTATTGGTGTAGAAGAATAGTGGTATACTGTTGGGATTCAGCTTATGATTGATAGGAAATTGGCGTGAATATGCCTTAAATTTACTTTAAAGTAGATTTTAAGCCTCCACCTTATTCTCAACACAACGTTTAACAACATCAATGTTATTCCATCCAGCGTTAGGTGTATTCTTCACATATTTTTTGTTGAACCGGTTTGCATATAGAAATATTTAATACAAACCTTTTCCTTCTATAATAATTAATCGAAAATTAAAATTTGTAAAGATCTCCGCTAAAAATATCTTCTCTTTCTAGTATATTAAGGGATTTTAGTATTAGGAAGGATAATCGCTGTCTGCAACCAGTCAATTACTTACAGTCAAAACTGTAAGTAATCATGGAGAATTCAATAACATCAAAGTGTACTACAGAAACCAATGTCTACGGCCTATAAAATAGGTTTCAAAAATCATCAAGGAGGTTATTAACCGTAACCTCAAGGTTAAAAATCAAACCGATAAAATCAAAATCATCATCTATAATAAAACTACAAAAGCCAGCAACCTTCTGATAAAAAATAACATCTGCCCTAACTTCTCTAATCTCAAGTAAACTAACATAGTTTATGAGTTCACCTGCCACAATAAAGACTGTAAGCTTTATAACAACTCTAAATATATTGGCATGACAACTACCGCACTTACAAGACGGTTAACTATGCATCTACAAAGCGGAGGGCCAAAGAACCATATGGAGAGTGTACATAATCTTAATCTAACGAGAGATATGCTCGTTGATAACACCATTATTAAAGGAAAAGAGGTTAATGCATTTAGGCTCAACATCTTAGAAGCCATATTAATAAATGAAGATAAGACGGCCATCAACAGTAGAGCGACAAACTGGAATCGTACATTAAAACTATTATAAAAAAACACGAACAAGAGTGGCTCATTTCCTCTAACGTTACGTTTAACCAAGGCGAATAAATACCCCTTAAAAATCGTATATAAACCATTAACACAGTCAAACAAAAAAGAGCTAGAAAGCTGTGGAAAATGATTAAAATACGATTCCACAGAATCTAAGAAACCAAACTATCGTACAAGAAGACCAAATCCATCGTACGCAATATAAACAACGCTTTGACGGTAGCCTGAGGAAAACGTTAATAAACGTTAATCCAATTCATACGTAATAATCTATAGACATACAGATAACTACCAGAATGAAACATCTAAAATGGACAACCGACTGTAACTACCAACTATACAACCCAAATGAGAATCCCGATGAGGAACTAAAAGTAATTACTGACAAAAAAAATAAAATATATATATATATATATATATATATATATATATATATATATATATATATATATATATATATATATACGTAAATATATTTAGATAGTAGCATTAATAATAATTAAAATAATATATACAAAAATAAAAATAAATAAATAAAATAATAATAAATGATACAAACAATCTATTGAGCAAAAGAAAACAAAGACTCCAATGCTTAAAATAATAACGTATCACAAAAATATAATAAAAATAAAAGAAAGCGAAAGCGTTAGCCAGGCAACCTGGCACAAATCTCAATCATCTTCACATATCATCCTACACACATTAACACATACACCACAATTTAATTTCTATCTATCCTATCTCACTTTCTCTACACATTCTAACTTTATCCATCTTATCTTATCTTATCTTCTTTCATTAAGACTTGGAAGAAAACTTGAATTTTTTACGTTCAGCAAGAAGTTACAGCCGGTAAAGGAGGTAAAGTCGAGGGTTAGACACTTCAAGAAAGCATCAACGCCCTTTGCCTTCTCCTCACGGGGACGACAAGATATATTTTCTGCAGAACCGCGGATAGCTGACCCATGTCTGGCTAATCCTCTCCGTGGCCCCCTCATCGGCGCAAGGGAACTTAAATGAACTGAACTGCTATTCACCTAGTCTCGCTCAAACTATGTCCGTCCACTTGGATAGACATGATTGGAGACGTAAATGAAAGCAGATTTGAGGATTAACCCACTGTGGAACTTTACGAAAGGGACCACCCGGTTACGAAGCGATGCTGAAAGCTTTGGGAAAGAGTAAGGGTAGTTTCCGGCCAGCACCACAGGGGGACAAACAATCATCCCTGTGTAAGATGGAAGCAGCATCGATAACCAAATCCAAGACGGAGCGGTGCCCCCGGGTGGTGGTAGTTGATTCGATCACCACCCATCATTAAGTCCGCCACATTTCATCTGTCTGAGGGGCCTCCCCGGGTCCCCCACCTATAATTCATCCATTCCATCCCGCAGTTCATGTTCATCGAGACTCGCTTTCAACGAGGAGGGGGCGGCTTTTAAAGCACTCTAACAAGAAGAAGAAGCGGAGCCTTCAGTAAAGGGAAAACATTCAATACAGCAACGAATAACCAGAAGCCGCATATAAGACACAACAAGAAAAAAGACATCCCGAGAGGCCACCCCCTATGGAGAATAATGGAACAAAATGGGACTACTCGGATCCAGCTGCGCACCATCAGCGGAAGCAGCAGGCCTAGCCGAGAGAATGTATTCGAAATAGTTTACGGAAAGTTGAAGATCGCAATGCTTTGACTGCTCGAAGTAACAACAGGTTATGTTGCGATATGTGAAAAGGAGAAGGACGTGGAGTGTATTACAAAAGAAGAAGCAGACGAAACACTCACTGAAATAGGCCTACAACCAGAAATTCTACCTCAGGTCCTAACCCAGAGGAGCGTACTGTGTCGGCGACTGGATCCTTAGATACGACAGCACTCTAAGGAAGAGATGAAAGAGGAAATTTCAAAATATCAACCGTGGGCCGAAGTATCCGAAATTATTAAGTTTTGGAAAAAGAGGGACAATTCTGAATACACTTACGTGTTTAAGGTTGTCTTCTTTGACACCACAATGGCACAAAAGGCAAAGGAGAATGGATTGCTGCTTTTTTTAATGCAAAGATCAGTCAGGAGCAGATTGAGAGAGAAGAATTGACTCCCATACAATTCTGTTTCCACTGTTATAAAATGGAGACCCACAAATCCCAAGAATTCACCATGCCACAGGAAATATGTTCAATGGGGAGCGTGCCAGGGCACCACTGGAAGAACTGCAACAGTCCAAGAGAGAAGTGTGCAAACTGCAGCCAAGGACATCGTTCCATGGCCATGCCCTACCCAATGAAAAAGGATCTAATAAAAAAGAAGTTGCAGCTAAAGAAAGACGAGCGTGGACGCAGAAGCAAACAATCATATGCTCAGGCAGCAAAAGCGGTATTCACAGTAAATGATATCAAAAAGACATACGTGAGAATCGAGAATGAAAACTCGACGAAGATACTGACCTGCATCTTATACTCTCAAGTCAGGAATCTAACTCAACCAGGAGTATTCGCGAAGGAACTCAACCAAATGCTTGCAAAAAATGTGGTTCCCTGATAACCCTCGTTCAGGCGATGTACTGCAGCTGAATCCCAAACAGATGCCAGGAAAGAGTCAAGAGAAAAGAAAAGAAGATGAAAATAGATGGCCTGACCCAAGAATTGAGGCCCCAAAAGAGAGAGAAGCGGCCGCAAAAGCAGCGCCCTCGACCAAACCAAAGGACGAGGAACAGGTAGAAACTGAATCCTATGAAACCACGGACACCTCAGACTCAGATAATGCAAAAAAGAAAGTACCACGCCAAAAAACGGCTTAAGAGGAACAAAGTAAAAGATAGATGCAGACCAAGTTAACCTCTGCATCTACGCGAGCAAACAATTCCCCTTCCCGAAGGACTGGGACGTAAACAAAATTTGCGCGGGAGTAAAAAGAAATACTATAAATGGGACTTCGACGCTCGAAAAAGAACCACCTTGCTATGACACCTGAGTGGAGAACTTAAACAGGAAACAGGCTGAAATCTGGGACAGCCTGATTGAAAAAGTTGACAGCGAAGTGCGACCCTATGTGTTCTGGCGACTTGTGAGCAAGTTGGAATGTCTTACAAGTAGAGAAAAGACCCAGATTAAGAAGGGTGATTACTACTTGGAAGACCCTCCGGTATTAAAAGAAGGATTCCACACATTCTGGAAGGACGTCTTCAAGATTACACCAGAAGACAATGCGGAATTCGACCACGAATTCTAGGGCTAACTGATTGAAGATCTCAATCAGATTGTGCATCGCACGCTCCCACATGCCTATGTCGATGAAGGGAGGATTTTGGCAGACCATGGCCGCATAACTACACCTGAAGAGGTCATAGCAGTCACAAAAACCTTCAAACAAAAGGCATCAGGCTGGACGGGCATCACCAAAAATAACTTGGTTCATGACCCCCGGCAGATCATTCAGGAAAGCACGAACATTTACAATGCTTCCCTGAATACGGGCTCCTTCCCTGACAGTTTAAAGATAGCTATAATCATATTTATACGTAAAGGGAGGAAGCCTGATCAACTGGTGGACTACAAGCTAATATTCCTCCTGGAGATTATAGGCAAAGTCTACGAGAAGCTTCTAGCCAACAAGTTACAAGACCGACTCACCGAGCTGCAAGCTCACAGCCCTCAGCAACACGGGTTCCGCAAGAGAAAGGCGACTGACACAGCACTTGCCCTTTTCACCGAAAAGCTCGCCCGTTGTAAAGCTGAGAGGAAATATGTAGACGTGGTGATACAGGATGTACAAAAGGCCTTCGATAAGGTTTGGTTAAGAGGCCTACAATATAAGATCTTAGGCCTCCAGCTGAAACCAATCCTGGAAAGGGTCTTCTGTGACTACATCGTGCGCAGAAAAGCCCAAATTTAGATCGAGGGCTACAGAGGACCCAAGTTTGAACTTGAGGCGGGTGTTTCACAAGGTCTGAGTCTGCTGCTATACATTTTATACACAAAGGAATTACCTGATCTAGAAGAGGAGGAAGTGATGTACCTACAATTTGCAGATGACATCACACAAATCGTCCCCAGTTACTACAAACATGCTAGATTTCAAGCAAGGCAGACAGCCATCGAAATCGATAGTATCAGTCCATACGAACGAAAGTGAAAAATAAAGACCAACTGCGGAAAGTTCCAGATCCTTAAAATTAACTGCCGAACACTTGTGGATGTCTTAGTGAACGGCGAAGTATACCCGTACAGAAATGAAGGCAAAGTCCTAGGTCTCCATTTAACATCCAAAGGATACAAAGTGCACTTTAGCAGTAGAATCTCCCTAGCTAAAATACAGCTCGGAAAACTATATAGATTTAAGAGCCTCGGCTTCAAAAATCTCAAAAAGCTATACACTGCTCTGATGCGCTCAACCTTAGCGTACCCGACAGTTGTCATGCCGGCTGCGAGTTCCACCTCTCTTAGACAAATGCAGAGAGTGCAGAACAAAGCAGCCCCGCATATAGCTGGAGCTCGAAGGATGGACCATATACAGCAAACAGAACTGCACGCAAGAGCAGGTCTGAACCCACTGAATATGGAACTCCGAAGGCTAGGAAGAAAGACGTGGGACAAGATCAAAAATCAAATACTCCCGAATATGAACTTCGATCTAGACATTCCGAGAGCAGTTAGGGGACGCGCCACCAGGCAAGCCTTATTCCCGAGTGAAAGAAACTGCTCCTGAGAAAACCAAATTGAAATATATACTTGATCAAGAAAAGCGCAAACACCTATATGTAATAAGAACTGAAGAAAAAGAGGCGAAGTGCGCATCATTAAAACAAAATAAACAGAAGTAAAATAACAACCTAAACCCCGGCAAAAGAGTTATAAATTGATATTTAAAATAGCAAGAAAAATATATATATAGCAAACCAAAAACAGCATATATATATATATATATATATATATATATATATATATATATATATATATATATATATATATATATATTTATATATATAATAAATGGGAGGAAGAAAAACCCGAGAGAAACCCTCTACACCAGGGCAAACCTCAACTTCTTTTTATCTTTATATACCTACCACACATTTCCTACCTATTATGTACATCAATTTCAATTTGAATTTCAATTTTCTTTCACTTAACTTTCTCTAGATCCTCATTTCACTCACCACATCGGTAAAGGAGGCAAGAAATTCCATAACTTTCCGAGGATGACCGAATAAGATCGAAAGCTTAGCATTTTAGTTTGGTTTTTACCAAACACATTCATTTAGAAATAGATGAATACTGGACAAATAATCCACCATCTACAAAATCGAATAAAAAAGATAGTTAGAAAAAGAGAAAGTTGTGAAAGGATTAATTAAGCCAAAATACACAATTGTCTTCAAAAAAATTTGCATTCAAGAGAGACTGCTACCCAACTACACTAATATATATATATATATATATATATATATTTATATATATATATATATATATATATATATATATATATCTTCATCTCTGTGTCTCTCTGTTTCTCTCGCTCTCTATCTGTGTGTCTGTGTATGTGCCTCCCTATCTATGTCTGCGACTGCCTGTCATTCTCTTCACTTTTACCACAAAATGGTCTTTAGAACCCCTACATAGATGATATAATCTGTTTATGCCTCATAAAACATAATCTGAAACAATTCTACTCAACCATACATATCTGACTACCTCCAATTATTCGAAGAAACTTAGCATTTTAGTAAATAGTTTCGAATTAAATATGTACCTAACACCTACTGCAATTAATTCTTTAAACCACTTCTCTTCATCTAACGACCTTTCAATAAAAAAGCAGTTTTCGCTTTTATTTATCCTTTTGCTTTAGGCGTTACCGGCCCCAAGGAGTGCCCATTAGAACTAGGGATAATTCAAAAATATTAACAAAAATATAAAGAACCAAGAAGAAAGTTTGAACTAATTTTTTTTAAATCAAGCCCCAATCTTTTTTCATTCAACGACTAAGACAATCAATCGCTCCGCAACCAAAATTATGTGCTCTCTTACCTTTTAGTATAAATTATCGACATTTGACAGATATTTTCAGGCTATTTTACATAAATTTAGCTATTAATTATCGCACCAAAATTATAAATTTCTTCATAAAATACTCCTCTCAATACTGAAGGGTGTATATATAAAGTTCTATGTATGTATTGGACAAAATGTTGCATTGGCCAAACTAATAAAACATAAATATAGCAGAAGAGCCGACGGAATACCTAATGGTTTATGTAGAGGAATTGCAACATAAAGCCTCCGGACATATACATTAAAGTTCCCCCCTTTTGTGGAGAAAGCCAGAGAATCGATCGCCCATGAGGAGACTCGTGGGAACGCTAGCCGGCGGACAACAGTCTAACTTCCTACCCTGTTTGATCTTCCCGTCGCATAGGTAGTTAGAGCAACCATCTGTGTTCAGGTAACTACCAAAAGCCCTTAAAGGACGCTCAAAATATCCAATTACCTACGAGATCCGTAGGCCTGTGGTTATATCACCAAAAAGCGGTGCAAGTCAAAAGGCACGCCAAGAAGAGTGGCGGTTGGTAGTCTCTCTTATTAACAAGCCGACTTGGGAACCTCAGTGCCAACCTCCTCACTCCTCGCTCTCCCAGATGCAACCTCACCACTCACTCTCACGTCTGCGGCCTCGCCCCTTCCCCCTTAGTTGGGGCGGTGGTCCGCCTATAAATAAGCTCCTGAAGGAAAGAGAATGGATTATTATTCTGTGAGAAGGATATAGGATCAGTGTGAGAGATCGATCCTTCAGCCAGTCAAGGTTATTCGGTGAGAACGATATGGGATCAGTTCGAGAAGATCGATTCCTAAGCCAGTCAAGGTTATTCGGTGAGAACGATATAGGATATGTTCGTGAATATCGATTCTTCAGCTAGTCAAGATTATTCGGCGGTAAGAACGATATAGGAGCAGGATTAGTTTAAGAAGATCGATCATTCCCCGTTAGTGCCGAATTAATATAGGACGTCAAGTTTAGTGTTGGTGCCATACCGAATATTCCTTTGTAGACTTAGAAGAAGTCTGACTCTAGGAAAGAAAACCCGCTCACACTCGAGTGATTCTCACAGCTCAAACTCCGTAAGAGTTGAAATAGAAGAACCAAGCCCCAACGAGCTCCTATTTGTTAAGTACGGTAGAAATCCCCTCGTATACCCCCAAACTAGTGAGGCACTCAGCGGTAAGGAATAGGACACAAATAGGCTTCGAGAGTATCCAGAAGAGAACTCTTTGAGATAGGAGCACAATAACTCTCTCCGTCATCTTAACCTAACAGGACGAAAAGTTGCAATAAAAAGTAGACATCCCACTCCCCCCCCTCTTTTCCTCTATCCCATCTCGATGAAATTCTATGATTGGCCACTTCAACTCTCAGAAGCGCAAGGAAAGCCCTCCAGCGACATCCGGTAATCCCTGATCCCTTCTCTCATGTAAGTTAGAAAGAACATTTATATTCATATTGCGTCAGTATGAGTTTATTACGTTTCACGATTTAACGGAAGTAGAAACAGTTGTGCGTGAACTCCGTCATATTTAACTAGTAGAAGAGAGTAATATAATTTAATGTTCAACTCTAATCTAAAAGTGTCGCGATAAAAATACTACTCGCTAATTGGTGTGTTTACGTGTAGCCTATTTGTTTATTTTGGTCATGAAGAGATATTTAAATAGGCCCAGTTGCCAACCTGTTTAGCCCCGGTTAGCTCAGTAGGTTGATATAAATGTGTTTACTGTCCTTTTTCGTAGTTAATTTTTAAATTTAAAATATATGTTTATTTGGGGATAATTCCTAGGCGTTTCTCTATATCCTTACGTGTTGAAGCGACTCTTCCTTAAAAACAACAAAAATAGCATTCTTTGACAAATGTATACTTCAAAAAAAAAGAAGTATATCTCCACAAAAGGTATTCTTCGACAGTATATTTTTGCACTGATCAACCGAATCAGAGAATACTTTGGGACAACTCAGTCAACATTTTAAAAAAAGATCCTCTCTACAAAGAAATACTATAGAATCCGCAACTATCAAATCAAGCTGGTGTTCAAACATTAACATTAGCGAATAATTATACTCGTCAGATACTTTAATCATAAAAGGTCATGATAAAGAATACCAAATAATAGTTGGTTTATATTAATTTTGCCTTCCAAAATGCACACCTAGAAAATAATATACGTATTTGTACATAAGCATATAAATGTATGATATATGTATATGTTTAGACTTAGATCTGTTGATAATTCATGTTCACTTACGCCAATTGATTTATAACGCGTCAGCAGCTTTACATCTCACTATATCGGTCGGTTAGTCCTCGTTTTGTTTTGTTTTTCTTTTGTTACGAACATTGTAACTATTCGTCCGATAACTCGTATAAAGAAATTTAAAAGCTTTATGATGTTAACATTCTCTTTCCGATGATATAATTTCCAAAGGCTCTAAAGATTAGCCGGGGAATTATATGCCGATAACATCATATCTATTCAGCCGATTCTAACGAAATTTTAAACTCTTATCTTGTGTTACATTCTCTTTCGTACGATATAATATGCCAAAGTCGCTCCAAGGTTAGCCAGGGAATTATTTGGCAATAACATCATAACTCTTAGGCCGATTTTAACGAAATTTGAAATTCTTATGTTGTTTTACATTCTCTTTCGAATGATATTAGTGCCAAGGTCTACACAAGGTTAGCCACGGAATTATTTTGTTTTTTCCATAACATCATAACTCTTCGGCAGATTCTAACAAAATTTAAGACCCTTATGTTGTTTTACATTCTCTTTAGAATTATATAATTCCAAAGGTCCTCCCAATGTTAGCCGCCTAATAATTTGGCAAGAACATCATAACTATTCGGGTAATTCTGATGAAGTTTGATACCCTTATGTTGTTTCGCATTCTGTTTCGAATTATATAATTGCCAAATTCCTCCCAAGTTAGCCCGGGAATTAATTTCTTTTGGCAATAACATCATAACTATTCGATCGATTTCTAACAAAGTCGAAACCTGATGTTGTTTTACATTATCTTTCTTTCAAATGATATAATTGTCTAGGTCCTTTAAAGGTTACTCCAGAATTATTGAAAGTTTTAAAGATCATAAGATCATAAATCAAGATAATTGAGAGCACGCGACTTTTGGTCAGCAGACCTTGTTCTAATAACATGTCAGCAATCTCCTTTAGTTTCGGAGATTACGTGATTATTTTCATTGCTAAACTTGATCTTTTTTCTTGTTGGCTGTTAAAGATATTTGAAAAAATGAGGGACTCGAATACCTCTAATTTTCTTCAGTTTGCCTTGGTTTAACCTTTGCATTTACTTTATACCTATATAAAAATTGTCAAGTTTGCATATTTTATTTATTATTTTTCTTGAATAAATGTACAATAACGTTATAGTCTATTTGGTTAGGTAAGAAAAGTAAGCGCGTGAGTAGAGCAATAAATGCTAAAAACCCCACATAAAAATGAAAGGCGGATTCCAACTACTTTCGAACTTGTTCAGTTTATTATCAATATTTCTCTACTTTGTGTCCTTTTGTTCTACATGGGCGGGGCATTACTCTCCTGCCTCTCATATATATACAAGCTTCGTAAAAAAAATTTCGTAATTCTTTGATAATGTACTGAACATGTTCGAAAGTACTTGAAATCCGCCTTTCATTTTTCGTTGGGATTTTTTGCATATATATATATATATATATATATATATATATATATATATATATATATATATATATATATATATATATATTAAAATTTGGCGTAAACTTGGACTTGTGAGGAAAACAATATGAAAAGAGACGACAGGAAGGTATTTTGACACCGTTAGAGGGTAGAGGATGGAGAAAAAATGAAAGTTTGAATTGAACCTTCATAGCTGTGAGAACCCCATACACTGCTTTATATTCTAATTTAGAAAGTATAAGATAGGATCCGAGGTCAGTTAATAAGTACAAAGATTCAGGTTACAGCAAATAAAACTCGCTCATTTGAGGAACAAGGTCGAATTTATGCAATGCATATTAACGTTTTTTAAATAGCATATAACGCAATACACAATCGCTGTTAATAATTGCTTGCACTTGCTATAAAACTTTCATCGCAAATAAAATTTATCGTCGGCCAAGATGACAAGGATCTTATTTCCAGAGTTGACGTGCAAATTAAACCATAGTAGAGAGTAAATATTGGCAATGTTGCGGATGGCAGTCTTGGGTGTTCATATTGTAATATGGAATAAAAAGCTCAAAGAAAGCATTAAATTGAGCACTTTGATGTGTTTTATAAAATATTACAATGGGGTTTCGTCGAACCAAAATAACATTTAACTTATGGGAATCCGAATGGCTAATATTGCGCTCAACGGAGCGCTTCTTCTCGAATTCGTAGTACCTCTCTTTTGGAAGACTCCGAATGAACAGTTGTCAAATGACCGAGTTTTTTCTGTTGTTCTTTATGCTGGTGCAATCTGAGCAAGCTTTGCAACTAAGATTAGAAAACATACATACGCAACTAAAACGCAAAAAAGAGCGCCTATAGATACTGTCAGAACCTTTAAAGAATGAGGAGAGCTCGTGCTGGGTGTTGGGATGTCTGAGTTCTGAAACTAAGAACACATCTCTCCTGAATTTCAACATTAGGCCTGAAAATTAATTAACAAATTAAATACAAATAACTAAAGTCGACATTACAATCAATATATCTCCTAACCTAAAAGAAGAAACAGCCTCAGTCATATTTTTTCGAGGAATCGTGGGTATTTTCTTTCTTTTATTTCTGCTAAATTTAATATATCTTTAATTAAAAACAACCTATATACGATCAATTAAATTCCAAAAACCTTTATTTGAATTTAGTAAACTCCCTAATTATGAACACATTTTGTTAATTAAATAATAAGGAAACTACCTTCTTAAATACTTTTGTATGATTAAATAACAATAAGATTCTATAATAAGTTTAAAACATTGTGAAAGAATTTAATATAAGTAGAGTGTACAAACTGAAAGTTATTTGAAACTGTTATTGAGTGTAGTCAATTCAATTCCATTTGGAACTAATCTTTGACACGGGGTGTGCGGCACAATGATATAAAACGGAAATTGGAAAGTGCATCAAGATGGAGATAACAACATTTAAAGACTTTTCAAGTTCCCGCCGAATAAAGAATACTAAATCCAGCATCGAATATCTCTTTTTCCTTTAAGATTCTCTGATGACTTTCCTCCAACATGAAATCAAGAAAGACAGCCCTTAATTAAAATAGAAAATAACTCTTCCTCCTGTAGTCAGTACCTCCCTCAAAAGCCACTCTCAAAAGAATCGGATCGGTTGAACCGAGCCAAATCAAGAGATCTGGCTATCCAGTAGTGGGACCAAAAGCTCAATAAAAAATCACTACTCTTTGTAACCAAACCACCTACAACAAAACAACAACTCCTATAATTTAAGCTACGACAGAAGATTAATAAGACGAGATTTTCTCCTCAGTAAGCCATTACGTGAACGATAACAAACTATGGTGATTATGGGTGGGAGGAGAATAAAGACTGCAGACAGTAAAAAATTATCATGTTGCGTCTTCACACGAATGGCCATCAGTCAATAAGAGGAAAAAGGCTACATTTTGTGTGCTGTTCGTGGAGGAGCAGACCCAGGTGCGTGTCTTGAGTAAACTCCGCGCATAAGCAGTCAGTCTACCTTTATAAAGAAAATTGTCATAGAAAAAACTAAAGCAAGAATTGGTAAAATTAATTGCTCCAGCTTCCCTACACTAACGGCCTACTGGCCACATTAAAATTGTCGTCGAGGAATCCGAGAAAGGAAGGGGGAGAGTTGCGTTTCCGATACTTTGTTAATGCGCAATAACTTGCTATGCGAGAAATGATAGGACAAGTGCACAAGCAAAACGGTTGGACATAAAATCTCCGAAAAATAATTAAGCAAATAAATATAGCCTACCATATTGCCTGAAATCTAATAAAAAACAACATGTAGCGAATATGCACACACCTAAAGCATCATGTCCAAAATCTTGCCAGACAACCAAAAGGGAATTAGAAAATATCCCTAAACAAAGATTGCAAAAAATCTAAAGGACAAGTAAATCAGGGTTTCTAAACAACAAATAGTGCCTACATAACTTGCTTGTTTTTGTTTTTCATTATATAATCAAGAATATGACACAAACCAAGCAGTAGACGTGATCTACTTGGATGTTATAAAAGTCTTTGATAAAGTTCCACACCGGTGACTGGTTAAAAATTTCGAGGCTTATGGTACCCATGGCAACCTCTCTCGCGGGGATAGGTGGTAGTCTAAGGAAACGGATAATTTGAACACCGGGATTAGTACTGATTGTTTTATTATACCAGTATTGCTTTAAAAATACTGATATTAAATGTAACTAAAAAATGAAATTAAAATAGAAATTTTAAGTTATTAAAACGGAAAAGCAAAGAAAATTATGGCTCTAGAAAGGAATTTATGTATAATAATAATATAGTGTCGGAAAATAGGTAAAATAAAAAAGGTCTAAAAATTCATTTAAAACTAAGTTCGGCGATTCAGAAAATAACCCATTGGAAAAAGAAAGATTTACTTATTGTTGTTAAAGAAATCTCACTTTTGTAAGTTAAAACAGTCGAAGAAAAGGCTCTTTTACTTTCCAAACTGGTTGGCATATACTATAAATGTAACTTACATTACTTAAGTCATTACAATTCAAAAGTTTGATACCTCAGAATTGATTTGGATTATTTATATATTTTCCGGTTTATATTCCTGCGTTCTGAAGGAGATAGAAATAAACAAAAAGTTTAACATATCAAATACCTGTATCGGCATATTAATAGCAGTATTATTCAATAACGTTTTTTCGAATATACTGGTATTCATCCAAACATAGAAGACTGGATTAATAGAAGTAAACAGTACATAATTAATAGAAATAAATTAATTGTAGAGGTAATATCTCGTTGAATTCAAAAGCATATATACTGGGACCACTCGTATGTTTAAGGTATGTTAATGTTTTAAGCGATGAACTTTTGTGTATTATTCAAAAAGGACAGTAAATAAAGATTTAAAAGTGTCCATCAACATTGTTTTTACATTTTAAAACAATGTGTAGGTTGGTGCAAAAAAGGCAAAAAATTGTCCTAGGTTTTATTTGTTTTCCTTATAACTAAAGAGCTGTTCTTCCATCATAAAGCCGAACTTGGAATATGCGTTGCAACTCTGGTGTCCTTATTTACGAAAAGATATAGAAATGTTTGAAAAGGTGCGGCTCCGCTTAACTGAAATGCTTCCCAGATTACGACAATCATATGAAGAGTGGTTGAAGACTGCCGCAGATCCAGAGTGGGAGGGGATATGGGGCTAAAGTTTCCCCCTCCACACCCAAATTTCAGATCCGTTTATGTTTATATTTAATTTTAAGGCAGTTGTATTCTTCTATTCAGATATAGTTATGTAATAATAGAAAATATATCTAAAACCGTTCTCTTAAACCATTGCTATGAAATTTATCTTATATGATATATGTTTAAAATACAGGTAAGTCTCAAAAACAATTATTAAATTTAGCATTATACCTTAATTGACACCCATAAACTAAAATTCATAAATTTATTAATTTCGGAAAACATTTCGCATTTTAGAGAGTTATTGCTGATTCCCGTGTGATATACTGTTATTTATTATCAATGCTGTGTAAGATAACCTTTATTAAAGTTTAATGATTTTTTCTCAGACACTTCAGAGAGAGGAATTTGGGTTAGCCCAACCCCAATATTTATCTTCGATCCGCTACTCGTTGAAGGTGGTCAATATGAATTCCCTGGAGACCCGTAGATCGATAACTAAATTAAAGTTTTTAAGATATTAATCGGGGTTGACGATGTTAATCTAATTCACTCTTTGAGGCAAATAACTCACGTAGGACAAGAAAAAATGTATTCAAATTATAAGTAAGACGTTGAGAAGCTAAAATTAATAAAAAAAAAAATCGCCTTCAAGTTAGTTAAGCATTGGAATCGTTTGCTTAAAATAAAGTGTGCACTGAGACTATTATTATTTTTAAAAATCACTGAGATAAGAGATTAGTAAATTCTAACTTAAAAGATTAACGTAAGTGGACCACACAAATTTCCTAACCTTTTCAAACTTATGAACAGAGGACTAATACCATTTTACAACCATTTAAACGAATTTTCAATCTACAAAAGCTTCAAACTGGGAATTTAATCTTTTATCGAGGAGAAGGCCAGAAAAGGGGAATATTAGTTAAAACCAATTATCATTTTAGTTCTAAGCTCATAACTCACACATGACATCTTTCTGAAACAGAAATAACCTATTACTAGCAGCGGAAGTCATCATTCTAAAGAGAAGGCACGAAAAAAATGCCCCTCGAACGGTTATAAAATGTAATGGCAAATATTTGCCAATCTCAAAATACACATGTTAAAAAGAGCATGAACGCACGTAGGTTTAATTGCTAAGCCTATTACATTCCTAAAAATGATCTTTCAAACGTTTACGATGGTTCCCTTTCCGTCCCTTTTGTACAACCAACATAAAAAACAACCAAATTCAGGGTTTTCTAACAGGAAATACGTTTTATGACAGATTTTTTGGTTTTAAATTCTCTAAAACTACAATTACGATCTCGTTCTATAACATTATAAGCGAAGTCGTTAGTGTGATATATATGGAACCTTTATGTATAAAGCGAGTTCGAAGGAACCACCATTATCATATCAACGGTTCATGTTTATGTTATTACAGTGTTATTAAAGATAATAAATTAACAGAGAAGCTTTTAGCTGAACAGTTAATTCACGCGAGGTTGAATTTTCATAGACGAAAAACGAAATCAAGGAAGCGTAACATGGGAAGTTTGATTTTATGACAGGAAATCGTGACGAATTTAACAATTAGATGATTGTCAATAAAAAGACGCCAGTAAAAGTTCACAGAATTGACTGTTTATAGTCAAGAGTTGATAGAGGACACATAATTTCAAAGTTCATCAAACTTTGTTTTGAATGTATGAAAGATCCAGTGTTGCTGAATTAAAAATAACCCTCTCCAAAGGAATGAAATATTATCAATAACATTCATATGTTTTTATTTTATTTGTTAATGAGTTTAGGCTAAGTCACTACGGTTCAAAGGTCAAATATACCCAACCTAACCTAATTAAAATGCGAGATCCAAGCGCCTGAAAATCATAGAAAGTAGTGAAGCAAACTTTAATTAATCCTATTTATTCAAATATTTAAAGAAATTATTTAATATTAATGATTTAATTTAATTATTTAGTTTAATTAATTATTTAATATTAGTTTAGGATAGATGGTGTAATGGTTATAGCCAAGGTAAGTTTCGATGTTTCGCTAAGTTTTGCATTGGTCATTGTGTACATGGCTGTTCCGGACTATTTTGGGCCAGAGCGTCACTTCAATGCGTGACCCGACAATCTCCATAGAACCCAATGTTTGAGACGTAGACGAATCAACAATTCTGAACACCCATATTCGGGTATGAGGTTCATCTCCCCGATGATGCTTTGGTTATGGTTAAAACAACCCTGATCCATTTGAACAATTTTACCGTAAGGGCGCCAAGTTTGATTGGGTTCTCGTTCAAAAGGGTTGTACAAATTTCACAGAAAAAGCTAAACACATCAATTTCAGTAAATTTTGAAAGGTTTCTTTATGTTTCAACCTTCGATAGTTGTATTTTATCGATACAATTTTACTCTATGACTTCTATCTTTACCAACTTTAGCATGTAAAGATGATCGCTTGAGAAAATTATCAAGTAAAGTTAATCCCTCACAAAGAAAGGGGGGAGAGGGATTATCTTTATATGTGAACCATAAATTACACAAAACTACACTTCCCCGCAAATATGGTTAGCACACATTAACACTATTAAAGTATCTACGGCACTACGCTTCACCCTACTCAGCACAAATTAACTACACCTTTTTGCGTGACCTTGTCTATTCCCAGCAATGAAGTGGTGTTGTAGCATCTCCGTCAGGCTGGGTTCCTTCTTTTGCAGAAGGCTCCATACATCCTTAACCAAATTATCAAACCCGTAAGAAAATTGACCTAAGATCTACCTTTGTGGTACACGGTGCCTTGTTGGTCTCTCTCAACCAAACCCACGCATAGTAGCGAGATGGTTGCAGCCTTGGTACTCGTAGTTGGGAGGCCAGAAGTTCGGAGGGATGGTGGCAGAGAAATTGTCTGACAGCCAAAACGGGATCCTCCTACTTGTGTGGCTGGGTGCAGAGTTCTACTACCGCACGTGCGGCATTTCAGCGGTCACTTCCTCGATCCGAGGCAATACCAACCCTCCAGTTACAGATGTTGGCCTCCATATTAATTCTGAAACTCCTTGATATGAAAAAGGAAGGCATGATGTAGCCCTGGATGCGACCACTCAAAATATAAGGATGTGAACTGGAAACTTGGTATTCACTCGTCTCTATGCATCTTTGGGGCAGGAAATGCTAGCATTGTTTTGCAAATTCACCAAATGCCCCAGGCAGAAGATCTTCAAGTCTGAGAATAACCAAAGGATTCCTGGCTTTAGTAGATGCTTCAGCTTGTTCACAAGTTTTGCATCACGTTCCTCGCGCTTGTCCTTCAGCTTCTGCAAAAGAAACTGTCCATTTCTCATCTTGTATGAGTAATATCGGATGTCAACATGCAGTAACTGCCTGATGAAGGAGAAAAGCTCAATTGTCCATGTCTATGGACCTCATTGACTTGCAGAGATCGGTGAAGATCATGATCTGTATCTTTATAATAGACTATGGGGTTCTTTTCTTATTAGAACTGTTATGGTGAGGTTTCCAAGCCTCGGTACCCACGAATTCAAAGCCTGACTCTACTAACATCTCCTGAAATTCAAGACCGTCCTCAGATTAACATCAAGCATTCGGAGACCTTCGCATTGGAGCTCCCACCGTGAATCCCAAGCAGCCCAGCTTGCCATTTCAAAATCAAAGGTTTGGAGGAGGCACACCCTTGCGCGGAATTTTTAGTTGCCAAGAGCAACAAATTACCCATTACATACAACATATATATTTATAATATGTGTATGTAGATATATAATATATATATATACTAGGTGTGATCAAAATGTTTTGCGAATCGGTAAAGAAAAACAGAGAGAGGGGAATGGCTGTTTGTGGGGGTGTTAGGACAAGTTATGACAAGTCACGACCTGAAGCAGCTGATCACAGATCGTCAGTCACAATTTTTTCAACAATTTGATCACTGCACCGCGCAGTGATCAAATTTTTGAACAAGGACGGCAAGAATGCAAAAAAGATCAATGAACGCATGGTTGCAGTGTACATCGACACCGCCCCTTCCTATGCAACCATTGCTCGCTGGAATAGGGAGTTCCGCCATGGTCGTGAGTCCCTTGCAGATGACGCCTGTCAGACGTGACCAACGAGTACAATGTGGCCCGTGTACAGGGATGATCCTCGAAAATCAACAGATGAAGATCGAAGAGATTGAGCGAGAACTTAGAATATTACATGGAAGTGTTATCAACATCATCCACGACAATTTAGCCATGACCAAGGTCTCTGCCCGTTCGGGCCCCTAGAAAACTCACGCCCCATGATCGACTTCAACGTCGTCAAAGTCCACAAGGCCAGAGTTGCACAAGCTGCCGTGCGCGAGTGTGTATTCGAGGAGCTCAACCATCCCCCTTACAGTCCAGATGTGGCCCTTAGCGACTATTCTTTATTCCACCAGCTCAAGGCTGCACTGCGTGGACGCTGGTTTAGGGAGGATAAAGATGTCCAGCTCACCGTCCAGGAGTGGATTGAACAGCAGTCGGGAGATTTCTGGTTGTCGGGAATTCGAAGCCTCAGGGACAAGTGGCGCAGGTGCATTGAAGTCAAGGGTAGTTATATTGAAAAATAATGAAACACTTTTCCTCATATCTCGTTTCCTTATATCCGAATTGCAAAACTTATTGACCGCCCCTCGTATATATATATCTATATATATATATATATATATATATATATATATATATATATATATATATATATATATATATATATATATCGAGATTAGAGGGGTTGCATAATTTCAGTTAACCTTGTAACGATGCTCTGAACCTATGAAACAATGATGTTGATTATGTAATTAGACTCATTTATATTGTTTTGACATATAAATATGTCTTTATATATTGATTAATGCTGCCGACCTTTGCGACGAGCACGCGCTTCAGGATACACCAGAAGGCCTAGCTCAGCTTGCGGACGAAGTTCTTCCTCATCCTAGACCACACACGTTTGTTGGGGGACTTCGGATCGTCAACGTCCCTGTGGCGGAATTCACAAACTTTGCCCTCGAGAAGCGTCCACACACTGTAGAGGAGGAAATTGAGGTTGGCAACTGTGGCGGCCAAAGGTCTTTACACCAGAATTTCATGTTCGACCCACCACTCCTGTTCGGTCTTGGTCGTGTGGGGAAGGGCAACTTCATGCTGAAAGAGGTAGTCCGCAATCTTCGTAATCTTTCTCTTCCAGGGCAGATTTTCCTGGTCAATATATATATATATATATATATATATATATATATATATATATATATATATATATATATATATATATATATATATATATACATATATATATATATATATATATATATATATATATATATATATGTAGAAAAATGAAATTAAAATAATTTTAAATTGAATGAAGATATGTATAAATGAATTGACCGTAGAGGGCATATGTGATGTGACAATCAATAACAAAATTATATAATGATGGACTTCATCTAATCTTGGTGCCTCCTCGGTCCAAGCATCTCAGCATGCAATATCTCAGGAATCGGAATATGAAGAATGAAATGAACAAAAGGTGGTTGAAGGAATAATTGCAAGTAAAGATTATCAGACTGATCACACTGTAGATCTCAAGGTGTCTTTTCTGTTTGACAAAGTAAGTTAATAAAAATAACAAAATATTAGGTCGAGATGAAATAATCCTCTATAGTACACAACATGGCTGAAAATATTAAAATATCGCCAAACATTAGTTACATTTAAATATGAATATCATTGCATGAGTATCCACATAAAAGATATGTCTAGATATCCACAGGGAGGTTGAATCGAAAAACCCTACTTTTTTAAAAAACTTAACGATGATACATTTTGAAAATAAATAATTTCCAGATTGGATATTGAATATTTGAAAAAAAATGAGAATTGATCAAGGGCGCACGCAATTTCACTTAATTGTCACCCCTGATAGAGTGCATACGCGTATACACACAGTGTGAGGGAATAAGCACGTGATGAAAAAAATAAAGTTGATTTTAAGCATTGCCTCCACGTGATGGATCTCGTTGTCGCGCAGAACCATTTCCAAGCTCAAAAGCATGAGAAACAACAGGAGCATCCTGATAGAATGCCGCCCTTATCAATCCGAGTATTTAGACAAGGAGTTTTCCCCACATCCCCCATCCCTTCCAGCCACGCTGGGATCGCCGCGGTCGCACTACTTAACGATGGACAATAGTTCCACCCCCTATCCTTCAATGGGGTAAGCTCCCTCACTCCAGGCGTAGATATATACCCGTGTCGCCAGGAATCGAGGAGATTTTTGCGAGAAAAGCTCATGGGAGAAGACTATCTTACTCCTCCTCGTTTCGGGCTGTCATACGCCGAAGGCAAGTAAATTTTGCAGGATAAAACCGAATATCTCTCCTTGGATAAAACAAATATCCACCCTGGATTAGTCAAAAAATCCTCTACCGGTAAGAATACCCACCTGACTCCGTGCAACTTTTCCATCTCCAAATGAGAACCCAAGTCTTGTCCCAAAAGGCTTCACTGAAGATAGATCTTCGCGTAATACCCCTTTAATTACGCATAGTCGTTCAAACTCCGAGCAAGTTGACCTTGGACCCCGTCGAAGTGACCCAACCTCTATCCTCACTTCGCAGGAAACAACCATCTTCCCCTCCTCCATTTTGTACAAGGTATTGTAAAGAATATTTTAACTTCCCCAAAATTTATAATTGTCGCCTACTGTCCCTCCGCCTACCATTTTCATTCGTGTAAAGCCATACTTTAATTCCATTCAACCTAACCATTTTTATTGGATTTTAAATACCAAATCTTATTACTGGCCCGTTGACTACTGTAACTATTTGTATTATAATATGTCGTTTGTTGTTCTATCATTTAACCTAAGTTATTAATATATATTAAAGTCTAGTTTGTCGACTCCTTAACTTTCAACCTTTGAGCTCATCATAGTCGTGTAATAGCCCTGTAACCAAGTAATACTTAAACACTCAGGTAATACTGAGAATCAATGTAGTTCTATTGTAGTAGCCCACCCTTACGAGATTCGGACCTCGTAATCGGACCCGACCGACCCATTTTTTTTTATTTGTTTTTCTAGGAGGCTATCCGGCCACTGCCGACTTGGGCATAAGTCGCCGCAATTACAGAGCCTAGCTCTAGGCTACTTTAAAATAAGAATATGAAAACAAAACAACGATAAAAAAGAAAGATCATAACAATTATGAAGAAAGCTCCGGTGTCAGGGGGAGGTCCCCCTCTTGCCGGCGCATGAGTGTGTGACCTACAAAGAAAACAACAATAACAAAAATCAACAACAACAAAACCTTGTTTAATAAAAGGGAGAAGGTCGGCCTCCCCCCAAAAGTCTACAAGTCCACCAGTCAATCTGCACGCACTCGTCCCGAGTACAAGGGATAGGCGGTAGCGAACCGCCCATCCCGGGACCGGTACAGGTAACGTGCGCGAAGATCGCTCAGACTTGGACATCCAACAAGAATGTGGCGAACAGTCTGGGGGACAACGCAGTCTTCAGAGTAGAGCGCTGGCGAGTGCTCCATCAAATGGTGTTGCGTTGCGCGAGTGTGGCCAATTCGGAAACGACAGAAAGTAACCCGAAGCCTTTGCGGCATTCTGGGGTAGGTCCATGGGAACAGTCACGGCGCAATGGCACGCACTTTTAAGTTCCCTTCAACCCTCTCCCATCTGCTTTGCCAAGCAGCCTGAAGAGCTGCCCAAATTCCTGCCATGTAGTCGGTATGAGAAAGAGTGAAAGGCTGGCTCGGTCGCAGAGTCCTCGCGGACTCTTTGGCGCCCTCATCGGAGCGCTCATTCCCCGCAATTCCTACATGTCCAGGAACCCAGCAGAAGATAATCCCAACATCTCCCCGGCTCGCTAAAACTGTGGCGTCACGGATATCGCGAACCAGGGGCTGCGGAGATTCCAATGCCTCAAGAGCACTCAGTGCGCTTTGTAAGTCGCTATAGATCACAATCCGATCTCTGAACTGGGAACGCCGCATAATATTCTGTACCGAGTGATGTATTGCCACCAGCTCAGACATGAAGACAGACGCAACGCCTGGCAGAGCCCCGCTGACTTCAAACAGATGGGATACGGCGTGGAAGCCGACCCACTCCTCGGACTTGGAGCCATCCGTAAACACTGGCACGGTTCCAGCGTGACACGGGATGTGCCCCCCAAAAAGCGACGCAATAATTCCAGCGCTGTACAAGCTTTGTGAACAGAGGCGTACCCTTCAGGCTGGCGTCCTGTGCAGAACCAGGGGCGGCCTGCAAAACGGCAAGACGTTCTGGGAAGAGTAGTCAGGCCCGCGCGATGCGTTTGCAAGAGAATAACTCAACGGCCTTATCTACCGACCTAAACTCCCGACTGAGATAGAGAATTGAGTCATTTCCTCAAATGCAGTCCACCGCACACGTGCCAAACACCACCGAGGTGGGCTCTCAGGCGGCAGTTGCCCTGCAAATGATATTTGAATGGGAATTGATCACTACCATGGAGGTCATCGACCACGCCCCAATCAAAAGCAGACTGTGCATCCAAAGACAACAAAGATAGATCAAGGCAAGAAAATAAAGCGGATCTCGGGCAGTGATGGGTAAACTCATCTACATTTAGAGCACCCATCTCAAGCTCTTCGATCAGATTAACAAGGACTCGTCACCTGGGATTTGAGTAATCTCCCCAGAGATAATGCCTGCAATTCAGATCTCCAAGCAAGAGAAAGGGCCTCAGCAACCATGCTACGACGCGGCAGAAGACCCCAGCGACGAAGTCAGCTGACGGTGGAATGTACTCAGAAATAATAGTATACCTCCTATCCAGGTGAAGCTGCACAGCCACTGCCTGAAATGAGGTAATTAAAGTGAAATAAGAACGGCGACATCATGCCGGGTGTAAACAGCGCATCCTCCAGCCCGGCCCCATGTCTTGGTGGTGGGGTCGCAAAACCCTTATACCTCGGGAGAGCGTGGAGGGGGCACGCTCCCAGCATGGTCTCCTCCTGGAAAATAACTTACGGGGAATGGAACGAGACGAGTCTCCGCAGCACCTCCCAGTTGTCCCGGAGTCCACGGCAATTCCATTGAAGAAATAGGCCTTCCAGGCATAGCTCAGAGGAGAGGCGGGGGCCTTCTTTGAAAAGAAGACCCTCACGGGAATGGCCGTACGCTTCCTGGAGGCAGAATCCCTGGTGCTGTTGGGAGGACAAAGCGACGAAGGCGCTGTCGCCTTCGAGGTTTATAGGGGGAGGCTGGGCTCGCTATGCTAGTCTTTTCCTCTCTCCGTTCGAAACCTTAGGCGGGCGTTGCGGATTTGGAGGCGAGGAGGCCTCTTTCGAGGATTTACGGTTTCCGAGCCACTCAGCCTACTACTAAACGTGGGCGAAGGACCCAAAGCTCCTTTGTTGCTGTCTTTCTTTCAGGGGACAGCTCTAGGAACCCCGGAAGATGGCCTGGCGACCAACTTCAGGGGTGTTGCCTCCTGTGAGTCTAACGACTCGGTGGAGGCACGTGGCCGTCTCGCCTTACGGGAAACGATGACGCTGGGGAAAGGAGGGTGAGCTCTGGTTTTAGCAGGGGCTGGGTGTGAATCCTTTGTGACGCCAGCTTTACCAGTGGAGCGCCCGGGTTGAGTAGAACCCGCAGAAGGGCTCCAAATGAGCGTGGAAACAACCGTGCTCGTTGGCCTAGATGGGCCAGGAGCAGAGAGTGTCTTTCTAACCATTGAGTTATAAGACTTCCCAGGCAGAGCCGGGCGTGCCAGGACCAAGTTTTCAGCCTTGCGGAATCAGAGTCGATCCTGAGCCTGAACGGCCCACTGCAATTGACACAATTGCACACACACGATTTTTACCAATCGTGTGCGGCCTTAGAGCAATTTGCCCATACTTCGGGGGACCCCAACTTTGCACGTCTACATGAGCGATTCGTATGGCCGAAGTGGTAACAGTAATAGCACCTCCGCAGCATTGGCACGAATGCCTTCACGCGTTAGCGGTACCATCCACTACGCAACAACTCAGGGAACTTGTCACAGTGGAACGTAATAAAGAGTGTAAGGGTGGGGCTCGAGGCCGCTCCCTGTTTTCTCATCACGTGTTCGACCTTGACCGCCCCATGGTCAGCCAGCTCTAAGGTGATGTCCTCTATGGAGTACTCAACGAGTTCCCTCGCATAAACTACTCCTTTCACAAATTTTATTGTAGAGTGCGGCGTCACAATCGCCGGGGTGCCATCAAGTGTCCGAAAATCATTTATCTTTGCCGTTTCGGTGGTTCTCGCCGCATTCACCAGAAGGCTCTTATCCGAGAAACGGGTCACTTCGGCTCTCAACTAATTACACTAGCTAATGCTGTCCTCTAATGGATCATTTTGCCCTTGGCCAACATGCTGCCATCAGTGGAGCGAATAACGAGGAAGCGTTTGAAGCCAGCGGGCTCGAAAACACCATGTAACCTCTGAATGAGAAGCCCCGATGTTATTGAGGCTCCGCCCTGCGCCCTTTTGGACTTAGTCTGGAAGTCCGCGCCTGGGGGTGCAGAGGGACCGGATGTGCCGATCTTAACTTAGTCGCTTACCGAAGTGGCAGCAGACCCATCCGTCCCCGAAAACCCCGCGGATGGAGAGGAACCCCGAGTCCTCTGAGTCTTTTTCCTATTTTTTTTTTCTTTTTAGGAGAGGAGGGCGGGGAATGAATCTGCTTCTCCCCTCCGCTAGCAGGAGTCCCCAGGCCATATGTACCAGCCTCAGCCAGGTCCTTCTCCGAGATGCAGAAGGTCCTAGCAGTCGCAGGGGCATCGGTCGGATGAGATCCCTCCCCTCCATGTACTGCTTTGGAAACCAGGCGGTTTGAGGATGACCTTGCATAGATGCGAATTCGGTTTGGGTGCTTGGCGCTGAGGCTGATTTGCTTGCATGGAAGCCCCTACCGTCTGAGGCTGGGGCGCCTCAAGGACCATGTCTATCTAAGGGGGCCTCCAGTTGGCCATCCCCCCCCCCCCCAGGCCATCGCAGGTCCCGTTGGCAGCATTGTCACAAGTCACGTGTGGGGAGGCACAAGCCTTGACCCCGGCAAGGTTCAATATTCTTGCCAGCAGGTCCTTTGAGGGAAGCGACCAAAGGGGCCTAGCTTCCCTCTCCCCCCCTAAGGTGGTTTGCTCTACCGAGCCGCTTCAATGGGGAGTGGTCTGCTCTGGGCTGCCTTCTGGCTTTCTTGGCAGTCCCCTTGGAAAGAAAAGGGGGACTGCGGCTGGAAAGAAGGAGGTGCCCCAAATCACCTCCAGAGAAGGGGGTGAGGGGGAGTTCCCTTCAACCCGTAGGCGAAGGAGAGGAGTAAGCCTCCTCTTCGGTTAGAAGAATTTGGAGGGTCCCCTGCGCAAGCACAGGGGGATACCTCCATTTTTATCTTTGGAGCTGCCCGAGGGCGGCTCCGTCGATTGATAATGGAAAATTGAGTGTAGATTTTTAATTCTTTTCATCATTGGGCATGGCGACCCTAAATTTTTCACGGGATGCATACGCTCATCGCCCCTTGCTGTAGACCGCCCTTCAAGGGGTACCTACAGGCCTGGCCGAGCCAAGTGCCGTCCCTCCCGCCTGGTGGCCTGGCAGTCCCTTGGCATGGCGGCTCCACCTTGGACACGGCACAAAAAGAAATAAATGGTAAAGTGAGAAGGAAAGGGGATGTGAGGAAGGTATGGGTAGGGATGAAACATGTTAAAAACCCACCATCCCAGACCGGAGCTCAGGAAATAAGGAACGTTTTCCCTTTCCCCCCTTAGCCCCGATCCGGGACAGTTGGCTGAGAAAAAGGTCATTATCTACCCTGTGAAATTAGAGGCTGACCAGAGAAACTTTTTGGAGATGTTGTATGAAAAGCGAGGAAACCGAGGGGCCAACACAAGTGCTTTGAAGGAAGGAGAAGCGGCTAAGCTGGGCTCGGACGGGGGGCTGAATCCCGTCAGCACGGCGGCCAGGATGGCAAATCGCCGTGCCCCTTACGGAGCTGACCGGCCTGAAGGTATTAAAAATGAAACCCCGCGCACTCTAAAATCAAATATAGTATATATATGTATGGTATATAGGAACCTATACCACGACTCATAGCTTATACAAGAAGTTTTAAAAAGTGATAAATGAATTAACCTAGAATTCTATGGAAAACGAAACCTACATCAAAATGAAAATAACCCACCCCAAAACCTACGCTCAGAAATAGGTCACCCCGAAACCTACACCTAAGATAAGTTTCCTCAATTTTTACCCTAGACGTGTCTGCTCTTTTCTAGTTGTCTGATGTTTCACAGTGATTTGCTGTTTCCTAATTATCTGCTGTTTCCTAGTCACTTCATGTTTCCTAGTTGTCTGCCGTCTTCTAGTTGCTTACTGTTTCCTATTTATCGTCCGTTTCCTACCTGCCTACTTTTTCCTAGTTGTTATTGTTGTTTCCTAGTTCTCTGCTGTTCCCTAGATTTCTGATTTTTCTTAGTTACCTAATGTTTCCTAGTTGTCTGCTCTTTTCTAATTATATTATGTTCCTAGTTGTCTTATATTTCCTAGTTGCGTGCTGTTTCCTAGTTTTCTGTTGTTTCCTAGTTGCCTGCTGTTTCCTAGATGTCTGTTGTTTCCTAGTTGTCTGACGTTTCCTAGTTGTTTGTTGTTTTCTAGTTGCGTGTTCTTTCCTAGTTTTCTGCTGTTTCCTGGTAGCCTGCTGTTTCTAGGTTTGTTGTTTTCTAACTGTCTGCTGTTCCACAGTTGTCTGTTGTCTCTTAGATTTCTGCTGTTCCTTAGTTACTGAATGTTTCCTAGTTGTCTGCATTTCTCTAGTTATCTGTTGTTTTCTATTTGCCTGTTGTTTCCTATTTCTCTACTATTACTTAGTTGTCTATGGTTTCATAGTTGTCTGTTATTTCTTATTTGTCTGTTGTTTCGTACTTGCCTGCTGTTTCATAGTTGTTTGTTGTTTCATAGTTGTCGGCTGTTCCCTAGTTGTCTGATGTTTTATAGTTGTCTACTGTTCCCTAGTTGTCTGTTGTTTCCTAGTTGTTTGTGGTTTCATAGTTTTCTGTTATTTCTGATTTTTCTGTCGTTTCGTACTTGCCTGCTGTTTCATAGTTGTCTGTTGTTTCATAGTTGTCTGCTGTTTCATAGTTGTCTGCCTTTCCCTAGTTGTCCGTTTTTTCATAGTCGTCCACTGTTCCCTAGTAGTGTGTTGTTTCATAGTCGTCTACTGTTCCCTTGTTGTCTGTTGTTTCCTAGTTGTTTGTTGTTTCCTAGTTGTCTGTTGTTTCCTAGTTTTCTGCTATTTCCTGGTTTTCTGCTGTTTCCTAACTTTCTGCTGTTTCCTAGTTGACTTCTGTTTACTAGTTTTCTGATGTTTCGTAGTTGTTTGTTGTTTTCTAGTTATCTGCTCTTTCTTAGTTGTCTGCTTATTTCTAATTCTCTGTTGTTTTTAGTTGTATGCGGTTTTTCAGTTGGCTGCTGTTTCCTAGTTATCTGCTGTATCCTAGGTTAGGTGAGATTGTTTTAGTTTATTAAAAGATAAAGAGTCATCTTGTAAATTGTGGAAAAGGGGTTTTGATTTATTGATTTTAGTAGCCGAAAACGAGTTGCTTGCCTAGGTTTGCCTAGTTTATTTGGGTGCAGGGATTTTATTAGACGAAGAAGAGTTGTATTTTGTGTTATATGAGTTTTTAGTGTTGAAGGTTGATAGATTATTAATATTTTTTTATCTGACATAGAACTCGCCTAGCATAACCAAGGGCTCTGAGTAGTTTAGGTAATTCGAACCTACCCTAACCTAGCCTGACCTACGTCAGCACTCTTAGGGTTCATTCACAAAACAAGCAAAGCAGAACAGAGCAGATCAGTAGTAGTGGCATTAATTATCAAATAGTTGTGAATGTTCAGGCACTCAGCTGTCTACACCGCGATCGGAACGACGCAGCGCGGATCGTATCAGCACGCTTGGGAAATTCAGCTGAATTTTTTGCTATTCGCAGTTAGTGGTCCTCCACTGTTCAATCAACATAGTTAAGAAGTTATCTACAAAGGTGAGTTTTTATTGCTGAAGCTAAAATTACAAAAACTGACCAGATTGTGGATATTCCAGGTACAATTTAAAGGTATATAGTATAAGAACTGTATGTTCACAAAAGCTAAGTTGGTGAAATTCTTATCCTATAAATAAATATCAATGACCTTTAGATAGTAAGCAATTACACACTCCCAAAACAATTAGGAATCTACAATTGCTATTTTAAAATGATAGTTTGCATATGAAAATGATTAAAAATTTCGACAAACTGCCACCAATTACATTCTGTCACTTACTCTATACAATTTATCCAATCCAATCAGCTTGCCATGGAACCACACTGACACCATTAACAGACTCTCTGAGCTGGTTACGGATTCATGATGGGTAGGCCGATGGTCTTCGGCGATACAGGGTTTGCTGAGTGGCACGATGGTCCTCAACCAAGTCTTCGTAATCATTTGGATCTACTTGTTCGATTGATAAGAGAAAGTTATGGAGAACAATTTTCGCTAGTAAGACAGTAGTTGTGTTGTCAACATTGACTTCCACAGCCATGCGTAGTACAAGCTTCTTTCCGACTATAATTCTGAATGTACTTTCAAAACAACGGTGGCAATGTGAATGTCTCTGGTTGAACACACGTTTTTTATAGGATATGCCGGTGTATGGGGTGAGGACGTGTTTTTCTACAGGATATACTGCATATCCAAGTAGGAAGAGGGACACTTCTGTTGGTAAGTCTGGAGTAGTTTTGGCAGTTGCTGGAAGGTTAAATTCATTAGAGTCCAAAAGATTTTTATTTTTAAAATTCCCATGTCGCTCTCTTTCCCGTACGCAGCGACATCCACAAAAATGAACTTGAGGTCTGAACCAACAATACCTTGTAGTACGATTGAGAAGAATTTCTTGTAAATAAAATAAATAGAGCCAGCCACTGTTGTCGGGATATTCAAGGTGAATATGTTTTCTGCCAATACAACAAATAGCATTTGAAAAGTTCCATCTATCAAGGAACTCCTTCGGTGTATCTTGAAGGGATTGTCTTGTAGGCATGAGCAGATACGTTGAATGTAATTCCCAAATAGCCAAGCAAGTCTCCTTGATAATGCTAGTACGGTAGATATTCCAAGACGAAAAGAAAACGGCAATGAACTGGATGATACTCCCGCCGCCAAAATCGGGAAATGAAGAATAAGATTTTAGTATAAAAAAGACAGTTTTTTAAGCATTTTGTACAATACCGTAAAAAAGTATACATATATAACTCCCTATTTTGCGCAAGTTTATTTGTGCCTCAAAATTTTGCTAATTGTTGAAGTTTTTTGACCTTTGACCGTATAATATTGCAATAAATATATAATATAATATATATTGGAAAATATTTAATCTAAATTTCAGTCAAAGAGCGCCTGAAACCAATGAAAAATGTCATGAGAAAGCACGTGAATTCTCTGCCGAAAACAAAATCTTCATTAAAGATGAATTAATCGGACGTAAAATGACATCAATTCAATTGGGAGATACAAAGTCAAGCAGACGCGGCAATGATAATATGAGCTTTGATAAAACAAACAACCTAATAGAGGAAAATAATAATGAAGATGTGATGAAGCAAGAACTAGAGGCACCTGGAATATCCTCAGCCGGGAGCAGGTGTCCAAGCAAAGCATCGACAGATTCCGCTTCGCAGTCAAACCTAAGAAGGTACAGTACAGCATGTTCGGACAGTATTGAGCAAGAGAAACTTAATTTGTTAAGAGAAACCGTTACAATTTTAAAGCGGAAAATTTAACAGACCTAAGACCCAGTGGAAGTGGGTCTTAGGTTTCTGCAAATTACTTTGCAAACATTAATGAAACCAATAGAAAGTAGGTGTGTCTAGCAAGCATCTACCGTACAGCAAACATACCTAGCCAACATTCTGACACAACAGATTCAACACAATACTCCTCAGTATTTAACTTTCATTCACCTTAAAGTAACTACCAAAAGTTCTTTCGTTCGAACGAGCTATGAAAAATTGTAGTCCGGTAAAAAGTGATCGAACACGTTTCGTAAAGACGTTAATTTTGTTCAAACCATTATTAGATATATCCTGAATAAAATAATTAAATTACTTTGTTTATATGTATCCTCAAAAAAATTGGTTTTAGAGCACTATGTTTTAGATATATCCTCAAGAAAAATTTCATATTTTATGAAAATACTGAAAAAAACTTGTCTTAACTTTTCGAATTTCTTTCTATAGGGGTGTGTAGAACTTCGAAACTTGCCGGTTTCATCCGTAAATACGCGAAGAATCGCGATTTATCTCTCCTCTGTTCGTGAAGGAAATGAAGCTATTCTCCATACCAATTTCTCCTTGAGTTGAAGGAATGGACCCAGTGTTTCCTTTTCTGTCTCTTGCTGTCAAGAAATAGGAACACACACGAAATCTTCCATAGCAAATGATTTGTTTGTGCAGGTCGCCACAGCTTGCTTTGCTTATATGTGAACACCTTACGGCGTCGCTCAGCTCTGCACTGCTCTGCTCTACTTGTAGTGTGAATGAATCCTAGAGGTACATCTGAAGATAAGCAACCCCACTTTTTATATCCTAATTACAAGCGACCCCACGAATACTTGATGTAGCTTAGAGATCTTTAGAGATGTAAACAAACAACCTCTCATCCCTCCCCGAAATAAATTATCGGAGGACACGTGCTATTGGTATCCTGAAAAGGAAGGACGTCATTTCCTGTTTGAACATTCTCAAAGTTTTGAATCTTGAGCATTTTGAGAAAATATTTCATAATCCTGTGACTCGCCCCAAGCCTCCCACAACCCTCCCGGTGACGAGCTACGAAAGAGCCGCTATGTCTCGCCCCTTACTGCTAAATGATGAATCGACTCCGCCTCCCAATTAAGATGTTTGGAGCTTGTGATTCCTTTCTACAAACTCCCCCCCTCCCTTCAGATTCGGGCTTACAAATATTCGAATTATTCTGTAGTTTGAAGAATCCAGCCCACACCTCAAAGCAGTCCTTATCGTCAATTCCCGTGAGCGTTCGTCAAACAGCAGACATCTTCAGCCGTGATCCTACCCAAGTAAATTGGTAGCTACTGTGAACAACAAGCCTTTGAATTTGCGCAACAGTCTCCCATCTTTAACTAACCTTGAACGATACTCTCGGCTTAGGCAAGCAAATCTCGCCAACCATTTATGCAATCTGTTTGATTATTAAGGATTTAAAACCCAACGACTCAATTGTGACCTCCTAGTTGGTTTTTAATCCCCGCGAACAGTCCTTCAACGGTTCACGTTGTACCACATATATATTATATATATATATATATATATATATATATATATATATATATATATATATATATATATATATATATATATATATATATATATATTACTTTTATATTAAAAAAGTATGTGAGGTATATTACATAGTAAATAAGTTAAGTTGATTTACATGTCCTTTGAGTTTAGTAGTTCCCTCTCATTATTGAAGTATTCGTATTTTTGGCCGAAGCATGTTCAAGTTAGTTCTAGATCAATGGACCTTTAGCCTGTTAACTATTTAAATATAGATAATTAGTTGGGACCCATTCTGTGTATTTGTCTATTCCATTTACCGGAATATTCGAGTTAATCCTCAGCCGGAGTAGAAAAATTAACTCGTCCTAACAATGTAGGAAGAGTTTTAGTGTTCTTTTAGTGCGATAATTTTAAATATTGATTGTGGGGATAAAGTAGGCTTCACTTATATTGCCGAGTGAGTTTGTTACGTCAATAGCCCCGTTCGCGTGTTACGTTCCCCCTAGTAAGTCAACAAAATGTCTTGTTTTGACCGTTTCAGAGTCAAGGAGAGTCATTGGTCCTGTCGAGCACAGAATTATTAACATATATCCAGGAAGAGAGAAATGAAAGAGAAGAGCGCAGAAACAAGAACTATGAGCGAAGGAACAAGAGCTAAGAGTGCAGGAAAAATAACTTAGAGAAGCTGAAGCGAGAAAAGAACAACTAGAATTGGAAGAACGTAAGAGAATAAGGCAGCATGAACTGGAATCAAGCCCTAATAAATTGGAGTTAATGTCAATTAGCTCCATGACCGAAACTCCGCAGTCCCCGTCAGTAAGATTACCCGTCTTCAAAGGAGAAATTTTGGAACATATCTCAAGCATTTCGAGAAGATTTTTGAAATCAACAATTGGGACATCGAGGTAGATAGACGCCATATTGCTCTCTCTCTTAAACTCACAGTTGAGAGTCATATTCAATTTGCTTCTAACAGAGTCTACTGTGGATTATTCTACCCTAAATTCTGAACTCTTAGCTGCCGTAAATATGATCCCAGATTCTATCGTGCCTGTTTCTGTCACGAAAAGATCCGTTCAAGTCAGACCTTTTGCCATTTTGGGTATACCCTCCAGAAACACCTCCAATTTTGGTTAGATACGTGTAAAGTCCCTCAATAGTACGAGTTCCTTCTGGACTTTGTCCTAAAAGATCAATTCTTAGCTTCCCTGACCCCGGAAATCCTTGCCTTCGTCAAGGACAAGCGTTGATCTACGTTCGAGGAATACCTAGAAGAGGCTGATGTTAATGCAAATTGCCATAACTTGTATCCCAATGTTAATAAGAAGCCTCTCCCGTCTCCTCCCAAGTTTAAGATTAAGATTGATACCTCCAGGCCCCCTCCAAGAAATACCCCTAGACTCGTGTGTCCACCATTGAACGTGACACTGCGTGCACATGCATCGTAGTATCCGAGAATTTACTTGCCTCAGTCGGTCCTGACCACCAAAAGTTAGCTGTAGTCCATGTTTACCTAGGCCATGCGAATCGCTTCCATAAAATAAAAGTCCATCTCGAATGTGAGTATTTCACAGGTTGGGTCGAAGTGGTAGTATCTCCAATAAAGTTTTGCTCTATACTGATTGATTGGTTAGAGCCGCCAGGTTACAAAGCACCCGGTAGCCCAACCCTTGTTAACCCGTGCCCATGCTGCCAAGACTTCCTTGGAACCCGTTCTTTTAGAAAACCACGTCGATCCGGATATAGATACCCTCTGGAATTAGTACTTTGACTGCGCTAAGAAGGGGTGCGCAACTCTCCTTTCCTTTTGAGAGAAATCCAGGAGTCAGGAGCAAGTCTTTCCGTGGTGGAAAAAGCATCTCATACCTTGTCAAGTATGAGCTGTTACATTGTAAATGTTTCGAGGAAACCGAAACTGAAACCCACAGCTTGTCTGTTCCCCACTCTCACGTCACCCAACTCCTCCAGATTTATCACAATAGTTTATTCTCCACACTTTAGTCATAATAAAACCTCGCAGAGGGTTTTTAAGTATTTTTATTTGCCAGGTGCGGCCAGAGAAATTGCAGGGTACTGCAAACCATGCGATGCGTGCCGAAGAATATCTGCAAAAAGGCGCGTAAAGCCATCCCCCCTTCAGAAAATCTCAATCATCTCGGAACCTTTTTCTCGTGTGGCCATTGATTTTATTAACCCCATTCATCCTCCGTCTAGTGAAGGACCCAGTTACGTCCTCACTTTGGTAGACTTTGCTACCCGTTTTCCGGAGGCAGTTCCCCTTAATCGCTTTGATAGCGTTTCGTGCGCCCAAGCCTTCATTTCCATTTTTTCTCTGGTAGGATTTGCTAACGAGGTGTTGTCGGATCGAGGAAGAGAATTTACCACTGAGCTTATAAAGTATGTCGGAAACTCCTCATGGTAAAACCACTGTTTACCACCCGATACCGCCCAGCCGCAAAGGGAGTTTGCACAAAGCTAAATGCAACATTTAACGCAATCCTCAGAAAATTGTGTATCGATCAACCCCGAGAATGGCACCGCTTTTTACCTGTGGCAGTGTTTGCGTGACGTGAAATCCCCCATAGGACTCTAGGATTCGCCCGCTTCGAATTATTATATGGCCGTAATGTTCGAGGCGCCCTTGCTATTTCAAAGGAACCTTTCGCCAATCCCCGTTTGGATAATGAAATCCAATCCTCCTATTCATATCTCCTAGACCTGCGAAAGCGCTTCGACATATGTGCCGACATCGCGTTTCAAAATGCTGAGGTAAATTTGGAGAAGTATCGAACTTATTTCGACTAAAAGCGAAAGATAAAAGTTTTTAGACTGGCGAGGAGGTGCTGTTGCTATTTCCCACGTAGAGTAACAAAATCCTGAGCGAGTAGAAGGGCCCGTTTTCCGTTCTAGAGGTAAAAGGACCAGTGGATTACCTGATTCAAACCCCCTCAAGAGATAAGGTTTTCCACATCAATATGTTAAAAAAATATCACCGCCGTGAGTGTATCAACAATATTGTGGCCGTCGATGAAGAGTCCCCTTTGGAAGCAGTTTTTCCCGTTGACAACCTTAATGTCGTGCAAGTAGAATCATCATCCCCCCTGCCGGATGTCTCTTGCAGGCTAGCCTTTTTAGAAGACTCAGCTACAGCAATTGCAAAATGGATTTGACGATGTCATCCCCGAGAGCTTCGGTTGCTCCAATCCATTTAAGCATAACATCGTCCCTACTAATCAAGCGTCTGTTCACTCACAAAATAAGATTGGCCTCCAGGACGAAAAGATCAGAGCCATTGTCGAGATGCCCATTCCCTGCACGAAGAAACACTGAGGTCATTCATGGCATCGCCCTTCTTTTATTGTACATTTATCCATAACTTCGCGTCTATTTTCGCCCCTTTAAGCGCCCTCTTTCAGAAGAGATCCCCAGATCCCCTTTCATTGAATCCCGAGGCTACAGTCAGATTCCAATTGCTCAAGGACAAGCTAGCGTCCGTCCACATTTTGGGGCTCACTAATCCCTCTGAACCCTTCGGCATTCGGAGGGATGCGAGTGACGAAGAAATTGGATGTGTACTGCTCCAATACTCCGACGAAGGTGAAAGCCACCCAGTTGCTTACGCGAGACGAAAGCTACTGCACCGTGAACGTAATTACTCGGTAATAGAATGGGAAGCTTTAGCTATATTATGGAGTATTACTAATTTTAGCATGTATTTAATAGGGCAAGAGTTTATTTTCGAGACTGACTATCGCCCTTTGTCGTACCTCCGAACTACTAAAAGCAAGAACGGACGTATAATGCGACTGGTTTTGATACTCCAACAATATCAGTTTAAAGTTTGGTATATAAGTGGTACCGAAAATTGTATAGCTGATAATCTTAGCGGAATCCATTAGCCGACAATGCTAGCTAATCTACTAAATTTTAGGTCGCCTTTAAACCCATCAGCTAATCATGTATATAGTATTTTTTTTTTTTTTACTCTGTAAATATATATATATATGGTACCTTTAGATACTTATTTAATATAGTATTTTTTATTGTTGTTGTTGTTGTTGTTCCACTACCTTTTTAGAAAAAGTTCTAAATTTGTTCCTTAATTTAAATATAACTTTTTTTTATCGACCCATTTATATATTTATCCTTGCTCAGATCAATTTCATAGCCATTTTGTTAGCCTATCGAATACAGGTTAGGCCCCCTTTTTTATCAGGCTGCGCCTTAATAATAATTCCGCCGATCCAAATTTACGATGTCCCTTGTTCTTCCTTCTCACTTAGAAAAGTTCCATCGAATAGAAGGGAGTGATGTAAAGGACCAACCTCTGGCCCTCCCTTCTCCCGAAAAATAATTATAAGAAACCACGTGCTATTAGTATCCCGCCACTGACGACGCCATGTCCTGTTAGAACATTCTGCAATTTTAGAATCCTGAAAAGGTTACGAAAATTTTTTTCTAATTCTGCGACTCGTCTCTATCCATCATCCACCCCCGCCAGGTGACGAGGCGCGAAACAGCCACTATGTCTCGCTCCTTGCTGCTAAATGATGAATCGACTCCGCCTCCGGATTAAGATGTAAGGAGCTTGTGACTCCTTTTTCCAAACTCCCCATTTCCTTTCAGATTCGGGCATACAAAAACTCGGGTTATTTTGTAGTTCGAAGAGTGCAGCTAGCACCTCAAAGCCGTCCTTATCGTCTCGTCCCGTGAGCGTTCGTCTGATAGTAGACTTCTTCAGCCGTGATTCTACCCAAGTCAATTGGTAGCTTCTGTGAACGGCAAGCCTTCGAATTTAGCCAACAGTCTCCCTTCGTTTAATCGAACCGAAGAAAATCTCCATCGATTACATTTGAGGAAAAGGAAGTTTCCTCTTCCAGTGAAATTACGAGTAATCCCACATTCTCCATCGAACTTCATCCTTGAAGTTTGGCTATCCTCATCGGAAGGTTGATTCGGATAATCGTACTCCACCTGCCTCATTCAGTTCGCGCCTCACTTGCCTCATTCGATCATTCTCCACTCGCCTCATCGCAAGAAGGACCTTCCTCGAAGTCATCGACCCGTAAGACTGAAACCGCCTCCATTATTAGTACTGTCAAGTTCCCCCTTTTGATCTGAGCCTAGTTACATTAATCAATTAATTTCATTTGAGAATCCCTTCTCATAATAATTATCAAGAGACTCTTTCAATTTAAATAATTCCACATTGCCTATTATTATTCTTATTTTGATCTGTGTAAATAAAATTATATTTTTGTTGTTTCATCTTTAACTAAACTTGAACGATACTCTCGGTCTATTCAAGTAAATCTCGCTAACCATATATACACTCTGTTTGATTATTAAGGATTTGAAACTCAACGCTTCAAGTGTGACCTACTAGTCAGTCGTTAATCCCTGCAAACAGTCCTTCAACGGTTCGGGGGGTGATTAAGTAACCCCCCTTCCACAGACATAAAATAGAAGAAGTGTATGGTATAGAGTGGTTGTACCACGACAACCTAATTTAATCATACTTTCATTGGGCAAATAATTAAAACGCCGTCACAAGTGAAATTGAATTTTTGCTCCAATCTGTATACATACATGTCAATATCTCTCTATCTATATGTATAAATATAGTCTTTAGAATCTCGGACAAAAGTCCTGAAACTACTATATTTTTTCATATAAAAAATTAATAGAATTAATCAAACTTTGGATTTAATTTAAGTATATATGTATCATATTTTGAAGCTAAAATATAAAAAAAATAGGGCCCGAACCCATTTTATTAATAAATACAGTCAATTGATACCCACAGTCAATATTTGCAATGATGTTCTTTGTTCTACAGGATGCTTAAATTTGTTTTGGCATGCTAGAGACCAAATTTGCGATGTTATTTTGACTGATAATTCTTCATTTTTTTTCAATACTTGTATCTGCGTTCAATATTTTACTCCCAGAAAAATATAGAGAAATTAGAACGAGTCCAAGGAAGGCTTACTAAAATGCTATCAAGTTTAAGGAACAAAACATACGTAGAGCTACTTAGAGAACTAAATCTATTTCCGTTAACTCACCGTAGATTAAGAGGGGACCTAATTTAGGTATTTAAAATTACCAAAACCATATATAATACGGATTGCAACGAATAATTCGCTATCGACCAGTCAAATTACACGAAACGGTTGCAAATTTATAGGTAAACATTTTAACTCTCACGAATTTAAGAATTTCTTTTTAAATCGAATCGTCAACTTATGGAATGGGCTTCCTCATACAGTGATAGACTGCAACACCGTAAATAATTTCTAACGTCGTATAGATAAATAGCTTGAATCTAATTCCCAACTAACAGCGTTTTCTAGCGAATAATTAACTCCCTAGCGTTCAGGTGACAAGTTCACCGATTTTGCAAAGTGTAGTACCTTCTATCTTCCGAATAATCTTTATTTCAAGTCACCTAGTATAGAGTATAAGGTCTGTTGTGACCTGTTTATCTATATAACTCGATGTAACTGGTCACAATTGGAAGGCTTTCGCTTATCAACCACTAGTTTGTGATTATCGTCCCCAAATTATCCATTGGGTTCAAATCTGGCAAATATACCTGAACTGATTTAAATATTAAAGTAATTATTCCTATCACTCAAATTTTAAAGACAATTACAAAAATAAAAATATACTTTAGACTCAAAACTTTGGGGCATGAGTCTAAGTGAAAGAAGATTAATTCTTTAAAGATGTTCCGTTTGTTCTCGCTATATGAACATCCTTGCGGAAAAGAAAGATATCAAACAAGGTTGCCTGATCATCCTATGATTTCTTTATAAAAAGTTTCATGGAAATATTATGTTAATTGTGCTAGTTCTAGTAAGCATTCCCGAAGGAATCATATATAATATATTGAGTAACAATAATACTAAGCATGATTCCTCTAATAAGGTCTACTGAAGGCAAAATGAGGTATCAATAGATATACTTAGGCCTAAATCCTTAATTAAAAAAGTTTATTGTTTGGAAAAGATCGCTCTATCTCTCTTAATTTCCAATATTGGTGAGCATAAATGACCTCCATCATGTATAATTTGACCTTTCAAACATCGGAATTAAACCTCACACTCCAAGGTAAATATAGGGACCCTTATACACATATTGAGGTGAGTTTTCGTTTTTATTGGGCGTGGGGGTGTGAGACTTTAAGTGACTCTTTGGTGCTGTTATTGGTCTAACCGTGAGGAAAGAGGAAGTCTCTTAAGCGTTATGGACTAAATGTGGGAGAACAAATTTGAAATCAGTTAGGAAACAAGGGTTCGGCCATTGGGGAATCTCCCTTTACATAATTTAGCTCGCAGGTATAATTTCTTCCTTTATATTCCTACAAAAAGCGTAATTGAGACGTTCATGCATTTTCTTTGTTGAAAAAAAACGAACGCTTAATTTTACATTGATTCAAACTGAGAATTAATTCCATTTATATTCAAGAACTAAGGATCGGATGATTAGAATTGAAAGCAGTACGAGAATGACGAAGCTAACGAAAATAAACGAACGCTAACGCATTCACAAAATCGCATGCACTTATCCTCAAAAGCAAACACACACACACACACACATATATATATATATATATATATATATATATATATATATATATATATATATATATATATATATATATATATATATAAATATATATATATATGATGAAAATTAATGCAATATCGCAAGAAAAGATGAGGAATTAAACCACATTCTCCGAAGACAATTTAATTTAGAACAGTTTCGGTGTATCTCACACCCTTTTTCAACTGACACTGCGTAGAAAATATAAGAGAAGTGCATTTAAGCATAACACAAGATCCCCTCTTTTTTCCCTCAATCCCCTACTTGTGGCTAATCTGAAGGGGGTGGTTAGGCCTAAACATATTGAAGGGCTGACATTTAACTATTTTGTTTATATGGTTTCTTATTACAGGATTAAAAGAAAATTGACCCTCAGATAGATTTAAATTAGGAACTGACGATTTTAAGCTCGATTCTACGATTCTTCTCTTTTCATAGTTAGCCGATTTAAATACCATTTTACTTCCATTAAAATCGATCGTATGATTCTTGTCTCTAGCATGGCAAAATATTCCACTGCTTTCGCTGCCCACTCTAATATCTCTTTTGTGTTTGTACAACCTCTTATCTAGATTTCTCCCCGTTTCCCCTATATAAACTTTATGGCAATCGTTGCATAATATTGCATATACTCCTATGTTATGATGTTCTTTTGGTTTCCTGGCCATCATCAATTGGTTTAAGGAATTATCATATTTAAAGGCTAGATTAATACCCACTTTTCCAAATATGTCCTTCAAACTATTTAATTTATTATTAAATGGCAATTTTATACCAAATCCGATAAAACGGATTAGTTAGTCTTTTTGGACAAACATAGTTATAATGATAAACTAAATGAACTTCTTAATGATGTGAACACATATGAAAAGCTACAAAGTGATCCGCTCAATAACAAAACAAGCAATTTCAACAACAAATTGAAGAGAATATTGAAAAGCGCAGATTTAATTAAACAATTCAGGAGTACGAACCCTTCACTTTCCTATATGTATGGGCTCCCAAAGACCCACAAAGAGGGATGTCCCTTACGCCCAATCATTTCCAATATTAATTCTCCCACTTATAAGCTCTCCAAATGGCTCGCCAAGCATTTATCTCCAGCAGTAGGAAGAATCTCATCTGCACACATTATGAACACTCAAGATTTCGTTGACCGCCTCAACCACTTGCAATTACCCGATGGAAAACTTGTTAGCTTTGATGTAAACTCTTTGTTTACCAAAGTTCCGGTTGACCAAACCATGGGCCTTCTGCGGGAAATCATGCCTAGACTTAATTTGGATCTTCCCATTTCTACGAGTAAATTTATCGATTTAGTTGAATTATGTCTCTCTGACAATGTGTTTCGAGTAAATAATGAGTTTTATAGACAAATATTTGGCCTTAGCATGGGAAATACTTTATCTCCGATATTGGCATGTCTCTTCATGGAATATTTTGAGACTGAACTCCTTCCCACAATTTCTCCCCCTAACTTTATATGGTAAAGGTACATTGATGATGTATTTTCTGTATGGCGTAATGGCCATGATTTTGATAACTTTGTTAATAATTTGAATAATTTGCATGTCTCCATCAAATTTAAATATGAATAGGAATATGATAATAGATTACCCTTTTTAGATGTCCTCAATAATAAAGATCACGATGAATTAAAACTTGACGTGTATAGGAAACCAACCCACTCGAATGCCTATATACATTATTTTTTGTTTCACGATAATATTATTAAAAAATCGGTAATTTCTAACCTTTTCCTAAGAGCATACAAAATATGTCATCCTTCCTATTTGGATGAAGAAATTGTCATTATCAGGACCATTTTTTCTAATTTATATTACCCCGATTGGTTCATATCGTCTGCCCATTTTGCAGCTAGGAAAACATTCTATGGTAATAAGCCTTCCCGCACTAACGACTTCAACAAATCTATAACATTGCCATTTAATAATAAATTAAATAGTTCAAAGGTCATATTTGGAAAAGCGGGTATTAATCTAGCCTTTAAATATAATAATTCCTTTAACCAACTGATAATGGCCAGGAAACCCAACGAACATCATAACATAGGAGTATATTCAATATTATGCAACGATTGCCATAAAGTTTATATAGGGGAAACGGGAAAGAAAACTAGACAAGAGATTGTACGCACACAAAAGAGATATTAGAGTGGGCAGTGAAAGCAGTGGAATATTTTGCCATGTTAGAGACAAGAATCATACGATCGATTTCAATGGAAGTAAAATGGTATTTAAATCGGCTAACTAACATTGTTAAGAGAAGAATCGTAGGATCGAGCTTGATATCGTCAGTTCCTAATTTAAATCTATCTGAGGGTCAATTTTCATTTAATCCTGTAATTAAAAACCATATAAACAAAATAGTTAAATGTCAGCCCTTCAATATGTTTAGGCCTACCCCCCATTTTAGATAATCCACAAGTAGGGGATTGGGGGATAAAAGAGGTGATCTTGTGTTATGCTTATATCCACTTTTCCTATATTTTCTACGCAGTGTCAGTTGAAAAAGGGTGTGAGATACACCGAAACTGTTCTGAATTAAATTGTCTTCGGAGAATGTGGTTTAATTCCTCATATATATATATATATATATATATATATATATATATATATATATCAGTCACATGCCGTGAGTAAATTCTGCAAGTCGGCAATTCCTGCTTTTTGCCGAGTTTACTTTATATGAGGTCTTCATAAAATGTATTGCAGGAGCTTTACAATCTCTACCTACCATAAATAATTTACTCATGGCACGTTTCTGATATATATATATATATATATATATATATATATATATATATATATATATATATATATATATATATATATATATATATAGAGAGAGAGAGAGAGAGAGAGAGAAAGAGAGAGAGAGATTAGAAGATATCAAATTTGTGTGCTATGTATCAGTCAGAATATGAGAAGAAACCACAATATTTCAATCAAGATTTATTTATAACCACAGAACTAGTTTCGGCAAAGTTATAATTGCCATTTTTAACTTAGTTGAAAATGGAAGTTATAACTTTACCGAAACTAGTTCTGTTGGTTATAAATGAATCTGGATTCAAATATTCTTGTTTACTATAATATCCTCATTCCTATATATATATATATATATATATATATATATATATATATATATATATATATCGATCCCTGGTTAGCCTATTAGATGCAGCGTTGGTATCTCACCGTCAAGATACGGGTTTGATCCCAGTATCGTTACAATAATACCACCCATTGGCGGATACGCTGATACACGCGCGATTATTATTAGCTTAACAATCATCATCACGTTTATAGACATCAAACACTGCTATCTTTTCACTTTCTGTCTTCACAACACAACATCCCCACTCATTCCCGTCTTCCTAATCTCTGCCGATGGATTGCTAGCACTTTGCCCCTCCCGACGTAGAACCACCTACACTATTGCTAGCACTTTACCCCTCCCGACGTAGAACCACCTACACTATCTCTCTCTCTCTTCGTCCACCAGGCGCTTGATCCCCATTAAATTGCCTCTTTCTTATCGCTAAAGATTTAAAGACTTCTAATTAATGATCTTGCGCTACTTTTCACTCTTATTAATAAAACCGAGACCCAAGCTTTGGCCGAATCATCTTACTATTGACGTTCTTCGGAGGATGGTTTTAGACTCTCCCTTTGATGTTTTAACGGCTTTTTTATCTCGTCAAATCTGCTCAAAAATCACTATTTCACCCCCATTAATTTCCAGTTTGACTTCGCCTGCTTATGAAACAAGGTTATTTTAAGACGGTGTGTCCATTTCCAATTAAAGCGAAGATGATATATCTGCTTGTCCTGTTCTAATTCGACCAAGCCACCTTTACTTTCTCTTGTCCATTTCTAATTAGAAGGAAGAACTTTTAGAAGCATTTGTCTATTTTGTCTTTGAAAAATAAAGGCTCAACAGGCGTTTGTCCATTTCAAATCAAAGTTAAGTGGTTTTAAAAGAGTTTGGGTATTTTTCTTTAGGGCAAAAGAATTTTACATGGGTTTCTCTTTTTCAAATTACTACGAAATATTTTACTATCTTTTGTCCACTTAGAACTAGAGTAAAAGAGGGTTTGCTGGCGTTGTCCACTTGCAATAAGAGGAAAGTTATTTTACTGATATTTTCTATTTCAAATTAGAAAAAGGTTTCCACGCGTTTTCCTATTCGGATTAAAGCGACATGTTTTTAATGGGGTGTCTATTTCCAATTTGGATAAGGTTTTATAGGCGTCTTTCGATTCTAATAAGATTGTACCAGCTATGTGGAGAAATGATGCGAATTCAATAAATCAAGCTTACATAATTTGAGGGAGCCAGCAAGAACTACTTAGTCCACTCAAAGGTCAGTACCATTCTATACTAATATCCTCGTAGTCATCCTTTGGACATTATCGCCACGATGCTCACTCACGCGAGATTCAATCGACAACAGAAATCCGTATTTAAATAATATCATTATTCGTAAAATAGCTGTCAATTTTGTTTTTTTAAAACTACTCACACTACTACCATTTACTAACTCCGCCGGGAGTGCGTTTCATTTAACAATGATTTTAAAGGTCAATTCTTTTTCAGCTACGTTCGTTTGTAACCTTCCTCGTTTCAGTTTAAACCCGTTCTTAGTCTGATCACATGGTCGTACATAAATAGATCTCGTAATTTACCCTTTTCAATTTATTTAAATTTTTAAATACTTCGATAAGGTCACCTCGCAGTTCCTTAGTTTCGAGAGTTGTTAGTTTAAATATATTTAATCTTTCGATATACGACTTATTTCTAATGGAGGGAATTAGTTTAGTTACCGTCGTTAAAGTCTATCCATTTAATTGATGTTTACATGTGTATAAGGTGATGACCACACTTGTATCGCGTATCCTAGGTGTGGCCTTACTAAACTTTTATATTGAGGTATGATTATATCTTGGTGTTTGTAGTGAAAACTTCTCGCAATAAATCCAAGGATTTGGTTTGCCTTCTTACACGCTTCGTCCCACTGTTTGTTAAACTGAAAATCCGTTGAAACCCGAAACCTTAAATCTTTTTCTTCCCACATGGAAATAAGATTTTTACAACCCATTTCAAAGTCTAAACTTGAGTTATTTCGACCTACGTGCCAAAATCCAAACATGTCTAAATTTAATTTCATTTTCATTTGTTAGACCAGTGGAAGATTTTATCTAGATCCCGATCCAACTGAATTGATTTGCTATCGATCTCATTTAAAATTTAACCCAACATTTTTATGTGTCATCCGCAAATTTGGATAATCTACCAAGTAGGTCAGTGTTCATATCGTTTACATAAATAAGGAACAACAATAGTTCAACATAGACCCCTGGAGCACGCTACTAGTTACATTTTTCCACTGCGAAAATTTACGATTACTTAGCCACGACTTTATTCATTGTATGGAGGTTTCCCTATTTCCATGACCAAAATGTTTAGTTAGTAATCGAATTACATCTTAAACAGATGATCAGTAAACATCTTGAAATTATCTCATAGGACCCAAAGTTCCTTAACTACTCTCGAATCCTCCAGCATACGAAATTATTCAGAATATATCCACGCTATTTCACATCGGAACAATTTTCTATTCTCTCTGTGGCTTCTTCAATCGACTTGTTAAAATATTAGCGTCATTCTATATTAAGATAACAAAACAACCACTTAACAAGTCTGATTCCTTTTTTTCCCAACGTATCTCATAAAATTTATTAAGTTAAGTTTATGCTCTTCTTTTGTTCACCTTTTTATTCTTGGTAACGAACGACTATCTGCATAAGGTAATGTATATTTTTTGCATCTTTTATGTATTCGTTTTGTTTCGGTTTTATAATTTATCATATTATAAAAAATATTCTCGCTTCTCGGCTTATTTAATGCGCCCTAATTTGTTTTTATTGGTTTACTATTTAGGCTTGTTTATGTTAATAATGTACTTTCATTAAATTATGTAATTTCTTTTACTTTAATAGAATCACTGAAGATGTTCCAATGTGTGGAAGCAAACGTTGACAGAGCTAAATAAATGTCCTTTTCCATCTACTCGTGAGTCTTCATTTTCCTGCTGAGATTAAGATTTATGCGAACCAAACCAATTTCTAATATATATGTATATATATATATATATATATATATATATATATATATATATATATATATATATATATATATATATATATATATATATATATATATATATATATATATATTTGGCAAAAGATCCAAGACAAATTGTTACGGTTAATTTAGTGGCATTATTAGATAACTGCTCTACTGGTGGATGAGCTATCTTATAAATTTAGTCTTTCAGTTCGAGGAGGAAAGGATGTCCCGTTGGACCAGAGATAGAGCAGTTGTCTAATAATGCCACTACATTAACAGTACCAAATATATATATATATATATATATATATATATATATATATATATATATATATATATATATATATATATATATATATATATATATTATTAATATACTGGATGTCTCAACAAATTTGAAATCATTTGATCAACTAATAACGAATAGAATTATGGTCCTAATTGTTTCAAATTTTAGCAGTATATCTTTTTTTCAATACTTCTATTTAGAAAGTAAAATCTTACGGAAATTTCTTATTTCAGAATTAGTCATGTTGTTACTGGATCAAAAAAGGCGTTTTGTGTATTGAAGTACGCCCAAAATTATTCAAATGTGAATGCGCAACTTGGATTCATTAGAAGATTTGATAAACAAGTATCAATGAGGAAGGAGATTTGGACGCGGCATGAGAAATTCCAAAAGGAAGGCTATTTGTGTCGGCCTAAAGGATCTGCACCGCCAACAGTTTCAGAAGAGATGATAAACCAACTTCAGAAAATTTTCCGAAGAGCAAGCGTGGAAACCGACATCCCCAAGTCAACTCTTTGGGGTATCATAAGAAAACACTTATGACTGACCACGTACAAGCTTTAGCTTGTACAGGGTTTAAATAGGGGTAAAAAGCAAAGGCGAAAATGTTTTCTGAAGATATGCAAGAGAAACTTAAAGATGAAAACTGTTATAGAACGGTTTGAGGCCGCTTAATTTCAACCGCTATCACATGTTGTTTAGAAACACGTTGCTACCCACGTGCATCTTCGCCTTGAAGCCGGGCGCGTTATCGCCCCCACCTGAGTCAATATTTAACCAAGGAGGTTCATCCACCCCCGTTTCGCCCCATGCGCCCACCTAGCCAGATTGAGTTAGGCTTATGGGCAGATAAGGTATTGTTCTCAGGCACGGCTGGGCATTCCCTCGAAGCCCACACTCCATTGTCCCCTACGCCAAGGGGATGGTTCGACTATTTATTTAAAAACTTTACAAATAAGAGATGATTCGAGATCCAGATTATCCTCGCGAGACATCCCGCCGATCCGGTCTCACCTTGTGCACCAGGGTCCTCTACCTCGAGATCCTCCATTTTTTTCCAGAAGAGGACAATATCCCTTCAGTGCCAAGGTTCAAGCCTTCAAGACGACAAGTCCACAAGGCCTCCCCTGTTGTTGAGAAAAAGAACAACGTTAGAACAGCTATTGTTCTTTGAGCCCGTTTACAAGAAACGGTTCTCACCTCCCCTCCCTGTTGTTCAGAAAGAGAAAAACATTAGAACAGCCATTGTTCTTTGAGCCTGTAGACAAGAGACGATTCTCACCTTACCCCCCTGTTGTTCAGAAAGAGAACAACGTTAGAACAGCCATTGTTCTTTGAGCCTGTAGACAAGAGACGGTTCTCACCTTACCCCCCTGTTGTTCAGAAAGAGAACAACGTTAGAACAGCTATTGTTCTTTGAGCCCGTAGACAAGAGACGGTTCTCACCCCACCTGTTGTTCAGAAGAGAACAACGTAGAACAGACATTGTTCTTAAAGCCCGTTCGTCAAGAAACGGTTCTCCTTTACAAGACGTCACGTCAGGATCATTTACTCCCCCCCATCCTTCGGCTGGAACTCGACAGCGGACCGAAGATTCTTTCACGTCGCCCTTCTTTGCAAAACAACTTTAAATTACGTAAGCTGAACATTAGCTTTGAGTATTTAACCTTTTTGTCAACCCTATCCTGTGCTTTAAATGGTTTAGCGAACCATCCTATTCCTTTAATTTTTATTTGTTTTACCTTTTTAAATCTCTCCCAAATCTTAATCCTTGGATTAGCCAGATATTTCCCACGACCCTTTCCATTCTCTGTTTATGTAAACATTTTCCGTTTTGTGTGTTGTTGATAGTCTAATTAATAAAACTCTATTTTATTAGTGATAGCCATATTATTATCCTTGAGCTCAGTTCCACTTCATAAGCATATTGAAGATAAATAATATCGGTCAACCAGATAACCACGCACTCTAAATATAATTGAATAGTTTCCTCAACGAATAGTTATATATGGTATATCGTCGAGACTCCATTCTACGACAAAGACATTGAAAACCGTCTGGTTTTCAGCAAAGTGGCCACATTTCATACGAATGACAAGGTAAACAAGCAAAATGTTCTCATATGGGGCGAGGAAATTACACATGCTACAACAAATGAACACGAAAGTTACCCACCAAAAACGAATGTCTTCTGCGTCACCTCGGAGAATCCTCTGCATTGCATATTTTTCTTTAAGGGAAACTTGACCGATGAGAACTATCTAGAGATATATGCTTCAGAACCGACTACTTGACAAACTTGAGGCGAATGAATGCAACCAATTCATTTTTCAATAGGATTGGGGGATCTGTTTCACTGGAAACGCACAGTGCGAACATTTCTCAACGAAAATATGCCAGCCAGATGGATCGAGAGTGCTGATGATGAAGAAACAGTGCTATTGAAATGACCCCCACCATCACCAGTCTTGAAACCGTGCAATTTCTTTCTGTGGAGTTATTTAAAATGACTGACTGTGTACCACCACTACTTAGCCTGTGTAGAGAAGCTCAAGGATAGAATCAATGAGGTTCTAAATACTGGTAAACATATGCTGCAGCGAGTGCATAATAAAACTGGCTATATTCACTATTTTTCGTGCTATCACGTATCAGTTAGAGGGTCCGTAGTTTCTTCCCTCTTCCTCAGAGCATAACACATTTGAGATCCTTCTTTCTGGCAGGATGAAATCATTACGATCATCCAAACATTCATTGAGCTACAGTATCCACTTTCTTTCATTAAAAAATGTAATTATAAAGCCAGAACAATATTTTACTCACCGGCTAATACTAAGGAAAGAATAAGTGACAATTATATTACCTTCACATACTTGCCACAATTAATTATTATTAAAAAGTTAGTACATGTAAACAACATCAATGTTGCCTTTCAATACGAAAAAACGATCCGAAATAGTGTCGAAAAACAGATTCATCGATAAAGAACAGGGAGTTTATTATATCCCTTACAAATCTTGCAATCGAGTATATATTGGCGAAAGCAACAGATTTTCAAAGAGAATGAAAGAACATACATGCGATATGTGGCATGGATCTCAATCTTCTAGTTTGTTCCTCAACAAGTAAAATGAAAACCATTTAATTGACATTGTCATATAAGAGAGCAACAAGGTGTCTCCGTGAGAGGATTGAGCATTGAGCAGCCTAGAAAATATCTAATCTACAGGCGACAGAAGCATTTCGGCGATAAGACACCGTGCTGGGTACGCCAAGGGTCGAGTATAGCTAAAAAAAGGGATTCCGCGACGCCGTGAACCAAGCGAAGATTTACACTTCCGGCGAGCCGCTTGATAACTGGGAGTCTCTCTCTTGCCGCCCAGGGCAAGCCGCTCCCGGCTGCCTTGCATAAATACCCAGACAATGGAATTAAGAATTTAATAGGGTCCCGTCTCCGCAAGCATCGCTAGTATTTGCCCATTTTCGCTTTCACTCAACGCGTCGCGAAACTCTCCCGACCATATCCCACTCCGAGGTAGAAGTCCCGTTCAGCTAATTAATAGCCTAGTATCTAGAGACTATTGACATACTCCCTCGGTTCCTACACTCGAGGTCCCCCGCGGTAATCATAACTCCTCATTAACAGGATTCTCTCCCTCCATCTACTCCCCTGAGACCTTCCCACTAAATCCAGGGCTACGTACGAGTCTTCGTGCTCGCTGCCTCAGTGTGCATGGTTCGAATCGCTTCCCTGCACAGATTTTTTCGAAAAAGCTAAAAAAAATATTACTGCAAAGAAAAATTATTCCGTTTTCTCTTTCAATGTGGTTTAATGGATTCATTATATATATATATATATATATATATATATATATATATATATATATATATATATATATATATATATATTATATATATATATAATATATATATAATATATATATATATATATATATATATAATTTTTTACTTTTTATCTCTTTTATCTGTTATATTCGTTTTTTCGTCTTGTAGTTTTTCTCCATTTTCTCTCTTTTCTACTTTTATACCTTTCTCTCGTTTTTTCATTTACTCTCTCTATTTTCTATTTTTCTTTGTTCATCTCTCTCTCTTTTCTCTTCTTCTCTTTTCATCCCTCTGTTTTCTCTATTTTTCCATTTTCTTGTTTTATCCAGCTTATTTTCTCATATACTTAGTTTATGCTCTATTCTCTTTCCCTCTTTTTCTATCTCTTTCTTTCTCTCTCTCTCTCTCTCTCTCTCTCTCTCTCTCTCTCTCTCTCTCTCTCTCTCTCTCTCTTCGTATGAATAGGCCTTGTGCTTATTTAATGTATACATTTCCCTTGATTCTGACCCAACCATAAAAAATATATCTCTAAAACCCTTTTCTAATATTTAACTGCATAATTAACGATGCACACGAATATTAGATTACCCTCAATTTGCACAGTCAAAATTGTAATTAATGGCAATGGACATAACCATTCTGATGGTTATTAAGGCTAATTATGCTCTTAAAGTGGAGTATAAAATATAATATAATTTTTCTATTTATTTAAAGTTCACATTAGGGAAATACACACGATCTTCATTACTTTTAGCCAAAAGGATTACTTCTTTTTAAATGCTGCAGTTTGAAATAACTGTTATAGCCGTCTAGAAGATTTTTAAGTCGTACAACTTGCCTAGATTTATTGCAACTAGGATGAATAGAAGACTTACAAGGGTGTTCGATAATCCCAAGAAACATCTTTTCCGTCAGATTCCATTTAAGATTCTGCGACTTTGCTCATAACTGATAGCGAAGGTATGTGAAGGTTGAACAACGTCGCAAAACTATAAGTGTAACGAAGTGGATAGTAGCCAGAGAAAATTCTCAAGGGCAGTATGTTTTTTGATAGAAGCACGGGGACTGAAACGTAAAATACTATTACAAATTCGTTTTTCATTTGATCAACCATCTTCACTCTTTCAGATTTCATGGAGAAAAAGATGAATCTGTCACGCGTTTTACCTATTATAAAACATCCCGAAATTTTCCACCCATACAACTGATGCGCAGGTAAGGACGTTGACTCTTTTGATAGAAGCACGGGGACTGAAACGTAAAATACTATTACAAATTCGTTTTTCATTTGATCAACCATCTTCACTCTTTCAGATTTCATGGAGAAAAAGATGAATCTGTCACGCGTTTTACCTATTATAAAACATCCCGAAATTTTCCACCCATACAACTGATGCGCAGGTAAGGACGTTGACTCTTTTTCATTTCTAACTCAAACAACATCATAAACGCATGGTATCATGATTTACCTAAGCCCCCAAATATGATAATTTCTGCACTTCTCAACAAGTACACCGTCGTTTAATAGGCAAAAAATGGGAACAGTGTGTTTTGTACATCAACAACCTCTCAGTTATCTAGAATGGACAAGTGATAACCTGTTAATCCTAACTATGTTGTTATCAAAGCGAAGTTTGAAGACAATGTTTATAACTATCAAAAGATAAATAAAGAAGTATCCAAACTGGTCAACAGCGAAATTTCGGAATAAAACTTTTCCTGAAATTATAGCCTTCTCGTTCTCCATCGTCATCATCATCATCATCATCAGATATTTTATATATATATATATATATATATATATATATATATATATATATATATATATATATATATATATATATATATATATATATATATATATATATATATATATATATTATTCCCAAATTTTGTGCGTTTTTGATGAAATTGCAAACCTTTATGCAAAATTCTTGTTGAATTATGTTTATCATGTTCAAATTGTGCTCCGCACCAAGTTGTAGTGTTTCATGTACAGGGTGTCCCAAAATTTTAAATTGTTTTTTAATCATTTTCAGAACCATTTAATAATGAATACAGAAGAGCGGATTTTTGTTTTGATAGCATGTATCAGACGAGCGAAATTTAATGAAGGACAAGAAAAGTTCCAAAGAAAGTTTAGAAAACCTAAACATACAGACGACGCTATCCGTTCATTTGTGAACAAATTTATAAGAACCGGATCCGTACTTGATGAGAAAGGAAGAGAACGACAAAAGATTGAGCCCAACAAAACTGAACAGATTCAAAAATGAACCAGGAACTTCGGTGAGGAAAGCCAGTCAGAGATTTGATATGCCCAAGACAACAGTTCACAGAGTATTGCGTTCAACACTTAGGAAAAATCGTTTTCACATCCAATTACTGCACTCCCTTAATGAAGAAGATTATCCAACTCGAGCAGCGAGGTGCGTATAATTTGTGGATCAAATTGAAAATGAAAACCTATTAGATAACATCTTATTCAGTGATGAGGTGACTTTCCACACATGTGATAAAGTTAATCAACACAATTTTCTTATCTGAACCCATGAAAGAGCAAGTCTCTTTATTGAAAGATAAAGGGACTCTCCAAAAGGTAACGAGTGGCTTGGAATAATCAAATTTAAAATTTATGGCCTATTCTTTTTTATGAAACATGTGTGACAGACATGTACCCTGATATGCTTCAACAGTTTTTAGAACCAGATCTTGTTCATCATAGCATTGTTGATAGGGTCATGTTTCAACAAGATGGTGAACCGTATCATTATGCTCTAATTGTCCCAGATTACCTGAACAATCGCTTTTTAAATCGATGGATTTGGACGTGAAGTAGGTAGACCTTGGCCTCCACGTTCTCGAGATTTAACTTCCCTTGATTTCTTTGCGTGTGGTTTTATCAAAGCAAAAGTGTATCAGCAAATAATTAGTAATTTAACTGAACTTAAAGCACGCATACTTTCAACTGTGCTAGAAATAACTCGAAATGCTTCATAATGTTTTTTCGCAATGCTATAAAGATCGATTTTAAATTTGCAGAGATACGGACGAAGTTTTTCTTTTGTTTTTGATGAATTTTCTCTTTTTTTTGTGATCATAATTGAGCCGATAAAATAAACATCTATTTTTTTTTTCTTTTTAACATCCATTAAGAAGGGATTATGAAAAGGACTAAAAAACAAATTAAAATGTGGGGACACCCTGTACATGTAACACTACAATTTTGTGAAGAGCACAATTTAATCATGATGAACATTATTCAACAAGAACTTTTCATAAAACTTTCAATTCCATAAAAATACTTATTCAATTTGAGACACCCGATATATATTAGAACTTTTCAATATATTTTAAACTTTATGTGGTACTACCATATAAACTCGTATATCTTAAACTTTAATCAAATTTACTAATAAATGTACATTGATATATGCAAATAAAATAAACCGATTTCTCTGCTATTAATTTGTTATTGAATTTAGGATACGAATTTATTTTATCTAATTAAAATTTAGTATTTATTAATATAATAACCTTCATTTAACTCAGAAGTTGACATTTATTTTACAGAAGGATCACTACAAGAAAGGTTTACTTCCTTTCTTGAGTTGAGCCATGAAAAATGGCTGAAAAATGAGATCATGGAACATACCAATGTAAATTCTGTATTGATGTTCATTTATTCTTGTTTCTTATGAAAATATATTTAAGGATGAAAAATAGATAGGTTAAATTTTGTTTTCGAGATAAAACTGAGTAGAAGATGTGTGTTTTATTGAGATAGGAAGGAGACGGTAAATTGGTCAAAATTAGACGAAATAAATAAGTATGTATGCATTGTATGTAAAGTGGATTAGTGGCCGTAAGCTGATGAGAGGGTGCAGGCAGAGGTGAGTACGCTTCTTTCATCTGAGTGATAGAATCCGAGTAAGAGTACATTTCGTGTACTTTTCTTATATGATTATGTGATGGTACCTGTATGGTGCAACGAACTATGGTGAGACTGATGGTATTCTATTTTACGCACAGGTGGGCCTCGATCCAGAAAGGAGACGTATTGTGTACTTATATCTTCTTTACCGGAGTGTATATGAATTTAAGAGACCAAAGTTATTATGGTAGATGGTTATCATTGGAAGATCTTCTCTACCCTTCTCGTCGGTCTATGCTCAACTTTATTTAGTAAAAATACATAGGGGAAGAGGGGATTATTTTGAACACGTTTATCTTTATCAGGCGTACTTTGTGCGTAAATATGTGCTTGCACTATTTGAAACTTGACGAGTGGTGGAAACATCTCACCTTCACCTGTGACATGAGAGAATTCTTATCCCACATAAAAACTACACTATGGCAGAAATCTAATCATGGCTGTAACTAATGAGAGCTTTACCGCACTTTCAAAGTATCAACACGCCTAGTAATGGTTTAATGAACTCTATAATTGCAAATTATACTATTTCTTACGGCGTTTTGCAATCCAAAACTGTGACACTTATGATCTTGTAGGTGTTTTCGTGACATTTTATATTAAATGTTTGTCCATTTAGTTCCTCAGACCATTTCTCTTCTGTTCCTGTAAGAGAAGCGATACGGCAAGAGTATTGAATTAATTTCAGTGTAGAATGGAACCAAATGTTTCTTTTAAAGACATTTATATTTTCAACTTGAACCAATTTGATAATAGAAATAAGCCGATCAAGGTTAAACATTCCTTCTTCACGCTTAAAAATATATACACTCTTTAGTGTACGGTCAAGAGCAGAAGACAACTAATTCTAACCCAACCTAACCTAAGTTAATTTGTTTCTTTATCGTATACCAAATACTGAATGTCTTTGTAGCCCGTAATAAAGGGGTACACATTTTCCTGTGATACATAATTTACCAAAGCACTAAACCTAATTTGAACCGTCATTACTTAAAACCCTTCCCCAAACAGATAACGAGATTAAATATGAGTTTTAGCCAGTTTATATGAATTTTATGGCTCTTTAATCATTTAACTCATACGGGTTCCTCCTCTGAAAATTGAGTGAGCGCTGACTCGTGAGTCTAATTTTATGCTAAGCCCCAAAGACTTTTTCTCATTTTCCCCCACTCATTTCATAATATTACGCGCTGTTTTTCTTATCCCTTGGCGCCACTCTATAATAACTAAGCTAATGAAGATGTTTAGTGCTTTAAAGGGGCTCATTTCGAGTTTTTAAACAAGGGTTGTTTCCAAGGAGTCTCTAGTCTCAACACAAACCAGGTCCAGCGACTGGCATGAGACTAATTATTACTGGTGTTCTTCTGCGTTTTGTCTCATTTGGAGGTTTAGTTTTTAATTTAATTTAGAGTTCCGCGTTCTTTAAATTTTAAAAACAAAGTTAATCGCATTTTTTCTTTCTTAAGGTAAGAAGTTTATTTGTAATTTCTTGTCATGAAATTTCCGAGAAGGAAGTAAATAAAACGAACAAACTAATTCTATTGGCAATCTGAAAACGTTGGAATGCAGCAAATTGATCATATAATTATGCGTGATTATTAACTAGTTCTGAAGATCTATTGACTTATTATGAAGGTCTATTAACTTATTTTAAAGATCTATTGACTTATTATGAAGGTCTATTGAGTTATTATGTCTGTAATTAGAGCTGGAAATACATAGATCTTTTTCCGTCAGTTGTGGTTAAAGACGACTAAACCCTGATAGAGGTTGTAGCCTGAGAAGCCACGCCGTTGAATTCCTTGTCTTGCGAGCGCAAAAACATATGATTTTTGGTCACATTGATGTGCGATGACCTCACCGTTTGGAAAAAAAACATAATGAAGTTCAAGTTTGAATTTTAGCCCTGACTGCCATCACCCCGCTGAGGGTGGGGGGAGTCAGCTGTACCATGTAGGACTGCGTATATCTCTGGACCCAACATCCTCGGGAGTGGGTGGAATATCTTCATTGTAGAGTTTGGTTGGTTTGGGAGATTCGCGTACCCCCCCTCCCCCCCTCCTCCCATGCCAAACCACCTCTTACTTAGACTGGTCAGGCTATATTCCTTCTACACATTTTGACTACACAACTTCATGGACTCCTCACAAAGTCCTCGCGTGCATTCTCTCGTTAGTCATAAAAAACAAGCATTTATTTCCTCTCTTATTTCATTTTTACTGAGGAAAAGGAAAAGTGCTCTTCCTAGCCCATTATGTAGATGGAAGGTTGATAAGAATGGGAGAATAAAATTAAAGAATAAAATAAAATAGCTCTCTTCCCTATTGTTGCACCTGAAAACTTTGTCCCGGGGTTCGGGGTCTCTTTTGCAATTCACACCACCCTCATCAGTGAGACCGATTACGTGTCACGCAATCCAGGGTGTCCTCCCACGCTAAGCACGAAATATTACACCCGAACCTATCCTTCCACCCTTGCTCTTTAACGACGTCATTCTCCCCTCCCCCCTTGTTTTTACCCCCAATCGCTCTTTTTGCATGTGCTTAGCACTCTGCCACTACGATTTGCCTGTTTATCAGCGCAGTGGAGCTGTTAGCCCTGCCTGTCGATTTGCTGCCTATGCATCTCTCTGTATGTACATATTTAAGACTCAAGGAAAAGCTACGTTTTTGTTCGTTTCCTTGAGCCTTGCATCGAAGTTTATTCCTCATCAAATTATTTCCAGTTGTACTCTAAAACAAGGAGGTACGTGCCCTTTGTTTGCCTTCTTCACTGTGCCATAACAAGTTTGATTCCCTTTGTTTCACTTCTGCTTTTCAGATATCGGTTTATTCTCAAATAAACCTTTCGGGCAAGTTTTATTCAATTAAATTAATTAAATTTAACCTCTTTATCTCGCGCCCTAAAGGGTTATAAAATATCTGGTCTAATTTACAGAATGCGTTCTTTCATTCGGAGATTTCCCTTTTTATGGGTGGTTTGTATTGACCAGTCGTCAACTGTGATATGTATGTACAGAGAGACATGCAAATAATAGACACATATTATTCTATAATTAAATGAGGAATCCATTCTTATACAGTCTGTATTAACAATATTAGTTTCATTTCGTTTCAACTGCGAACCAAAAACTATTCTAAAACGTACCTTGAATGTAAAATTCTAAAACACTTTTGAGGATTTCTATGATGTCTTAATGATCGGCTCTCCGATGGTGTTCCTATGACATAAATCTAAGAATAAGGCAAAATAATCTAATTTAAAGAAAGGACAAAACGTCAAGCAAATTTCAAGAAAATGCAAAAAGCGAGCAAACTTTAACCTAAGACAAAGCACCAGTTGAAGTTGTTTAAAGAAAGTCAAAGCATCAAACTAAACATTAGTAAATAGACTCAGCCTCGAATGAACGTTGTATAAAAAGCAAAGCTTCAAGTTGCTTTAAATAAACACCAAGATTCCAGGAAAGTTATAAGAAAAGGCAAAAGTGCATTGAATTTCTAATAAAAACAATCTAAATTTTTTAAAGCAGGGCAGCAAGTGAGCTAAAAGAAAAGGCAAAGCATCAATAAATATTTTAGGAAAGGCGAGCCATCGAGCGAACTTGAAGAAAAGGGAAAAGATTGACTAAACTAAATAAAGGCCAAAGCATCGATAAACCCTTAAAAAAAATCATAAATAATCTGTGAGTAAAAGGTAAAGCTTAAAATGAATCATAACCAGGTGGAAGTGAGAATTTTGTGCGAATTCTTTGGGAAGATCTAGGATCAACTCGCACTCTCCTGAAAAGTTATAAGTGTCGTAAAAGAATCCCCCAAAGTAAACTGTATTCTGTAGCTCTATTCTGTTGACATACTAACTCTTTGGGGATGAAAAATATGTAGAATCATAAGTTAAAGATGTCGGAGATTACGGTGAACCAGGATTCTTTCAAGGCTCTCTCAGTTTTCTGACACCGTATGACACAGTTAAAATAAGTGGCCAAGCAAAAGTCAAATATTTAATATAAAATCTAAGTGTAAAACGACAACCTCTGATCTCCTAACGTTATATGGAGATCACGTGCGATAGTATCCCGCCATGAAAAAGGTCGCTTCCTGTTCGGGAACTTTCATGAAGTTTCAACGCCTGGGCATATTGTGTAATTATCCCCCAATCCTGCGAATTTGTCCATAGCCCTCACCCCGGCGACGAGGAGAGAACGAGCCGCTTGTTTTTTTTCGCCCCGGGCAGCTAAAAGCTGAATTTTGGGCAGCCTCACGGATTATGATGTTTAGAGCTTCCTCACCCACTGCATCAAATCCCCCTTTTCCCCTTCCTGGACACTCCTACAAATACCCGGTTTAGACTTGAGATCAAGGAGTCCGCACGCACCTAAATGTTGCCCTCATCATCTCGAGTCGAAGTCCCGTGAGCGTTCATCAGACACCAAGACTTTCTCCTCCGTGATTCTACCCCAGTCAATTGGTAGCGTATGTGAACGGCAATCATTTGAAGTTGCACGACTGACTACCTTCATTTAATCGATCCAAAAGGAAGTGGACAATCCTTTAGCCTTAAAATTAATCGAACTTTCGAAGTGAGATTACTGCTCCCGTATATTCATGGTTCACAAGCCCACCCAAAACTTCCGCATGTGCGTCGATTTTTGAAAATTAAATTCAGTAACTGTGTTTAATGCAGAGCCTATCCGCCTTATAGACGACAATCTCCGTCTTTTTGAGGAAGCTTAATATATATCTGAGTTGGACCTCTGCAAAGCATACTACCAAATTCTCCTCAGTAAAAACGAGCGCAAGTATACTGCTTTTCCAACTACAAGGCTCTTATGCAGTTTAAACGACTCCCATCCGGGTTAGTCACTGCATGTAGCAACTATAAAAGGATGATGCGTCGGATTGTGGATGATTTGACGCACGTCTCCTTCTATGTACTTCGAAAACGCTTATGTTGCTACCTCTACGTGGGACCAGCACTTGATAACTCTTCTCGCCTTACTTATTAGGCTTCGTGAGCACGGACTCTCCCTTGGCCCTACTAAATGCCACTTTGCGTACAATACTATTAAGTATCTGGGTTTTAATGTTGGGAAAAATCAGATGTGCCCTAAATACTAAAAGTTCCGAGCCATTATCCAGATACTCCCTTCCGCAGGATGAAACAGCTGAGACGATTCATGGGATTTGCCTTCTTTTACCGTAGATTTATTTCCAACTTTACGTCTATTTGCGCCCCTTTAATTGCTATCCTTAAGAAAAAATCCCCAAGTCTTCTTTCATTGAATCCCGAAGCCACTACCAGGTTCCAGCAGCTCAAGGATAAGTTAGCGTCTGCCCCCATTTTGAGTCTCCCTAATCCTTCAAAACTCTTCGGCATCAGGAGGGATGTTTGCTGCTTCAATACAACGACAAAGGTGAAAGTCACCCGGTCGCTTACCCGAGCCAAAAGCTATTGCCTCATGAACCTAATTACTCGGCAATAGAACGGGAAGCACTAGAAATACTCTTGAGTATTACCAAACTTAGTATGTGTTTGATAGGAAAAGAATTTATTGTTGAGCGTCTTACCCGGAATCCATTGGCCAACAATGCCACCTAATCCACTAAAATATAGGTCGTTTGTAAACCCGTAAGTTAATTATGTATATATGTTTTCTTCTCTTAATTTATGCCCTATGTACATATATCTATGGTTTCTGTAGTTACTTATTTAATATGTTTTATTTAGTTCCACTACGATTCAAGACAAAATTCTAATTTGATTCCCTAATTTGAATGTGAATTTTTCCCTTTTTTGTCGACCCATTAACCGTAAAAAAATTGAGCTCAAATCAATATCCTAGTCTTTTGTAAGTCTACCGAATACTGGTCAGGTGACCCTTATTTTTGTTTTGATCAAGTTGATGCCTTAATAATTCCCCCATCCAAATTTGCGATGTTCCTTTTTCTTCCCTCTTTATCTGTAAAAAGCTCCATCGTATGTAAGGGAGGGGCGTAAAAGAACAAAGTCTAACCTCCTCACATTATTTAGAGAACACGTGCGATTAAATCCCGCCATGGAAAACATCTCTTTGTGTTCGGGAATATTCGAGAAGTTTCAACTTCTGGGCGTATTGGGGAATTATCCCCTAATCCTTATAATTTGTCGAGAGCCCTCCCCTCGGCAACGAGGAAAGAACAAGCCGTTTGTTTTATCAAGCCTTGCTCCTAAAAGCTGAATTTTCGTCTGTGTCACGGATTAAGAGGCCTGGAGCTTCCTCACCCACTACTCTGAATCCCCCTTTCCCCCTTAAGGATCACTCGTTCAAATACCCGGTTTTGACTTGAGATCGAGGAGTCCCGCAAGCACCTCAAAGTCGTCCTCATCGTCTCGAATCCAAGTTTCGGAGCGTTCATCAAACAGCAAGCCTTACTCCGCCGTGATTCTACCCCGGTTAATTGGTAGCTTCTGTGAACGTCGATCATTTGAATTTGTGCGGTCGCCTTCCTTCGTTTATTCGGTCCGAAGAAAATCTCCATCGATTATCTGTGAATAAAAGAAGTTTCCTATACCAGTGGAATACCGAGTAATCCCACATTTCCCCGTCGAACGTCATCATTGAAGATTGGCTATCTTCATCACTATGCCTCAGAAGGTTGGTTCGGATCGTGCACCACTTGCCTCATCAGTATCGTGCCCAAATTGCCTCATCAGGATACTGCTCCACTTGCCTCATCACAAGCAGGCCCTCCCCTCAATTATTAGTACTGTTAAGTTACCCCTTTTGATCTGAGCTTAGTAACGCTAATTAACTAATTTTATTTGAGAATCTATCTTTAGCATAATTTTCAAGAAACGATTTCATTTTAAATAATTCCCTTTTGCCTATGTTTATTCTTATTTTGATAGTTGTAAATAAAATTATATTTTTGTTGTTTCAACTTTAACTAACCTTGAATGATACTCTCGGCCTATTCAAGTAATTCTCGCCAACCATTTTTGCACTCTGCCTGATTATTAAGGATTCGAAAACCAACGCCTCGAGTTTGACCTCAGTCGATCGTTAATCCCTGCGAACAGTCCTTGAACGATTTGCGTTGCAGTAGGTGATTAAGTCACCCCTACATAATATAGGACTAATGTATGGCATAGAGTGGTGTACTACGATAATAAGGAAGTCTATTTTTCATTCATGCGTTAATGCCTGCAAATGCTTATGATCCACAGCTAGCACTCAAATCATTGTCCTTGCAAGAAGAACATGCAACAACTTTTCAAGCGACATTTGGCCCCTCTCTCGGCGAGCATGAATCGCCTTTATCGCCAAGCTTCCAGACCTTACACTTTTCGTTTCGCAGTCGTAATGCAACTAGCCATCTTAAATACAAGTGCAAGAGTTAGCTTCATACCAAGCCAATTCATAGCTTCCTTACATCTGTCCCTAATTGTTGTCTTTTCCCTAAATTTATGGCATTACTGGTTTCATTCTTCGATTTTTCATTCCACCTACCACAAACACAGTGATCCCATTGTTGAATTAACAATCAAACCTTTATTGAGTATTGGCGGATCTCCATTTCATTTCCTGAATAGGTCAATCTGTACAAAGTGATTGAATTGATAGTGATTTGGTTGTAATAATCTTATTCCAAAATATGACAATAACTTATTTATTTGAGTAGATTATTGATATTGCTAACCTTACAAGTTGATTTCTTGAGTTACCCTTAACCAATTGACTGGACAAAAGACTGCTACCCCATAGATAAAGACTAATCATTAATACTTGTCAACTTCCTGATTGTATTCTGCCAGTGGTTATTGACGGATCTCCGTTCCATTTTCTGAATAGGTCAATCGGTAAAGAAGTCCTTAAATTGGTAGTGATGTGCTTGCGATAATCTTATTCTAAAATAGGGCAATATGGCAATTTGTCAAGGGGACTTATGCATATGCAGAAAGCTGATTTTTGAAAGGTATGCGTTCTGACAGACTCTTAATTACACACGCGAATTGAATGTAAAATTAGTATTATATTTGATATTATAGTTTGGTATTATATTGGCATTGTATTTTATATTTTATATGAGTGAAAAAGGATAAATTATGTGTATTTTTAACTGCCACGAAAGGGGAGAATTTAGGTTTAGTAAGAATGAAGGGAAAGATAAGAGTATAAAAATAAATAACGTAGATAAAGGGAATAAGAGAAAGGCTATAAATATTTTCAGGGATAAGTTTATGTTTCACTGTTGCCACCAAGTAGACAAATTGGAACATTAGAAATTCCAGAAGGCATCATTTGCTATGTAGTTATGCGAGTTCTTCTTTGTATTAGCGAGCGCCGCCTTAAATACTTCGGGATGATGTAAGGCACCAAGCTTCCAAAGACGCCCAGTTCTGCGTAGGCCATCTGGATGAGATCAGTATATTTACTTTAGTTTCAACCCAGTTTATCGTTACGATAGATGATAATGCTCATCATGAATAGATTTGTCCCTCACATTGAGCTAGACCTCAGGAGTCGAGGTAAATATCTTTTTAAATAGAAAACTTGCTTTAAATTTCTTCTCAGATAAAGGGAGCAAAAATTGCCACACATTCACTTTGGAACGTGAACGAGTCAATAATCGATTGTACTTCATAGTGTCGTTGAATGTTGAACAGCTGAGAAATAATTATTTAAATCTAATACTGAGAAGAAATGAACAAATCTTGTTGAATTCCATGAACCTCAGAGAATCAACGAGTAAAAATAAAGCCAATTGACTTCTTAACGGAAAATTGGGCCTATCATTGAGTAGCATTTCTGGCGTACGAGTAACGTAATAGTAATAGTAACTCTTCTTCTGATACAAAAAATATGCATCGATTAAAAATTAAACGCCTGAAACACAAAAAGAAAATGATAGATGTAAAATCTGCACCGAATTATTGATTGTAAATTGAAACAGAAAATGCGCGGAGAAATTATAGCTCGTAGGAATTTGCCGTGAATAGAATGAGACAATTACTTAACTCAATTTTAGCAACGGAATATCGGAAAATTTTGATATCTGGTCAAATTCCACGTCACGAAAGGCGTCCAATCACGGCGAGAGAGGACAATAAACTTCTAACAGGGTCATAAGCTGGCTGCCCACTGATAACCTCGCAGGGGTAGGTAGCCAATCACAACACTACACTCATTTCCCTCCACTTGTTTACTATGTGTACACTCACGCATAACCCTGCGTGTAACTGGTGCCTTCTTCCGTGAGGTCACGTAGGGGTCCACTATCGTCGGTCGATGACAAACATACAATCCAACCAGGGTACCTTCTTCAGCGAGGATCAGCTCCCAGTTTCTTCGGACTCATCAGGGATTGTCATTCTTACCTTTATGCACATTTCATTATCTGGTCGGGATAAAATATTGAGAGGAGCAGAACCTGCTGAAATCTTTAAGGTACATACAAAAAGGCGTGCCTGAAAAACTAACATGAGAAGCATCCAAAACATTATCGTCGAGAGGATTGAGACATTGAAATAGTACGAGTCAGAACACAGAATAACAGACGATTTTAACGCATCGCAAGTGTTCAAGCCCAAATAAGGCACATTTCGCCTGTCGCAAATTTATGGGACATTTTAATTACCCAAAGATTTCGCTAAGACAAACACCGTCATTCTACCCATTTTCCTTTTAGGATGGGACTAGAAAGGAAGTTTTGGAGGGCCCTCCACTCTATCGTTATTCTTGGTATCCCTCGGTTGTCTACGATAGTATTAGCAGTTTAATCTATACCTGATATATTAAATTAATCCTATTAATTCTACTTTTGTTGGTTAATTAGTCGAAATTAATATGTAAGGACTTCTACTGTGTTATAACACATAATATATTAATACGTAAGAACTTTTAGTCGTGACTATCCAGGGGTTGTTAAATTGTGTTGGGAGCAATTTACATTTGGTGCGATCACCGAATGTAAATTGTAAATATAAAATTAAAACAATTTAGCATTGAAAGTTGTACAAAGTGTATCGATAAGTGAATTTAAATATAAGGTTAAAGAAATTGTGTGTAAATACATAGAACAAAACTATTGTAAATATAAAGTTAGAAAAACTGAGCACCTCCGCCCGCATAGGTTTCTAATATCTGTGCAAGAGGACGGTGCGATTGGGTAGTGGGAATAAAAAATTCCTACACAGCCATCACCTCTCAAATTTTAAGTAAAACAGACTTAGAAACTGATCTCAAACTCTTCCTGTACGATTTGACTTAACCGTAAAGCTTCTACCTATTTTACACCTGGGTATATACGTTGAGTTATTAATGAGAGTCACGCAAGTGACATGATTCAACTTAAGAAAAAGCTTTCGTGCACTAAAGTGACAAAGCTCTGAAACAGAAACTTTAATTAGGTTAATTGAAATGACATTGATTTAGAATCCCAGGGGTATCCGGATTCCTCTATAATAATATTGTTTTCACATTTGAAATTCAAGTCTTGTTTCTTTTGCGTGTTACCAGTAGGGTCGTTCTGGCGTCAGGGAGCATTCCTTAATTTATTTTTAGAGAAAATCGAAACTAAATGCAAGAATCACGACAAAGATTTGGGAAAAAAAGTTGAAAAAAATGAAGTTAAATAAATTAAATATGCAGGAACGGGACGCTTAATCCCAATTTAGGAAAAGAGAAAATGGGGAGGAGGGAAGGGACCCGAGATGTAGGAAAAAATACCTATTTCATTTGAGTAAAGCGTTGTGAGGGAATACCTATCTCAGTTAATTTGGGAATTATGATGTCTGCCCTCGAATTTTTGGATATAATAAAAAAAGTTTTGGGAAAATTCCTGGCCAGGAATTTTCCCCCCAAATTTTTCCTCTGGCGTTATTTGTCTTCTCGGTAAAGGATCGCCTTCACTGTGTGGCCCTCTGCTCTCTTTGATTCTGGGTTCTTCTAATGTCCCTTTCTCTTGCCTTTAAAAAACTCCGGTATCTTGTCTTATTTGCTCATTCGCGTCCAATTCTTCTTCCTCTCGTACTATATGTATTTATAATCAGCTACACCAGGTGTCTCCATCTATCTTTCTGTCTTCAAATTTATTTGAAAGGCAGAAAATAAAAATGGCGTGGTGGTTGTATTATCACCCGCAGAACCTATATTTGCTCTATCTATCTATGTATGTATATATATATATATATATATATATATATATATATATATATATATATATATATATATTTATTGTGTGTGTGTGTTTATGACAATTGTTTTTCAATGTAGGCTTTTTTTTTCTTTAGCAAATTAGAAAAAACTCCTTTTAGGTGGAGGGGATTGTTAGGCTATGGCAATCGCATCATATTGTATTATATGTATTATATTTTTAAGTTAATTTTTAAATAATATTCCTAATTTTGAAGCCTAACATCATATTCAAATTCAAAAGGTGATTGCTAAGTCTCGTTTGACCTCTAGTTTTTCTACAGCGTTGGTTAATTTCAGACATATCATCCTCCCAAGATGGCGTCAATCTATTTTTCGTCATAACATCATAATTTGAAATTTGCTGACATTAAGTAGTTAAAGTGATATATAAAGTATATTTACGATATACACTATATAAGAGTATATCTACGACATACAATATTGTAATATTGAAAGTTTTGAAAGTGATATATAGAGTATATCTATGATATACGAGAGGCGGTCAATAAGTTTTGCAATTCGGATATAGGGAAACGAGATATGAGGAAAACGTTTTATTATTTTTTAATATAACTACCCTCGACTTCAATGCACTTGCGCCACATGTCCCTGAGGCTTCGAATTCCGAACAACCAGAAATCTTCCGACTGCTGTTCAATCCTCTCTTGGACGGCAAGCTGGACATCTTCATCGTCCCCAAACCGGCGTCCACGCATTGCAGCCTTGAGCTGGCGGAATAAAAAGTAGTCGCTAGGGGACAGATATGGCCTGTAGGGAGGATGGTTGAGCTCCTTGAATCCACACTCGCGCAGGGCAGCTTCTGCAACTCTGGCCTTGTGGACTTTGACGACGTTTAAGTCGATCATGGGGCGTGAGTTTTCTAGGGACCAAACGGGCACAGACCTTGGTCATGGCCAAATTGTCGGGGATGATGTTGATAACATTTACATGCGATATTCCAAGTTCTCACTCGATTTCTTCGACCTTCCCGCCCTCGATTTTCGAGGATCCTCCTCTCCACAGCTTCTGCAACTCTGGCCTTGTGGACTTTGACGACGTTTAAGTCGATCATGGGGCGTGAGTTTTCTAGGGACCAAACGGGCACAGACCTTGGTCATGGCCAAATTGTCGGGGATGATGTTGATAACATTTACATGCGATATTCCAAGTTCTCACTCGATTTCTTCGACCTTCCCGCCCTCGATTTTCGAGGATCCTCCTCTCCACACGGGCAACATTGTACTCGTTGGTCACGTCTGACGGGCGTCCTGGACGGGGGTCATCTTTAAGGGACTCACGACCATGGCAGAACTTTCTATTCCAGTGAGCAATGGTTGCATAGGAAGGGGCGTTGTCGGTTTACACTGCATCTATGCGTTCATGGCTGTCTTTTGCATTCTTGCCTTCCTTGTCAAAAATTTGATCACTGCGCTGTGTTCAACATTCTCCATTGTTGAAAAATGTGTGACTGACGATCTGCGATCAACTACTGCTTCTTAAATAGACGAGGCAGGAGCGTGCGGCTGCATGTCCTGACATATCATAACTTGTCCTAACACCCCCACAAACAGCCATCCCCCTTCTTCTGTTTTGCCCTACCGATTCGCAAAATATATTGACCGCCCCTCGTACATTATATAGCATTTGCGTATTTTTTAAAAATAGAGATATTTATAACAAAGAGCACACAAAATTCGAGGCATGGCATCATAATCGAAAAAATAACCTCTATTTCATCTGAGTTTGTTGTTGTGTGGGAATAACTATTTCATCTGAGTGTGGTATTGTGGGGGAATACCTATTACAACCTAGTAAAGTGTTGTTGGATGGTATACCTATTTCATTTAAGTGTTGTGTTAGAGGAAATACCTTTTTTCATCTAAAATAGGTGTTGGATGGAATACCTTTTCCATCTGTCTGAGGTTTTTAAAGGAATACCTATTAAATCTGAGTGAGCCAGTGTTTGATATAAGTCCTATTCCATCTGAGTGATGCGTTGAAGGGAATGCATTTTTCATCTGAATGAAGTGTTGGAGGGAATGCGTTTTTCATCTGAATGAGATTATGGAAGAAATACCTATTTCATCTGAGTTAATTATTGTAGAGGTTACCTATTTCTTCTAGTGAGGTGGTGTTGGAGGAATACATTTTTATCTATTTGAGGTGTTGGTCTATACCTATTTTATAATTTGATTACTACCTTGGAGAATATTTAACTTTGTTATAATTTCTGTTTTCATTGGGGCTGCCTCTGCCTATCAGAGATCTTACACCAACAGTATGTGTCATTTCTAAGTTAATGCTTGAGTAAGTGATTGTTTCAATTTTGTATCGCGCAATCTCTCGGTTTAGTGCCAGCCTACTCACAGCGAAATAAGGAGTGTAGAAATTAAGAAATAACCTAGTTCCTGGTCCAGGCTCACTAGTAGTGTTACCTTTTTGAAATAAATTAAAATTAAAATTACGAAAAGCTCAGCACAATAGTTCAATTAGGACCAAGTAAGAAGTAAAGAATAAAACATAATACCAATAATGATAAAAACAAACTACAAGCGAGTCGCTTGAAACAAGATGAAACATTATCGTTACCATCTTGACGAAATTATATAAAACATAAACGAATCTAGTTTTGACGACAGAAATCGTGACTCACAAAGAAATAAAAATACAAGGTATGATCCCATTCAAATAGAATGAAGTAATTTGAGAGGTAATTGTGTTTATGGATGAAGATAAAGTGTGGTGTGATATTAGCCTCCGTGAGCAAGTGAAATTGTTTTAAAAAAGTAAGATTGTGAAAGCATGTAAGTAATATGGATCAGGTAGAATGCAATAACAAGAGTTTTACGGTAGACAAGTTTTGGAGACGATCGGAGCTTTAATAAATGCTAGGGGTTGTTTGTGGAATGTACCAGAAAGTTGTATGAGAGTATGCTGATAACAAAACTAGTACATATGAGTGAAACTATGGTATCGAATGAAGGAAAAGAGAGAGAGTGATTGCAGGTCAGTGTGCATAGATTTTTATTATTTTAGGCGCTCACCTGGCGACTGCTAGCCGGGGCATAGGCCTTATGCAAATGGACAACTTAAAGTGACACCGTTAGGCATCGACGTACTATCCTTATTCCAGTTGTGATTCACTTCATAGATTACTAGTGTTTCATTATAAGAATATAAGATTTATTCTCATTTCATGACTCTTCTCTGATTATTGTCTAAGAATTTAAAATTCTCCTTCTTTCATTTTACAATTAATATTGAAAGACCTTATTTCCTCTTTAAATTATTGAATAATTTCATGATATTTTAAAAACTTAATTAATTCCAAAAGGCGAAAAATACTTTTCAAGGAAAGTGAAAGACTACATTCTGAATTAAAATTCTGTGCTGCTAACTCATTAAGTAATTAACTAATAATGTTAATTAAGATTTTCCTTTCCTTTGTAAGCCTTTCTAAAAATTTTAAATAAAAATGTTAAAACTAAATTTTCGCGTCTTATTCACAACTTCTCTTTGGGGATTTCATGAAGCTACTAAATAAATAGTTTTGAAAATAAATATTTGCTGTAACAAAATGCTGCAATTAGTGCTAAAGACCTTTTCACTTGACATGTTTTTGTTTTAATTACAGAGTAATTAAATTAGCCACGTATTTTGAGCAAAGTGTAAGGTAGGAAGTCCACCTAACTAGTTGGTGTAAAAAAAAGGAGGACGGAAAACTGAAGGCAAGATTCAAATGCAATGTCAAGTAGGGCCTGGAGTGGTCCAATGATGGCTCACGGTAGTTTGGGTGGCTAATGAGATAGAATAGGTGCAGTGTAAATGATTTAAATACAAAGATATTGCCATAGCAAACTTTGTGTATGTGCTCAAGGAATATATTTGTATGTAGTGAACCGTAATGTCTTACAGCGAATCAAGAATTGATCATACCAAGACTTCTGTAGCGAAGCCCAGCACTTGATGTAGGTCCCTCAATCTATCCTAGTGACCTCAGTCTATCATGCAAATAGCCTCTCCGTGTTTGCTTCCTTCTAGTACACTGGCGATCTTTCTGGCCTCCCTGTCGTGTCAAAGCGGTTTGGAGGAATAAAGCGAGTCGTTTATCGTTTTGGAAGTTTGAAGAAAACTGTCTACAAAGGGAACGATGTATCTCGTTCAGGATGGGAGGGATTTCCTGTTTCATTATCAGGAAACCTACCTTAATAGATAAAGAGATTTTGGGGATTCTAGTGGTCATACTCCAAATTTAAACACTGACTCTATCCTAGCCTCCGTTTCTATAACATGTCTACGACTCTCTCTTATTCCTCTTACCCTTCCCACTTAATGTACTCCTTTTCAACTTCATTGTCACTTTCTTGTCTCCATTTCTAAAATTGTTAAGTCGGTCATCCTATCATTTTCCTTATCTTCAGGCAACCTATTCTCACTTTATTTCTACTTTTTTATCTTAATTTCTAGGAACCTTTTAATTTTTTTACTCCTTTTTTCGTCTTAATCTCCATTCCTACTTCCTATTTTTCTTTTCTATCCACTTCTTTAGCTATCCTTCTATTCGTTCTTATATTTTTTATTTCTTCTTCTTCCTTATTTACATCTTTCTTCCTGTTATCCTTCCGGCCCAGTTTCTTGTACCTTCATAAACGCGTCTTCGTTCAACTTTTGATGTGCTGCTCTCTCATAAAACCTCGCTAAACTGCATGGTCATCACTGTGAACAGTGCCATCATGATTAGAGCGAGATTGATGGGTGAAGAATTCAAGAAATTAATTTAGTTTTGTGGCTAGACGCGCTCATCCCCCTGTCCTGTTGCGATGAAGGGCCCTGGGAGGCGTTGTGCCTCGTGGACTTCAGTGAAGAAACCCCTTTTACTCAACTGGTCCGTGAGCCGATGGAAGGAGAAAATATATTTTAGTCTTGGTAGACCATACCGAATAAAATCTTATATCTACATAATCTCTCTGTAGATATGTGTTCTAATAAGATTGACTCATATGCACACGAACAAAGAGAAAGACCACGAAATTTATTTGAGTCCATTGAACGGCAACAAGGCCAAAACCAGGTAGGCATCCTTCAAACAGCAATCCATGGTCCTAAAGGCTGAGTTTATGCCACAAATTTTGTGAAAGTTGTATACACTCAACCATATTGGCCCAATTGCAATATTGTTATGCATTTAAATGATTGAAATATGCATATATGGTATGAAAAGTCAGCCTTAATCCTCAGGACCTAGACACATATGTTGCCAAGAGAGGAAGACTCTGCATTCGGAAGGATGACGTAAAAAAAGAGGTTCGTTTTGCGTCTCTAAGCGAAAAGAAGCCTTAATAATTATTTGCATAAATGAACAGGAAGAAAACCAGTGTAATAGCGCGAATGCGCACGCAAGAAAGGAAATTGTTTCATGCAGTACCGTGATCTTGACATAACTTACTTTTATAACGATAAATTTGAATCTGTGTTCACGAGAGAGAATGAGAATTATATAAGCACTCCTTGAGTGCGCTAGCGATGAACCACGCAAAGTGACCACCGATGGATGCGAATTCACATCTCATCAAACAACCGCGGCTAAAAAGGGTTCCTTCGACCACTCTTGAGTGAAGTCAAGTTAGAGGTAGCCTCTCTTTTCTTCGGCATATTTAATACAGCCTTGAATAACGGAGCAGTTCCACTGGACTGGCGGATATACGATATTACTTGCATACGGTGATCGCGGTTGGGCGGGTAATTATTGGCTTGTAAGCCTGACCTCTATTGTATAAAAAGTCTAGAGGCTAAAATAGTAGACAATATTTCGGAATATTCAGAAAGAAATCAATTGTTTAAAGCCTTCAAAAAAAGCAGTGCAGAAAGGAGTCCTGCTTGACGATCTTTCTCAAATCCTTTCACGAGAGAATGAATGAATGGGATAGAAAGAGAGCAGTAAACATACTATACTGATACTTTAAAAGTACGATTGGATTGAAAGTGGTTGTCTAGAAAGTACCAGGTGTTGTAATCAATAGTCAGTCCTTTCGCTGGTTGTCAGTCGTGAGCGGAGTTTTTGAGGGCGTCGTGTTAGACTTTTTGTCATTCACCGTCTACAACAAGGAGATAGAATATAGATTATTTATAAAAATAGCCGAAAGCTTGGAGAATTTTAGAATTTACCATAGATGGATTGTGGAGTTTTTAGACACAGTGCAGTTGCTTTGTAACCCAATGTACATAAACCATGAACCTCTCGATCAAAATACTCTTTACAAGTGAAAAGAATAGTGGTTTCTGACGTGGAATAAACCTAGGTGTGCTGATAAACAGTGTGATTAGGCAGTAGAAAAGTCTCACGGATTTTTACGGTACATAAGTAGGCAGTTCTGTTTTCAAATCAAGGAATTTGTGCTGTACTTGTATACCTACTTGTTACGTCGTCACTTGAAGCATGCGGTTCAGTTTTGGTTCTCTAGGCTTTCAAAGAGTAAATGCTATGCTCACGAAGATGATCCCATTGATTAGGAATAAAGACTTTCAGACTTAACTGCAAAAGCTCGGCTTCTTTAGCGCGAGAGACTAGTAGACTTGGCGGTGAGTAGTAGTCGGGCCCACTAAGTCTGTAAACATGTATATCACCCTCAAGGAACGTTTATAGGGACGCTTTTTTGATAGATTTTATGAAAATACGGAGAGTGTAGCCTTCGTGAGCTTTTGAAATAAATGATTAAGAGGTTAGCAATAAACTTCATTATATGAACCTTTTCTTCAAGGATAACCGAGCCCTAGTCCCTAAAATAACCATACGAAAATCCTCCATAAGTAGGGTTGTAATATGATTTATAATAGACTTTTCACTTTTTCTTCGTTAGCTTGGTCTTTAAGAGCATAGAGATGGTCATTCGGTGTTCGTGAATGAGACGGAAGATAAATTGATTCTGATCCTCCTCCTTCGTCAGTGTTGCATTGTACGCCTCTGCCAGAGCTACTCCTCGTTCAGCTGCATCGTTCACCACTCTCAGGCTTTTGGCTCTGGCCTGAAATTCCTGGAACAGTTTGTCGCGTTTCCAAGCAAAGGATCAATACGCAGGAAGCCCTTGCATCACTTCCTGGGTTCCTCCTTTCTCCATGGCTTTGAAAACTCGATGCAACCTTTTGGCAAAGAGGGCATCAAGGCTGATGCCCCGTGTGTCCTCGATTTTTGCCCCGTTTGAGTGATGTTTGGTCGAATTTTTCGTCTTCATCCGAGTTACGCAGTCAGCATTTATCTTGTCTGGAACCCACAGCTTCAACAGGGAGGGGTCGTCGGTGTCTTCCGCCAAATACCAGAGATGCCGTTGGAGCGCATTGCTTGCAGTTACAGCGACGTTCATCAAATTCGTGTACTTCTGGAGTTCAGTCAGCGTCATGATGTCGTTATATGAGGCAAGAAATGAGAGAGGAGCTTCGGAGCAAAAGCGGACCTACACCAGCGCAAAAAATCCCCAGATAACGTCTACTATTGCTGGTTGATGTTCGGCCACTCCATCTGGAAACGCTTGAGAAGAGCGACTTCCGGATCTCCAGTGTGCCCAAAGACGACTCGAAAGACGTCAGAGAGAACAATCTCAAACACATGAAGTTGGCACGCCAACATCGCCAACTCCCTTGCAAGATCTTTTTCGATCCGGACGCACAAGCTATTGTGGAGGACAGTGTTGCTTGAAGTTATATTGAGGACCAATTCGGCTATTTCGTCGCAAATCTTCCGAGACTCGAGCAATTAGAGACACATTGCGTTCTAAGCTTCTCCAGTACTTGGAATACCCAACAAATTCTCGAATCTTTGACTAATTGCCAAAATCGTAGCCCACTCCAATGTCTTCCCTCTGAACCTCCTGCAGCAGTTTCCCGTCTCAATGTAGGAGAAGGGGACCAGCTGCTTGAAAGTTTATCCGAGCTTCTTCGTCTTGTATTTGCCGTGTTTGAAAAAGCGGCCACTATATTGAACTTCAAAACAACGTGATATTAGAAATATCGTGGCCCATGGTATGTGCACCAGCGACAGTGACGAACACCGAACCACGATGTGGGAGATTTACTCGATCCAAGGCGCCGACGACATCAGGAGATTTCAAGATGTTCTTGGACCTCTTCGCGGGAGGACTAGATGTACAGGCTGAAGTTGAAGGTCGGTAGTCTTCTTCAGCCTGCGAGTCCTCTTACGATTTAAGCTAGAACAAAAAGCAGCAGTGGTCCATTGAGAGCAGCTTATTGGTCATTTCTCTTCCTATCCTGGCCTCGACACTAGGTTTCTTCGCCTGGATCCCTGCAATGTTGCACGAGAAGATGTCTCACGCGGCATTTTGAAGAACTCCTTGACTTCTTCCTTGATGATGATATGAAGGGCATCGCTTGTAGTAACATCGATGAGATCTTGAATGTCATCCAGGCATCTATTATCCTTGAGACAGTCCGAGGTTTCTTGACTGCTTGGTATTCGTCGTGGATTCCACGAAGTTTCCTGACACAAGCATCCACCCTCTGTGTCAAGGTCCTGTCCTTCTGCCATACGGTGAGTACTGATTGCCATGACCTGAAAATCACCAAAAAAGAAAATATTAAAAGTGGCGCAAGCTCTAAATATCATTGTGTGATGGGATTTCGCACAGTTTGGGGAAAAATGCAACACGAAAAAAGCAGTGGTGGGGAGAAAGGATCAGGGCACTTTGAATTTTTACCCGCGTTTTTTGGACGACCCTAATATATATATATATATATATATATATATATATATATATATATATATATATATATATATATATATAATCGGAGATATCACATTGGCGTGTTGTATATCAGTGAAAGTTAATGGTAAAGCACAATATTTAATTCAAGATTTTATTTATAACTATCGGACGAGTTTTGGCAAGATGTCATTTTCAACTAATAATGAAGAATCTCGGCAAGGAACACAATATTCACATCCTAAACATTATGAAACATCAGCAAACACTCTGGGAACAACTTAAGTTAATCTGGTGCGAATGACAAGCTAAACAAAATGTAATGGAAACGGAAACAATCTGGAGAGTTTCTAATCTCTGAGAGCCCCGGATGCAATGAATCTTGGAGATCAGCCCAATCAGTATCCAAAATGAGGTAAGGCAAAGGCTTTTTCATGACTAAATGGATTAGCAGCTTCTTTTAGTCGCTCATCTAAAAGAACTGAAGCTCTTAGACAAGAAAGTACTTTAAAAGCTTTCTAGAATTTATCACACACGAGGGAATTATACTTGTAGGCTAGTATAAACTGTTTACGAATGCAGGACATCCCTCATTGGCCTTTTACAAAAAAATGGCAGACTCTAGTAATAACTGAGGCCAAGAATCTTAGAATGCTGCTCCTTGATTTTTATTGTCAATTAATAAATTTAATTTTTTCTTCGTCCTCAATGTGCTTCAAGCAATTCTTCCTTCTCCGATACTCTATTTGATGTTTGTAAGCAAAAATAAGCGACTTTGGCTATTGCATTAAAAAAAAATAATGAATTTAAAATTCTTCTACAACATAATAAAAATAATTTCGATTGCATATGGGAACAAACAAATGTTTAAGTAGACCAGGATGAAAGTCAATTTAGCATAAAAAGACTAAAAGGAAATATTGACACCATGAAATATATGAGATTAAATTGACCATTTTGAATCAAGATTTAAAAATTTAGATAAGTTAAAATTTGGGGAGCTGTTAAATTTGTAATTATTCCCTATATTTTCAATAAATTTCCTAAACGAGCTTTTACCTCACTAAAGAATACTTACTCTGCTGTTTATTATTTCATTTCTCTAAAATCACAACTCAAAGTTGTTTACATGGCAGATGATTTCAAGAATATGAAAACCATTTAAATTTTAAAATGCTTAAGTTCAAATAAAATGATTAAGAACGTATATGGCGAAGTCTATAATCTCGGTCATTTATCGCTGACGTTTCCAGCAACAACTTTATCAGTAAACGCCGTTTCTCCTCATTAAAATGAATCGAAACTCATGCAAGAAACTCACATTCTCAAGAAAGACTTGGAAATTTAGTCTACTTTGAATGGAAAGAGAACTATTAAGTCAACTTTAAGTAGAAGAAAATTTCTACGACAAGATAATTGACCATTCTGCTAAGAAGTCAAGAAAACTAAAGTTAAATTATGTTTAAAATACATTGTAAGTATCTTTTAATAGTTATTTTAAATATTTTAAAATTTTTGCTTACCCTAATTCTTTCCACTATTCACAATCCTAATATACAGTATATATTTGCCTTAAACTGACGGTTTGTATTAAATATAAAAAACCGCAATATTTCAGCTAAAAATAAATGTATTTATTTTTTTTAAAATATCAACTAGAATATGGCTGGTAAATAACAACTTACTCAAAGTAGCCACCATGGCCTCAAGACGAATGCGGAACCTGGCGCCTGCGGTCCTCACTGCGTCCCTGGGAAGATCTTGGAACACTTCCTTGATCTTGACCACCACAGCTCTTTGTTTGAGTTGCGGTTTGTGGCTTTTGTAACTGCGTCCCATACTTACGATTCCATGGGATTATCATCGTGGGATCTAGGAGACGAGGAAATAGGGATGGCAAAGTCATAGAAATTCTCTGACAACCACTTGTGAATCTCTGCCATACAGCAGGAACCTTCTACAGCTACTGTTTGACCGCAATCCACATCGCCGTCTGAAATGAACTTGTTCAATCATGTGGAGCGTCATGGCGCAACCCTCATTGGAGCCACACCCACAGACCATCACATTAGGGGAATTTTGTATTCACGATCCGTGTAACGTCACTTGGATTTGAGGTAAGTCACTTGTTGTTCGTGTTGTTGTTTAACTGGTTCTTGGCGAAGTTCTTTGCATCTGAGGAAAACCAAAAACGACCCCGAGACAACAGGATGCATCAGTTTGTTCAGGACCTTCTTTGTCTGGGTTATGCGGTTCTCCATTAAGAAGGATCGCAAATAGCAGTAAATATACATTGCAGCAAAATATATATTGAGTTTTTCTGTCTCTTTCAAAACTAATTTCAATCATTAATATATTGATGATTGAAAGTAGTGTTGAAAGAGGAAGAAAACTCAATATATATTTTGTTGCAATGTATATTTACTGCTAACCGCGATCCATCTTAATGGAACACCCTTTATATGTAGTAGCGAAGGTCTTCATTTAGGGCCAGGGGTGACTCCAACATCTATCTATCTCACAATTGGTTATTTACCATTTTAAGTCTTTTAATTATTATTATTACTAATATTACTTCATTAATTATATATAATTATTGTCTCTAAGTCGATAACTGCATTATTTCCATTGTTATTATTATATTATATTTGTCAGTATTCGAGTCACATTTGATTCAGTAGAATTTGAATACCTTATTATCGCTATTACTTTTATTCCATTAATCTAAGTGTTATTCACCTTTCTTTTTTCTTATATTCATTTTTACTTCAACATCGCAATTGATTTGCTAGAATCTTAATACATGATTATCGCTAATACTCTAACTTAGGTTGATCCATCATAGTTACTCATTTTCCTTGTTAACATTCTCTTTGCCATTAAATTTTATCCTGTAGCATTTAATATAAAATTATTATTACTAATCTGCTTACACTAGTGGTTTCATCGCAATTACTTTCACATCGGTTATTAATCCCTTACTATTACTCTTATTCTAATAGATCTATAGTTATTAATCCCTTACTATTGCTCTCTAATTAAAAACCAAGAGCCGGAATTCACAGCGCGAAACCCGTCAAAACGAAAACGATTTTGCTTTCCTGGTGGCCGCATAGATAAAGTAGTTAGTGAAATTGAAAAATTGGACCAAACACGGGACGGGCGTACGATCCTCACGCTCGTAGGGGGGAATGATGTGCACAGATACGACAGCACCCCAGAAGGAATAGTAAACCGCGCTAAGACTCTGATTCATACTGCGAAAGTTAAAGCGGATAACGTAGGAATAATTGGCATTTTACCCCGACTAAAATCCACGTTGCGTCTGCAGTCCCGTGCTATATATACAAACGAGTGCCTTAAGCGCTTGTGTCGCGATACTGGAGTTAGCTTCTTTAACGTTTGGGATAAATTCCAAGACCAACCTTCACTTTATCAAACGGACGGAATTCATTTAAGCGATGTGGGAAACAGTCGGCTGGGTAGGATTTTAGACCAGTCAGTACGTAGCATATTAAGTAGGAGAGTTGCGGGGCCACGTGATGCCCATGCGCCATACCGTTCCTCGCTTGAAGGGGCAATGAGTATTGGAGAGCAGGGAAACGGAACAGATTCGCGTGTGATAGAGGAGTCCACCTAAAGCGCAAATTGAAATGTATATATTCAAATGTTCGTAGCTTAAAAAATAAACTTGCCGAAATAAAAGCCGTAATTCTAGAGGGAGACTACGATCTCGTATTCTTAAGCGAGACTTGGATAGATACACATTCGGGGATCAGTGTTTGCGAATTTGATATACCAGGTTATAAAATTCATTATACAAATAGACAAACTGGTAGAGGAGGGGGCGTATTAGTGTATATAAAAGATGACTTAAACGCTATAACGATCGACTCGTCTACGGCAGATATGAGAAGTGAGGCCTTATTAATCCAATTATGTTGTAATGCAAAATATAAAATTAATTTAGCCGTCATATATCGTCCTCCATCGCAAATAGAAAGAGAAGATGCTGCACTCTTTGATATGCTTTCATCTTGGGTTAGAAAAGGAACCACATTAGTCTGCGGCGATTTTAACTATCGAGAAGATGCTGCACTCTTTGATATGCTTTCATCTTGGGTTAGAAAAGGAACCACATTAGTCTGCGGCGATTTTAACTATCCAAACGTTAATTATAGTAACCTAACGTCAAATAAAGCTGGGGAGAGACTACTAAACTTTATTCTGGAGAATTTTCTCGTTCAAAAAGTGGAGGAACCAACTCGTGATAATAATATCCTCGATTTAATCATGGCGACTGACGAGTCACTGGTAGAAAATGTTTGTGTAGGAGAGCATTTAGCCTCGAGTGACCATAATGCGATTAGATTCGTGGTTAACACGTGTGTAGATGTAAAAATTAGTACACAGCTCATGCCACGTTTTGGTAGCTGTGATTTTGATACTTTTCGCGAAAGGATTAAGGATGTAGACTGGGGAATGCGCTTCGAGAATAGGTCGGTAGGAGAAATGTACACTGAGCTTCGGCGTACACTCTTTAGTGTAAATTTCGACTTAGTAAAGTATGTGCACCGTAAGAGCGGGAAGTCGATGAGAGCGCCGTGGGTTAGCCCACTAATATTAAGCTTAATTAAGGACCGAAATAGAAAATTTCAAATACATAAGAACAACGAGTCATTTATAAGTCGGCAAAATTACATAGATTCTCGAAGAGAAGTTAAACGGGCGGTTAGAGATGCGAAGCGGAAATATGAAATAAAACTGGCGAAGGATTCAAAGAAGAAACCGAAACGGTTTTACGGCTATGTAAACAGTAGGAAACCCTTAAAAGGTTTAATAGGGCCGATTAAAGACAAAGATGGTCGTTTGACGGAAATTCCGGCGGAAATGTCTCAAATTTTAAATGAACATTTCACAAGCGTCTTTACTATTGAAGATTCGTCCCAATTAGGATCGTTAGTTGAAGAAGTAGATAATAGTGATATTTGCATATCCGATATAACGGTTAATGAAGTGGAAATTCTTAAATATATTAACCTGATGAAAAAGTCGAAATCACCCGGGCCCGGTGGCGTTTACCCCACTCATTTAAAGGAACTTAAGAATGAGCTTGCGAAGCCGTTGCGTGCAATTTTCAATCGCTCATTAGAAGATGGCGTAGTCCCTGTAGACTTCAAGCGTGCAAACGTTACACCAATATTTAAGAATGGGAATAGATACGAAGCAACGAATTTTCGTTCTATTAGTCTAACTTCGGTAGTTGGAAAGCTTTTAGAATCGGTAATTAGAGATAGAATAGTGTGCCACCTCGAGGTAAATAATCTGATTAAAGATTCCCAACATGGGTTTAGGCGGGCGAGATCGTGCTTGACAAATTTGCTCGAATTCTTCCATAAAATGATTTGCGTTTACGACGAAAGCAAAGCTGTAGATGTAATCTATCTAGACTTTAAAAAGGCGTTTGACACCGTTTTCGCACGAGAGATTATCAATGAAAGTTAAAGCAGTCGGTGTGAAGGGTAAGATATTAAATTGGATTAGAAATTGGCTGAAGGATCGTTCGCAGCGAGTAGTTATAAATGGTGAATGTTCAGATTGGGTCAACGTCAGTAGTGGAGTGCCACAAGGCTCCGTTCTTGGCCCATTATTGTTTCTAATATATATAAACGATTTGGATAATGGCGTATTTAGTACGATTTCTAAATTTGCTGACGACACGAAGCTGGGCAACCGTGCCTATGTAAGATCGGATGTAGAAAAATTACAAAAGGACCTAAACTTGATTGTCAGATGGGCGGATAAGTGGCAAATGCAGTTTAATTTAAGTAAATGTAAGGTGATGCATTTGGGTTGCCATAATTTGAGGGTAGAGTATACCATGAAAGGCCAGGTCCTCGACGTAGTTAAATTGGAAAAAGACCTGGGAGTTTTAGTCTCGGATGACTTCAAAGTCACGAAACAATGCGCGGATGCATGTAAAAAAGCAAATCGTGTGCTGGGTTATATCGCGCGTAATTTCACGTTCAAATCCAAAGAGATAATTTTACCACTGTATAAATCACTTGTGCGTCCACTGCTCGAATATGCGGTTCAATTTTGGGCTCCATACTTAAACAAAGATATCGCGCAATTAGAAAGAGTGCAGCGTAGGGCTACAAAATTAATTCCCGAGCTGAGAAACAGGCCCTATGAGGAAAGACTCAGGGCATTAGATTTGCCATCTCTCGAAGGCAGAAGATTACGTGGCCAGCTAATTGAAGTATTTAAAATATTGAAAGGATTTTCAAACGTTGATTATAGGAATTTGTTCGAATTGGATCATAGGGGAAATACTCGGCAACACGGATTAAAATTAGTGAACAAGCGATTTAACACTAGTATAGCCCCAAACTATTTTACGTTTAAAATTACTCAAATTTGGAATAGGCTACCCACCCACGTAGTGGATAGTAGGTCGGTAAATATGTTTAAAAACCGTCTCGACGCGCACTTAAATAGTATAAATATAACGTAGTCTGAGCACAGTAAATAATAACGTCTTTGCAAAAGGAGTTTGGAGCGGAGGAACAACGAGAGTAAAAATGATGACTAAAAATGATGCCAGCGATTTCTCTTGCATGTGTAGTTTAGATATCCATTTTCTTTTCCGCCTATCCTATAACTAGATTTTCACCACTAGCAGTCGAGGGCTGCGGAAGTTGAGAAGAAAAACTTTCTATCACCTCCCCCTAGGTTGAAGTAGTTAATATGCCTGACATTGTACACATGTAGATAAGTGTGTACAGTAGATTATATATTTAAAAATAAAAAATTAAAAAAAAAAAAAAAAATATAGCATGTTAGAGATACACTCGTAGATAAGTGTGTATCGTAGTTTCGGATGTAGTGTAGCGGACTAGCCTCGAGCGGACCTTAGGTTCTTTGTTGGTCCTAGATTCTGTAGTTCTGTAGATTCTGTAGATCTATAGTTATTAATTCTTCCTAATAAAAGATAAACATTAGTTTGCCAACTTTCTATATAACACATACCGTTCCTAAAACTTTTCTTAAAATTTATATAAAGTTGCCCTAAAAGGAGAGAACTTTACACAAAAATCTTGCTTTGTTTAGAAAGAGTTAAATAAAATCTACAACTTTTAGTTCTCATTAAAACAACAATCCAATGTATAAAATTTCTTTCCCCTGAAGTGAACCAAGTTTGGGCACTGAACAACCCAGAATTTCAATAACAAAAGACAACTCTTCGCTTTTTTCTTCTTAGAAAGAGATCCAACGATGTTCTCCAAGTTTGAAGGCCCGGGGCAGGACCAATTTCTATGGGTAATTTATTTTACATTTTGGATGGTGTATGTCTATTAGTAGATATACTGACGTGTTTGTTTGAATGCTCTAGATGTAATTTTCTCACGATATTTTTTTTACATTTTGGACGATGTATGACTGTTAGTATGTTTATTGATGTGATTGTTTATAGGACTCAGGAGTAAATATGCTTCCTTTTATCTATTGAAATATTTGTTTTATTTCTTCAGGCTATCTTTTCCATTTCAGAAGGGGTCTTTTTGTTATTATACGTATTTCCGTGCTTAATTTAAGGCAATGGAATAATTTCCTCAGGTAACTTTGTTTAATTTTGAAAGTTTACTTTGTGTAGGATACCTATAGTCGTGTAGGTTTAAACGTCCAAAGAGTAATTTCGTTGTGTACTTTCTCTATTTTGCAATGTGTCTGTCCCATAATATGTTTTTTGAAATGTTTAGCTCAAAGCCCTACGAGTAATTTTCTCTTGGTGATTATGTTTCATTTTTGGACGTTATATGTCCGAGAGTATGTCAATTGTCGGGTTTGTTTGTAGGTTCTCGGAGTAATTTTCTATAAGAAATTTGTTTCATTTTCTAAGTGTCTTTTTCATTATGCTAACTGGCGTGTTTTTTATGTACGCACTTAGATCTGGTATCTCGGACTTCATGGACTCAATTTACAAAGAATTTTAAAGTTTTCCAATATCAGCCTTGTTGTTTTGGCCTCAGTTCGTGGTCCCTCAAAATCCATTGCCCCATAAGGGGCGCGGCGATTTGCCTTCCTTATCTCCGTGCTGACGGGACTCAGCGCCCCGTGCGGGACCAAATTAGCCATTTCTCCTTCTTTCACACAGCCTGCATTTCCTCTCTTACCCTACAACCTCCCTCACAACTTTCTTTGGTCAGCCTCTATATTCACAGGGTAGATGCTGACCTTTTTCTCAGCAAACCGTCCCGGATCGGGCTGAGGGGGAAGGGAACAATGTTCCCGAACCCGTAAGCTCCAGTTTGGGATGGTGGGTTTTTAACAACCTGCTTCATCACCACCTATATCTTCCTCACATCCCTTTACCTTCTCACTTCACTACCTTTTTTTACGCCGTGCATAAGGTGGAGCCGCCATGCCGAAGGGCTGCCAGGTCACCAGGCGGGATGGGTAGCCATAAATGGCAGCACCTGGCTCTCCAAGCCCCATACGCACCTCTCGCAGAGCAGGACACTGCGAGGGGGTTTTAGCGTTTGCTCCCACCCAAAATATATGTTCACCATGCCCAATGATGAGAAAATGCAAAATCTGCCCTAATTTCACCTCGTCCATCGTCGGAGCCGCCCTCGGGCAGCTCCATAGAAAAAAAATGGAGATTCTCGTCTGTGTTCTCGCAGAAAACCTTCCAAATCTCTAAGCGGAGAGGAGGCTTACTCCTATCCTTCGCCTACGGGTGTAGGGGACTCTCCCTGACCCCCTTGTCTTTAGGTGCCTTCGGACATCTCCCTCTTTCCAGCGGCAGTCCTCCCTTTACTTTCCAAGGGGACTACCAAGAAAGCCAGCAGCGAGCCCATAGCCGACCGCTCCCCATTGAAGCAGCTCGGTAGGGCAAACCGATATAGGGAAGAGAGGGAAGCCAGACCCCATCTGTCGCTTCCCTCAACAAAACTGCTGGTTAGAATATTAAATCTAGCGTGGGTCAAAGCCTGTGCCTTCCAAAATTCGACTTGTGACACCACTACCAATGTGACCTGTGATGACTTGTAGGGGGCAAACTAGAACCCCGTCCCTCGAGATAGACATGGTCCTTGAAGCAACCCAGCCTTAGATGGTAGGGCCTTCCATGTGAGCGAATACGGGCTTGGCACCAAGCACCAAACTCGAGTTCACCGCTCTGCAAGTTCCGACTCAAACCACTACGGTTCCCAAGGCAGTACAAGGAGGGGAGGGATCTCCTCCTCCGACCGGTGCCCCTGCAACTGCAAAGACCTTCTCCATCTTGGAGAAGGACTTTGCTGAGGCCGGTCCAAATGGCCTGGAGGCTCCTGCCGTCGGAGAGAGAAGTGGGTTCTTTCCCCGCCCTCCTCTCCTAAAAAGAAAAACAAAACAAAAAAAAAGATTGAAAAGACTTGATGCTCCTCTGCATCCGCGCAGGCTACGGAAACGGATGGTTCTGCTGCCACTTTGGTAAGCGACCAAGCCAATATCGGCACATCCGGCCCCTCTTCCCCCCCCCCGTTCAAATGCAGAGTCCTTGACTAAGACCAAAAGTGCTAGATCGCAGAGCAGAGTCTCGATTACATAGGGGCCCCTCATTCAAAGATTCCCCGGAGTTTTCGAACGCGCTGGCTTCAAAGGCTTCCTCGTTATTCGCTGCACTGATGGTACCATGTTGGCTAAGGGCAAGAAGATCCATCAGAGGAGAGCTTAACCTAGTGTGATTGGTAGAGAGCCGAAGGTCACCTGTTTCTCGGACGGAAGCCTTTTGGCAAATGCATCGAATCCCTCCAAGGCGGCCATGATCAGTGCCCTTCTGACACTTGATTGCACGCCTGTGAGTGTAATGCCGCACTCTCTGATGAGCTTCGTGAAAGCAGTAGTTTATGCTAGAGAACTCGTATACTACTCGATAGAAACTATCACCTTAGAGCTTTCGACCATGGGGTGGTTCAAGTTCGAACGTGTGATGAGAAAATAGGGAGGGGACTCGAGACCCATCCTAAACTCTTTGTCACGTTCCACTGTGACAAGCTCCCTGAGTCGGTGCTTGCCGGTTGGTATCGCTACCGCGTGAAGGCATTCGTGCCCCTTAAGCGGAGCTGCTATTATTGCCACCACTTTGGCTATACTATTCGCTCCTGTCGAAATGCAAAGTCAGGGTTACCTGCTCCACGGCCCCCCACGATCAGTGCAAATCGTGTGTGGCCAAGTGTGTCAATTGCGATCCTGGCTGTTCAGGCTCAGTATCGTTTCTCATTTTGTGAGGGTAAAGACTTGGTCCTGGCCCGCCCAGCGCTACCCGGGACGGCCTATGCCTGAATATTGAAAAGACACCCTCTGCTTCTAGCCCCTCCAGGACTACGAGCACGGTCGTTTCAGTGCCAATTCGGAAACCTTCTGCAGGTTTTACCTACCCCTGGCGCTCCTCTGGTAAAGCTGGCGGCACAAAGGATCTACACCCAGTCCTGGCTAAAACCGGGGCTCCCATACTTTCCCCAGCGTGACCGTTTTCGGTAAGGCGAAACGGCCACGCGCCTCCATCGAGTCGTTAGACTCACAGGAGGATAATGTGCTTGCTTTTTGCCACCCAGGGAGAGATCACTCTCCTCTGCCCGGTTTTCGCCCAATTTATATAACCTCTTACGTGTGCAATTTGATGGCAAAATTGGTAAATGTTAGATTAGCCTTTTGTCTGGACAGGGGAGCCATCTGTCTTCTGAACACTGTGGCTTCCGCAAAGTTCCACTCTACGTTGGATGCGCTGCTCTTCCTGGAAAATGCCGTCTGCGAGGCCTTCCTTAGTAGGCAGCAATACGCCACGGTGTTTTTCGATCTGAAGAAAGCCTATGCTACCGCATGGCAATACGATGTCATAGGGACTCTACACACGATGGGGGCAAGGAAACGCCTCCCAATCTTTATATTTTAATTCTTGCGAGATCGTCGATTCCGCGTATGGATGTGGAGCCCCTCCTTTCCGGCTCAATGGAGCAGGAAAAGGGTGTCCCGCAGGGAAGTCCTATCAGTGTCACATTCTTTGCCCTGAGCATTAACGGCATCACCTTGGTTCTTCCGGAAGATATTCTCCCTACGCTCTACTTGGATGACCTTTCAATCTCGACTACGGATGCGAGTTTTATGCATCTGCAGCAGAGCATGTATTGCGGAAGGTTGAATCGATCCACCACCCCATCTTTTGCTTGGCGACCGGTGCCTTTCATACTTTTCCATTCAGAGCCTACTACTCGAGGCTGGAGAGATCCCACTCGATATACGCCGTGCACAGTGCTTTATTTGCCTATACGCGTGATCCCGGCGCCTCACTCACTCGCCAACAGCTCTCACATCATCCGCATCTGATTTCTACGGTGCCTATGCCACCTAGAGACTCCAGTCATACTCTAAACCATTTGGGTTTGGGTTTAGGGCTAGGAAACGCCTTCAAGAGCTAGGTATAGCTCACGGGCCGTGGCACCCCTGGTTCTTCCCAGGACGCCACCCTGGAGAGTACCACCTTTGGTTATTTGTCGCCACGCCTCTTCTCCCTACGCTTCTCTAGTATTTTTTATTTAATTTTTCTGTATTAATTATTTTTTTCATTTATCCGTATCAAATTATTCTTTCTATTCTATTTATTTCAAATAATTATGCTCTATTCCAATTTCTATTAATCATGCATTCTTCATTTTATTCTGTCTATTTCTATTGCTTTTTCTTTTACTCGTATTATTATTTTTCACAATTTATTATTTGTAATTTTCAAGTCATTACATTTTTTTCTACGAATTAAGCTATAAAGGCAATTTTATATATTACTTATTCCTTATATTTCTCTTATTCTGTTTATAGTCCTTTTATTCCATTTATATATAGCAATATTGTTTTATTCCAACTATTCAATATAATTTCAACTAACTAATCTTTATTCCATTATATTTAAATTATTTCTTTATTTAAATTATTACTTTTGTTTGTTGTATTATTCTTTTATTTATATTAATTGTACTTACATATATTCGAACTAGTCTATTTATTTATAATACTTATTTTGATTTAAATTATTCAATCTGTTTATATTGTTATTTATATTCCAATTATCCATTGATTTTAATTAATTTTCTAAATTCCAATTATTGCATTTGTTTCTTTAAATTATTGATATATTCAAAGTATTACATTTATTTCTATTCGTAATTCTTTTTACCATTATCTTACTAATTATGCTCTATTCATATTCATACTAATTATTGATTTATTCTAATTATTTCGGCCTGTGTGGTTGGCATACAAATTCTAGAGCTTGGGGATCGATGCGTTCTAGTTTGCGCGCCAACCACACACGCCGATAGTTATATATATATATATATATATATATATATATATATATATATATATATATATATATATATATATATATATAATATATATATATATATATATATATATATATATATATATATATATATATATATATATATATATATATATATATATATATATATATATTTGTGTATTTGGGAAGCAGTCTCTAGACCATTGTGAATTTTGCCATGATTACTTTCCTTTGGTAACTTTATCTTCATCTATCTTTTTCATTCCATCTCGTATATGGTGGATCACTTAGATTGGTTTTTACCAAACACACTTATTTAAAAGAGATGAATACAGAACAAGTGATTCATCATATACGAGATGGAATAAAGGAGATAGTTAGAAGGAGAGAAAGTTGCCAAAGGCAACTAATCAAGGCGAAATACACAATGGTCTTCAACAAAATTTGTATATATATATATATATATATATAATTAAGATCATATTTTTTCAAATATAACCAATTTCCACTTTTTAGAAGATAAGTTATATATTTATTTCTAATTTTATTTGTCATTCCTTGTTCAGGAAATGATAGTTCATGTATGACTGAGGATTGAGGTGGAGGACTCTTTATTTTTGATGGGGAATTCGCCAGCCTTCTTCTTCTCTATCCTTCGAGGAGTCACCCGTTAATAATCTACTTCTTTGGGAGAGGAGCACTCTCTAACTGGTGACAAGGCCTTCTTCTTCAGTCCTACTCAATGTTTATCCTGGAAGACATCTTTCTGTCTGGCCAAAACTAATATTGATTGATGAATAATAATCATGAGAATGGTTCAACCCGTCTATTTATAACACCTGCAATTAACGGGGCGTGATTTCTTTTCTCCGAATCTGGACGCGGGGCGGAGCTTATAGGGTCATAAGTATGTTCGTGTGTTACTTTGTTGAGACCGCTGGGCTGAGTCAAAGGGTGTGTATATTTCAATATAAAACATTTGGCCTATCCCGTTTACCAATAATAGCAAGGTGATAGCAAAGATGATTTTCTCTCGTTTCGCAGGTCTATGTCAACTTTAGATGGTCAAACCCGACTCTGTTCTGGCTGCCTCGTTATCTTTTTTCAAGAACTTTCGTCTCGCAGCTGTTGCCAGCGTGTAAATGTTTGTGTGTTCGCGTGGGAAGCTCCAACTACCCGCTTGCCTTCTTACACTTATGTTTTTCTTAATACAGATGCAATTGTCATATAAATATTTTGCTCCATTATACATTGGTTCATTGCTACTACATGAAATGTAATTTCAGTAGTTAATATGTGTGCCTAATTTCAAGATTTCATAGGTCCAACAGGGTGGTCATTTTTGAGGTTCCTCATTGATCCGACCTCACCTTGCAATTCGTGCGTCGCTACATATGTAGAATTGTGATTTAACATTATACGAGGGGTGGTCAATATGTTTTGCAATTCGGATATAAGGAAACGAGATATGAGGAAAAGTGTTTTATTATTTTTCAATATAACTACCCTCGACTTCAATGCACTTGTGGCACTTGTCCCTGAAGCTTCAAATTCCCGGCAACCAGAAATCTCCCGACTGCTGTTCCATCCACTCCTGGAAGGCGAGCTGAACATCTTCAACGTCCCCAAGCTGGCGTCCACGCAGTGCAGCCTTGAGCTTGCGGAATAAAAAGTAGTCGCTACGGGCAAGATCTGGACTGTAGGGGGGATGGTTGAGCTCCTCGAATCCGCATTCGTGCAGGGCAGCTTGTGCAACTCTGACTTGGGGACAGGGACATTGTCGTGGAGGAGCAGGACACCGCGTGTCAACTTGCCACGCCGCTTGTGACGGATGCACTTCTTCAACCCAGCCAGTTTCTCGTCGTAATATTGGCTTGTGATGCTCCTTCCACGAGGCGCATAGTCCACCATCAACACTCACTCAGAATTCCACAAGATGGTGGCCATGATATTCCCGGGTGAGGGTTGGTTCTGGAACTTGATGGGGGTCGGAGAGCCCCTGTGCTTCCACGCCATGCTTTCGAGCTTGTTCTCGCGATCCCAGTGATGGACCCACGTTTTATCACCTGTCACTATGCGTGACTCAAATCCAGCCAGGTCTTGGTTGTACAAGAGCAGCGGCTCCTCCGAACTTTGACAACGTTGAAGTCGATCATGGGGCGTGAGGTTTCGTGAGGTTTCTAGGGACCCAACTGGCAGAGACCTTGGTCATGGAAAAATTTTCTTGAATGATGTTGATAACACTTCCATGTGGTATTCCAAGTTCTCGCGGGATTTCTTCCACCTATACCAGTTGATTTTCAAGGATAATCCTCTTCACACGGGCCAAATTGTCCTCATTTGTAACGTCTGACGAGCGTCCTTGGAAGTGGCAATCTTCAAGGGACTCACGACCATGGCGGAACTCCCTATCCCAGCGAGCAATGGTTGCATATGAAGGGGCGGTGTTGTTGTACACTGCAACCATGCGTTCATGGATCTCATATGCATTCTTGCCTTCCTTGGTCAAAAATTCGATCACTGCGCGGTACTCAACCTTCTCCATTGTTGAAAAATTTGTGACTGACGATCTGCGATCAGCTACTGCTTTTTAAATAGACGAGGCAGGAGCGTGCGGCTGCAGGTCCTGACTTGTCATAACTTGTCCCAACACCCCCACAAACAGCCATCCCCTTTCCTCTGTTTTGCCCTTCCGATTTGCAAAACATATTGACTGCCCCCTTGTATATATTGATATATATATATATATATATATATATATATATATATATATATATATATATATATATATATATATATATATATATATATATATATATATATATATATATATATATATATATATATATATATATATATATATATATTGAAGACAATGGTAAACCACAATATTTGAATCAAGATTTTATTTATAACTATCAGACTAGTTTCGGCAAGATATCCCAAACAAAATGAAAAAGGAGGAAACAATCTGGGAAAAAAAATATATATATATATATAGTCCAAAAAACCTGGCGTGAATGACAAGCTAAGCAAAACTAAATGGAACCTGGAAACAATCTGGAGAGTTGCTAATCACAAAACGCATTGCGTCCGGGGGCCTAGAGATACGATTGGCGACTCTATTCGTTATAATTTGTTAAATTTTTATTGCCCTTCAGATAAATTGGAATTATCAACTTTCTTGATGATGATGGATTCCGCAATTCTCCTCTCAATATAATTGTTTGATTTATAAATGATTTTTGCATGGTTAAAATCAATTCTATGGTAGGGCGTTTGCATGTCCGTAAAGAAACTTTAAGAATTTATACACCTTATGATATCAGCTAAATGTTCTTTTATTCTCTTATTAAAGTGGCCTGACTCTCTATTGTATGTCAATTTGCAATTATAGCATGGTATACTGTAAAGTCCAGCATCGAAGTTGATTGGGCGCAGTCTAGTCACGGATTTTCGAATGGTATTGAAATATTTAAATGTAATATTTATGTTATTTTCGTTCGCATATGATTTTAGAAGAGCCAAGGTTGGATCATATGGAAAACTAATAATTTTTTTTAAATCATCCCAAGGTGAATTGGATATTTTATTTCAATGAAATTGCAGATAAGGTAGTTAATTTCATCATGAAGGAAGATTGGGTTGCACGATCTATAGACTCGGAGAAAGAGGGAATAAATAACACATATCTTAACTAATTTATCATGTAGTGAGAAATAATGTATGTAAGCATTTGAATTTGTAGGCTTTCGATAGACTGAGCACTAAATATAATTATTTAAACGGTGGATATTTAGGTCAAAAACGGTAGAGAATTATTGTGGTCCCAATCTATGTACTTTGAAATTTATCGATGGGTATAACGAAATTTATTTGTTGAAAAATTCATTGAAATTGTTGTTGTCTATGGTCCATGCCGACAAGATCCATTCCTAACCCCCTATCTGGTTACGATATGTAGACGACATCCTGTATTGCCAGAGTATTTTCATAAATGTAGGACTACAGATAGTCACTGTAGTCACGAGATGTGGATTGGGTGGAGAGGAAAACCATGCATAAGGATCGTATATGAAAAGTGGGTAGAGTTCAGAAAAAAGTTTAGGAACCGCTCTTTAATAACTTTAATACTATCGGGGAATTTTCCAGGAGAGTCTACCCTAAGGTCTGAAAAGTTTTCGGAGTCCACTCCTAAAATACACTTTATAAGATTTGTCCGCATCTTTTGCAACCTTAATTAAACAAAAATCTATTATAATTGTTGTACAAGTTCATCTTATTTTTTACTGGCTATCTAACGCTCGTGTCCATAGATAAACGTGAACTCTAAACTTTTCTTGCTTTATTAATAATTTGCTGAAACGATTGGACACTGTCGCAGAGCCAATGGTCATTTCAACCTAATTAAATGCCCCATAGGTGTGTTACCATGGCTTTCTTCTATATAGAAACAGGATCCTTAAGTAAGTGAATAAACGGCATCATTCAACTTAATTTCGAAAGCACCAGCCAATCTTTTACTGTAAGATAAAATCGGTTAAAAAGGGTGAGGAACACTTATCTTTTACTGTAAAATGTAATCACAAATAACGATATATGACTAATGATATTGACGACGAACTTTCATTGAAGGACGAATTTTCCCTTTATGTAATAATGATTGGATTATATTCTTGATTATGGCTAATAGTTTAGTGGAGATCAGTCTTGGTCTTTGCATGCTACTGGTCTGCATGAATTTAGGTGTTAAATCATGAAGCAAAATATCATTGCCCGCAATTTCAGTCTCGCCGTCTATTTAATTATTCAGTTTCAATGACAGGGGAATAATGGCGGTCTCTGCGTCACATACTAAGAATTTAAGGTTAAATTACGTCGGAGTTTGAGAGAATGTGTTAAAGTTTTCCCTCCGTGTGTATGTCTTGATGTGTGATATGATTTATTATGTGTCATTAAGGAATCGCCTGCTCGTGATGCATTTATTAATGTACAAGCAGGCTTGTTTTAATTAGATCAGAAGACATATTTCCAACTATCGTCAGATCCTGGGGTTTTCCTGTAAGGTTGGGGCGTTTTTTGCGGCCGGGTTGGAATTGATAAACTTGGTCCACAAATACTTTATGATTCTACAAACTTCATCGTATAGATTGGTAGTACTCTAGTGAGATGGGGAAGGAGTACCGGAGAGAGTGGGGACTGACACTACCATACAATGTGTCATTTATTTTATTGAGGAGGTATGCAAGATTCAAATGGGACATATTCCTGGTGATATTTAGCATATTCTTTATCTAAGCTACGATGGTTCTCGAGAATCGCAGCCTTGATCGTCTTGTATTATCCCGGATTATTTGGGTTGCTTAATATAGGAGACAGTATCAATTATGTTTTAACGAAGCGCACAAACTAATCATTTCAATTTGTAGTAATTGCCAGCAATTCTTTTCAAACGTAATATATGTTCTACTTGAATGAACGACGATGTGGAGGAGTTAGTTTGGAACGCCTGGATACATAGGTTACTAAATGTTTGCCTTAACAGGGTATCTGTTTGTTCGTGCGCTATCATTCATTTGTTTAGTCCCGTTCTTTCTGTTGATTACTAATGCGGGGAGTTAAAAGTTTACTGCAACAAAAGTTAATTCCAAAGTCAGCATATTTATGGGGCACTGAAGAGGAATAATCAAAGTTGCCGAAAGATTATCGGGTGTTTGTGATCGTCTTCGGCGACCAATTTTGTGCTGAGAAAAGATACTCCTTCTGGATTTCACAAGCAGATCAATTGAAAATATAACTTTTCCTTAAATAACTAATCACAGTAATGAGTTTAGACAAAGGTTACTAATGAGTTGAACAAGATTGATGGAAAGGTAAATAAATAAAGTACAAGAATAAATTGGAATCAAAAAGTGATGTTAATAATGAAGTAACAAAAATAACAATAATGTCTAACAAGTAAATAACCCAATAGAACGCCGGACATTGTTTCAACTAATGGGTACAATAATTAATAGCAGGCAAATATAACGTTATACCCGACTACTGGGGAGGGCGCCTCCCCTTGCTTCGCCTGTTGGGCTGAGTTATGATACCTTGGGGGCGTGCCTGATATGTTTACACACTTATATTAGCTGACAAGGTCACTTGGCTGAGTCTAAATGACAGCTGTTTTTTTTATAGAATTTGATATCATTTAGTAAACAAGAGCCATGGAGTCTGTCTCGTTTAGATTCCCAGGCAATTTCATCGCGCAGGCGTCAAATGATTAGAAAACTTCCGTCTCTGAATTTTAGAATGGACTGTCTTATTTCGTGAGTTGTAACACAAAGAATCCGACTCTTATCCCCGACACTTGATACATGTTTCTGATTTTTATGATTGCATATATACATATATATATAAATATATATATATATATATATATATATATATATATATATATATATATATATATATATATATATATATATATATATATATATATATATACATATATATATATATATATATATATATATATATATATATATATATATATATATACAGAGTGGGCTACAAAAGTCTACCAAACAGTGTCAGAAATGCAAGTTTATATACTTTTAATTTACGCAGGTTAATGAAATTAACAACGGACGTGGAACTTAATATAATAAATACAAGTTTACTATCAGTAAAGAAAAATGGTTCGCAGGAAAAACTTTATAAGGACAATAGTAAACTTTACATCGCCAAATTTGACAATACATTTATATATATATATACATATAAATAGGTTACATCGGCAAAATGTCTCATTTGTCTTCGAATATCAAAAACATTCTAAACTAAATGCGAAGTTTCTTTCGTCATCATGAAGGCTATCGTATGATTCCTTACATAATAGTTTTACTGTCATCAACCTCATCATGAGTAAAAACAAATCAGTCCTATTTTCGTGAACACTGTGTAGCTCTTCATAAGAGTGTCCTTGGGTACAGAAAGATTTCTGAAATATATAAAGTACCTTTACATTCAGTTTCGAACATAATATGCAACTGGAAGTCTCGTAATTTAATTCATCCTTTTGATCGTTCAGGTCGCCTTCAGATGTTAATGGATCGTGCAGCTCAAAACTTGGTAGCAATGTATATGATAAACTGCAAACTACTTTTAAAGAACTGCACGAAGATCTCTTTTCTCATACTCCAAGAAAGAAACCGATCCTTAAGAAAAAACACTATAAATCACGCTTGGTGTTTATAAATAAAAAAAAGAAAAGAAAGTAAAACTTTACAGGCAATCATGGTAACGGGTAGATTTTGCTCATCAGGGATTGAAAGAATGGAGTTAGTCGAAAAAAGAATAAACAGCGAAATGTACAAGGGAATTTTAGAAAGAAATTTGTCATTCAGCGTTGGGTCTCTGAACTTGAAGCTATTATTGAGATTTCAACAAGAAAATTACCCCAAGTACAGAGCAAAACAAACTAAGAATTGGCTGCCTACGGGTAGAATTAATATTTTGGAATGGCCAAATCAATCTCCTGACCTGAATCCCTGCGAAAATCTGTGGAGGGAATTGAAAGTTATGGTCCAGAGATGACATCAAGGTAACTTATCTGATTTAAAGCGAATATCTTTGGAGGAATGGAACAAAATCAGCCCAAACACATGTACAATGATCAAAAGAACCTACTCAAAGTGCCTGCAATCTGTAATTGATAACACAGTTTATTCAATCAGGTACTAAAAATCGTTGCCAAATGTCACTCTTTTCCTTATAAATGTTTTTCTCTTCACTATTTAGTTATGTTGATCATTAAAATGTATAATTACATAAAGTTCCACTTGCTTTGTAAATTTAACTAACATGTGTTAAATAAAATTATGTAACTTGGCATTTCTAACGGTGTGTTGTAAACTTTTGTGGTCCACTGTATATGGCTGGAGCCTATTATTATTAATTCTAGTATTTTTTCCCTAGTTTTGTTAGTCTTATTATTCAAGAGATAGATGCACATGTGAATTGAGTGGGAAAACACCATTTCTCTGTCGCGTTCGGGCGTCTGTGGACAGTCTAATGACGCAATCATATATTTATGCGTGAGTGACACTCAGTTGCGGAGAGTAAAGGGGCACCTACTATTAGGCACTGATGGCGTCGTGACGAGATTCACGTCTTATTAGAGGTTGAAATAATCATAAAAATATTCACTTTTATTTAATTTATAATTAGTTAATAGCTATTTTCAATTAATATTTGGAAACTGAGGTTCGAGGTCTTAGAGGTGATCTGGTCTGCGCGCCTGAATTCGATATCCAGCCAGAACGAGTCCAAGAACTTACCTACGACAATTTTGGGGGGCAATAAGTTTTATAATATGGCCCTCCTCGAAATCAAAGCGCAACACCAAAAAGGGTGCATCACCAGAAAGTTTGTAATGAGAGATCTATAAAGAAAGGATTGAAGATAGAGCGAGTGAATTGTGGGAACAATACTGTATATAGCCGCGGATCCTCCTGCGGTCATTAAGCCTGGGAAGTCAAACAATTCTTAAAATGTCAGCCGCAGTAAGGTAAATTCTGCTACACATGGTATTTGCCTGCAAGTGGTAGGCTTAATAAATATCAATGAAACTTAAACATATCATTTTTGTTTGACCTCTAAACCTCCCCACAAATAGGCAAACAGTGAAGTTAAAAATTCTAAAGCAATACGGCTTAAGAACCACAAAATGCGCATCTACCAAAGCTTCTCGCCATGACTGAAATTTAAACCACTTTTGATATCCTTAACAAACGTTGTCAACTTTAAACAATATATCAATTCACGCTATTAAAAAACTGTCAATTCTAGCATTGGGCTAATTTACGCCATAGCACTGTAACTCTATTCCCGCAAGGAGAAACAAACGCCCGTGGTAGCTGTGCTTCTCTGCGCTTACATTTTAGAGCAAGTTAAGCCGCTATGTTCATTAACTTGAATCCTGTTATGTTAACTCAAACCTTAAGAAAAAAATTTGTAGTAAGAATAAACATACACTTCGTGTTTTAAGTAAGCCACATACCCCTAAAGAGCTTACTATTTTTCCTATACTCCGCTTCTAGTTGGCAGAGCTCCCTCCTTCTTAACGTGTCTTGAACTGGCTTCAAATGCATCGTAGACTTTTTGATGGTTCGTAATTCTGCCATTTTTTAAAGACATCATTATTCATAATAACTAAAGAATTTATACATAAGCGCAATAACTATAAAATGGCAACACCCTTTGTGGCAATCTATGACTGCAATACCTCTATCAGTAATGTGAACACCAAACTAGAATTAACAACATCTAATTTAATGCTAGATTTATATGAATCTCTTATCAACAGATTCTGATAAAGTGTATGTCAAAAGTCGAAATCTCCAAGGAAAAGGCACCATTATTTGAAAGATGACACCAGGGAAACTTTTCCCATTTCATTCAAAAGTCCTCGGATTCGCAGTTGCTGAGAATTTCGGTTCCATTCAGTGGTCAATTTTTCTCTGGGTAATTCTATACTTTTGGAAAATGACTTCTATCAATTGAAGTTTTTTCTATTGGTTACTTGGTATATTTAATGTTTTCAAATTTCTTCTTCTCTTGACTAGACCACTTTACAAGCATTCATTGAATTTCTTCTTCTAAAATTCAGAGAATACTATAATTTAATATTAAACCCTCAATTCAAGTCAAATTTCAGTACTAATGTAATTTTTAGTGTGCATCTCAATCTTTCACATAAGACAGGTACATAATTCCTAAGAAAATTGAAGGCAGCAAACAAAAAACAGAAAAATAAACATAAAAGTTTATAAAGTAGGAATAATAACGTTATTTATAACAAATCTTGTACAGAGACAACAAAATGGAAATAGTCAGGAACATGTGCTCCAAATTACTCAATAGTATGATTAACCAAATACCATAATAGTGAAAGTCTCAGAATTACCATAATACTTGGAAGTCATCCTTCATAATGATACTGACAACCATATTCTTACAAAATGAGGGTTACTCAAAGGATTAAGTTATGTGCAGCTAAATTTAAACCCCCCCGTCTCATTTTGCAATCCAGATCTACTTTATATACACGCCCGGGATAGGGGAAATTTTCCCCCTCCTTTCCCTGTTAATAGAACCCCTGAGATGATTGAAATGACATAAGATTGTGATTTACCTTTGGACGCCCGAATTTATGACGGCAGCTCGAAAATGCAAATTCCGTGGCAACCGCAGCGAGGGGAGACGTGCTTAGGGTGGCAAATTTTCAGATACTCAAAGAAATTGATACACAATTTTGCAGGAAAGTAATCTTTTATGCAAGGTTGCTTGTACATTGTCGGTTCTTGTTGATTTTACAGAAGAAACTGCTTGGATTTTGAGAAGTTCAGGACTAAGGAGAAAATACTGTAAAACCTTGATTTTGGGGGCCTTGATTTTCGTCGCAATTGATTTTCTTTCTCTTTTTGGGTGCAAATATTTGCTCTCGTTTTAGATCCAAAATTCGGTATCTGTTTCACTAAAATACGTAATTTCATACACTTGAATTTATGAATGCTTTAAGGTTACTTCCGAAACTAAACTTACACTCGTTGAAAACCAACGGGGGGCATTCCTAGAGAAAGTTGTAAGGCAAGAAGATAAAGGTGAAGATAGACAGTAGAAGCGGGAATATATCGAGAATATCTACCTGCCGATCCTCTGTGAGTAATCCTCCATATGTATGCTGCAACATGCTGACCCATGCTACACATGACATATCTGTGCAAGGAATACACATTGGGGGCGGGAGGGTGTGACACCAATCCATGTGTGTAGCAAGGGATTTACCTCTGTTTCCTTCCTCCCCTCTTTGGGGATATTTAAAGTATGAGAAGATTCTATGGCTTGACTGTGTATATGTGTCTGGGTGTCGAGTAGAGTCTTGGATAGCTTTGAGCCGGTTAATGACGGAAAAAAATATTCCCCCTGCGTGAGTGCATGAGGTTAGTGGTGGACACCGATTATTTGGAAGAAATGGTAGAAGACCACACGAACTCATTATTGAAAGAGTAAAACAGATTCGCACTGAGCGGAGGAATGAGCAATCGAAATTTCTTCTCAAAAGGAGGATTTCTGTTAATTTAGGCGATTCCATCTGGGCACTGTCCAGATAAGAATGATTGGGAGAAGCTTACGAAGCCAAAAAATCCATTGCAGAACACAAAAATATTTTCCATTAGGTCTGATTTGCAGGGTTCCGAGAAAAGGCGGCATACTGATTATACTATTATGAATGAGAACAGTAACTCTTTTTTATATAATTTTAATCGAATAAGCTAGAAAAATTATAAAAAGGAGGGAGAAACAAACAGCATTCGAGACCTTCTTTTCGAAAACAACCATACAATACAATGGCCTTTCTCTTCCAGTGGCACAAGAACCAGTTATTTTTAATTACAATGGAAAAGGTCCTTAAATTTTAGTCATTTATGAATGTCGACCGCAAGAAACAATTGATGGTGAAGGGTTCTAGTTTAAAATAATTAAAATAATACGATTGAGAGTACACAAATCGGAATTTACGGGTGTAGTTAATTTATTTAGGTAGACATGAGAAAAAGTCAAATAAAACGTGTCGGTTAGGAGGAAGTCTTAACAGGACTGAATCAAAGTCAATATGAACTAAACATTTCAGTGTTAGATCTTCTGGTCTTATGCTAGCAAGAGGCCTCTAAACGTCCAAGGCTGATAAGTAACGGGCATGTTCCACTTTTGAAGGGCCTAAGATAGAAAAACCTTCAATTTCGTAGATTGTATTGCATCAGTGTTATTTGTACAAATATGTTCCTCCGTTTCCACCAGGGGTAATTGCATACAAGAACCAGTTTTGTGAGTTATATTTCTTGTACCTATCTCACTTACTTTTGTTTATTACTCGTTTTTTTTCTCTTTGTTCTTGTTTCACTTTTACACCTACATAACCCCACTTACCAGTGAAAGATGTTTCATATGCGAAGAAAAAGATTAAATTTTCCTTTTACACATCCATTAAGAAAATATTTTTTTCTTTTAACCCTTTGAAAATAAAGGTTCAACCAAACAAAACTTCCTACAAAAAGAGAACCCACAAATCAGAACTCCAGGAGCTCCTATATCTCACTAAAGGTCCTGAATATGGAGGGCGTAACCCTGAAAACTACTTGCCCAATAAACATATCATTGAAATTGCGGTTTGCTTCAAGCCTCATTGGACCCTGTCTTTTTGAAAAATCGAGGTCAAAATCAGCCATAAAGAAATGTAGAAATTGCTGCTACATTTTGAATTCCAGCAATATATAAAAAAAGCCCCAAACCTATTATTTCTGGTACATTGATTTTTCTGCTTTTCCTTTATAAATTATCTAACATGTTAGAGTTACCTCCCTCATTTCTTTAGCAGGGGGAATTATAAACTTGCCCACTCGAAAAATAATTTTTTCTTCTTTAATATTTCCCGCCATCCCTGCGGGAATCAGTCGGCCCCATCAAGTTTTTATGGTGAGCCGCTTTGTCGGGTCGGGCTGGTAAGGAAGGCTGTTCGTATTTATTCTTAGCCATTTGTACCGTTTCGTTGTTTCCTTTTTATTACAGCGCTGATTTTCCGTAATGACCTTCCCACGTATGAGAGCATTAGGCCTTCCCAAAACAAAGAAGATTTGATCTTCCAAAAAAGGATTTGTTTTTATTTCCGCTTGGCGTCTTTATTCTTCGCTCTTTGGTTGACTTCCTCTGTTCATGTGTGGTTTTGAGGATCTACAACGAATGGTAGTGTATTGGTTAAAAGAGGCATGTAGACAGAGATGTAAATCTTAAACAGCATACGTGGCACAATCTGGTTCGATACTAATTTGTTGAGAGGTGAAGAGATTGGTTAGATTGGAAGGGAAATAAGTGATTTATTATGTATGGAGATATATATTAGAAGTTAATATTATAGAGAGAGTTAAACTTTAGGAAGTTAATCGACTGCGATTTGAGGACTTTATTGTCTAAGTGTGAGAGCGCACTGGAATAAATGCATTTAATATTGGCTCCTTCTTTCCCTCTTTCCTTTTTTCTACATCGTAGAAACACAAAATGTAGAGTGATATTTATTTAATTATTTTTAGAAAGGAAGGAAATAGTATATAATGCTTAGATGAAATGTAAATAAATGAAAATAAGTTATAATATGATGTAACCTATATTCGTTTGGATCGCCTTTTGCGTCAATGGCAAAAAGGCGCGCAGGAATTCAGCTAATATTTTCTCATAGCATTTTTCCAGTTCACACTTTAGAACTTCAACACTATGTTTAGATTTGGTACTGGCCTTCGGTTGAAGTGTTGACCACACTCCAAAGTCAATGGGGTTCAACTATGACGAAATAGGAGGCCAAAGTTCCTTTAACCAAAACCTTTTACAATTTGCCTGGAACTAATTTTGACATTTTGGAGCTGCGTGAGGTTGCTTTATCTTCTTGAATGATTATACAGACATTTCCTATGATGGTATCCACACAAGGGATGATATTTTTCTTCAACATGTCCAAATAAGAATGATGAATAATCCTTCTCACCTCTTTGATGAAGATGAAAGGGTTTTTTTGGATTGTTGATGTTACGCACAATTACACTATTGCCGTAGATGGCTTGTCTTGTGAAAAAATGTTCTCTTTTTAAGCGGAATCTCAGTTTTATTTTGTGCGCAAACACGATCCTTCTGTGTATTTTGGGTGGCCTGAAGAGTGAACAACCTCTCTTACGTGCACAGAACTAGAGGCTATTATGAGTCATCAATGAGTCGTTAGTGGTGCAGTTATGTTATTTTGACTCTCTTCTTTTTGGTGGGATTATAAAGCAGATACCTTTATCTGTTTTGAATGGACGAAGTTTTAGATCATCTTCAACATTTTGTTTTGGTCACTTGGCTCACTTTAACCTCTAAAGCAATTTGTCTAGCAAGTTTACTTGGATTTCGCCTGATCTTGTTCATCGTATTCTTGATGAGAGATACGGTTCTGATTCATGGGAGCTGAATGGTCTTCGCTCTTAGAAGACCACTGCTACTCTCTTTAAGCTGTTTGAAAGGTTTAAAACACAAATCTTCGCACAGCGGGGCTCAACATTTTAAAAATATAGCCCGCTGTCTTCCCCCTTCTATACACGTAGTCGATTGATTCATATTTTCTATCATATTTGTAAACGGATGTTTTTTTTTATATAATTAAGCTTGGTTTCGCCATAAATTCTGAAAGAACGTGCAAGAACATAATTAATTAAAGGTATGTCTACATATTTTAAATTATTTGTAAAATGTAGTCCAGACTTTGTGTTTCCACTTTGGATCACTCTCTCTCTCTCTCTGTTTTTCTATCCTTAGGCCAGTCATATCAGATAGGAAAAAACATACACGGCTATATCCTGTATGCAGTAAAATACATTAAATTTACAGTGTATTCCATGAAAAAGAAAACTGAGCCTTAAATTGCTGAAATACTAAGTAATTGGATATTTTCTACATTATAAACGGAATTTTACTCAAACATAATTTTATCAATCTCACTTATTATTACAGAACTATAATTTCCCTTCCTTTGTAATGGATGTATCTTTTAAACATGCAGTTAACTATAGAACGGAGATTATTCATTGTCCCAAGTTGGATGGAGAATGAGCGCTTACAACAAATACAGGAGGCATTCTAAGAGAATTTCCTGTAGAGACGTTCTCCTAACAAACTAATGTTTTAAAAATTTCAAGCAATACAGGCGAGAAGGAAGATGTCTATATCTGAAAAAATGTCGTAGGGGGGGGGAAAAAACAATGAGAGCAGAATCAAATATTAGGGCGAATGCTAAAAAAAAACAAAGATAGCAGCCACAAGGAATAAGAGGCAAATTTCAATACTATCCTTTAGCCGCATTATTCGTCAATATCTTTAAGGCATCCAGACAAAATACACATTTGCCATCAGCTTTTAGAAACTGACTTTCTTCACCAAAAAGATTTTCTACAATGACTTCTCAACGTACCAGACACATTTTGAACTAAATAGTGTTCGTTGAACAGACATCTTTTTATGGAGAGAAATTTAATAATCATAATTTGCCTCAATATGTTCATCGGCACGATCCTCTCAAGTTTAACTTTAATCGTTCAATTTTCAGAGAAAAATGAACTCTATTGATTGTCTTATGTGGGAAAAGCACTCTAATCGGACCTTTACAAATACACGCCTAGCATTGCTCTTTGTCTTGAAATGTTCAATGAACAGATATATAAAGAAATCCACAATAAATATCTGAACAGATTTAATCGATTTTGGTGGATGTAAGATGGAGCTCCAGCACAGAGGTTAACTGCAGTTAGAAATAGGCTAGAAGATACATTATTGCATATGGTACTGCTCTTAAGAGTCCTCCTCGAACATCAGATTTGACATCTTGGAATTTTTTCGGTAGGGAAATATTAAAAACAAGGTCAAATAAACTCCTCCATTAGATTGGAACTCAATACGGAAACGGAAAACAAATCAAGTCAACTTGAAAAAATAAATCCAGAAATATTTCAAGGGATTGCAAACAATATAAAGCAAAGATCGTGTTTGTAATGATAGGAAAGGAAGGCATGTGTAAAAATGATTTTTTTTAGTTACGATTATTCCCCATTTTTCTTACGATTAATGCACTGTTATTTGTAATTAACGAAACCACATATTTGAGTTGAGCTCTTTATTCAATGCGCCTTCCATATTGTATTTTAATATCAATATACCCAAATTTTATTTTGGCTTATTTAACTTAATACAATATTGTTCAAACATTTTTTTACGATAGTCTAAAAAACAACGTTTTTTAAAGCTAGATATTTAAAAATATGTAAATTAATAAAAATATGCTTGAAGACTAAAATGATGTGTCCAATGTAGAAAAATATTTAATAATTCAGTATTAACCACTCTTCTAAATTTGGTTGTCTTTAATCTGGGACACGCTCAATATGTCCCAGACATTCAATACCTTTTCTTCTTAAAAGTCTTTTTTTCAGCTTTGACGCTGCTTTCACCATTATTCATCACCTCTTCTTCTTTAATGACCATATACATACATAAAAGTGAGTGATTTTAGTTTCTTAGGTTAGGGCAGCTTCTTTTTTCTTTGCAATTAAAATAAATCAGTCAAGACCTTGTGTAAAGACTTTGAGGGGGACCACAAGGGCCTATGATAACGCCTGACTGAACAATAAAGACTAGTTTGCTTCATTAAGCCTTGTGTAGGAAATATAGAGGGCCAAACTGAAAAATAAGAGGCAGAACAGATAATGATAAGGGGTTATAAAACGCTAGCCAAAGGAAAAACAAACATTTTCACTTAATTAAAAATTAATTGTTGAAGTATGGCCCAATGTACGGGAATATGCACACACAGGCTCTAAGGTAGGCCAAGCAAAGCGACAACTATTATAGTTCCTAAGAGTGCGATTTGAAAAGATAGCGGCAGCTGCGTGACCAAGGAATATACAAAACAAAACGATCAAAATAGATTTTAACACACTCTAAATAAAAGGCACAAAAATAAATATGGATATATATGGGTACATGAATAAGACGGAATCAGGTTCCGAATACTAATTAGATAACCTGGGTTATTGAATGGTTATAATGGGAGATTTAGCATAGTAAGTGATTTAGTTTCTTTTAACCTCTAGAGTAAAGCGAGGCAAACTTGGGGGAGGTTTTGGTGACCTATATTACTCATGGGGTAGCCACAAACCAGCAGCGGGTGGGGCTACTTTCTCGAACTCGTGTTTTGCGAGATGCGAGCCTCTTGTCCTCAAGAGGTCACCTGTCGAACTTTAAATAGAGGGGGGAGATATGACTTCTCCACACTCGGCTTTATCGAGCTAACGGGCCTCTTGTCGTCAAGAGGTCACCAGAAGAACTTCGGAGGACGGCGTCTCCAATCCTTGATCTGAAGGTGGTTGAGAAAGGCTGACGTTGCTTCATGAGACTCTTCTCCCTGACCCAAAGATGGGGTGTGATGTCCAGCTTTTCCGTGGCTTGCGACCGTCACTCACACTTCTCGGGAGAGAGCTCGTTGAATTGCACTCATTTCGGGAAAGTGACCTCAAACCAAATCTTTTTGTATCTTGGAGAGGGTGCATATATACGCGGAGTTCTCTAAAACAGGGAGAGAGAGAGGCCTTCACGAACCCTCGTCCTCGGGCGTGACAAATCGAGCGTCTCCTTACGGGGAAGTGGGAACGGCATGGATCAGCAGGCCAGACGGACGACCAGCGGCTGGAGCCATAAAAGCTGTTCGCGGTGAACCTACAAAATAGATGTGAAATTTCCCGACCCGTGGGGGGAGGGAAGATTGAGAAGGAGGAGAGATAGCCTTAAATTTCAGTGTCATGCCTCAGTGTGAACTTTGCGGAGACCTGGCGGCAAGTCTAAAAATGGAGAAGTCGGAGTGGGGGAGGGGAGATTTCGGCTCGCTTTCTCTCCAGAAAGTAATATCTTAAGAGGTGGGGAAATAATATTATTCTAGGGGACACTTCTACATTTATTAAGACCCTTGAGTAAAGGAATCAGTTGGTTTTCACTTAAATATTGCTATAAAATAATTTAACTTAAAATTCCAATATTCTTAGATAAAACATCAATGACACACAGTGCATATTATTAAATAGAACATTACTGACAAATGATCAATATTCTTAGAAAAAATATGAGTGACAAAGGGTATATATTATTACATATAACTTAGTGAAAGAGGGTCATATTTTTAGATTGAACATTCGTGACAAACCATCAATATTCTTAGTTAGAATATTAGTGATTATCGGTCTATATTCTGAGTTAAAACATTGCTGGCAAAGGTTCGATATTGACAGAAAGAACGTTAATGAGAAACGGTATATTTTCTTAGAAAGAAAAGTATTGACAAAGTCTATTTACTAAGGTAGAAAATTAGTGAAAAGGTAGATATCCTTTATAAATAAAATTAGTGTCAAATTGTTTTTTTCCCGTATAAAATAATAGTGAAAACTGTCAATTTTCTTGGTATGATGTGAGACTAACATTCATATTATCCTTCATATTCTTAGATAGAACAATAATGACAAATTTTTCATCTTCTCAGAAAGGCAATTACTCACAAACTGTCTATAATTATAGATATAAAATTAGATATAAATGGTCTATATTCTTAGATATAAGATTATTGATAAATGTTCCATATTTTCAGATAAAACATTAGCGACAAACGTTTTTACTCGCATAGAGAATATTGGTGTCAAACTCCCCATATTTTTCCATCAAAGATTAGTGACGAAATTTTCATATTCTGAGCTCTAACTTTATTGAACAAAAGGTCCATATTCTTAGAGAATACATTAATTACTAACGCTCAATTTTCTTATTAAAACATTACTGAAAACGGACATATTCTTATCTACAATGGTAATGACAAACGGTCCATATTCTTAGATAGAAAATTACTGAAATGCGGTCCATATTTTAGATATAACAGAAGTGGCTCATGGTCCATATTCTTAGAAAGAATATTAGTGATAAAAGATCCATATTTGTTACTAGATTATTAAGGACAAATTGTAAATATTCCTGAATTAAACATTGATGGCAAATTGTCAATAATATTAGAAATAACCTAGGTGAAAAAAATGTCCATATTATTAGTTAGTATATTGCTGGCAAACGCTCCTTTTTCTTAGAGAGAACATTATTTACAAATGGTCCTTATTCTTCGATAAACATTAGGGACAAACGCTTCATCTTCTATGATTCACTATTAGTGACAAACGGTTCATATTTTTAGTAGAACATTAATGTCAAAGAATCAATCTTATTAGATACAACCGTACTGAAAAACAACATATATTCCTAGATAAATATTAGTGAGTAACAGTTCATATTCGTAGAGAGAAGATTATTCACACACTTTCAATATTCTTGTATATAACATTAGTGACAAACATTAGTTACAAATATTCCATATTCATAGATAAACTTTAGTGAACAAACGGTCCAGTCGTAGAATTGCTCATAGTCTGGTCCAATAATTATTCTAGTCCTTGATCTGGACACACCGATTTTGTTTAAGTCGATAGTATTGACCCTATGACTCAATCTACGATCATATATATATATATATATATATATATATATATATATATATATATATATATATATATATAAGAAGGGAGGCTTTAATTCCTACAAAACGTGTGAAAGCTAATGAGAGGCGAAGTGCCGTAGCCAGGATTCTCACTATAAAAGTCCCACTTGTTACTGGGGGGAGGTTTGTGATTGTTGAATTCTAAGAGTGTATAATACAGGTTAAATAAATTAACCGAAGGGATTCTTAATTAAAGTCTTGCCAAGGGTACGTCAAAAGGAAAGAGCCACTAATAAACACACGTACTGAAAATAAACTTTACCTTAAAAAAATATAATAATTAGCAATAGTTAAACGGGCAAAATTAAGGATTAAATATTAAACATTGACGTTAAGCGTCTAGATTTATAATGACTCAATGGGAGTATCAATCACTGTTAATTACATAGAGATACATAGATACACAAATCACACGGGCCTTACGGCCCAGACTAAGGTGATCTGGCCTGAAATCTACTGCCACTTACACATAGAATAGTAGAGGTAAAGGATAGAAAAGTTTTAGGCTCTCCCCACCCTCCACTCCCTGCGGCAAAAGCCGTACATGAAATAATTTGGCAAAAGTACCTTGCAGGTGTAAGAAGACATTACCTGACGGAAATTTGCATTAAATAGTAATTAAATGAAATGAATATGAAAACCACTTACATACACCTGAAAGAGTTATATTTTTTGTAATATTATTTTATTTTGTAGCTTATGGGACACTAGGTTTACACATTACCATTAATTGTGATGGATTGGAGAGACGACTACTCAGGTCCAGACGGGGTGGTTTGGGTGGCGTTAACACGAGTCCTCGAAGAGAGGGGGAATAAGACGACGGGTTCGGGGCTGCTGGCTGCAGTTTGGGTTAGTTCACTCCTAACTGGATGTGACACTAACAAATGGTAACTTTTAGTAACTATTTCGATGTTCCTTTTCTTTCTCAAGCGTATTCTTCTAGTCACAGACTCAGCGGGGCGGGATTTACCTCAGGAACACTTCGAGACAGCGACCAAGTTGTCTTGGCGACCCGTTGGCAGTCGATACGTTACGGCAACGACTCTCGTTCAACGTGAGAGTTACGCGTTACGCGAGTTGGTTTGGGACACTGCTCTAGAAGGATGGACGGCGATGTTATTTATACCGCGGATTGTGGGAAATCGAGAGAGAGATTTTATTCACGATAATTCGCTTATCGCAGCTCCTTCTGGACAATCTCCATGGTATCATAAAGAAGGCAAATAGAATTTAGGCTTCTTTGTGAGATAGGCCTTCTTTCGTCAGACTTCCTGTCGCCAGTTGGGGGAAAATGGAAGGGGGGAGAGACGAAGGTCAACTCAAACGACAAATTTCTTTCGTTCCTACGATTGTCTGGCGGCATGCGAGTATGTACGTTTCATACCCTCACACGCCTACCTATTTCGAGGAACATTACTCCGCCATGAAATAAGGAATAATGTGAAAATTAACTTCACCGCAGAAATTTGTAATTATCTTCCTCGACTCAAACAATTGAGTCGGTAATTTTATCAAAACCGTTAGGAATTTACCTTAGTATCTAATGGCTACAAAATACTACTGATACGCCAGTTTCTCTTATTTACATATACAAAACAAAACAAAACACATACAGAGTACAGGAAGAAATAATTATTAATACAAAAAGATACATACAAAAAAGTGAATAATTGACTATTAATGGCTATCTGAAATTGGGTTTCTCGAAATGCTGTCTGCGAGTACATTGTCAGACCCTTTTAGATACCTGATTTCATAACCGGTACTCCGCTAGCAATAATGACCAGTGCATTAGCCTGCCGTTTCGATTTTTACAAGTTTTTAAGTAGGCTAACGGTCTATGATCAGTCCCTATGAGGAATGGACGACCTACCAGACACATTATAAATTTTGTAATCCTCAAAAACAATTGCTAGAGCTTCTATTTCTACTGTAGCGTATGCCCTTACGCGATCCGTCAGTCGGCGACTCGCATAGCTTATAGGAGCGGGTTCTTGGTCCTCGTCGTATTGGAGTAATACGCATCCAATACCCAGTTAGGAGGCATCTGTCCTTACACCAAATTTCTTTTGAGGGTTCGGCAGTTTTAAGATTGGGCCGGAGACTAGCTTATCTTTGAGCTCTTCAAAGTGCGCTTCGGCGTCGGGGCTCCACTGGAGGGGGTCCAGGAGTTTCTTTTTTAGCAGATCGTTTAGGGAAGCTGCTACAGAAGCGAATTGGGGTACAAAGCGGGGCTAACAAGAAGCAGCACCGAGGAGACACCGTAATTGCTTCTTGGTGCGCTGTAGGTGCATATTTACAATAGCCTTTACCTTCTCTTTCTGTGGGGACAAATGACTTTCGCCTATTTTAAATCCAAGGTATTCTATAGATTTATAAGAAAAATGGCATTTTGAGGGTTTAATCGTTAAGCCATGGTGCTTTTAGCGTTCTAAAAGCGGGCAGAAGGACAAGATATGGTCGTTCCATGAACGTGTAGCCACATACACGTTATCAAAATACAAAGAAACTTTTTTTAAACCGTTTATTACACGGCGCATTATGCGGTTGTTGATACTGCAGGCAGTGACTAGGCCAAAAGGAAGACGAGTGAATTCCTTTAAACCTTTGTCTGTAGGAAAGGCTGTTAGTTTCCTCGCTGATGCCTTTAGGGGGATCTGATAATAGGCCTTACATAGGTCTATCTCAGTGATGTAGGCGGCTCCTTCGAAGAGATGTAAATTTTGGTCAATTAGGGGGAGAGGCTCGGCGCGAACACGGTGACGGTGTTTAACTTCCGAAAATCGACGCACATCCTAAAGGACTGGTCTGGCTTGCGGACCATGACTATTGGGGAACAGTAGTCGGACGTAGATGGCTCGATAATCCCTGATTTCGAAAGATTGTCGACTTCGTCATTGAAAGCGTCTCTTAGGTGCACCGGAACGGGATAGGGCTTACATCGCACAGGTTCGAGCGTAGTGAGGGCGATATTATGTTCGAACTGAGTCGAGCATCCTGGTGACTCGGAAATGACGTCACTAAATTCTTCCAAAAGCGCCATCATTTGGTTCCTTTGGGCATGGGTGAGGTCGTAGTTTACATCCAACTCGGGGAAAGGTTCTTTTATGGGGGGCAGCTTGGACGGGAGAACCGGGAGGGTACAATCTTCGCTTGACTCTACGCAAATCGAATTAACAATATTTAGGGGGTTGTTTGGGTGGACGGCGTCAATTACCCTTTCTTCGTCGAAGGCGACTATATTGTTTATACAGGCGCGTCTATGATACTTTTTAGCATGTTTATGTGATATAACTTATCACCTGCGGGTGTCTGTATAACGTAATAGACCGATCCGTGTGTTTTCTGAACGGGGTAGGGGCTTTTCCATTGGGAGAGAAGTTTATGGGAATCCGAGGGGTGTAAGAGTAGCACTTCATCTCCGCGCTTCAGTTTTCTGTGTTTGGCCTTTAGATCAAAGTATGTCCGATACTTTTCCATATTAATTTCAGAATTTCTGACTGCCATGTCAGAACACCTTTTCAATCTTTCCCTTAGTTCGAGGACGAAGGAATAAGTGTTCCTTAATTCTGGACACAAACGGGAATTTGTCCATAACTCCTTCAAAATACTGAGGGGGCCACTGCACCTTTCTCCCGTACAGAAGCTCAAATAGGGAAAGTCCGATGGTCCTATGGGAAAATTCGCGGCATGCGAATAACGTAACTAGCAAATTTTGATGCCATTTTGGGGGTTGTTCCATGCAAAGCTTCTTGAGGACGCAGTTTAAGGTCGCATTGAACTTTTCGCGCTCTGATGGAAGGGGGGGTGGTAAAAATAGGTTGGATTTGGAGCAGGGTGTTCACGTGTTCCATGAGCTCAGAGGTAAACTGGCGGCCTCTATCTGACAAGAAATTTGGGGGCAATCCTACTCTATAAAGAATGGAAATAAAGGCTTCAGAGCAAGAGATACTATCGATCCTTTTTAGAGCAACAGCGTCTGGGAATCGGGTAGCGCAGTCTATCAATGTTACTAAATGCGTATGACCTTCGGCGGAAGAGGGGTGAATTGGTCCGATGAGTTCGATGGCGACTCTCGAGAAGGGCTCCGAATTGACTGGGGTTCTTTGCAGGGGAGCTGGGGCTATTCGACCTTTTGCAGTGGTTTTCTGGCACAATTCGCACATTTTGCAGAATTCTGCAATATCTTTGGCTGAACCGGGCCAAAAAAAGTATTTAAATACTCGCTGAGAAGTCTTGTTATGACCGAAATGACGTGCCATGGGACTTCCATGTGCTACTCGCAGGATTTGGTCTACATGTGTGCGCGGAATACACATGACCTTGGAAGGTGGGTCCGACTCATCTCGCGAGGTACGAAACATAAGGGAGTCGTTAATGATGTACCTTATGGGACGGTTTCCTCGAACGATCACCTCTTCGTTCTTTCGGGCCTTTTCCCAAAGGGATTGAAGTAAAGGGCAGCTCTGCTGAACTCTGAGGAATTGTGCATTACTCGCTGGAATCTCTAAAGGGGCCTCTGGGGTGAAAAGGCGTGTTGGGGGAGAGGCCTCGTGGCTAGCTTTCGCTCGAGTCACGACAGCTTGAGTCACTTCACTCGGGGAGAGTAGTTCGCTCTGGCCAATGAGTACCGAGCAAAATTTGATGAGGCTGCCACTACGTCGGCCCAACCAGTGAAATATTTACAATGTACATGGCAGCGGATTACCGGGAATCTATTTTCTCGACCCAAGAAGTCGTGTACAATTGCGTACTTCTTATGTTGGGGGTCGACAGGGGGGAGCAATTTGTCTGACACCACAATGCATGTGCCCCCTGTGTCTCTGACGAGGGTGGACACACTTTACAGCCATTGATCGAGCCGGTTTCGAAATTTAGTCCTCCGGGGCAACTCTTGTTGAGCAGGAAGTTCACTTGAAATTCCTGTGGGGATGGAGACGAGGGGGATAACGTAAGCGCGGCCGGCTGTTCCGGGGGAAGGGTAGCAGTTACTTGGTGGACTTGTTGGCTCTGGGTGGGTTGTAGGCTGGAATTCTGTACACATTGGGACTTATAATTGCCGGGGTAACCGCAGAAGTAGCATATAACCTGCTTATTCTGGTGCTGGATATTGTAGGGGGTATTGAAGACTGGGGGTTTTCTGTCTTCGTGGGCTACAAAAGGCTTATTCTTTGGCCTGAACGGGGCTTTGGTCTTTATCAATGGAGGAGGGTTCCTTTGTTGGGACTTCCATTAACTAAATTTATTCTTTGGAGACGGGGGACTATTCTACCGGGTATCCTGTAGGTATAGGCAATGATTTGTCGCATTAAGATCAGCTTCCTCTAGGCATTCTTGGAAGGTAGACTCTCGGCGGTCTTGCACGAATGCTTGGATCTCCTGGGGGAGGGTCGACAATAGCTGGTCTTTTAACCTAAAGTCAATCAGGGCCTCATACTCCGATTCGACTTTGGAGGATTCTAACCAGAACTGGAGGTTTCGCTTCAGGATATATCCAAAATGTCGGTAAGTTTGACCGGGCTGGAGTTTAGCCGATCTAAACTTGGCGCAGTAGAACTGAGGGTTCAAGTTGAAGGCGAGTAGCAATTCGGCCTTCAAGGTGCTATAGTCTATTGTAGCTTCGTGTGGTAACGAGATGAAAATTTCTCTTAAGCGCGGACTGAGCAATGGGAGCAATCTACTCAATCCTTCGGATTCTATGGCCAATCCGTTTACCTCGAAGATCTTTTCAAAATGTGTTAAGTATGAGCACAAATCTTCTTCGTCTTTATATTGGAAAAGTTTCATAGCGGGGGCCTGGGGTTGGTGATCACGGCATCCAACAAAACGGACTTCAACTTAATCTCTGCTTAATTCCCTTTCATGTTTTCGAATCCTTTCTCTTTATTCAAATTCTAACTCTTATTTTCTTCCCCTTTCTTCCATTTCTAAAACTTCTTTTCTTCTTCTTTCTTCCAATTCTAACTCTTCTTTTCTTCTCCTTTTTTTCGAATTCTAACCCTTCTTTTCTTACTTCCATTTCACGCGCTCTTTCCTCTCGCTGTTCGCTTTGGACGAATTCCTTTAGTTCCTGTCCTGTGAGACCGAGAGCTTGTCCTTGCTTGACGAAAACTTCGAATGATTGTGAAGCCATTGCTGCTCTTGCTGACGCAACTGGTGACTCACGAAAGAACTTACGCACCTGGTAAGAGAATTAGAAGCTGCGATTATTTCTAACCGATACAATCTAATAACTAACCCCCAAAATAACGAATATTTTCCTAGCTTTGTTTTTGCTACCTGGAAAGGGTTATTAATGGTTATTATTCATATTCCTTCGGGGAATAGACTAATTATTAAAATTTACGTTAGTTTACTATGGCTTCCTTGGACGTTGGCAAGTTTTAGGCTATTTGAGTTCGCTTCCTCAAAAAATATACTCCTTAAAGCTGACACCACTTTTATATATGTCGTAAAATTGCTCATAGTCTGGTCCAATAATTATTCTAGTCCTTGATCTGGACACACTGCTTTTGATTAAGTCGATGGTATTGACACTATGACTCAATCTACGATCATATATATATATATATATATATATATATATATATATATATATATATATATATATATATATATATATGTAGGCTTTAATTCCTACTGTACGTGCGAAAGCTGGTTAGAGGCGGGTTGTGCCGTAGCCAGGATTCTCACTATAAAAGTCCCCCTTGTTACTGGGGGAAGGTTTGTGATTGTTGAATTCTTAGAGTGCATAATACAGGTTGAATAAATTAGCCGAAGGGATTCTTAATTAAAGTGTTGCCAAGGGTACGTCAAAAGGGAGGAGCCACAAATAAACATACGTACAAAAAATAAACTTTACTTTACACAAATATAATAATTAGCAATAGTTAAACGGGCAAAATTAAGGATTAAATATTAAACACTGACGTTAAGCGTCTAGATTTATAATGACTCAATGGGAGTATCGATCACTGTTAATTAAATAGGTAATTTTAGGATAGAGGGACACTGGGTTTACAGATTACCATTAATTGTGATGCATTGGAGAGACGACTACTCAGGTCCAGACGGGGTGGTTCGGGTGGCGTTAACACGAGTTCTTGGGGAGAGGGGAGATAAGACGACGAGTTCGGGGCTGCTGGCTGCAGTTCCATGATAGAATATTATTGATCAATGATCCATATTCTTAGATAGAACATTAGTGACATACGTTCAATATTATTAGATAGAACTTCGTGACAAACTGTCTATATTCTTAGTTATAAAATTATTAACAAACGTTCCATATTCTTTTAGAGAATATTCGTTACAAACGCTCTCTTTCTCTGAAAGAATATTAGTTACAAATGGTCTGTATTTTTAGATATACCATTATTGACAAACTGCCAATATTCGTAGACACAAAATTAATGAAAATGGTCCATATTTCTAGATTAAATAATAGTAGCAAACGGTCGTTATTCTTACATAGGGCATTAATGATGTACAGTCAATATTATTAAACAGAATATTAGTGAGAAATAGTTCATATTTCAAGAGAGAAAATTACTGACAATGGCCTATAATCTCAGATAGAATGTTACTGACAAACTGTCTATATTTTCAGATATAACATTATTGAGAACGATAATTAGTGAAATAAGTTTATATTCTTTATATATAACATTTTCGAAAATCCGTCAATATCCTTGGACACAACTTTAGTCTCTATCGGTCATCTTCTTTGATGGAACATTAGTGACAAACGGTCCATATTCTTAGATAAACGAGTAGTGTCAAACTCCATATATTCTTTAGTAGATTATTAGTGACAAACGCTCCGTATTCTTCGATAGAACATTCTTGAAAATGGTCTATATTCTTAGTCAGAAAAATAGTGACACACACTCCACTTTCTAAGATATAGCATTACTGAAAAACTGTCCATGTTCGTAGGTAGATCGTTAGTGACAAGCGTTCCATATTCTCATATATAACATGAGAAACGATCCATATTCTTAGATAGACGATTAGTGAAAGTGGCCCATATTTCAGGAGAGAACATTAGTGACACCGTTCTTATTTTGATATTTCCTTAGCAACCAACTTCCATATTGTTTCAAAAAACTTTACTAAAAAACACTTTATATTTTTAAATAGAACTTTAGTGACTGTCGTAGAATGAGCACTACATATACGTCACTTCTACTGAATCGGCGTGGTCGCTTAAGGTCAACGCGTGACCTTGATTTTACTCTGGTCACGACAGCAATGGGGGATAGAAGTAAAGGGAGACGGGGACGACTGCGAAGGATTTCAATTCCAAAGATTGAGTGCAGTTGGCAGATATTAACTAATGAAGGCTCCGGCTATGAGGCTTATGAAAAAGTAGTACAAAAATAAACTTTAATATATACACAGTTATACACACTAAATAGACTAAATGAAATAATGGCAATAGATACTTTATGTATACAAAAACCGAACGTTCAGAGCTACACATAGCCGGCTCTACGCCAGAGGGAGGTGAAGAGGTGATCCTAGACTCTGTATATACACACACCGGGATAACTGGCCAGAATCGCCAGAGATAATTCGTCTCAGCCTGGCTTGGGTTCAGGCTTTAAGAGATGAAATAGGAGATCGGATGGTTATTCAAGGGCCTTAACCAAAGGGAGTTTAACCTCTAGTAATAACACTAACTGGAGTGAAGATTCGTGCCAAACGAAATTTACTGAAACCAAGGATAGGCCAAATGACTGGGGCTCCGATCCTTCAGTATAATACTAGCCTTAAGCTCGTCGAGGAAAGGGAGCACGATCGAGAATGACGTGTTTCGTTGTAAAAGGCAAGCATATACTGTCGATACTCTATTGGGATCAACAATATATTGGGAACAGCCATATCCGTTACTGGCTCCGACAGGGGGAGGGCGTAGAGGAATTTCTCCACGCACCAATACAGCACTTAAGGGATGGGAAGTACTCCCTTGGGGTTTTTTTTATAACATCCTGAGAGATGACAGAAGCGCGCGTTTGAGATTCCAATCCCTCGCTTATCGCTGAAAGCAATTCGATATTCTCACTGTCTCCGGTCCTTGCTCACGTGGACTGACCTCTAGCCTGACCTTGTGGTTTCGACATGCAACATGGCCTCAAGGAGCCTCTATTCTCTACAGTGACAAAAGTTCATATTCTTAGATGGACTATCACGGTTATATGCTTCATATTCTAAAATATAATATGAGTTACAAATGGTATATATTCATGGATAAAACATTAGTCACAAACGTTCGTTTTCTTATAGAGAACATTAGTGACAAACCGTCCATAATATCACATCAAACAATAGAGACAAACGGTCCGTATTCTAAGAGAGATCATTAGTGACAAACGTTTAATATTCGTAGTTAGAACATTAGTTACACTTATTCCATATTCTTAGATAGAACATTACTGATAAACTCTCCATATTGTTAGTTACAACATTAGTGACAAATAGTCCATATTCCTAGATAGGACATTTTTGAATAATTGTCCATATTCCTAGAGGAGAAAGATAGTAACAAACGGTACATTTACTTTGAAAGATAGAATATTAATGACAAACGATCAATTGAGGAAAAATGGTCTATTTTATTAGAGCATATTAGTGGCATGCGGTCCATTTTTCTCAGTTAATCTTAGTGAAAAACTTCATTTTCTTAGATAGAACATTAATGTCAAATCTTCTATATTCTTAGATAGAACATTAGTGACAACCTGTCTATACTTTCAGAGCAAATATTAGTAACAATGGCTCCATATTCACGAAGAGAAAGATAGTGACACACTGTCCTTATTCTTAGATAACTAGAATAATAGTGACAAACGTTCCATATTCTCAGAAAGATATACCATTAGTACCAAACGTTTATTTTCTCTCCGGTAACTTTACAATTAGCCTGCAAATTTTGACAATTCTATAAATATTTGTAATTAACAGAAGAACATAATGACCCTGCTTGATGATTTTGTGAATAAGGTAATATGTGAAATGAAAAGAAATTCCAATTATCTAACACAAATTCTTATAAGAAAATATAAAAAAATAAACAAGTATGTTTTTTAATTGTATTAATATTATTGTTATAAAAATACATCAAAGTGTGTTAATAAATCTACAAACCTACTAATCGCTCGACTTTTAAAGCAAATGCTGCCACTAAAAATGAGTATTATAATAACCTAAATCAAACTCAAATTTCTTTAAGAAGTACTAAATAATGGTATAAAAAATACAATCATTCAATTCTTAAAGTCAGATAAACAATAAAAGTGAGTATTGAGCAGAATAAAGCATCGAGATGTAAGCAGTGAATGTATGCAAATATGCGAAGTAAATGTCAAAAGTTGTCTGACATAAGGTTCATTTCGAATGCTTCAAAACATTCTCCTAACTAACAAAAAAAATATTTGGTGTCTTTTCTTCTACTTAATGAGGCTTAAGTACTTAAACCTCAAACGTGGTACCATATATTTGAAGACTAAATTACTTGAATTAAATCACCACATAGGCATATTCTCATCATGAAAACCAAAATAAAGAACATAAAAAAGAGCTAATTTCGTATTTTAGGATACATCAACAAAATTCCTAAGATACGAATTAGCAGTATTATAAAATTAAAGTATTTAGGAAAGAAAAATAAGGACATTATGGATTCGAGTTTAGTCCTTTAGAAAGAGAAGTTAGTTTGAATTCCCTTTGAAGGCTTAAAAACTTTTCTCCTCAAGTTAAAAAACCGTTGAGCATCAAACTTTGTAACTGAAGATGGGAGGAGCCAATTTCCTAAAAAGAACAGATTTTGTTTTAACTGTAATCATGGTTCCTCCAGTTTGGAACTAATTTCCTTGGGGCGGCTGAGGAATGTCTTTGGATTTTCGTAAGAAAAATAAAATTAATTCAAATTAGGCAGCAAATTCTTGATAATAACTGGAGTTATACTTGTATGAAGTTCCCTACCTCAATTTATATAGGGAGTTTGTTGTATATATACATATGTTTGTTCTCACACAACCACACACTCTATCTTTCTCTCTTTACTTTCCCTCCTTCTCTCTCTCTCTCTCTCCTCCCTGTCCACCCCACCTCCCTTATTCCATCTTATGATCTTTCCGTTTGCTCCCCCGCACATACACACACACACACACACACAAACACACACACACACATATATATATATATATATATATATATATATATATATATATATATATATATATATACGTATATATATATATATATATATATATATATATATATATATATATACGTATATATATATATATATATATATATATATATATATATATATATATATATATATATATATATATATATATATATATATATATGAGGAATTAAACCACATTCTCCGAAGACAATTTAATTCAGAACAGTTTCGGTGTATCTCACACCCTTTTTCAACTGACACTGGGTAGAAAATATAAGAGAAGTGCATATAAGCATAACACAAGATCCCCTCTTTTTTCCCCCAATCCCTTACTTGTGGCTAATCTGGGGGGAGGGGAGATTAGGCCTGAACATATTGAAGGGCTGACATTTTACTATTTTGTTTATTTGCTTTCTTATTACAGGATTAAAAGAAAATTGACCCTCAGATAGATTTAAATTAGGAACTGACGATATCAAGCTCGATACTACGATTCTTCTCTTAACATAGTCAGTTCCTAATTTAAATCTATCTGAGGGTGAATTTTCTTTTAATCCTGTAATAAGAAAGCAAATAAACAAAATAGTAAAATGTCAGCCCTTCAATATGTTTAGGCCTAACCCCCCCCCCCATATTAGCCACAAGTAGGGACTTAGTGGAAAAAAGAGGGGATGTTGCGTTATGCTTATATGCACTACTCTTATATTTTCTACCCAGTGTCTGTTGAAAATGGGTGTGAGATACACCGAAACTGTTCTGAATTAAATTGTCTTCGGAGAATGTGGTTTAATTCCTCATGTTTTCTTGCGATATTGCATTAATTTTCATCATATATATATATATATATATATATATATATATATATATATATATATATATATATATATATATATATATATATCTGGGCAAAAATGTTTTCGGACACCGAAAATTTTAGGAAATTATATAAATGAAGGATCGTAAACTTTTAATTGCATATCAATATGAATATAACAGTGAAATATAAGTAATGATAACGAAGGGTGATAAACACACCCCCTCCCTCTAAGTTACAATTTTTCATTGAAGGATAACTTATAATTATTTGAGCAAAAAATAACAAGATTCATAAAAGTATTAACAGACACAGTGAGATAAATATGCCTTAATTTATCAACAAGTAATCGAAAAGGATCGTCCATCGGTACGTTTTTGAAAAGAGGGCAAACATTTAAACTCGCAAGTGTTAACATTATTCGAGTATTTAATGGCGTTAAGTTTCTCAAAAAGGTCATACCTTATTTCTATATGCGATTGGGAAATAGTAACAACAAGAGGGATTAGGTCTTTGGACAGCTATGTTGAAGTAAGAAACAGAGCCTACAAAAATTATAATAGGACACTTAGGATTATTTAGCTAATGGGATTTTACCAGACCATACATATGAGGTCGATAGGCGTTACTTAACGTAAATATGAAAATTAAATCGAGAACAATTTGAGTTTGAATCGAGAACTTCCATGAAAGTCCCTGTTAACTTGTATAGTCGGATCTTTAAATAGCCTATCATAGGTAAAATAATCATTTAGTTATAAATTCATTTAATCTGTACAAACTAATTTATCTGAAGTATAATTAATAACCACACCGGATTTATCTGCCTTTTTAATGAGTACGGCGGGATTTATTCTAATATTGATCAAGCACAGCGAAAACGAAGATACTAATTATAGTGTGTAATTAAGGATAAACATTGGTAAACACAACTTTTGACAATATTAATTAAATCACTTGTACATCACCTAGCCGTAGATCTTGCATTCAGCATTGCGGCTGGGAGGGCGCAATGCTGGGTAGAGACAAGGATGGCACTCATTCATGCTGATGTCAGCGGCAACATAGTTCTCCATGATATACCTTTCATCCCTTTGTTGGGCCCCCCCCCTCCGAAATAAAACAATGTAATGAGAGAAATGTCCATGTAAAGTTTAAGTGTGTGTTAGTATGTACATGTGCACATAAGCCAAGAGCTGGAGCGGGAAGGTATGTGTGAAACATGTTATGAAAAATATTGCCCCGTGTGTAGAATTTTGCGTATAATTATGTTCATATCCATGTGAGCAAGTGAAAGTGAAGTGCTTCAGTGAAAGAGGGTTGTTGAGCCATGCCCTCTTTTCTAGCTGATCTTAAAATAAGTGCGTCATGAAAGACACGCACACCTGCGTCTCAGCGTATGCATTTATACGCAAGCAAAGCGATGAAGTTTGTGTGAAAGAAGAGTTTGATTGTTAAACCGACCTATTCTGGTGGCAGCCAAAACGGCACAACCACCGAAAATACATGAATACATTCAGTTAAACCTCAAAATGCAAGTACATTATGAAAGATATTTCAACGTTTCTAAAATTAGTTGTATGTACGTCTGCAGATGTGCACGGAAGTAAAGTGGTGGGAAGCGGTGTTTAAGAGTTATGGTGGAGCGAGATTCTGATTGGTCAATGGCATTGTCAGGCTCCTGGAAGCAATCAGAGTGTTTCGAGCATTGATTAATTAACATCATTGGTCATCCAGCCAGAAAGATCCTTGCTAACGATCCTTTGATTGTACATCAAATTATAACGTTGGCATGGAAATGCTCCATCGATTAGAAGTGATTTATGAAAGTAATTATACGAGCAAATACTCAAACTAAAAGTGGATATATTATTTATACCACTCTTGCGAGGTCTGGCATTGTCGTGTTATTATTCTTATCATTACTTCTTCTTCTTTTTAGGCTATTAAAGAAAATTTTGATGTAATCGCACGAAGGAAATTGGCGGGAAAATAAGAATATTTTATTAGTTATAAAATGTTAAATACAGACGAGGAAATGTTGAGTAAGGAGCTGCGGCTTTAAGCCCAGTAATGGTAGATGTAAAAAGAAATAAGAATGTTGAGGTAATGGTCGCGGAATTCGAGTATGCTGATAATGAATTAATATACAAATTATATACAGGCCACCGGTTTAAATCAGAAATGGTGAAAACAGGTTCTTTGACTATATAAATAAATATATTTATATAATGGAAAATATCACATTAACGTGATGTATATCAGTAAAAGATAATGGTAAACCACAATATTTGAATCAAGATATAATTTATAACTATCGGACTAGTTTCGGCAACATGCCCTTTTCAACTAATAATGAAGAAAACAGGCAAGGAGAACATTGTATACAAGGAAAGACATCCTAAACAAAAGGAAACAGCAGGAAACAATCTGGAAAAAAAACAACTCGAGTGAATCTGGCGTGAATCACAAGCTAAACAAAATGAAATGGAACCGGAAACAATTTGGAGAGTTGCTAATCCTCGAGATGCATTGCGTCCGGGGCCTTATAAATAAGATTGGCGAATCTATTCATTATATATATATATATATATATATATATATATATATATATATATATATATATATATATATATAATCTATTTTCTTTTATCTCTTCTTTTCTCACTCTCTTGTCTTCTATCTTCTCTCGTCTCTCTTCCTGTTCCCTCTTTTCTAGTCTCTCTTCTCTCTATTATCTTTTCTCTCTTCCCCTCTCCATCTCCCTCTTCTTCCCCTTCCTCTCTCATACCCTCTCCATCCCCTTCCCTTCCCTTTTTTTCCGTAATAGCCACAGATGATTCTTCTCAGCCTGGCTTGGGTTCAGGCTTTAAGAGATGAAGTGGGGGATCGGATGGTTATCCAAGGGGATTTAACCACAGGGAGTTTAACCTCTAGTAGTAACAGTAACTAGAAGAAGCATTCGTGCTAAACGAAATGTACCGAAACCAAGAATGGGCCGATTGACTGCGGTTCAGATCCTTCGGTATAATTTTAGCCTTAAGCTCGTTGAGAAAAGGGGGCGTGATCGAGAATGACGTAAAAGGCAGGTCTTCTCTCTCCTCATCTTCTTTTACTTCTATACCTCTACGTCTCCCTCTCCTTATCTTCGTATCTCCCACTAAACCCTCCACCTCTAGCTTTCTTTTTTCTCTTTCTCTCTTTCTCTCCAATCTATTATTAAACGAAAGGAAACAATAGCAGGCGGAGATTAAAACTTTACCAACGTTGACATTAATTATAGCAAATCGGATATAAATAGGAAGAGACGGTTTAACTTTATTTAGAACTTTCTTTTTCAAAAGAACGAAGAAAAGACAGGAAGCCAAAACATATTTGGTTTAATTATTATCACGGAATAGTAAATATTGTCAAACGTTCAAGTAATTTAACCACTGCAGACAAGTTATGATAATTTAACTCTAAACAAAGGTGAGCATAAACAAAAAATGAGAGCAACCACCAAATACAGCTTTTGAGGAACTGGAATTTCGATATTATTCCTGATAGTCTTTTGAACTTGGAGGCAAATGAGTTGGGTAGCTCGTTCCACAATAAGGACGCCTAGGATATGTAATCAGTGTTAAATTAAGTTAAGCTCATGTAACTGCGGTTAGGTATATATTTTTGCAGTAAGTGCCATACATAAAACAAAATCCGAGCCTCTTGGATTAACATCGAAATAAAGAAAGCTATTCCTGAGTGAAACAAATACTACCAAGCAAAATAATATAAGGAATCTGAAGTAAAACAATCAAGGTATATTATATCATAGGCCAAGTAAGCAAAATTTTTGGAAGACAAAAACGAATTATGAAAAAGATAGGCAAAAAATTCGAACACGAGCTATGTGTTTCTATAGTTACATTAACAGTAAAAGTCCATAAGAGAGGTTATTTTACCGAATGATAGTAGAAGAGAACCTCGTACTGACAACCACTAACTTAGAGCAAATATTTTAATTATTCGCTCTTGAGACCCTGCCATAGCCAAAAATTCTAATTAAAGATACAACATGGATTTTAGCCAAGATATTTGGGTTTAAATTATATATTGGAATTTTTTCATAAAAATAACTTATTTCTATTTACGATAGGCAAAATGCAGTGTGTATTGTTTAATTAGAGTTTCAAAAAGCCTTTGATACTGTTCCACATAAATTCTTCTTACTACAACTTAAAGCGCATAGAAAAAGAGTGGAAATTATTTAGTGCGGAAAATACTGGTTGTCGAATTGTCAAATAGTTGACAACGGGTTATTGTAAACAGGGCAAACTTGGCCTTGAATCGTAGTTACGAGTACTTGTGGAAGGCCTCAGGGAGTTGTATTTGGCCCCCTTTTGTTCAAAATGCATATCAAAATTTTGGTACCGGTGTACTGAGTATATTCTCCCGATTCGATGATGCTTTAGGATATCGAAATTTGAACACGGATTACTAAATGAAAATACAAATTCTATAGTGGCTTATCATGGAAGAGATCATGTCTTAAATTCGGAAGACTTCAAATTGAGAAAAACATGAGTCAGAGCTACAAAGATAGCTAAGAGGTGGTTTGATTATTTGAACTGGATTTCCCCTTTTGTTCGTAACGTAAGCCAACCGACCTAATTTCTGCGCTTAAGTACAAATGGTGCGATAGAAAATTCGATCCTGTGGTCGATTATTACTTGCAAGAAGGGGATTACCTGGAAATTTTATTCATGCGGTTACAAAACAGTCCTGGACTAAAAATGAGAATACTATATTTTTCTATATTTGAAAATTAATAGAACTAATCAAACGTTGCATTTTACAAGTATTTTAGTATATTTTTTATTAAAATTTGAAAATGAAATACACGAAAATTTAGAGCTCATACCCTTTTTATTAATAAATACAGTTTTTTGACTCGTGCAGTCAATATTTACAATGATCTCCTATGTTAGTGAGGCCTACTTCAATTCCATTTAGCATGGTGAAGATCGAATTTGTGATGCTACTTTGATTAATATTGCTCCATTTTTGCTTAATAAGAACCCGCAACTGCTCACAATTTGATGATTTCTGTTAATCAACTGCTAGTTTGGTATCGCCCCAAATTTCTCTTTTGCTCTCAAATATAGCAAATTCCCGAGCCAAGTGCTATGTTATTTTCAGCCAAGAACTTTGTTATTGCTTTCGGTTTATGATAAGGTGAGCCATCATGATGAGAAATAGAGTACTCATCCCCAAATTGGTTCTGAACTGTTGGGAACAGGTGCTGATGCAGCATGATTTGGTGCCATTTTATGTTCATGGAAGTGCTCTTAGGACGAATTTTTAGTGCTCCAGTTTCCTTAGAAGAGGAGTAGCCACAGATATGAAGAGTCCGGATGCTTTAACGTAGACAGGACTCGAGGTATCATCCAGAAGCTCGAAACAAGCGGAAGGGAGTTTCATCAGATAATATCACTTTGCTCCTATCTTCAACAGTACATTTTATTATTCCTACAAAAGTAAACCTATCTGTAAGGTTTTGATTAGTGAGAACATGCTTCATCGCACCACTTCTCGAATTGAGACCTTTGTTCAAAATTCTCCCCATCATTGGGTGCACTAAAGCGTTAACACCTGCTTCTTTTCAATCGTTAAGCAGCTTATTGGAGGCAACCAGATCCTTAAGCTGGGACATTACCAGGATACGATCTTGGCGTTTATTTGAGATCTTGGTCGACCAAGAGACTTTTTTAAAGGGAAGTAAGTAGTTTTTTAGATTTATTATCTTAAAGATAGTGTTCCTCGATCCAATACCCTTTGCAACTATCTCCTTGCACTTCAGGCCACTTTGGTGCACATCAACAAGATTGCATGCTTTTCTTTTGAAAGAACCATTTCTGGAATTGAAAAAGTTTCAAACATTTATTTTTACAAAGAATATTCTGAAATATAGTATAATTACATATCTTTCATTTAACCAACATTTATCATCCTTTTACCCTTTCGATCGCTAAGCACACTCTAGTGACTGAAGCTAACCTCCTACAGAAACAGAACCAAATAGCGATTTTAGATTCAGCGAAGCAATTCACTTTTTTTCTTATTATTTAAATATTGAAATAATTATTATTTTAGTAATTAAATAATTATTCCTATCACGTAAATTTTAAAGGCTTCTCGCCATGACTAATCTAAGGTTATTCAGAAATATTAATTATCGGCTGCTATTCGAAATGCAGGAGAGAGCAAGCATTTTTCCAAATGGATTCAACTCGAGAAAGGAGCGTTTCAACACAACCAGAGCTCAAATTTACTTTAATTGATATATCATACATACACGTAATAAACAACCTCTCACCCCCGCCGTAATTTATCGGAAACCACGTGCTATGGTATTCCTCCGTGGACGACGTCTTTTCCTGTTCGAAGATTCTCGAATTTTCGACTCCTGAGCAAGTTGGGAACATATTTCCCAATCTTGCGAATTCGTTCTAAGCCTCCCCACGCCCCTCCTGGTGCTCATGTGTGAAAGAGGCCCTATGTCTCGCCCTTTGATGCTAAATGATGAATCAACTCCGACTCCATATTAAGATGTCTGGAGCTTGTGACTCCTTTCTCCAAACTTCCCCTTCCCATCCAGAATCGGGCATACAAATACTCAGGTTATTCTGTAGTTCGTTGAGTCCAGCCCGCACCTCAAGGTCGTCCTTCTGGCTTTGTACTGTGAGCGTTCGTCAGACAGCAGGCCTTGTTCAGCCGTGATTCTATCAGGGTAAATTGGTAGCTTCTGTAAACGGCAAACCTTTGAATTTGCGCAACAATCTCCCTTCGTTTAATCGAACCGATTAAACGAGAATTCCCGCATTCCCCGTCAAACGTCATCTTTGAAGTTTGGCTATCTTCATCGAAAGGTTGGTTCGGATCGTTCCCTACCTGCCTCATTCGGATTGTGCGCCACTTGCCTCATCGGATCGTTCCTCACTCGCATCATCGCAAGAAGGACTTTCTTCGAAGTCATCGACCCGTAAGACTGAAACCGCCTCTATTATTAGTATTGTCAAGTTCCCCCTTTTGATCTGAGCCTAGTTAAATTAATCAATTAATTCCATTTGAGAATCCTTCCTCTTAATAATTACCAAGAGACTCTTTCAATTTAAATAATTCCACATTGCCTATTATTATTCTTATTTTGATCTGTGTGAATAAAATTATATTTTTGTTGTTTCATCTTTAACTAAACTTGAACGATACTTTCGGCCTATTTAGGTAAATCTCGCCAACCATTTATGCATTCTGTTTGATAATTAAGGATTTGAAACCCAACACCTCAAGTTTGACCTCCTACTCGGTCGTTAACCCCTGCGAACAGTCCTTCAACGGTTATGGTTTCATTAGGCGATTAAGTCACCCCCCTCCACATAATATAGGAGTAGTGTATGGTATAGAGTGATTGTACTACGACAATACATATGTATATGCAATTTGCTACCTCGCCAAGATGTCAAAGCTACCCCCCTTACTCGTAACCGAAATATATTTAAAAATTCAATTGATTGTGTTTCAAATGTAAATATACTATAAGAGGAAGAACAGTCGTGAACGGCTGGCTGCTGAACGAGCAAGAAGGGAAGCAGGGAAAAGGAAAGAAAAAAATATATTAGCGATTCGTCTCACAAGATGCATGTGTAAAAATGTCTTTCCCACAGTGCTTTCTCCCTTCGTGTCAATGTAACTGACTCGTTTCTCATCGCTCGAAGGGGATAGATATCCTGCGGAAATAAGAAGACTGCTCCTTACTTTGGGCGTTTTAAATGTGACTTTAAAGCAATTCATTTGACTTTGAGCTTAGTTTGAACTACATTGTGTGAAAGAGGCCTACACGAAGATAAGTGTGTTTCCGCAGTCCTAAATCTAGTATTAAATATCTAAATAAGCTGATTTTATTTTTGGTACACACGTAGATGAGTGTGTATCGGATATTCTCACTTTAACATTAACGTTAATAGCATATCATTCGGTATCTGCTAAACGTCAAATACTTAATTGATCAGTCAGGTAAGGTAGTTTACTTGCTATAGTTTTCCACCTCTTTTCTTCTCTGTAGTGCTACAACTTGGACCAATTTACCACAAATAGGGATTGCGGACGTTAAAGCCATTAAAATCTACCCACCACCTTCAATCTTTATTAAGCACGAGTCCACCCATCCTTTATTTAAAACTAAAGGCCATCCATATTTATGAAATGATATTTATTGTAGCATCTCCTCCATTCGAAGTTCATTCCTGAGCAGAAGGGAAGTCGCACGTCTTCTCGTAAACACACACACAATTGCAATACACATTATATCCATTTCATCTTTGGTCAGATCTTTCTCATTCAAATAATCATTTTTATAATCACCAAACTTTTACGCAGTCTTCTAACTATTTCATTCCCAACCTATTTTAGACCTTTGTTCATACCATAAACATCCCTTACCAATGACCTGCTCCAAAACTCCATTTTTACAGTCCAGTATTATTTTACTATTTATTTTAGTTCGAAATTAGATGGACGTCGCTTTACTCTGCAGAATCGCTAACTTTACGGATGACATCAAATTTAGACACAAGCTGATAAGTAGACGCGATCTGGAAAGGCTGCAACATGATTGAGATGCGCTTTTTCAGAGGTCTGCCAAACGATAACTAAATTTTAAAATGATTAAATGTACACCTATGAATCTGAAGAGGCATAATTGTACAGAGAGAATAATAGCTTTAGGTATCTTTTCTGTAAAGAGAGATTTAGTAGTTATAACTTTTTTGCATCATAAATTTTCGTGCTCTTGCGTTGAAGCAGCCACAAATGTAAATAGCACACTTGGGAGGTCGTTCTTCCATCCTATAAGTCTCTGGTTCACCCACAGTACAAGTACTAGATGGAAATTTGCTTATCTTTATTTCTGAAAATATAAATTCAGAAAAAGTTCAAGGACTCGCCACAAAGCAAGAGTCAGAACCTTGAATACCGAAAAAGAATTAGAAGACTCTTCCCTTATTATTTCAGGTTTTGGGGGCAACTAAACTCAATGATAACTTTCTTTCTATGCAAACAAACAAATTTAGACGTTTTCATTTTAATATGCTATAAAATTTCTTCCTCTATAGTATTGCACGTGTCTGGAATTCCTACGCCATTTCGCCGGTCAAATTATCAAGTCGGAATGAAAGTAATGACCTATTTTAAGGGATATATTAAAAATGAAAAACATATGTATATGGAAATAGACATCTGTCGCCAAGCTTTTAAATGCTATGCTTGTAAAGTCATTTAGGTTTTGATGCTAAATATGAATCCAACTCGTTTTCAATCTCTTTTATTGATGTCAACCTAAGACCATCCAAATGGTTCTCTCGTCCCATAAACAAGTGATAATAAAGAGCATGGTCAAAAGAATATGGAGGATGAAACAATATTCCCCAATCGAGCTCCTCCAAGAGTTCATTGGTCATTCGAGCCGTGTGAGGATGAGTATTATCGTGATGGAGGATGACACCCCTTCTCTTGCCTATGAGAGGGCACCTTTCGCCCAAAGCGGCTTCCAAACAATGGAGGTGATTTTAATAGAGATTATGATTAATTCTGTCATTGTTATCTAACCGTTCATAGGAAAATTCCTTGAATATTCTGCCATGCACTAAACTTGATTTTTTTATGGATAAAGTCCTCTACTCGGGTGTTGGAAATTGTGCTTCCAACACTGATCCACGAACGGCGTCTCTTAATTTTATGATAAAGGATCCACTTTTCATCACCAGTAACAACACTGCCCATAAATAGTACTTAAAGGTATTGTGAAAGCTACACTCGCAGCAAGCAGCCTGCGTTGCAGATTCGACGTGGACTGTTCGTGCGCCATCCATTTTTCAAGCACTGAAACCTTTCCATTCAATTTCGGTTGGCGTAGCACAGTGATATGGGGTTAGATTAAAATTTTCTGTGAGTTCTTTAGAAGTTGTATCAGGGTTTTATGTGTCAACATTAAGATTTTTTGGAGGACTTTCTTTTGGGCTGTCTTTTTAACTGAAATTCCCACTTCGAAAACAGGAAAACCACCTCCGGCAATTTCATTTATTAACTTCATCATCCCCATAAGTACTCTAAATAGATTTTGCCGCTGTACATACATTAACACCTTTATGAAACTCTTAGCGTATAACATGTCTAATGTGATCTTTAGATGCGACGAATATTGGGGTGAATCCCGAAGATGATTATGAACAATATTTTTATAATCTGAAAGATAAAAGGTATATATTACTTATTCTAGCATTCCTAAGCGATAACAAGAGCCAATACTTAACAAATACTATCAGAAACTATATTCTGGAAAATCAGACATTACTTTCGCTCCAACCTGATGCTTTATAATTTGCTTGGAAATTTGAATGGATAAGCCTTTTGGGAGAACACATTTTTTAAATTCACATATAGACAGAAGGAACCATTATAATTAATCCGCGTTGTATGAAATTGGTGCGCGATACACAAAATACAAATGATGCCCGCGAGAAGGTGGGTGTATATATCTATTTTGCCATATTCTTATCGCAGTTTTCTGTCTGTATATTCCTTTTTCACCGCTAGCAGGATGGTAGCCTGCAGGAAAACGAGAAGCTTTCCTATGCTGAGATTCCAGTTATTTACTGGTAGCACATTAGAAAAATTATAATTTGAATTAAACTTTGATGTAAATACTGTTAGGTGTGTAGCAGTGGTTATATTAATAGGGTAAACATGAAAAGGTATTATTTAGTCTGATAAAAGAAGGAAATTTGAGTTATACAACTATCGCCTTCAAATCAGCAGAAGAAGAACTAGTTGGGAGAGAGTACTTATGGGTATCTTAATCGGGGCAAGATGAAAATATTGCAAATACTTTCAATTTGAATGTAAAAACGCATTCAATTTAACGTCTAAAATAGAAAATGAAAGCGAGGTGATCTTAATAGGAAATTCTATAGTTGATAATGAATAAAATGGATTAAAGCCAGAAATCCAAGAAAACGGAAAAAGATTGTTGACGAGGGGGCAAACTAAAATAAATTCAGTCGAATAAATCAAATCACAGACTTCAAATAGATAATGCTCAGTTTTTATATCTTTTTAAAGGAAATTAATATTAATTATTAATCTCGTTAGTTCCATAATAGAATCCGCGAAGAATTAAAGAAATAATGGTACAATAATTAAAATTATTTCTAGAAGCCAGGAAAGATTTAGACTTCGAACAAAAGCTTTTTATATAAATACTAAAACATAAAAGTAAATAAACATCCACAACATTATGATAAAATGTTTTCTATTCCGCGTTTTGACATTATTATGACTAGTATTTATTTATTTCTTTTTAGAATTTATCAAATAATTATTAAACATGCTTCTTAAAAGTAAAATTACAAGAAAATTTCAGAATTGCAAGGACGAACTGCTTTAAAATTTGAAAGTGGAATATCCCAAAGACATTGCTAGTAATCTAGAAATACCCCTTAATTCCTTCCTTCCGTTAACAAAATTATATTTTTTTTCAAAGAAAAGGGTGAAACCTTAATAGAGTAATGACTTGGTTGTCCTTAATCTTTGTGCTATTCGAATATCCAGTGAGTACAAGCTTCTGAAGTGGCCGAAAGAATCCAAATTAGCAGTAGAAAACCCTTAAATTATTACTTCTTAATTGGATATTATGAAACTCTACCCATAATAAAGCCTATCTTTAACTATGATCAATCTTACAAGAGAAATGACTGCGCTGAAGAAGTGAGCGGCAAACTTTCGTAGAAGGTTTGCTCAAATTTCAGACAATGGACGGGAATGATTTTAGAGATTGCTGCTTCAAGAGTTTGACATAAACAGGTTGCAATCAACTGTCAAATAACATGAGATTTCTCTTATAGTGTATGGAGCAATTTGGAATAATGGAAGGCTAGCCTTAATTGTGTTGGCAATATGAAGTAGGAAAAATGCATTTACTTTCTTAAAGAAAGAATTCTACCAGTGTTTTTAAATGGACAGTTTGAAAAAGAAAATTTTTTATTTACGGCAGGTGAGCTCCATAAAATCCTGCAAAAAGGACAAAAGAATGGGATGACTAAGGTGGAATCAAGCGACTTCCTTGGCCGAGTCATTCCACTGAAGTAAACCAAATAGAACATGTGGGGGAAATAGTAAAGATAACTGCAGAAAAAGTCCCAAAGAGTAGCTAGCTGAATGTCATAAGGCAAATATGGTCTAAAATACCACACGCTGTAATCTTTCAAATTATTAAAACTATACACTGTAGGGAAAAAGGTTTAGGTATGTAGTATATCTATTATTAGTTAGGTTATAAGAACTATTACTTAGAAAACTCCCCGAGGATGACGTGGTGCATCAGATGTGGTAGTAATGACACAATAAGTTATTAGTAGGGGTTATTAAATAGAATAATGTAATATTTAATTTAGGCTATGATAGAAAAAGTAGGCTAGAGTTGTTGTGTCGAGAGCGTTTTCTTAAGTATGTCGTTATCTGGATAGAGGGGGTGACGAGCGTGGACTGACTGTTTATTTCTACAGGTCCTTAAGAGGTCACCTAGTATTGAGGTATTGACAACAAGAGTATAGTAAAACGCAATAATAGATCACGTCATTACAAGGTCCAAATACAAAGAAGTCCAAATTAAACAAAAGAAATTGGCTTCACAACATCTTCACATTTCAGTGACCTATTATCCTGAGCTTAGTAATAAACTGTATGAAAAATTACTCTAATATTTAAACTTAATAACCGAAAAAAGAGAGACTTCAATAGTTAAACCTATTATCTTAAGCTTAGGCATAAACCGTAGAAATAAGAATACAACTTAGGAAGAAAGACTTCCATTCTTAGAGCTATTTAACCGAACTTAGAAATAAACCAGAGGAAAAAAGAATTCGATGTCTAGACCTAATAGAACGAGCGTAAGAATAAACAATGCGAAGAAAAACTTAGAACATTAAATCTATTAACTCGAGGTTAGGAAAAAAGCATAGGAAGAAAGACTTGGAGCATTAAACAAATTATCCTAAGCTTAGGAATAAAGAGTAGGAAGAAAGATCTCGAGCCTTGGACGGAAGCTTCAGAAAAAAATTCGTATGAAGAAAGACTTCAATTATGGGACCTAATACCCGAGCTGAGGAATAACCCGTAGAAAGAAAGACTCCAATCATTAAACCGAGGTTAGGAATAAATCGTAAAATGAAAGACTTCGATCATAGTTTATTAAGGTGAGCTTAGGAATAAACCATGGGAAAAAAGTCTTCGAGCATATGATCTATTATCCCGAGTTAAAGAATCGATCTTAGGAAGAAAGACTTCGAACTAAAGTCCAATTATCTCGAGCTTATGAATAAACCGTAAGAAAAAAAAGTTCCATCCTATACCTATTATCTCGAGTTTAAGTAAAAACCGTAGGAAGAAATGATTCGATCCTAAACATATTTCCTAGGATAGGAATAAACCATAGAAAAGAAAGATTTCGATCCTTAGACCTATTAACCCGCGTTTATGAATAAACCGTAAGAAGATAGACTTATAACACCTCAAATATTTTCCCGATCGAAGGTATTAAGCATACGAAGAATGAATTCGAACATTTGTCCAATTATCCCGAGCTGAGAATAAACCGTAAGAAAAAGATTTTCACTATTTAGACCTATTAACTTAAGCTTAGGAATAAACTGTAGTAAGAAATACTTCAATCCCTAGATCTATTACCACGAGCTGATGAATACACTGTAGGGAAAAAGGTTTAGCTCTGTAGTATATCTATTATCAGTTAGGTTATAACAACTATTATTTAGAAAAATCCACGAGGATGACGTGGTGCATCAGATGTGGTAGTAATGACACAATAGGTTATTAGTAGGGGTTAGTAAATAGAATGATGTAATATTCAATTTAAGCTATGATAGAAAAAGTAGGCTAGAGTTGTTGTGTCGAGAGCTTTTTCTTAAGTATGTCGTTATCTGGATAGAGGGGGTGACGGGCGTGGACTGACTGGTTATTTCTAAATGTACTTAAGAGGTCACCTAGTATTGAAGTATCGACAACAAGAGTATAGTAAACCGCAATAATAGATCACGTCATTACAAGGTCCTTACTCGGGATGGATTCGTGACACATACTTGTAAACTCTTTTACTTCTTGGATGAGGTTGGCCTGCTTCATTTTATTTGAATCTCTTTGTTGTTAGCTGCATGTCCTGTACTAGGGAGCGGGGAGCTCCCCTATTCGACGGAGCGTTCTTCCATCATCATTTTAGTTTTTTGTTTTTGTCTTTATGTTGCCTTTGGTTTGGTTTTGTTTGATTTGGAAGTTTGGATGCTTCAGTGTTTTATTGAGTTTTGTTTTAATGTAACCTATTATTAGCCAAAAAGTGATTACGGCGACTGATGCCATTAGAAGTAGTCGCTAGAATGGCAATATAAAAACAAGAAAAACTATTAAGCGATGACGTGGCTAACTGACAGAATTGGTTTAAACCTAAAAAAGGTTCATTAATATTAATTACACTGGGGAACAAATTTCGACTTTTTTTTATTGATTTAGATTTAACGGTTAATTAATTATACGTAATTTGGGTGCGCTGAGCACGAACTTTGACTCCGTTTTGCTCTATCAGGTCCTGATTTTGTTGAACACACTTAGTCTTTCATCATATTCATAAAAAGGATCTTTTCTCAATACATGCTAAGTCTTTTTGCAGTCGTGCATTATAATTATAATTATCTATTAGTAACTATTTAAACTAATGTTTGTTTTTATATTTTGGATTTTGAAAATAAGAAATTGAAATACCTTTACAAATTGACAAAACAATCAAGTAACATATCCTCAAGCACTAGAAAGTTTATATGCAAAAACTCTCCTGATTCATTTTTCCACATATGTGAAAATTTGACACTTCCACATCAACGAAGAAATATAACGGACTACGTGAAAAGAGCTTACTTAGCTTATTTTGGCATAAAACATTGGGATCAAGATAAATCATGTGTTCCACATAAAGCCTGCACTGTATGCATTGAAAGACTGTGACATTGGACGAAGGGTTCAGAGTAAAAAATACCTTTTGATTTCATAAATCTACGTAACTTAGTCATTTGTATACTGTAAATTACCTAAGTGTAATTGTAACTACATAAACAACTTTTGATAAAATTTGCTTTTGTTAACGCTCCACAACTTTTTTCCATTTCAGGTGTGGTAAAAGCCTACTACCCATGAGATGGATTGCTAATTCTGCTTTGTTAAGACTTCGGGCTTCATTAAGAAAAATAAGCATTGTATCGAGTACCCAAATTTCGACGCTGCAATACGACTTGTGCTATATTCAAATGAAATTCCCATTCGAATTTTTAAGAGTCTGCCATCTCAAGAATTAGTTGAATCTGTTTCTAAAAATACTGTTATGCATTTTGAGAAGTCCGACACCGAATTCTACCCCAGCGAGTTGTAAGTGAAAGTGATCAGTAAAGGTTCAACCAGGCTGAGTTGAATGATATTCGTATTGTAAGGGATCTAAATTTACGAAAGAAGGCTGCGGAAATTTTAGCTTCAAGCCGTAAACAGAAAAACATGCTTAGTTCAAACACATACATTTCATTTTACAGAAACAGAGAAAAATAACTTCTTAAATATTTTAGGATAGATCATAGTTTAGTATATTGCAGTTACATACCAGGCTTCTTAAAGGAGATGGGAGTTCAGTCACATAAGGCAAGTGATTCGCGTTTGTTTTTCGACACTTCCTAAAGAAGTCTTAAGTGTGTGTTGCTGCATAATGGCAATCTATACAGTTTGATACCAATTGGGCACTCAACAACATTAAAAGAAAATTATGAACATATTTAAACTGTTTTAAAGCTTAACAAATATAAGGAGCACGAGTGGATCATATGTGTCGACTTAAAAATGGGCAATTTTCTGCTGGGGCAACAAGCAGGGTATACTAAATATTCCTGCTTCCTTTGCTTATGGGGCAGCAGAGCTAAGGAAGAACATTATTCCAAACAAATCTGGCCAGCACAAACATCACTAACTATCGGAGAAAAATGTAATCAATCCGCCTTTATTGAGCAGAGATAAAATCATAGTTCTTTCGTTACATATTAAACTAGGTCTCATGAAACAATATCTAAAAGTTTTAGATACAAACAGCAAGTGTTTCCAAAACATAATTTCAAAATTCCCAAGTTTAAGTTATGAAAAAATCAAAGATGGAATTTTCGACGGTCCGCAAATAAGAACATTAATTAATTTACAGCAGTTTTCCTAATGTCATGAATGAACGCGACAGAAATACCTGGTTCTCATTCATGGACTTGATAAAAAGCTTTTTAGGAAATTATAGGGTAGACAACTACAAGAAGTCGTAAGAAAACTTTTAAGGGACTACAAAGAGCTAGGTTGCAATATGAGCATGAAAATGCATTGTTTGAATAATCATCTTGACCAATTTGCCACTAATTTAGGTGCTGTAAGTGACGAACAAGGGGAGAGATTCCACCAAGATATTAAAATTATGGAGAAACGTTATCAAAGACGCTGGGATTGCCACATGATGGCTGATTATTGCTGGTGCATGAAAAGAGATCTGCCGTCAACTTCATATCTCTTTGTTTTGTTTTATTTTAAGTCCTTTCTATCGTTATAATGTAATTTTACAAAAGTTTGAACTTCATATATTCATAAAAATTGTGAATAAATGTTAACGCATGACTTTATTTTTTATCCTAATTCTGAAAAAACCTGGAAAATCGTGCATGGGCTGTTTACAAGAATCAGGATCTGATAGAGACAAACCGAAGTGAAATTCGTTTTTAGCGCTCAAAGATTACTTACAAATAAGTGTCAGATATTATTCAATAAAATGCGTGTTTCCCAGTGTTATAGATAGCTCATATAATAAACACTCGATAAATTAAATTTAAGCTGGTAGTCAAGCGCTCTGGCTTGACCATAGCTCAAAATTACAATATAAAATCACATAAAAGTGCAATAGACTACCATGCCGAGTAGGGGAAATTACATTAGATAATGCCCCATCAAAATATATATAAGAGAAGAAATACTCAGAAGAGATATTTTCTCTGTATATAACAACAATTGCTGCTAAACATTGTCACCAGCAAAGTCTGAGTTGCAGTTGGTAGTAAGGTATAGTGAACCCGTGCAGGAGCCCCTCTCAGGTGGCCAGAAAAGGGGGGCCCATGAGACAGAATCCCACTGTAGACCGCTGTTAGGGCTAGGCCCAGATAGGTAGGGTTGACCAAGAAGAGTGCGAAAGTTGGAAGGTAGGCGAGATAGAACTAGGGCAGATAGAGGGGACGATTCTCAGGGAAGATGGACCCACCGGAGATACCACTAATCAAATATATTGACACACCATCTGGATTCGCAGTTATTTGCCCAGAAAATAGAGAAGTTGAGCAGCTATTATCATCTGCTGGGAGCATTACGCTAAGGAAGTTGGATTTGGAAGCAAGAGGACCCCTACAAATCACCGTTAACAGAAGTTTTATCTGCCGAAAAATCGAGTCCTTGGTAGGAGAGCACCCATGCCAATAAATAAAAGAACTTCAGAAAATGGCTCAAAAAAAAATTAAGATCAAATTTAAGATCATAATCACGTTTTCAAGGTCATTTGCGAATCTACCGAAATGGAATCAAGGATCATCGAACAGAGACTTCTCGCTTTTAACATGAGAATCCCATTCGCCCACATAAAAAGAGACGTCTTCTCAAGCATACATATATGCTTCAGATGTTATGCGTTGGAAGAACATACGACTCAAAATTCCCCCCCTAAGAACCTAATGATCTGCTCTGAATGTGGAACTTAAGGCCATTCTTAGCGTTACTGCAACACCACAGAAAAAAGAGGCATTAACTGCCAAGGGGGATAGAGAATTACCGCCATGATCTGTCCCAGAAGAGAAATTATAAAGAGAAAAGAAAGAGAGTCAAACAGAAATGATGCTAACTTAAATAAAAACTCCCATCAATTGAAAAAAGTGACCAACAAAGCCGGCAACACAGATATATTTGGATGATACTCTCAACATGAAAATACTTACTTGTGAATTACATGCCCACGTGATGAACATATCTAAGTCTGGAAGTTACGCAACAACAGTCAACAGCATGTGACAGGAAGACGTGCTCGAACCGATGAAATTCCCCAAATAAGTCAACTCATCGGCCATTTTCAGAATCAAAGTCACAGAAAAGACAAAACATGAGTTAATCGAAAAGACGAAAGGAAACCAACAGGCAGCAGAAACAGAAGAGGACACAAACAGCGATGACTCAGAGACTGAAAATACCTCACACGACACAGAGCTCGCAGGAAAGACCAAATATTTAACAATTCTAAATCCGCAAGTAAAAGGGGTCCATCACCCAGAAATGAATTGCCAAAAGGACCTTCGAACGCAGGCAGCATAGGGAAACCCAGGAGAAACGAAAGAAGAACCAGAAATAGAAGAAGAAACACCAGTAACAACAGATATGACAAACAAAAGAGAAAACGAATTAATGAACGAAAATAGAAAATTGGATTATGGATATTAAGAAATTAAAAATACTAAAAATTCACACATGAGAATGGAAAGACAAGGAAATTATGTACTAAAACTTATTCAGAAAGAATGACCCAGATGTTATACTGATATCAAAACATGGAAGAATACAGAAAACAAGAAATTAAAGATATGGAACTACAATATTATTAACACAATTCTTTCAGGAGAAACACACGACGCCACCATGATGGAGAAAATGAACTTGGCTGCTGGTACTGGTGTCAGGTCTACTCCGAATAAGTGGAATTTTATAGATCTTTATTACAAGGCCAACAGGAACCCTGGCTATCGTGAAGACAAAAAGGCCCTCAAAGCCATTCTTCATCGTAATGTGACCCCAACAAACCCTAATACGGACATAAATCTAATTATATATTACAAGACTAAGAAAACAAGTAGTTGCATCATGAAGAACAGCTGTCTCCCTCAGACGAGCGAACCCCAGGAGACTAACGTCGTGTACAAATATTCGTGCAAAGTGGGTGACTGCGAACACCACAATTCAAAAAACATCGGCGTGACCTCCACAACCCTGCCAAGGCGGCTGCCAGCTCACCTTCAAGATGGCGCGATTAGAAAACACGCCCACTCTCATGACACTACCCTAACCCGTTTAAACTTGAATAAGGACACCTCCATCATCCCGAGAATCCAAAACCGCAGAAGATTGGGGATGGCCGAAGCCGTCATTATTCAAATGAAGAAATTGGCAATTAACGTCGAACTTCAGCCGAAAACCATACTCCTGACATCTCGGCGTCTCTGATTTGACCCCCTTTGAAAGAAGCACGTTTTCAAACTTCATTTTTCTTTGCCTCCTTTGCCAGAGAACTAGATGGGAGGGACAAATAGTCAGACAAGCTTCACGGTATATTATGAATGTTAAGTTATATTTAGAGACAAAAATACAATAAGTTTTATAAAAATAATTAAAATTTAATACATTTATGTATATGTAAAAAAATATATGGTAATAGTGGTGAAAGGATTTGTTAATTTAGCGAAGAGTAAAATATGAGTATGAGTAAGAAAAAATGGGTTTCCCCTGGAATTGTCAGAGGATCATATTGTTTTAATCTAAACGTTAGTTATTTTTATCTTTGATATTATACATTTATTGGGTTTGTTTTTGTAAAAAAACATATTACTAATTTTTAGAATAGGTTATTCACATTATTAACATTATTGAATTTTAATATAACCATATATCATTTTTGTTCGCATTCAATTACTATAGTATTTGCATATTTCCAAGTTGAGTTATTCTTTTATTCGTTGTTATTGAATGAATTACAAAGAGATATTACATAAATGTAAATACATAGCGACAGTGTGGAAAATAAAATTTAGCAGAGAAGAGGTAGTTATAAGTATAAGTAGGAGACGTGGAAATCAATTTTTTTAGCTCTATACAATTCAAATTTCACATTTACTCATAAGAGATAACAGTTTATAGTTCTAGAGAATTGATTCTTAAATATTTAAATAAATATTTACACATTATTATATATTTCTAACATTAACTACTCATAATTTTAATTACTTTACATTATTTCTATGCGTTTGTTGTAAAAACTTTTTTAGTATTCTATTTCAGTCCAACTGATGATTTTAATCTAATTTTAAGTCATTTATTTGATTAATTCACAATAGATAATTTGATTCTAGATATATTTCGAAAATGAATTAACACACACTTTCTATGTACACTTTTCTAAATCACTGATATTATGAATTATTTTATTATTTATTTAATTCACTTTGGGGCTTATCGTTATATTTTAAGCACTTGGATTTTGCACTTTCACTTTATTTTGGACATTTTGGTCCACTTTTTTATGGCTTTGAATGTTGACATGTTCACGTCCGATGGTGGCATGAACACGATGCCCTTCGACTTCAATGCTTCAATTTCGTCGGTGAGAAAAGTCCCTCGAAGGTCCACTGGAATTTTCCCTTGGCAATGGCAAGTAAGAGAAATTCTGGGGGCGGGCACAGGGGAGAGCCAAATACCCTGAGACTCACGTCTTGGCCGTCGAAGAAGAAACCGTACTCGAGGACTCCCTTCTTCTCGGTTAGGGTGACTTCCGTGTAATCCTCTTTGTGCGCTTCTTCTTCGTCCGACGAATTTTGTTCGTGTCTTTTCCGGTTTTTTCTTCTTCTTCTTCTTCCCCTCTTTCCTTTTCTTTTAAGCGTCTTTCTTCGTTTCTCCCTCTCATTTCGAATTTTTTTCCGTTCTTTCTGGTTCAAAAGGTAGGGGACTGCGTCAGCTCCTCATTTGGTTGATGTTCCCGTTGGGAATCGAAGGTAAACTTGATATTTAGTATTCCCGCCGTGTCTAGATTTTCAAGGAACCAGAGTTTTGGGGTAACTCCGTTCTTCTCCATAAGACGGTTAGGTTCGTCAGAAAAGGAGCCTGGGTTAACCAGGTAAGCCCTGTTAGCAAAGATGCTCATTGTCATGATATCTTTACCGGCCTCTGAAGCTCCTAGCTTCAGGGCACTTGTTTTGACGAAGTTCTTCGGGGCCGCCGCTTGAGCACAGTTGGTACGGGTTCTTGCCTCTTTTTCCTTTTTTATATTCTCTCGTTTTGTACGGATGGCTTCTTTGCGGATGGGAGAGCTTATGGCCAAGGCCCTATGGTCCCCTCCAAAGTGGACGCACCTTTGTTTCCCTTCCGTGTAATCTTTCCAACCGTGCTCCGATTTGATGCAGTTTTATCATGCAACTACCGTCGCCGTGCAGTATTTTGTCAAATGCCTTTCGACTGCAAAGCATTTGTAGCAGCAGTCAATCCGTATGTAGTCGTCTGTTTCAATTTTTCCAGGTGATACTCATAGGTAAAATCCAAGTAGCCCATCTTTCTTAGCTCTTCTCACCATCGCATGCTTGAGAAGATGATCTTCGCTATACTGTTTCCTTTGCCGAATTTTTCCACCTTTAAAATGTCTGCCCATGTCGGCTTTGCTGACAGCTCTGCCTTGATTTATTCACAGATGTTGTCAGTGCAGAGTGGGTCCAGCCCTCGGAGAATAACTATGTTGCACTAATATTGCTTGTGGGATGTTTGCCTATAGTGCGATTTTTAGAGGTGGACATTGGCCTCGTTCGAGACCCGCCGTTCCAGATCCTCTATGGTGTGGCAGATTAACTCGTAGCCAGTCTGGGTGTCAATTAGCCTAATGAGAACTACATTAATATGTTTGTAGATAGCCTCAATCACGGCTGTACTTGACGAAGGTGACTTCTATTACAGTCCGGAGGGGCCGACCCCATGCGGCCCTACTGGATAGTGGGCTCCCCCTCCTTGGGAAACCGTCCTTTTACTCGCGAATAGAGAGATTTCGATCCCAAGAGCGAAGAAAAAGATTCTCTTATTAAAATGTCTTCCTAAAGTAAATCGCCTTTACCACGACGAGAGTTAATGAAAGCTTCATCTGAACCCAAATCAATAACAAATAGTCAGACAATTCAATTCAATTAATGTAAGAGTGTAGGTGTGGGTAGGGGATAAAGACAGGGTGTGGGGACAGATAGCGGAAAATAGACAACCAGGGAAAAGAGAAAGAAGTGTGGCAGGGCGCAAAGAGATGCTAAGAGCCTGGTGATCAGGCCTATCGCTTCTTTAATATTTATATTTTGTTTTGTGGTTCCTTTGTTTTCTTTGTGTTAGTTTACATAATATGGCGTTGAAGCCATTTGACTTCCCAAATGGCTATTGTAGTAATAAAGTTCTCTAATCACTTAGTGTCTTTGTTTTTTTGTATATTATGTAGTGAGTGTAAATCGTGTCTTTTCTTTTTTCTTGGATGTTTTCTTCGTTATTTTGGGGTCTTCATCAGTGAATTATTTTATGAATCGGTAAGGTTTCATAATTGGGTAATCTTAATTCTTGGTTGGTTTCTTTGGTCTTGGTAAAAACATGCTTATTTCCATGCGTAGAACGGCACTTCTCCTTCGCCAGAAGAGCTTGGAAATCTGGCGCGACTTATGCCTCGTCTGTTTTGGCTAGTTATTTGGACGACATCTTCGTCCAATTCTCGATTAACCATTTCCTGCATATTCCTTGTCCGTTCTTATATGACAACGTTGATGGGACTTATCCCCACCATCCGGTGCAGCTCTTCTTGGCGTCTTCTCTCTCGCCTGTATGTACCTATAATTAGGTACATACATTTATTCTGCACCACTGGCAGTTTCCTCTTTTGTGTTTTGGAGAAACATGAGAGGGCAAAAGCGGGCTATAGCAGCGTCGATCTCAAAAGTGCATTGTAAATCTTTTTCTTATCGCCTTCACGAAGAGTTCTAAAGATGTATAGATTTTTGACTGCAGCAGTGGCCTTGGTGATTCTCTCTTGGACGTGCTTCTTGTACCCGGCTGAAGTAATCTTCTTTTCGAGTACATTGCACTCAGTGGTATAGGGATAACTTCTATAAACCCACCCTGACGTCATCAAGTAGTCTCCTGCCTATGGGGACTACTTTGAACCTTTCCTGGTTGTTGCATATCTTCCACCGGGCCTCGTCGGTGTTAAGGTTTTCAATTTTTGCTGCTGTTATACGAGCTTGCCAAAGCGCATTCTTCCATGGACAAGTGATTATCTGGGTGAAATCATCGGCGAATTGAATGTTGAGGCAAGTGGAGCTTACAGGGGCTGTGACATCAGCGGTATAAACCAAGTAAAGAGTGAGGGACAGCCCCCTCATCGTTTCCATCGTTGTTCGAGGATTAACTGGTTGAGTTCTTCTTTACTTTCTTTATTTCGTTGCATTGATTGAACTGATGCATTCCTGATGTTGATTTCATACCATAATTTTAACTCACAGTATAAATCCTTCATGTATTCGGTCCATCTGTAGGTAGAGATGGTCTTATACTCGGACTTAGGGATACAAGACCTATCTTCGTTGATGAGATAGTTATTCAGGTCAAGGAGTGCTTCCTCGATCTCCTCGAGAATTGCCTCGCCCAAGTCAGGCGGATCTTAGGCCTCGAGAAAGATCGCGTACCGTGTCCAGTCTGCTCTTCTGCAGTTCTTTCTGACTACAGCTGTAACTTGTATACGGTTCTTGTTGATAGTGCGTATGATCCTTATATAGTCTACACATGGTACCTGACTGGTTCTATATAGTAATTGAACGGCAGCTGACGATTTACCAGACAGATGTCTTGTTTTGTGGCACTTCCTGCTCTGACAAAGGTGGGGAATTCTGGACCTATTCACTAGACAAAATTTCTGTCCAGTAATAGGTCCAGACTTCTTCCTATACCGTTGAAGGTCCTGTAACCAGATTCTCGGTATATTGCGTTAAGATCCCCCATTAATATAGTGGGGGCTCTTCTGCCAAATAGGTCAGTGGGAGTGTGAATTGGTAACACGTCTCTCCTTGGCGATTGATATCCGGTAGCAATGACCAATTTTCTTATGTCGAGTTTGACCTCAATCGCGAGGTAGCATTCTTGGAGATTTCTTATTTGCTTGTATTTAATACCTTTCTTCATTGCAATATCGGCATTCTCAAATCGCTCCTGCGAATAATTCGTGATCAACACAACCTAGTTCGAGATTTTCATTTCTGCACCACGCGTGTCGATCCTGTGTTCCGAAATTTAGATGATGTATGCATTAATTGTGCCAAATACATTTTCATAAATAGTTCTTTTCGTCGTCCAGCTGTTGCTATTAATTTACAGTATCTTCAGTCCGTTCCGTGACATGGTGAATTGTTTTTACCTATGCTACTTCTTATTCTTCATTTTCTTCTTAGGGGCTGGCTGGGGGGGGATTTACTGTGCCCAGGGTTTTCCTTCTTCGGAGGTGGACTTGGGGTTTTGGGCCTGCTCTTTGTAGATCGTGATCGGGTGGAGGGGCCCTCGTTGTTGTCAGAAGAGGAGGATCACACCTTATTTTCAGCCTTTTCATCTTCCTCTTCATCGTCCTCTTCGGATTCATCTGATGAGGGAGCTTCTACGATCTCTTCCAGTACAGATTTGACATTGTTGTTTCTGATGAATGACTCTTTAAATACCTTGGAGGATTTTAAAACATGCCAGCGTGATTACTGTCAGAAGATTGTTGGCTTTTAAGAGTGCATTTAGTACCTGGTTTTAGCAGCCAGGCTTTACTACATTACTCACATTTGCGTGATTAATACAGATCAGTATATTTGCAATTAGATTTATTGCGATATTCATCTGTACAGGTGAAGGTGCAGTTTTTATTTCTACATTCTTCTTGAGAGCGTTCGCGTAGGTCAACTCCTTGGCTTTTTTATCTTCTTCCTTCTTCCTTAAGATGATGTCTTGGCGCTTTGGGCAATTCAAGACCATGGTCCTCTGTTCCCCTTTTCAATTGAGACATTTCTTCTTAGTGCTCTTGCACTTTCCGATTCGGTGTCTCTCTAAGGCGCATTCGCTGCACCATGGTTTGTTTTTGTCAGGGAAGGCCATGGTGGGGAGGGGGGGTTGAGTTTATAGCATACAAAGCACATTGGTATGCTATTAAATTTACCTTGTTGGATGTTATCTCCCAGGATTCTCATTTTGAAAACAAGAATTCCGTCCGTAGTCATCTCGGTAGTGGTGAACGTTATTTTGAACACGTGGGTGTGTTAACGAAATTTGATGACCTCCCGGACTTTCGCACACGGGTTGCTCTTCTGGATCTCCTCTTTCAGGTCTTCGGGCGAATTTTCACCTACCCAACTCTCCACTTTGTGGCAAATGACTCTGCGCTTCGCTGACAGTTGTAGGGGGGAGGGGGTCTTTGCCTCCAGACCGATGCATTTTAGTGTGGTAGCTCCTTTTTCAGACAGAGCTGGTTTACATCTTTTGTCTCTGTACAGATGGCAATGAAACTTCATGAAACTTCAATCAGTTCTACCAGTGCAACCTTGTGTACGAGGTAGAGTGTTTCGCAAAGTTTCCTCTATTCCTGGGCCTTTTCTCTTTGTATGGTCCTGAGGGGGAACCCTCTTAGTGATGGGCACCATGGTCTTCCACGTCCTTCTGCTAAGTCCTCTTGCGATTTCTTCTTTTCTGAAACCAAAGTCTAATTGTGGTGTTTAGAGTGAAAAAGGACGTTATGAGGTAGTAAAGGATGTGGCGGTTAGTGCAGTGAAATTGGTGTATGAGTCCAAAAAATGGTGAAAAAACGCCTCGCTCGTTTACTGCCAGGATGATGGGTGATGGATGTATGGGATGGATCTTGAATGGCAACCTCCAGGGGGGTGAATTATGGTGGACTTGATGGAGTAGCGTTCGAATCAATGGCCACTAAAGTTTTGCCACCCGCTCCGGACACTTGCGCCCTACCTGCATCCAACTACATAGAGACGGGTGTTCTTTCCCTCTATCAATCTGGCCGGGTCCCCCGGGCGATGAGGATCTCTTCTCCGTCTTGGACTCGCAGTTATGCTTCAGTTTCGAGATAATCTCTAACCTATGCTTCCGCTGTGGGCTAGTCCTCAAACCAGTTTTAACATAAGTTCTTAATTATGTCAGTCCAAGTGGCCGGCATAGTTAAGACGAAATCAATGAATGGCGGACATCCGAATAGATTCGCAAGCAGGGCGATGGACGGGTGCAGTGAGGTTCTTAAGCCCTCATTGAATTATGAATCCTCGTGGAAAAAAAAGCATTATCTCTTTTTGAAGGGTGAAGCGAAATTCACCAAAAGACTTCCAGAATAGGCTGTTTACTATGTAGGCGGTGCTCAAAGTCCGTTAGTAAGCTAGTTAAAATGCCTTATCCGTAGGTTATCAGCAAAGCGTATGAGTCAAATATTCGGCTGTGTTTTTTTCCGACGGGAGATTGGACATATAAAGTTGGGAATAGGGTAGTAGAGGGTTTTATTAGGAGAAATAGTGGGAAAAAATGGGGAAATTGATAAAAAAACGAAAATAAAAAGTAGAATAAAGGACAGATCCCTGTTGATAGGGCATATATGGCTTTCTTTGCGTTTTGGAATATATTTTTGTTATATATATATATATATATATATATATATATATATATATATATATATATATATATATATATATATATATATATATATATATATATATATGAGGCATTCAAGCCTTTGTAGCAGAGGGCTTTTGAACCCTGATTCCGAGTTGTTTTTTATTATTTTTTACCTTTTGTTGTTTTAATATTTAATCCTGCTAAATTTGGGGGGAAACTTAGAAAATTAGCAATTGCAAATTTACTGAAAAGGGATCTTGTTTGTCTTTGTGTTGGTTGTGTATTGTTAAAATCTAAGTGAACCTTGGGTCTATGTCGTCGCCAATGAGTACCCTGCTGCTTTTAAAAGGTTTTGCGTGTCCTATGTTTTCAAAGTCCATGTGCTCGAGTAGAAACTTGAGAGGGAGGTACCGGTGTACTTTGACCCAGATCTTGCTTGCTCATAGGTAAAGATCCACGTTTATGGGGGTTATCCCCAGTTCACCATGAAGCTCACTTTACCTTCGCCACTCTCTCCTTCAGTTTCTCGTTGTAATATAGACTGCCTTATTTGGGACCTTTTGCAGTTTAGAGACTTGGGTCTTAGGAATCGCGTTTATAGGGACCGTCGTATAAAGGAGTTTTGATCGAATGCATACATTGTAGATCTTTAGTTTTTTGGAGGTACTCATGTTTATGAACTTGAAAAGTTCTCCCAAGTCTCTCCGTGCATTCAATACGGGACCGTCGGAATAGTAGAATTACACGGAACGTTTAGGCATGGGTAGATATTTTCTATCTTCTCTCGAAAGAGTTAATGTTTTCGATTTTTACCGCCGTAAGCTGTGACATGTAATTCACATTCCGATAAGGTGTCGTACAGATCATCGTTATGTCCTGTGCAAATTAGACGTACAACGAGCCTCCAGTCAGAGGTTGGATAAGGTCGATGGTGTATATGTTGTATAGCAAGGAGCTTATACACCAGCCTTGTGGCACCCCCGCCTCGAGCTTGAACTCGGAGCCATTGAAATCTTTAATGTTTAGAGACGCTCTTCTCTCCATTATGTAGTTGCATAGAATCCTTTGAATTATGGGATTGAGGCACAGTTGTGGGATTTTGTATTGCAGGCCTCTCCTCCATACCTCTTCAAAAACATCTTGACGTCGCGGAGTACCATATTTGCGTGGTGTCTTTCAGCTTTTATCTTTGCCAACTTGTCGTTGATTACGGCTAGTGACGTGTCCGTTCTTCGCTTCCTTTGGAAGCCATGTTGTTGGTTTTTGTGAGAATTATTTTTTTCGAGGAACATATTCACCCTGTTGGGCAATATTTTCACCAAGATTTTCCCGGCAAATTCTAAGAGAAATATAGGCCTGAAGTTAGCTGGACTGTCCGGTGGCTTGCTGGCTTTGGGAATGAATATGATTTTCTGCTACCTTCCAGTAATCAGGGAGGTAACCCACGTTCAGGCACCCATTCATGATATTCATGAGCCCCAATATAAGATGTTAGGCGGAGCTTGAATAAATTCTCCTCTGTCAGTCCTGTACGCCCTGGTGCTCGTTGACGAAAGGATTTTAAAGTTTTAGAGGGTTCTTCGGTAGTAATTGTACCCACGAGTCCCTCCATGTCCCTTTCCTGCGATAAAATAATGGTGGGGATTGGTTCTGTGTATCTGGTCGTTCAAATCTTTTATTATTCTGTCTTTGAAGTCTAAATCAAAGTTATCATTCTCTTGCGAGGATATCTTAATTATAGATGCCCATAATAGTCTTAATTCCTCTTCAATTTCCTCCGCGTCCGTAATTTCGGTATTATCACGTGTAAGTTTTATGGTCTTTTGTGTTTGTCCGCCTCATAGTCTTTTTACTCGTTTTCTATATTTAGTCCACCTATCAAATTATTCCAATGTACATTCTGTTGGTCCCTAATTAGCGCATTAATTCTTCGCGTATCTGTCGTGTTTGTCTGTGTGTCGTGATTTTGGGGCAAGTGAGGTTTACGCCATTGATCTGTTCCCGTGTTCCCTCGCGAAGGATTTCATTCTAGTGATCCAAGAAGAGGAGGAAGAGTTTTATATTTAACTCGGGAAAAGGCATCCTTATTGCTTTTTATATAAATTATCATTAATTTTAGCCAACTCCTCGTCAATCTCTTCTAGAGTAGCATTAATTAAGGGGTCAGGGTTGGAATTTTTGAGGAGTCGTTTATAAGTATGCCAGTTTGCTCGAGCATAGCTCTTGCGTTCTGGGATAGGGACTTGAATTGAGGAGGTCAAGATTTTAATAAGGATATCCTGGTGGTCACTTGCGATATGAGGGCCCGGTTCAATGAAGTAGTTGTAGTGAGTACTATGTCTGGTTTAGGGGCTGCTCTGTGTGTAATGTATGTCGGGAAGTTTTGTCTAATACTTTTTATAATTTGCCTTTCAATTGGTGTGTGAAGATTCCTGCCTGCTGGGTTGGTCGATGTGTATTCTGGGCAGCACACCTCGCATTGAGGTCAGGAGCAAAAAGAACGGTTCTGCCCTGACCACAAAGTTGCAGGAAGTTTTTAAGAGGCAAGTACCTTCTCTTTGGGGACTGGTACTCTGTTGCCAGGAGCAGGGGGCCACTGCCGTATAAACCTCAACATCGAGGTATGACTCATCGAGTTCACTTAATGATAATAAGTCAAGAACTCTTTTCACATCTTTCGCGGATCCGTCGAAACGTTCTCCGCTGTGATTTGTGGTTAAAACTTCGTAGGGGAAGATTTTGATCCTGTTTGTGTCATTCATCTCATGTTCTGAGATAAATATAAGGTCTGGGTCACATTGTCGTATTACGTTACCGTATAGTACTTTTTTGTTCATCCAGCCGTCTGAGTTAAAATGTAATATTTTTATGTCTCCATTGTCTTGCTCACTTAAGATTCCTGTGTGTGGTCATGTTGTTTGTTGGATTTATTCTCTTACCAGCTTAGGTCCTTATGGAGTGTTTGGTGGCGTGAGTGTTTTTCCTGTACGTTTTGTTCTGAATTCGCTGTCCGTTAGAATAATAAAGGTTTCGGGTGCCAGTTTGATAAAGCCTTGGAGTAAAGCCTCCTCAATCTGTTTTTTTGCTACAGTCGTCCGAGCTAAATTCACATTTTTATCTTCCCTATATTACTCCTTCTGATTCATCAAGGACATCAATCTCCTTAGGGAAAGGGGACCTTTCGAGAATGAGTACCTTCAAGTTATTTTTTCTTGAATGGTAATCGTGCCTAGATTTCCTCTTACAAGAAGAGGACGATCTCGGAAGTCTCTGAGGCTGTGAAGTTTTCCTTGAACGGAGCAAGCGTGCGTCCCCCCTTAGTTATCGCTGTCTCAGTGATCGTAACCTCATTATCCATCTGTGTGTGTGATTAAGTTTGTTTGTTGTGCTACTTGTGTATCGTTCTGCTTCTCAGTGCGTGTTTTTGCCTCCGTTTCTGCTTGAGCCTGGATCCTAGATTTCTTGGAGTGAGCTGGGGCACTGCTAGAGGTGGGAAGCTTCCGGCAACTATTCTCGCACTGGGGTTTAAGACTAAACTTAAGAAGCTCCTCCGACCGTAGGTTTAAGGGAAACCACATTTTTTCTAGTCCATTATGCGTCAGCATTCTATTTTCACCCACAAAGCACTTCGGGCAGGAGAGATTTGAAATGTGAGCATAATAGATACAACACAGTTTTTGTCTAGTTTTCGTTCTCGATGTGGAGGTATGTCTTGGTTTCCTTTGATTCCGCCAAAGCAGCCTTAGAATCATTGACGTAGGTGCTATTGGCTTTCGCCTCTTCATCCAGTCTTTTTTGGTCTGCCCTTTTCTCTAAGCGTTCTTTCTTGATCGGGCATGCCATTAATAGCGTCTTATGGCATAAGACGCTGTAAAAAGGCAGCACACGTCAAAGCTAACAAGGAAAATTTTCCTAAAAAAGTACGCTCAATTCTTAAACATTATCCAGACTTAATTTCTAAATTTAAATCAATTAAGGCCTCTCTTCCTTATCTTTATGGCCTTGTCAAGACCCACAAACCTAATAATCCTTTACGTCCCATTGTTAGTTCTGTAGTTTTGACGTTTGCGCTCTTTTCATTCAAGTTTTGGTTGATGATCTTTTCCAGTTTCTTAAAGATAAATTGTGTAAGGTTGAATTACGTATACCCCTAATTATTCTTAGAACTTATATTCCTATGTACTAAAGACTGTGCATTTACTTTCAATGGTAAATTCTTTTCCCTAAAAATTTGGTTTAGCTATGGTTAATTTTTAGCCCACGTTTTATTTAACTTATATATGGAAATTTTCGAAACGTTTTTCCTCCCTTCTATTGTAGATTTTCCTATAATCTGGTTTCTCTATATTGATGATATCCTTTGCTTGTTGCCCAATTCTGAAAATATTTTTCTTTGTTTAAACAAACTTAATTTCCTTGTACCTTTAAAATCAAGTTTCCCCTTGAAATAGAACAGAATGGAAGTATTCCTTTCTTTGATTTATTAATGCATCGCACGCCTTCGGGTTTCAAATTCTCTATCTATTGGAAACCAACTATTTCTTCTTCTTTTATTCACTTTTACTCTTCTCACCCTATTGAAGTAAAAAGATTTATTTTTATTTCAATGTTTCTCCATGCACTTCGTGTGGTTAGGCCTGAATTTTTTACCTCTGAAGTTTTCAAAATTTTTGACAGCGGCTATAAATTTTGCTAAAAGGTCTTTTTATCGTTTTGTACCTCGAGCGATTTTAATAACAAGAATACACTTGTATTTCCTTTTAATACATCCTAGGCTTCTCTCCCTAATATTTTAAAATCTCTTGGCATTTGTGTAGTATTTGACTATACTAATACTATCACTAAACTATTAGTCAAAAACGCCCCTTCTCCTATTGGTAATGTAAATTGCGTAAAATGTATCGATTGCTCTAAATATTACTTTGGCCAATCAGGTAAATGTTTAAAAAAACGAATTTCTCAACATAAATATAATGTCCGTCGGGGCGAAGAAAGCAACTCATTTTATGTTCATGTCATATCTTAATCACTCTATTGATTGGAATTCTGTGAAAATAATTTGTCATAAGAACGATACAATTTCATTAAATATCATTGAATCGACCTTTATTAGTAAATTCAGAAATTTTAATTTAAGTCCTGGCTTATATAAACTCGATGGTTATTTTTTAAATTATATTCACAATGCACTGTCGAAGCTTTAAATTTGAGACTAAATATTTATATTAATCTTAATAAACTATTTAATTTCATTTTCTGTGAATCTATGTAGCCTTATGCTTATGTCTGTGTATTTATTTCTATCTGAATCAAGTCTTTAGAACATTTCTACTTATTCTACCTTGGTTTGTAAATCCTAACCTCTAAAGTTAATCTCTCGTTCAGGTTTCTCCCTCCGAAATTGCTTAGGCGGTATTTTAATCCTGTTATCAACCTTTAGTCTTTTGAATTTACCTGATTTAAAGATCTTAGTTTGTGTGTGTATATATATATATATATATATATATATATATATATATATATATATATATATATATAAAATATATATATATATATATATATATATATATATATATATATATATATATATATATATATATATATTTATAAATATATATATATGTGCGTGTGTGTGTGTGTGTGTGTCTGCAATAATATTTTGTTTAAACAAATTTCATGAATGTTGGCTTTTACATTTTGTATTTTTCAAAATTCATTTAAACATCTTGAGCAGTGATTGAATTATTGTTCCCGTCTCATCAAACGCCATTTTGAAAGGGCAAGGAAGGAATGTCATATAGAAAATAACCGATAAACTTAAAATACTTGTCTGTAAGTGATTTATGCCCCAATAGATTAGGACAGATAGGAATAATACAAGATAGACAACGGACGGTCTGGGGCAGAAAACCTTCAAAGTCAGTAGATAAGTTAATCTGAGTCACATCTTCCCGAAACTGTTGCTCTATTGATCAAGAATTTTTTCAGAAATTGAAAAGCACCAACCATGCAAACGTCTCCGCCACAACGGTGGATCTGTTTTTATCGTTTGATTGACAGCAAATAAGCGTTAAGATGTACCAGAGTAACAAGATTGGTTTGCACCTAAATTTAAGATTCAAAAATTGGTTATCGATTAGCGTTATAGAGTTCCTTGGACCGATGAGTCTCTGTTTGAAATCCCCATTTTTTGTAATCATTATTAGCTCACTATAAAATGGGCATTCAAATGATAAGGGGATCCACAATTTACTTACATTTAATATTTCCCTTCTGCCTTTTATTTACTTCTCTTTCTTACTATTTTTAGTCTTATTTTGAGTTTTTATTTTAGCAAGGTTGGGATCCAGATTTGTCAATTTCAAGATTCTTAATTAATATGATTTTTTTATCAAGCGATTACTACTTTCCAGGTTTTAATATTAATCATTGCAGAACTCATCTCTTGAAAATCAGATGTACATCCAATTTCAAATTTCATTTCTGCTTTGATGATGCTGGAAGTCTTTGATGAAGAGGAGAGCGGTTGTTAATGTGCAAAGCATTGCGAATGGATATGTCTTACGAGGCGGAGAATCTGTTAATGATGAAAAGTCATCTTGATTTAGGAGCTGAAATTCATTATGAGTGTATGAAATCCATAAATATTTCCATCATTGAAGTTAATCCCTGTCTCTATTAGCTAGTAGCGTACAGTATATAAATTAATCCATTTAAGTGTTTAAGTAAGATGGCTTTTCATTGAAGCAAAATTAGGGACTCATTTTAGCTCATTAATAGCGTCTTCTTTGAACTTATAAGTCAAAGCTCTCCCACTACTCATAAATTTAGTACATAAGTTTATATTTAGGAATTAGAATTGCCAGAAAACCTAAATCGAACTGTCGTTGAAGTGATATAATTTATTACTGGTCCTTTTTTTCTTATAATAGCATAAACTTCAACTGCTAATACTACTCTATACTACTCTAATATTGGAGATCTACTGATTTATCATTGTATTTTCTATCGCCCCACCATTTTGCATCCTTTTTTTTCTCATTAGTATTAAAAGTTTTATTGAGTTGGATCGATGCAAACAAGGTCTGTTGACTAAAGAGGCGCGTGCCCTAACTTATTCTGATTTATAACCTTACGACCTGCAAAACTTTCAAAAATTGCTTGACTAACCTTAGGAGTACCTTGGCAATTATATCATTCAAAAGAGAATGTACAACGACATAAGGGTTTTAAATTTCGTTGAAATAGGCAGAATATTTATGATGTTAGTGTAAAAACAAAATAATTCAACGGTTATCCTAGGTAGGGCTATGATAATTATATCGTTCGAAGAAGAATGAAAAGGGAAATAAGGGTTTTAAATTTTGTTAAAATCGGCAGAATAGTTACAATGTTATTGTCAAAACAAAAAAAGCGAAACTGGAAACGACCGACTGACAGTGAGATAAAGAGACGCGCGCGAAAAAGCGGACGCGACTTAAAATTCAGTAGAGCATTAACAAGTTTATACCCTTCCTCCATGTGGCTGGCTATTGGAGTGTAACAAAGCATTGTAAATAAATTTACCCTCATCTATTTTATAGAATAAATTTACTCTCATAAATTTTGTAGAATATATGGGAATGCGAATGAATTTGACTGAAGAAAGGATTTTTTTAGTTGAAATCTTTGTCCGCAAGTTCTAAGGAACCGACTTCCTTGGTAACTTTTAAAAAATGAAACTCAAAGAAACAGGCGCCAAAAAATACCGAGATTTTATACCGAAAAACTAAACAACCTCAGCCAATCAAACAAATTTCTTCCTGCCAAAGCTCTGTTTAATGCTATATTGAAAAACTTTGATATTTAATGAGGCTTCTCTCTTCCGTCCATGTTCACACAATTTTTCCTTCTACTCTCCCAGCTCTCCATTCCCTACACCCGCCCGTACCGGTTCTATTTAAGACCAAGTGGTCCCTTCTGGAGACGAGAGGGAGGACTACATGATAGGGTTGGGCTCTACCAACAACCTCCCCCCTCCTGCTTTGGCATTCTCAGGAGGAGAGGGGGAGAATCGAACACCTACCCCTCCCAATCCAAATCTTTCATTATTTCGAGACTGACGTTGCAAGTCAGATAATTCGGACACAGTTTTTACTAATTAAGATTTCCCCTCGGCCTCCATCCTTTTTCCTTCTGTTATTGACAAGCTCGACATTGAGCTACGATACATAAATATAATTGCCTGGAAAGTTTCTTCAGTAATTGTCAAAGTAATTCTATATTAGTACTTATTTTGATTGTAGTTTAAATGGGAACAAACAAGCCTATTATTAAATTTTTTATTATAATTTATTTGCTAACATTGTTTCCTATATTGCATACATTTTCAATTTTATTTTCCTAAGAGGAAGAGGCAGTAAGAGGTAATGTAGACATTTTTGAGAGTAGTTTTATGAGAGATTGTCACCATCATCGCCCGCTGTGGCATGCCTTGAGCCGGGAACGATTTTAACCTCTATTGGGGTGATTTACGCTAGACTAAATTATGTATGAAAGATAAAATAGGAAATCAATCACACATGAGATGCTAATTTTTTTGCAAGGCCAAGTAGTAAGCAAATGCCTCTTCAGTTCATTATGCTTACGGCGGAAGTATTTGGACAACTGCCACGGGTCGCATTACACCTGTGAAATTGCCAACCGTGAAGTTGGCACCCGGAAAACTGCCAGTCAGAATAACTCTCACATGAAAATCTGCCAAAAAATATGCTAAACCGTATAGATTATGGACATTTAGTTGTCTTTTGCTCCCTTTAAACTAATATAAATTTAATAAAAATAGCTATAGATCGTTAATTTACTCTAGACGAAGTTTACTTAAAAATATTATCAGTTATAATGACGAACATTAGCAATATTTTAAGCATAAATAACCTACCAATTTACCTACCAACAGACCTATAAATGTAGCATTATATTAAAAATTGTCCAGTCTAATTAGAAATGCATATGGAAACGTTTTCCAAATTTGCTTCTTTACTTGAAATTGCCCCTTTTATGGATTTCATTGAAAGTAAAATTGGTCAAGATAAACCTTGCGTTGATGATTACATCTATTTCAAGGAAAAATAATGGTCATCTAGTATTATAGTTCAGAATTGTGAAAGTCATCGGCATTCATAATGTGCAGAAGAATAAAACAGCCAGCTTCATGAACTTAACCACGCTCCCGATACTAATCGTACGAATTTAGTGCTTCTTCCAAATTTAATGAAGCATTAAGCTTTTGAGACCCATAAACCCGTTTAATAAATTCTAACACTTGCAGTACATCAGTCCATTAGAAGTTTCAGTACAACTACCATCCATTCATGCTAATAGGCGCGCAATAATAACACAGACGTGTTGTGAACGCTACGCATCCCATTCCAAATAATTAAATGAGAGGGTTATTTCCGATAAATATAAACTTGCAGCTTCAGGCGAAGATTGTATGCTTTGCGACAGTGGATCAATTAATCAACATAATTTCTATAGCCACAAAAGTGAGACTAATAAAAATTTCGTTTGATTGTTTAGGCAAGAGAACATTAATATTGCGTTAAAAAAATTTTCACTAGATTTACACAGTTAATTATTTGGTATTAAGTAGAAACAAGTTTATGTATGTGTTATGATCGAACAAACGAGAAACTCCTATCAAGCTCTTTTAACCAAACTTCTTACTATCACTCCCAGGCTAAATCCGGAACCGTCTTAATCCACTACAAACAGGCTGATAAAACCACTCCAAGATACCTTTCCCAACGCAATTGTCAATGGATGTTCTTAAAATTTGTTTCAAGCCTTATATCATAAAGTGCTATCAAAGGGATTACTAGCAAAGTATCAGTGATGCCTTGCCGAGTTTACTCTCAGAATTTGCATGATACCAGCACTATCATCTGTAGTATCAGAGAATGTTGTTAAATCATTGAAAGAACTGAAAGAAAATATGCCTCAGGATGAAGATCTAATTGCCGACTATTTTGATGATGTCTACATTGGAAGAGAACTTCGCCATTAAAGAGTAACTCCAAAATTTCTTATCAAGATGTGTAGTATGCACCTAAACGTATTTTATTACCTCCCACGCATTAACAAATCATCTTTAAAATGATGTCATACCCAATTAAAACTAGGTATTAACTGCATATCATCCTAATCTGGACATCTTTTAAACTGCTGAAAAGGAGCACGACTCAACAAAGCCAAATTCTTGCAAGCCATACGTTCCCACCCAGAAGTAAATGATATCGAGGTTTTTCTACCAGGATTGCAACTATTGTTACAGAGCACATTCGTGGCATCTTATTTACAAAATATAGCAAGTATTTTGCGTAATTTCATTATTATATTCAAACAAACGTTCATATTGCATATGTTGGTTGCCTCTCTCTCCCCTGCTTGACCAGGTAACCCCATAAGAGTTCGATAGGATTGCAAAGAGAGACTGGATGAGCTATTCTCCAAATTACTACTAACCCTGGAAGTTTGCTTCGGATCATTGTCCTGTAGCAAGATAATGTTTGAAGCGACAGAACGGGTACCATATGTAATAGTATGTCGTTGTAAAAGTGAATGAAAGCCACGATGGTCAAATTTATTTGATATTTTATGAAGATCTCCCACGAAATCGACAGCAAAATCTCTCCAACAAAACTATAACACGACCACCACCATGCTTCATTGTGATTCTAGGCCAACTGAATCTGGAAAACTGACACCCAAACAAATACCAACAGATAAATGGCACCTGGAAAACTGCTTCTATGATAACCAACACCCAGACAACTGCCTGACGGTATCAAAATTGTTTTTAGGGAGGGAGATAAAATGCACTCTGATGCTAATTAAAAAGAATTTAATATAGTTTTAAATTTTTATAAAACGTACTGAAATAAGGAGATTATTAATGGATATTTATACATAGAGAAAATAATATTACGCTAAATAGAAAACTATATTCCAAATTATGCGCCAGTTCGAAGACCCCGTTGACATTGGGTTTGCACAGGGATTATCTTTCGCACTTCACGCCGCGTTAAAATTACAACCATGGACAATCGCGTGAAGGTATATAAATGTTCTCCAAGACCTTGCCCACAACAAGGACTTATGCATCATGCCAACTGACAAGGGCAGAGGAGTAGTCATCATGAACACCAGTTATTACGAAGAAAAGATGACGAACTTTCTTGGAGACCAAAAGACCTATCGGAAATTCAATGCCGGTACAGCAATAGAGAAAGCAATGACTTTCAATAAGGAAGATCCTCAGACGCAAGGAGAGTGGGAAGAAGCTCCTTGATCTTAGATCAGGGAGCCCGAAAACTCCGGTTATGCGTGGATCACCTAAAAAGCATAAACCAAACATTACAATGCGACCCATCACTTCCGAGATAGGCAGCACCCAACATAGGCTAGAGAAAGTACTTGCTCGCAAAACTAGCAGCTATTATGGGTAGCATTATCGGGGCCCACCTCAAGAACTCGTTAGACCTAATGGACAGGCAACAAGGGATAAACGTAAATAACAAGAAACTTTTTAGTTTTGACGTTGTATCCCTCTTTACTAATGTTCCTATCGAAGAAGCGATGGAAGAATTCAGCTTCGTTACGAGAGACAAGTCCGAGTCTCTATTTCTGCCTCTGCGCGATTTTCTGAAGCTGGTTGAGCTCTGCGTAATGTTCAACAACTTCGTTTTTCGTGAGAAGGAGTACCAAAAGGTATACGGGATGGCCATGGGATTACCCCTATTCGCCGTACTTGCCTGCATATTTATGAAGAACTTGAAGGTGGGACCTATAAGGTAAGTGCTTGGGACACACCTCTAATGGCTCAGGTACGTAGACGACACGATCGACATCGTCAAAGAACCTTCAACCATGAGAATCAACGAGCTTCACGATACCATCAAATTTACTGGGCGTAAGAGGGATACGACGCCACTCTTCCATTCCTAGACGTTAAATTGCACGTCGGACCTGAAGTTGATCAGTTTTCTAATAATGCCACTAAAATAATCATATCAATTTGTCTTGATATGTTTCTATCTTTCGGTATTTTTTGCTAAGATAATGCTGTTAATATATATAATATTAATGGTTTTCTATGACGGTAAACGAGGCTAACATAGAGGGGTAACTTTGAAACCAGTTTTTTGGGACTGGTGGATGGGCTATCCTATAATGTGGTCTCCCAGTTCGAGGACTAAAGGATGTCACGTTAGACCTGAAATAGATCAGTTGTCTAATAATGCCACTACATTAATCGTAGCAATTTGTCTTGGATATTTTTCCATATATACATGTATACACATATATGCAAATGTATGTATTCTACGCATGAAAGTGAGAGGTTTTATTTAACTATGGCATATTTCCTTTATGGATATGGCACTTAACACACACACGCACACGCACATATATATATATATATATATATATATATATATATATATATATATATATATATATATATATATATATATATATATATATATATATAGAAAGAGAGAGAGAGAGAGAGACAGAGAGACAGAGAGAGACAGAGAAAGAGAATGAGAGAGAGAGAAAGAGAAAGTAAGTGAGAAAACATAGATCGAGTGAAAATACAGAGATCAATTTCAGCTTTTTAGAGGTTGATTGCAACGCGTGTAGCTTTAGTGCAATGTAGTAGCAATAAGGATTTTTGGCTGGAATCTTATCCGAAGTACGAGAATGAAGACATACACGGCCGCAGCAATCATTTATTTCTCAAATATTTCGGACCTCGAACTAAAAACATTTTCACTAGCCATAACAAATAATAGAAAGACCCACAAAAATAAATTGCCCCTGATCCCCGCACTTTTAGCCACAAATACACTAGTTATAATCTTGCCCGTTATTTTCTTATGATTTCTAAACCCTTCATTCATTTTACTTTACATGATCCCTTTGATTTTGTTGATTGTGCCTCCCAGCTAAAATTCAAGGCTATTTATACCAGGATTTATTATGATCACCAATATTCCGGTCAATCAAACATCTATGGATGCTTCAAGTCTTGCCAAAACTTGCATTTTACAACTTTTATTTAGCTGTTCAGAACATTGTTTTTTTCAAAGTGAGTTGTTTGATTCTCAGGAGGGAAACGCAATGGGCTCTCCTTGCCCCACCCATCATTACCTGATAGTTTCTTTGATGAATGGCGTTGCTTGGATAATTATTCGTTGGAGTTTAGACCTTATTTTAAGTACTACGTTGACGACTGTTATGTAATTTTTAGGCAAAAGCTCCACACAAAACTCTCTATAGAGTATTGAAATTGTAAACATTGTAGCATTAAATTTTCTATGGCTGCTAGAAAAAACAATTGGATTCAATTTTTGGATATATACATTGCCAAGAATAATGGCATATTTTAGACCTCGGTCTACAGGACACGCACTCCTACATTATAAAGAACCCACAATTTCACTGACTTTCAAATTATCATTTCATTATCAAGAAAAAATATTCCTTGAAGTTTTACCCTTGCAAAACGTTTGATAATATTGCTAATAAATTTTGAAGTAACATATTTTCTCCTAAATCACCTTTCATCACATAACCTTTATAAGCGTAAAGTTTACATTAAACATTTTTGTATGGATTACCTCACTTTCAAACATAATCAAGATATTCTTTCAAGCCAACACGACCTTTGTCCGAAATGGAGCTTCATTCTAATCAACCATAAGTGTTGTGTTCTATTATCTTTTTTCCGTATTAACGAGCCTCTTAACCCCATGAGATCCACAGTAGTATTTTTATTGACGTGTATTACTTGCAACGGCCGCTGTATAGGACAAAGTGTACTACAACTTAAATTTAGGATGTCGAAGTAATTGGATCTCTCTTTCATAACTTCTCGTCCTCTAAACAGAGTTTTCCACTATCTGTCAGCATCGTGAACCGCATCACCATTCGATTTCTATTGACACATTTTCTGCCCTATTGTTCTCTAATAGTAATATAGAGTTGACAATTTTTGAATCGTTTTCTATGGAAAAAAACAAGCTATTGCCATACAATGACCAATCCAAATATCCAAAACAACCAACGAGACCCTTTGTTAAAAGGCTTTTCCCATTCCTATAGTTATTTTTTTTTAGTATAGGCTCGCTTTAGTTGTTGTTTCATTTTTTAAAATTTATGTATGTATTCCTATGTATTTTTATCTTAAAAAAATGTATTAATCTTTATTGTATCCTTCTTAATATTTATACCAGTTTCCTTTTTTCTCCATGTATTTATAGTTGTTTACGGTTTCATTTGAACCTTTTATGTATTTTAAACATTTAAATTCGCATAAACCTTTATTGCATGCTTGGTACTTTTGTGTTTACTTCGAATTTTCTTAAATTTTCTGTGACTTGTTTTAGCCAGGGAAAATTATCTCAGTTCGAGTTCCGAAATGTTTTGAAAATAAAAGATTTCTGTCGCCGATGTTTACTACTCATCTTACTACTTCAGATAAGATCCCCGCAGAAAGTCTGCATTGTAACACTACATCACACCAAAGATATGATGAGGCTATTGCTAACGATATGTTTAAGTGTTCAATGATAGCAGCACTGTTTACCTTAATAGTAGCTTTTTTTATTCTGTTAAGAGATCCTTCAGTAAATTTACAAGATGCTATTCTACCATAGTACGTCTTCGGGCAATTATTTGATTTATTAAATGATGTTGGATATGTCTTACCTAGGTACATATATATATATATATATATATATATATATATATATATATATATATGTATATATATATATTATATATATATATATATTTTCTAACTCATCCGAATTGCTTAATTTTGCAAGTTTGAGTCGGATTCGCCTTTGAAGTCAGAGGTATTCATAAAAATACCAAATTGGTAATTAGGATTTATCGAGCTTTGTGAATCTAAGAAATCTTCAAAGGCACTAGTGCGATTTTTGTTTTTGCGAGTCAGCCAAACAGAAGTAATCCGATGGGTTTCCATGACAGTCGGCGCCATTCAAACTAAGACTAATTTGTCCTTTAATATTTTTTAAATCCAGATTTCCTCTTCCGTGACCTTTCATGACCCGCATTTTCCGACTTTGATTTGCATGCCATGTAGGTATAAAGCTCTACATCGGCTGTGTAAAATCCTGTGATGTGTATTCTTGTGTATCTGTGTCTGTATTCTTGTCCCAACTACCATCTATGTGCATATTACTCTTGCATTTATGTTTAGGTGCTTAAGTCTTTATCTAAGCAATTTTATGTGTGTGTGTTATACTTACATAAGCCTCCATGACTCTAAAGTACAATGTTTGTGATAGCTACATCGATATTGACTGTATCAAAGAGGATGCCTCGTGTAGAGGGATCCTACAAGCAATTGCTCCAATTATAGGGAGATACAGAGTCCTACTAGCCATACTGAGAGGGTAAAAAGTCAGGATTAACCAAAACATTTATTGCAGAAAAAGAATAGCTAGGAAAATGGCAAATTAATGTATCTAATCCAAAGAGGAGCTCATTCAGTGATGAAAAGTAAAAGAGAAAGAGACGATAAAATAGAAGTAGTGAAAATTCTCATCATTATAAAGATCTGCCATAACAATCCTTGCCATCTTCCTGTTCAAGCTGCGATGGTGCAATTCATGTTTGGAATGTTCATACAAACCAATAAAATGCTTTAAAATACGCGCTTGTTTCTCTATGTGGGGTGGCGGGAGGTTGGATTATCGTGTTTGCTTGATTTCTAACCGAAAATGTATTTTGATTGATTTAATCCACCTCTCTCAGAATGCGAAAACAACATAAGCAAACTTATTTCATAATGAATAACTTAGCCATATTAAAATGAACAACAAGCAACCCTCTCATTCAACCAAAAGCAATCCAAATCAAACTAAAGAATAAATAATTCATGCAATTTCTTTTATCAATTTAAACATATTCAAAGATCCCCCTCCCCTCTAAACCAGAACATTTAAAACAAAATCGAGCAGAGCAAACAATTCCTGACAAGTCATATCCAAACTGTCCATAGAGTGTGAATACGCGCATCATATATGGTACTATAATAAATTGTTTTCCTTTTAATTGATTACCCTAAGCCGAAGGTACTAGAGTCTAAATGTAATGTAGTTTAGAAGTCACACTCATTGGAATATAGTAATATTTACGTTATACAAAACAAACTTAGCTCCCAATGATTAAACTTCCCCATTCATATATTTATCATACTTTAACTTTAAAATGTAACTGAAATTTTAAGTCAAAATTTCGTTACCAATATACTACATAGACATACAACGAAATTAAACTTTCAATAATTTCTCTTTCATTTAAATAAAAATAAAATAGCTTTTAACTTTCAAGAGTTTTAAGTCTCAAAATCTTGAATACATTAAATCGATTACGATTACTACTCTTCAAAACTTTAAAATCTAAACGTTTTTCTGCCTCAAAGCCATATTCAAATTATCCCCTCTTAAAATGAACATTCCAATGTAATTTGTTACTAAATAAATGGCAATAAAAAGCACCCTGGACGTATATTGCCTCCAAATCAAGATTAGAGAAAAAACAACAACGATATAAATCAAACTTCTACCAAAATTACCTAAAACATAAATTACTCTTTCTACAAGTGAACAAAAGAGTTTAAAATGGCTCATTACAGGAAAAAAGTAATTAAGGTAAAATTTGGCCGAGCTCAACCAAAAATTGTGCTAAATAAAGGCATAATTTAAGCCAGGTTGACTTGTGATAGTAAAAATGAATTTACAGCTGTTTGATGTTTAATTTCATGAAGAACAAGTTATTACCATTCATGTTTAAAATTAAATATTCCAACTACAGCAACTAGCAGTAATGGTGGTTTTCTGATTGCCTCTCTTTCTTTCTTATGATCTGATTGTCGCAAAGGTGCGATGATAAGGATTCTACTAACAAAGTGTTAAGGAATTACTCTTTATTGCAAATTAACATCAGTACTTTTAAGAAATTAACTACTTTGCAGCTGAGATTAATAAAACTTCAAAAAATGACACGATATTTAGTTATTGGCTGAACGTAGCCACTATTAAATAGATATTGCATAAGTTCTCTTATTCTCTTTTTACCGATGCTGATTGATGATTTTCGTTAATGAGTCGGGTACGAAGTGTGGAGAGGTGGGAACTAGAAGAGAGGGGCGGTGCGCTCTGGAGCCTTCCAAATAAATTTTGATTGATGAGCCTTAGGAGGACAGCTTTGCTCAAATAGATTATACTCCCATAAATTACCCTGCATGATAGTCAATATATATATATATATATATATATATATATATATATATATATATATATATATATATATATATATATATATAATATATATAATATTTCACCAAACAAAATAAAACATAAAATGTAGAGAAATTCCTCTTCATTTATTGCGCATGATTACTGTTTTGATCTGACCTCCGCTCATTTTCTGGTTTTAAAATACAAGAACATATGAGAATAATAATTTACACTCAATTAGAATATTAAAAATGTCCAAAAATGTATAAACACAAGAGAATATTTTCCCATAATACTAAAAACATAAGAAAATACATAATTTACAATTAATTAAAATATTAAAAATCCTAAAGGGAGACAAAAGAGAACCGTAGCATCGATAAACAAATTTTAGTCAATCAATATGCACATTTCAGGTTTTGTACACTTGAGTAAACTAAGTTTAAAGGTGGAAAAGGTTCTTGGGAGAAATATTTGGAACACCCCTTTTTTTAGCCAAAATTTAAATTTTTCAATTTTTAAGCCAGAAAGATATACACCATCAGAGTTGTGGGTTTGTTGTTATAAATGCTTGTAAATAATCGTACATTAGATTCGAATTTAAACTGAAGAATAATGACATACAAGTAGCAGATCATTGTCAATTACATCACTCCTTATAGCACTGATAATTTTGTACAGGTAAACTTTGTTCCAACTGAGCTCATTCACATCTATATCTCGAAGAGGATCTCCTTTACCAATGCATTGAAAGCCATTTGGTGACACTGGTAGAGTTTCAGAGGTGTTTAAGGCTTTACCAAGTCGTCCTTTTCATTGACTTCCACTTTATATTGGGCCAATATAATTCCGGCACAGGTGCCTCAAAGACAGCTCATTTAGATGCAAGCGGCAGATGATCCACTGTAAAGGACGATGTAGTTGACAGTCCAGACCTCTTATGGCTCCATTCTTGTGTCCAGTAAAAGTTGTCATGCTGTCAGCTCCCACTGCCTTTATCTCATCTTTACTATTATCTTCAACACTCCGTCTGCAATACCTGCACCTGTTCTTCGTCCAATAGTTAGGTAATGTAAATCGACAGTACCAAGGTCTCCTACAAGCAGAAAAGTGATCTTGAATTTCTTTTGCTCCGTACCATTTGTTCCATTTCTTCTTTTTAGTTGGTGTTGTCTCTCCTCCCATCGAAAAAATAAGCAGTAATTTTCTTATCTCCCAAATATTCAGATTCGGTGAAATGCCTCCTTAACTTCTGTCGTGACTTCCAAACTTTATGATGGTCAATTACATGGGAGCTATCTTCTAAATTTATATTATCATAGTCGAATAGGGCTGCACTACTAATATCAGCAGAAGCAGCTTTATTTGACACAGAATACAGATCTGCTTCCATAACAATTGTTGGTATTGGTATGATGATGTTTTCTGTTCTCGCAAAGACTTTCTTCCATTCATCATCAGAAATATCAGAAGATGAGGTTTCTTCATCCAAGGCTTCATCTGAAATTGTAGTTTTCTCTTTCCTCTTCTCTTTTTGTAACTCTTCTTCTTCTATTCTTTCTTGAATTCGATCCTCTCTGATTTTCATTTTTGAATCATTTGACCTTTTTTACATCCACTTTTCCCATTTTCATGTGTCGTCCAGTTCTTTACTCAATAAGAAATTCATGCTCTAGACGTGGCATTTCCATGTGCTTTTCACACATGTAATCCAAAAGATCAGCACACTGGCAACCTGCTATATAAAAGGTTGACCCAATGATGAGATAAAGTTCTTACTCTTAGTAGCATTCATTCCTGTTTTGATACCACATACGCTTCTTCCACCAATCGGAGTAATTTGGTTTAACATTCTTCCCACAACTGAACTGGAATACTTGCCTTTTTCCAAATCTCAGTAAGGGCCTCGGATACTTCAGGAATAACATCCTTGTTCCTCTTGTATTTATTTTCTTTTACATACTAAATGTATCTACTAACATGTTTTTTGGGGCAGTTCATAATGAGAAAGTTCTGGAAGTGAAGAGCCAAAGACACTGTGAATGTTGATGTTCTAGTTCTTGTACTCATTTTAGCTTTGAAAATGAATAACGAAAGACCCGTTAGTATAAACAGAAAAAAATACACGAGTAAATTGATAACATACATTCTAAAAGGGAAAATATTCCTCTATAGGAAATACTCTCTAAATATCTCGTAAATTTGTCATACATCGATTAATCTATAGAACCCTCCGAGTAGTTTACAAACAAGGAAATCCTCAATCTAAAATTCCCTTGGGCCTTAGATACATAAGGAGTTAAGGTGCAACTTTTCTCCCTGTACGAAAATTACCCATTTCTAGGTTCATAGACGAGAACTATAATAACTGAATACAACCCGCCGCACCCTACGGAAAAGATCATTTTTAAGCAAAATCTGGCCCCCGAAATGGGAGTGTTACGATTTTTTCAGATTGTTTTTGTCTACATTCCCAAATTTTTGATGGTCTGCTTTACAAAACCTGAAATGTGCCTTAAAATCAGCTTCAATACAAAATCTCTGATAAACACATGAACATGGTGTGAAGTTCAATGTAACTTTATCTTAAAAAATATCAGCAAGAAGATTTAATAGACTTAAAGCTCAAAGGCTAAAATGATGCAAGGGGGAAAAGAACCCACGGAATTATGATGTCAGCAGAAAGTAATTATGCTTTTCTTTGCTTTGGGAAGTGCATCAAGGTTGATGATGATGGATGCCCTCATAGTAGTCTGGATTACTGGATGCGCCTATGAATATGGAGGCTGATGCGGGAGGAGCCGCATCGGCATCCACACTCTGGGCACTAGAGGTATGTAGCCTGAGATGGAGGGGGTTGAAGTGCCCTCTCGTGACGCCTATGACGACGCTCATTATGCTCTTGGGTTAGTGCCATCTCAAAGTGGGTCGCTCCTCGAAGACAGGCAGAAAGTCTTGTGGCTCTGTCGGCAGCTGCAGCTTTGTGATGGTCTGGGTTGATATTCGTGTTCTTCAGTGTCCTCTTGGCTTGATTTTGAACCTTTTATCGGATATCGCAGGTCCACCTCCCCCTGTCAGTTGTTCGTAGAGGGTGCGTTTTGGTAGACAATCAGCGTGCATTTAAAACACGTGTCCCAGCCATTTCAGCTGCCTGCTAAGGAGGAGGCACTCAATACTTGAGATCTCAGCACGCTCTACCATACCAGTTTGGGACACGCGGTCTTGCCAAGTGAGACCAAGAATTTATTTTATGTTCTGAATGTAGAGATCTTCCAGGAGCTTGATGTGTTTCTGGTAGAGAGTGAAAGTTTTACTCACCTTCAGCAGCATGCTGAGACAGACAACTCTGTACACAGCAAATTTCGTTGCGAGTCGAAGGTTGTAGTTCTGGATCACACGCTTGCTGATCCTTAAGAAGGATGCTGATGGCTTTTTGAGCGTCCCGATCACCTCTTCATCTACAGATCAGTTGGCTGACAGCACGCCACCGAGGTAGTAAAATTGAGGAGAGATCTTGAGTTCAGCTCATGCGACACTCATAGCAGGTGCCACCTACAGGAGTAATACCGGACCACTGGTACATCCTTTCCGTTTTGTTGGCGATGATGAGGAGACCAAGAGTAATGTAGATGTCGTAGATGAGGTTCAGTGCAACTTTTAATTTCTCAGAGGAGTGGGAGACTAGTTCGTGCTTAGAGACGGCGTAGGCTTGAAAGACTTCTGCTTAGCCGGTATGTGAGACCAACACCACGACCAGGTGGAAATTCTTCTCGCAAAAGGATGGAGCCTGCAGCACGGTAGATGTTAAGCATGACGGGGACAATCACACACCCCTGTTTAACTGCAGGCTCCACGTCGAAGTTTGCTGCAGTTTTATCGCCACCGATGACCACGCTCGCTTTCATGCCGTCATGGAATGCTCGGGTAACTGCAATGAATTTGTCAGGGAATCCAAATTTATGCATGACGCGCCACAGCATCTCCCGGTTGACCGTGTCGAAGGTCTTCGTCAGATCAACTCATCCCATCATGTTGCCACAAGTTTGAGAGCCATCTATTCAAAAGTTGCACCTCACAAGACCAGGAAATTAAGATGTATTTCAGCAGAACGATGCCCTTTGCTCTATTAAAAGCCAGCAAAAATGGGTTTGGTGAGATGGGGATCTCTCCTTTGGGCTAATCACCGCAGGACTCAGAAATTAAATCCAATAGAATACTTGTGAGGGCTGAATGGAAGAGCAATAAGAAGTTCACAAATACAAATGAAACTGGATGAAAAATTATAAGTTGCGTGGGGAAATTTTGCGTCAGAAATTTGTGAACATTTGGCGAAATCTTTGCAAGGATGAATTATGGCTGGATTAAAATAAAACGGCGTCAAAATATGTATTAAAATAAATAAAAAATAATATATATATATACATATATTATGAAATAATCCAAAATAAGGTGCTTTAGTACTTTTGGCAAAGGGCAAATAATGGAAATATGTATAATAAGCATATGTATATGCACATATATGTGTAATATATCTATATTCTCTCTTTCTCTCTCTCTATATATATATAGAGAGAGAGAGAGCAAGAGAGATAGAGATAGAGAGAGAGAGAGAGATAGAAATAGAGAATATAGATATTTTACACATATATGTGCATATACATATGCATATTATACACATTTACATTATTTCCATATATGTACATGGAGAGGAGCCTACAAAAATAACGCCAGACTATGAATGAAAATTACCCGAGGGAAATAGAAAAGTGGGTCTCCATGTGCATTTCCTTTTCGTTATAAAGCCTCATTTCCGTGCGCAAGCGAATTTCGGCCTCATGAAGCTTCATCCTAAAACGTTTTGATGCAATTTTGAGACTTTGGATATTTTGCGTTCTTCCGCAATTGTCGGGAATTACGAGCGATTCTTTTGATTCAGGTTTATTAAAGATCTCTTAAATGGCGCCATCTTTTGCCCATCCTAGAGACCTCCAACAAATCCAGGCTACCTTACACCACCTGCCCTTACCGTCTTTCCATGCATTTGCAGCCTTGACAAATAAGCCACTTATGCAGGTGATTTACATATCATATGAACTTCCGGTATACCATCATCATGATCTGCAAAGTTATATATAGACCACCAGCTCACATAGAGGATGTATTCATGTATATATGAAAAGTTAATGAATAAAGGAAGAAATATAATTATAAACACCTTGCATAAATGAATAAAGAGATAATCAATTACAGCTTTTCAAAGTCGAAAAAATATGTACACACACATATATAATTATAAACTGAGTGTACATACAACATGGAAACATTTTTATGGATTAATTGCAGTTACACACTAACTTCCATACAGCCATAATCACACCATACACAGTTGCAGGTAGACAGATGTTGGATACGGAAATAGATCGTAGGGTCGCTTACGAATTATATGAATATTTAATAGAATAGTGCACGAGAAGACTGCATGGAACGTTAGATTTGGAACGAGGGTTGTACACTTCATAATGTGCAGAGTGATTTTAGCCCACGCATTCACAGTGCAACAGGCTCAAATCAAAGGCACATGTAATCCAATGAACATAAAAACCATGATAAAAGGAATAACCGATTCTTAAATATATAAGTACTTACCTGGAAGATACATACAACAACACAGTTTAACGTTTATATTAACAGTAAAGTATACCATCACAGAAGTCATAAGCTGTCGTTCAGGCTCAAAGTCACAATGTGACTTACACACAGACATACACATTTATTTAACAGCTTATTTGGGTAGAAGAAATTTAGAATTTCAGTTTTCTAACTCAGTAACTCAAAGACAGAGACATAAAAATATTGAGATAGACATATACTAATACCTAGTTAAAAAATGAAGGGGTAATCATCAATAACTGTATAATATAAGAAATGTATTTTTTTTTAGTATTTGAATAATAATTTCTTCTTAGTTTGGTTATGACTTATGTTTTTTATCAAAGTTATATCTAATAATTATTTATAATATCAAAAACAAAATGGTGAAGTTCAGCAATAAATATATGTATCAAAATTTTGTGAATTTTTTAAAACCCAAAGAATTACAAATTTTGATGTTCAGAAAATTTATAAAAATTAAACCATGGCTGCCCTATTTTAGATTTTAAATTTTAATCTTAGTAGCGAAGCGCAAGCTCTCCCTCGTAGGGGGGAAGAGCGAAACCATTACCTGGTATTCCTAGGAAACGAAAGGCAGACTTAGAAAACAAAACAAAGAGAAAAAGCACATTTAGAAAGTCAAATAGACATGATTAGGAAAACATTAAAATCCTTAATGACTAACAAACTTATTAAAAGGAAATTTTGGAAATTCTAAACACCCTCTTAAGAGAAAAGCAAAAAATTTATAAAGTCATAAAACATTTAAAGGATATCGAAATTGAGAAAAGTATCGATGGTTTAAAAATAACTAATTACATTTTGAAAGTGAGGCATGGCTAAAAAACAATCGTATTTATAAAAGCAAACAGAAATGCAGGGGCAAAGAGACCCTACAAAGAAAACTCGCATCTAAAACGATAAACAAAAATAAGAAAAAAGCAAACACAACTATAAAACATTTGACATATATTTGGAAAAGCAGCAAAAATTTTAAAGGAAAACAAAAGACTTGAAAAGGCAAGCCAACCCATTAAAGGAAAGACAAACAAACATTTAGGTGTTGAAAGTAAATACTCCGTCTAAAAGGCTGAGCAAGCTACGTATAAAATAAAGTACAGATTCTGAGAAGCAAATAGCTCTAGAAAAAAGGAATCTCAAATTTCAAAGGGCAAACAGGTAGTAGTATTGTAGGTGAAGGGTCGAGTGCACACAAATTCGGCCTCCTATTAGCGTATCCAGATACGTACAGACGCACATGAACTCGCACTTAAGTCTCCCTCCCCACGCCTCCCCGTATCCTTTTCCGCTAAGTTTTTTCCTAGGATTCAACTCGACCTCCTATGAGCGTATCTAGATACGTACACACGCAACATAAACACAATTAAAAGCGTTTTAAATTTTGAGTTTTTTTCTTGTATTAACATAGCAGTGGAGTTACCATTTAACCTTTTACAATTCTTTGATTGGGCCGTCTGGTTGCCATCTCTACTCGTATAAATCATTTGTCGTTAAACCTCTTTGTGTGTCACACGTTCTAAGAAGATACTCCATCCACACAGTAACATACCTAGACTAAGTAAACATTCTGCAACCAAAGATGTGTGTGGATCGGATTATAAATTTAACCCAGACTATTAATCGACGGTTGATTTCTTCGATCATCTTTGGCCACTTATTCATGAAAACTCAATTGATCGGAGTGAATTTCTTTATAGTGGATAAGTCCAACCACTTTTTAACTATAATTACGGAAAAGAAGTGATTGAAAATCTCCAGTTTATGGATTTAGAAGATTTAATCATCGGTAAAAAATTAAAAACGAGCATATGGATCAGTGTTTCATTGTAGGAGGTCTATCCGATCGTCACAATACATGGGTGGCTAGATTTTTCTGCATATTGCATTTTAAATTGTGAATGATGGGAAGAAAGTAGTGAACATCGCTATATATGACACAAAACACTTGTTATTTCAATTTATCTCATGGTATACCCACCACCTCACCGATACGATGAAAAGCAAGATTGAAGAGGAAAGGATGAAACAATTTCCCTTCTTTCAAGGTTAAGAGAATTTGATGAGTTATTTTTTAGACAAAATAAAACATTGGTAGCATAAAGCATATTAATTCATCTTTATTTTATTCATATAAATCAGAGAATATTATTAATAATTGAAAAATTATATATGCACATAAAGAAAGAGCTAATAATAGCTGGCAATTACTCCATGATTTTTTTTTAAATATCTTGTAAGATCCATTTGAACCTAAAAGGTATGGTTCGGAAACTCCCTGGAAGCTCAACACGTTTGAAAAACGTGTTTCACAAAACCTTTTCCTCTCTCACCTCTTTCACTCCAACGTGTTAGTCGGCTCTGCAACCCATAAATGGTATAAGGATAGGACTATCATCATTTCCTCTATCAGTATCGGCTCTAATTATGCGTTTCATAGTATTGTAGGTTATTATATCCTTCGTGTAAGTGTTAATGGTTAATCCTTTAGCACGAATATTATTCTTCCCCCACTTGGCGTTTGGATACGTACCTGTCTTAGAATAGACTCTCGACGATATACGATATATAACTATTCGTTGAGGAAATTATTCTTATATTTCTAGTGCGTAGTAATCTGATTGACCGAGGTTATTTTTCTTAACTATGCTTAAGAAGTGGAACTGTGCTCAATGATAATAATCTGGCTATCATTAATAAAATAGAGTTTTATTAATTAAACTATCAACAACACACAAAAAGAAAATGTTTACATAAACAAAGAAATGGAAAGGGCCGTGAGAATATCTGACTAATCCGAGGATTAAGATTTGGAGAGATTTAAAAAGATAAACAAATAAAAATTAAAGGGGGGGAATGGTTCACTAAACCATTTAAAGCACAGGGTAGGGTTGACAAAAGGTTAAGTGTTGGTAGGGTACGGTGTGGATGGAGGATCATCTTAGAACGTGTGACACACAAAGTGGTTCAACGATGAATGGTTTAAACAGATGGCAACTAGACGGACCAATCAAAGAATTGTAAAAGGGTAAATGGCAACTCCACGGTTATGTTAATAAAAGAAAAACCTGAGAATTCAAAACGGTTTTAAATGTTTGTGTTTGTGTTGCGTGTGTACGTATCTGGATACGCTCATAGGAGGACGAGTTGAATCCTTAGAATCTTAGCAGCGGCGGGTAAGGAGACTTGAGTACGATTCCATGTGCGTGTGTCCTTATCTCTATAAGCTCATAATAGGCCGACTTTTTGCGCACTCGACAATTCACCTACAAAACTACTCAAGCAAACCTTTTAAACGAAAGACAAAGATTTTAAGGGCAAGCTAACCACCAAAAATAAAGAAACCTAATATTGAAAGAGCAAACAGATCTATTAAAAGTAAAATCAAAGTTGAAGAGGCAAACAAACCTTTTTAAAGCAAAGACAAAGATTGTTAAATGCAAGTTAACTCATTAAAAGAAGACAAACGAACATTTAAAAAGCTGGCAGTAAATACTCCCCCTAAAAACTGGTCACTGACATATAAAAGAGGGTAAATATTTAGATAAGCAAAGAGATCTTTTAAAAGGAAACTCAAATTTTTAACGAAAAGAGACTTATTAAAGGAAATACCGTTGTGGAGAGGAAAATTCATCAATTACACTAAAGACAAAGACATGTACGACGGGTGGTCAATAAGTTTTTGCAATTCGGATATAAGGAAACGAGATATAAGGAAAAGTGTTTTATTATTTTTCAATATAACTACCCTTGAGCTCCTCCTGGTCGCACTCGCGCAGGGCAGCTTTTGCAACTCTGGCATTGTGGACTTTGACGACGTTGAAGTCGGTCATGGAGCGTGAGGTTTCTAGGGACCCAACGGGCAGAGACCCTCGTCATGGTCAAATTGTTGTGGATGATGTTGATAACAATTCCGTGTGATATTCCAAGTTCTCTCTTGATTTCTTCGACCTTCACCCGTAGATTTTCGAGGATCTTCCTCTCTACACGAGCCACTTTGTCCTCGTTGGTCACGTCTGACGGGTGTCCTGGACGAGGGTCATCTTCAAGGGATTCACGACCATGGCGGAACTCACTATTCCAGCTAGCAATAGTTGCATAGGAAGGGGCGGTGTCGGTGTACACTGCAACCATGCGTTCATGGATCTCTTTTGCATTCTTGCCTTCCTTGGTCAAAGATTTGATCACTGCGCGGTGCTCAACCTTCTTCATTGTTGAAAAATTTGTGACTGACGATCTGCGACCAGACCCCGCATAAGAAATAATTGTCATAAAATTTTATATAATCTCTGTGTAAGCGATTACTGGTCGTATTTCCATATGAATACTCTGAGAGTAAGAAACAAAATAAATGAACTTAAAGCGCTTGTAGAAATAGAGCCTTTTGATATCTTCGCGATTACTGAAAGTTGGTTAAATGTTTAAGGTAGAGACTTTATCAAAAACTCTAACTCAAAGGTTAAAAATGTTTAATAAAGAGAAGGATTAAGAGGAGGACAAGGAGTTCGTTGAAAAACCAATAATAACTTAACCTAACATTACAAAAACATCAATTTAAACACGAATCCATTCATCTTAGGAAGTAAAATTTATGGTATCTACTAAATCTATAAAGTTTATTGTTTATAGGCTGCTGAGTTAAACCGAATTCAAAGATGGACAGATGTTTAGGACATTTTCGCTCTGGGCTTAAAAAAATGAAATAACAGATCAAGACGATAAAAGTTTGTTAAACTTTATGATAACTATCACCTTAAACGGTAAAAAAAACTCTTGGGCAAAATATATTATATTTAATATTATCTACAGATGAAATCTAATAAAAATTTAGGCGATGGAGAAGCGCTAGGAAATAGTCATAATAACAAAATTCAACTTAGAGCCACAGAAATTATTCCCGCGCTTAGATATAAAACATATGAAGAAAGGTTAAAATCCCTAAATTTGTTATCCATGGAAAATAGATGACTCGGCGGAGAACTGATCGTACTTTTTAAATTATTAATGGTCATGGAAATATTGAGTTTTAATCACTAAAAAAGTATTGCAAACAGGTGAAGACGAAATAATGGATATAACTTAAAAAATAGGAGCCTCGACAAAGTAATTGTGCAAAATATTTTTACATTTTAAATTAAGAGTTATGGAACCATTTACAGCCTGGCGTGGCGCAATGTTCCTCTCTTAATATGTTTAAGAATAAACTTGAATATATAGATTTAGATTAGCTGAGTCAATTCTAAAATCATCTAACCTCTTGGGCTAGCCATGAAGTGCATCATCTGATCTTGCTGGTCCATTATTCGGTAATTCTCAAATCTTGTAATAGGACTCTATCTGATAAAGTAAAATTTCGCTCAAAAAAAAAAATGAGTATTCACATATGGAAAAAAAAATTGAGGAGAAAAAGGTCTAACATAAATAAAATCCTTCCCGTAAAGGACCAAGTAAAGGAAGAATTCTCACATTGACTAAACTTTAAATAATTCGTATTTCAGACCTCAGAATATTTTGAAAATAGAAATTGATACGACATTTGATTTGATTTAAATTGAAGTATAAGAATAAGACGACACGATATTGGCTAGTAATTTTTTGTTTCGCTAAAAGTAAAGAAAATATGATTTTTTTCCGTTTCATGTTGCATAAATTCTAACCAAGCGTTTATGTATAATTTCTTGCATTAAACCATTAGTTTAATTCCTAGTTAGGTTACCTAACCTAACCGAACCAAATTCCTACTAGTAACGACAATCACCAACTTTTCGGTTCGGGTGGAAATGTCATTATCGGAAAGATCAATAACCAAATAGATTAAGGAAGAAAGCATTGTCATAACATGGCTCAACCTTCAAGCGTTTATGGGCAGAAATGTTCGTTCATGACTATGATCAAACGTGTAAGAAGAACACAAGTACTCAAAATACGCAATTATGTATGTCAATGACATATGTAAGAAAAGAAAGTAGTCAGACTATGTTAGTTAAGAGAGGTGTAAATGATAAAAGTCATCGAAAAAGTGTACACTAAATAATGAAAGTCTAATTTAAAAGTAAAAAATCATATTATCTTGAAAATGTTAATTTGGCTATGGACACACTCAGTAAACTACACGCTTTCTTTCATTAACATGTATTCAATACATGGGATACAAATACATTATATATATAAGCATGTAAAAACCCGGAAGATTGCAGATGTGTATAATCAGGACGAGAAAATTTCAATCGAAAACAAAAGAAATTGTGTGGTTGGCTTTCTCTCTTTTTTCTTTATCTCTCTTGATCTCTCAGACACACTCTCTCACACACAATCTAAAGAACACACTTTCACACACTTTCTCACACACATACTTTCATATACCCTATCTCATACACTCTCTCACACACTTTCTCATACACACTCTCTCGCATAGATACATTCTACCTTACACTCTGTCTACCATATCACTCTTTCACCCCACTTCTCTCTCAAGCTATTTTACACACTCTCTCACACTTTAAATCTCTCTCTCTCTCTCTCTCTCTCTCTCTCTCTCTCTCTCTCTCTCTCTCTCTCTCTCTCTCTCTCTCTGTCTCTCTTGATAAAATAGCATTGCCTCACCACTGCGTAGATTATCTAACACTAAAACACAGTATTCCGGCTGAGAGATGTATATACTACACTTTGGAAAAGAAAATTCAAGTCAAAAACAGTCCATATATACAATCAGAACTCCTTTCACTTTGTTTTTATTAATACTTAATTTGAAATTACCATGCGGCTTCCTATCTTGTGATTGTAACATCTATATTTGTTCAATATTGAGGAAATATGAAAAAATCATATTAATGTAATCCTGTTTGATTTTTTCCACTCATTATTTACTTATTATCTAATAAATATGTACTTAGTAGTGGATATTAATATTTATGTAAGCTGATTTCAAATGTTATAATGCAATCTTTATCGCATCGGTACTGGTTTCACTTCATTGCTATTGGCTTTATTGTAATTTATCTTAATCCCTGTTTGTTTCTCTACATTCTCAATCATATGGAATATCTTAAAGTTTTCTATGAGGTACGCTCGCATTCTTCCCATTAGTTTTAAACAAAGTTCCCTCACAACCTTCTTTAAATATTATTTATTTATACAGGGTGTATGTCTATAGGTCACCAAATATGGGGCCGCTAGTTATAGGTTTGGCGTAAGTAGGCCTTGTTTTTATTGCAAGGAGATCCTATAATGGTTTGGTCAAGTGGCTCGCTTACAGGGTTCTTGACGTACGGCCCGAGGGATATTAACCGATCAAGGTTTGTAAGTAAAAGGCTCCTGTGTGCAAGGAATTAAACACTTGTATTTTTATCCACTTTGACATGTTTACACTTACGGTAAAGATTTAATTTGCGCAACGGAATATTTTAAATCGGGTTATAATGGCAAGAGCAAGAATAATGGAGATTCGCTGAGCTTTGAATTAAAAGTCTAATAATCAATCAATGAATTGGTCAATAATAATCTATAATAATAATAATAATGATAATGATATTTGAATAAAAATGTTCTCTTATTCATACCGGGCATCATTATGAAGGCGACGCGTAGCTCTGCCTTCATTTAGAAGGAGAGGCAGTGCTTAGCTATCTGTCAAATCAGCGGAGCCAGTGATTGGTTGGAGTCTAGCCTGTGATTGGCTGAAATTCTCCACTTCGTATCTTACTATGGGGGTATTTCTTCTGCGAGGGTAGCACATAAACTTCATTTGCTTAAAGCTAAGATGACCTTATAAAATTTTACATTAAGGCGAAACATCTTTTGTCACCAATTTTGTTCCCATTTCGGGGACAGCCTATCTGCTCTCACACTAAGGTGCGATAGCCTTACATTGTGTTTGAGTTTCAAACCAGATGTTCTAATCAGATTCCGATGATTCACAAACTGTCTCCAAACGACTTTATTTTTTTGCTCCTACCATTCCATCTTTGATACTTCGACCTTTCAAAATGTATCTTTGTTCTTCTCTCTCTCTCTCTTTCTTTGTGTGCGTGCAGTTATTGTACACTACATGTCTAGTTAATGTGTAGTGTCCTAGTCTTTCTTAGGCCTCGCTTGAAAGTGCGAAGTGAACTAAAGCCTAGATAGATTACGTTACTATGCACTTTCAAGTATGGCCTAGGAAAGCCTTTGCCACTTCACAGAAATTAGTTGGTACCCTTCATTATATCTAAAGTTTCAAAGATTACCCATCAAATGACGCTTGCTCGTGAATTGTAAAGTAGTATTTTACTCTATAATTAAAATTCCAGGCTATGCGCTGCCCAAAGGGAATCTCTTATCAACAGATCATTTAGAGAAGACACGATAAGTCCTCACACAGATACGATTAATTTAAGAAGTTTCAGCGTAGCCACTTCGATCTCCAAGATCAGCCAAGAATTGGTTGCCCCTCACTTATTTACAATGACCGTTTGTGCGCCTGTGTCAAAGCTGATTCACATCTAACATTATGCGAGCTGGTTTAAAAGTTTATTGTCAAACACAGTCATTTGGCATAATTAAGAGGAAATGGTCAAAGTGAGGAAACTGGAGATATGGATTCCAGGTAAAATAATCCACTGCGACCGTCAGGGTTGCATAGACGCCTGCATGATACTACTGTCGAAGAAACATCGATTTGATTAGCTGAACAAAGTGGTTACTGCATATCAGAAATTATGTCTACACTTAAACATGGCATGCAAAAGAAGCTGGACAGACAAGAGTGCACCTACATAACTCCAGGCAAAGGCCGACCTACATCAAAAGAAGCTTATGGTTTGTGTTTGGTGGGATGTGCAAGTGGCGATTTTCTGGGAAATGTTGAAACGCAATCGGTCTATCAATGCGCAATTATAGTCAACTATTGCAATAAGTTGCAGATCCAATTGCGCAGAAACGACAAGAATTAACAGATATCATATTAATTCATGATAACGCCCAACCACACATTGCGAACGCGCCAGACCTGGCGCCACAGACTACCATCTATTCCGGGTACTGCAGAACTTCTTGAATGGCAACACGTTCTCAAATGTTGACGAACTAAAAATTGCAGTTTAAGAATTCTTTGATAGCAAACCAATGGAATTTTACAACAAAGACAGCCATGATATATGCCGTCGTTGGAAGCCTGTGCTCTAAAATAACGGTGATTACATTTTTCAGTGATATGTTTCTTTGGCTGCATTGTTTCCTTGGAATTCATTCTCAATAGAAGTATTTCGAGAATTTTGTTTCCAACCTAGAATTTTTCAGGCTAAGAGGATTTCGTTTCAATCTCCTCTTTTAGTTATGATTTTTTGACATATGTTTTCTTGGTCCTGCATTCAATCAGGCTTTTTTATATAGTTCATTAATTCGGGGACCATATATAGGAACATCATTCGAATTGCGGACAGACTAATGTACTATATAAAATGATATTTAGGGTATTATTTTTATATCTAAATTGCCACTTGATGAAGTATAGAATTTTAAGCATTTGTTTATGCTTGAATAAATTATCGACTAAAATTAAGACTAATTGATACATGCATAGGTATAGTAGTAATTTGTTTCTCAAACCTTTATCATTTATTTTAAAATTGAATAATGTGTAGGTAGCTTATATATGTTTGCTTTCGATATGCATTCATTACCTTCTAGCTATCTGAATTAACAACACTTTCCAGTCACTAGAACATTTTTATAGACGATTTATATCTTTCTGAATTCACCTCCATCTTCTTGCTTTACTACTGTCTTTCCGAGTTTCGCGTAATCAGCGTGGAATCTGAGAACTTTGTTGTCTCTAACCTAACTTAACCTAACAAAATCATCAGGCATTGAAGGAATGTATTAAAGCATCCATTCAATCCGGAAACACAATAATTAGCGACATGTGGAAGTAGTACAACCATATAACAGATATTCCAGTGTACAATTTTAAACGCAAAACCGTCAATCACAGTGTCGAGTTTGTTCGCTCGAAGGGAGAAACACACAGTCAGCAAATCAAGAGTAAAGGGAATTAATTGAAAGGCTCAACCATTCGTCATTGTGGGATTCGCCGTTCGATGTTGTATTCGTATTTGCGTTAATTTTTGTGACGTAGGAGATACGAAAATATGGACCTATTCAGAAAGATATTGCAGTGTATTTCTGAGTTTAAACATTAATTTTATTTCTATAAATGTTAAATATTCGATAGATATAGTCAAATTGCATATATTTCCTTCAAATATTTTAAAATAACTTGCTAACTTAAAATACCTTAAACTAACCAAACCAAACCCAACCTAACCATAACTTCTTAACCGTACATTTCTCCAAAAAATAAATTTCACTTTTGAAATCAGCTTGGAAAGGTTCATCATTGACAGAATTTATAAAGTATCAGACATTGTCCAACAAACACAAACGGTCCGATTATGAAAAGTAAAGGGTCCAATATAGAACGATGAGATACCCCACTTGATTCCTGTGATTCATTCTTTACTAACCATTTGCTATCAATATTTTGTAAGCAAATTTACCTAACACTTTTTAATATTAATCGACTTTTCAACATCATATTGGCTAAATACATATTACCAGAAATCCAGTATTTTTATAACAAGATTTATATATTCTAAATATAGACTGTGTCTCAACAAACCTTTTGATTCTAAATAACATACGATTTTCTCCGAATTCGATGATTCGAGAGAAGTTTTCCCGACTACTGAAATTAAACTACTGGATCGATATTGGCTAACTCTCTCTTTGCAACCCATTCTAAGAAAAAGGAAATATATTTGCACAGATCTTGTCATTTAGAATAATTTTGCGCTCTTAAGAAGCAGTATTTTCATGTCTAAATTATTGTTAACGGCACCTTTAACTTTTTTTTAAGAGCCTTGGAGTAAAACAAGTCTGAATTTTGTGATTTGTTTCTACGAATTTTACTGATTAAATTACCAGCAATTTCAGTGGTGCAGCTCATATATTCCATTGATCCTTGGCCATGAATATCTGGACTTTGTTCCTTCGCAATTCAATCATCAAATAATTATAAATGAAAAGGATACTCGTATCGTGGTTTGAGAACTTTAAATTAAATACGTTGTCGTTTATTTACTTCTTATTATTCACGGGAGTATATGATTTCTTTGACTTAGCAATTTTTTCTCCACTTATCTTCTTTTCTCTCTTATATATTTTTCAGCTTAAATATCAGATTTTTACTTATTTCGATAATATAAGTTAAAAAATGAAAGCACTTAGAATAATAATTTCATGTTCTTGAGAGCAATTTGTATATATATATATATATATATATATATATATATATATATATATATATATATATATATATATATATATATATATATATATATATATATATATATATACAGGATATTCAGGCTAAATCTAATGGTTTGCATTAAGGAAAAACCCTTCGCAATATATTAGCCCATAATAAATACATATTAAACAATTCCTAAATATGAACCAGATTATGGCTGGGAGATAATAGCTTACTCAAAGTAGCCGCTCTCAGTTTTCCACAAAGCCTCAAGATGATTCCGAATCTTGTCACTGAATGAAGAGCCGCGGGGACATTGACACTCAGTTTCTGTTAAAGTACGCGTTATCTCTTACACAAAGTCATCTTAAAATTTCTCATTCTAGACAAATGGATGGTTACACAGTCGTATGGGTCGTGATCCTGTAGAAGATTGAGGAAATCCAGGAGTCTTTTCTAGCGGATTAAGGAATTCTTACTATTACATTTACCTAACCGTATTGACTTAAACGTTATTATTCATCAATTAGCAATATATATATATATATATATATATATATATATATATATATATATATATATATATATATATATATATATATATAATACAAGAGAAAGAGAAAATTGGACGCGAATGAGCAATGAGACAAGAAACAGGAGTCTTTTAGAGGCAAGAAAAAGTGACATTAGAAGAAGACTAGATTCAAAGAGAGCAGAGGGCGGCACAATGAAGGCAATCCTTACCAAGAAGACAGAAATAACGCCAGGAGAAAAATGTTTTGAAAAATCTTGGCGGGACTCGAACCCGGGTCTGCTGATTGCCAGTCAGATGCTCTACCGCTAAGGTACCAGGCACGGTGAATCCACTTCGCCCAAAACGTTACCCCATCAAACTCAGCATCCCCCCAAACTAGGGACATCCAAGCAATTTTATACCGCATCCTCTTACTGTCTTATGATTTAAATGCTTATTGTCCATGTCACATACCAAGAGAGAGTATATACAAGATCTGCGGGTGATAACAACAACCATCGCAGGGCTTTTGCCATATTTATATTTTCTGCCTTCCAAAACAATTTTGAAGACAGAAAGAAAGATTCCGAAATCTTGTATAGCAGACTATATATAAATATAGTACAAGAGAAAGAGAAAATTATACATGAATGAGCAATGAAACAAGAAACAGGAGTTTATTAGAGGAAAGGAAAGGGACATTAAAAAAGGTTGAGATTTTAATAAGGATAGCCTGGTGGTCGCTGGGGATATGAGGGCCTGGCTCAATAAGGTAATTGTAGGGGAACACATTCCTTGTGAGCATTATGTATTTTTTGTGGCTGATCTATGTGAAATGTATTTCGTGAATTTGGTCCATTCGGGTAATAGTTTATCTGTCAATAACTGCCTCAAGGTTCCTGCCTGATGGGTTGTTCGCTCTGTAATCTGAGGCAGCACTCCTCGCATTGAGGTCGCCGGCAAACAAAACGGTTCTGCCATAACCACAAAGCTTCTGCAAGTTGTGAAGGGGTAAGTATCCTCTCCTTGGAGGCTGATACCTTGTTGCTAGGAATAGGGGCCCACTTCCATACAGACCTCCACAGCTAGGTGTGAATCATTGAGTTCAGTTATTGATCTGAAGTCAAGACCTCTTTTCACAGCTATCGCACATCCCTCAAAACGTTATCCGCTGTGTTTTTTGGTTAAGACTTCGTAGAGAAAGTTTTATCCTGTTTGTGTCATTCATCCCGTGTTCTGAGATAAATACAAAGTCTGGGTCACATTGTCGTACGAATATTACGTTACCGTATATTATATTTTTGTTCGTCCAACTCTTTGAGATACAATGTAATATTTTTATAATGTGTCCATTGTCTTGTTCACTATAGATTCCTATGTGTGTTATCTTGTTTTTACGACTTATTCTCTTACAAGCTTAGGTCCTTGTGTAGTGTTTGGTCGCATGATTATTTTTCATGTACGTTTTTTTCTGTATTCGCCATCCGATGGAATGATAAACGTTTCCGGTGCCAGTTTTATTAAGCCTTGGAGTGAAGCCTCCTCGACTTGTTTTTCATTGCAGTCGTCTGAGGTGAAGTCCCATTTTTATCTTCCAAAAAATAGTTCGTCCGATACATCAAAGGCTTCCACCTCCTTAGGGCAAGGGGACCTTTCGACAGTGAATACCTTCAAGTTAATTTTCATTGGATGGTAAGCGTGCCTAGATTCCTTTTTACAAGATGAGGACGATCTCGGACGTCTTTGAGGTTGGGAGGTTTTCCGGGAGCGAGGTGAGCGTTTCCCTCCCTCAGGTCCCGCAGTCTCAGTCTCCAAAACTTCCATATTTTGTGTGCGTAATGTGCGTTTTCTTGTACAGTGTCATTGGCGTTGTTCTGTTTCTCGGTGCGTGGGTTGGTTTCTCTTCCTTTTCATGCTGGATCCTGGGATCACTGGAAGGAGCTGGAGCACTGCCGTGGGTGGAGATCTTCTGGAAACTAGTCTTGCACTGGGGCTCAAACCGTGGATTCTCTGGAAACCACATTGCCTTTATTCCATTATGCGTTAGCATTTTATTAAGCTCCTTCGCAAAAGGCCCTGGGGAGGATAAGTTCGCGATAAGAGCATAATAGATGAACACATCATTTTTTACGAGTTTTCGTTCTCGACGTAAGTTATATCTTGGTTTCCTTTGATCCAGCCACAGTAACCTTAGCAACCGTGGTTTAGGTGCTTTTGGCTTTCGCCTATATAGCCAGTCTTTTTTGGTTTGCCTTTCTCATTAAGTGTTCTTTCTTGATCGGGCATGCAATTAACACTTCTTATGCGCTGCTGCGAAGTTCAGGCATTTCAAGGAGGTGCTATTACAGACTCACCAAGAATGTGTATCCGACGAGTAAATGGAGCACAAAAGAACGTTTCCCCTCGGGCAGGTGGCCGTGGTATGCTTTCGTACTGGAGCACTTGATGCACATCTGAAGTTCTATAAACTCCTTGCGTTCGATCTGCTTAGGGCAAATGCGGATGTTAAAGAGGAGCATACCACCTGTCGTAAAATACCTTTTTAGATCGTAATATACGTCTTTGTTAAAGTATACTTTGGTCTAAGAGTGCTAATTTTGTTTGTGTTTAAAGAAGAGCCGCTTCAACACGTAAGGATATAGAGAAAAGCACTGGAATTATCCCAAAATAAACATATATTTTCAATTTAACAATTTACTACAAAAAAACATGAACCACAGTAATACTACGAATTTAGAATACACAATAATGACTTCAATTAACCTAACCCTCTAATATTGGCTAACTCGCAACTCACTTCCATATAAAAGAAATAGGCCAATTGTCTCTACCAAACCTCCCGTTAAGATTTCTCCTCCATCTCTCTTCCCGAAGCGACTAATCATATGCTTCACCTGTCGTGTAGAAAACCACATGAGCTGGAATTGCCCCCAAAACTCTAGGCTTAAAAACGGACCAGCCCACCAAGTTCACCAGATTAATGCAACCCCAGCTCCCCCGGTGGTGCAGATCCTAGCAGAAACTTCTCCCCCTCCGTCAGGCCACCAGGTAAATTTTATTTTTGATAAAAGTTCATCGGGAACTTTGAAATTTGAGGAGGGCAGCGTGAACGGCTGCCGAGTATTGACTCTCGTCAGGGACACAGGATGTACGATTCTCATCGTGTCCGACGAACTCCTCCCCCCAGTGGACCCTAACCACGAAAAATTTGCGGTGGTACATGACTACCTTGGGCGTGCGAACCAATTCCCCGTCGTTAGATGTTACCTGCAGTGTCAATATTATTCTGGCTGGGCGTAAGTCATTTCAGCACCAATACAATTCTGTTCCGTACTTATAGGACAGAGCCCCCAAGTAAGTTCCGACCCTGTGTCTCAGGCCGCCCTTCCTCGAGGCCGAGCTACGAATGGAAGCCCAGAAGCCCGTCCCCATCAGAACCCCAATACCGTCCGATTTCTCGGAGACCCCTAACCATGACTTTAGGGCGGCACAAAAGGAGTGTGAAGTACTAACAACCTTAGGCGATGAGGCCCAAGACAAGGACACGGAGACTGTCCGTGGACCCCAAGAAAAAAAGAACCACCAACGCGCCCATGGAGATACCTTCGTAGAACTGGACGAAACATCGGCGCTTGAAGAAGATTACCCCGCGGAGTCCCTTAATGTAATACAGATAGTGTGCACCCAACCTGATGCTGATTACCCTCCTCCTTCCCTACCAGGCGAGTCTTTGTACCCCTCTGACCTGGATATTGACGCGCAGCTGACACCACATCAAGAGAGTCAGCTACAAGAACTATTTGAATGGAGTCACCATTTAACCACCCTATTAGCTCTTTTCGAGCGACTGCGCGAAAATAGCCTCAAAAATGGCCCCCGCAAATGCCATTTCGCCCACGAAACTATAAAATGTTTAAGTTTCAAAATAGGACAAAGCAAGTTAGGTCCCCAAGAGAACAAGATTAAGGCAATCGCCGACATGCCCCTCCCGATTACAAAGAAGCAATTAAGATCGTCCCTAGGATCAGCTTCTCACTATCAGCGATTTGTTCCAAATTTCACTGCAATTTCGGCCCCCCTCAGCCCCCTTTAAAAAAATAATTCCCCGAATCGTTTACGTTGGAATGATGTCACTATTTCCCATTTTAATTAGCTCAAGAGTAAGCTCATTTTTGCCCCCATTTTAAAGTTGCCCAAACCGGAAAAATCCTTTGGGATTAAGCCCGACGCGTCCAACGAGGGCATTGGAGGTGTACTCCTTCATTACGAGGATGACGGAACGAGTCATCCAGTTGCATATGCTAGTCGCCAATTATTACCACGCGAATAGAGATATGCCCCTATAGAGAAGGAAGCTCTATCAATTATCTGAGTTATAGACAAATTCAAAAGGTACTTGATAGGAAAAGAATTTCAGATAGGAACCGACCACCGTCCGTTAGCCTATATTAGGAATGTGCGACACTCCAACGGCCGAATCATGCGCTGGAATTTACTCTTGCAAGAGTATCAATTTAAAATAAATTATATGAAAGGTTCCGATAACCAGGTCGCTGACGCACTCAGTAGGAATGCGTTACCGAATAGCGTATAGTAATTGTATTCATAGGATTAGAATCTTCATGTAGGTAAATACCGTCTCGTACGACTTAAATTAGATTCTCTTGTATTATAATTAGTTAATGTATATGTCTGAATTTTGTAACGCTTAATGTCTATTTTTTTTGTATGTATGTATATATATTTGTACCCATTAATTACGTATAAATTATTTTGTCCCATATGTACTAATTTTATATAATTTCATTGTTCCATGCCTTTTTTTTTATTAAGTTTGTATTAAAGGTTATTTTTACTTATAATCAAAAGATCCAAATAATCATATGTATTGAGGTAATACTAGTTAGGTGCAGGAATGTCTACGGGCTCAAGAACAATGGCCGTTTTAATGTTGTTCTCTCCTGAAAAACAGGGGAAGGGTTAAAACCGTTTCTTGGTAGACGAGCTCAATTAAACAATGGCTGTTCTACGTTGTTCTCTTCTGAACAACAAGGGAAGGGGTGAGAACCGTTTCTTGTCAACGGGCTCGAACGAACAATGGCTGTTCAAATGTTGTTCTCTTCTGAACAACAAGGGGGGAGGGTGAGAACCGTTTCTTGGCGAACGGGCTCAAAAGAACAATGGCTGTTCTACATTGTTCTCTTCTGAACAACAGGGAAAGGGGTGAGAACCGTTTCTTGTCAAAGTGCTCGAACGAACAATGGCTGTTCTAACGTTGTTCTCTTTCTGAAAAACAAGGGGGAAGCCTTGTGGACTTGGCGTCACGAAAGGCTCAAACCTTGGCACTCAAGGGATATTGTCCTTCTTCTGGACGAGTGATGGTGAATCTCGAGGTCGAGGTCCCTTGGCGCACAAAGTGAGAGAGGGTCGTGGTGATGTTTCGCGACGAAAATCTGGATCTCCATTCTGCTCTTAGTGGTAGAGTTTCCATCTAAATAGTCGAGACACTCCCTTGGCGTGGGGGACAATGGAGTGGGAGCGTCGAGGGAATGCACAGCCGAGCCTGGAAACAATGCCTTATCTGCCCATAAGCCTAACTCAATCTGGCGAGGTCGGCTTATGGGGGCGAACGGAGGAAGATAAACCTTCTTGTTTAAACATTGACTCAGGTGGCTGCGATAAGGCGCTAAGCTTCACAGCGAAGATGCACGTAGGAAGCATCGTGGTTTTAAATAACATGTGATAGGGGTTGAAATTAACGCGGCCTCAACCCGTTCTATCACAATATATATATATATATATATATATATATATATATATATATATATATATATATATATATATATATATATATATATATAAAGGTGCCCCCCTCAAGCCAAAATGATGCATCGTAAAAAAAATATATCTCAGTAACCTCACTCCTATTCATGACAATTTTCATATGCGAGATACATTTTATCTTCCTTTTTCGAATGAAAAAAACCCGGAATTTACGTACCTTTTATAAATTTATTGCACTTCACAGAAATAACAACATAGGTAAAAAAAAAACGAATAGCGAGTGTAAAGAAAAAGTAATCAGAAATTTAACTTTACTGTAAATGATCTGTCTTTTTCTTACTTCATTAATGCCAATTTCTTGCCAATATTCACGTATTTTACTTTGTAATTCTGGTTCAGTGTATGTTTCTCTTTGTCTTCGGTAAACCTTTTCTTGTATTAACTCCCAAATTAATCAATCCTTAGGTGAGAATCTAGACTTTACGGTGGTGACTCATTCTTCCTTATTTACTTTTGGCCTATTGCTATTTAAAAATGACTGTGTGGCGTGACTTCTATGCACAGGTACTCCATTTGTTTCAAAATAAAGTCATTTTATTGATACAGGCGACGAAATTCAGGCAACACCTTTTGCTTCTTATGAGTTCAATGTAAGCATCAGAATTCACTTTTGTATTTTCAGCATCAATAAAATGAACATCTCTTTTGCCATTCCGACCACGCCCGTAGACAACATCATTTTGGCGGTTTCGCGAAATTTATAAAGTGAAATCTTTTTTCATCCGGGAAGACAATATTTTTAAAATCAGTGACACAGAAGTTATCAGTTAACGGCCTGCATCTTATTATTCTTTTTTCCTTAATGTAATTCACATTTCCAGTATCTGAAGCTGTTTTAAATCTTCCACTTCCTGGTTTCGTGTTTGTGCTTCCCGTTTCGCGAATCTTTTTCAAGGGTCTTTCCACAACACGTCTTTTCCACACTTTTCCAGAAAATTCTCGCAATACTCTTCCAGTCTTCCATCCCCTATAACAGTAACAAGTTTTAATTGGAATGCGATTTTCTTCTGACAACGTCATTATTGGTACTAAGGAACTGTAAATAAAGGTATCCCTAACACTGATCAATACATTTTAACTTTTTTTCTGCTGACTTAAATTTGAGACCTGTTCTTGGGAAATTCGGAGTCACTGAGTTTAAAAACGGCAATAATTTTCTTCTATCACGTCAAGTGTTTTATTTATGGACTGGTCTATATTAGTCCCACTCATAGTAGCAGTCTATCTTACGACCAAGTGAACGGAAGTGGAGGCGTTTGGTATTCTTCTTATTTTATCACTAACTCTATAATTTAAGAAGGGGAATTTTTTGAGTATTGAATAATGATTTCATCTTAGTTTGGTTATGACTTATGTTTTTTTACCAAAGTTATTTCTAACAATTCTTTTATAATATAAAAAAACACAAAATGGTTAAGTTCAGAAAGAAATTTATGTATCGACATTTTGTACAAATTTTTAAAACCCAAAGAATTACAAATGGTGAAGTTCCGAAAATTTATTTTTATATATCTTCTATTCTATATCTCTATATTTTAGCAAAGTGATATTTTGAAAGGGGTGAATTTAGTTTAGAGTTCCTTTTAAAGTTATTATAATTGCCGAAGTTCAGAGAATTTATAAAAAATTCACCATGGCTGCTTTTTTTGAGATTTATATTTTAATCTTAGGAGCGAAGCCATTTCCTGGTTTATCTATTTATTTATAATTCTCTTTATGCAAATCTAGATATATAAAGCAATTTTTTATAATATAATTTTGTGTTTTTTCACATTTGCTATATGAAATAACATTCAATAGTATGGCCACATTAAGAAGGAAATGTTTAAATTCCCCTGACTCGTTTTGCTATATATGTGGTTGTTTTCCTGCACCAACTCAAAGAATGAACATTAGTTTTTGTGAAAAGAGCATACTTAGCTTACTTTAAGATTAAATTAGGTGATAAAGATAAACCGTGGGCCCCGCACAATGTTTGTAAACCATGTGTCGAAAATCTACGCCAATGGACAAAGGGATCAAGGAAACAACTAGGATTTGGCATTCCTATGGTGTGGGGGGGACACAAAAAGACATGTAAACGATTGCTACTTTTGTCTTACTAAGACGTCTGGTTATAATAAGTTTTGCAATTCAAAAATAAGGAAACGAGATATGAGGAAAAGTGTTTTATTATTTTTCAATATTACCAGCCTCGACTTCAATGCACTTGCGCTACTTGTCCCTGAGGCTTCGAATTCCCGACAACCACAAATCTCCCGACTGCAGTTCAATCCAATCCTGGAAAGAGAGCTGGACAGCTTCATCGTCCCCAAACCGGCGTCCACGCAGTGCAGCCTTAAGCTGGCGAAATAAAAAGTAGTCGCTAGGGGCCAGCTTTGGTATGTAGGGGAGATGGTTGAGCTCCTCGAATCCGTACTCGCACAGGGCAGCTCGTGCAACTCTGGCCTCTTGACTTTTACGACGTTGAAGGCGATGATGGGGCGTGAGGTTTCTAGGACCTAATGGGCAGAGACCTTTGTCATGGCCAAATTGTCGTGGATAATGTTGATAACACTTCCATGTGATATTCCAAGTTCTCACTTGATTTATTCGACTTCACCCGTCGATTTTCGAGGATCGTCCTCTCCACACGGGCCACATTGTCCTCATTGGTCACGTCTGACGGGCTTCCTGGCCGGGGGTCATCTTCAAGGGACTCACGACCATGGCAGAACTTCCTATTTCAGCGAGCAATGGTTGCATAGGAAGGGGCGGTGTCGGTGTAAACTGTAACCATGCGTTCATGGATCTCTTTTGCATTCTTGCCTTCCTTGGTCAAAAATTTGATCTCTGGGCGGTGCTCAACCTTCTCCATTGTTGAAAATTTGTGAGTGACGATCTGCGATCAGCTACTGCTTCTTAATTAGACGAGGCAGGAGCGTGCGGCTGCTGGTCCTGACTTGTCCTAACTTGTCCTAAAACCCTCACAAGCAGCCATCCCCCTTCCTCTGTTTTGCCCTACCGATTCGCAAAACTTATTTACCGCCCCTCGTAGCAAGAAAACGCAACATATAATAAGTTTCCCAAATCTTGATTCAGCAATTCGTCCAGTGCTTCATTCAGATGAAATTCCAGTACCTGTATTTAAGGAACTTCCTTCACTAGACGATATAAGTAATATTCGTGAATCTGATGTAAGTGATATACGTGAATCTGTTGTAAGCCCTGAACTTGACAGTGATCCAAGCTTTGTGCATACATCGATCCAAGAACGTGGAAACTTTAGCCAATTGGGACTGAATGATTTAGTTAGAGACCTAGCCATGTCAAAAGAGTTAGCAGAAGTGTTAGCTTCTAGACATAAAGAGAAGAATTTGTTGCAGGAAAAACAAATGTAACTTTTTATTGGAACCGGGAGAGTGATTTCTTGGCAGTCTTTAAAACTGAAGAAGAATTGTTTACTGTTGTGACCTGGCGGGACTGGTAAACGCGATGGGTATTTCAGAGTATGATCGAAGTGAATTGAGACTTTTTCTAGATAGTTCAAAGAGAAGTCTAAAATGAGTGTAACTCCATAATAGAAACTTGTTCGATGCGATTCCTATTGGTCACTCTATGTTTTTAAAATCAAGCATGAATGAACACATAAGATCAGTATTAGATTTACTCAAATATGAGGAACACAAATGGATAATATGTGTGGATCGGAAAATGGTAATTTTTTTACTTGGCCAACAAGGAGGCTATACAAAATATCCGTGTTTCCTGTGTCTATGGGACAGCCGAGCCAATGACAAACATTTGCAACAGAAACATGGCTAGTTAGAGAAAGTTTGACTATTGGGGAGAAGAATATTATACACCAACCACTTGTTGAGCAAGAGGAAATCATCTTCTCACTCATTCATATGAAACTAGGGCTAATTAAACAATTTGTGAAAGCTCTTAATGTGGAGGGTGACTGTTTCAAACTCCCCCTACAGGGGAGGTTGCGCTTCGCTACTATGATTAAAACTTAAAATTTCTAAAATGCAGCCATGGTTAAATTTGTATTAATTTTCTGCTGAAGTTCGCCAATTATAATAATTTTAAAAAGCAACACTAAACTAAATTTCCCCTCTTTCAAAATATCACGTTGCTAAAATATAGAGTTATAGAAGAAGATATATAAAAATATATTTCTAAACTTCACCATTTGTAATTCTTTGGGCTTTAAAAAATTCACAAAATGTCGATACTTATATTTATTTCTGAACTTCACCATTTTGTTTTTTGATATTATAAAAGAATTATTATAAATAAATTTGATAAAAAAACATAAGTCATCACCAAATTAAGATGAAATCATTATTCAAATACTCCCCAAAATCCCCTTCTTAAATTATAGAGTTAGTGATGATCAGGATGATGATGAGGATGATGATGATGATTATGATGATGATGATGATGATAAAGGGTGGAGTTTTTGATGGGCCACCAATCAGAGAGTTAATGGTAAACCAAAACTTCTCGAATTCGGTTGCTGCCAATGAAAAGGCGCATAGATTTCATTTATGGTGTGTCTGTTGTGAAAGGATTTTCGGAAGGAAAAAGGTTGCTAACTACACGGATTTGGTAGAAAAATTACTTGATAGTTTTCATCGTTTAGGCTGCAACATGAGCATAAAGGTTCATTTCATCAAGAGCCAACTTGATGAACTTCCTGCTAATCTTGGCTACGTGAGTGATGAGCACGGAGAGCGTTTTCATCAAGATATCAAGATTAAGGAGGAGAGATATCAAGGCCCATAGAACAGAAACATGATGGTAGACTCATGTTGGAGTATTCAACGAGACTGTGTAGACACCAAACACTCCAGAAACTCTCGCAAGCGAAAGTTTCTTCTATGAATGTATAGGTATATGTACGATTGCTTGTGTTTTCTCCTTTATATTAGAAAAATAACCTGTATGTATTCCGAAATAAGGGATGTTATCTTATAATGCATTTATCCTTTCAAACTCTGTTGACATTTTAAGTTATGGTTTGAAGCTATAACACTTAGGAAACTATCCTTACCGAGTAAATACATGCAGTACGGCGTAAAATAGGAATATGCACTAGAATGAAAACCTGATGTGTTACAAAAGAATGGAATCAGCTCGTAAAAATTAGTTAAAAAAATCACAAAACATATGTCAGCAAGAAGTATGTTGACCAGTGAATATGTCATGTGCATTCCTGTAGGCTTTTGTAAGAACGTAAAGATTCCTGTATGATATTTCTCAATTTAATTATATTTTATCTCGTTAATAGTTTTTTTGACACATGTTGTTATTTTAGTGAAGTGCAAGAAAACTCTAAAAAATATGCAAATTCCTCTTTTGCCATTCCAAATAGGAAGATTGAAAGTATCTTGCCCCGAAAACTAGTCATCAATTGGAAGGTTACTGAGATATTATTTTTTTAAAAATGCGTCATTTTGGATTGGCCACCTAATATATATATATATATATATATATATATATATATATATATATATATATATATATATATATCTCAAAGTAGCACGAGAGAATTATGAAAATGAATCCATTAAACCACATTGAAAGAGAAAACGGAATAATTTTTTCCTTGCAGTAATATTTTTATTACCTTTTTTCGAAAAAATCTGTGCAGGGAAGCGATTCGAACCAGATACACTCAAGCAGCGAGCACCGCTTTGATCACAGTTAAAAGTATGCGGTAGATAGCGTACTAACCGCATACTTTTATCTGTGATCAAAGTGGTGCTCGTTGCCTCAGTGTGTCTGGTTCGAATCGCTTCCCTGCACGGATTTTTTCGAAAAAAAGGTAATAAAAATATTACTGCAAGGAAAAAATTATTCCGTTTTCTCTTTCAATGTGGTTTAATGGATATATATATATATATATATATATATATATATATATATATATATATATATATATATATAAAATTTAGGAAGTTCATTACTATATTATAATTTTTTGGTACGAAAATCAACTACGTACACTGGAATCTGTTTATATTAGATTTAAAAAAACAACTTTAAACTCTGACACAAACTCATTTCCACTTTTACTACAACTATAATCATCCAAAAATTACACACGCGCAAATCTACTCCCCCCAAAACGACCCCTATCTTTCAAATATTTGTATTATCTTCACCTTTTTAAAATGAAGACATCCAAAACTAATTAATCTCAGTTTTATTTAAAAACAAAATCATATTTCCTATTCCCTAATAGTTAAAAATCCTGCATTTTTATAATTTGAATATTACCACCTCTGCTGCTCCACATTTCGGATATAATTAAATTATATATATCTCATAACTTATTTAAAAAATTCTTGTGTTTGTATATATTTAGAATCTCACATCCTTGAGAATGGATTCCTACCCCTAACGTCAGTATCAAGAAGTTATAATATAGTAATGAACTTCCTAAATTAAGCCTGCTTATTTATCCTAAAAATACGTATACCCCTATGAACGCGCAACCCCTCTTCCCTCTTAAGATATATATATATATATATATATATATATATATATATATATATATATATATATATATATATATATATATATATATATATATATATATATATATATATATATATATATATATATATATATATATATATATATATATATATATATATATATATATATATATATATATATATATATAGATATACATATATATATATATATAGATATATATATATAGATATATATATATATATATATATATATATATATATATATATATATATATATATATATATATATATATATATATATATATATATATATATAATATATATAAAGCGGATTCTAAGTACTTTCGAACTTGTTTAGTTCCTTGATAATGAACTAAACAAGTTCGAATGTACTTTGAATCCGACATTCATTTTCCTTTGGGATTTTTTGCATTTAATGTAGTTGAGTAGCAGTCTTTCTTGAATGCAAATTATGTTGAAGACAATTGTGTATTTCGCCTTAATTAATTTCTTTTGGCAACTCTCTCTTCTTCTAACTATCTTTTTTATTCCATCTTGTAGATGGTGGATTACTTGTCTAGTATTCATCTCTCTTTCAAATGAATATGTTTGGTAAAAAACAAACTAAATTGCTGAGTTTTCGATCGTATTCGATCATTTTCAGAGCGTATTGATATGTTATTTCCTCCTTTACCGATGTAATGAGTCGAGTGAGGATCTGGCAGAATGAAAGAAATTAAATTAAATGAAAGGGAAAATGGGAGAAAAAGTTATAAATCCCCCCCCCCTCTTTTCCTTCATTTGTACTTTTTGGTTAATTTTGTATTTCTTTGTGAATATCAAGTCTAATCAGGTGAGGTTGTCATTATTCAGGGAATTTTTGTCACAATCGGGTTTTCTTATTTGGTTTACACGTAAATCTCCTCCTCTTCCCTTTGGTGCGCTTTGTTTTAAGCACTAGGAAACAGCATATGGTGTCTCCATCCTACCCCTCGTGCTATTTGATTATTTAGTTCCTCTCCTATTTCTTCTTGTGTTTTTCTATGATTTTTTTGGCACTTTTCAATTATTTTGTTTAATGGTTATATTTTCGCTTCGATGTGTAAGTCTCTTTGTTTTTTCCTCTCTAATCGTCGCGTGTTCATACTTCCTCATTCTACATGCGTTGCATCCTTATTAAATTGCTACTTGAACGGTATACATGGCAATTGTTGGATATATCAAGGTAGGCTCTATCATGCCCTGGTAGATCTTTTTCTTATTTTTCATGTTTAGTTTTCTTAATCTGTAGAGTAAAGTTAGCATGCCTCGTGCTTTGTTTATTCTTTCAGGCATATATTTTTTGTTACCATTTACGGTAATAGTTAGGCCTAAAATCTTGCCTTCACCATTATACCTGTATCGCTCTCCATCTACGTAAACGTTGGATAGTTTCCTGCGATACATAAGTATAATTTTAAATTTATCTTTATTCGTTTTAATTTTCCATTTACGTCCATGTTCGTTTAGATGGTCATCAACAAAATTTGCATACACACACACACACACACACACATATATATATATATATATATATATATATATATATATATATATATAAATATATATTTAACCTTCAGGAACGTGAAAATATGAATGCAATCACTTTCGCATTTATTAAACAGGCCTCAATCAAGTAATGAATACACGAAATGAAGCAACAATTCATATAATGGAGAATAAAAGTGCGATAGAATTGCCTGATGCTGCCACACCTTGCTTCTATCACACATTGGTAATCATGCTTCCCACGTGTATCCTGCGAGAAGAGAGTAGCATGGCGTTCTTATTGCACTAACATTTCCCGAGTCTAATCTTCCCCCGCTCCAAGTTTAATCAAGAAGGTTTAATCCCACGTTTGCCTACAGGCGTCGATCTGGCCAGATTAAGTTAGTCTTATGAAAAGATAAGAGTGTTCGAATCGCTAGAGGACATTCCAGGGAAGTCTCCCATTGCCCCATAACCTGAGGGGCTGGCTCCGGCTATTTATGCGATAGAATTTCGCATTTGAATCAGATCCCGATTATCTTCGTCAGGCATCACGCCGATCTGGTCTTCCTTGTGCACCTAGGAACTCACTACCTCGAGAACCGCCCTATTGTCCAGAAGTAGACTATATCCTTGAGTGCCAAGGTTCGTGCCCCTCGACACGCCAAGTCAACTGGGCCCCCCTGTTATTCAATTGTTCAGAAGAGAACAACTTTAGAACGAACATTGTTCTTCGAGCCCGCTCCAAAAGAAACGGTTCTCGCTCCCCTGATATCACGTCAATGTTAATTTAATTTCCCCCTTTTAACGTTCTTCAAGAGAACAATTGGTTACCCCAATAACCTCAATTGTTCATCCAGAACATCTCCGGTATCCTGTCTCAAGGATGGCTCGTACTTCCGAGCCCCACTTCGCTCCCATTCCTCGAACTCTGTCCTCCCCCCTCTCGTTAAGGACAACCCCCCTAAAAACCCTTCCTCCTGGGAAGGAAATCACCACTCGGACCGAAGCCATCCCTTCAAATCGCCTTCATCTGCACGCCGACCTTATAAATATGTAAGCTACGAATTGCATTTAATTATTTAACTTTGTTGCCAACGTAACTCCGTGCTTTAACACGGATTCAGCCGACCCTTTCCCTTCTTGTTTGTTTTGTCATTTAAAACCCTCCAAATCTTAATCCACCGCTTAGTCAAATTTATCCTATGACCTTTTCATTTCATGTACATCTCCTATTTTAATCACCGGTCATGTAAATATTTTCTATGTGTATTTTTGTTAGTTTAATTAATAAAATTCTATTTTATTAATGCTTGCAATATTATTTATCCTTGGGCTCCGTACCGCTTTTTAAGTATATTAAAGCCCTCTCCAAGCCTATTTATTAACGTAGAATACTACTCGGCCATCTGATTAAACCCCGCATTCGAATATAGAATAATCCCCCCAAAGAATAGATATATAGTATATCGCCGGGAGCCTTTTCTACGACAAAAAGATATAGACAGAGTTTATTATATGAAGTTTATGTTATTTTATTTATTTGGGATATTAAAAACTTTATATAAAAAACGCCAAGAGAAATCGAAATAAGATTCATATTACACATCGTGAAGACGCTATGTAAAAAGTTTCAAGTATGTTTTTGGAGCCATAATTACTTTAATGCAAGTGCAATTGGGCTCTGTTCCCTTTAATCAAATGAATAGAGAGTGATAAAAAAACATATGCCAAAAAAATCAATTTTATTGCTACAAAGGCGGACATTTGTAATGCTTTTTATTCCTTCACAAAGTTTTTGGACTATCTAATATAAGTTTCATTGCAATCCCTTTTTTGATTATATAAATAACACCTGAGTGTTTTAGGGGGGAGGGAGGGTTACAAGTTTTTGGTATAAAATAGAATAATTTAAGATAAAGCATTAATATTAACTAGTTTAAAACGGTTATAATTATAAAAAAAAATGTTTTATCGGCTGAATTTTACAAATATCTAAAGATTGAAGAGGATGACACAATTGAATCCAAATTTTGTATATAAAATCAATTTCTTTGTCAAAAGATTATGTGGAGACAATTCTTAAGCTAGAAGAAACATAAGAGAAAAACACGTTTTTGCTACTTGGGTGGTGGTTAGAATAATAATGAAAAAATAAATTCGAACACGTAAGCTTCCGATAAAACTCATATTTGAAACCTTGACTTCTGTGAATATCGTATAAGAAAAAGTGAGCGTACCCTTTTTTTCCATTTCTAAGGTATATTTTTTAATGGACTAACTTTTTTGTGAAAAATGAACTATTATTAGGATTATTCAGCAAAAGACAAAGAGTGTTATCTATATATATATAACGAGTTAAAGTTATATCGATAGATTGAGACAAAGGGAGAGGTTAGATTAGTTCAATGAAGATATTGGCAAGGAACGCCGATAAGCAATTTCCCATAGCAAAACCAAACTTCAATCGCTAATAATATTCTTTGAAGGTGAATTTGCAAACAGAGACTAACAAAGAAACAAGATTAATAAAACTGTAAGGGGAACAAACATGAAGTAAAAAACACTTAGATGTTCTTCAAGCAATGTCCGTATATCACTTACAAGAACATTAGTGAATAGGGATGATACATAAAAACTGAGAAGAGTATAGTAATAAGGAAGAGAATTCAGTCTGACAATGAGACTGGTAGTAATAATGATGTGTGAATCTGAAATTGTCTCTACCGAAGTTCTTATTAGCCGTACGAGCCATTAAGCTAATTGACACGAAACAAAATCTACTGAACTAATGATCAGACTGATCGGATTATTGATTTTATTCGTTTTTACCAAGCCATTAAAGATAGGGGAGAGAGGAATTGGGATGTTTAAATCCATTAATTAAGTCAGGATGACTATTTAAAACGGTGCGAATGCGAGAGAGAAAATCCTTATTTACCTGAACATTAAGGTTTTTCTGAAGGTTTCATATATTAAGGTATCATTAACAAATTCTTCAGTCTTTTCTAAATACGTTGCTCTGTCTAAATTAACCATCATATCCAATTCTAGTGCCATTCCACATTGCGAAAGGTTGTGATTATAGTTGTCTGTGCACCCCTATTCATTCCAATTACCTTGCCCGCTTTTGTGTTGATAATTATAATATTCATATGACTAGGTGAGATAAATCGGATAGATTTATCATAATATTCATATGACTAGGTGAGATAAATCGGATAGATTTATCTCACCTAGTCATATGAATATTATAATTATCAACACAAAAGCGGGCAAGGTAATTGGAATGAATAGGGGTGCACAAACAACTATAATCACAACCATCGCAATGTGGAATGGCACTAGAATTCTCGAGGCATGCAAAGGAATTCAATATCGTAACGCCATTCAGGCACAGGTAAGGAGAACTTAAGACCATAACCAATATTAGAGTAAGTATCACATTATATAGCTCAAGATTAGATATATTTATGAAGTAGTTGTAATTCCTTTTTGCCCCATTCGCTATTACTCATAAGGCATTTTAACTTAGGAATAATCGTACTTTGTTCTTTAATCACTTTTCATCAAAGAGCACTAAATATTGCATCACTCAAAGTGTTTTGCCACATTTGAGGAATATTTGTGTAAAAAAGCTGTCTACTTACTGACAAGTGACAGAAAGCTTGTTATACTTCAATTTTAGCGATTTCAATTTGTTTATGCAATATTTTTTGTCCCATTCCGTAGAATTGGATCAATTATTATTTTGGATCTACGTCTGATTAATGAGAAATGAATCCCTTTTTCTTTATAGCCACGACTTAAAAGTTTCAGTTCATTCTTTGGGGAGAGGTAATAGATCAAGGAAGTCTTGTGTGTGGGTGAGTATATTTGAAGGGGTTTGTAGTTATAAGCGCATGTAAAGCAAATAAAGTGGATGTAGTAAGGGATTCACAGGATAGGTATTTAGAAAGGACCTTTGGTTAGCTCGAGCGCAAGAGGACGATGAGGCTTTGATTGCGAAGTGCACACGTACCGGATGTGAATGAGAGAATTGGAAGGATAGTGATTGGAGCTTAGAAAGAGAGAGTTGTTATTTTGCATGTAGGAGTGAAGGAAATAGAGAAAACTAGGTGGGAGAAGGTAGCTTCTAGATATAGAAATTTGCTAGGAAAGTTTGGGAATAGTAAATAGTAAGTGGTTTGCAGTTTCAGGAATTTTACATATGCTTAGAGTAGGTAGTGAGTGGATGTCGCACGCAGTTGGGATAAATGAGTGAAAGTATTGTGCGATAGTATGGGACTAAGGTTTCTAGATACATGGAGTGAGGTTTTCTGGAAGGGAGGATATATATGAAAAGGACAAGTTGCATTTGAGATGTAAGGGTATGAATGTCTTAAGCCCTATTCATCTTGTTCTTTACTTAAAAATTGCTCTGGCAATAAAGTCTTGAAGAAAATTCTCTCAAGCAAAGCGGCAAAACAGCCAGCATTATTACAGTCTGGACTAAATGTGCTCACTTCCCTTGTTCATGAAAGTAGAGCAATATCGTTTTAGAATCTCTAAAGTCACATATGACTGGATATAGTCATCAATTTCAGTAACTATAAATGTCAAAATTTCATCGAAATAGTACAGGGAATTATTCTTTTCTCCGTGATTGATGAAGATTAGACAAGATTTTCTTTAGAAAAGCTCTCAACAGAAACCATGATTGAATCTGTAACGTGTCTTTTACTGAGCAAAATTCTTTCATTATATTAATTCTAGTTATAATTTCGTCTTCAATAAGTATTATATTTAAAGTGTCTAAACAGAGAAAAAAAATTACAACAGTCCTTACATAAAGTTGTTTGAAATATGTCATTCCCTGAAAAGATGTGGGGCAAAAGAAAATCGGGCATGCGTTGTTGAAAGCCAGATTCAGGTAATTTAAAACTCCCCAAACAAAAAGCTTCATATCCCTTTAACGTAAAAAGTGAATTTTGATTAGCAATTCTGTTTGTTTTCCATTTCAAGAGATTTTCGAGTTATTAGTGTAACATCCTCACATTTAATCAACTCCAACTGTATGTACTATGTTATAATAATAATGATATAATGATAATATTAATAATAATGATGATGGTAAAAATAATTATAATAATAATGAAGATGAAATAATGCTAATGATTATAGTAATGATAATGATGAAAATGTTAATGATAATAATGATAATGACAATAATGGTAATAATAATGTAAGTAATAATAATAATAAAATATTAACAGATAGGCATGAAATAACTGGTCAGAAATTCAAACACATGTACATTATCTTCCGAATCTAAAAGTGCAGAGGATGACGCTGGCTTTCCATTTTCCCAAACCCTTCTCGCTCACCCGCCTCCCTGCTTCAGCTAACCCCTATGGCAACAACAAGCAATCTTCCCTCTTAAGTATTAAATTTCTTGAATACTGCGGACTGATTTCCTGTGGTTTCACGACGGGTTTTTTTTGGCAAAAGACATTCTTAGGTTAAACCTGTCGGGGTTCCACTTCTAATCACCTTGAATTATATAATATTGGTCAATACTGAGGTTGGATTTATCCTTTATCTTCAAAAATGTATTCATAGTGGCTCAGTTGTAAAAAAATTCCGCCCCATTATCCCTATAAAAAAGTTAATTGGATAGTTATTGTAAACCCATCCCACCGTGCTCAATGGTCTATATTAACATTGGCTCAATTGTAAAATCTAAAAAACTTACTAACTAAACAAATATAACTGGGCACTTATTATAAAACCTTTCCTACTATGTTTAATATTTTATGGAACCACACTCACCTGAAATGAGCATATACCAAATTATAAAACTTCTTGTGCTAGAGAAGAGTCTCCGAGACATAAATCCACTACCTTGAAATTGTTTCGTTACTTCCTTCTGTCCCGTGCAATTCGATATAACCGATTCATATCTTGAAGCGACTGGTAGTCTCCTCCTCCATCGGCATCGAGCCTTATCGAGTCGTATAATACGACGTTATCAGCCGTAAAGTGGCAAAATCTTCCATACCAGTCGTAACATTAGTCTTTAAATAGGTCCGAGTTCTAGTGTGACACCCTGCATAATATGAATGTTGGTGATTTGTGACAGTGTTATATTTTGATTTGTATGTGCAGTGTCCCTAGACCATGTGTACCTTTTATAAAAAAATATAACAGACGAACCCAGCAAGAGAATCAGATGGTTTTTAGTGCTTTTTATAAGATAACGATATACAAGAGCAGAATTCTTAACAACCTTGCCTACCATATGGAGATACAAGAAGCTGAATTCTTAACAGCCTTGCCTGCCTACAGTTACCATTTAATATGTGAATGTGCGCTTATTATTGGAGCAACGAAAATGGATAGTAGTCATATTTTAATGTTAAAAAGATGTCAAAGGTTCAACAGCAGAGAGGCAATTTGAGAACTAATCCTTCACATTGAATTACCATTTCACGTATCTGTGAAAAATTTAAACTCCAGGTCTTGTATATGATATGTATATCTAACCAATGGACTGGACCTCCATAGGCATCAACAGAGAGTAACAGTTCTGAAGAAGGACTACAAGAATTCAACCGCCCTATATCTTACCTAGGAAAGAAATAAAAATCATATGAATCTGTTGGTGAGGTCGACTGTTATGGGGGTTTTTTAGATGTTATATATACGAGGATTAAGGAATTGCCATATATATAAAAATATCATTATTTCAACCTAGTAAATTTAAAATTAAGCCTTTAATATCATAATTTATAGCTCTTCTTTATATCAACACATATCTTACTCTAATTATCCGTCTTCGCTCTGGTGGGTGCGCGAGGGAGGTAGGGAGAGCCTTCATCTTTACTGTCAATTTTTTCCTTCCTGTAAATGAAATAAATATATTATAAAGATTAGGGACCATACAAAAGCAGGTTCTAAGTATGCATCGCGAGGTCATTTAAGGCCCTTTCTTTCGTTGTAGCTCCGTTGACTCCACGGGTTATACACCTTCCAGATATTATTATTACTACTCGTAAATTAAACATCTTATTTTTAGATCAGTAAACTCCTCTTTTCTGGCAGATACGCCATTGTTGTTGTTTTTCATTTTAGTCACAAGTAAATAATCATAACAATAACTACAATATCAAAAGAAGCAATCCAATTCGATCATCTCAAAGCCACTCATCCACCGATACCATAATCTTGAGATTTTAGGGTGGAGGAGAGGGCGAGGTGGACCTGTAAAAACCTATCATACTTTGATAAAAAGAGTCCTTCTCCTCCGCGATGAATCAATAAAGCAGGGAAATGATATCATTAAAGGAACAAATGAGAAAATCGCGAAAGCCCTCCCCACGTTACGGTGATGGACGAGGCCGCTTCACTCTAATGTTTACCGATTCATTAATGTACATAACAACGATTCGTTTCTTCCTATTCAAGAGACGCCCGATTAATTCATTCGAGCCTTGTTCGGGGACGCGCCAGAATCTTTTCATTCTTTGGTGTATGGCCGACCTTCCTACCTACCAGAATGAAGGAGTGAGATTGTGAGAGTGAGAGATTGTGTGCCCAAGGCTGCGTTAGAAAAAGAAATAAAAGAGAGGGTTATATATATATAATTATTTGAAATAAAATTATATTAATCAAATGCAAACAAAATAAACGTAGCGGTTTAAAACTTAAGAATAAAATGGGAAGGGGATCAGAGTTGAAAAGAATATACAATATAGTAAAACTACATAAAGATACAGAACATTACATTACATGGTCGAATAACAATGAGAAGTGAAAACGGGCAAGAAATTTAAGATTAAATACGGTTTTTTAATAATATTGGACTTGTGCCATAATAGAGGTTTAACTTTAGATTTCAAATATGTTTAATAGCTCCTGAAGATGGGTTTAGAAATAACTCGAAACGTAGAGAATATAGATAGGACCTGCCTTCTTCTTTTTAGCCTTCTTACTTAATATTAAACTCAAGCTTTATTGAAGAAATCATGGCGAATACACACATACATAAACACACACACACACACATATATATATATATATATATATATATATATATATATATATGTATATATATATTATATATATATATATATATATATATATATATATATATATATATATATATATATATATATATATATATATATATATATATATATATATATATATATATATATATATATATATATATATATATATATATATATATATATATATATATATATATATATATATATATATATATATATATAAATAATTATATATGGGTAAAAGTCACGACAGGTAACACGTGAATATTTCTAGTTTTAAAATGTTATTAAGATAACGAAAGTACTAGCTCCAATCAATCTTTCTTTTCCCTTAGATCGTAGTACCAAATATATATTGTTCACTCTACAGTAGGAAAATGAAGCCCGAGAGATTACACTAAGCATTTATTGGCCGGATGTTTCAGAACTTCACTAGGACCATCTTCAGCGACTGTATCGACTAATGAGAAGGAGAAGAAATATTAACGATAACAGTTAAACGGTTAGAAACATGCATCATATAATGGCTAAAAAAGCCGGGGAAGGCAAGGGAAATCAATAAAATTGCAAATTATTGAGATGAAAGTAAAAACACAAATAACAATATATAGAATCAATTGATACTATCCAGTGTAATTTTGAAAAATAATAGGAAGAAGTGAAGTTTTAACATAAACTAACTTGAGTATCAAACCAAACCTAATAAGCAACTAACCAACAGTTCAATGCATTAACTAGCCAACCCACCAACCGAACAATTCTCGTTAGTAGTTTTTCTATGGTTAGTTAGTTGATTTCACAACTACTACTATAAATGTTAGTCCCTCTGTTTAATTCGTTCACATTTGTTTTGGGGGTTTTAGTTTTCATCATCATCACTAACTCTATAATTTAAGAAGGGGATTTTTGTCAGTATTTGAATAATAATTTCATCTTAGTTTGGTTATGACTTATGTTTTTTATGAAAGTTATTTTTAATAATTCTTTTATATCAAAAAACAAAATGGTGATGTTCAGAAATAAATATAAGTATCGACATTTTGTGAATTTTTTAAAGCCCAAAGAATTACAAATGGTGAAGCTCAGAAATATATTTTTATATATCTTCTTCTATAACTCTATATTTTAGCAACGTGATATTTTGAAAGGGGCGAAATTTAGCTTCGAGTTCCTTTTTAAAATTAATATAATTGGCGAAGTTCAGAAAATTAATAAAAATTTAACATGGCTGCCTTTTTTAGATTTGTAATTTTCTTATTAGTAGCGAAGCCATTGCCTGGTTTGTTGATAATTTAATATAATAGGTAATTTATTGTCTATTCCAGTTACCTTTATTTTTTATTTTTAAAGTCAGTTCTTTTGGATCTGTTCAAGATTGACTCTTGAATTTACATCGGTGGATAGAAAGGAACTGCTGTCTCGTTCGCACTTTTCAAGCACTTTAGGGTAAATATCGTTTGCAAGATTGGCTGCTCGGTACTTTCTCACATCCATATTTCAGAGCGTCAACCAAAGTTTGGAATGGAAATGGCAACGACTCTGCTATTATCAATTTGGGTATTCAAATGAGTGAATTTCGCCAGTCTTGACCTAATTTTAAAATCAATTTTAGGTCAAATCCCACTGGTAGGATGGTAGTAGTGAAGGCCACGTAATGTTCAGCACACTGATAGAATATGTTTCAAACGGTGAAATACGAAAAAAAGTGAAATAGATTATAAATTATTGATATAATAATAGTCATTTAATTCCCCAAGATGACAAAAATAATCAAAACTTTTAAGTAGCTAACCGAGTAGAACTAAAATTATATTAAAATTAAAATAATAAATTAAGATTTCATTAGTAGTACTGTACATTTTTCTAGCACCCCCTCATTTATTTTAATTAGAACGTTGAAATGATTGACACACACTAATAGCACATTATTCCATAGTATAGCATAAATATATTATAGAATATTATTGCATTTCATAGTAGAGCATAGCACAGCATTGCATAATATAGCACAGCATAGTATAACATAACATAGCATAGTACATTATAGTATAGTGTAGCATAGCATAGCACAGAATAGTATAGCAAAGCATAGTCTAGCATAGCTATAGTATAGCCACATACTTTAGCATAGCATAGAGTAGTATTGTCTAGCATAGCCTAGCCTAGTAGAGCCTAGAATAGCCTAAACTTGCCAAGTATACCAGAGAATATCATAGCCAAGCATAGCATAGTATAACCTACCCTTTTTTAGCTAGTATAGCCAAGCCTAGCCAAACATAAGATAGCCTAGCCTAAAATAGAATAGCCTAGCTGTGACGGGCCTAACTTATCCTAACTTACTATAATCTAGCTAGCCTAGTATAACCTAGCAAATTATACCCTATTTTATCCCACGTTAGCTTAGTATAGTTTAGCCAAGCTTAGTAGACCCTAGTCTATCCTAACATATTATAATATAGCCTAGCTTAGTCTAGCCTAGTATAGCCTTGCATAACATAACATTGCCTTGTGTAGCCTAGCTTACTATAGCCTAACCTAGTCGATCCAGGTATAGTTTAGCATTGAATGGCAGGTCCTAGCCTAGCGTCACATAGAGTAGCCTAGTCTTCTATAGCCAAGCTAGAATTGGCTACTATACCCTACCCAATATATCCCTGCATACGATAGCCTAGCAAACTATAGGCAAGCTTGGTATAACCTATCCTAGTATAACCAAACAACATAATATAGCCAAGCGTATCATATTATAAGCCTAGCCTAGCATATTATAGGATACCATACCCTAGACTAGAATAACCTTCCATAGCTTAGCCTATTATAGCCTTTGTTTAACTAGCCTATCTTAGCCTAAAAGAGAATTACCTACCATAGCAGAGTATAGCTCCCCTAGCCTATTGGACCTTAGCCTACCGTAGCATAGCATAGTATATCCCTGTCTAGCCTTCTATAGCTTGGCATAGCTTAGCCTAGCCTAGCATAGTATATCCTAGCTTAGCATTAACTTTCCTAGATAAGTAAAGCCTATACTATCCTATTATACACTAGTTAAACATAGCTTAGTATTGTCTAGTCTAGCATACTATATGCTACCCTAGCATCGCATTTTATATCATAAATTAGCATAGTAAACTATATCTTAGGATAGCTTAGCATAGTATAGCCTAGCATAGTATAGGCTATTCTAGGCTTGCTTAGCCGAGTATGACATATTATAGCCTAGTCTAGTCTACCAAGAGTATCGGCCGAATAGTTATGATGTTATAGCTAAAACAAATTAATTCATGGGCTAAACTTGGAAGAAGCTCAACAGTTCATGACATATATAGGTAGGTGTATCCCCTAGAGCAGTGGTTCCCAAACTTTTTCTTATCTTTACCCACTATTCATATATGATCCTTATCCATGGCCTCCCTCCCCAATCCATATCTCGTGACAACAGTGACTGTCTGTAGTCCTACATTTATTTAGGTCCATTATGAAAAAACTCCGGCGATACCTAATTTTATTCATTCAACCCTATACTTTTCTTTTGTTAAATATTGAATCATGGAAAATTTCAATTTACTTTTTGCCAAATCCAAAATAAACATTGAAATGGTACTAAAGAAGTAATTTAATGCACATAAAATATTTTTTAGAATTTCACAGTAGACTTATCTCTAATTAAAACTAATAATTTCCAAAAACCTTTCTTCATTATACAAAAATAGAAAAAATCAATTTCACTGCATAAAAAAGTGTAATCAAAAGCAATCTTATTGTTTTTTTACTGACAAATTTAATTATTCTGAACGAAATCCTATCACAGGGAGTCGTAAATAACAAAATCAAGACCTTTAGTGGAAAGATCACTTTCTCTTCTCCCAGCAAGACCTTCATGTGTAAGTTTGTTGGTTCAAACCACAATTAAACTTAATGTGAAGGTAGATGTTGAAAGCCATCGACCAGCATCTTAATTCTTGGCTTTGTTTCGCTCAAAGCACATTGTAGGTCATGCTTCACATCAAGTATATTGCGATATTTTGATTTAATATACAAAAGTTGAGAGAATGCACCCTCACAGGAATAAGTTGATGCAGAGGGTAGTAGTTGGCGGAAAGTTAGGTTGCATAAGTTTGGGTAAGAAGCTTCCATTGATGACCAAAATACAGTGAGAGATTCCGTTTTAAACTTCATTTTGGCTCCTGTATCTTACTGAAGTGTCAGCAGTTCAGTCTGGCCCTCATTATTATCATCAGGTATTCGTGTCACTGAAGCAGTGAAGGGAAACCTTACTCCCTGAGAGGTTTCGCTTTGGATATCCGGGATGTACCTTTTAAATTCATCCACTAAGGCTTCAAGATGTCGAACAATCAAGTTCTTGGTAGCAATGTCACACTCCTCTACAATGTCCGACACTGTTTCCAGGATTGCCAAGTTTCCCATTCCAACTTTCTGCCTCCAATTCATTCTCCATCTTAAGAATGAAAGCTTTAGTTTTGTTCAAAAAATCGATTATGAAAATTTCTTTCCCTTGGAGTTCAAGGTTGAGTGTGTTCATCTGTTTAAATATGTCAACAAGGTAGGCTAGCTGTAGTTCGAAGCCATATACAGACCATGCTAACAACAAATCTTGCTTGGCCTGTACCGCAAGGAAGGGTCAGATCTTTTCTTTGAGCTCAAATACACACTGAACTACATTTCCTTTGGATAGCCAGCGAAGTGCTATATGAAATAAGAGGATTTCATGAGCTGCATTCATATCACGGCAGAGTTTCTTGAAAAGGCGTGTGTTGAGAGCACTGCCTTTTAGAAAGTTAAGTGTCTTTATAATGGTATTCAGGGTGTTCTGTAATTCTGAGGATAGGGTTTTTTGAAGCAAGAGCTTGCCTGTGGATCATGAAGTGGAGAGGTATAGTATCTGGTGATTTTTGTATAACTCTTGAAACAAAACCTTACTTAGAACCTAACATGGGTGGAGCCCCGTCTGCGCATATCCCACAGAGATTGCACCAGTCGAGACCATTTGTTTCAAAGAATTTTGAAAGTTTCTGCATTACATCTTCACCTTTTGTAGATTATGTACTCAAGAGTTTCACAAAACAAGAATTCCTCCTTCATCTCCTCACCATGAACATACCTAACAAAAACCATGAGTTGTGAGCAGGACTGGACGTCAGTGGACTCGTCGAGTTGAATACTGTATAATTCAGCTTCTTTAACTTTCTAAAATTAACTGTTCTTTGATATCATCTGACATAAGAGATATTCGGCGTTGGACTGTGTTATTGAGAGAGAAATAGCACACAGCTTTTCAGCACTTTTCTCACCCAAAACAAGCTTAACCATAGTTTTGGCACATGGAAAAATTAACTCCTCCCCAATGGTGTGAGGTTTCTTTTTCCTTGAAATTTCAGGGGATACGAAAAAGGATGCCTCCACTAATGCAGCATTTTGTTGGTGAATGTAACCGCTGGCACTAAGTCGTTGTCTCTTCATATTCAATTCCTGTCGACCAATGAAAGAACGATCCTTGCCAACATGTTGAGAATGTGTAGTTATCAGGTGTACTTTAAGCTTGCTAGGCCTCAGTGATTGAGTTTTTCATACAGAAACCATAGCAGAGGAAGTATTAAATAAGTTATTGAGTGAAAATTGTTTGGTATCGAAATGCATCCCAATAAATTATTTTATCGAGAACACAAAATCATATATAAAAATGGAATTACACGGAATAAAGAAATAATGACGCATATTACTTTTGCGTCAGGCAGCAAGGCATTGTTAAAACCTATACAGAATACAGACGCACATGTTCTTCGGGCTGGCTCAGCTGCTGACTAGCTGTTCTAGTGTGATGGGGCTTGGGATTTTTATGTGTACATAGACTCACTTGTGGCCCCCTAAACTTTGCTGTATGGCCCCCCAGGGATCCATGGCCCCCAGTGTGGGAATCTAGGCCCTAGATTATTATTATTTTCCCCACCTCCTAAGATATTACTTCGGGAGAGAAAGCGAGCCGTTACTCCCCCTTTCCCTCCGACGTCAGCCGTTTTGGACTTGCTGCCAGGTCTCCGCAAAATTCACACCGAGGCATGACGTTAAAATTGAGGCTACCTCTCCGGCGTCTCAATCTTCTCTCCATCCCCCCTTGGGTCGGGAGATTCCACATCTATTTGGTAGGTCGCCGCGAACACTGTTATGGCTCCAGCCGCTGGTCGTGCGTCTGCCCGCTGATTCCTGCATCTGACACTTCCCCGCAAGGAGACGCTCGGTTTGTCACGGCCGATAACGAGGGTTCGGGAAGGTCTCAATCTCACTCCCTGTTTTGGAGAACTACTGGTATATATGCACCATCTCCAGGATTACAGACAGATTTGGTTAGACGACACTTCCCCGAAAGGAGTTCAATTCAACGAAGCTCTCTCCCGAGAAGTATGAGTGACGGCCGCAAGCCACGGAAGAGCTAAACATCCCCCCGTATCTTCGCGTCAGGGAAAAGAGTCTGGTGAGGCAACGTCAGCCTTTCTCAACGGCCTTTAGATTAAAGATTGGAGAAGCCGTCCTCCGAAGTTTTTATGGTGACCTCCTGAGGACAAGAGGTCCGATAGCTCGATCAGGCTAAGTGTGAAAAAATCATTCCCCCTCCCATTTTGAAGTTCGACCGGTGACCTCTTGTTGACAAGAGGCCCGCACCTCGCAAAACACAAGTTTGAGACGTAACCCCATCCGCTGCTGGTTTGTGGCTAAGCCCCGTGAGTAATCAAGGTCACCAAGACCTCCTCCAAGTTTGCCCCGCTTTACTCTAAAGGTTCAAAGGAACTAAATTACTCACTACCCTATGAGCATTCAATAACCCTGGTTATCTAATTAGTATTCGGAACCTAATTTCGTCTTATTCATATACCTATATATATATCCATATTTATTGTCGTGCCTTTTATTTGGGGGGGGGGGAAAACTATTTTTGTCGTTGGGTTTTTAATATTCCTTGGTCACGCAGCTGCAGCTATCCATTCAAATCGCACTCTTAGAACAATAACAGTTATTGCCTTGCTTGGCCTACCTTAGAGCCTTTGTGCGCATATTTCTGTACACTTGGCTATACTTCGACAATATATATATATATATATATATATATATATATATATATATATATATATATATATATATGTATATATGCCTGGATTATACATGGATGCGGTTTAAGGAATGTTAAATATTATGACATAAATATCATGTTTATGACCGTCTTTGGATCCCAGGCCAGATGGCATAATCGCTTGTGCTTCGTAGAAGATATTTACATTAATAATAGTAGTAGTAATAATAATAATATGAATAACTCCATAAATATAACAAAAATTTGTACTCTTATCAGTACTCTTCCTGGGTTAGCTTCGTTTCCAGCGATTTTAATCACGTACATCGTCCCTAATTACACTAATTATCTTTAAGGAATTCAAAACGTCTCCACATATGAAATACTGAGCCGGAAGATAATTGGGTGAAGAGACAACTTTGACTTCCTCACGGTTCCCACATTATAATGTAGCAGGGGTACAATACCCCTGCCCCATTAAGAGTCCAGTGCCTGTAATTAGGGAATCTACCTTCCCCATTGCATGCACAAAGGCCTGTGGCTATATATCCTTGACTCTTTAAACTTTCTCTAACTTCACCCCTTTCAGGAGAGACCGATCTTTCCGGAGCCTCGTTGTTATCTTAAGAAACTCTCCAAACGCTTTATTAAAGAAACGCCGTCTTTGGTTTTACCATTCGCTAATAAATGTTTGCCCCGTGGCAAAAGGTTTAAGCCAGCTACACTCCATACACTCCAGCAAGTGTGTTACACATGCGCACACATATAATTTTTTTTATTGTAGTACACTTTTACATACAGTGATATGCGCCTCTACTCGTATGTATGCACATACGTTTACAGTCCTCTAAAGAATCAACCAACTAATATACATATATCCTTACGTGATGCATACATATATATTTGGGGATATACATATGTACATGCCTGCATACAGTGACACCAGTTCAGTCCACTTGGAAACACCCATTTCCTAATTCAGTGAAGTTAAGCTGCATCGTGTCTGGTTATTTGCCAGATATTATCCGTATACTAGATTTAATGGTCTGCACCCATCCCCTCCCCAACGCCCTCTTTCCTACGCCTGCATAGGCCCAAGGAAATGTGAGAGAAGGGGTTTCAAATACTTAGAAAATAGTGACAAGGTAAGCTGCTGAGAAGGTAAACATGCTGCTTTCTGGAGGTATTCAATGTTTGTCTGAGAGCTCATACAATTGTATCCCATTCATTAACCAAAAAAATTCCATTAATGTATTTTATGTAAATCAAAGATTCTCATTTAAAGGGAAGAGACAATATGAAGGACCTCCAAATACTAGGAGTAGAAAACATTGAAACAACAGTTGTGTAGCTGTTATATAAGGCAAACCAGCATGCCAAGGCAGATATTAGGAGGTAATGCATTTCGGAAATCATTATAATAATAATTAGTTTCGCAGATATACTGTATAATTCCTAAAAAATTAGAGAGGAACATAAATAAATCCCTATAAGAAAAATAAAAACAAAGAATTCCTAGCAAATGATCAACGGCAAATAAATCACAATAAATGTGATGATAGGAGCAAATGTTGGAAATATAGAAAATAGCAAAAGCCGACTAATCAACGGCAAAGCTGAGCATGAAATTCAGAGTTGTTGCTTTGACTAAAATTCTCTAAAGTTGGATAATAACATCTTACCTAACTAAATGCTTTCTTTTATGTTTAAATAATAGTTAAAAGAATTGGCGGTACCACTGGCTTCCTCTGACGCAGTTGTATTACTTTAAAAAACGGTGCCGTGGCAGAATTGTAAAACTAAAGGCAGTGCATATCCTATCGACTTACATATATAATAAAAATTTTTAATCAACCTGCACGAGCACAGCCACCTTTCAAACAGTGTAATTTCATTATATACCTTGCATCTGCCGGAGGTTGAACGACTATTCAGCGAAGCATAAATACGAAATGGCTTTATATAAGCCATTTTCAGACTATGGAATGCCTCCGATTCAGTCAACGGTGATTTCAAAAGTCATCAAAGACATTTCCAAATGTTACATTCCTATAATTTCACTCATTCCGCAAAGACCATCAGAGATCAGATGGCTGGTAACAAGATCAGAAGAGAAGCATATTCAGGAACACAATGCCGCTAAAGTCCCTTTAAAAGATCCTACGCACAATAAAACCATCATATAGTACCATAAATTTAGGTAATCAGATTAATCTCATACACACACAAATTAAACAAAGACCAATAAGTAGAATAAGTAAATACTAGTATGTCATTAAACCCTTCAGACCAACTATTTAATCTAAATTAAATCCGAACACGCAAATAACTCTAAATAGAATAAAAATCCAGAATCCAATTAACAGGAAATATTAACTCAGCAATCTCTAATAAATAAATGTTCGTATGCATATTTCACTTAATAGAGAAAGTAAATAGAAGAATATTTAGCTCAAAGCGAGCAAATAAATGGAAGCGATTCCTCATATATTTACTGCACGCCATCAAGATCCGATCACCAATATATAAAAGGCCAACAGACTAACGGAATTTAAAATAAATATCTATATGTACCTTTCACGAATTCAAAAAAGTAAATAAATGAATTTTGATTTTAAAGAAAGTAATTCATGAAAGCAATTCATCATGTGAAATTCATAATTACAGTCATTCTTAGTGAATAGGAATAATTTATAGAATTTATCACATTAACTCAAGGAAAGAAAATAGAAAAAAAATACTACTCTGAAATCGCGCATCCCTGAATTCATTTTTAATCAAAGAAAGAAATTAAAAAACTAACCCTAGCATCGATTTCCCAATGAAAATATGTAAATCTCTTAAATCAGTAGTTTCCAAATCTGGAGGTAGGCACGTCCCATCAAGTTTTCAAAATTTGAAAAGTAAAAGAATATGCACAAATTAGTAAAGTAAACAAAAAATCAGCACAAAATTTAGAGAGTAAACACAAAATCACTCAGAACTGAACACAAATCGAAAAAATAGAACGCTGTATGTTATGGATAGGACGCAAGGAACATACAAGAAATATCTGGGTAATATAACAAACACGGGTTATCCATATACATAGATGAAAGAATCATCTTGGATATGAAATGGAAATGGACACGACACATTTTCCTAAGAAGATCCTAATCAAGAACTCGATATTAGAGCAAAAACCCCAGTAAACACCCTCATTGAAGATGGGAAGATAAAATTTATTCAATGTAAGTAAATAACAGAACTACGAAGCAGTAAAGATTGAGTGAAAAGAACGAGAGTCAGAGGTTTAGAATAGGTTCGATTTTCAGAGGAGAGGGATAAAGAAATAGTTTCACGTCCCTTATTTCTTCAAGGTCATATTTTAAAGTAATATTTATCAATTCTATTTTTAAACAAATTTACCATACTTTTTTGACCACATTCTTAGGCAAGCTATTTCATTTTTGTCTAAGATTATAAGAAAATATATTTTAGGCTATTAGAGTTTTAAATCTTTTGTTTACTAGTTTAAAACCGTTATTTCTAGTTGCTGCTCGGTTATCTAACTCAAAATTCGTTTCATAATTTATATTACTAAACAAATTCAGTATTTTAAATACTACATTAAGTTAGCCGCGCTGATGGCCATCTTTCAGCCAATTAAATTGTGGTGCCTCAAACCTTCTTCGTATGATCTATATCTAAATTCCTAGATTAATTTCGTTGCTTAACGTTAGACCTGTTCTAAATTGCAATGGTCTTTTATAGAGAAACCAGATATGCACCGCATACTTCAAAAGATATCTTAAAAGCGTTTTGGTATAAGAGAAGAATACTACCTTTCGATTTTTTAGCCCTTGCACTGCATTAGTCGGAAAATTTGAGGTCGTTCCAGATTAAGACAAGTAAATCATTTTCAGTGTTGTGAACGTTGAATTGCATCTGCAATCTTCCCGACCATTTTACTAATTTATATAATTATTTTGTAAGTTTTCAGTTGCTAGGATATTTTGCCATAGTAACAAGTTTCGAGACATTAACCGATTTTGAAATTTTCCACAATATATTCGTGTCAAGATCTTTGATATATATTAAAAAACGGTCCAAGAACAGATCCTTTAGGAACCCCGGTAATACCTGATGTCATAATAAACTTTAAATACTTATGTGGTCACAGTAGTGGAACAATATGGGTGTCTGATAATACTGCTAGCACTGCAGCGACGATTAAATATTTCTATCACTGTGAATATGAATTAAAATAATCCATACCATAAATATATACTCTTTGGTTATTCTCGAAAAAAGAATCAGATTTTACCGGCATAAAATAAGGTAATTAGTCAATAATTTTATCTGTCAACCCTCTAAAGGGACTCTCGATGGTAGCTAAGAGCATCCTATGTAGTAACATATGATTCTATTGGTACCATCAATAGTCCCTGGTTTTAAGTAATGTCTCCCTATTTTTGCAGTATTTAATGGAAAGGCGGCCATTTTCTGATTTCACCCCCCCTTCTCTATGAGAGTTCCATTCCTCCCTAATGCTTTCTACATTGAAACCACTATTATAAATAATTAAATCGTCATTTAATTATCTAAAATTTTAAATTCCACAAATACCTTCCAAAACACCCACTAATAAATCACTTCTAAGAAAATAGCTTCCGAAGAGTCACTCCCTTACCAATAAAATATGTCCTCAGAACGCTAATCACTCCTGATGACCCTCACCACAAAAATTTATATTCATAATTAGGTACACTCACGCTATTTCACCTTTTTACCACGCACGCCTCTTCCCTTCCCTGTGACCCTTTATGTAGCATTAGAGATTAATTAGTCAAGGAGTCACTAGTCACTTCCTCCAATGCATCCTCTTCGAGTAATACACGAGAGGTAATTGCGTTAAAATGATTATAGAAAGGAAGTAAAAGAAATTAAAATGTTAGATATAACGTGAAAAATACTTGGCAAACATTGTCAAGTTTGCATACAGTGACCTGTAATCTTTTAAGTTGCTTGGGAAAAGTGACAACTTGAAATTGCGTACTGTGTGAACATCTTTCTCATATTTTAGTGTTTGGATGCAGATATGTGAAGATTTGTGGAGATGGTAGAAAGTATCGTTCATAGGTGGTAGTTATGAATTAGCTAAAGATATAGTCAATTTGATTTAACAAACTAGGGAATTTTCCTACAGTAAAGAAAGAAAGAGAAATAGATAAAAAATGAGATGGAATAAAATTAAAGGAAGCATATTAAAAAGGTTTTACAAGAATAAAGAACAAATTAACTGACCTCTACAACCCCCAAAGTTTTAGTCAAAGGATAAAATTGAATGCCTATACTTGGGATTATTATGATCAGTGAAAGTTTGGGATCTCGTCTCATATTGTAATTTTTAGCTGACTTTATTTGGAAAGTTAAGTAGATGAAGGTAAAATTAAACAATGACTGTTCTCAATTAATTTTAAGATTATTTAATTTTTAACATAATTAGTTGAGGTAGAAGAAAGCTATGCAACTCTGGGTCTTGGTGTCTATAGTGATTTTAGCTAATTTCAAACGATAACTTAATTAGTTGAAGCTAGTTAACTATGAGTCTCGGAGTCTCTCGTATTTTAGCTGATTTTAACTTAGAAGTTAATTAGTTGAAACTAAAATTAGCAAAGCAACTATGGGTCTCCACGCCTATTGTGATCTTAACTTATTTTAATTTACAAGTTAATTAATTGAGGTTAAAATTAACCTAGATAAATATATGTAGCGGGAAGTATTGCGACTTTTAGCTGATTTCAATTTAAAACTAATAATAGTTGAGGCAGCAATTAATTTAGGTAACTATGGTTGTAGGTGTCTATTATGTTTTCGCTGATTTCAACCTACAACTTAGGTATATATGGGTGTCGACGTTATTTTTAATTTACTTTAATATATAACTAAATTAGTTCATTTTAGAATTAAACTAGCTAACTATATGCGTCTATTGTGATTTTTAGGTGATTTTAATCTAGGATATAATCAGTTGAGACTATGTAACTAAGGGTCTCGACGTTTATTTTGAAATTTAGCTAATTTTAATATGCAGATTAATTAGTTGAGGCTAGGTTTAGGCTAGTTAACTATTGGTCCAAGTTTCTTTGTGAATTTTACCTGATACATTTTTAATGTTAATTTCTTCACGATAAATTAAACTAGGTAATTATAGGTCTCAGCCTCTAATCTAATTTTTATCTAATACTAATATACGAATAAATTAGTTGAGATTAAGTAACTCTGATTCTGGACATATATATTGTATTTAGCTGAATTTAATCTATATCTTAATTAATTGAGGCTAGGAAACAACGTGCCTCACCGTTAATTGTGGTTTTTAACTGATTTATTTTATACGTTAATTATTCGAACCTTGGATTAAGCTAGGATATCGTTGGTCAACGGCTATAGCAATTTTGAGCTTATTTAAATTTACAACTTAATTAGTTGAGTTTAGAATTAATCATGGTATATATGGGTATCGGCGTATATTGTGAACTTCTTAGCTGAATTTAATCTAAAACGTATTAGTCGACGCTAGGATTAAATTAGGCATCTATGGTTTCGGCGTCAATTGTGGTTTTTAGGTGATTTCAATCTAAAACTTAACTAGTTGAAACTAAGTAGATATGGGTCTTGACGTTTAACTTATTTTATCTAAAAAAATAATTAGTTGAGTCCTTAATTAAGCTATGTGGTATAGTTCTCACCGTTTATTATAATTTAAACTGATTTTATTTTGAATTTTAATTATTAGATTCCTGAAATAATCTATATGATTATGAGTCAGTGTCTTTTGTGATTTTAGCTAATTTTTATCTAGAACTTAATTAGTTGAGGTTTGGATTATGTTAGGTAATTATGGTTCAGAGTCTAATGTGATTTTTAGGGCTGAGTCTAGAATTAATATAGCTAAATAGGGTATTTACTACTAATAGGATTTTCAGCTGATATTAATCTAAAGCTTTATCAGTTGAAGATAGAATTAAATTAGGTAACGATGAATCTTGGCGTCTCCTGTGGTTTTTAGCCGTTTTCAACTAAAACTTCATTAGGTAAAGGTAGATACATAAGGGTCTCGAATGATATATATATATATATATATATATATATATATATATATATATATATATATATATATTAACTGATTCTGATCTAAACTTATTATATTGAATCTAAAATTTAGCGAGGTAACTCTAGATATCGGCGTCTATTGATTTTTTTTAGCTGATTTCAATCTAAGACTTAATTAGTTGAGGCTTGGTAATATGGTCACGGGGTGTATTTTAATTTTGTTAATTTTAATATACAAAGTAATTGGTTTAGAATAGAAAACTATGTGTCTCAGAACCTATTATAACATTAAGTTGACATTTAATATATGTAGAAGTTTATTAATTGAATTTAGGTAACTATGAGTATCAGTCTATTTGTAATTTTGAACTGAGATTAAAATCAATTATAATTATTTGAAGATAATATTAAGCTAATATACTATTATCTCTTAGTATCGATTATATATTTTAGCCAAATCCAATCTACTACTTAATTTTTTGAGACTTTGTAACTATGGGTTTTGACGTATATTTTGGGTTTCAGCTGATTTTATTTTAGAAATTAATTTCTTGCGGCTAGGATTAAGCTCGGTAACTAAGATTCTTGGGGTTTATTGTAGTTTTAATTGATTTTATTTAATATGTTTAATATTCTAGACATGGGTTATGCTAGGTAATTATGAGTCGGGTTGTATATGATTTTTAATTGATTTTGATCTACAACTTAATTAGTTGAGGCTAAGATATAGCTAGGTAACGTCGGGGTTATGCTACTAGTGTTAATTTTACCTGATTTTAATCGACAAATTAATTAGTTGAAGACACAATAAAGCAAGCTAAATATGGGTTTTGACATATATTTTGTTTTTAGGTTATTATAATTTAAAAATTTATTAGTTTAGGCTCATAGTAAACTAAACGATGGATCTCTGTGATTTTTATGAATTTTAATCGAAAAACTAATTAATTGAAGTCATAAGTAAGTTATGTAACAATGAGTCTCGACGTATATTTTGTTTTTGCCCAAGGGTGTTCACCTGAACTTCAAGATATGCTGTTCGGAGGCTACTACTCTAAAAGTACTTCGAGAGCATCTACCTTCATCTCAACCGAGCAATCTACAAACCACAGCGGAAGATAGCAGCGTCTACTCTTTCGGCAGCGAAGCGATGTCATCCAGGCACCTACTTGGTCAGCAGGACACTTCAGCCTCTACGTCAAGAATCTCTTAGTCTCCCGCGTGGACAGGCCAGCCCAGGTAAGTGGTCAATTCGCAGCTTGTCCACCGAGCCTCGACCGTGTGGTCGAGGAAGGCACTCCGCCATACACTCCAGTCGCCTCACCTTTCGTCCTGGAGAGCCCTAGATCTCCTCCGAGGTCGCCTCCAGCCGTCACTCTTCTACATCTCCCCACATGTTTAGCCGCCTAGACAGCAATCATCCTGGGACCAGGTCATCGTTAACCTGAAGAGTAACCTGAACGCGTCTTGTTTCAAGACCCGCTATCGAGAAGAAATCTAGGTATTGCTCTCTCTCTCTCTCTCTCTCTCTCTCTCTCTCTCTCTCTCTCTCTCTCTCTCTATATATATATATATATATATATATATATATATATATATATATATATATATATATATCTCTTCGGGATAACATTTTGCACCGGGAGGATTATCACCGCCTTTACCAGCGGCTGTGTCTTCAGCACATCGTCTCGCAGCACAAGTGAACTACCGTGCTGAGTGACTCTCGTGAGCAGAGCAATTGGACGACAGGCATCGTCATAAGCGAGCATTCCTTCCCTCGCCCACAGGCTTAGCATGCCCCTCGACGTTGCCTGCCAGCTAATTAATCATGGTCTTCCCCGATGGGCCGTGGAAGCGGATGACCACATGACGGTCGGCCACGCGCGCGCGCGTTCCTCGATGACGGCGTCAATAAATTTGACTGGCCCCCTCGCATCTACCTATATCGCGTTCGACGACGATTGAAGCAGGATTAGTCTCGAAAAATATTGCTCTCAGCTTCTATGGTGATATTTCGTTGATTGAACTCTAAGACTTAATTAGTTAAGGCTACGTAACTATGAATGTCGACGTCTATTTAAATATTTACCTGATTTCAACCTGCAACTAAAATGTTTGAGGCTAGAATTAAGGTATGTAACTCGGGATCTTGCGTTAGAGCAATGGAGAGTAAGGCAGAAGGCCTACAAAATCAACTTCAATGGCGTTGAAACGGGAAGAAAGCAGTTCAAAAGGAACCAGAGGAGACTTTATAAGGCGTTGAACCTTAGAATTTGGCCACGTTGGCGTTCATACCTAGCCACACAAAACGTTATGCAATGAGCTTGCGAGTATCTCGCATGTCAGGATGCGAAAGACTGTGAGTTTATTCAAATATGTGCTGACGGCAAGCGAGAGAAATATAAAAATAAGAAGAGTCAGGTAAGCATAAGTTGACTAGGATGCGCCTGTAAAGAATGTCTGGTAAGTAGATCCCGCTACATACGAGTTGAGAAGAGTGACGCAGAGTTTGCGTGTCTTCATCTTTTCTCTGAGCCAACACAATGACAGAGGAGAGTTCTTCTTTTTAATTGAAAGGAGAGTGTAGAGTAGTTGCATGATACTAGAAACGTCAGGAATAAAACTATGGTAAAAATTAACCATACCACAGAACCAAACAAGCTACTTGAGCGAAGATGTTAGGGGCAAATCTCAAATAATAGCACTTTTGTCTTCGAGAGGATGGATTCTGTCAGCACAAATGTGGTGTCCAAAGAAAGGAGAGTTGTATGACACGAAAGAGACTCTTAGAAGTTTTGAGTACGATATCATACTCTTTCAAGTCTAGTGAAAACATGAGAAAGGTGAGAAAGATGCTCCTATTTAAACATGGATTTCTTGTAGATCATCATATGAATGATGACTCTCACAAATTATATTTAGCTTATTATCGCTACCTTAAAGAACAATATCAATTTTTCCAAACTCTTCTCATGTGATTATTACAGCTATTTCATTGCATTGAGGTAATTGAAAAGTCGAGAATGCTTACTTGATGGCAATTTATCAGCATCTAAATAATTTTTCTTTCAGACTACGCTGATGAATTTAAAACAAATTTAAAGCTTTACATATAACTCTTCATTTCATGAAGCAGATATTGCGCCTTTCGATTGTATCATTCTTTGTAACTCTATTTGCTTCAACTCTCTTCTGATCATGTTTAACCAAATCAAACATAAAATAAAGTTGAAGGAATTAAGGTTCGTCATTTGGTAGTGCCAATCAAGATCCAATAGGTGATACACATATATTTGTTCTTTAAATGTAAGAAGAATTCCTCTCTCACGAATAATCTTAGCACCAGATGAGGTCATTTGAAATGCACTATTATAATTCTGAATGTTTCTAAGAAAGTCCTCTGAATCATTACTAGCACCAGTGAAAAGTTTTTTCAGTGGTTTTTGATGATCTTGTATTAGTATGTACAACACAAACCAATAATTTCTTTTTCCCACATATTTTCTCCACAGTAGAGGGAAATAATCACTCCTTGGGTCAAAATTCATACCAATTGAGTCCCATTGGAAAAATTACCCGTTGGGTCATTGGAAAACTTTTGAATTGTAAAGAGAGTCTATAAAATCTTTACACTTCATTTTCACTTTGTCTTTCCTGCTGATTTCTTGCATTCATCTATTTCAATATGTAAGATCTCCGTACTTCAGAATAATTTTGTGTTCAGTATTGAATTTTTATCCTCGTCTGTTCGAATCAGTGAGATCTTTCCTCTCAAGTTTCAGTTCTTCTTTCTTGTTGATTTCTAACTCTCCTCTGTTTCAACCTGCGAGTTCTTTGAAACTCAGGCTCGTTTTGTCTGTGCTTTACAATTCCTATCCTTGTTTATTCAACCTCTTTCTCTCTCTGTTCTAGACTTTGATTTTGTATTATCTATTCAATTCTGGTTTTGTTACCTTGTAGCCTCAACTGCCTTTGTTCCTCTGTTTCAATTAATCTCTGCCTCTCTTTAGCAATGGCAGCAGGAGATTTTATTCACAGGGAGGGTTCTTTCTTGGGAGGCATATTAACTCACCCCTTAACTATTTTTCTGTCTTAATTGTACACATAATATGGTTTACAATGGATGTGACAATAATAAAGTGATTCCACTAAATTATAACAGAATTATCACCAACAAGTATTAAATATAACTAATTCAAGGGCTGAAGGATGCTCATGTTCTTATATAGTATGGTCAAAGTATTGCACAATATTGAGCAATACCTAAAAGGATCAGATCAGCTGCAAGTTTGACCTTGTGAACTGACTTTTGATTTTTTACAAACTTTATTAATGATTCTTTTCAAAATAAGTCAATGTAAAATGAATTACTACATGAGACCCTATTTTTTGTCCCTAGGTGTGCACCATACCCACTCTTCCCATATATTAATATATTAAAACCTATTCAAGGTCGAAACCTATTCCCACGTTAAATTTTGATCAAGATCGGTCGAGTAGATTTGATTTTCATAAAGGACATACGTACATACGTATGATGAATCTCTTAAGTCTCTGATCTGTCTCTGATTCTGCGACGATACTAGCCTGAAAGTTTATTGCCACTTCTCTCCTCTCAAAGCTTCTACAGCGCCAGGGGCATGTCGTTTGATGTTTATGGAGCACACGCTGCGTCACACCCTGTCATGCCAGAGCAGTGCTAGTGTACTCGGATGAGTCCGTACACCACTTTACACGGAATACTATACGGGGTCACCTGTTCAGAGCAAGAGTGGTGATTTATAGCGGCGACTCACATAGTACTATAAGTGTCCTTGAGGCTTGGGATCTCGGCATCACCTGGTTCGCAGTACCTGTGACGCTAAGGGTGCGGCGAGACGACAGAATGTCTGGATTATCTTCTGCTGGGCTCTTGGACAGGTAGGTATTGCGACAAATGAGCTGCCTAATGAGAGCACCAAACAGTTGGTAAGGACTGTGCACTCTTCCTTACCCTGGATAAATGACAGGAATCAGGAAAGGCCTTCGTTCTTCATGGCCAAAAAATATGTGGGACGGCCGAGGGAACCTAAAATTGCGTGCCAACGCACCGCAACTTTTCCTGTGTATCTGATCCCTACCTCCTCGAGAGCTTCAAGGTGTTTTCTCTCCCCTCCCAATCGGCCACAGTCGCGCGACGCACCGCCATTTGATCGGGCACTCTCATGAACTTTAGTAAGACGACTGATTTGCTCCCCAACACTGTCCAGCACAATCATGCATGTTATATCTCCCGGTACCGGTAAGAGCAGGTCGCTACTGCTTATCCTGTATTGTCAGGTGAGTTCATTCTCTCCTAAAAGCGCAGTAGCCGAGTTTGTGGATGAAGCTGGCTTCATATTATTTAATTATTTTGGTTATTAGGTGCATGTAGGGTGCAGTATGGCGGTGGGACTCCCTCTGACACCAAAGTATGTTTTTTCCTTTTCTATGTTTCTGAGTTAGTTGTTGTTTTTTATTTTGTGTTACCAATTTTTTCTCTCTGTTTTAATATCGTCTAAGATTTCGATTTTCCTTAGCCACGACTAAGATATTGCACTTCTATCGCCATCTGGACTTGTTTGTATAAGGGATTCGTCAGAAAGTGGAGGACTCACACCGTTTCCTTGGTATATCTTTGCCTTTGTGTTTTTTATACCTGCGTCACGGATATCCTTGGTTTCGTACTGTTATATCGTTCTGTGTTCGTCCAAAGCTTGCTTACGGGTGCGGTATTTACGCATCTGCCGTCGAGCATGAACTGCGGAAGGTAAAGTGTGTTCGAAAGGTCACTGTGCACCTTTGTTCTTGTAAGTGCACAGTGACCTTCCGAACACCCTGTAGATGCGATCTATGACACCGGTCCGTCTAGGGATGGTGCCTTCCGCACGTCCCCGAGTGAGATCCTGCTTTTCAATCCTGGGAAGATGCGACTTGCACTGCGGCGTGCATATTGCATTATGCGTATGTTCTTTGGGTTTAGGGCTAGGAACCATAGGAAACGCATTTGAGAGCTCGGTGTAGCTCTGGGGTCGATGGCACCTCTGATTTTGCCCAGATCGCTTGCGTGGAGGGTACTACTACCTCTGACTATTTGTTACCACGCCCATAATCTTATAGCTTCTAGATTGCCGAGACTATCTCGTTCGACCTTTTTGGAGTACAATTCGTATCATGCTGTATCCGTTTCAGTGTTCACGGATTGCTCTATGTCCGAAGAGCGTGTCGGCTTCCACAAAGTATCTCCTCTATTTCAACCCATCGAAGCTTAACCGGGTCCTGCATCTGTCTTTAAGTCTGGGCTTTCGGAACAATGGTATCACCGCATCTCCTGGTTCGTGGTATCTGTGGTACCACGGTTGCCTCGAGCTGAGTAGATATTGATAAATACTTTTGCTGCATTTTTAGACATGTAGAGATTTTGGGCAATAAACATACCGATTGTTACAGAGACATGTGTACTACAACTTTTTGGACGATGTTGTCTTCCTTGATTTTATGTCACTCTCTTTGGTGTTTGTGTTCCTGCCCCGATAGAAGGCAGGCCTCCCGCCAAAACCGGAGTGTGTTTCCTGCTTCTTCTTCCTCTTGTAATTTTTAACTTTAACCTAATAATACAAGTAATTTGTCACTTTGAAGGAAACATAAAGAGTGAGATAACTAATTGTGGCACCCTTACATTTGATAAGGATCTCATGCAGGAGGGCCTAGAAGTGCCTAAGCTTGCTGAAACAAATATCTCGTCCATGAAATTAGAATAAGGAATTATTTACTTCAAGGATAGAGTCTTGCTCAAATGTACCAAAGAAGGTTTCTGAACACCTGGAGGATCCAAAAAGCACCGCGACGCATCTAATGGAATTAGTTTCGGATTGTATGACCAAGGGTGAAAAACCTGGACATGATTGTTACCAACAGAGTATAATAATAATAATAATAGGCAATTTTGTGTATGGCACTCATCAACGGCACCTACAATGAAATAAAAAAAAACCGGTTAGGGAGAAGGGGTGGATCATACGGTAGGCATGAGGTCGCCAAGAGAAGGGGATATCTTTCCTCATTCTAGAAGCAAATGAAGATAAAGCACGTTAATCAATGAAGATGAAAACAAACAAACAGAAGAGGACAAGGCCGCAACATAGGCTTCATGCAGAATATATTTCGGACCAAAGCTTTTAGTAGGACAAAATTTGGACGATGGCATCATTAATGCGTCTATAGCTATCTTTCCTGAGATTTGATCTTATTCAAGGGAGTTGGTCTTTATACATTTCTTCCCAAGATGACCCGTATGAACAATAATATCCAAATGACCTCTATAAATCAACTCCTTCTACCCATCCAAGAGCAGTTAATGCTGATAGGTTCCTTTACCGACCAGACCATCTGGTCATTTTGTGGAACTCGTAACTAAGTGGTTTGGCAAATAACATCCATTAATTTTAGATCTATGCTTTGGAACTTCCGCATATCCTAATCGGATGGAGAGATTGAGAACCGTTTGATGATTTTCTAAATGAGAATGAATTAGTGTAACCCAACGCATCTCTCCGAACATAACTAAGGCAGAGAGAAATAAAACGCTCAACATTTCTCCTGAAGTCGGAATCAAACGCTATAAACAATAGCAGTTTTAAAGAAATAAAGTGTGAATAAATTCCCATTTTTGTAGATAAAAATTTAAAAAAATATCAATATCAATATATTTTGGATTATTTTGAGAGAATTTCCAAGAATCAGAGTCACCAATATTCTTTCAGCATTCTCTTCTGTTATAAAGCGTGTTTGGGCTAAATTTGAGGATTAATAATATATCATTTTTTCATGAGATGTTAGAGTATCAGTGATTGAATGAGAGACCAACACTTCCAGCTGCAACATAAAGTACGAGTTGAGAAACTGGAATATCAGGATTTTTAGTGCCTAAAAGAGGAGATAATGACGAAAGCCTACGGCGAGTTTCGAGGTTTTCAGGAGGTTGTCATCGAGGTCACATAGGGAATCATCGAGTGAGATCGACAGAACATCACATGAAGACAAACTGATACAAATCTGAGGAAAATTTGTAAAGAAATAAAGCACTTTTAGATTTTCTAAGACACTCATTAGGCGAACAAATAAAGTTCGCACACTGTATATATTTATATAGGATAAAATGGTTAGAGGAAGTAAAAATCAGGACACACAATGGAGTTCTACATTTACGTTTCGTCTTATAGCTTCACCAGAATAGAACTACAAAACAAGGATGTCGCGATATATATATATATATATATATATATATATATATATATATATATATATATATATATATATATATATATATATATATATATATATGCATATATATATATATATATATATATATATATATATATATATATATATATATATATATATATATATATATATATATATACATATATATATATATATATATATACAAGAGAAAAAGAAATTTGACGCGAATGAACAATGAGACATCAAACAAGGTCTGCTGACCAAAACTCGCGCGCCCACACTCATTCTGATTTATGTGCTTACGACTTACAATAATTCCCGGTGTAACATTCGGAGGACCTTAGCAATTCTATCATTCGAAAGAGAATGTAAACAACTTAAGGGTTTAAAATTTCTTTAGAATCGGCTAAATAGTTATAATGTTATTGCCAAAAAAATTTAATTCCCTGGCTAACCTTGGGAGGCCTTTGGCAATTATATATTTGAAAGGGAATGTAAAACGATATGCGGGTTTAGAATTTCGTTAGAATCAGCCGAATAGTTATGATGTTATTGTATCCCCTAAAATTACTGGGCTAACCTTAAGAAGACCTTAGAAATTATATCACTCTAAAGAGAATGTTAAAAACATAAGGGTTTCAAATTTCGTGAGAATCGGCCAAATAATTATGATTTCATTAACGAAAAAACTAATTCCCGGGATAACTTTAAGAGGAACTTAGTAATTTTATCCTTCTAAAGGGAATTTAAAACAAGATAAGGGCGCTAAGCCCTAGCCGCCGCGCCTTAAATCGGAGTGAGATCCACTTCTGACGGCAAACGAAATCGCTTCCAGCGAAGTTGTATATATTACCCAGCGCGAAAACGAGCAAATTAGTATTCAACCAGGAGGCAGGCACTGCTCACGCATTAAACAAAGCAGTAATCACGAAGGTCCATTGGAACCAGCCATTGGACACAACGCATCACTTCACAAGCGACTCTCTGGTACCCTAAGGACTAGCAGGCAATAAAAAAGTTGTTCAGAACTATGGCAGTTAAGGATGTAAAGACTCATTCTGGAATATGCTCTTCGCTCCAGGCCCTGCAAGGCCTTTCCCTCGAACAACCACTCGAGGCCTCCTCCCTTTCTTGGAAAATCGTAAGCCTATTACATTTTTCTCTATCACCGTCGAAGACGCGGGACGCGTTCCCACTACGAACTTCACCTCCTCATCTCTTCTCGCTTTCTTTCAGGTAAATATTGTGCTACCCATAAGCTCATTCCGAAGCATTTCATGGTAAATTAATTTCACTTGCTGAACGATTAGTTTTCCCATAGTGTCTAAAATTATTGTTATATTCTGTTATTTGTTTTTATAATATTAAAGATTATTTTTTAATTCTCTTGTTTAAATCCAAGAACCACATAAAAAGCCATTGATCTAATTTTAAGTCAGGTAACGGAATAAAAGCACTCGAATATCCCCCATAATTAAAAGGGACATCCCCCTGCGTTTAGGGAGGGCAAGCAAAAGACAGTGAAATCTTCCTGACATGTAACAGTCTAGTATAACGTATTTTAGTATAGACTAGCTTAGCCTTGATCAGAATAGCATAGTATAGTATATCATAGTGTACCTTACCCTACACTACTCTAGCCTAGTTAGTATAGTACATCATAGCCTACCTTACCCTACCCTACCTTACCCTAGTTAGTATAGTATAGTAAATCATAGTATTGCCTAGCCTAGACTAGACTATTTGATCTTAGCAAAGGCTTGAATACCATGCATAACATAGCCTAGCCTACCCTAGTAAAGCCTCGCTTATTCAAACCTGGTATGATGAAGCGTAGCCTAGTGTAGCATACCTTAGTATATCATAGCCTAACCTAACATACCATAGCTTTGCTTATTCTAGTAAAGCCTTTCATGCCCTGCATTTCCTAGTATAGCTTATCCTAGCCTACCATAGTATAATCAAACCTAGCTTAACTATGCTAGACAAGTAGATGCTATAATATCCTACCATACCCTAGTCAAGCATAGTTTATTATTGTCTAGCCTAACATACTATATGTTGTCCTAGCATAGCATATTATAGCCTAAATTATCATAGTATATCTTACTCTTGTACATTCTATCTTAACAAAGCTTAGTATAGTATAGCCTACCATATAATAGCCTAGCACATTATAGCCTATTCTCGGATTGCCTAGCAGAGTAGAGATTATTATAGCCTAATCTATTCTAGCAGATTATCGTCCGAAACTTTATGATGTTATTGCCAAAACAACTTAATTCATGGGCTAAACATGGGAGGACTTTGGCAATAATAACATTCGAAAGAGAATATAAAACAACATAAGGGTTTCAGATTTTGTTAGAATCGGACGAATAGTTATGGAAATTATACCATTCAAAAGAGGATTTAAAACAAAATAAGGTTCACAAATTTCGTTAGAATCGGCCAAATAGTTACAATGTTATTTCAAAAACAATAAAAAGCAAAACGGGGACCGACCGACGTAGTGATATGTAGAGTCGCTCAGGAGTAGACTCGCACGCGACTAAAAACAGGTTTTAAAGGTAAGAGAAAGGGACATTGGAAGAACAGTAGAATCAAAGAGAGCAAAGAGCTGCACAATGAAGGCAATCCAATCCTTCCTAGGAAAAAACTCTTGTCTAATTGGTCATTCGCGTCAAATTTCTCTTACTCTTGTACTATAATGTCATATAGTCTGCAATACAAGGTTTCTGCACCTTTCTTTCTCTCTTCAAAATTGTCTTGAAAAGCAGAAAATAAATATGGTGAAATCCGTGTAGTGGTTGTTACCACCCACAGATCTTGTATTTGCGCTCTCTTTCTATCTATCTCTCTATCTCTATCTCTCTCTCTCTCTCTCTCTCTCTCTCTCTCTCTCTCTCTCTCTCTCTCTCTCTCTCTCTCTCTCTCTCTCTCTCTCTCTCTCTATATATATATATATATATATATATATATATATATATATATATATATATATATATATATATATATATATATATATATATATATATTTATATATATATATATATATATATATATATATATATATAAATATATAATATATATATATATATATATATATATATATATATATATATGTATATATATATATATGGCTAAGGTAATGGCATAATTAGACAACTGCTCTGCTTCAGGTCCAGCAGGTGATCCTATCCTCCTTGAACTGGAAGACAACACTTAGGGATGATGGATGGGTCATCCCTAAGTGTTGTCTTCCAGTTCAAGGAGGATAGGATCACCTGCTGGACCTGAAGCAGAGCAGTTGTCTAATTATGCCATTACCTTAACCACACCAATTTGTCTTGGATATTTTTCCATATATATATATATATATATATATATATATATATATATATATATATATATTATATCCAAATCTTATATTGGGTCGCGGATTTAGCTGCAATGTTATAAGCTACTTCATTCAATCTTCTCCTACCTCTCTAAGCCCTTGTGAATTACTATAATTCCACTCATTTTGGCAAATGAGGATACTCATCAGATGTACTACCAAAGAGTTTGATGTCAAATGTGCTCTAATATCCCTCTTATGTTCACTAATCCTTGTGTCAAAGTTTTGATCCTGACTCTCCAGAATACCTGTGATCGCACCTGTTACAAGATATTTGGTAAATAATATCTTTATTTTTATCCTGGAAATTCATCTGCTTTATCTTCTTTCCAATTCTGAGTCGCACACAGCTCACTATTTTTATCTTGCTTTATTAAGTGATCTGTTTAATCTCTCTGTCGCCATGGAGTGCGGTGCGGATACGTACATGACGTCACTTAATCCTCTACCTCTTTCGCTCGAACCTGTGAGCGTCGTGTTCGTACTTCTCTCCGCTATTTTAATCTCTTTACGAAATAATTTTATTAAAAGTCCCTCTAGATACTTCAGTTTTATGAAAGCTTTCTTAATGTATTCGAATTCATAATTCAAAAGGCTTTCACTATAAATGCGAATCACCATTTAATAAAATCTGATTCATATATTCTTCTATATTAGGATTTTTTACTCTTCTATTTTTCTCTCTTTATTTAATTATTTTATTTCTTCTCCGTCCGTCTAAGTGTCCTCTTGACTCTAAATATTTCCGTACGTCGAACTCGATTCAAATAATACTCAACAGCCGAGTTTTTTTTAACTGAGACATTTCTCTTTCATTTAATTTTTGTGCCCTCCACCCAAATTTGCTCCGTGACCCATTTTTTTCTATAAGAATCATTCATTTTTAAGAGTTTTCTTGTGTTGACATTTTTTTTAATTCTTGCGTTTATAATCATTTTTTGTCTAGAACAGATTTTGAACCTCATTAGACTATGAAAGAGAAATTCAGACTTTTTATGAGGTTCCTCTGCTTATTTAAACCGCTTCAAAGGGCGGTATCTCCCTCTTACATGCCATAATTTGATTCACTTAGAGATTGTGAAATTTTTTTTTTACAGATATTAATAATATGGCATTAAAATCATTAGAAATTTATTTAATAATTTATTTTTTATTTATTTATTTTTAATATTCATTTATTTTTTCAATTATATATTTAATCTTTATTTAATTATTTATTTATTTTATGTAATTATTTATATATTTTTTCTTTAATTATTTAGTCAATTTTTATTTAATTTTTTCTTTAATTATTTATTTTATATGCTAAAGCCCATAGTAGAATAAAATAGGAATGTTTATTTAAGAGGCTCGTACGAGTATGTACTGTATAAAAAAACCCACAAAAACAAAGGATCTGCTAGACAAAGAGAAAGAACTTGGCTTAAATACAGGTGCCTTCACCACCCTCTCCCACTCAAATCTCCACACACGATTTCTCCTGCTCCGTGTTTTCACCCTGAATTTCATAAATAATTTTTTCTTCCTTTTTAATAAATTTTGCCAAGCTATTCCTTTCTAAATTTAGGAATGTTTTCATAGAAAAGTTTCCTCATTAAAAAATGTAAATATTCTATCATTGCCAAACCCTTCACCAAACACGGTATCTCCTATTACGAAGGTGTTTTTCGAAGGTTTTATAGAAGGTGTCGGAAATTAATGATAGTTTTATCTCGAATTTTAAAATATATATATATATATATGTATATATATATATATATATATATATATATATATATATATATATATATATATATATATATATATATATATATATATATATATATATATATATATATATATATATATATATATATATATATATATATATATATATATATATATATATATATATATATATATATATATATATTCGTGTAATTGGGTAGCAATCTTTCTTGAATGCAAATTTTGTTGAAGACTATTGTGTATTTTGCCTTAATTCATTTCCTTTGGCAAGTTTCTCTTTTATCTTTCTTGAACTAGCCACTATGTACAAGATGAAATAAAAAAGATAGTTAGAAGAAGACAAAAATGCCAAAGGAAATTAATTAAGGCAAAATACACAATGGTCTTCAACAAAATTTGAATATATATATATATATATATATATATATATATATATATATATATATATATATATATATATATATAAATATATATATATATATTTATATATATATATCTGGTATTGCAACTGTCCTCTTACAACTTTCTCAACAAACGATACTTTAATAGTTTTGCTGCTATTAGAAACGTTTATATTGTTTAAACATATAGAAACATGTTTGAATTTTAATATTAATCAATGTTGCCACGCGCACGTTTTTTTTATTTTTTACATTTCTTATTCTTCTTTTTACAACTAGACTATCTTTTCTAGTTTAGTTTTATCTTGTTTTTCTGAAACATCATCTTATTCTCATAAAAGAATTTCAGGTTATTCATTTTTTATTCTTCTTTTGCTTTAAGTTAGCCTCAATGCGAACGAAACAGTATTTTCTTGTTACTATGTTCCTGTTTTTCATAATTTTTATTTTTATTCTTCTTACCATAGTTTTCTTGTTTACGAGCTAGCCCTAGTGGAAAAGAAAAACACTTTTCTAGTTCTATTTTGTTACATCTTTATATTTTTAGAGCCAGGTCAATGGTAATGCAAGAATTTTTCTCTTTATGTATATATTTTTCCTAGGGTTTAATATTTTTCTTCTAATTCTTTTCCTCTTCGAGTTCTATCCTATTATCCTTCAAAAATCAAAGCTTTAGGAAAGGTCCTAGATATTCTCATCATATCTCGCATCGTAAAAGGGAAGTTCCTCTCTATTGACCCATCAGATAAAAGTGAAGTTCCTTTCCCATCCTCCATCAACACCTAAATCTTAAAAGGAAAGTTCCTTTTTATTACTCTCGGATTTCGAATCATAAAATGTAAGTTCCTTTCTCTTGACCCATCAGATCTATAATCTTAAGAGCTAAGTTCTTTTGCCGATCAGACCTCCAATCTTAAAAAAGAAATTACTTTTTATTCCCATCAGATCTCAAATCTTAAAATGTAAGTCCTCTCTATTCACCCATCAGATTTGCAATCTGAGAAATAAATGGATTTCTTTTCTCCATTTTCTATAAAATCCTAGAAGGGAAGTTCTTTTCTATTACCTATCAAATGGCTTATCCTAATGAAAAACTACCCATATATTCCTATCAACGCTTCAAACTTAAATAGAAGTTCCTTTCTCTTCGTCATTGACGTCTGTAAATTTAAAAAATGCATTTCTTTTGCTCATAAAATATCAATATTAAAAGGATGAAAATGGAAGCACCTTTCTTCTCCTCATCATACCTTAAATCCTAAAAAAGGGTTCTTTTCTCTTCACCCATCAGCTTTCCATTCTTAATAGAGATGTGTATTTCTTTCCCCATGAGATATTCAATATAAAAAGAAAGTAACGGTCTATTCACAATAAAACTTCCAATATTAAATGGCAAGGTAATTTATATTCTCAATCGGATCTACAATCTTAAAAGCGAATTTCATTCCTATTCTTCATCAGGTCTACAATAGGAAGCTTCCTTTATATTGCCCATCAGATATACTATCTTAAAAGGGAAATTTTTGTTTTCAGCCATCGTATCTCCAATCGAATTTCCTTTCTATTTATCCATTACCTCTGAACTATTAAAAGGAAATTACTTCTCTATTCAACAATCAGATCTCTATTCTTAAATTGTAAATACTTTCTTTTGCTTATCAGAATTAAATTCGAGGTTTCCTGCTAGTTTTATCAAATCAAATATCTTTAAAAGAAAGACGATTACAATTTATCATGAGATCTCTAATCCTAAAATAGAAGTCCTTCTTAATTCAACCAGATTTAAGATGTTAAAAGGGAAGTATCTTTCGTTTTCCATCAGATCTTCAATATTGAAATACAAGTTCATGACCCTTTCAAATCAAATGTAGAATAATAAAATGGAAGTCGCTTTATTTCTTAATCACTCTACCATCTTAACAGTTCATTTATATTGCACTTGATAACTACAATCTTTAAAAGAAAGTTAAATTCGATTTCCAATCAGATTTCCTGTCTTAAAATAGAAGTTTCCTTTTATTCCCCATCAAATTTCTAACCCTAAAAGCGAGATTTCTCTCTATCACAATCAAATCTCAAATCTTAAAATGAAATTTCATTTCTAATCACTATCATATCTCCAATCATTATAGGCAAGATCCGGTAAATTCCGATCAAATCTCCAAACTTAAATTGAAGATCCTTTATATTTCACATAAGATCTCCAATCTTAAAATTGGTTTGTTTTATATTGCACATCAGATCTTAAATCTAAAAAAAAGAAAGTTCATTTATATTCCCAAATATATTTAAATATTAAAATTGAATTCATTTCTATTCGCAATCATATCTAAAATTAACAATATGGACTTTTTTTATTTTCCCTATCCAATCTCAAATCATATTCTTCAAGTTCCTGCATATTCCCGTTAATTCTCGAAAATTAAATTGAAGTTCCTTTCTTTTAATCTATCTGATCTCCACATTAATAAGAAAACTACATTTCTATCTCTTATCAAATCTCTAAACTTAAATTGTGAAGATTCTCTTATTCAATTTTAGAAGGGAAGTGCATTTATTTCACCCATTAGATATCCAATCATAAATAGAATTCCTTTCTATTTCCAATGATATCTCCAATCTTCAAAGCGAAGCTAATTTCTTTTCATCATCAGATCTCCAATTTTAGAAGGAAAGTTCATTTCTTTTCACCCATCAGATCTCGAATCCTAAAGAAAAAATTATTTATTTTCCCTTTCAGATCGTAACTCTTAAAAGAGAATTTCAAATTCTATTCCCCATCAATTATCCAATCTTAAAAGAGAATTTCTTGCTATTCACATCGAGAACTCTAATCTTAAAATGGAAGTTAATTTATATTCCCCATGATTTGTCTAAACATAAAATTAAAGTTCCTTTCTAATTCCAATTAGATCTCCAATCTTAAAATGGAAGTTTATTCCTATTCCCATTATATCTCCACTCTGAGAAAGGACGTTTTTGTCCTATTCCAATCAGATCTGAAATCTTAAAAGGCACGTTTCTTTTTTTCTCCATCAAATCTATAATCTTAAAAGGGATGAAATTATTATTCTCCATTGAACTGGTAATCTTAAAATAGAACTTCCTTTCCATTAACCAACCAGATCTGTAATTAGCAAAGGGAAAATCATTTCTTCTCCCCATCAAATCTTTAGTATTTAAAAGGGAAGTTCATCTCTACCCTTCACTAAATTTGCAATCATTTAAATGCCCATCATAAATCCAATCTTAAAAGATAAGTTCCAGTATAATTCATTCCCTTCACATTTCCAATCTTAAAAGGTAAGTTGAATTATTTTTCCCACCATAACTACGATATTAAGAGGCACGCTCCCTTTTTTGTGTCATCAAATCTCCAATATTAGAAGGGATATTCATTTTATTTCACCTTTACAACTCGAAATCTAAACGGGAGGTTTATTTATATTTCCTATCAAATCTCCAATAGTCCATTTCTTTTCCACATCAGAACAACAATCTTAGAATGGAAGCTCTGTTTTATTGCCCTGCATTTTGCAAATCTTATAATGGAAGTTCATTTCTTTTCGTCGTCAGAACTCCAGTTTTAAAAGGAAAGTTGTTTTCTATTCCTAATCAGACCTCCATTTTAATGGAAGTTTCTATAAATTCCCTATCTTTCCTCCATTCTTAAAAATAAACTACCATTCTATTACCCAACTGTTATCCGATCTTAAAAGTGAATTTCCTTTAAATCTTCATCAGAGTTAGTTTTTATTCCCTATCAAACATACAATCTTAAATTAAAACTTCATTCTATTTCCCCATCAACGTTTCGAATCCTAAAATATAATATCGTTTTTTTACCCCATTAGATCTTTAATATTAAAAGTGAAGTTTCTTTATATTCCACATCAATTCTCTCATTTTATCTTTCTCTATTTTCTCTGTTTTTCTCTCTCTCTTTTCTCTTTCTATCTCTCTTTGTCTCTTGCTCACTTTTTCTTTTTCGATTTTGATCCTTTGCTCTCTTACTCTTTTAACTTTCTCTCTCTCTCTCCTCCCTTTTAACAGGAAGTATTGTTTATCTTTTCGCTCCTAATAGTACCTTTTATTTCCTATCCTCACTACCTCCTCTTCTTTGGAGCTATCTTTTCCCTATTATATTGCCGCGTGCACTTTGCATTCTTCAAAACTTCCTTCATTTCATTTGGGGTCTGATTCGAGTTCAAAGATGATTCTATTTGGAGACAATCGAACCCGCGAGATACCACTCCATATCTCTCTATATTTTTATTTTCCTTTCTAAGCTCTAGAATGGCTATTATCCTCCCAGATTCCTAGCCTTATGACTGGTCTCCTCACTGGACGTTATTGATCATCTTCGTCGAGGTCATACTTCTTAATCTATTGCCAACATTAGATACTGTCCATAACACTCTCTTCCTCTTCGACATAAATTTTTTGGTATTAAATCGGTCCATATGGAGTGTAATCATCCATCGGGGCTTAAACCCACTTAGATGTCCTGCAATGTTCTTTTCCTGGCCCTCTCTTTTTCATAACCATCTCGTTCCTCATTACATTCTTATGCTATGCCTTGTTCTATGATTTGATTTATATTCTGATGACACTCAAATCTACCATTTATTCTCTCCGACCTCATTCCTTAAGTGTCTTAGAATCCTTGTCTATGTTTAAGATTCTGAATTCCTGACATAATAAAACTCATGTAGAATTAGTTGATTCATCGTCTCACATCGCCAAATGTAGTTATTTCTCAGTATCTTTGTTGGGTTCTCAGCTTCCTTTTAGGACTGTTTTAAAATCGAAAGCATCACCCTCGATATAATCCGCTTTCGCTCAAAGCTGATGTAACTCGTGCCTATATGGCTTCACTTCGCTTTCTACAAAATCTTTAGCTTATCTTCTTCATTAGTACATCCCTTTATTACTACAACTTACTTCTAGCTGGATTTCCTAATTCCCTTCTCAGATACTCTAAACTTGTTCTTCTCCTCCACGTTCGTTTTCTCTGGCAAGCGCGTAGCTCTGAGAATTGCCCCGTATACCTTTCCGGTTTCGTACTGTCTTTAAGCTTCGTATTTATACTATTGTAACCCTTAGACGGTACACCTCCATTTTTACTTTTCTTTCTGACTGAATTTCTCAGGCACAAATCCTTTATTTCATGTACCTCTTAGTCGTTGCGCTGCATGAGTGACAGTCACTCTGCTCAAATGAATTGGAATGAGATACCGGCCACTTTATATTCATCCCTTTCTCTTGGTGCTTTCAAAAGCTATGAAGACACACATTTTACGTCAAGTCGCATTTAAATCCTTGACAGGCAATTTGTACACATAGAACTACAAGGAAGATCATACAAGTAGATACAATCCTTTATTTTATGTTTATTTTGAATTCAGCGATACCTTATTCCGCTCCAATTTTCATGTTGGTCATTTTTATTGTATTGAATTTTATATATATATATATATATATATATATATATATATATGTGTGTGTGTGTGTGTGTGTGTATGTGTGTTTTGATAAAGCTAGGTTCTATTTTGACTTTACTAGTTTTATTTTAGAGCGTTCTAACTAGGGAATGCAGTTTTTTATATGAGGCTGAAGATTAAAAATTAGGTCAAGGAGATCAATTTTAGTTGTTCGTTTTTTAAAACATTCAGATTTCCGTCACGGTATAATGAGAGACCAATAAATCCAGCAGCAATTAAAAGGACGAGCAGTGGACCAAGATTAATTACTATGGCCTTGTGGAACCTAAAACTGGAGACAGTGGCCTCCAGGTGACCTAGAAAGCAGCCACAGGCTGGTATCGAGGTCACCTAGAGGCCCTCACCGATGTCAGAGGCAAGATTATCCAGAGAACTCGACAGATCATCTTCATGAAGATAAACCGAACCAAATTTGACGAATATCTAAAGAAATAAAAATAGTTTCATTTTTTCTTGAGAAAGTTTGCATGCGAACCAAAATCGTCCGCAGTATATAAATGTATATAACCACACTATGGGAGCGTAATATTTATTCACAACACCAGTTTTAGCATGGAATTTATCATACCAATGATGTACGTAAAACAAATAATTGTTTATCTTTGCTCGGTGTAAAAATAATAAGGAGGGGATCATCGCCTCACTTTAACTAACCTCATAAATCAACAAATTAAAATTCCTGCATTTATTCTTTTTCTTACCAGGATGTTTGGATCATAAAGGTCCATTACATTACTTATTTTTTTAAGAGTGTTTAAAATTTGCGATCCATTTGTGCCAGAGAAAGAGTGAGAGAGACGAGAGACGTAGGACGGGAATGCTACGTGCATTAATTATAGCAGATTAGCTAATTTATTTACAGCAGTCGGGCAAATTTTGAGTTAAAAATATACTAATGAGATCGGATTTTTTGAAGACACTTAACTTCCATTCGATTAAGACGCCCCATTTCGCGAGGCTGATTGTAAAAATGGGAGGTTCCGTGCGATGCGAACTGTCTAAAATTCACTTCCGGCGGCTCTGTATGAAGAGTAAAGCATCGGCCTGGGACAAATTAGCATTTTGCCAAGAAGATACGACGCAGAAGGTTAGGCCTGTAAACTCATTGCTGCCAGAGTATAGGCAGCAATTAAGTTGTGATAAATATTAAATATTGAATAAAATATTCATTGTGCTTCGAATAATTCAAGACTTAAATAAGACCCGCCCCTAACTATTAAAATTCGACCCAGCGCTATGATTGCTTGCATTGTCCTTACGACTGTCTATTTTGTCTCTCCTTATACCTTCTTCCTTTCGGCCTTCCATACCTGAAGAGCCCGAAGATACGAAATATATAGATATATATATATATATATATATATATATATATATATATATATATATATATATATATATATATATATATATATATTGCGATGTAAGCTCCCTAGAGAGAAAAGAAACTTCTACACTGCCATATTCGAGCCATGTTCGCAGTGGTTACTGGAAGCCAGGTTGTATCTTCCGTTATATCTTCGAACAGGCCAAGTACTAATTGGCGTCCTATATATATATATATATATATATATATATATATATATATATATATATATATATATATATATATATATATATATTTATATATATATATATATATATATATATATATATTTACTGCCATTTGCTGCTTTCGAGGATCTAATTAAACAACCTAGCAAAATAAAGGGTGTTCCATTAAGATGGATCAAAGTTAGCAGTAAATAAAACAGTGTTATTGGTGAAAATTTATCGATTTCACTATTGGATCATATTACTTGAGTCATGGCAATTGTGGAAAAAATAATATCGCCCAAATGTCCGTCAAGGCTTTGGCGGTATACCTCCAATCGATAGTCAAAATTTTTGATGACGTCTCAGCATAGTTGCTCCTCGATCTCACTAATATGGCTTATTATCTCATCCTTCAGCGGTTAAATTGTTGTTGGCATAGACCTTACTTTTAAGATAACACCAAAGGAAGAAATCTAAAGGTCTCAAGGCACACAAACAATTTTCCCAATTGCACTCTCTGTTGGTCGATTGTGTTGACCCCCCAAAATCGCGAAATGACCGAAATGCGTTTCTGTTTGAACATCTATTTTCGTCATATGCTTCGATAACTTTACCACATTGTTCGATTGTTAATCTTTACAAGATTGAAATTGCCAAAGACTTAGGTTGTTTCATCTGAAAGAAAAAGAAAAAGTCATTAGAAGCTTAAACGTAACTCACATTTTAAATAAGTACAAGTTATTGGAACACCCTTTATACTTTTAATCACATAAAAGAATGAAATATTAAATCTTTAAACTCACTAATTCTATAGCAAGATGGTTAAGTAAAAATCAACACTAAAAATGAGTAAAACGAAATGGTTGACAGAAAAATCGCTTCTAATACTGGAGAATTAAGCTCAATTAATGCTAGTTAAGTCATTTGAATTTGAAATAGTCTGGTTACAACTACCATATTGAAATAGTTTTGTTACGATTACACTTTATCACGTAATGGGAAATAACAAGAAATTAATCAATTTTGTATTCCTTTTACCTTTAACTTAGAGTGTGTCTACAGCTGGGTGACCTTGAAAATGAACCTCCTTTTAAGGTGGTTTGGGGCGAGGTAGACTGGAGACGTTCTCGCTGAGGTGAGGCAAGCGTGGTGGGGTTATTCGGAAAAACAGCTGATGCACCTCGCGGAGTTAGTTGAGGTGAGTGACAATGCTTCTTTCTCAACTTGAAGATGGAAGTGAGAGGAACCTGGATGAATGGAAGTTATCCCGATCCCTGTGCTACTAATTCTGACTTTTCGACGATGAGACTTAACCAAGATGTGAATTTTTTCTCGAATGGGAATTCACTTTGGTCGTCCTCAATGGTGACTGATATCTCTGCTTTTTCAGCAAACTAAGATACGTGATTTTCTCAGGAGGAGAATGGTAGGATAGTTGATCTCGGTACCACTAATCCTCTCTTCTAAGCGACCAAAGAAACAACCTCTGGAGTGAAAGTCCCACTTGGAATCAACTATCTTCTTGATTCCCTGTTTAACTCAAAAACTCGTCTACTTCTCTCGATGCCTACATTGCTTCTCCTCTAAATTTCTCAATACCGAACTATATATACGTGTATTATCCACTGGGGGAGGAGAGACGAGGGAGTTTAGAAAGGGCGAACCCTCACTAGTCCACAGTTAAGCCCCTCTCCTAGGGCATAAATTTTCCACATGGTGAGACTTCGTCCGTTTAGGTTTACGCACAGGAAAGGTGAGATTTCGTCTTTTTGGCGGAAAATAGACAGAAACAAACAGAGGTAAAAGTGAGCCTGTACCTAGCTTTTCTTCCCCCGAAGCCTTACGCAGCAGGACTTTCATTCTAAAGGCTCTTACACCCAACTATGTTTATATTAACGGACTACACCAGCCGTCTCGTAAATTACGAAATCTGCTGACAGAAATCTTTCTTTGCACGCGAATTCGAACGGCCTTGAGGTAGCGGAAAAAGGGGGGAAGTCTAGAACCATGTGAAATGTAACGGTTGACGCTATCTATCTAAACAAACAAGCGTCTGCTTGTCCTCGTTATATTCATTCCTCCATATATATATATATATATATATATATATATATATATATATATATATATATATATATATATATATATATATATATATATATATATATATATATATATATATATATATATATATATATATATATATATATATATATATATATATATATATATATATATATATATATATATATATATATATATGTATATATATATTGATGGGAGTCTATGACAAAAAATGGAGAGGGAGAATAGAAGAAACCAAGACCGTTACCAAGTTCTTTACTACTGAAGTTTCGATCCTCAGGAGCTTCCTCAGAGTGACAATAAACAATGACAAGTTTTTATTTTTTAGGGGTGGAAAGTACGGCCGGCAGGGTTCTCCTCCCCTCTGATTCTCTCCCATGCCCAGGGGGAAAAAGAAGAGGACTAGGCCAACGTCCGACTTACTCCTGGACAAACTTCCAACACGTCACACCCTCGAGTTCTCTCCGATGTGCCCAGGGAACGCAATAATACCTTTATACTTGTACTATTATCTTTTTAGTAGAAGAGAATCTCTTTTTGAGAATAATTCATACAAAGCTGTGAAGAATGTTTTGAAAAAATCAAAATGTGTCCTTCTGACAAGAAATTGGATTTGATGAGCTAGGTGAGAAATGTGTGGTAGGTGTGATAGGGGTAAAGAGGTTTTTGAGTTTTTGTTGCCCTGGTTGCGAGGGCATCTCATTCGTTTTACTTTCATATAATTCTTTCTTCTTTCTTTGCCTTTTTTGCCTACAGTTATATATATATATATATATATATATATATATATATATATATATATATATATATATATATATATATATTTTGTGATAGAATTGCCTAAGGCGGCCGCGACTTGCTTCTATCACATATTGAAACTCATGCTTCCCACGTGCACCCTGCGAGAAGAGAGTAGCATGGCGTCCTTATCGCCCAACATTTTCCGATTATCTTCCCCCGCTCCAAATTTAATCAAGGAGGTTCAATCCCCCGTTTGCCTGCAGGCATCGATGTGGCCAGATTAAATTAGGCTTATGGGAAGATAAGATTGTTCCAAGAGCCAGCGGGGCATTCTATGGAAGACTCTCATTGTCCCCTACCCCGAGGGGGTGGCTCCGGCTATTGATGCGAGAGAATTTTGCGTTTGAATCAGATCGAGATTACCTTCTTCAGGCATCATGTCGATCCGGTCTCCCTTGTGCAACTAGAAACTCTACCTCAAGAACACCATTATTGTCCAGAATATCACAATATCCTTGAGTGCCAAGGTTTGTGCCCTTAGAGATGCCAAGTCAACAGGGCCCCCTTGTTGTTGAAAAAGAGAACAACTTTAGAACAGTCATTGTTCTTCCAGCCCGATCGACAAGAAACGGTTCCTGCTCCCATGATATCACGCCAGTGGTAAGGTAATTCAACCTTTTGAGATCCAGATTATCTTTCCCAGGCATCACGCCGATCCGGTCTTCCTTGTGCACCTAGGAACTCTACCTCGAGACCTCCCCCCCTTATTGTCCAGAAGAGGACAATATCCGTGAGTGCCAAGGTTCATGCCCCTCTAGACGCCAAGTCAACAGGGTCTCCCCCCTTTTGTTCAATTGTTCAGAAGAGAACAACTTTAGAACATTCATTGTTCTTCGAGCCCGTTCGACAAGAAACGGTTCTCGCTCCCCTGATATCACGTCAGTGGTAATTTAATTCCCACTTTTAACGTCCTTGGCACTTCAATTGTTCATCCAGAACATCTCCGCTATCTTCTTTCAAGGATCGCTCGTACTTCAAAGCCCTACTTTGCTCCCACTCCTAAAAGTCAGTCCTTTCCCACTCGTTAAGGACAAACCCCTACTTCTGGGAAGAAAATCTCCAGTCGGACCGAAGCCATTCCTTCAAATCACCTTCGTCTCACGACGGCCGTATAAATACGTAAGCTACGAATTACATTTAAATATTTAACTTTGTTGCCAACGTAACTCCCTGCTTTAAAACGGATTTAGCTAACCATTTCCCTTCTCGTTTGTTTTTTTCATTTAAATCCCTCCAAATCTTAATCCACCGCTTAGTCAAATTTATCCCATGACCTTTTCATTTCATGTGGACCTCCCGTTTTAATCCCCGGTCATGTAAATATTTTCGATGTGTTGTTTTGTTAGATTAATTAATAAAATTCTATTTTATTAATGCTGGCAATATTATTTATCATTGGGCTCCGTTCCACTTCTTAAGTATATTGAAGATAAATAAGCCGTCTCTAGGCCTATTTATTAACGTACAGTCATACTCGGCCATCTGATTAAACCCCGTATTTGAATATAGAATAATCCTCACAATGAATAGATATATAGTATATCGTCGAGAGACTTTTCTAAGACATATATATATAAATAAATATATATATATATATATATATATATATATATATATATATATATATATATATATTTATTTATTTCACTTATTCCTCAATCGTAGCTTTCTACCTTTAAAGTTTATTTTTGCTAACTTTATTTAGGCTAATTTTATTTTTATGCTCATTTTGCCTCTTTTGTTTTTATTTTCGTCTGTTATTATTTTATTTTAAATTAGTTTTTAATTTTTATTTATTTTTCTTTTGATTGGCTCTTCGCCTCATTTGTTTAGTTTAGTTTAATTTGGTTTATTTCTCGTTAAATTAGACCTTTTATGGACATTTTGCCTCTTTTTATTATTTATCCTTTTATTTATTTATTTTATGTGGTCTTATTCAGAATAGCTCTTCTTTGTTCGGTTGTTGTTCTTTGGTTTTAGTCTATATAGGTTATTCTCGATCTTGCTCATTTCAAAATCGGGTTATTGTCTCTTCCGCTCATTTTCTTACACTTGGGAATAATGATGACCTTGCAACTTTGTGTCGCTTCTGCTGCGGAATTTCAAAGTTGACGTTGTTGAGTGTGGGAATAATTGTTTGTTGTATCTTTTCCCAAGTATTTCTCCTTAGCCTTTGAACTGTTGTATTAATTGGCTTAAGCCCTGCTTTTGCGTGCAGGACTGTTTGCCTAATACGGTCGTTATTTCTAGCGCCAGCTTTTAGCAGGGTTGCTTTATTTTGTACTCTCTGCATCGTGTTGAGAGAGGTACAACTTGCCTTGTGCGTTATCGCTGCCAGGTGCACCAGGATGGAGCGTACCAAGCCAGTAAATAGCTTTTTCTTGTGTTAAGTGTTAAGGTTTCGGAACCTGTATAGTTTCCGAGGTTCGCTATTTCTTCTTTGTCGGTGTCCCTCTTGTTTGCACTTTTATGAACTATTTGCAGCTGGAGGAAAGTCTCCTTGATGGAGGGTCATCCGGGAACCACATTTGGCTTATTCCGTTTTTAGCTAGCAGTTGGTTGAGTTTTTTTGCGAAGCAACCAGGTTGGGTTAGAGTCTTGATGTGAGCATAGAGGATGCATGTTTGGAATTTTATAGACCCTTCATTCTCTATCTTCAAATATGTTTTCTTCGTTTCGGTGTTGTTGTACTCAGCTTTAGCTAGCTGTGCGTAAGTAGTGTTTAATCTGCGTACCTTTTCCTGTTTCTTGTTGTTTTTCATTTTGTTTATTATTTCCTTTTTGACAGGGCAAGCCATAGCCATTGATCTGTGGCCTTGGCCGCAATTGGTGTATATCTCGTAAATGTTGTGGCACTCCCATTCTCGCTGCACTTGGACCACGTTTCCTCAGATTCTTTACAGCCTTTTGTGTCGTGCAGCTCAAATTTGTAGCAGCCGAAGCAAAACTGGACTGAAAAGAATGCTTCTCGCTCTCTCTGGTCTCCACTCACGTTGGAGTTGAACATAAGAAAGCCTGGTTTTTTCGCCTTTTGGGTCATCGAAGTTTCTGCGAAGACAACTTTAAATACATGAGTGTACTCGCTGTTGTCCCGCATGTTTAGAAATTGAATGACCTCTGCGACTTTAGCCAATTTTTGTCTGAGAGCTCGGTTTCTTCTTACTTTCCTCTATATTTTGTTATCCGATCCAAGGATCGAATCTCATGCAAACAACAGTGCGATGAGCTTGTATTTGTAGAGAGATAGCAGGCTGTAGTGTAAAGGTTCTTAGGGTTTCTAGAGCTTCTTTCGTAATGGCCTCTAAGTCCTTTACCAGTTCTCAGAACACAACGAACCCAGAGGGTACGTCTAAAAGTCTTATAAGATTGATCTTGAGTTTTCCGAACATTAGCTCAAATAACTTATCCCTGTTGGCCTGTTCTGCCAGTTGATCACCGGCAGGAAAATTCTTGTGGTGTTCTCTTGGGCCACTTTGAACCCAGTGAGAACCAACGGGGCCTATCTGATTTTGGCCTCTTCTCTTTTTCTGCAGGTGTCTAGACGATGGTTAAATATCTTGAGTCTTCTTCTTTGGGATTGTGATTTCTCGTTAAATGGGTGAAGTCAATGACTAACCCCCTCCTAGTAGCAGCTCAGCGTTATTGAACATAGATTGCCAGATTGGGAGATGAGGATGATAGGTGGACCTGGGAGGGGCTTAACGAGGCGTGATTGTTTGGCGGACTTTTTGTTGGTTAGCGCGAAATCAACCATCGCTAACCGGGGGTGCGGCCCCTCGAGGGTTTAGGTATCAGTGTTGCAGCCGGCATAAATAGATACGGGTGTTGCTTCCCACTATGGTCCTGGCTGGGCTCCCAGGGTGGTTACCACCCCAAGAACTTGTATTTGCTCTTGTTACTTGGTTGCAAGAGATGCTCAAAAAACAAAAACAAATGTAAGGTACAACATTTCAAACGAAAGAATAAACTAAAACTATCTGAAGTTAATAATTCAATAGAAGAAAATTTGGTTAAGATTTGAATCGAAACGGGATATTCAAAACACATCTGCTGTCAGCTAGTCGAGAGGACTGAGAATTTTAGAGAAAAGGGACAACAGTATTATACGTTTTTGGTGGTTGAAAATTGTTAACAAGTTTGAAGCTGATTAGCAATTATTATTAACGATTAGGTGTAGCAAGTTGAGTCGGTATTTAATATGTGGGCGTGTAATTTAATCAAAAGCGAGTCTAAAATCCTAAGATGGGTGGTATTAGGATAGTATTAAGAATCTTGAATTTTCAATGCTTTCATCAACTTTGCATTTTATTATGTGGTCTTTGATGGGTGAGACCTCCTTTGTGGTAAGAGATCCCTCCGTTCTGCAACTAAAACCAGGATGTTTACATATCCCCAAATGTAAGGAGCGAATGGTACTTTCATTGTATAAGCTCTGCTTAGCAGGTAAATCTTCGGTCTGTATCCTACGACCTATCTTGCTCCAGCAACGGGGATTTGGTCTAGTAAAAATTAAAATATTTCTACTATATATAACCTAAGAATTTTCTCTTGATCTATTTTTTTCATATCAATACTTATTTTTTAGACCTAAATTCAAGAATTTCTTTTACCTGAATTCTTTTCATATACAGTAAAACCATCTTCACCTCTTTTTTCCATTTAAGCATTCTTTTATATAGTAAATAATACAACCCCTTACTCCAAACCGCCATGCCTTATATTTTTTTTATTATTAGGTTCAATGTGAGTAACACAAGGACGTCGCCAGTAATCGACCCACAGCCGCGTCGCCCTAACTCTGTGGAACAGAAATGTAAATGGTATCAAGAGCGGGTGTGGTCAAAGTAGAACGCTCACGGAATTGATTTGCGGATTGAAGAAGGATCTCAGGAGTAATTTGTGACAGAAGAGTCCCCGAAAAACTAATAGGCAAAGTCCATAAGGATGTATTGAGACCCGCAATGAATTGTGCACTGGAAACAGTGCCAATAAAGAAGACGAAAGGGTTGAAAGAAGGCTCGATCTGGCGGAGATAAAGATGCTGAGATAGATGTTAGGAGTAATTCTGGAAGAAAAAGTTAGAAATAAACTGATTAGAGTTATCTTCTCATGTTACATTTACATTCGAAGATCGGTAAAAGTAACCGAACTATCAGGTAAAGTACAAGAAGCAATATTGAGATGGTTTGGGCACATGAAAAAAAGATGATGGGGGGCATGTAGCAAGGAAGATGATGAATATTGTTGCATAGGAAACGGAAAATGAGATGGGAAGACTGTATTCTAAGTGACATGAGAGAGAAAGGACTAAATAGAAGAAGTGTACTTGTAGCAACAAGATTGCAGAGGCCTGTGGTGCCCAAATTGCAAGATAGGTAGGAACAGCGAGAAACACAAATAAGCGCACGGTGGCTCTATGAAATCCTGAAATTACCGAATACACATTAATTAATGAGATAATATGCCATGTGATAAGTAATGAACCAATGCAAAATAGAGATAAATACTTATATCACAATTGTATATTTATGAAGGAAAGCATAAGGCAAGCAAGCGGAAAGCCAGAGTTCCCACGAGGTCACACAAACATACACATACTAGCTAACAGCTGCCAGACGAAACGATCTCAATGATAGAATATAGGTGCAAGACGAGCAAATGCAGGGTCGAATGTGCTTTTACCGGTTAAGATTGTCGAGGACCTGTGATATGCAAACGGTTCTTCTGATATTGGATGTAGGCACATACCTCTTTTAACTCCGCCCAGCACTAAACAAAGGAACTCAAGGACATATTTCTTGCCATTACCTCCGCCCCGCTCCATAATCAAGGAAAAGAGGTCACCTCCCTTGGAGGTGAGGTGCCTATATATACATACAGACGTAAATATTGAAGAGAGGAGACTGAGAGAGAAAGAGACATAATTAAGTCCTCTGTCAGTATAGCTTACTTGCCTTTTGTTATTACTAGCGTCACGAGTCTGTTCTTCGTCCTTAGGTCCTGCCTCTTTAGCCCCAACTATCTAACATTAACGTAAAACCTACACAAAACCACGAACGACTCGAACTATTTCACTTATTCTAATCTTAGGTAGGCCCAAGCTAAGAGTATAGCCTACTTATCGCTGCTTTCTTTACGAGTCCTTTCCCTCAACCCGTGATTACCAAGGCACCTTTTAGAACCTAGATGTCCTGGTTTGACATTACATTATACCAATACCATATTATATCTTTAAGAGAGGACCAATAACTTGAAAGCGAACCGACAAAAGGGACGGAAAACCACGCGTTCAGACGGGCTGAGTACCGAGAGAGTGCAACGAGGTCAGGCAAATTATGGGCAATGGCAAAGTTTAAGGTTATTTAAAGAGACATGTATAAAAATAGAGTTTTATTTACACAAAAAAAAATAATAAGAGATTTGAAGGGTAAAATTACCTCAGAGAATAAACGGACAAAAATCACATCAATAAATGAAGGGGGTGGGAGATTAACTCAATTGTGTTACTGAAGGGGGGAGGGGAGTTGGCTTACGGATGTCTTCAGTACGTGAGTTGAGACCGCTCGGACTTCAGAGCGGGAGGTTGGAGTGATGATGGTTCTCCAAAAGCAAGGGTGGAGGGTAACTTCCGGTCCAGGGGAGAGTATTTCGGCTACCCGAAATAAGGGGAGCTTCGACAGGAGTTGATGAAAGAAGTCGGAAAAATCACTCGGGGCGATCGTTCAGTGGAATTATCTCCTGACTGGGGCTAATTCCAAATACACAAAATAGTCCAGCTGTCACTTTGCTTTGTTGCTAGCAATTGACTTGGAACCATGGAGAAATCTTCTTTGTTCTGGCGAGACTTTTCAACTCTGTCTGTGTTCCGGGAAGTCGAGCGTTATTTATATCCGAGGCTCTCCCCGGAGTCGGGGGTTAGCGGGAAACAGCTCTACTCTCGAAGGGCCTCGAATCTTCTGGCCGAGATATTTTAGCCCGCATAAAGGTGAATCGTGGGGGACTCGATTTGAGGCTACCGCTTGTGGATGGGGGGAGGAGGGAGGCTTACCACTTTAGTCTTAGCCGGGCCTTTTGCTGCACATGGGAGTTTCTTTCTGCTAAAGATCTTCCACGTGAGGATTCCGTCACACTAGACTAGACGCGTATTCTATGTGAGAAACCTTGGGTGAGTAGGCCGACTACCTACAAATTTCAATAGACCTTTATAAACCTTCAATAACTGCCTGTCTTCATAGATCCTTCCTTTAAACAGAAATCTTTATAAATGACTGATCGAGAACTGCAACCCCAGTAGGGAAAAGTCGAGAGGAGGAAGAAGATTAAGTGAGTAAAAAGTACAAGGTGAGAAAAAATGGTAACTCTTAGAAATTATTGGGATAAAAGTTTTAAATATACGGAAAAAAAGCCCTAGCTTTTGGGGTTTTTTTTCAACTCTAAATCAACTTTAAGCAATAACTTTTCTAAAAGCTTTGAATTTCTCCCAAAAATCAGCTAGCCTTGTGCTCTAATTTTTCGATCTATAATTGAACTCTTATTAAGAACTTGGATAAAAACATTTAGTATACGAAAAATATCTCTTGTCTCCTACTAATTATTCACTATTGGTCTTCTTTTCAGATCCATCCTTATTTTCTATGCCTAAAGGTAAAAATAACCCATCAGAATTCTTTTGCAATACGGACAAAATAGTCCTCAGACCTCATTTTCCCCCATCTAAATTTTCATTTAATAATATCATTTAGCTTTATTTATTTAATATGGTAGCTATTCCCTCCTGATAAAAATTAAAATCAAAAGTCTTTTTTAGAAAGAATTTCGATAAAAACTTAAAATATACGGAAAACAATATAGAACTCCATATCTTATTATTAATTAAATTTCTGAACTTCACCATTTGAAATTAGTTTCGTTTAAAATTTTCCAAAAATTCGATAATCATATTTATTTGGTGAATTTGAACATACAAACTAATAGAAAATATGTTATTATTTTTCAACCTAACCAAAACTCCCGTTCTCCCGGCTTCTCTATTCATCATTTTCTTCTACTCGTTTTTATGGTCCAGTAGGTATTTAATCCTGATATAGATTAAAAGTGAAAATCTATTTTTGAAATAACTTCGATAAAACTTCAAAATATACGAAAAAATTAAAGAAAAAATCAGCCATAGTTAAATTTGTGTAAATATTGAAAACTTTTCCAATTGTAATTCTCTTTTTTAAAAAAAATTCAAAACATTCAATAATCATATTAATTTATTCTGAGCTTCACCATTTTTTATCAAACTCTAACCAAACTCTTTGAAATTGAATGAAAACTTAAAATATACCAAAGTCATAACGGAACTAAGGAAAAAAATATCTATTATAATTCAAACCCTCTAAAAAAATCCCCTTCTTAAAATATAGTCTCATGCATTAATTTTACTTTTCTTTTAGAAAAAACCCCGATATTAATTTAGTGACAATCTAATATTTTACAAAACAAAGAGACCGGAAAATGAAAAGGAGACCAAGTTTAAGTAATTTCGACTTTCCATTCATTCGCATGGAAAACAAAGACGTAGGTATTCCTTAAGAATGTATCTATAAAAGATTGAAAGTGACTTCTTTTTCCTGTGGGTTATACCTACATTTGTTGAGTCCTTTATTCGCCATTTGACGAGGTTAAGTAAATCTTAAGGAGTCAAGTTCTGAACACCGAAAAATAATTTACATTATGCTCTTAAAATTAACTATTAATAAATAATAAATTAAATTATTTAGTTATGAAAGACTTACCAGGTAACTCGTGATGGGGGCAATGAAGTAAAAAAAGGGGACAATGAAAACAAGAAAACGGAAATTTCAACTACATTGCGAAGTATAAGACAGTTTTCTTTTTCTTTTCCTTCTGGCTATTTTGGGTCCATTCATTAATTTCTATAAAGATTTCACTTTTGAAGGCTCAAACAATGATACCAAAATATAGTGAGGTAACTGGTTTAAACGCCACCATCTAAACAATACTTGCAAATAATGCAAGAAGAAATGTGTGAAATTTGGTTCTATCGGATAAATGACGGCTTGATTAACCAAGAAAGTTGGTTACTTTTTGGCTTTGTTAACAACTAAATTTTTATTCATCTAATTTGATAAATACTCTTTCTACTTAACTTTTTTCTTGTAAGAGAACGAGGACAGTTGTACTATATGGAGCAATACCACTCCACTTTTTCCTTATACCTACGCCTCAATTACTCGTATGTTCATTACTTCTATTAATTTTCCTGCGAGTATTTTGTTGCATTTGATAGAGAAAATAAAGTATGTTACACAATATATTTAATCCAGTTATTCTTTGCGTGTTAATTGATTAGCTACCACTTGGATGGGTCTGTTCTAGGAAATGGAAGTTAAGCTATGTCAAAGAATAGGTCACCTCCCTAGACAATACGTCTATATATATATATATATATATATATATATATATATATATATATATATATATATATGTATCTATTGGTTGGGAGGAAAGAGATAAAAGCCACGAGAATATGCATATATACAGTTATATATATATATATATATATATATATATATATATATATATATATATATATATATATATATATCCTCTAATGTACCTACGCGTCCTTCGCTACGTACAAGTACGTTCACTTCGTAAGAGTAATCCGTTAATTACGAGGTATAAGATTACGATTTATTACAGGGGCCGATAGCGTTTAATGAGTTTATCAAGTTGCAGTTCAAGGATATATTCAAAGAGTGAAAACTAAAATATAATTTTAATAAGTCACTATAATTAACATATATATATATATATATATATATATATACATACGGGAAATATAGGTAGTGTAAATAAGGACAATTCTGAACAAATATAGATTAATTAGCAATCGGGTAACGTTTATTACTCTTTAATCTGCTTTGAAATGGGATACTATAAATCAGTTACACAGAGGGAATTTTCATATGTCGGATAGTGGGTCGATTAACGGGAGGTACAAGCAAGGGTGGTTTAACCTTAATGGGGTCACCTCGAGGAAGGGGAATCCTTAGCGATTCGGCGAGGGAAAATGAAGATGGACAATGGTCGTGATTCTCGGCTGAATATCCTGACGGTGACTAGGGGAATGAAGGGAGGGAGGGCAGAAGGCGAGTTTACGATCCGCCCTGAAGACGGACGATGGCACCTTTGCTCTAGAGAAAAGCAACCTCCAAAATCGAGACTCTGACGCGGCTCGGTACGAAGTCTCACACGTGAAACTGGAGATCCTTAAGGAGGGCTTCCAGATGAGACGAGAGGAGAATCCCGGCCAATCCTTCGGGGATGAAATGAGTCGCGGTTTGCTCTGAACAGAGTAAGCCTTCACAAAAGAGATAGATTTGCCTGGTGATATCCAACCTCGATGCTATAAGCGAATCCGAGAGACTTGGGGAAGCAGACATACGATTTGAACCGAAAGCGACGGGTTCTCAAACTCAATCTGCCGATATTCGAAAACTTGGGGTATTTATATGGCGGCCATTTTGGGGGGTTTTTCCTCGTTGGCAGACCAGACGACTGGTTGACCACTTCCGGCGGCCAGATGGATTAGCGTTTGTCGCGTGACCCAAGTCTTAATGGCCTTTACTATGTGGGCGGGAAACTTTCGGCTACCAGTTTTCCGGCTACGGAATTTAGCGCTTCCTCGGCGAGGTAAAAGCTTTTACCACGCCCAACTTAATTAACTGCACCTGTGAGGCGGCTGGCGGATATTCAAATTCTTAATTTTTTTCTCTCTTTGGGCTCAGAGATTACTCCACGTGGAGTTATACTTAGGAGACAGAGAGAAGGTAGCAATTTATGAAACAAATGAAGGGGGTATTTTTCTTGACGTCCCTTTCCCTTAAAAGCTATTTCAAGGATTTTTATTTTCATTCTAGGACGAGGCCTTTGATATCTTGTGACTGGAATCATATTGATTTGATTAATAATGTTCGTTTATTATATTTTGAATCATCCATGATGTTCAAATCACTTGAGCTAACCTTAACCTTGATATCAATTTATAGTATTTTCTTAATTCACTTATATTTTCAACCGCTATTCTTCTGTGTTGAGTTTTACAATTCTCAAATGGTGCAAGTTAATCAGGGATATGGTTTTATTTAGACAATAATTCTTTAAAATCTTTTTTCGAATTCAAGTTTATTTCCTTATCATCTCATTATTGGAGAGACAGGAATTACTTTACTTTCATTATGTAATATTATTTGCTTTGCCATAACCCTAGCTTCAAATTCCTGTGATGAGATCACCTCATTTGATTTCTCAAGTCGTCTGTAACTTGTGTCTTGTATGTTATTTTTTTTCAAAATTTCGAAGGAGAAGGCGCAGCTGCATAAGAGGTAAGATTTTGATTGCCTTTCTAAAATCTAGACTGCCAACTGGGTTAATTTAATGTGTTTTATTATCCCAATTAATAAAATTAATTAATTCTAAGTGGTGCAAAAGACTTTTGTTTTTCTTGGATAACTAAAAAACCCTAAATAAGGTCTCTGAATATGTTTCTAGTAGCCCATTTAATTGAGCGGGTAGGGGAGCCTAAAAAAACAAACAGCCAGAATGGAACTCCTCATGGCCTTTCGAATCAGGATGAAATCCAACATTACCGTAATTGATATATTTATAATTAATCGTCATTTGGCATGCCATTAATATTAGCTATTGTATATAATGAGAAAACGTTATATGGAATTATATGTCTTTATTTTTGGTCATTATCTCTCTTTAGCTCTTTTGTGAATCGATACCGACTTTGCCGGCTAAATTGGAAATTTATTTCATTATTTGCGGCATTTTATACAGAGTGGATTATCTTTTAAGACGTTGTGTTTTAGTTCTCTTTATAAAATTAAATACTTTATATAGCAAAACTAATTAGAAAAGTTATTATTTATTTACAAGAACATCTTTATAAAGTATACTAACTGACTTACCCGAGGTTGCGCGGAAGAAAATTTCTATTTGAAATATATAGACCAGTATTCTTTGTAGCTCTGCTCAGCAGACTGTCTAACCAGTGAATTTGTTAACGCCTGGTGTTTTATTTAATCCCTGGCAGCGTAATTGTCCTGTTTAAGTGTCTGGTGAACGAGTTCAAAGATTTATATCAATTATGGTATCAGAAAATATACTTATATCTACTTCTAATATTGTAATCTTAATTATTCACTAAAAAAGAATTTATATAACATTTATATTTACCACAAAAGAATAAACAACAAAGTAAACATAAAATTTCGTATTTGGCTATTTAGGCGTTCAGGCACTGTAACTAAAACAGAAAATATGGTGTCACACACCACTTACCACAGATGCCAGACAAGCAGGTTAAAGCGACTGATATAAATTGGCCAATGAGCCAAATTTAGCTCATTCTATATATCTATTAGTTACCATTTAGCAAAATTATAAAAAGAAACAGATGGGCGTTCATTGTCCAAAAACATTCTTCGATTCCCGCCTACGCTTCACCAAAGTCTTCTCAATTTGGGGCGTACGGCTCACATTGAGTATTACTGTTTTATCTAGATCTAAACCAGGTTTTTTACTCTAATTCGGAATTTGTATTTTCCTCATTAAATAATACACTAAATAAATATTAAATAATACCCTTACATTCGTTGAGAAAACTTGTTATTTAAAGTTATTTAAAGTATATAAGTTGAACCGTTTAGTTTTCTCTAGCGAACAAATAAATACAAATTACCTATTTCATATAGATAGATTTATCTGTTATATACCGAAACTAAATAGAAACAATTATAAATATTTAGAAACTTCAGGATTCTCCTCATTATACAATCGCGATGTCTGTTTAAAAGGTATTTAATTGTTATCCGTAACTATTATGCATTGTGGTGTTTCCCGTACAATGTGTATTAATTACAAAAATATTGGAAATATAACTATTTTGCTTAAAAGGTTTCAAAATTTGTTGAGCGTTGCATGCCCATTCTTGAAAAATTCTAATCCTGGTATTTCACTTTTAAAATAAAAGAATTATGCCATTCAATAAAATATTTAGTAAATTAATTCAAGAGTCAGGAAGAAATGGACGAGAATACTTGGAGCTTATTTTTATGTTAACCAATCTTCTCGCAAAATTGTCGTTCAAGAATAACTGGTGAAGATAATACTATAGCACTCGGCATATTAGTCCAGTGCGTTTTGGGGATTTCTTTACGGAGTGAATATATGCAGATTAATACATAGATTTGGTTGGCAACTCCTATTTTTTTATATACAACAGTGAAGTCAGTCATTTCTGAAACCGACTTTGTGCCTGTAACTTTCGTCTTAAAACTATCTAAATATAAAGGAATCTACCGGTTGGTCTTGTTTGTGATAGTCAAGAAATTTGTTTTTTACAGAAAACTTATAGCACCCAAATTATAAGGTAAAGTAGGCCTGTGGCACCGAAATGGCAAGGTAAGATAGGCCCAGCGGGGATCCTTGCAAATGAGCACCCGGTTCCTCCTATGAAATCCTTAAATTTGTCACACGCATGAATTAACGAGATAATATGCGATATAATATTCAATGAACCAATGTAAAATAGTGAGAAATACATATATCACAACTTTACATTTATTAAGAGAAACGTGAGATAAGCAAGCGAATAGCTGGAGCTCTCACTCGGTCATAGAAACATACACATACTAGGAAACAGCTGCCAGACGAAATGATCTCAATGATAGAAAACAGGTGCAAGCCAAGCAAATGCAGGATGGAATGTGCTTTAACCGGTTAAGATTGTCGAGGACCTGTGATATGCAAACGGTCTTTCTGATATTGGATGTATGCGCAACTTGGAAAAATATATGTAGTTTCATTAAACGCACATACCTCTTTTAACTCCTACCAGCGCTCAACAAAGGAACTGAAGAACATATTTCTTATCATTAGCTCCGCCCCGCGCCTAGATTTGAGAAAAATAGGCCACGCTTTCTTGAAGTGAGGGGCCTATATAAGCGGACTTTAACATTATAGAGAGAACCAGATAAAAGGGAAGAATCAGTTAAGTCATCTGACAGTATAACTTACTTACCATTTTGTTAATATTAGCGTAACAAGTCCGTTCCTCGTCCTTAATTCCTGTCTCCTTATCCCCAGCTACTTAAGATTAACGGAAATTTACAAACAGCTGCCTAGGACTCGAACTATTTCACTTGCTGCAATTTTGGTGGGCCTAAGTTAAGAATAAGGCCTACTTATCGCCCTTTGCTTTAGAGTCTTTCTCATTTAACCCGTGATTACCAAGGCACTTTTTGGAACTTAGCCTAGAAGCGGTTTCTCCTTGAGAAACTTTGGGACTTAGAGCGAACTCGCGTGGAAGACGAAAATTAGGCTTCCTACCTGAAAACTCCAACACACCCCCTTATAAACCTTCAATAGCGCTGCCACCCTCACCCCCATAAACCTTAACAGGGAAATTTTGGAAATAACAGAATCAATAATTTTATCCTTAATTAGTAGCATTTGAAGGTGGATTCGTTCACTGGAAGAGTGAATGATAGTTGGGCAGATATGAATTTTTTGGTTTCGTGTTTCAGACCATTTCTAACAACAGATTTGCGCAGCAGCAGATTTTTCAAAAATGCGAAAAAGTGCTTATAACATATATAAGATACTTTTCATCTTTCAACCATTACGCACACAAAATTATTAATTATGACATTTTAATATGAATAGGAATTGTAGAAAACAACAACAAATAAATTAAAAGAAATTACTAAATCTAAAAAGAGGAAACCGGCATATGTGGGCAAAGTAATAGACATTGATTGACTTTTCTTAATGCGTCTTATTTATAGGACGTTGGCCGTTAAGGTTTTAAAACCATCCTACGAACATTTCTCTGATCTCCTCAGCTTGGACATATTTTCCATTAATGAGGATCCATTGGACCAATTGAATGGCAAACTGCGAGCTTACACCTTGTTCGTTTCACCTTAAGAGATACCTATACCTACTTTCATTAGCTCTCCTGTGAATTATTCCACTGTCCCATTTTCAATTTAACAAACCCCTCTGATCCTTCCCCCCTCTACAAAATATGGACCCTTTCTTGGCTCTGCTTACGAAATATGTTTTTTCTTAGCGTTGACTACTAAATATGGCCTCTTGGCTCTATATACGAAATATGGATTCTTTCTTGGATCTGTTTACTAAATATGGAGTCTTATCTCTGTCGACGAAACTAAGTTAAATACCTTTGATATGCATGAATAGATATACCAACCAAGCAGGTTTTCCACTAAATTGGAAATCCAAAACTGAGTTGTAAATATTGAACTCAAGTGAAAACAAATAATATTTCTAAAAGGTAAGAGAAATTTAGCTTATATTATATATTTTTTAAAACCATATCATATAAATGCTCACGCATAGAAGATTCCAATCCCCAATGATCTTTACACATTTTTCAGGCTCTTTTAAGTCACAAATTTAGTGAACATACTATTAATGCTTCATTCAAGTCCTCAACTGTATGCCACACGTAGCATAAACCATGACGTAAGCAATTCATATTTACTGTAATATTAAAGCCGAAATGCAGCATTAAATTTAACTCCAGAATAATAAACATATTTAATGAAGAGGCAGATGAGATAACGTCATTATTATACTATTATTGATTTCGAAACCTGTCCATTTTTTTGGTGGGGGGAGCGCGATCGGGTGATGAAATCCACCCAAAGAACACTATGACAATCACTAGTATGCTCGTGAGTACCAGGGACAGACCTCATTAATTTGGGAGGATAGGAGGAAACACAGTATTACTTCATTTTTGCCACTAGCCGGTGTGTAAGGAATTATTCATGGCTCAAGGGAGGGGTAACCGTACTAGGACAAGAATGGATTTGAAACACCTTATAATGGCCCCCTAGAGGGAAGAGTAATAAAATTGGTATGTGACTGAAAAGGGTAAAAGAGACAGCGATTGGTTATGTGTGAAATGATGTATGTAGATGTAACTGCCTGCGTACGTAGTCTGACTTATCGCCCCATCGTGATTAGCGGGAATTCCCTACAAGCACCGAAATATTTAGAGTCGCTCTCACTGGAAATGTGCAATATATGTCTCTTAATTTTAGTAGCTCACCTTGCTATTATTTACCAGTAGTTGACCTTGCTATTAACTACTAGTCGTTGACTTTGCTATTAATAACTAGCATTTTACTTTATTACAATTACTATTATTTAACTTTGATATTTAGTAATATTCTTTTTTCTTTCAGTAAATAACTAGTAGTTACCCTTGCTATTAATTACTAGTATTTGGCCCTGATATTGATTACAGGTCGTTACCCTTACAATTAATAACCAGAAGGTGACTAGTAGTTGACCTTGCTATTAATTAAGACTTGTTGGCATTTGAAATTAAAAACTAGTAGTTAACCTTGCAATTTATTACTAGTCGCGATTTTGCTATTAATTTAAATTCAGTGACCTTTCTATTGATAACTACAATTTGACGTTGCTATTAATTACTAGTCGTTGGCGTTGAAATAAATAAGATCTAGTTGACTTTATTATTAAATACTAGTTTTTGACTTTGCTATTAATTAATAATAGTTGACCTCTCAATTAATAACTAGTAGTTGCCCTTGCAATTAATTATCCACTTGGAAGTGTGGAAATGATCCAGCAACATGGATTTCACGACACCTGTATCCTGTTAGTAAGGAATGTGTGCGGAAGAGTAATAGAAATGCATGGAAGCAACAATGCAAAAAAAAAACTAGTTGGAGTGCTATATACTGAATAGACGCGTAACTCTCCTAGCTATATACATAATCTAATGAAGGTAGTTTCCCATGAACAGTGAGTCCGAAAGCGTAGCCTGTCCCCCTCTACCAGAAGTTAATGATAATTTAAATTACTTTATCAAAATGAAGGAAACAACACAGGATCTACTAATTTTTTATTCATAATGTAAATTGGCAGTTCTTATTTGGCCGCAATGACAGCTCTACTGCACTGAGGAAGCGATTCATACAGTTTTTACAAGTCGTTAGAGGAATTTTGTATAATATTGTAGCCATTTCCTAAATTTCCTAAATGGAATCTCTATCTGAGCTGTTCTTTTCGCGGGAAACACAGTGGCTACAAGGTGAAAGATTGGATAATTGAGATGACTAACGCAAGCCATCCACTTTGGTACCCTGTAACTCATTCTTAGTCACTACAGTAATATGGATCGTCGCATTGTCACCATGTAAGATTGTTCTCCCCGTTGAGGATCAATATTTGCGTGGTATTGGGGATTTGATCAGCCAGAATAGAGGAACGTTTCTAGTAATTAACTTGATGTATAGTATTATTAAAGAGCCAAAATAATGCCATATTTATGCCCCAATCATCACGTATTTGCCTCCATTCTCCAGGTTATAGTAGGGATCCTCACTCAGGCGAGAGGAAGGATGCTTGAGCTGCCAATATATGTAGGGTGTTAGGGAAATTAATGCAATTTCTTAACGATGTGCATTAATTATAACAATTTTTTAAGTTTAAATAATTATGCATCTCGTACAAATATACACGACGAATCATATGTATGCCCCCCCCCCCCCGCCCTTTCACTCAAACAGCATTGAAATTAGTATTTTGACATATTTATAGAATGTCACAAATTCAAATCAACTAACTGCAAATCAATACCTCGAGATAAAGAGACAACGCTGTGGGTCCAAGATATCAACAGAAACATTCCAAAAGATGTTTATAGACATCATTCTTTCTTTGGATTTGTTAAAATTTAAATGCTCATTTCCACCATTTGTTATAATAAATACAATATTAACCATACGTTTGACTTAACTTCCGAATAACCTGTATAAATATCAGAATTCGTGAAAGGAATGGATAATAAATATTGTTTTAGACTGATGCTAGATGCAAGAGTTGACCATTTTAATGGCTTTGCTATGCTGATCGATGAAAAGAACAACTTTGCAGTTCTTTTAAATCACCCAGACTCAAAGGCATTAAACTAGCAAAGCCTCGTTTTTTTTTAACATTTATAAAATAAAAAAAATCCAAAACATAGTGTTAGGGCGCAACGTATATTATTTAGAGGTCAACGTTTATAAGCTGTGAATATTTCTTCTCTATTAGCTTGAAATTCCTGTTAACCATTTCAGTAGAAATGGCAGAGATGAATATCATGTTCTTTGCCGCAATTTTACATACAAATAACAATTTCTCGATCGCAAAAAAAGGCCCATTCTTACAACTAGACTTGATCTACAACACCAAAACGTTATGCTTTACATTTGTTAGGACGTGAAATAAATTATTCTTTATGCGTTCCTCAAAAATAAGCAAAGAGTAACCGAAGACCCGCAACATTGCAACGTTTAAATGAAGCTGTTGCACAAAAACATCCATCACCGGACGTTTGAAAGGATGCCCTCCACATTCACGAGACGCCCAAACATGACACGTTTCTCCTAAGAAAAAAAAAATGAATGCGTTAAGATGGGAAGTTCTTCCTCATCATTATTATTATTATTATTAAGCTACCAAAGCCTTCCCCCCAGGGTGCAGATACAACAGAATTGAATTCACATAATATACCAGCGATGCTGGAGGAAGGCAGAGGGAACAGGCTCCTAGTGACCCCAAATGATGAATGAGGAGTTGCTCTAATGAATAAACATTCAATTGAGACTTAATTGTATAAATATTTAGGAGATGAAACAATATCATTGGATAATTGAATCCAAATTTTGACCAATGAATGAACAAAACTTCGAGAAAATTGCACGGCGCAAGAATTCATAGGATTCATAGCAAAATCATTAACACTTCTTGTATACCTTATCACACGGCGAGGATTGAAAGCTCCAGGCAAGACACTATGTAACGGATGCCGATTGTAATTAAAAAACTTTAAATAAAACACTAAGTGTGCCAACTTGCAGTCGATGTTACAAATCAAAGGAAATCTCAGGAGAGATTAACTTAATAGAATTCAAAGCTCTATCCAGCAATTTCAAATGGGAGTTGGCCGCTGACATGCAAACAGGAGCACAGTTTTCAAGCATTTTCGAAGCATCCCCTCTTCTGGGCAATTGAGGGAGATAAGAAACAGATATGCTTCTTAAAAGTCAGCTTAAAGTAAAAAAAATACCCCCAACGAACACAAACTAAAAACTTCCTCAACCTGTTCACCAAAAATATGCAAACATGGATGAGGTGGATCCAATATACGGGATCTGCTGATAGTAATAGAATACGTTTTCCTAGTATTAAGTTTCATGCCCCAAAGTTGACACCAATAAGTGATCCTAGCCAAATCTCGGTTCAAGGACGCACGACCTTCACCTCTGTTACTAGAAGAGTAAACAGAGGACTAAAGTCTAGTATCATCGACATAAGATACAAGGTTAATTTCAAAATCAGTGCCCATATCTGAAGTAAATATAATAAAAAACAAAGAGCCAAGGAAACTGCCCTGTGGAACACCAGAAACAACATGCCCTGAAGCAGAAGAGATGCCATCAGCAATTATACACTGGTATCTATAATTCAAGAATCCCGTAAAGATTTTAAGAAGATTTCCACCAATACCAAGAAGTTTCAACTTATAGATTAGAGCCTTATGGTTTACCACGTGTAAAGCAGAACTCAGATCAATAGTAACAACTCGAGATTCAAACCCACAGTCCAGAAAAGATTGCAGATCATGAAACAGAGTCAACAGTGCATCACAAGTTCCAAAATCCTTGCATAATCCAAATTGAGAATCAGATAATAAATTAAAGTATTCACAGTATTTGAATAGCCGCTTAGCCAAAACATGCTCAAAGAACTTGGATAGAATAGATGTAATAGCTATGTGGCGGTACTCAGAAGGAGAATTTGAAGCTGAAGGTCCCATAGGAATGGGAGTGATGTTGGTTTTCTGCCAACAAGATGGACAACTACCAAACCTAAGGAGCAATCTTAATATCATGGCAAATTATGGGATATAACTGTGGCACATCGCTTAAAGAATAAAGGGCAAAAACCTTCTGTGTTTGCACCACCATATGTGTCAGGATTCCAAAGGAAATTTCTTCAATAATAACAGAGACAAGCTTTGGCAATAGAACACAAGTCAGGGGTAAGGGTAATTCTTGGTTACACTGTTTTTGAATAAAAATATCGGGGAGCAAATTAGCTTTACTTAGTCGATCCACGCCAAACAAGGAAGCCTTAAAAGAGGACCACCATTTATATGGTTGAGTTGCAGCAGCCAAAACCTCCTGCAAGTGATAAATATGAGCAGTTTCAGCTGCATTATAAATTTTCTGAGCCTCAGCTTTGAGAGTAACATAGTTGTCCTATAGAAAATAAAACCTGTTTCGTTTCCAAAGATGATAAGCTGCCTGTTTTTCCCCATAGGCTCGCTTAGAGTCATCGTTAAACCAGGCTTTATCCCTTAAACGTGATTTAATTATCTTGCATGGGACTCTTATATGTAGAATGTCTAATAAACATGAATTAAGAGCTGAAACAGGGTCACTGGGTCGTAAAATAGCATTCCACTGAAGTCTCTCAATTTCATGACAAACATTGTTCCAATTAACGCGAAAATTAAAATAAACCCCACGGAAGATGCTGATATCACAGTAATGTCCACAAAAACTTTACAACTGATAGCATTATGGTCAGAAGTACAAATGGGAGCAAGGATAGAAACTTCAACGACTCCTGGAACATCAGTTAAAATAAGATCCAGCCAGTTACCAGAATTGTGTTTAGGTCTACGAATTATTGTTTACAACCAGACAAGTTCGAGAAATCTAAAGCAGCAAGAACATTTTTATTTGTACGAGATACAGAATCCAACCATTTTTGGTGATGTCCATTCAGATCTCCAGCAAAGATAAAGGAAGCTTTAACATCTACTGATTGTTTTGACGCCATGGCAGTTAAAAGGCAATCATATGTCATTATTCGCTGTAGGATTCCTATAAATACTAAATATATAATGATTATTATATCTACTGGAGATTTTAACAAGCTGCACCTCATGACATTGGCAAACAAACTTGGTCAAGTGTTGTGCACTATGGCCTGATCTGATACACAGTGTCATTCCACGGGCACTGGGAAAACAACCGCGTCTGCTAAGTAGAGGTTTGTTGAAGTCAGGTATTAGTCGCTCAGAGATATTTCTAAAATTAGAGACAAGAGTCTCTGAGCAGAAAACAATATCGTAGTTAGCGGCAGCCAACGAAAGGTCATTTAATTTTGGTATAGCCCATGGATGTTTGAATAAAGAACAAGGCAACTATTAGGAAGTTGCCGGCGTGGGCCATATTCACCTTATCTTGCATCCTCTGATTACCACCAAGTTCAATCATTACATCATCACGTAACCGGCAAAGTTCACCCTGATAAAAAGATTTCAAATCATTTTTACCGAATGAATTCCTCAAGAAGGAAATCCAACGTTAGGCAAACAACAGGAAATGAGTGTCAATAACGATGAAACCTACTTTGTTGAATGAACTTTTATATTAAAAATGAATCTTACTTTACTTTACACAACAAAAGTAATTACTTCACAATCTGATAAAGACAAAAAATATCCATCCTTTTATTCTATACCATTTGCCCAAAGCGATAGAGTAGTCTTTTGTTTCCTCTCGTCAAATCAGGAATGAATACTACTCATGAGACCCCAAACTCGCCCCATTACAAAGGCCTTCCATACTTAATTATAATACACAATATTTTGAACTTATTATCTGGACTCCCATCCTCAGGAAGTCATTCTCACAAGTAACACAATCAATCCATCATTTTCGCTCTCTTTGAACTTGTCAGTTTGTTGTATTTTTTTCACAATTCTACTGTAATCTATTTTAGTGCGACGACTTAGCCGAGTTGAAACACCACTTCCAATTTTAACGAAGTGAAGCCACATCGGGTGTGTTCAGTCGCCGAATGGAGTCGCGATTTTCGTTGCATTCCAGGGGGCTGACATACGCTGTAGATATCTGTGTTTCGGAATCCACGTTAATCAGTAGGTCACAACTGAGAAATAAAGGCATCTTAAATGAGTGTAGATTCGTGGTAAAACCTCTACTAATTTAGATCTTCCATTCAGTAACGAGCTTCTTGTATGAGCCAAAAAGACTCAGTTCAACGAAAAAAAAACTACTCTCGAGATTGATTATAAATTGCATGGCTTCCATCTTTAGTCGTAAGCACGATGATAACAACGGCCAAAGGGCTTATAAAAAAGCAGATTTTTGGCTTCGTTTTCCTCTCTATGTAAAATTGAACCAGTAAACGTTGAATAAACGATCTAGAAGCGATGGAAGGAAATGGATAAGAGAGGGATGCGTGTTTTGGAATTCAGTAAAATGAGTAAGACCACAAAATTGGCTTGTTATATTCTCTTCTTCTATTTACTAACTAAGAGAAGGCCGACATATATCCACTTCTATTCTCTTACTCTCTACTCTTATTTCAACTTTTTTACTCCTCTTCCTATTCCTCTCCACCTGTATCAGCTCCACTGACTATTTCCCACCTGAGTCCACTTTGATCCCTTGGGAGGGCGAGGTAGTACAATGTTCGCCCGGTGGCAGCCCCTTATCTCCCTGTTCCAGTCGACGGATGAGGGTGAGATGATGTCTATGAGAGCGAATAATATTTCTCTCTTACCACCCCCCAAAAGTGTCTAGAATTTCATGAAGTAAAGGCGACAAGGAAGTTACAGAAGGATGAATTGTCAGTGTTGATAAGCTGGCTACGAAAGTTTAATTGGGCAGTTATTTGCTGAACAAAAAGGTTTGGGAGGAGGGGATTGTATCGGATGTTTGAATCGGGCTGGTTGAAGTTGTGGATTTCATGGATGTGTGTAGATTCTACCAATTTTTGTTTGATGGTGGATTTCCACTTGAAGATATTCCTTAATTCTTTTAAGTTAATGGGGTGGCTAAAGTTTATTGGGCGATTTGTACTGGTTAAAAGGTCGTTTTCACGTCGAAAATCACTGCAGTGTTCAAAGATGCAGTGTGACAGGGAACGGTTCTCCTCCCGTTCCAACATTAAGCGATTTATTAGTCAAAAACTCAGCCCTTCAAACCAAACCCAACAAGGGGTATACATAATCGCTAGGATTAGTTGGCCAAACTTTTAGGAAGCTGAAATGGGCCTTTCATTGTTACAACAAATCTCAGAATATCGCACGTAACCAATGTCTCACACGATCGCCAACAGCTCTCAGTACATCCCAGACTGCTCTCGATGGTGAATATTCCGTCGAAAGACAACAATCCTATCCGAAGACTTTTGAATTTATGGCAAGGCCGAGAGCCTTCTGAAACTCGATGTAGCTCACGGGCAGGTGTCGTTGCTGGTTCGGCCCAGGACGTAACCATTGACGGTACCATCTTAGAAATTTGCTCGACATTCCTCTATTACCCAAGCTTCTACAGCACATAAAATACTGCTTGCAATTTCGGGGGATCACAACTCGCATTACGCTGTAGCTGTGGCAGTGTACACGGATTGTTCCAAATTGGAAGAGGGTATGTGCTTTTATACCCGCCACCCTTGTTTGAAGCCGTCTGGGTTCTTCTCGACAATGCGTTTCACTCCACGGCCGAGCTGGTTGCAATACATCTCTTGGTATAGGATATTGTGTGCAGTGCTCTCTTGGGAGAACATATTGCGATTTTTAGTGAATGACAGAACGCACACTGCCCTTGATGCATTGTGATGTCAGCTGCCCTTTTTTTTAGATATCCTGATGCCACGGCTGCTGTCTGATGGCAGGATATTTAACTTGTATTCCGCTGTGTTCTTAGACATATAAGGAATGAAGAAAATGAGCGCACTGATGTGGGACGCCAAACAGTAGCGGCATCGCTCCAGCTTGTCCTTTATACTTGGGGCAGTTTCGTACATCCCCGATTGCAGCCTTGTGGAGTGCTTGGAAAAGGCCAGCCTCCTTTATTGTATATGACTTTAGGGGGTTTTGGTACATATTCAAGCCCCGTAGGGAGTGAGCCTCCTTCTATCGCCTATTTATGCTTTTCCCTTTATTATATTTTTTAGTCTCGCTTGTTGTTTTGTGGTTTTTATTAGAGGGTGATGTATATTTTTCAATTTATTTATCCTATTTGTTACCTGTCAGATGATTGCCTAAAACAATATCATTTAGATAAATAAAACTTCGCGCTTGATTAAAGCGTAATACCACGCATTGTAACACTAGAGTCCACAAATCCTCATTACTCAGAAACCATCGCCTCCAGCCCCTTATAAACTATTCTTGTTTAACATAAACAGGTGTGATTTTTGTGGTTCAACCACCCGTTTGTTTGGTACCTATTAGCCATACATCGAACTGTGAGATCAACCATATAGGTACTCTAGGATTTCTACAATATCTATAAGTTAAATTTATTGAATATTAAGTGTTTTGGATCAATAAATGTTTCTTTCGTTTAAGTTATTCCCTGTGGTTTGTTCACTGTTAAGATATCGATTATTAGTGATCAAGAGTGAAGAACCGATCATTAAAATCGTACCAAAGAGAAATTGTGTGGTAGCTCGTACATGGTCGGTGATCGCCTTTATCATGCTAATCTTCTCGCATGTCTAATTATATAGAAAATTAGCCATCGGCCAATTTCCTAATCAATACCTGGAAATCAGTGGGGACTGCTCTTTCCTTAGTACTAAAATGATAGCTACATGCAAGCGACGAAGCCCTCGTTAGTCTGGTGGTGATGGAGTTGGACTTCTAACACATAGGTACCTGTTCACTCTCAACGAGAATGGACAGAAAAAATCAGCATACGTGAGGGAGCTGGAGGCCTATTGGTGGATGTGATGAGTTACCCTCACGTCGATGGCTAGCTCCTTATACACGCCATCACACGGATAATCAATCACAATAATACTATCTTCCTCTTAGCACTACCACACATCTACTACCTTTTTCACCCTGGAACTTGCCGAAGGTAGAGTATTTTAATCCACACAGGCAAGGGATAGAAGAGCTGCTTTACCAATGGGTCACTTATAGGTCTAAAACTGGTGGTTGGTGCCAAAACAAAATAATTCCCGGTACCACTCCCACATCCACACGACTATCTTCCTATGGTTCCCTCAAGCTTACCAGAAATTGACTTTCTGATCTTTGTGTGAATTTCTTTAACCATTTGGAGGATCGTATTCGCGATTGAAAAAGGGACGAATGATGTCAGAATTTACATACAAGCAGTTAAAATAAACACGTTCGAAGAGTTACTTCCTTTCCGGTCACTCGCGCCCTAGGTCGTGTAGTTTGATACACACCTAAATATTTTCCCTTTCTTTAACCGCACTACTTTATGTATGCTTCGCTCTCCAACAACCTTCTAGGATTACAACCCCCCACCCCTCGTTGAATTTCGGTTTATTTATTTATTGTTTGGCAAAATATAACTTTACCTCAATAAATTAATCCCAACTAGTTCCCTCATTTTTGTTGCATTCTTAAACCCAGCTTGTACGAATATACCTCCCTTTCAATCGTTAAGAATTTGTCTTGAAGACCCCAATTTTCCTCTTGCCCATAGTAAAATGAAAACCCCCGAAAAAAATGAATTCTAGGAAGTTAATGGAGATCCAATTTGTAGCAGTCGTGCTAGTCACAACCACTGTCAATTTGTAGAGGAGACTGAATAAGAGGAAATGTAAATTAGATTACTTTATTTTACATTAGAATTGCTGGTCAGTCGGCTCCGTGACAGTTGAAGTGAAATCAGTATTCAGAGAGAGAGAGAGAGAGAGAGAGAGAGAGAGAGAGAGAGAGAGAGAGAGAGAGAGAGAGAGAGAGAGTGAGAGAAAGAGAGAGAGGGGAGAGAGAAAGATAAAATAGAATTAACACATTCGGTGAGTAAGAGGCAATTCTTGAGGATACATACTGAAGCAAAGGAACGTGATGAGTCTATCGAGGAAAGCTTAGGAATGAGCTTCCTTGACAGAAAGCAATAGTATCTTCCAATGGAAGCGTATTCTTGTGTGTAATCAGCAACGCGGCTCAATTTGTGTATTGCCTCGTATCATTTGCAAGTTTACAGATTCAGTGTAGGTAATCTTATAAGCATGAAATTACGTTCATTAATTTATTGCCTCCTTCAATACTATCTATGGTTTGTGGTAGGGACTCTTGGGTGCACTACGCTTTTGAAAATCATTAATTTAAGTTGTATAATACAATGTATTTATTACTAAATAAAAAAATAATAAACAACGAGACCAGCTACAACAAGCTAAGAAGTTAGAGAAAGTAAAGCTCCATGGAAGGTAAAGAACCCAAGTTGTTTAGTGGAGGCGATATGGGGATTTGGTTCAGGAGAGTTGCGCGATTTAAGTATTCTTATCTTGTGCAAACTCTTACTGTGCAACTTTCACACATTTCCACTTCCTCTAATTTTACCATTAAACATACCATTATAATAAAGTTCCTGGTCGTGTTGCACCTGTTGGATTTTCATTTTCATAAAATAAATAATAATCCAACGAACGAGCACAACCAAGTATCACAATAACAGGCCTCATTCGATACCACATTAACCTTCTAAAGCTGGTGTAAACAAAGCGTTCGCTGAACCTCAGGGGCCTAAGAAGCTTGAAATCCAATGCTATTCGCCCTGACGTCATACTCTGCCAATCTGATTAGAATCCCCTCGCAAGCGAGTGCCAGAAATCATGGCGCTATCATCCAGGACGGATTAGTGCCAGAAATCGTGGCGCTATCGTCCAGGGGGGATTAGTACCAGAAATGGTGGCGCTATCGCCCAGGCGGTATCCAGTGGGCCGTAACGTTGGCACGAGCGAGATAAAGCGTATCGTGAATTCAGGACCAGAAGAGAGAGTTGGGTAACGAGCGACGCCACCAATCTTTATTGGGCGGACTCGGACATCGCGACGAGATTGCTCCGAGCAAAATGGGCCCTCTGCTCTGAATGAGCGGACGGGGACCCGGTAATCGGTAATTGAGAGTGGATTTGGCCGCGGGAAGGCAATCGCTCCAAGGTTGGCGAGCTTACTGATTGACTGAAGGCGATTGGTCCGAAGATGACGAGTTTGCACTGACGCAAATGTAAATCCTAGCAAGCCGGAGTGAGTACACAGCACAAACCCAGAAATACGTTTGAGGGAGCACAATTGAATACTATTAGTACAGAGCACGCCTTTAATAGTACATTTCAGGGATAACAAAGTCAGACGTCAGCCATAGATCTTCTACCCTTCACTCATACAATTTATGCATCTTTAATGAGTGGGTGGTTAAGAGTTCTTGCATTTGAGTCTATGTGCTTTCTAAGACCGTACTTTCCACCCACTTCCACGTGCCTCTCGTGCTTCAGTAATTGGGGTTTATGATGTCCTAATCGTCTTTGTCATTGGTATTATACATTTTTTCCCTTCTTCATAAATATTCTTTTTCTTCGTTTATCTGACATTCTCTTATTATCATGAATTATTTAAAATATACTCTGTGAACTCCGCATATTTGAACTTTTGTAAAGTTTTTGGTTCCCCTTCCGACCCTAGGGGTCAGGGTTGACCAAAATGGGTTAATCATCTTCCATTCTCACTCCTTTTCTACACTTGTTTTCCTTTTTTCCCACCATCACAAACTTTCCTGAGCACTATGATCTCATTGATCACTTCCACGCTCCCATTTCCTTTATACTAATAAACACCCGACATTCATGGGTACTTTAAAGTACTATAAACTAAATTTATGCCCGATAGGTGGCAAAACTGGTCGGAAGTTTGGAGTCAATGGAGAAATAGAGGAAAATGACGGCATTTATGGAGCTCTAGAATGCCTTCGTCAACAATGAATTTAAATCACAGCTGGAAGTAAAAGCAAATTGGACAAAAAAATCATTTTGCGGGGGAAAAAACGGAAATCTGGGGGATGGCTCGCTTCATATCTTACGGGTTGACTGCATTAAAGAGATATTTTAATTTGGTTGGACGCCTTTTTGGCATCGGGCCTGTTCTTTGTTACTGTCAACTGCGCTCGAGAGAACCATTTCTCCCTCAACCCAGCCAATAAATTGGTTTTAGCCATTTGCATTTCAGTCGAGTGTGAAATATGGGATATAATTTCCTGTCTGTGTAGGGAAGTGCCGCCGAGTCTCTATTTTGATCTGAGGGTAGTGTGGTGTGTATGGCTAGGTGTGAGTGGTCTAAACATATATAAATATATATATTTATATATATATATATATATATATATATATATATATATATATATATATATACTTTCTTACTACATTTTAAGTGTACAAAATAATGATAAATAAATACTCCATGAATACAGTAGTTAATGCTGTTTACTCTAGTTAAAATCCCGCATACATACAGAGTTGATAGAAAGTGTATGAGATAAATCGCGTTTATTTTTCTCGCTGATTGACTCTGAGAGATCTGAAAATATTTTTGCAGAATTTAATTTAATTTTGTGGAAATCTTCGATGGGTGAGTTTCTTAAAAGTCGATGCGGATCCAGCTCTAGATCCATTTGTTGGATCATTCATTCACTTTCTCATACCGAAGTTGGGCGTTTTCCAAATTTTTGTCATTGTAATAAAAAATATGGTTATTCAAATTTAAAATGCCCTTGGTTGATCGACTTCTGTTATTCTACAATTATATTTAATCTGATCTGGATTAATATCGAGACCTGTGAGACCAAAATATATATTTGACGAGACAATCTTTACCGAGACTGATTCCGGCCAAATAGAAGAGTATACATATTATTCGCACACTACTGAACACTGACACATGATTCCTAATGCGACTGATAGGTAACCAGGGCAAAGGAATTATATGGTTTTCTTTAACTTGGTTAATAACTGATCCTTGGTATAAATCTGAATTCATTTCGCCATTATGGAAGAACAGAATTTTATTGATAACTCAGATACTACCAGTAAAAAGATTATGATTCCAGACGTTAATATATGTTTCTAAAGCCAAGAAATTTAATATAATTTAATTTCTTTCCTATGCGGACCCGGAAGACTATTTTATGTACATATTAGAGCAATCTAATATTAGGAGACCTTTGATATTGAATAAACATTAAAAGGCATTATCGTATATAGAATCACCGATGATTCGTCGCTGATGAAAACTCATAAGCTTTTTTCTTGGGTCAGTCTGGAATTATCTCATCAATGTTTGAGTTTTAAAGAGAATGCTTTGGTGAAGTTATGCGCTCCTTGAGTTCTTAATATTTGTTATATATTTAGGTGAAAGCAGCGCCTGTAACCACGATCGCTTGACTAGAACTGGGATTTTATTTTACAACTTTATATCCGGTTCTTCTCGTTTGAACTCTTTTATATGGATTTGTGGGAGTATGCAAGCACATTCCTTATAGAGTTTTACAATCAAACGTACTAGAACGAATTATGAAAAACGATGCGGTATTATATATTATAAAAAGCTGCAATATTCCAGATATTAATAAATAAAGAGTATGGTGATTATCAAAGGAAAAAAAAATAGACAGGGTTTGAATACACAAAAAAAAACAGCTCTACATCACGCTTATGAATGTTATTGTTAGAATTCATGTGTATTGTGACTTTAAGTGTTATTGGTGCCCAAAAGTTTCTTTGTATATGAAGAATAACTAATTGACTACTTTAACGTTAGCGAAATTAATAATCCTTCATTAAAATATATATATATATATATATATATATATATATATATATATATATATATATATATATATATATATATATTGTCTTCTAAATGTAATCGAATGCGTCTTGAGAAAAAATTATGCTGCGATTTATTATGGTCCTTGAATCAAAGTGAACTTAATATTTTCTCCCCTGTAAAAATCTTTAGAGATTGTCTTCATCATGCTTATATTAACAACTTATTTCAAGCCGAGTTTTAGCAAAGAAAAAACATTTTTATGATGATGGTTGACAAAACGATTAAAATCTTTCTTTCACAGTCATATGAATATAGGAGCTTGTTTTATTCTTTTATTACGGCGAACCTGATCCTACTGAACATATGACTTTATGAAGATAAAGCTTCCTAGTAAAGCTGGAGATCATTTCTGTGTACCAATATCGCCCCTGTCATCTCCGAACCTTTAACCATACCTTGATACATTTGCTTATTAAAGGTGTGTGGATTAAATTTGACGTTTCTTAAAAGGTTAAGTATATCTTTAATGCAGCAGTGTCCTACCCTTAAATAAGTTTGTGTAAACTGATGTCTGTGAAAAGTTCATTGGGTTGGATTTTGTCCAATAAGTGACGAGAGAGAGCTCCCAGAAGGGTGTTAGGGCACATCTCGGTACTTGGGTGCACTTCCTTCCCGAAAACAGGCAGTTTCCCTTCCGGTTCTAATGCCTACAAGAAAATCTGTGTCTAATATCTTCTGCACACTTTCACTTCTTCTATCTTCAACACATCAAAAACAACTTTGTAATTTATTCAACATATAACTCTATAGAAATGTACAGGGTGTGATAAAAAAACCTAGCGATTTGTTGAACGCTAGGTATAAATACTGCTGCTGAAATTCCTCGAATTAAGAACGACTTAGGTACAGAGTGGTCGTTATTATATCGGTTTGTTCATATATACAGTATTGTAGAGTAGTTTAATATAATTACTACAAGTTTTAATAAAGTGTGGGGCAGCTGATGTACATATACTGACTTTAGGTGGATAAGTAAAATTATTTACTGATATGAGGTTAAAGAGTAGATGTGAGCTGGTAGGACGTTGTACTTGGAGGTTGAAGTGAAGATGTTAGCAAAAAGGATCTAAAACTTGAAGTAGATGGCAGTGATCAGGCTCATTGATAGACGCCTTGCGTTTCTCCACCTTCTTGAAAAAGCGGTTTAGAGATGTCACGGCGGTTGCTTTTGTTGCATTGGATTCTCTCTCTCTCTAACCAAATGGATCATATATATATATATATATATATATATATATATATATATATATATAATAAAAATTATTTTCCTTTATTAAAATATTTTCCAAAATATGCTGAGTATGTAAGGGAAATTTACATGGTACATAAGGATGTGCATTTAAAATAATTTATGAAGATATCATATGATACATCGTATATTCAATAAATTATATACTATATAAACTAACAAATTAAAATATCAACCAGTACAAAATAAGAGAACGATCGTTCACAGAATTGATTTGCAAAAAATATACTAGAAAAAAAGCAAGATTTGACAACGATGAAACTTACAACACAATATGAGGTGTTGAAGTATTTGTCTTTTATTACTTCAGCGCAACAACGACACGGGACCTCACCAGTTTCTTGCAAAATTCTCGTGTCATTTTGTTCCATTCTCGCTCAATTTTCCTCCATGAATCAGTCACATTTGAAGGTTGCTGGTGTCGTACTTTGTCTCCAAAGATCTTCCTAATGTTATCAATTGGGCTCAAGTCCGGGATCTGAGCAGGCTACTCCATTACTTCAATATCTGTTTTCAAATTATGAGGGGTGAGGGTATTATATGTTGTTGTACGAGGTTTAGGTACACCTTCAAATTTCCTGTTCTGATTATTCGCACTAGCGAGCCAACTCTCTCATACGAAGACATCCCCCATACTATGATGAATATGACTCCTTCATACTTGGCAGACTTATAGCACATTTATGGTTCAATTTGTCACCTGCATGGCGTCTAAAAAAGTGTCTGTCATCAGATTCAACTAAATTGAATTTACTTTCGTGGCTGAAATCAATTTTTCTCCCAATCTTTATCCTTCCAAGCAACATGATCTTCATCATATTCGAGTCTCGTCTTCTAGTTCTTCTTACTGGTGATTGGCTTGGTTGCTGGAGATCGAGCTTTTCGCCCAGCTGCTTTGGCTTGACGCTGTGAAACGCCTCACTTCATTTCAACTATTGGTCTTAATTTTTGAAGAAATCGCTTCTCCTGTCTCGAAGGGATCCTTTATAGTGAAGCCCCTAATATGTTCCAGGACGTTGGTTATGCGGGGTCGACCAAATTTTTCAGAAGATTTATGTTTTTTGTTCATTGTATAACATCAGAACGAGTGAAATCACACTCTTGGACCTTACTGCGAATCTTGAAATAAAAAAAATAATTCCCTTAGAGAACTCAGGAGTCACATTCTCGTATGCTCGCAGCTCTGCAGAGTGAGTATAACCTAATGGCATTTGTACAGTTCTAACCAACTGAGCAAAATGGTAGCTTATTTTATATAATTTCTTGAATATATGATTGCATTATATCAAATCTTAATAAAATATATTAAATTCATATCTTTATGTAACCTGGAAATTTCATTTACCTACTCAGCATATTTTTATTAATATTTTAATATAGGAAAATCGTTCTTTTATTTTGCTCGGTAGTATAGATAGCTATATATGTGTGAGTGAATTTAGGTAGTTTATATTCATTATGACATTTTTATTAAAAAAGACGGTTAATTTTGTATTTATAATTTTCTTTTCAATCCTCTCGATTTGTTATATATTCGCCTTCTCATGTTTCTTGAATTCGTGAATATGATCCTCAAAGTTCGTTTAAAACTAATAATTTTGACCTTACAGAAAGAAGCAGGGAACTATTGCGCTTTTCCTCAATATTTCATTATAATGACGAGTTTCGATACGATACTTCAAAGAAAAATTGAAAAAATATTACAAGAAATAGGTACAATATGTGGTTATAACATACCAACAAACAAAAACATGAAAGAATATAAACAACCTAACGCCCATCAGGTTAGAGGGATAGGTCAAATTTAGGGAACTTCCGGCCGACGGGTAAAGGACAAAGCTTGAGTAAGCAACTAGGGGCGAATTGGTTAACGCGCACCGTTGCTCCGTTCTGTCCTTTTACACAGGAAAAAAACGTGAGTATAAAATTATATAATATATTTAACCTTATTTTCTTTTTTTTTAATAAATATTAGCTTCCAAAAAGAGTAATTGGCGTTGATTTGGGGCAGCATCTAAAATTTTATTATTTTCCTCCATCATTTTTCTATTGAGACAAACTTCGTGTTTTTCTCGTGTGTGTACTTTCGCTAATTAGGTGATATGTCATTCGTCTTGCGAGTATTGTTTCTCATCCCAATATATGAGTGAGATAAGAGCTCACTGTCTCCTAATTCACATGTTTACTTATATATTAGATGGGTGATTTGATTGGGTTCAGGTTATTTTATATAATAAGGTTGGAGGTCGTCTTGTTTTATAATATATAGATAAGTGACCTTTTCCCAGCGATTGTTGGCTGCACTCCTTGGTTAATTGAAAACTGATTCCGAACGCTTTCATCTTTATTATCAAAGACTTCTTTTGGGAATCAGAACAGAAAAATTTGGAAATGGTTTATAAGTAGGAGGGGAGATTTACTTATCTGACTTGAAGCCGGTTGAGTGGATACATATATATATATATATATATATATATATATATATATATATATATATATATATATATATATATATATATATATATATATATATATATATATATATATATATATATATATATATATATATATATATATATATATATATATATATATATATACATATATATATATATATATATATATATATATATATATATATATATATATATATATATATATATATATATATACATATATATATATATATATATATATATATATATATATATATATATATATATATATATATATATATATATATATATATATATATATATATATATATTCAGTAGACCACGATAGGTCATTCAGTTATAAATATTGATACAAAAAATAGAATTGAGTCCATTAACCTGCTGTGAATCGATTAACTCAATTATTATATGCTAAAAGCCTACAGGAGGAATGAGAATGTAATTGAAATCATTTTCATCGAGAAGCAAATCAAGTGATTAGCTAGCTATCTAAAAGGAGGAAATTAAAAGAAGCAAACAAATTAACAAATATATACATAAGCGAGTCATTTTCCTCATCCGAAAAATTTAAAAGCTTTTGATAGGTTTCAGATGGCCTTTAAGCTTATCACAAAATCACATGAATAAATATAAATGCAGACATGTGTCAATATAATAATGCATGCGTGTATCCAGTCCCTAGGTATATAAAAGAACAGGGATCATATGAAGAATAGGGATCCCAACACTTGCATGAGTCACTTTCCTTGACAAAGGAATTTGGGAGTCGTTATTTCGGAAATGGTAAACTTGGGTTTGCGATTTTGTACAAGGGAAGTCTTCAAAGATGTTTACATATCCTTAATCGTTAAGTTAATGTAGGTTGGTTGAGGTGATCTTGATCTTCATCCACAGGCGAGTGACCACCATGCGGCAATCCCCCCTGGCTTTTGTATCGGCACTACCTGTGATAACAGGGAAACAGTTAGTATTGTCCTAATGTTACCTGCCTACAAACACATTCTGAGCCTCCATACACTGTTCAGGAAATCTTTCACTCCTACAATCATTCTTCTGGTCACAGAGCCCCAACAGAATAAGCAGCTATTCTCTTCCACTCTTTTCTCTCACTTCATTCATTTCACATCCCATTTCTTTCAAGATGACCTGCATCATTTCCATCCTCTCATTAACATACTTGTCGCATTCCAACATGATATGCTCTACTCTTTCATCATTACCCATGTTACACATCTTACACATTTTACTGCCAGTCTCTGACCATCTGTAACTTCCTCCATTCACATCCCTCCATTCTGCCCTAGCAGAGAAGAGAAGATCACTATCCAAGCTTACAAGATTTTCCATGTGGCAAACCCGTTATTCTCCGACCTATTTAGTGTCATCACCTGGCTTTTCTCATTGCTAAAACTCGAGCCCATATTAACCTCACCAAAACACAATCGAGGTCGGGGCCCTAGAAGATAACTTTGTGTGTTTGGCCTAGTAAATACCTACTAATAATTTACCATCAATTGTGTATATAGAAGTAGTTGAACATAGAGACTAACAAACTCTTTTGCCAATAATCGGAAAGGTGGTGAGACATGGATCAATAATATAATTAATAATCCATAGTGTTTAAAGGCGAGCACGGATATATCTGGCCAATAATTTTAAATTACCACCACAGAACCGTCAAACACTCTTTGCACATCGTTAATCCACACACAATCATTTATACACAACATATCGGATCGTATTGGGGAAGACATAGGACAAATATTAACAACATGCGAGGATGCAAACGCAAACTTCTTCAAAGTTCAACAGTCCATGTGTATGTAAGGAAATGAGGTACCAGTTTAATTCATTTTTGTGACGCATAGCCACTCAATTTCCTTTTTATTAAATTATTATAACGCTTATTTTCATTAAATTGAAGATCAAAATATGTAAATTTTATACCAAATGAAAAACAAAATAACAGCGATTAGCCTGATCTCCAGGCACCTTGCATCGTTTTGCAAATCTATCACTTTTTTTCCCATTTCATCACTATTTTTCTCCCTTTCTTAACACTACTATCCTCACCACTTCTACCCATACAAATACTACAGAAAACCTATGGGATACGGGATGAGAAGGTTCTGACAAGTAAACTGAATGATGCGACAAATTAGAGGAGTCGTTCAGCCGAAGATTTGCTCCTGTCATTCTGAATAAGTGCCTGTATTCTTCTTATTAATTTGTCGTTCAAATGGTAATGATATTTTCTGATTATGGCTGCATTTATAATTATTATTCTTTACTTTATCTCTCATGCTTTCTATATAAATCCATTTCTTTCCTTATAATTTTTTTTAGCTGTTTCTCTATCAGATGAAAATTGGGAACTCTCAGAGGCAAATATATAATAATACTCTGTGCAATTTTCATGGAGATTAAAGGAGTATTTTCAAAAAATTAGACATTTTGGTATTTTATTCTCTTGTTCTGGGCGGTAAGGTAAAATAATATTACCGAGTGAACCCATATGAATAAATCTTTTCCTTTCAACAACTATCAAAATATTTAGACACATTTTAAGTTTAAATTGTTATGTTAAGAAATATACGCGTATACTCGTAAATACACTAAAGGATATACATCACGGTTTCAGCCGTAACAAGTTCAAATGTGAATGACAGAGTAAACCGTAATTCAAATCAATTCAATTTCTCGCCTCTCTTAAATAATTAAAATCGATGTTTAATATTTAGTGATTAAACTCTGCAAATGTTGTTGGCAAATTACCAGTGAGATCTTCAAATCTTGCCACTCCCTTTGGCAAATACGGAAAGCGAATCTGTTTGATGGATGATGAGGACGTTTGTTGCTACGCTACGGATCCCTCGATAATTTGTAATTACACAGCGTTATGGTGAAGCCTTTGTATGTTTTCAGTGGTAGGTATAGGTAAATAGGTCTTACAGTGAAGGGGTTTAATATTATTAGCAGGATTTGTTAAGCTATTTACTTTCATCTAATCGAGATTTATTTCTTTCAAAAAGATTAACTAAAGATAATCGAGATCCTACTGTCATAAAATTAGGTGGAAAATGGTAAAGGAAGGAAGGAGGTGAAACTAGCGAATCGGGACATATGTGGAAATTAAAGATGGGAAAAGATATAAGCAGAGATTACGTTAGGTGCTCGGAGAGGAGTAGAGGTAGAGGAACTGACAAAAAGAGATAGCTAGATGAACAGACAAAAAGAGATAGCTAAATGAACAGAGCACATTAATCCTCATGCACTTATACAGAATCAAATTAAGTAAAGTGAGTTATTTCCCAACTTTGATAGACTGTATTAAATATACGCCCATAATTAGCACGTATTTAATAAAGTAAAGCATTTTCGTGGTTGATGCTATCGTCTCAAGGGGAAATGATGCTTCTTGTGATTGTGACTAAGAAAAAAGATTTTCGATTAATCGATGGGGCTGGGGCTTTGGCTGGCTTTGGCCCAAACAAAATTTACTGTTGCTAAGTTATAAGTAATAAATAATAGAGTGTACTAGCATAACTAATATTGACAAATTTCTCTTGAATACTTCTTTGGGAAAAATAGGACAAAAATATGAGAAAATTTCTGGTTGCAGAATTCCTTAAGGTGATTAAGTCATTGAATTCATATATATATATATATATTTATATATATATATATATATATATATATATATATATATGAGGAGTTAAACCACATTCCCTGAAGACAATTTAATTCAGAACAGTTTCGGTGTATCTCACACCCTTTTTAATCTGACACTGGGCAGAAAAATGAGAAAAGCATAACACAAGATCCCCTCTTTTTCCCCCCAGTCCCCTACTTGTGGCTAATCTGGGGGGAGGGTTAGGCCTAAACATATTGAAGTGCTGACATTTTACTATTTTATTTATTTGCGATCTTATTACAGGATTAAAAGAAAATTAACCCTCAGATAGATTTAAATTAGGAACTGACGATATCAAGCTCGATTCTACGATTCTTCTCTTAACATAGTTAGCCGATTTAAATACCATTTTCCTTCCATTGAAATCGATCGTATGATTCTTGTCTCTAAAATATTCCACTACTTTCGCTGCCCACTCTAATATCTCTTTTGTGTTCGTACAATCTCTTGTCTAGATTTCTCCCCGTTTCCCCTATATAAACTTTATGGCAATCGTTGCATGGTACTGCATATACTCCTATGTTATGATGTTCTTTGGGTTTCCTGGCCATCATCAATTGGTTTAAGGAATTATTATATTTAAAGGCTAGAATAATACCCGCTTTTCCGAATATGTCCTTTAAACTATTTAATTTATTGTTAAATGGCAATGTTATACATTTGTTGAAGTCGTTAGTGCGGGAAGGCTTATTACCATTGAGTGTTTTCCTAACTATAAAATGGGCAGACGATATGAACCAATCGGGGTAATACAAATTAGAAAAAATGGTCCTGATAATGACAATTTCTTCATCTAAATAGGAAGGATGACATATTTTGTATGCTCTAAGGAAAAGGTTTGAAATTACCGATTTTTTAACAGTTTCATCGTGAAACGGAAAATAATGTATGTAGGCATTCGAGTGGGTTGGTTTCCTATACAGGTCAAGTTTTAATTCATGGTGATCTTTATTAATGAGGACATCTAAAAAGGGTAATCTATTATCATATATATATATATATATATATATATATATATATATATATATATATATATATATATATATATATATTGTTACGGTTTTATTATCAGCAATTCGCACTGTTGGGTGCTTACTCAACGGAACCATACTTATTAACTTACGGTGATCAGTGGCTGATTGGTCTATAATCTACCTATGAAGATTGGTCGGAGTTTGGGAATATCGGTATAATATTATATATTTTATAATCGCCAGGGATCAGTGCAGTTTCGAGTGATTAATTAAACGTCGCAGAGGTTTAAATAAACCATTTTTAACTTTCTTTAGCTGAATTGGGTACACATATATGCTTAAACCTCTTTCTATTTACAATAGCATTATTTCGAGAGCTTCTGAAATGCTTAAATTATATCGCTAATTAATTTTAATAGAGTCAAAGTAGCGTTCCGAGAGTTAGCAGTGGTCATTCATAATGACTGAACAAAGGCTTCATTTAAATGATCGGTTAATAATATATACTTATTTTGATTGTCGCATTGGCACAAAATAGAAAAGCCTGGTACAGATCGAATTTTCCTTTGCTTAATTGAGGAGAAACCGAAGGCATGGACATTGACCAGTCTATAGAAAGTGGTGCCTATCTCATACCCACGCTCCCCTTAACCATAAATATATATATATATATATATATATATATATATATATATATATATATATATATATATATATATATATATATATATATATATATTTATATATATATATGTATATATATAAATATATATATATATATAGGTATATATATAATGATTTTTGCTTCTTCATTTTTTCAGAATAATTGAGTATGGAAAAGATTGGACCCCCAGTTTGTGGAAGAGACATGGAGTCCTCCGTGTAATCCTCGCCAGAATAACAAACAAGGAGATTTCAGCCTGCCTTAGCGTCAGCAAAAGGATGGTGGAAAAGGTTGAAAGTAGCTAGAAAATTCTAGATTTGACTAAGAAAGGAGAGGAGAGAGGAAAACCCATGGTCGACGATCTGACGCCATCAGGACGTAGGAATTTGTCGTATATATCCAGGAATCATCAAAAAGAACCCATGAAAGTCGATGCATGTGAGTGAAAAGGAGAAAAATGGCGATAAAAATCATTCTAGGCGATGTAGGAAAAGCGATTCTGGCCTACCAGAAGCTGACCAACAAAAGCAATCACCCGTTAGAGGAGGACATGCAGTTGTTCTTCTCCGACGATAAGAATTTCTGGTTGTCGGTGTCGTCAGCAATGAAGGTGACCTCATTTCACACAAATTCTTCTCTAAGGGCCTCGAGCTGAACAGCGACGTCTACATCCGTGTTCTTAGAGCGGTAGTAAAGCCCTGGATCGACCGGGTAGCTGCAGGGAGGTCTTATGTGTGGCAGCAAGACTGCACCCTTCAAACCTCCTGGATTTCACAGGCATGAATGTCGGAAAATCATTTTAATCACACTATTTGACATTTAGCCTTACAACTCGCCTGCCTGCAAACCCCTCGACTTCATAATGCGGGGAGTGGTGAAATGAGAGAATAAGAAATCCACCTGCAACACGAAAGACGAGCTGAAGACTAGAATTACCAGGGTCTACAGGACCCTAAAAAAGGAGACAGTGGTGAAGGCCAGTGACCTGTTCCGAAGCCGCCTCGAGACCGTTATCGAAACCATAGGGGACGTCATATAGTTAGATCAACAAAAAACGTCATGCATCAAAACGGATCCATATTTGACGAATATATATATAAAATCCAACCTGTTTTATTTTTCCTGAGAGTTTTTAGGAGAACAAATACTGCCCGCACCCTGTATTACATATATATTTATTATTTTTTTATTAGCTTTCTGCCATATTATAATTTTCCATAACATCAATTAAGATATACTCTGAAATACGGTCTTTAATGTAATTAATGAACCTATGCATAATTTTTGCGTTGTCAAAATCAATCCGATGGTCAAAGTTTGGCTTATGAATGAGAGAACTTGAAGAGAGCGCACCTCTCCTAATATCAGCGCAGTGTTTTTTAATATTCCTAGTCAAATTACCACATGAGCCTATTTAGGATTTCTCGTACTCTTCACATGAGATCTGCTACACTCTAGACTCGTTTTTTGTGGAATGGAATCTGCTTAACGTTTTTCTTACTGTATTCACATAGTGAAATGATATGTTATTGTTATTAGCGTAAGATTTTAAAGGGGTTAGAGTGGTGGCATATGGGAAGATTTTGCATTTTTCACATTTATCTCTTTTAGGTGGTTGGATAAAATAAAATTTGGTTCTAGTTATAGAAAAGCATTGATAAAAAGTAAGAGGATAATTAAGCTTAATAGATTTGCAAATTAAGTGGTTGATTTCGTCTTGAATAAAAATTGGGTCACATGTTTTATAAGCTAGGAGGAATAAAGGATAAAGTACGGAAGTCTAAACGGATTTGTCGAGGCAGGAAAAGTAAGCCTTTGAGTTTTTGTTTATAACATGGATTTTAACGTTAAGGAATGGTAGTGAATCCTGTTGCTCACATTCCATTCGAAATTGTTTGAGTGGCACAGACGAAAGATTCATCAAAGTTGTTATTATCTAGTGGCTATAGTGGCTATATATATATATATATATATATATATATATATATATATATATATATATATATATATATATATATATATATTGTTTGCTCCGTCCATTTACCCCCACATTTCATTCTGGGAGGGAGATGAATGACATTACCTCATAGGTCCGGCTTTACCTCGATCCCTAAGATCCTTGGGAAATGCACGCCTCTTCTTCAATTCGAGTAGCTTTTTTCACTCCCTTGACAGATTCCGATAGAGTCTTTCGGCAACCTTCACGACAGCACTTCCACCATAAATTCTCTTTTTGTCTTGACATCACGCCTAGCGGATTTGGGAAAACGCCATCGTAAACATCCCTCCCAACCCTGATAAAACAAGAAATCCAGGAAAGCAAAATAAAAATCCGGGATTCACGACCTTCGTCCTGGTTAATGAAGAAATGCGAGAATCATCAAGTCGAGTGTCGCAACCTCCTTCCATGTACTGCCGGTAGATATTTCTTTTACCTTGTGAGTATTATTTTTTTGTATACTATTCCTCTCGATAGATATATATGATATCATATCAATAATTGTTGAGGGTACTCCGATCTTATTATCGTGTGTACGTTCCTGTCTGTACATTTATGCTCTACCATCAATACTGGTTTTTGTGCACTACTATTCGATATATATTTCTGCTCTCTTATACTACTCTTTAGTGCACTACTACTTGATAGACATTTCTCTTCTCGTATTTGTACTACTTTCGTGTACTACCTCTCAAAAAACATTCATCATATCCTGTTAGAACTCATCTTTTGTATAAACACTTGATAGACGTTTTTGTTATCCTGTCCGTACTTTTTTCTCTGTGTATGTATATTTCATTTTTTATTTAATGAGCTAAATTAAGTGTAATAAATGCAATATGAGAAAACCCTTTTGTGTCAGTGGGAAACGAAAAAGAGGTGGACAGATAACCGAAAGGAAGACAAATATCACCCGAACATGTGCAAACACCCCTCTAAAATCTTCTAGCTTTTAAGCCCTTGTTAGTTTCTCTTCTATACAAATCTATTCTTAACTCACCGCAAAGGGTTAATTGACAGAAACGTCCAGAGACGTCTGAAGGCAATGCCTCCATTCCTTATAGCCATTCTGTAAAAACTAGAGTTGAGAAGTACTGAACCACGTTCGTCATACGATAGCTTTCCTTGAACCTTTGTGACTACCGATCGTAAAGAAGCAAGACCACGCGCTTAAGACTTCGTCTAAGAATCCTTCCTGCCTTACGACAAGTTGAGGCCAATTCTCTCGAGAGTAGGAAATTACAGAATCCAATTATCCAAATTAAAGGAAGCGAAGCAAGCAGACCTCTTGTAATTAAAAATTAAGTGTTATAAGAACGGTATACTCTCTCCCATGAGAAATAGGAGTAATGAAAACTTAGGTACGAATAATTAGACAAGGGGAGGAAATTAACTATTTATTTATGTTTGCAATGAGTTTGCTTCTGCACAAGAAAGCAAACAAGGCTGGACACTAAAGATGTGTAATTATCACTCGGCAACAAATTATATTTCAAGATTGCCAATGATATTCAAGGGTCATCTTAACTGGGCATGATTTCTGAGAATCCGATAGAATTTTGGTGTTTATTTAAAAAAGGAAAAAAATATCTTCCATATAATTTTCTGAAGAGGATTTTAACATAGTAGTTAGACAGAAATTAGTATAAAACACAGGTTGAGATGAGAAGGGAGAAATAGATAAAAATAAAGTGAGGCGTATGTGATGTCCCGAATGTGAAAGCATAGCGGAAGGGGACATATATGGTCTGTTTGAACTCATGATTTTAAGCTGCAGGATGGTTGAATGGTCTGAGGCCTTCTCAACACCATTAGGGCGACAAAGATTCTATTATCGCTCAAATTTCTTTTTCACATTTTTCCCATTTAAATATCCTTACTCGATAGCAAACCTGCGACGTAAGAAAATAACTCTTCGAAAATAGAGGCCAGATGAAGGGAAGCACTTCATTGATAATAAAACCAAGACGAAGGAAAGCAACTCTTCAAGGGCAGGGGGGAGGAAAACACCTCATCGATTGGAATGCTCGGGCGAAGGAAAACACGTTTCCAAAAGCAGAGTGAAAATGAAACAAAACAAATATCTTATCGATAGCAAAACCCAGCATTGTTCAAGCCGGAATAACCAAGGACTCCTTGACCTCGACTAATACAGAGCGAAATTAGATCCCATAGTAGGGGAGGGGGCATTTTCTGGTATGGTAGATCTGTTAGTGTTTTCGCACTATGATTAACGTAGGTGTGTTTATGTGTAAAAAGTGCAGATAGGTAAATTGCCTCTCAAAAACCTCGGATCAGCCGTGTTTAGAATACGACTAAATTGGTTGATGTATTTTCCTAGCAACAAATCTGAAATAGTAACGAGAAGAATATTTTTACTTTCCATCCCTATGAACATGATGGACCATCAAAGGACGCATTGTTTGTTTCGTAAAGACTAAAATCGAGTGTTATTCACCTGTAAAAGATTGCTTATTGCTATTTTAACTAATGAGAATGGAGACGGCTATCTTTGCAATTATATATATATATATATATATATATATATATATATATATATATATATATATATATATATATATATATATATATATATACAAAAAAGGCGGATTCCAAGTACTTTCGAAGCTGTTTAGTTCATTATAAGGGAATAATTTTTTTTACAAAGGTGATACATGTATATTAAAAGGTTCTAGTCCCAAAAGACCAGGTGGAAATATTAAAATTAGGCTAAGAATTAATGAAGGAGCACTCAACACTCTTTCATTGAATGAAGTCATCAGATTTGTAAATAAATTTACCCGAATTCCAATTGCTAGGGTGACTGTTTTCCGATAAATTGGCAAAGAAAGCGCTGCTGCATTTCCCCCTCCTAATATTGTATTTATGTTGCGTCAAACGTGCACCTAAAGATTTCCCGATTTGCCCAGGTATTGCTTAGGGCAAACTGAACAATCGACAGAATACCCCATCCGCCCTCCTTATACTATTGTTATTATTAGGAATCAACATTTTATACATGGTAGACTGATATTTGAATATAACAAAAATATTTAACTTATTCAAAAGTCGGGGAATCAAGGAAAACGACTCAGAAGACGGTAAAACAAGGGAGTTCTTAAAATTGTATGCGGGAAGGATTTCCGTTCTATAAAATTTTTTTGGGGACAAATCTAGACATCCTGCACGAAATTTATGAGGGTAGCAAAGATTGGTACCAATTTCAAAGATCTTAGAAATCTCACGATCTAAGAATTCCAGGCTAGTGACCCGCAACACCCAGAGAAACATTGAAATAAATACAGACCGTTTGACTTTATCATTATGACCTGAGTAAATATGAATATAAGAACAGGCGTTGGTAGGCTTACAATAGACGGAAAATTTAAATCCAGATAGAGCCGTATGAATTAGTAGATCTAAGAACGGGAGGACACCCCACTTTTTTATGTTAACCTGAATCGTAGGATCTTTATCTAAGGAGACATAGGTAGAACGGTCATTTCAATAATAGATCTATTTTAGCAATATAAGACACTTTATCCATAATAACGACAGCACCAAATTAAGCAGCTTTGCTAATATGTAATGAAGCATTATTTCTAATGGCAGCTAAAGCACGACAGAAAAGCAATGGGTATTTATAATGGGTCGGAGTGGCTAAACCATGGTAAACGCAACCTTTAGCAAGGGGCAATTATAATGGGTCGGAGTGGCTAAACAATCGTAAATGCAACCTCTAGCCACTCCGACCCATTATAATTAGCTCTTTCCTTTCCGTCTTGCTCTAGTTGCCATTAAATCATCTCTTAGGCCGCTTTCGCGCTCATAAAAGATTTATATATTGTACGAGGGGCAGACAATAAGTTTTGCGAATCGTTAGGGCAAAACAGAGGAAGGGGGAATGCTGTTTGTCGGGTGGCAGGACAAGTTATGACAAGTCAGGACCTGCAGCCGCACCCTCCGGCCTCCTCTATTTAAGAAGTAGTAGCTGATCGCAGATCTTCACTCACAAATTTTTCAACAATGGACAAGGTTGAGCCCTGCGCAGTGATCAAATCTTTTACCAAAGAAGGCAAGAATGCAAAAGAGATCCATGAACGCATGATTGCAGTGTACACCGACACCGACCCTTCCTATGCAACCATTGCTTGCTGGAATAGGGAGTTCCGCCATGGTCGTGAGTCGCTTGACGATGGCCCCCGTTCAGGATGCCTGTCGGACGTGACCAACGAGGACAATATGGCCCGTTTGGAGAGGATTATCCTCGAAAATCTACGGGTGAAGGTCGAAGAAATCGAGCAAGAACTTGGAATATTACATGGAAGTGTTATCAACATCATCCACGACAATTTGGCCATGACCAAGGTCTGTGCCCGTTGGGTCCCTAGAAATATCACACCCAATGATCGACTTCAACGTTGTCAAAGTTCACAAGGCTAGAGTTGCACAAGATGGCCTGCGCGAGTGCGGATTCGAGGAGCTCAACCATCCTCCCTACAGTCCATATCTGGCCCCTCGCGACTACTTTTTATTTCGCCAGCTCAAGGCTGCACTGCGTGGACGCCAATTTGGGGGCGATGAAGATGTCCAGCTCGCCGCTCAGGAGTGGATTGAACAGCAGTCGGGAGATTTATGGTTGTGGGGAATTCGAAGCCTCAGGGACAAGTGGCGCAAGTGCATTGAAGTCGAGGGTAGTTATATTGAAAAAAAATAAAACACTTTTCCTCATAGCTTGTTTCCTCATATCCTAATTGCAAAACTTATTGACCGCCCCTCGTATATTCGCCGCGTGTTTACCTCAATTCTCCTTGTCCTTTGAATTCCCTAAGAGATGATTTAATTGAGATCAAAGCGGGTTTTTGCTGCCTCAGTCTGCACGGTTCGAATCCCACCCCTGTATGGAATTTTTGCGAATTAGAAAATAATATTTACGAAGAAAATTTTTCCCGTATTCTGTTTCTTGGGGTTTGTTGGATTCATTTTCATCATTCTTTCGCCCTCATGAAAGATTTATACATTGTATATTCGCCGCGTGTTCACCTTAATTCTCCTTTGTCCTTTGAATTCCCTATTAATTTTCTCTCTCTTTCATAGTCCCGATCGATCTTGTGAATCGTAGCTTAAAAACTTGTTTATTCGGAAGATTTTTTGGTCTTCCGCGTAGCCAAGTAGCCTAAGAGAGAATTTTATTGAGATCAAAGCGAATGTTCGCTGCCTCAGTTTGCTGGTATGAATCAGACCCCTATACGGAATTTTTGCCAATTTCAAAATAATATTTACAAAAAAATATTTTCCCGTTTTCTGTTTCTTGCGGTTTGTTGAATTCATTTCAACCATTCTTTCGCGCTCATGAAAGATTTATAAATTATATATTCGCTGCGTGTTTACCTCAATTCTCATTTGTCCTTTGAATTCTCCATTAATTTTCTCTCTCTTTCATAGTCATGATCGATCTTGTGAATCGTAGCTTAAAAGCTTGTTTACTCAGAAGATTTTTGGTCTTCCGCGTAGCCAAGTAACCTAATAGATGATTTAATTGAGATCAAAGCGGATGCTCGCTGCCTCAGTGTGCACGGCACAAATCACACCCCTGTACGTAATTTTGCTAATTAGGAAATAATATTTCCGAAGAAAAATTTTCCGGTTTTCTGTTTCTTGCGCTTTGTTCGATTTAATCTGAGCTTTCCAATTTTATATGTTTCTTGTAACGCTTAGATTTCCCTTAAAAATTTCCCGCGCCATGATTAGCCATTTTTGTAATACTTATGTTCACGTATAAATACTATATATAATGTAGCAATTTGTAAATAATTACATTTCTGTTCATTCTTTAAGATCACCTAACACGGTTGGAAGACGTCTAGGAATAAAAAATGTCATTCGCGGATGTTTTTTCTCGCCTCCAAGACCCCTTCCCCCCCCCCCCCCGTTAAAAAAAGTTGTAAGAAATATTAAGAAAATACAAGTTAAAATTAATAACGCTGCCACAGTTGTGGACTTCAATAGTACCTAAATACAACATGGCCTTTTACCTAATTACACATATCATCGCCAGGCCAACAGCCAAAGATCCTCCCCAGAACAGAGAACTACTTTTATGCACAGTGAATACGTGCAAAAGCCAAATCTGCTTGAAGCTTTAATTCTGAATTTTTTTGTCTCCAAGCTCTTCTCGACGAAGCTAATATAACCGAAGATGTTCTATCACAATTAAAAGCCTGTCTTAATGACACACTCGACATACATCTGCGTCACTGTAGGCGGCGCATTGGGGGCAAGCATGCAAAACTGTACGGGTGCCCAGTTGACATCCCTCAAAAAAAACAGATCATTTCATCAACCTAAGCAACACGACTTTTAACCAATACCAAGTTGATTTCCTTAACTTGAGCCTAAACTGCCACTATATGACTAATTCATTTCCTTTATCCAAGAGAATTGAAATAAGGATCCTCCTCGAAGACATACTCAAGCTCGAACAAGACCGAAAAGTCATTATCAATCCCAACCTCGCTACTTAACTCTCCGAAGAGTCGAATAAACGTCGCGGCCACAGTCGGAGCTCCCTTATCAAACCTCAACTGAGGCAGGCTGCAAAAGAACTCAGAGAGAACAAGAATATTGTCATCCGGAGAGCCGATAAATCCTCAATCTATGTTACCCTGATCCAAGAAAAATACCTCAACAAGATGAAAACAATACTGTACGACACCACCAAATTCAAGAATATAACTCGGAATCCCACTAACGATCTTAAAACGAAGCTCAACAAACTCATTAGAAAAAATAACATCATCACCAACTCTATGAAGATTCTCATAATTGAAAGTGACCTCAGGATGGGTTACGCCTACGGCAATGTAAAAACGCATAAACGTGGAAATCCCCTTCTTTCCATCATAAGTCAAACAACAAGCGTGACATATCACCTAGCAAAATTTCTCAACTCGATCATCGTGCCCTACATCCCATTAGGCTACACGCTGCTCTTATCTTCAACTCTTCTAGATATCCTCCAGACTTTTCTACCAGCAGTCGTACTGGCTTCTATGGACGTATAATCTATCTTCACAAATAATCCCATTGATGAAACCATCGAATTGATAACCAATGCCATTTACCATACTGAAGGCTCCACACCCCTCACCATTCCCGAAGACAAATTGTGACAGCTCGTTAACAACGGTTACCCACAAGAATCCATAGACGCTACCATGAAAGATAAAATGAAGTTGGCTGCTGGTCCTGGTGTTTGGTCTACTCCGTCGAAGAAGAATAATATCGACCTTTATTACAGAGCCAACATGAACACCGGCTATCGTGACGAAAAGGCTCTCAAAGCCATTCTTCATCATAATGTGACTCCAACTGTCCCTAAAACGGATATAATTTAATTATGTACTAGAAGACGAAGAAAACAAGTAGTTTCATCATGAAGAACAGCTGTCGTTCGATTAATGTCGTGTACGAATATTCGTGCAAAGTCAGTGACTGCGAACATTGCAATTCAAAGTACATCAGCGTAAACTCCACAACCCTGTCAAGGCGACTGACAGCTTAACTCATTGGGGAGGTACCTTGTGTTTATACAGGCGTTAAACACGTTCCTTATCCCTTCGAATATATTATTCGGTGCTTATAAATAGCATTATTCTAGAGAGGCCCGATTTTCCAGATCCCTTTTGTTTAAAATTCGAGATGGTATTGTTTAATTCCTCGATTGTGATTTTGGTGTTAAATCTGTAGGGGTGCGAAAATTTATCAGAGAAAAACGGACTGAAGCCAGGCGTGAGGCTAGAGTATTGTCGTTTAAATCCAACGGTGCCGCGTTCGAAACTCAAAAGTCCCAAAACTTTTATGAAGATTTGGCAAGAAAGAAAACGGCTTGAAGGACTAACTCAACAAGAAGGACCAAGAAATCATCAACTCAAGATAATTGGAAGAAAATGAAGAGCATCAATAAAAACGAAGATTAAGGACCAACCCAGCAAAGAAGAATAGGAAGTCAAGGAAAGAAGAAAATTCAAGGAAGCTGCATCAAGAAGCACAAAGAAATTGGCACCACAACATAATTGTAAGCAACCGAAGATGAATCGAGAAAGAAAACGAAGATTAACGACCAACCAGGCCAAGAAGAATAAGGAATTCAAGATAAAGTGAAGACAAGCGTTTGAAGGGCCAACTTAAAGAAATAAGGAATTTTATTCAAGAAGAAGAAAATGCATTGAGGAAACTAAATGAAAAAAGCAAGATGAACAAGAATAATATTGATAGGTAAATAAATAATTGGGGATAAGAAGGATATTCCTTCCTCCATAACTGGTGACCCTCAACGGCCGAAAAATCTTCTGATCTTTGTTACAACTGCACCTGCCCGCCTACTAGAGATTTAAGAAAAAGTGCTCCTGGGAGGTAAGACTTCGTTCGCTCTCCTCAATCCCACTAAATTATCTCCACTCATCCCACAGACTCAGAGGCCGTAGGAGAGAGAGCTATTACTCCTCAAATAAGAAATCCAAGGTTAGTCTTTCGCCAATCCTCAAATTCGCTCCACTTTCTAGAAAGGGACCTGTGTAGGGGTGCGAAAATGTATCAGAGAAATTCCTTCCAACTCGATAATATAAATGGCTGATAAAATTACCAACCAAGTACGGATTAAAGCGGGTCATGAGGCTAGAGTATTGGCGTTCAAATCCAACGGTACCGCGTTCGAAACTCAAGAGTCAAAAAACTTTTAAGAAGATCGCCCAAGAAAGAAAACGTAATAAAACGATTGAAGGACTAACTCATCAAGAATCAAGAAGAAATCATCAACCGAAGATAAAAAGGAAGAAAATGAAGGTGCATCAAGAAAGCAAAACGAAGATTAAGGACCAGCCCAGCCAAAGAGAATACGTACGAAACTAAGTGAAAAGATGAACATAATATTGATAAATAAATAAAATAGGGATAAGATATTTATGCCCCCCTTATAACTGGTGACCCTCAAAGGCCGAACAATCTTCTGATCTTCCTAAAAACTGCATTTCCTCTCCTACTATAGATTTAAGTAAAAGTACTGCTGTGAACTTCGGAGACCCGGGAAGGAGAAGCTATTACTCATTGATTAGAGACAAGACTTCATTTGCTCTCCTCAATTCCACTTAATTAGCTCTACTCATCCCGCAGACTCGGAGGCCGTATTTATCAGAGAAAAATTCCTTCCAACTCGATAATATAAATAGCCGATAAAATTACCAACCAGAAAACGGACTAAAGCCGGTCGCGTGGTTAGAGTATTGGCATTCAACTCCAACGGTGCCGCGTTCGAAACTCAAAAGTCCAAAAACTTTTATGAAGATTTGTCAAGAAAGAAAACAGCTTAAAGCACTAACTCAAAAAGAAGGACCAAGTAATCATCAACTCAAGATAATTGGAAGAAAATGAAGAGCATCAATGAAAACGAAGATTTAGGACCAACCCAGGAAAGAAGAATAGGAAGTCAATGAAAGAAGAAAATTCAAGGAAGTTGCATCAAGAAAAGAAGATAAAGAAAAGAGAAAGATCAAAATGAACTAGAATAAATAAATACAAATGATAATAAGGGTATGCCTCCACCCCTATAAATCCATCGTTAGGAAAAGTCCTTTAAATCCGTTCATTTAGTTCCTCAATTATTTGGTTTTCGAAGTCTACATCGGAGTTTTCGTTTTCCTCTTCGCCGATGTTAAACACTCCTTTCCACTGTTCCCTGAACAATTTTTCAATCTTGTGTTCATCTTCGATTAATTTCCCGTTTCTTTTTTTAATCTTTATTTTTCTTTAACTTTAGTATTTCCCATTCTTTTTATCTTGTTTCCAAATTCTTGGAGTAATAGCTGGTTGTCAATATTTTGAACGGCTATGTCCCAGTATTCTCTATGTTTGTCCGTTATTGCGCTTAGTAGTTCTCTCTTCTTCGTTCTCAGATTGCAGGATTTTTCCGTATATTATCATGTCCTCCTTTATCGTTTTTTTCTGTATTCTTAGCTTTCATTTAGTCTGTCCATATAAAGTATTTAACTGTTTTGCATATGTTTCTTGGTATGGCAATCTCATCAGCTGTTTGTATTCGCGTCCTGATTTTTTTCCAGCTCGCCGTCGATTTCTTCTAAAGTAGCTTCATTTAGTCTGTTTGGTGCGTAGTCATTCAATTCCTGTTTGTATTTTTCCTAGTCTGCTCTATGGTATGCCTTCCATTTTTTAGCTGGTATTTGTATTGGATGCTGATTCATGGTGAGTAGTGATGCTGTGCGGTAGCTACAGATAACAACTAAAGGTTTTATGTGGTAGTTAAGAGAAATCTTATTGTTTGCTAGGCAAATGTCTGGAGTTGTCGCTGTTCTGTCATTAATGAGCGTTGGTTACTCTGGTCCTAGTCTTCATACTATCTCTCTGTCTATTAGAGCTTGTAGGTCTTTTCCTGTTTGGTTTCTGTTCCTATATCCTGTGTACGTGCATCATGCGTTCAGGTCTCCTAAAAACAAAGTTGGAAGTCTATTGTTAAATATTCTCACAAAGTTATTTATTGGGAGTCCCGGTCGTCGTGGTGGTTGGTATCCCATAGCGATTATTATATTGGTTAATTCAATTTTGACCTCAATTGCGAGGTAAGATTCGGTTAGTCATTGTTTTGTTTTGTACTTTCTTCCTTTTTTTATTGCTAGTCCTGCTCCGTTGTGTGGTTTGTTTAAGTGATTAGTCTCTAAACGCCATAGTTCCATTTTTTTATTGTGTGAGTGTCAAGGTTAATCTTGTGATCTGAAATTAGATTGATGTCGGGATCTATTTCTCTAAAAATATTTCCATATGCCTTTTCTTTATCCTTCCAGCCATTCGTATTTATCTGTAGGATTCTTAATTTACTATTATCCATCTTGTTTGCACGTTATTAAGCGATGCTTCTTTTTGGGAGAGTGGAGGTATTACGTAAATTTATTTGTATCTTTTCGGGGGTATTTTAGCCTTTCATCTCTGTCCTTGCTGAGGTCTGACTCTTATCCTTTTCACATTTCGCGGTTGGTAGTTCCGGTCTTTAGTCGCATGGCGAGGTTTCCCTAGTCGAGTTTCTTTTTAGTTTTTGCGTATGTTTCTTTTTACGTTCTTCTTATTATTCTCGTCGGTGCTGATCTCAGATTCTGTTTCCTCGCTTTCTGTGTCTTTCCCTTGTTCAGATTCGCTTCCCTTTCTTTGTGTTTCTTCCATGAGTTTCTTTTTGTATCTTCTGAAATTTTTTTTAAAAATAGCCGATGAATCAATACTTTGCGGGAATTTCATTGGCTCCAGCCCATTTTCCTTGAACATGGAGTTCAACGTGGTGGCATATATTCCTGGTTGGGCAATGTTTAAAACGTGTGAGTGTAGAAATGCATGTCAGTATTTTTACATGTAGATTTCCGTCAAGCGTTATTTGAGTGGTTGTTCCATTGTTTTTCTTTCTGCTTCCGCCACATATGAGTCGTTTCTTGTTTCTTCTTTTCTTTGTTGTGTTTCAGTTTCTTTTCTCTTTATTATTTCTTATCGCTTTGGACATGTCATTGTCATTTTTCTGTGGCTCCCTCCGCAATAAACACACTTTTTCGTGAAGTGTGTGCCTATTCTCCAAGAATGTGGGCCACTGCATTCTGAAGATATTTCTCCTTCCTTTCTTGGACAGCTTGCGGGGATGTGGTCTTCCATATTGTAGCAGCTAAAACAGATTCGTATATTGTGATACTGGTCTCTTTGAATGTTACAAGTTGGGATTCTCATACTGTATGCGAGGATTCCATTTTGTAGTGCTTTTGTTGCAATCTCGGTTGACTCACACAGTAGTTTGAACACATGTGTTTGTTCCTTAAATTTTATTATGTCGTGTATCTTCATCCAGGGTTGTTGTTCCATTATTTCATGTTTTATTTCATCTGGGGAGTGTTCCCCATCCATGATTCTACCTAACGGCATAGGATACTTCAGTTAGCCATAATCTGGAGTGGTAATTTAGCCTCTAAGTTTATTTTCCTTAAAGTGTTGGTTCCTTCCGAAGAAAGTAGCAGTTCGACATCGTTGTTTTCCACACAGATGACGACAAATCCATTAGCTGTTTCTACGCAGTTGATCAAGGCGATTTGTAAATCCCTGAAAATGCTTTGTGCTACATCCTGTGCTCTCCGTTTTATCCCGTTCTGAATTAGCCGAAGTGGGGAGCCTTTTGTTCAAGACCTGTGGGATCATGTTCATTTTTTCCTGCCCCCCCTCCTCCAAAGGGACGGTGTTCTCTGTAAGTATATGGGAGTAGAATATTTACCCCACTTCACTAGTGGGAGAAGCCCCTTACCTGTTCCTAATACTATCTCGCCTGCCTGCTCTGGAAAACACAGTCCCTGACCACCCTAGCTAATTAGGCCTAGCCATATAAGCGGTCCTGCAGTCAGATTCGGGCTCGTCACTGATAAACGGGCTGTTTCTCTGGCCCCTTAATGGGGTCTCTTTTGGGAGTTAAGTACACCCTAATACTGATTGCTTTTGAGACCTTGCTGGTGGTCAGGTTATACTGTGCTAGATGGAAATATAGTAGGAGAGTTTCAGATATAAAAAGGTATAGTATGGGATAGGAAAAATTTAAGGAGATCTCCGCTTATGGGTGATTCGCCACGAATCAGAAAAAGGAGGTCTCTCCAATCAGTCCGATTCACGCATATATTTCTTCTTTCTTCTCTTTGGAATATACTTAAACGTATATAGAATATGCTGTCTTTTCAAATTTATTTCAAGTCAAAAGATTGATGTAACTTAGCAGTGCGTAGATCGCTGTGAGTTGTCAGATGAAATGAGCCGTCTAAATAGTCAAACAATCTGAGCCTTCCAATTTTATATATTTCTTGTAGTGCTTAGTTTCCCCTTAAAAGTTTCCCGCGCCATGATTGGCCAATTTTTTTAATACTTATGTTCGTGTAGAAATACTCTATATAATGTAGCAATTTGTGAATAATTACAATTCTGTTCATTCCCTGAAGTTCACCTAACAGGGTCGAAAGACGTCTATGAATAAAGAATGTCATTCGTGGAGTTTTTTCTCGCCTCAAAGACCCCGATAAAAAACTTGTAAGGAATATTAAGAAAATACAAGTTAAAATTAATAACGCTACCACAGCTGTGGACTAAAATAGTACCTGCATATATATATATATATATATATATATATATATATATATATATATATATATATATATATAAAGATGCAAAATACATTAAAAATAAATTTTATGTAAAGACTTCTGTACATATGGATCCAATATTATTTGTCTTTTGCTGACATTATTATTTTAATAGTATTACTAGGTATATGGAGGTAATAAATACAACAATAATTCTGATTACATCGATTTAAGTATAAACCTACAGGCAGATATACAGAAATAAGTACATAAAAATACTTTCGAAGACATGAATCCAATTATGGCTTATATTCATATTATTACACGAGTAGTACATAGTTCAATCGATGTAATAGTAATTTACGTCGTAATTACTATTCCAAAGATTTAATTTTCAACAGCCAAAAAATTTAAAAGAAAGAAAAAAATCTCAATACTAGTAAAAGAATGGTAAGAAGAGATAAACAATAGATAAATAGGATAAAACGCTTTTTTTTAACAAACAAATACACAAAAACACAAGTCAAAACCTGCTAAGTGCCCTTGGAAGTTTCGAGCTTTCACACAAACTTGGTCATATGTTAGCATGTAGTAGTGGAGTTGGAAATGCAATAAATTCTATTTGCGCTCTAAATTATTATTGCAGCTATTATAATATCAACTTTAAACGCGAATTGTAATTAAGTATCCATTTAACGAAATTGTAATTTCACAGAGAAGTTCTGCTCTGTATTTTCTTCTAATTACGATGTCACGGGAGGTAATTACAAGAATACCCCGCCCAAATCGGTGAGTGATCCATTTTATGAATTGGGTGAAGTTTTAAAGTAGGAGAAATTCCCCACCATAAGGGTGTGGTTTGGGGACTATTTTTGCTATTGTACAGACATCTCTCTATGGTTGGCTTCTACGAGAGAAAAATACCACTTCACCAAAACTATCATCATCACTTTACAGTTCCTGCAGTACACCCGGGAAGTTTGTGCCGCTTTCAAAAAATTCAATTCAAATATTTGTTAAATTGAATTATATATATGTTTTATATATATATATATATATATATATATATATATATATATATATATATATATATATATATATATATATCATTTTCTTCTATAACCTTTTCTGATCTTATTGGGTTAAAAAAAATGAAATAAATTCTTTGAATAAATGAGAATTGCAAAATACAGTGTGCATAAAATCTCTTTACAATTTAAAGAATTTATTACAAAGGCAAAGGAATAGAGAAATCTTTAAAAATTATTACAAAATATGTTCGCTATAGAATAGCCTCATCAATAGTGTCAATGGCATCAGTGATTTTTTGTTTCAGATCGTTGATATCCTGTGTGTTTGTTTGATCTACTATACTTTAACATAAGCCAATAGGAATATTTCCAGGTGAGGATAGCTTATGAACCATGTGGCCAGGGAATTGGGCCATCCCTATTATTAATCTTTCTGGAAATAGTTGATTTAGGAACCCACGAACAAGCAGTCCTCAATGTGGTGGTGCAGCATCTGGCTAGAAAATAATGGTTAGTTAAAGGTCATCCAATTGTGCTGCCACATCTGCGGTAAAAAGCTCATGGTAAAAATTTGCCCTGATTGATCGTTCGATATAGAAATATTAACCAATGATTCGATCACACGTGATCCTACACCACACAGTCACTTGTGGACTATCTCTGTGAAGTTCTCTAGTCTCATGGGGATCTTCTGATCCACAAATTCTCACATAATGTGTGTACAGTTTGTCTGAAACATGAATGATAGCCTCATCACTAAACCAAACTCTGTTCGTCTAGGCCAATCATTTGGCTCAAGTGCCTGTAAGATTAGCGCTTTGTAAGCGTACAATTGCAAGTTCTTGATTAGGACTTTGTACATTGATAAACTTGGTAGCTGTAACTTTTTGCTAGCAGTAGGCATGGACTTTGTAGCCGAAAGATCAAAGGCTTGTCTTACACGATCGATGTTTTATTTTCCTGTCAGATGGTCATGGTGGTCCAATCCTCCCTTTATCCAACACTCTCCATGTCTTCATAAATTTATTGTGCCATGCAGAAATTAATGGACGGTTATTGTCTTCCATAGTTAGTCCTGTAGTTTTGAAGAGTATACGTATGGGACTTTGATTCAATGAACCACAATAAACACTGTTACTCTTCTTGAGAACTAGCCATTTTTCTAGGGTTATTTTCCTAACCGAACCTCTTTCATCAACATTACCTGAAATGCACAAATAAGATTAAAAACTGTGATAACCATTAAATACATGGAACAAATCGGATTAACATATTTCATCAATTGCCTTTGTAATAAATTTATTAAATTGTAAAGAGAATTTATGGCAAAAACAAAATTCAAACAAAATTTGAAACCCTCATGTTGTTTTATATTCTCTTTCGAATAATATAATTGCCAGGAATTATTTTCGTTTGGCAATAACATCATAACTATTTGGTCGATTCTAGCGAAATATGGAACCCTTAGGTTGTTTTACATTCTCTTCCGAATGGTAGAATTGCCTATGTTCTCTCAAGATTAGTCCAAGAATTAATGAAAGTTTTGAAGCTCGTAAGGTCCTAAATCAGAATATGTGAGAACAAGCGACCTTTTGGTCAGCAGGCCAAGGACTGCGGTTCAAACCAATAAAGTAGGAAATGATTCTACCATAAAATACAACCTATGATTAAATTTGCTTTGAAAATTATATTTCTCCAAAGCGTTAGGAATTTTCCGGATGACTTAAAACATGTTTCTTACACAATGTACTAAAAAGCTGATGTGACCTTGGATAGATCATCATCACCAGAGTTCTTGATATTAGCTTATTTTCTGGGTTGCTTCTCTTTACAAGCTGAGTCAGGTTGGATTAGGATAGGAAGGCAAGAAATAAACATGAATATTTTCTAGCGGAGAATTGCGGCCGGCTTCAAGACTTCGATATCAACAAGTTTCTCATAAAATGAGATCAGCGCGCATCAATGTCACTCTAACCACTTAGCCCTTATCGCCTCTTTTATGCCCAATGACACCCACAAGAACACCCATTGTTTTGCCCACGGAGAAGGCCCAGCATAGTGATGCAGACTGTGTTGTGGGGGGTGCGGCGTCATCCAGGTGGTGAAAAGGCGTGCAACAGAGATCAGATGAGGACAAGTTGAAAGTAGTCAATTCGCAGTCATTGGAGACACGATGGTGGGGGAACTGATACAAGTTTTTAGTGGCGTGCTCTATACGTTACTATGGTGGTATGTAGGTAGGCGGTCGGATGGTAACCATTTTACTTTTCAATGAGTATTTTGCCAATAAAATCGTAACTATTCGGTTGATTCTAGCAAAGTTTGCTAGCCTTATATTGTTTTACATTCTCTTCCAAATTATATGATTGGCAAGGTCCTCCTAATGTTAGTTCGCAAATTATTTTGCAATAAATCATAACTTTTGAGCCGATTCTAACGAAATTTGAAACCCTTATGTTGGTTTACATTTTCTTTTGAATGATATAATTTTCAAGGTCATCTCAAGGTTAGTCCGGGAATTATTTAAAGTTTTTAAGGTGGTAAGGTCATATGGTCATAAGGTCATAAGTCAGAATAGATGAGAGTACGCGACTTAGGTCGGTTGACCTTGTAAATATATTAAAAGATTCTGACAGTCAATTGTCTAGTCAGGGTTTGTCACTGGACAGAATGCCACAAGGACTCACCCTCAGAAGCCCTCCACGAAGCACACCTATCATACACAATATCATTCACTACTTCTCACTCAGCTTTTTCTCTCTCACACACTACTTATTTACATAGATAATTAACCAAACTTTTACGCGGTCTTTCAACCCTTCTTACACCCTAACACTCCCAAATACTCTATTCACAAGTCTATTTCCATCCGTTCTTCTTACATTTACATAAAACTTAAAACACTTTCACACACAGCCTCATTCAGTCTCTTCTTCATAGCATATAAATATTTCTTATACAATCGTTTCTTACCCTATCCGCCTTTTGCACACCAAGCATCCCAGTCATGTTTTCCATTTGCACTGCTCAAACTCGGTCTTTCCTTCTTCTTTAATACCATAGTCTCACTCCCACACAATATCTTTGGCACTAGCATACTGTCATGCAGCTTCATAAAACATTCAACAATAAAACCTTAGATATTAATTAACGATCCTGTTGCTATAGAGACTTTCTTACCATTTACGACCTTGTGTTCTTAATTCTTTTTCATATGTGTCACTATGCATATCAGATACTTAAAACTCCGCATTGGTTCAGTGGTGACAACACGGACTCAAATAGGAAATCCCAACCAACACTCACCCCCAAATACATTTACCTCATTATTGTCTGTATTTACTTTTCAATCCCTCTTCCAATACATCCTGTCAAAAGCTTCTATCAAAATTACCAAATCCCTCTTTCCCTCTCAGCCACCAACCCCAGGTCATCCCCAACCACTTATCATCAATTTCATAATACAATTCCTTATTACCATACGTACTTCACACAGTAGTCCAATCTTAAAGATATTACGCAGCTTTGTAGGCCATACCACTCACTATTGGCATTTTTCACCCTAACGTAGCCTTACTTCCCATATAAATAGACGGGTCCCCCTTTGCATTCTCAGGGGCCTACCAAGAACACGGTGAGGGAAAGGATGCGCCACCTGGGTTCTCGGGACCCAAGATGGAGAAAAGTGAACAACCTTAACTCCTTTAGAGGGCTTATAGGCGGCGGCGTCCCCTTGGTATCGCCAAGAGACCTCTTCGATCCCGTTGTTTGTCAAGTTAATGGGAGCAGGCATGCCCGCTCCACTTCTCTGAACAAAGCAGGTTGAAATGCCGACATCAATGATGTTTATGACTCGTCATACGCCCTTTGAGTCCCCGTTCGGGATATCTAACACCTTTTGGTGATGGCTAATTGGAGGCTCCTCCTGAGGTCCAGTTGGTCCTGGAGATGAACCTATCCCAGATGGTAGGGTCTTCAAAGGGGGAAAAAGTTGGTTCGGTGCAAGACACTGAACCTGATTCGGCTCCGCCGAATAGCCCTCCTGAGGCAGCACGAGTCCTCGATGAATCACAAGGACAGAAGGGATTCCCTCCCATATCAGGTGTCCCATTGAAGACCAAGATCTTCTTCATCTCGGAGGAAGATCTCACGGAGGCTGGCTGGCCGGCATTTGGGCTAAGTTTGTCAATTACGAAGAGCTAGACCCTTTTTCCTCGAACCAATGTGACACCTATCTCCTGGGGAACGAATTTCTGGCCGTTCAGACTGTGGATTGTCTCTCATTTTTCGAAGCTTAAGACTCGACTTTGACAAGCACAGCGCTACCTCGGAAGTCTTATTCGTAAATTGTTCAAAAGTATCTCTCTGCTTATCGCTCTTCCGGGTCTATACGCTGAGCCACGCTAATATCTTGGTCGGGAAAGTTAGCATTTTTCGATTCTCTGTGAATCAATTATGATGAAACCTTTCACAGGTGGTCTGCGCAACATATCAACAATAATGTTATGTTTTCATTATTGTGTGTTACGTCCTTCAATTTTTATTTCATTTTCGTCGATTTTGGAGTGAACCACGCTATTAGCATCAATCCTTTTAAGAACAATTGGACGTCGTAGAGACCTCAGCCATGAATAAAATTCTTTCATCATCAATGAAAGTGCTGAGAGCATCGCTGTTCCTGTTATTTCATGGAAGTTAGTTAACCATGTGGACACAGTTAGACGATTTCTGATGAACACTTTTCTAAGGAAGAAGCGATCCGATTCTGGGATCTTTAAGACTGACTGCTATGGATTTGAGGAATGTTGGCCACCAGTTATGTGGGAAAACCGGGCTGACACACAAACAAAGTAATCTTCCCCGCTGCTGGTTGTTCCCATTCACTGAAAACCACCACGAACGCTATCCTAGGAACCATAGCTTCCATGCGAGCTGTCCTAAAACTGCCTCCTTTAAAGCCTCTTCACAAGACTTTGATGATTCAATGGGTCCGGAAATACATGAAGTTGGACATGAGTTGCGTTCTCTTCACTGAGGAGACCATGGCGACCCTTTACGGACTTGATGGTTGGGCAAATGATTCGTTCTATTTCGGAGATGAGCATCACCAACGTTTGCAACGTCAATTGCAGAGAGGAGGAGAAAGTTTCATAAAAATTGTTTACAGAGAAACGAGAAATCCTTATATTTCCTACCAAGCTATTAGCGTGGTTCAGTGTGTATGAGCACGGTAACATCAGCACCCATTCGCAACCCTTTTACGGATTCTACACACCACCCGGGCGCTCACTTGGTAGACCTGCTGTCACAAAGGGATCACATCCAGCCTTGTATAAAGCTGTGGCTCATCGCTCTCCCCATGCGTGACCGTTCCCGTATGGTGAAACGACCTCGCGTCTCCTCCGAATCATTACACTTACAGGAGGCAAAGCTCATAAGGGTGGTTGTAAGGTGGTTATCCGAGGTTTTTCAAGCTGCCCACCGCAAAGAGAACAGCATCAAAAGAGCTTTGCCTTTTACGCCCTAACACCTACCTGGACTGGGCAATTTGGAGAAGCGGGACCTTCCTAAAGAGCTAGCCACCTCCCATCTCGCATACAAACGAACCTTGACCACCAAAGGTCTCTAGGCGAAGGGAGGAAGAGACGAATTGTGAGCCCAACATCCGGCAATAATCGTCGGAAGTAACACTGCCTTAAGGTTGTTGTTCGGCCAATTACTGGCGGATATCTGCCTCTGGGAAGAGTGTGGCGATTCCCGTGAGGCTCTTCTCTTTGAATTTAGCCTCTGAAACCCCTCTGGGTTAGGTTTTGATGGCTAATTCCTTTAATGGAATTGCCGTGGGCTCCAGACTCATTAGCAGGAGCTGCGGAGGCTAGTCTCTACTAGTTAGCTATTTTTTTCGCAGGGAACAATGTTGTGTGTGTGCTTCATGCTTACCGCGTGGAGATTTGCAACCTTGCCACCACGGGGTGGGGCCAGGAAGGAGGATGTGCGATTTACACTCAGCATGATGTTTTCTAGCTACTATGTGCTATAAATACTTCTTTTTAGGCAGTGACAGCGTAGCTACGCATTGATACGAGGTATACTATAATTTCTTTACGGGAGAAACCGTAATTTGATATAGCGCTCCCCTGCATCTTACGGCGATGTACCCCCGACTGTTTGGCACATTCTTGTTGAATGTCCCAGTCTGGGTGCTCTTCGTACACGTTGCCTCTCCGGGTACCGGTACTAGTTTGGTTGTTACCGCTTGTCCATTGTACTCTGCACGGATCCGTGCACCCGGAATTGTGGACTATTTAACTTTTAGGAATAATTGTGGACTATTTATTTTTTAGGAGAGGGCTAACCTCCTTCATTTTATTTGACTCTCCTTGATGTTGGCCGCATCCTTCTGCTCCAAGGAGAGGTGGGCCTCCTTCCCACACAGGAGCGTTGTTGCTTCTTTTTCTTGCCTTTGTTCTGTTTATAATTTTATGCGGATTTTGTTTATTTTTAGTGCAGCGACGAAGGCCTTCTGTGCCAGACGCCAGATGGGCACTGGAAGACCATAAAGTGTGATCTGAGCCAGTTATTTTATTTGGACTGACCTTGTAATTTGTGTGAGCCCCACCCACCCGCCCAACTTGGCGAGTGGAAGGCGAACAACATGAAACTTTTTGGGTAGTGGCAGAGGAAGGTGAACTTTCCAAGTGACCAATGAGGTATTCCCACTGACTCGTATTTTTTTTATTGTGGTTTTCCCTGTAGGCCTATTCCTCAATTAAATGGATTATAAAGAAAACACAAATAAATATTCATTCGTTTTTTTATTAAGTATATATGATTATGTACATATTTTACAGAGTTTGAGGTAAACATCAGACTGTATATTTATAAAGTTTGTTATCACTAACATTCAATAATGGAAATGGTACTCTTGTACCATAATTACATTCTGAATGCGGAGAATCTGGCGGTAAAATGTACATGCCACTTACAGATATTTTTAACGTTATTGTATAATCAAGTTTCATATAATTATCATTCGAATCACGAATTGGTGAACGAGCAAGCATCATTAATGGTCTAGAATAGGGTTTATTTCCTTGGACAGACGTTGCTAGATAAAAGTCATCTTGCGGACGTTCTACAATATTTCTATTATAGGAAATATTTTTTTCGATGAAAGTTGGACCTGGCAATAGGTTAGCTCTTCTTCGAGCTAAACGATAGACGTTTCCCGACGATGTGTCAGTGTGATTACATTTGTACGTCAGGTAAATTTAGGAAACTAAAGTTGCGAGTTATACTTAAACCCGACTTAAAGGCGTGTGTGTCGAAATATTCATTAACGTCCCATATCTTATCGTTTGTTTCAACCAGAGTATCCATTTCATTATAGGATGAAATAGCCTAATTTTTCTTTTGATTTGTATTGATATGTATTGCAGATATTACAAATATCTGTATTTTCCGTTATAGTTGAACCTTGTGAAATAATTTAAGTTCTAGTTGCACAATGCAAATCAATTGTAAAGGAAGCCCTATTTATATAACAACTGATAGATACATTATTTAGAGTACGTTCCCTTTTGCGTTGAAACTCGTCTATCAGTGTCCAAAATTCCATAAAATGATAGGGAATTATAAATCCTGTGGTATCATTTTTGTTAAATTTAAGGCGTATTGTTTTTTGAATAGTCCAACGTAAAGGACACAGTCGGTGTTTCGTATGGACTGTATAAGGTGATATTTCTTTAATTTTAGTTCCAAAAACAATACCTCCGGCCGTTTTACCCTATCTAATACCATCTTCTTCATCGTAATCGTCGTTAGAATCTCGACGTCGTTTATTCATTTTGTTATCTTGAGGAGCGAAGTGTAGCTCTCTTGATGATGTCGTCTTGGCGACAGAGAATTTTTGTAAGATGCTTCTGTATATATCCTAACATATGTTCTAATGATAGATGATACGGTGGTGGATTTAATGGATAATTTTTATTATCCGTGTTTAGGTGTCTAATTTACGCGGTAAATTCAAACTGAACAAAGCGATTTGTTAAGGCTTCATAATCAGTAGAATTTATCCAGGCTTCTATTGGTAGTTATAAATATTGGTAGTCTAGGTGTGTTTTGCTTCGTTATGTTTGACGTCGATACATTAGTAGCGTTTGCCATGAGGCTTTTCTCCTAACATGATCATGACCTTTCTCTATATGCATAATGGATAATTTAATGGATAATTTTTATTATCCGTGTTTGGGTGTCTAATTTACGCGGTAAATTCAAACTGAACAAAGCGATTTATTAAGGCTTCATAATCAGTAGAATTTATCCAGGCTTCTATTGGTAGTTATAAATATTGGTAGTCTAGGTATGTGTTCTGCTTCGTTATGTTTGACGTCGATACATTAGTAGCGTTTGCCATGAGGCTTTTCTCCTAACATGATCATGACCTTTCTCTATATCCATAGACCCCGCAATAACTTGATTCGCACACAAGCTACCGGTTCGAAACTCCGCTTGTTTATCCTCTATCAATCCTTCGGTTATCATTCTTATCCCTATGTAGTTCTTGCTTTTACCCTTATACACTCTGAACCTAGCTAATAACTGGTTTGCACAATATAACAATACTAATGATGTTCCTAGGCTATAAGAGCTTAGGAAAACTTGGATTGCCTTGGTGGAGTTATCTGGACGTTGTCCTGCATGAAAACTAGAGCCCTGGAATTGACAACGGTATAACATCTAGGCAGGATTCAAAACATCCTTCAAATGATTGCAGTAGGCACCTTGATTGAGTCAACAAGTCTGTCTCCATTTATGCCTGCCATAATACGTCTCCTCCTCTCTGCTCTTACATAGTGTCGCAAATGTTGGTGATGCTCATCTCCGAAAGAGATCCAACCATTTGCTTAATCGTCAGGTCTGTCAAAGATCGCCCTGGTCTCTTCAGTGGAGAAAACGCAACTCATATCCAACATCATATAATTCTGGGCCCATTGTAGCCTCAAAGTATTGCAACGAGGCGATAAAGGAGGCAGTGAAAGGTGAGCTGCCATGGAAGCGTATAGTCCTTAGGATAGAGTTCCTTGTGGTCTTCGGTACATGGGGACGACCAGCGGAGGTGAAAATGACTTGGCTTGTTTGTCTCTGTTTGCCACAAAACTGGCGGCTAATATTTTTCAAATTCCTAGCTGTCACACTCTTGGAAAACCCGCAATCAGATCGCTTCTTCCATAGTGAAAGGGCCTTTAGAAATCGTCTAACAGTATCCACATGGCGAACTAACTTCTCAATAATAAAAGGAACAGAGGTGACTTTAACAGTTTTTTCGAGGTCCCATTGTTCTAAAAGAGGTTAGATTCTATTAGCGTTGTTCATCCCAAAAGCGTTGAATCTGAAATCAAATTGAAAGAGGTAAGACAACATAATAGAAACATAACATAATTGTTATTATATTGTGCAGACTGACTGGGAAAATTGTCAGCAAAATTGATATAAAGAGAAGCTAGAAATCATAACTTTCCCTAATAAGTTATTATCGTGGTTCAAGGTGTATAACCTTACTATTACTGCACTCTTCCAGTCCTTAAGTCCTCTTCTATTTTCAAATTAATTACAACACAATGTCCAGATCCATTCTATAACACAAATACTACCACCTTTTAACATCTCAATGACTCTCTCGTCTACCAGCTGTCTTTCCCTTCTTCAGACCTCTCACACCACTAACAACTTATTGGATGCTTATCTCTTCCATATTGGGTTACAGATCCCGATTTACACCTACACAGCCAACGATATTTTTTTTGGCATTATCTTCCATACACATATTGTACATACAATTTTAGTGAGTTATTTGTCTTTTATTTGGGGTTTTTGTTTGAATATTGGTTTTATTCATTAATTCAAAGATATATAACTTGCTCACTTATATTTGGCATTACTTATCTTTCCAACTTCTTGATGAGAGATCTACCAACTTATGGATTTGGCTTTCCTGCAAGAGATGGGCAAGTTTGGGAAGAGATTTGGTTACCCCTGGGTCCCTACCACTTAAATTGGTCTCCTCTTTAGCCTTTTCTAGCTAACTTCCTTTGACATATATGCCTTCCCCTAAATTCATTGTTATCTTTTAATATTTAAAATAAATTAAGATAAGGGCTCACAAGGGGAAAATTTCCAATCCCCCTTAAATTGAATTAAGAATGCTGGCAGCTCATATTGACTGTGAATGGACAAACGTCAAACTAAGATGCTTTGGTATATCTTAGAGTAGGCATTGATGCCATTACTCTGTTCTGGAAGAACATCTTGAAAAATGATGATATAGGTATTCCGCTTTATACTTGACAGCGATGGTAGATAACTGTCAAGGAGCTGGAATAGAAACCTCGTTTATCACTTTGACTGAAGAGCAGAGATTGTGAAAAAGAAAATGAAAAAAAAGAGAATTCACTGCATTAAGAGGCAGTAAAGTGATGGTTGATGTAGTATTGTTAGATGAGTTACTGAAACTGGGTGGATGATAGTTACGATACTATCAAGGGTGAAATTCTGAGGTTTAAAATAGTAAGGTAGATTAAATAAATGAACATTATGATTTTATTTATGTGCATGAAAATGGTTAAAAGAGACTACACAAAATGTATGAAATTTGGCCGAATGTAAGTGCCAAATTATATGGCTAGTTATTGCTTGAAAGATTGCATATAACAAGTGATTAGCTATTAGGAGTGTTTACATTTATGAGAGGTTTTGCAGAGTCTTTGCTCTAGCAGATGTTTTTAAATATTATTGCCTGGGTATGTGCGGTGTATGCTGGTTGTAAGGAGTTTCAACAAGTGTACGTTAGGATCAACAAAACTCCTTTGGCATGTTTTGAAGATAAAGAACTGCGATGAGCAATTTGTCGCATAACCTCAATATAACTGAAAATAAGACAAAGAGTTCATTTATATAGACATTTTACCGAATATTGCATATTAAAGATTTGAAGGATTGTACCATGAATTTTATTTAGTGGATTTGCTTTCGGATTAAACCACGGCCTCCAGGCGGCGCGGAACCGGCTGCAGCCTTTTTGACGGTCCCTCTGGGTGAAAAACTGAGTGAAAACTGTGATAATTCTGGACCTAAACTCAACCTTTGTGGTGCAAGAAACTAGTTGGTCTCTCTTTCAACCACCTACCATACATAATAGTCCAGGGGTTGCAGTCTGGGGTGTTAGGAGGACAGATGTTCGGAATGATGTATGTAGGGAAGTCAATATGCCACCCTAAAAACAGAGGCCCTGCTCGGTCACCGCAACGTCCTGTCACTGGGCAGAGTAACCTAATTACTTACCCCCCCTCTCGCCTCTCCACTCGCGGACCACCAGGAAAGCCTCCCGCAACCAAAGGATGTACGAATCATCAGATTTCGGGGCCGGTGAACATAATATCGGTTAAACCAGCACTATTTAGCATAAGAGCTGGGATCTAATTTCATGTCACAGACAAAATTAGAGGAGAGGCGACCAAAAGCAAGAAGATGCCTTTGGGGCTAAGTAAAAGACGCCCGAGGAAGAGCCGTTAGAGGAGAGAAGCTTAATTCCTAAGACCTTATCCCCCCCATCCTTTCCTATACCCCCCGTGAGTTGGTGAAGTATATAGGCGGATAACTGTAGAAGAACGAGAAAGATCGAGTTAGTGATCGCCACGACGAAGTCTGGCGATGCGCCCGGCAATCAAGGGAAGGAGCAGAGAAGAAGTTCACGCTGAGCCAGTTCCTGGTGGTCACACCGAAAAATTAGCTTTGTTTGTATTGAGAATTACTCTCGTACATCTCTCGTCAGAGAAACCTCCTATACCGGTTTGCAACAAAAACCAGAGATAGTCCTCGCCATTGAGGTATACTCCTAAGGGAACTCCCTTAAACACCGCCCATTCGTCAAAGGATTCACTTGTTTGCTCATCGCTCCTCAGTGTGAACCATTCTAAGATTAACCCAAAGATTGAAAAAAACATACCTTCGCGTTCCCGTTGTTTAAATCAATGGTTCCCAACCGATTTTGGCTTATGGCCTCCTTAGGAACCTTATTTTTTCCTGTGGCCCATAATCATTATTTTAAGTAGGTAATATGCCGTTTAATTACTTTAAAGGATAAAAGATATTAAAACAGATATTTGTATTCAGGTGCAATTATATATGTCGCATATATAGGACTATAAACATAGCAAAAATTAAATAGTGGTTAACAAAAATGTAATAATCTTTTAAAATAAATAATTAGTCTTACAAAAAATAAAATCCTTTAGCAAAATGAAATAAATATATCACCAACTCTTTATTCATTCAATGCGATCCTTGTGCTTCATGCAGTTTCACAAGTTTTTCAATATCAGGGTCTATAGTTGTTAGAGACAGACGAAGATCACCTCTTCTTACTATTTCTAAGCGGTTGCGAGCTTTTGATAGGAGGTGTGACACTTTACTAAAACCCGACTCAACCAGATAAGAAGTAGGAAAAGCAATAAAATATAATTTTACTTCGTCCCAAAGCAAAGGGTATTTCATAGCAATTTCATAACTGGTCCATAATTTCCTGAAACCATGCCTAAAACTAGCTAGAGAAGTTTGATCACTCTGTAACTCAATGAGAATTTCTTGTAATCTGATATCAACAGCAGCTGCAATAATTCCAAATGGGTCTATACCCAACCTGGAATGTCCAGTTGTAGAAGATCTCTGAGCCTAACTTCCATATCACAATGCAATTTCCCTAAATGATCAATGTATACTAAATTTCATCTTCTTTCAGCTCAATCTCAATAGTGCGGAGGGTTGGCAACTGTATCAACTCTTTTCGCCCCATATTTGTCTTGAACAGCTTAATTTTCCCCATAAATGCACAAATAGACTCTTTGCAAGTTAAAATATTTGTTTATTACCTTGTAGCTGTTTGTTCAAGATATTTAGAATTTCAAATACATCTGTAAGGTAAAATATGTCACATTTGGCAGCAATGATTCTTACTCCGAGCTGCTTACCATCCAGAAATAACACAACACTCTCCCTAAGTGCAATGAAGTGATTCAGACAATTGCCCTTAGAAAGCCATCACACCTCTGTATGCAAAAGTAGGCGCTCAACCCCTTCTTTATTAGTAGCACAGAGTTGTCGTAAAAGACGCTTTTAAGTGGATTTGACTTGATTACATTATCAAGTGAATCTTTCAAACGTCTTCCTAGGTTTTTCAAATCAGATGTTGACGGTGGACAACACAGTGTATGCAAAAAACTTTAGGTACAGCCTCTTTTAAATGTGCAATAAGTCCCCTATATCTACCTACCATGGCAGCGGCGCCATTAGTTGCACAAGCCATAATATGTATTGCCAAGTGGAATATCATTTTCTTTGAAATAGGTCAGTACTTCTTTGAAAATTGTTTCACCTTTAGTATCTGTTACAAGGCTGCGGGAAAAAAAGAATTTCTTCTCTGAGTTGATCTTTATCCAAAAACCTAACATACGTCATGAGAAACGCCTCGTTATCACGTAATAACTTTTCATCAATTTGTAATGCAAAGGGCTTCTTTACTTGTAAATGTTTAATGAGTTTTTCCTCTACATCAGTTGAAAATTTCGTCAATACGTCTTGATAATGTATTGAGGCTCAGCGGAATGACTTCAGTGATTTGGGGGGGATTTTGTTGCATGACAGTTGAAATAACCACAGATACTGGAGGCAAAATCAATTCTTCGCCAATAGTATGAGGTTTTCCAGATTTTGCTATTAGCTTGGAAATCTCATAAGATGCAATTAAACCTATGTCTAGTTTTGCTAAATATATCTTCAATATTGCTCCTTGCTTGGAAATCATACCGCAGCTTTTTAAAGTAATATAATGTTTTGTCTTTTTTGTCTTGTGCTTATTCTCCAAATGTATTTTAAGCTTACTTGGTCGCATACTATCATTAGATAGTGTAGCCATACATAAAAGACACAATGGCTGTGTTATATTGTCTGGTAAATGTATAAAACCATAAGCTAAATACTCACTGGAGTATTGTCGACATTTTTTTTTCATCGCTGTAGACATGGGTAATCTGTGCAGAAGAAATTTAATATATTATTGATATATATATATTACATTTTAGAGCCGAAGCTCACAGCAACAGAATGAAAGGCACTTATCTCAGCGGCGATAAAGGAAGAGTATTTCTGAAAAAAGACCCAGAAACAACCTCCATTACCTGTGCAGAGCACCGAGTCTGTGCGAAAACACCAACTCCTATTACAGTCGGCCACAAAAATTTCAGACATATCCAATAAATAGAAACGCTCATAAAAATAGCTCCATTGAAAATTTTGTTTTCCTTTTTTGTGCTAAATAATTGTCGTTGATGGTAAATATTTGACACCAAAAAAGAACCGCAAAACAATGCAACTATTTTTATGAGCGTTTCTATTAATTGGACATCTCCGAAATTTTCGTGGTTGAATGTACATCCTGGTACTCTGTACCTGTACTTAAATGCAAAACAGCATAAATGTACTCCCTTAGAGGGGTATATCTACATTAATTTTAGTATTATATTATATATACATATATATTACTTAAATTAATGCAGATACAAAACTATAAGTACATTTATCAGAATCTAAGAATAAATGCTAAGCTCGTACATAAGCCCTAAGTGAAACCGAAGGGAATAAAAATGATTTCGTGTAGGCCTAGCAATGGCACACTTTACTTACAAACAGAAATGCTCAGTTATTTACTAATAAAAGGCTTATATTATTGTGCTTGTTGCAATCTATTATAATTTGAAAAACTAGTAAAATTACTACAACTTCGCAGTATTAGGGTAAACAAATAAAAGCTACTTACATATTATAACGCCGAACCACTTAATAAACAGACTGAGGATTTAAAGTTCAACCTGAAGTATTTTCATCAAGCCAGCAACGGTGCCAGGTGCATAACGATCAAGCGCACAATGGAGTGTGCCGCAGAATAAGCTTGTAAGATGTAAAATATTTGTTTACAGATTAATGTAAATCCTATTATGCTAATGAAATATTTTAAAAAGGGAATATATATATATATATATATATATATATATATATATATATATATATATATATATATATATATATATATTAATATTTTTAAATGTAATTCAACTGCATAAATTAAAATTAGGTACTGCCCTAACTATAATTCAGGTTTCAATAGGTTGAGTCCTGTGGCCCCTCTAAAGCTAAAAATTTCCTGTGGCCCCCTTCAGGTGTGCCATGGCCCCCGGTTGGGAAACCCTGGTTTAAATCATCGGACTAAGACAACGTGCTTAATTCCATCCGTCTCCCTCACCTAAATCACCTGTTGCTTCAACCCAATCTCCTCGTCAGCCAAACAGCTGAGGTGTCTGTGAACGCGCTTAGCCGCAAAAACATTCTTGCGTCTACATAAAAATTCAAGGCCAACGTCAGTTTTCAATTGGATTCATGTGTGGTTATTTTAAAGGTGAAGAAATTCCCTTATTTTTGAAGTTCAATTAACGTCCAATATTAAAGTAAGCTTTGGGTCAACCATTACTTTATATTCATTTGGTTTAAATTAGCAAGTCTCACATAAACTCGTTTAAGTCATAGCTGTATAGTTTGTTTGTTTTTTAATATTGTAAATACAGATATATTGTTTTTTCAATATATTTAATTCAATCCATGAAACGCGGGGCATGGCACTAGAAATCCTCCAAAATTAAAATAACGTAAAATAAAATATAACACTCTTAGAGAAAACGTAATCAAGGAATTTTTGGAAGTAGGTAATAAACTTATACGTACGTACATCAACTCGGCCTTTGCAATACCACGACAATGTGCTCAAAGAAATTGTCTGACAGCCAAGACTAGATCCTCTTGCTTGTGCGGTAAGATGCATAGTCCTGTTGCTGCGCGTACGACCTTACAACGGCTAACTTATGAATTCAGGCAATATCAACTCTGCCAAGTGCTTAATGTACCCTTCCTTGAAGATAAATGGAAATATTACGTGCTCCTTGCTAATGAATACCATAAACAACATGATGTGGAGCAGGAAATTGGTCTTCATGACTCTCGTTATATCTTTGAGGGACACAGAGCAAGCCATCAGCTGTTTTGGCAGTTCATAACCTTGCCTTGGCAGAAATTCTTCTCGTCTGAGAATAACCAAATCCTGCCAGGCTTGATGTGATGGTTCAGTTAGGTCATAAGATTCACAGCACGTTCCTTCAGCTATTCTTGTATCTTCTGCGACAGAAGCTGACCCTTTCTCATCTTGTATTAGTACCGGATGTCCTAGTGCACTAACTAACTGATAAAAGCCTGATACTCCCTTGTTCCTGGTTATGGACCTCATCACCTTGCTGGGATCGTTGTCAATGACGGCTTGGATCTCCACAACAAATTAGGGGTTTCTTTCAGCACCAAAACGCTTAGACGGAGATTTTCGAGCAGCTCTAGACTCGCAATCACGTCGTGACTCCTCCAACTTAATCATGATCGTCTGCTCAGTCCTCAGATTAACAACCAACAATCAGAGGTCTTCGCATCGAATCTCCCGGCGTGAATTCCTCAAATCATGCTCGACTTTTGCAAATTTGGGGAGGATTGAATTTAGCCTGCCATAGTATTGTTGCCGTCACAGACGGTGCCAGATAAATGTCATGCGCGGAATTAAGGGTTTTCAACGGCGATAAAATTACACAACGCAGCCTGTATGGTGCTGATGGTCCTCCTTTGAACGCATTGAACGATTCCTCGTAGAAATGACCTAGTAAGAGTAGATTGATAGTGTAGCGAGGGGTTTGCACAAAAACTCATGGATTGGCGTGGGGATCACACCTGGTCAATAAGACCATAAGCGTGTAGTCCATGGAAGAAAGTGGAGTAATGCTACCTATATAGGTACAAGCAAAAAATAACGTTTAGTTATGTAATTAAAAATTATACATCTTATGAATTTTATAGTCTATTTTACTATATTTGTATTTCATTTTTATTCCGTGTTTGCATTCCTTACTAATCGTAAAATCTTATTTAATGAAAAAAGCCTAAACATTTGGTTTGCGAGTATACCTCATACAATGCGGGGTTTTTTATTTTTTAATATTTATAACTCCTATTTTTAATTTTGAAGTCTTTTGGATGACAAATATGTAGCAAAATTTCTTAAATCCAAGATTCCTAAATATTTATTTTATTTAAAATTCCCAAACACAAGTTAAAAAAAAAAAATCATATGCTTTTTATCCTGAAGATCAAAGGAACACAATTCGTGGTTGCGTGCCTCTAATACACACAATTAAATCCAATATATAATTTCTCTTAATTTTAAAAGAAATAATTTAACTTAAAATTGAACTAAAGCTAAGGAAATTTCTGTATTTACTATTTCGAAAGTGTACAAGTAATAAAAGAGAAGATCTTAGAATTTCTTAAATAATTTAATATTTATCAAATTTACCATCGTACTATGTTGCGAGCATTTTTGGGTGTCAGGTAGGAAAGAACAACAGCGGCTTGCGTTAGGGTTTAGCCTTATGTTTAAATTATTTTCTTTCTTTTCAATTAATGGACCCCTCTCGCAAAAGGTATGAAACGAAAAACTAATCAAAATGTGATTTTATTGTTCAAACCTTACTAGGACGCGAGTTGAATTCGCAATCAAAAAGAAATAATTAAAAAAGTACTATGAATTTGTCTTTGATGTTCCTGAATTAAAAAAAAAACTTTAACTTTCATCCGGCTTTCGGTGTTGCAGCAGAGCGTTTATTTGCCTATTTAGAGCAAATATTTACCTCTGCTATAAATTCGCATTGAGTGGAAAAGCAATATAAAAAAGTAGGAAAATATATATGAAAGCCGAAGCCTTTTATGATGAAGATTTATTTTACAAAAAAGGGGGAAAAATTAAGTAAAATTTAACATATCTTATTTTTTTTTATTTATTAAAACTATAATTTTACTTTACAAATATTGGGATCGATGTGGTAGGCACCAAAGCCTGTACAGTAAGGCTTATACCTCGACCCACCAAAAAGGTTCCAAGTCAACCACCAACAAGAGAAAACTCTTTTAGAATGAAAGCTTTGCTCCAAATTCTCGTATTGTTATTTTAATTTGAGGTTGAACCCTGTTAGTGAAAGGTTGGCAAATGTTTATATAAAATTGTATTGGACCCATTGCTGGTGTAAATGTTAAAGCGTGTACAACAGTGATCCGCTAAGTGACTTACAAAACATCATAATTTTACTTATCTCATTGCTTCGTTTTAATTAAAAAAAAAGGTAACAAGAGAAAGTTGCAGTTATAATTTAGGGCATATTGGATAATATTTTGATATGGATAAATTCTATATTAAACTGAACTGATTTTTAACACTGTGATCTTTCATTCGAATTTTGATTCGCAGCATTCAAATTTAAATCACTTTTTAAGAAATATAAATAAATACCTTTATTTATAGGAGAGCAAACTTATTAAGACAACCTACTTATGCAATATTTCACGACCAGATAATGAAATGAGTGAGCATAATGATAAGTAGTATGAAAATTATTGGCAATCCCAAGTGGTCCATCGACGAGAGAGAGCAGGAAGGACGGTAGCATATTATTTTGAGACCAACCAGCGAGTAGGGAACTATTCGTGGCAGAAGGAAAAGCCACCCATTCCACGTCAGTGGAGCGGGGACACAACCTTCAGAAGATTTTGAGAGACGGAAGAGTGATATGTTATGTGTGTAAGGAAAAGAAGTGATTGGATATGCACGTGATGGCTATGCGGGCGAAATTCTCGCGCGCATGCGCTGAACTCGGGACTAAATGGTGATTGGTGGAAGTTCCCTGCCAGGGATTGGGACCTTTTGTGCCTCAATCATTGTGTAACAGGGAACAGCTCGTTCCCCATTTGGGGAGGTTTGATCTGAACCCTCCTTTAGCGAAATTCGGGAGATGAAAGAGGGTATGTGCGCGAAAGAAGCGAAAGAGTGCAGTGAGGTAAATTGGTTGTGTGGGTGATATCATCCGCATAAGGGTGAGACTGGCTTACAAATGCGCGGTATTCGGGGCCCCACCGCGATTGACTCTCCTCCTACCGAATCGAGCTTTCGTAGTAATCGAACCCGAGCTCTGAGGCGAGTACTGATCGCCGTATCAACTCGGCCACGAGAACCTCGACATGATTGCTGGTGCCTTTGTGTCAGAAAGAACTTGTAAACTCCTGTAATATCTTTCTAAATGGTGTGAAATTGGAATGCGTGTATGAATTTGGATATCGAAAAATTGTAATGAGGTGTAAAGGAACGTATAAGGTGTAGGTGACTTCGAAGTAATGGAAGTAAAGAAGTTGGCATATTTTATCAGAAAGCACTTTGTTAATACTATAAGTATGAGCACTGTGTTAAAATTCGGTTCGTAAATATTTATATAACATAAGATTGTAGTAGTTATCAGAATATAATATTAATGGTTGGATGATTAGATGTAAGAAAACCCTACATGGCTAAAAGCATACAAATCTGCCAATGGCTATTATTTGGATGTTACTGATACTTACTGAATTCGTCCGAGACCATACAAATTAAGCAACTACAAATTGGCTTATAAGCTTAGGCCTAATTAAATTATGTACATTTGGTCACTCTGTGTCGTAGAATAGGCTCCCGACGATATACTATATATATATATTCTTTGTGGGGATTATTCTATATTCGAGTGCGGGGTGATCAGATGGCCGAGAATGACTCTAAAATGGGCCTGGAGAGGGCTTATTTATCTTCAATATACATAAAAAGTGGAACGGAGCCCAAGGATAAATAATATTGCAAACATTAATAAAATAGAATTTTATTAATCGATCTAACAAAACAACACACGGAAAATACTTACATGCCTGGCGATTAAAATGGGAGATACACATCAAACGAAAAAGGTCATGGGAATATTTGACTAAGTGAAGAATTAAGATTTGGAGGGATTTAAAATGACCAAACAAACAAGAAGGGAAATGGTTAGCTAAAATCCGTTTTAAGCACAGAGATGCGTTGGCACAAAGTTAAATAGTTAAATGTAATGCGTGGCTTACGTATTTATAAGGTCGTCGTGGCAAAGGAAGACGATTTGAAGGAATCTTCGGTCTAACCGGCGATTTCTTTTCCAGGAGAACGGTTTTTTTTTGGGGGGGGGGCTGTCCCTAACGAGCGAAAAGAACTGACTTCGAAGAGTGAGAGCGAAGTGGGGCTCACAAGTACGAGCGATCCTTGAGACAGGATATCAGAGATGTTCTGGATGAACAATTGAGGTTATCGGGGTAACCAAGCGTGCTCCTGAAGAACGTTAAAAGGGAGAAATTAAATTACCACTGACGTGATATCAGGGGAGCGAGAACCGTTTCTTGTCGGACGGGCTCGAAGAACAATGACTGTTGTAAAGTTGTTCTCTTTCTGAACAACAGGGGGGGCGAGAACCATTTCTTGTCGAACGGACTTGAAGAACAATGACTGTTCTAAAGTTGTTCTCTTTCTAAACAACAAGGGGTGAGAACCGTTTCTTGTCGAACGGGCTTGAAGAACAATGACTGTTCTAAAGTTGTTCTCTTTCTGAACAACAGGGAGGCCCTGTTTATTTGTCGTCTCGAGGGGCAAGAACCTTGGCACTCAAGGTTATTGTCCTCTTCTGGACAATAATGGGGTTCTTAGGGTAGAGTTCCTAGGTGCACAAGGGAGACCAGATCGGCGTGATGCATCGCAAAGATAATCGGGATCTGGTTCAAACGCGAAATTCTATCGCATAAATAGCCGGAGCCAGCTCCTCGTCGTAGGGGACAATGGGGGGACTTCGATGAAATGTCCCGGTAGCGCTCGGAAAGATCTTATCTTCCCATAAGCCTAATTCAATTTGGCCAGATCGACGCATGGAGGCAAACGGGAGATTGAACCTCCTTGATTAAACTTGGGAATAGTGGGCGATAAGACGCCGTTCTACTCTCTTTCTCTCTCTCTCGCAGGATGCGCGTGGGAAGCTTTAGTTTCGACATGTGATAGGGGCTGAGGCGTGGCAGCCTCAGACCATTCTATCACACCCTGTTGCTAAACATGATGAGTCATAATATAATGAATGAAGATAAAGTAAAAGGAAAATATCTGAATTGAAGAAGTTTAGTTCACAACAAAACACTCTCCCAAAAATCTGTTTTTAAAACATTGATTGTTTGTCAATTAATAAAGGAATGTATTGTAAGTGCTTTTTAATTACATAGTTACAGAGAGCCAGCAAGGACTACTTAGTCCACTAAAACGCCAGTGCCATTCTCTACTAATATGCTAGTAGTCCTCATTTGGACATTGTCGCCACGATGCTCACACAAGCGACATTGAAGCCACACTAGGGCACCGTATTTAAATAATATCATTATTCGTAAAATAACTATCAATTTTGTTTTTAAAACTATTCACATTACTACCACTTACTACTTCCGCGGGGGTGCGTTGCATTTATCCATGATTTTCAAGGTAAAATTTTTTTAGCTATGTTCGTTTGAAACCTCCGTCGTCCTTTCAGTTTAAAACCGTTGTTACGTGTGATATTATGATCGTACTTAAAGTAATTTCCACAATTTACGTTTTAAAATTTATTTAAAATTTTGAATACTTCGATAACCTCACCTCGCAATTGTCTAGTTTCGAGAGTCTGTAGTTTTAGTTTATTTAATCGTTCGATATAAGACTTATTTCTATTCGTGGGAATTAGTTTAGTTGCCATTCGTTGAATTCTTTCCATTTTATTGATGTTGACATGTGTATAAAGTGATGACCACAATTGTATCACATATTCCAGGTGTGGCCTTACTAAACTATATAGTTATGATTATATCCTGGGGTTGTAATGAAAATTTCTCGTAATAAATCCAAGCATTCTCTTCTCCTTCGTACACGCTTCGTCACACTGTTTGTTAAACTTAAGATCCTTTCATGAATCATTTTAATGAATATTTTTGCGAGAAAGTGAACTTATTCAATGAAACGAGTTTGCCACAACATAAAATTAATAGAAAACTGATGACATAACTGAAAATAATGAGGGTACATTGCAGAGCCAATAATTTAAATGTTATTAAGTTTAGTATTGGATGAAAGTACTTTCTTAAGAGGAATTGATGTCAATTTTTATATCATTCAAGAAATTTTGAACTTATGTGAGATGAAGGGTACAGCAAGTGGCAGGGACATAATGAAGCATGAAACATACTTGAAAAAAGTTGGAAGAAGTCATGGTGGCCCAGTAAAACAGCAACTTTGGTTTCAATTATTGTTACCTGAAATAAAGCAATTTAGGCAAACCAAAATCAAAAATGTAGATATTTTTTACAAAATGAAGAATGGTTAAATGATCTTTTCTTTTAGGTAGTTAGCACTGAAATGTTAGTTGAAATTAATTTGATTTACAGTGGCGGCAACAAAAAAAGTGACATGTGACAATTCGGGGAAAATGAAACAGAAAAATGTAACTTACATATTTTATTATGAATATTTCATGAAAGTTAATACTTGGTCATGTTGCCCTTGCACTTGATGACCATTCTGAGTCGATTGGGCATTGATTCAGCGAGGTTTGCGAAGTAGGTGGGGTCGATCGTAACCCAGATCTTCTTCAGTGATTCTATCAGGTCCTTGATGCTGCCGGATGCTGTCTCTTGAACTTTGGATTTCATCAGATTCCAAGCATTCTCAATAGGATTTAGGTCCGGGGAATTACCAGGCCACTCCAAAACACTAATATTATTATCATTGAAGAACCTTTTTACTAACTGGGACCTGTGAGCAGGGGCACCATCATGCATGAAAAATTCACACCGATGAATTTCCCAAAATGGCAGCATGTGCTGCTTCAAAACTCTGAGATAGTTAGTCCCCCTCATGGTTACATTCTTGGGAAGGAAGTACAGACCTCCTCTGCCCTTGTTTCCACTAAAGGCACCCCACACCATCACACTATCAGGGTGCTTCACAGTTTTCACGGTATATTTTGGGTCATACCGAGACACATTGCTGGGACGACGCACGATCTTTGACTCTCCTCTGACCAGCCTAAAGGTGCTCTCATCACTGAACATCACCTTCTTCCAATAGGCAGCTGTCCAATGTTTATAGGTCTTGCAAAATTTGAGCCTTTTCATCTTCATAGCCTTGGTAAGAAGTGGCTTCTTGGCAGCGCGGCGAGCCGGTAGGCCTAAGTCCTTCTGTAAGCGATGATGGATGGTCCTGAGGGCGACGTTCTGGAGAAGGTCTGGGTGTTTTTTCTTGATTGAAGCGGAGGTTACAGAAGGGTCTGACATCACTTCACGCCTTAGGATATTATCAGTCCTTGGAGATGTCTTCCTAGCTGCACCAGTGCCCTCCTTCCTCTTTGGTATGGTACCTGGTGGCAATAACTCAGCTGCCCGTTTTAGGCGATAAATCGTATTTCTTGAGGTTCCTAAATCTGCTGCTACATCAATAAAAGACTTTCCCTGCTCTAATAGGGTCAAGGCACGGCTTTTCTCTGTCATAGAAAGCTTTTTCCGCCCCATTGTATCCACTTGCACAGAAGTTATAGCACGTCAAATGTAGGCACGAATGCAGGAAATCAGCACGCTGGAGCGTTGTACACCAAAACCTCACTGTACGAGCTCAAACGAGACAGTGAGTTCCAATAAAGCGCAGTTCTGTTGTCTTAGCTCAGGAGAGTCATCCACTCGTGGCATAAGCCCTGCCCCTTTTCATTGGCTTGTTGGCAAGTAAAATCGTGAAAGCGATTTTATGTATCGATTTCTATTGCCAATATTCAATGTCACTTTTTTTGTTGCCGCCACTGTACAAAGAAAAACCAGTTATGTTGTTCAATGTTTGAGTGAAAAGTCTGGCCGCTCAGCAGATCCTAGTATGGCATCGACCTTGGCTTTCCTCCTCTTGTCATTCCTGGGAAGGAACCAGTGAGAAATCACTTGTTGCTGCGGCCCGTAAGCTACGCCACGTTTGGGATCGTCTAGTCTATGGAGAAACCCATTCGGCTAGTGTGGCAGGTGAATGGGAATGTCTGCTATTTGGCAGAGGGCTTGAAAGACCTGCAAGGTAGTCGGATGCGGCTGGGGTGAGACCCAGCACCAAACTCTTCTCTCTCAATTTACTGGTCACAATCTTCGAAGATATCAGCTGACATAAGCATAAAAGTTAATAGAGATTAATGCCTGGTGCCCTATAATTGAAAGCAAAATATCCTAGGTGCGAGGATTCGTTGGTGTATAGATTTTAAAGTGGGAGGTTTACAAACTTAACTCGTCAAAGTATCTGCAAGTTCTGCGACATTCAATTAGTAATGGAGAGGAAGATGGGGGAAGCGGAAGAGCATCACCACCGCGAACTGGCCGTAGTAAGGAATCAACCTAGGCAATTTGAAAAAAAAACTGCATTCTGGAATTGACAAACCTGAGGAACCCGGTAGGCCAACTTCAAGAGGCAGTTGACGAAATCAGGAGATGTATCATTTACAGGTCACCTTCAGGAGATGAGAACGACATTATAGGAGCTCTCGTGGCGGACAGTATTGCCACAGACCCAATGCAAGTCAGCACTACCATCCAATCTGGACAGAGTAATCTCCGAAAAGATCGGAGTAGGGCTAAAGGAGGGAGCTGAAAAGCAGGAAAAAGTTATACTAACGTCACTTGATTCGCGGCAATCCTCTAGACGGCGAGAGATTTTGTGTCAGGCGCACCACGAACTAACTCCCAGAATAATCACACCGATAAGACTGGGGCTGCGAGAGTTCCTAGTGAAGCTGATGCAGTAAATTTTCTGACCAAAACGAAGAAAAAGAAGCGAAAAAAAAGAGTAAAAGGCAGGTAACAGCTTCGAAAATAGTACCAGTGAGCAACAGTGCAACGGTCGATACGAACACATCGGCACCGGCAGTGGAGGGTTCATTAGTGGTTAAGGGTGCGAGCTTGAACGAAGGAGAGTTCTAGGAAGTAAGGAGGAAAAAGAGGAGAGGTAAGAAGAAGAGGAAGCAGAAGATGACCACCCCCCACCCCTGCCGCAGAGGATTATTATGAAAGCCATAAATCGCTTTGCCGTCGTTTCAATGTGTAGTGATGGGAGACTCACGGATGTCAGGCCGTCAGTATCACCTGGGTTAGGGGAAGTGCCACAGATGAGAAGTACGATGCCTCAACAAGAGGGATACCGACGCTTCGAGAAGAACTTAAGAAGGTACGGAATTTTTCCAGGAGTTTCGTATCTGCCCCAATGGTCAATGTAACAACCTTAGAGGTGGTAGAGTCGGGCAAACGTTACATATAGTCAAGACATAGATGAAGATTGCAGAGGATCTTCTCTCCAAGACAAGCAATACCGTCCTCATTTGGCTGCTATGCATGAAGTTTGCTACAGCGTACGCACATAGCAAACTTCTTGTCATTAAAGAACGTCTAGGTCAATTCTGTGCCTTAACACGGGTGAAGTTTGTAGACACGGCCGAATTGTTCTTCAGACGAGATGACCTATACCCGGAGGACGGGGTCCACCGAAACGAGTGAGGAAGGGAATTTCTGGCCGAGTTAATCGACAGAAATGCCTTCTGGTTGTTATGGGTTGCACGGGCCGATCCAAGCTGCCATTCTTCGGGTAGCAACGACCGAGAGACTCAAGACGAGCCGCGAGAGAAGGGAAACGTGGGACATCCTGCAGGAGGCCTGCCACATCGCAACCCGAGAGGAGTAATGGAATCCCTGCCAGTGATGAAAAACCAGTCCAAGGGGAAGAAAATCTAAGCAATTCCGAAGGCGCTCATGGCGATGCGTCCCCTTCTTAAAACATCACTCCAACCGAGTCTTCGGGAAACGCGTCAGCAGAGGGCGCGTGCGGAATGGACAGCATTCACTAAAAGTTTTATTTTTTAACACGAGTTCAATACGGATAAAGTGGAAAGAACTTATGTCAGTATTGGCCGTTTCCAATACCTGAATAGATAGGAGTATCGTGGCGATGGTAGATATCGTAGCGATCGTAGATATCGTGGCGATCGAGATTTCGAGGGTGAGGTTGCGATCACCGGTTATACAATGTTTCAGCCTGATGACCTTGTCGAGCGGCTGGAGGACTTATGGTATAAGTCCGGAACTGTTTTTCCGCTGTCAAATGCAAGGTGAAGTGTGATGACGAGATTTTAGGGCTAAAAATAGATCTTACCTGCTCCTCTTATCAGGTAGTAGTGGAGTACAGGCCGAAAAGAAAGGCAGGAGAGTCAGACTCCAGCCTGTACCGGAAGCTCATAGAACTGATTAACAGTCGCACGAGTTTGGTCATTGGTGACTTCAACTGTCATGAAACTGACTGGAAGAACTTGTCAGCAGATGCTAAAGGGAAGAGACTGACTGTGTTCGCTTAGGATAACTTCCTGACCATGTGGGTGAGGGAGCCAACGAGGGGTGTGAACATATATGACTTGGTGTTTACCACCGAGGAGGGAATGGTATCAAGAATCAGCGTGAGGGACTGTCTGAGCGCTAGCAATTACCGCACAGTCAGGTTTTCCGTCCACATTCCATGCGACAGGTGCTCTTACGTCGCAACCTTCAAACCCGACATCCAACGCAAGAACTTCGTCGCTCTTTGGAATTTGATAGCTAGGCTTGAACCTGCAAAAGGAGAAGGAGCTTCTGACAAATTGTTGAAGTTTAAAAACCAACAGTCTGCGTTTATTCACAATAGAAGGACAAGCGGGATGCCTCTACAACCGAAGTTGTTCAGCGATAAAAAACAGGAAAACTGCCTACAACAACTGGAAAGGCAACTATAATGAATAAAGGTTTCTTCACTACATGAAAAGCATAGGCAAGTTAAAGCACTGGTGCGCAGAGCTAAGGACAGCGAAGAAGTTCGAGTCGCCTTCCTTTGTAAAGAGACTCTGGAAAAATTCTTCCTGAATGTCAATAGCCGCAAAACGATTTGTCATAGTATAGCACCGCTGAGAGATGACAATGGCGTGTTACGGAGGTCAAAACAAGATATCGTCAATGTGATAAACGACTACTTTGCCTCTAGATTTACGAGGGAAGAAGACAATGCAGCTCCAAGGCCGGGGGTTTATCTCGAGCAGGAAGAAAACCTATACAAAACTAGTCTTAGACAGAAAGTAAATATTAGCCAGATTAGGAAACCTTAACCCGTATAAGTCTCCAGGTCCAGATGGCTTTCTTTCTAGAGTCCTCCGAGAAGTTAGTGAAGAGGCGGCTCCACACCTCACCATGATTTTTAATAAGTGTTTGGACACTGGAGAGGTGCCGTAAGACTGGAGAAGAGCAGATGTGACCACCCCATCTACAAGAAGGGGGACCGCGAATGCCCGAGTAATTACCGGCCTTATTAGTCTGACATCCATCGTAGGCAAACTGTTTGCAGGGAATAAACGCAGATCACATACTGCAGCACATACAGTCATACAACTTGATCTTAGATTACGAACATGGATTTCGCAAGAACCGTTCATGTCTCACTAATCTACTAGAATTTTGAAACAGTATTTTGAGTAAGTATGACAGTAATCGAGCTGAAGATATCTTATACCTGGACTTTCAAAAAATTTCGATAAGGCATTACAACGCAGGTCTATGAATACGGTTCGCGCCCTCGGCATTACCAGCAAGTTAGCCGAATGGATAGGAAATTGGTTCTCGTGACGCAGGCAACGAGAGAAGATCAAATGAGTAGCCTCGCAATGAGGCTAGTCAGCAGCGGGATGCCAGGGGTCTGATGTTTGGGCCTCTGTTATTTAGCGTCTACATCAATCACATGGACGAAGAACTACTATGCTCGATCCCAAAGTTCCCCGAAAATAGCAAGTTAGGAGGTAGTATTAGTTCACAAGAAGGAATGAAATGCCTGCGAAATAGCCTTATCAGGATAAGTGAGCGGTCGGAAGAGTGGCAGATGCCATTTAACCTTGACAAGTGCAAGGGAAAAATTTCTCCAAGCAGTGCCTCCAGGCGGAAAAGAGAACTTAGCAAATCCTGGGATACATACAGAGAAATTTTCGCTTCCGAAGTAATAGGATTTTTCTCGCCTTGTAAAACTCTCTAGTTTGGTCACACCTTGAATACGCCGTTCAATTCTGGTAGACAACTCTGCGGAAGAACAATGAACGGCTGGAAAGGGTACAGGCCAGAGGCACAAAATTCATCCCTTCCCTTAGTCATAAAAGTTATCATCAGCGGCTACGATGACTGGGGATGTTATCCTGATACGCAACGGTTAAGAGGCCAGCTGAATGAAACTTAAAATAATATGACGAGTTGAAGAAGTAGATCACAGGAACTCATTCACGTTGAAGGCAAATGTTATAAGTAACCAGGGTTACAAACTAGAATTATCGCTATTCCATACTACTATTTTCGGCAACATCTCGTACAAAATCTTTGGAACGTCGAACCGTCTGCAGCCAGAAGTGGTAAACAGTTTGTCATTCGAACAGTTTAAATCTCTACTGGATGACATAATCCACGACTTGACCTAGAAGGTTCAACCTTTGAATGTAGAGTTACAAGGAGTTACAAGGAAAGAGAGTACCCTAGGAGACCTTACGGTCCATTCAAAGAGGGTACCTTTCGACTAGCAATCGAGTGGGCACATGGCTGCTTAATTGTTTTGCGTCCCTAAACGGCCACTCTTCAAGACTTTGTCTAGTCTTGACTTGAACTGGTCAACAGATTCACTGTTGACAACTTCCACTGGAAGTGCGTTCCACTTACCGCAGATACTGTAGGTGAAAAAATTTCCACACATATTGCGGTTGTAACGCTTCAGTTCAAGTTTGAAGCCGTGATTGCGCGTTCTGTTCTCACTCAGTGTGAAAATATCCCGGTAGTCAACATTGTCGAACCCTTGAAGTATTTTGAAAACTTCGATTAGCTGACCATGCAGCCTAAGGGTTTCCAGCGAGAACAGATTTAATTCCTTAGTCTATCCTCATGACTTTTATGTCGGATAGAAGGAATCAGTTTGGTTGCCCTAGCTTGTACGCGTTCCAACCTTGCGATGTCCTTTCGAAACGAAGGACTCCAAAATTGTACGGCATACTCCAGGTGCGGCCGAACGAGGAAGTTGTTCAGACAAAGTACTATCTACTTGTTACGGTATCCAAACTGGTGCTTTATGTAGCCTAACATCCTTTGGGCTTTCTTCTTTGCCTCGATGCACTGTTTCGAGAACTTGAGGTCGCTAGTGATAGTTACACCGAAGTCCTTCTCAGTGTCGCTTGATTCAAGAGCAGTGCCCTTAAGGACATACTAAGGCATTTGCCACGTGTCCGACCACTCTCCAATCTTCCCAAGATCTTCCTGCAGGCAGGCAGTATTTCCATCCTTTGCAACGTTCATACCAAGCTTGGTATCGTCGGGAAATTTTGAAATCTTGGCAACCATGACCGTCCATGTCGTTGAAACGAAGGACTCCAAAATTGTACGGCATACTCCAGGTGCGGCCGAACGAGGAAGTTGTTCAGACAAAGTACTATCTACTTGTTACGGTATCCAAACTGGTGCTTTATGTAGCCTAACATCCTTTGGGCTTTCTTCTTTGCCTCGATGCACTGTTTCGAGAACTTGAGGTCGCTAGTAATAGTTACACCGAAGTCCTTCTCAGTGTCGCTTGATTCAAGAGCAGTGCTCTTAAGGAAATACTAAGGCATTTGCCACGTGTCCGACCACTCCCCAATCTTCCCAAGATCTTCCTGCAGGCGGGCAGTATTTCCATCCTTTGCAACGTTCATACCAAGCTTGGTATCGTCGGGAAATTTTGAAATCTTGGCAACCATGACCGTCCATGTCGTTGACGTAGGTGATGAATAGTAGTGGTCCCGGGACAGAACCTTGAGGCACCCCGCTAGTAACGGGCACCCACTCAGAAGACTGTCCATTCACCGTCACCCGTTGCTGTCTGCCACTTATCCAAATCTCGATCCAGCCGGCTACTTTTCCGTCTATGCCCAGCGCTCGCACTTTCCGGAGAAGGCGGCAGTGTGGTACCTTATCAAAGGCTTTCTGAAAGTCAAGGTAAACCACATCCACCGCCTTGTCCCAATCATGCTCACTGAACACGAAGTGGAATGATTCCACAAGGTTCGTCAGGCATCACCATTGCCTTCGGAAGCCGTGCTGGGAACTCCTCAGTAGCAGGTTTGTAAATACGACGTCATTTTGTCCACCATCATGCTTTCCATGAGTTTACCGACTATCGAAGTCAGACTGATAGGTCGGTAGTTTGACGGATGGCTGGGGTCTCCTTTCTTGAAGATCGCAGTCGTTTCCGCCTCACGCCAGTGTCTAGGAACGCATCCGGTCCGGATTGACATGTTAAAGATAGCACACAGATGTCGTGATACTTCATCGCACACTTCTTTCAACACCTTGGGTAGAAACCCGACCGGTCCAGAAGACTTGTTCGTCTTTAGGTCAGCGATCTTTTTCTTTATTTCTCCTTCGGTGAAATCCATTGCCTCCAGCTTTTCCCCCGAATAGGAATCCGTGGGCTGGGGAATGGGACCACACTCTTTAGTAAACACTGAAGAGAAGTAGTCGTTGAGGAGGTTAGCATTTTCTGCATCTGAATGCTTTAATGTCCCCTCCTCATTCCTCCTTGGGATTCTCTTTACAGAGTCTTGCCACTCGGAGTTCCTCAGACCGCTTAGCCGCCCTTATGCTGGACTTCACTCTCGTGGCTAGCCTCCGGTATTCGTCAAAGTCACCCGAGATCTTCGATTGCCAGTACACATTTCTCTTCTCCCTAAGCAGTTGCCCGATTTTTCGATTAAACCACTTTGTGTTGAACAGAGGATCGACGGGGGCATTCCAAAGGGATGAAACGCGATTGAAGACTCATGAATGTGGTTTTGAAACTGTTCCAAGAGTCTTCAACAGCTTCGCACTCTTCAGGCCTCGCGCCACTTAGTCCCGCGCGTAGACGAGCAAAGTCTGCTTTCCTCAAATCGAGTTTCCTTGATTTACTAGTTGCAGGCTCTGCCTTGGGGACTTTGACTACAAATCTAATTAGTCGGTGGTCACTGACCCTGAGCTCTTCGCCAACAGAGATGTCCTCAACGATGTCATCCTCAAAGGTGAAAACCAAGTCGAGGATATTGTCTCCTCTCGTTGGCTCTCTAAACCATTGAGTCAGTAACTCGTTGTTCGTGAACTCCAGGAGTAGTGCGTTCTCGCCACAGGGTTTTCTGGTTTCCCAGTCAACTTGGGTGTTGAAATCACCCATGACGATACACAATCTGTCTTCGACAAGTTCTCCTAGTAGCTGGTACAGATCTCTGTCCTTTTGAACGAGTTGGGCAGGAGGTCTATGAAGCACCAGGGTCCTGTATTTGGCAGGACCTATCTCTAGGTCAACACCTAGTAGTTCATGGTTGGATACGATGTTGCAATCCGTCGAGTTGAGAGTATCCTTGACATACAACATCACACCGCCACGCTCTCTGTCTGGCCTATCTTTCTGGAAGAGGTGGTAACCGGGAATCGTGAATTCACCTTCAAAATCTTGGCTTGAGGTTTTAATATACGTCTCCGTTATGGCCACCATCTCAGGTTCCTCTGTTGCTACGAGGCCACGGAGCTCAAGAAACTTATTCCTGATTGACCTCGTGTTGAACAGAAGAACTTTTAGGGAGTCCCCTAGTGTATGACTCCCTACGCTCTTCCGTTTCCCGGCTCCTTTTTGTGTGGCAGTACCCCTCTTTGCCACATCTAAGAATGTCGTTCCAGGAGTGACACGGACATACTGTCTTATGTAAACCTTTACTCTGGGTCGGACGCTCCTCTGCGTCCGCTCTACGACATCCTGGATTAAGTTACAGAGTACAGCCTTACCCTTGAATGAAAGGTGCACTCCATCCCTTTGGTAAAGGGCATTTCGACTGTAAAAGGTGCGGTAAGGGTCCAGAAAGAAGACGCCTTCCGCCGTACAGAGGTCGGACAGGGGCTGGTTCAGGGTCACGTTCCTTTAGTGAGCTGTCCGGCTAGGACCTCTTTTTGGAAGCATCCCTACAACGACCCATTTGTGAGTTCTCAATCTGCAGTCGTCCACGGCTCCCATGACCGTGATGAGAATTTTCTCGCTGGGGCCTACTTTGCCTCCTCGGAGGTAGAGGTCATTCTCACTCACCATCAGGGCAACGACTGAATTCTCGGAGATCTGAGATTTCTCAGCCTCTTCTCTGATGTGGTGGTTTCCCCGTCCTGGCTGGCAGCATACCTCCACACTAGTGCGAAGGCGGGCCGCTAGCAGGGGCTGCAAACCTTGTGCTTGAGAATCGCCCACAAGGGTAACCCTCGGACATTTCCGTGCAGAGGTTTTAGGCTTTCCTTGTGGCAGCGAACTCTCGGTTCCCTCTTTCATCTCCATCTTATTTTTCTTCTTCTTTTTCTTATTCATCTTTCCCCCTTATCTTCCTTTGTTACATACTCTTCTGTTTTTCTCTTTTCTTCCTCTGCTTCAACTTTCTCTTTTTCAGCTTCTACTTTATCTTCTGTTTCAACTTTCTCTTCTTCCTGTTTCTTTCCCTTCCTTTTCTTTTTTCTTTGAGGGTTTATCCGTAGCATGCGGACCTAGCTCTGGGGGTAATACTGCAGATGCAGTGTTTATGACAGGGCTTGACGTTAGCTCTGCTATTCTGACCTCTAGCCTGCGAATCAGTCCGGCGTGTTCTAATTTGAGGCTGTTTATTTTCTCCTCCAACTTCCTGGATCTTTCCTCGGAAGCCCTTGCATGTTTCTTTTAGCTCCTTGATTTGGCCGTTTAAAATACAGTCGGTGCAGGAACTGGCCAGGTGGCATTTCGAAAAACACCCCTCCGGAAAGTCCACGCACCACTTATCTATGTGGCATATTGCGGACGTGTATTTTAGAGCTCCTGGTCCTTTCTTGCCGGTCATTTTGAACACTTTGTCTCTTTCAATACTTTGCGACCAATCAATGATAAAAAGAAGGTTTGGTGAGTTCTCCTCGCGTGAGTCGCTCCCGCCTATTGATCGGAGTCGTTTCGGAGTCTTCCAGAAGGCACGCTCCATGTGCTGCTTTTCGTCCGACCGAGTCGTCAAGCCTCGGCGTGCCGTGGCTCCCAATCAAGCAGCACAGACAGTCCCCGAATGGGCCATCGATTTGTCACCAGGTGAACAACAACGAAGCACGCCCTTTACTAAACTCCTACTAGTTCCCTTCACAACGGAACAGCGTTTAATGGATATCCCACCCCACCAAGAGACTCGACCCAAGGCTTTTTATTGGCCGGGCAACCAACCTGGGAACAAAGGGCCGTCACCTCGTACCGATGCTACCAGAGGCACCCGTCAACGGGCACTGGGAAAGGTCAATAATTACGCGCCAGGGAAGGGGTTAACGGGGCACTACCCTCATCCCATTCATCGTGCCCCAACGCCTAGGACACCTCTAGTCCTAGTCTCTCGCAACCAGTGAGCGTTTATTGGCGTCGTTTATAGAGGTTCCAAAGCCTCTCTTCTGACGCGTAAGATAGCTGCCAGGTCCTTATATGTAGATAGAGGGAAAAAAGGGAAAGATTGACATGATAGGAGTAGGCTTATTTTTGTATAAGTGGGAGATATAGGATGAAAGTAAAAAAGGAGAATGATAGAGTAGAAAAAGGAAGGAGTGACGCACTTAGTATGGAATCTCGTTTTCGACCAAATCGACAAGGGAAGCCCTACCAGGGGTACCCAGAAGAGGTACCCCCGCCGACATAGCTCGAAAAGTCAAAGGTACACACAAGCTCTCTTCCCGCGAACAAGGGGGCGTCACCTCTCCCTCTACTTCCCTCTACTTTCCGTATAGTTTATAAGCAAGTAGATAGGTTTCAGTTTTTTTACATATAAATAATTCCCCATTGTTTTGTTTTATCACAGCACAATCAGGTATTTTTTTTTTGCTTTTGGGCTCGCAAAAGCTTGGTGGAAGAGGTGAGAGGGAAGAGCCTTTATCGTTGGTACGATTTCTCTTTTCGTATAGGCTAGGGCTTTTCCAAAATAGTAGCTCCCGTTATGGTCAGCAATGTCCTTTGATGTACTACTATACCTTGTGAGTCTCATACTTTCTCATAATTTTCCACTCTCTCATACTTTCGCATGATGTTTAACACTCTCATACTCTAGTATTCTCACATTCTCTCTCACTCTATCATAATCTTTCACTCTCGATACTGAAAAGTAGGACAACCTTGTAGACATGTCAGCTGGTGATACCCGCTTAGATATTGTTGTCATCGTAGAAAATTCGATTCATACAAACTCACGATAATTCGAAGGTTAGTTTGTGATCCCCGCTAAGCGACATTCTACCGCGATCGACAAAATTGATAAGACGGTAAAATAATAATATACGTCCTAAATTGCCTTAACGCTGTTGACTGTAATATTAAAAGTCACTACGAGATTCTAGGGATAGATAAGAACCTAGGAAAGTCATTATTTCGGTTAATGATGGTGTACAGGCCACAGACACAGGCTGATGTGTCATACTTGAACCTATACGCAAAGCTGAACAAGATGGTGAACATGTGCCCGAGTATGATCATGGGTGAATTTAACTGCGGAGGCAGTGACTAGGGAGATAGATCGGGCTAGGGTAAAGGGGGGTGAATCATCGACTTTGCCCAAAATAAATTGACAGTGTGCCGATGAGCTGACAAGAGGTGAGAACCTACTTGACTTGGTTTTCACCACCCAGGACGATATGATCTCAGTAGTGACCATGCGCGAGTGTTTGGGACGGAGCGAACACCGAACAATCACGTTTTTCGTTTACGCTCCCTGTAACATGAGCGCTGGCATCGACATCTACAAACCCGATTAGTGACGAGAGAACTTCGATGGCCTTTGAGGCGCGATAGGTAGGCGGAAGCTAGAGTTACCCATGGAGCCACGGCCAACTTGCTGGAGTTCAAGGACCGCTTACTCCAATAAGCGAAATGCTCACCCAAGTGAAATGGCTCAATCGCAACATCACCTTGCCAATTCGTAATAAATAAGTGGCCTCAGCAACTGGAAAGCCAAGGATAGCGAAAGATACATTGCCCAAGTACAGAGAATTGTAGAAAATTGAAAACACTGGTTCACTGACGTAAACTCGGCGAGGAACTTCTGGTCGCATCCCTCTGCAAAGAGAACGAGAGAGAATTCTTGCTTCATGTTAATAGCTACAAAGCGGTTTGCCAGCGCATAGGTCTCCTGAGCCACGATGATCATATGTTACGAAATTTGGACCTGGGCATTACCAACGTGTTGAACGACTACTTTGGATCCGTGTTTGCAAAAGAAGTAGAGAGTCCTGCTCAGAGACTGGGTGTTCACCTTGAAGGAAACAGTTGTACATAGCGATGAAGTGGCGGTTTGGTTAGGTAATCTAAATCCATATAACTCTTCTTCCTAGAATCCTCCATGAGGCCACCGGTGAGGATGCGCCACACCTTACTAATATCTTCAATGATTCGCTTGTAACGAAAAAGGTGCCAGACGACTAGAGGATGGCAGACATTACACCCATCTTTAAAAAGTGATAACGCGAAAGCCCGGATAATTACCAGTCTATTATTTTGACGTCCATCGTGGCTAAACTACTAGATAGCATAATCGCTGGTCGCATATTTGAGCACTTAGAATTTCACAACTTGATCTTAGATTTCCAGCACGGGTTTCGCAGAAACCGACCCTGTCTCAAAAATCTATTCAAATTCTTTCATAGTATATTGAGCGAGTACTATTGTGTTCGGTCTGTAGATATCTTATACATACGTAGACTAACAAAAAGCCAAGGAAATGTGCCCAAACGCAGGTTAATGAGTAAAGGTCGGGCGTTCGGCATTACCGGGGAGGTCGCCGACTGGATTCAAAACTGGTTAAAGGACGAGAGGAAGCGAGAGAAGGTCAAAGGGGTAGCCTCGAGGTGGGCCCCCACAAGTAGCAGAGCGCACCAGGGCTGCGTGTTTGGGCCACTGCTGTTCATTGTCTATATCAACGATATAGACAATGGACTACTATGCTGAATAGAGCCAGGTTCGCAGACGATACCAAATCAGCTGGCGGGGTTATCTGGCGCAAGGGAGTACAACACTAGAGAGGCAGCCATTGCAGCTTAGGTGAGTGGTACGAGATGTGTTAGATGGCATTCAAACTTGACAACTGCAAGCTGATGCATATCGGTCCTTCTAACTTTCTGGAAGGCAACTACATATTAGGAAGACCTTTGGAGTCGAGCGAACTGGAGAAAAAATTAGGTGTGCAAAACAGTAGTGACTTGAATGTGTGCAGGCAGCGTGCCGAGGTTAAGAAAAGGGGTACATAAAGCGACAATTTCGTTTCCAAAATAAGGAAATTGTACTTAACCTGTACGACTCTCTAGTCCGACGGAACCTTGGATACGCCCGTATATTTCTAGTGACCAGCAATGCATAAACACATTAAATGGCTAGAATGGTTTCAGGACAAGGCAACCAAATTAACCCTGTTCTTTAGACACATAAGATACCAACGCTGGCAAGAAGAATTGTGACTGTTCTACCTAGGGATGTGCCTTATATGTGGTCAACTAATTGATACCTAAAAGATTATACGGGGCGTTGAGAACAAGGACTAAAGGAAGTTGTTCACTTTGAAAATGAATCCTACGCTCAATCACGGTTATAAGTTAGCTTTATTTAGGACTAGCACTCTCCCACTCTCTCACTCTTACACACTCACTATTACACTCTCTCACTTATACACGCTCTCACTCTCCCACTCTTACAATCTCTTACTCGAACTCTCAAACACTCTTTCTCATACATACTCTCTCTCTCACATCCTCTTTCTCAAAAAACACTGTCTCAAACACACACTCTCTCAAAAGACTATAATATAATCCTTCTACATAATATTTCACTCTCTATCTTACCCACTGTCGTTCCTATCCACTGCTATCTATCCACAGTCGTCCTCACCCACTTTTGTTCTTACCCACTGTGTCTCTTACCCCCTCTCGCTCTTACGCACGCTGGCTCTTTGCTACTGTCAATCTCACCCTTTCTTGCTCTTAACTACTCTCACTCTTACCCACTCTCTCACCTAATCACTCTCTAACTTACCCACTCTCGCTCGTACCCACTCTCATTCTTCCTCACTTTCGCTTTTACTCTCTGTCACCTTTACTCACTCTCATACCTACGAACTCTTGCCAGTACCCACTCTTGATCTTACTCATTTTCGCTCTTACTGACTCTCACTGTTACCCACTGTGTCTGTTACCCACACTCGCTCTTACCAGTTTCGCTCTTATCAACTCTTGCCCTTACTCACTGTCGCTCTTAACCACTTTCGTTCTTACCCGTTCTCGCATTTACTCTCGCACTTACATACGCTCGCTTTGAATTGCTCTTGGTCTTACCCACTCTCGCACTTACCCACTGTCGTTCGTGCTTACACTCTCTCATCTTCTCTTTCTCTCAGGCACACACTCTCACATTCTCTTTCTCACACGCTATTTATTTTCTACACTCTCTCTCACGTGTACACTTTCTTATAATCTCTCTTCCATTCACTCTGGCTCGCATTATAAGAGAAACTATTTAATTCTTATTCTCTCAATAATACTTGCACAAACTCCCACACACTCACACATAGAGTTGGCCAAAATTATGGGGCAGGTATGAAAAAGTAAGGAATATGATTGAAACTCATTTAATGCATACTTGACATAATACAAATAAACGTTTTACGTTTATTCTCTCAATAATAATTATTTGATGTGTCCTCATTTTGCTTTTATACCCGTTTTTATGCGTTTTTGCATAATTGGGACTAAGTTGGCACAGGTGGTTGGCATAATTTCCTGCCACTCTCATGAATTTTGGTTGTTAATTCACTTTTTTAGGAACATTTGTGCACTCTCACTCTTGTGCCCAAGTGTGACCACAAATGTTCATTGGAGTTGATGCCTGGAGATTGAGGGGGCCATTGCATCAACGTCACCTCTTTCCTTTCAAACTAACCCTTTGAGACTATAGATGTGTGGCATGGAGCTTTGTTTCGTTGGAAGATTACACCATCTGGTGTGTTATCATTGAAAATTTTACCTAAGGAAGGTTGATAAACCTGGTCCAACATGTTGGTGTAACTGTTGAAATTCATTCTGCCCTCACAAGTGAACAACAATCCTGGACCTAAAGACGATATGTTGCCCCAAACCATTACACTGCTATCTCCAAATTTGACTGTTGGACAACGCATCTCGGATCATACCATAACCTTCTCCAACTTACCGACGAACATAATTAACTCCAAGTGCCCCAAAGTTCTAAAGAGAAATAAAAATTTTACTGATAATTTTTTGGTATCGAATAAAAATTTGGGTATCCAATAAAAATGTCTACAAGCGTTAAAGATTGGTAGAACCTAATGAAGAGAACCTACCTCAAAGTTGCTTTCATCAGACCAAACAACTTTAGCCCAATCATCTTCAGTCCAATCTTCATGCTCTTTTCCCTAAGACAATCGCTTCTTTTTTGTTCACCTGAGGTAGCCACAGTTTCTTTCCAGCCTTACACCCTTTGCCTCTAGCTTCTAATAACCTTTCTCTCACTGTGCGTCTTGGTATATCTTTGTTGCCGCCCGAAACTCAACAAGTACATCAGAAGAGGTTTTCTCTTCCTATCGGACAGAGATGTCATTTTCAGCAACGCCTCTTTCCTCATAGCTATACACATTTTGCGACCTTGACCATCACAGTTTTTAAAAGAATTGGTCTCATTGTACCTTTTAATGGTTGTTTGAACACCGCTCCTCGAGCATTTTAAGTTTCTCGCAAATTTACCTTTGAGATAATCCCTCTATGGACAATGCAGTGATTTGAGTTCTTTGAGCTTCTTGAATCTCTTTCTTCGGAGACAGTTTTAACAAAAACCTACTAATGTAATTTAAAAATAAGATAATCACTGAAAAATAGGAATAAACGTTAGTATCACACATTAAATAGCAGAAGTTTGCCACAACCACTTATGGACAATATGCAAAAATGCATTAAACGGTAATAAATGCAAAAGGAGGACACATCATATATTAATTATTAATAGAATTTACGCCAAAATGTTTTAATTTGTTTTATGTCAAGTTTGAAATAAATAAGTTTCAATCATATTCTTTACTTTTCCATACCTTCTCCATAATTTTAGAAAGGCTGTATTCTCTATCACTCACACGCAGCCACTCTCAAACACATTCACACTCATTCACTTTCTTTTACACATACGTTATTCTATTCTATTTCTCTATTTCACACTCTCTCGCTTTCATACCATCTATCACGTTCTCTATTAAAAAACACTCGCTCTCACACCATCTTTCACATTCTTTATCACACACACACACACACACTTTCACCCTCACCTGCTTTCACATTGTCTATCATTCACACTCTCATACACTTACTCACACATAATCTCAAACTCTTATGCTCTCACAAGCTCACACTTTCACACATTCACGCTTACACATACACACACACACACTCACGCTCTTACATACTCGCGCTCTCACACACACTCGTGCTTTCACATACACTCTCACTCTGACACACACTTGCACTTTCACACACACTCGCAAATTCACTCTCACACTCACATATTCAGTCTCACACAATCATTCTCACACGCTTACTCTCACACAGTTATTCTTACATACTCACTCTTTCACACATACATTCGCACACTCTCTTCATCTCACACTCTTTCCACCTCTCATAGACCTCTTCTAATCCGCTTTCTTTTCTATAAATATCCTCTGTCGACAAGCAGAATCTGAGGATTCTTGTGTGTTCAATCGATGCCAAGTCCCTCCTGTCGCATCCCTCATCATCTCTCTGTTTACCGCACCCTTTATTTTTACACTGTCGATTACACGCTGTCTAATTTCTTTCAGTGCGACCAAAAGGATGTATTTGCTTAAGGGTCATTCCTATAGAACGAATAGCGGGATCATTAAGGGCGGGTTTCAGTGAAAGTCCAAGGGAGGAAGAGGCTTTTAAGATTTGACTAAAGTGTGTGTTGGCAGATAGGTAAGTTAGTATGCATGCAAATAAGGATGCATAGGAAGGAAGGGTTGGGAAAAATTATATATTTGTGTAGGTATGAGAAGAGGTATTAAGAATTAGGAAAGTAGTGTCGTATGTATGTATGTAAGTATGTATGAAAATAGGAAGTTATAGTTCTATGCGCGGAGTGGAGGCTGTCTTTGTGTTTATCTGTAAAAATCGTTTTTAAATTTATTTTGGGGTTGTATTCATTTTAATATGTATGTAAGAAAACATGCATGTACGTCTAGTATGCATGTATATCTGAGTTATGCAAAAAAGCGTCAGTTTCTATAAATATGGAATGTGCTTGTGTGTATATAGGTGTTTGCGTATGTGCTTACAGACGTATGTGGATGATTATATTCATATTATGTGATTATGTGATAACCTAAAGGTGAAAAAATCTGTGACCTCGCTTATGCCATATTTGCCATGAAAATAACGCCTTCGATTGACTTAATGTCATGGCACAGCCTCTGGTCTAGGTTCTATGGCAGTGGAGCCTTGGAGTGGAAAATGCCAATGTCGAGCCTAGACCGTGATTGACATAACATTGATGGTTTGGAGTGTTAAATGTCATTGCTGAAGCTAAGCTTTGGTTGTCAGGAAAATGAACCCTTTGCAGGGAAAATGTCATGGTGGAACCTTGGCCTATTTCCATGACAATAAAACCTTTAAGTAGAAAGTTCGTTGTCCGAACCTAGGCTCTGGTTGCCATGACATTGAAGACCTGGAGCGGTAAAATTCATAGCCAGGCCGGGCGGTGTAGCAGATGCACAGTGAAGCGCTAAATGCCATGGGATAGCATATGCAATGGTAATTTGGGACACCGCCGAGGTAACGTGGTCATGAAATCTCCAGGGGGATTAGTTGTAATCTGACATCTCGCACGTCAGTGTGAACAACGGCTAGGATGCTGAATAAAATGCCATTGCGATGTGAATGTAATCAAATCAAGCGCAATCGAAAGCACGTTTTTTTTTCTAAATGTTTGCATTTTGAAGAAAATACTCAAAATGTAATATAACACTTTCAGACTGTGCTTCTATAAAGAAGGATAGATTGGCAGCCATCTTGTCACTGATAGTTTGTTTTGGACAAAAAGATATAGTGTTTGATTTTTCTGGGGTTTGTAGTTGATTGTTTTCTTTTAGGCTAGGTTAATTTGGGCAGTTCGTTGAGTTTGTTTATAGTAAGTGATGATTTTAGGAGGTTTGTTTGCTATTTTCACCGTTGGACTGAAACCAGATATGAAGCCTATTCTAGCAACACACCGTGCTTAGGTTTCTGTTCTCACTTGAATATTATGGCCTCTTCGAAGGTCTAATTGATTTTTATCAAATATAAAGCTTAATCGTCCTCTCCCAAAGACAGGTTTGTGAACGGTGCGGTAGAAAGGCTAAATCAGATTTAACGAGAAATATAAAAAATCTTGGCCGACAATTCCCCTTGGGTATGAAAAATATCGTCTTTTCCACCTTTGCTAATTCTACAGATTAAAACTAAATTTTTAAATACCCTACTATCCCTAACCTTCTACATCATAGTTTAATTAGAATCATCGTGAGAAGTGTATTTCTTGAATCGGTGCAATGAATTTATTTTCCCCCAAAGCTTATGAGGTCATAACGACAAGGCTAGTAGTGACAAAGAATAGCTCGATGACTCCGAAACTACTATTTTCAAGTAAGAATAACTCGGAAAATAGTGCTTTCCGCGCTGAATAAATAGTAACAGACCATTCATATAGACCAAGGGTTCCCAAACTTTTATTTCTTGTAGACCCCCTGAGTTTTTTACGCATATGAAATATTCCAAAATGAATATTTTTTTGTAGGTTAGTAAAAGATAATAACTAAACAATTCCAATATAATATAAAAATGCAAATTACATTTTTTTTTAATTTTCAATTGATAAACTAAAACATATTTATACTTCTAATGATGGAATTAGTAAAATGAATACTAATATCTGGCTCCAATTTTGTGAGTCAGAAGAAGATGACCTGTCTTTACTATATCAAGTTGATTACGATTTTTTGTTAACAACTGTGCTACAGGACTAAAGCCAGATTCCACAAGATAAGATAATAGGAAAACAATAACGTACATTTAGAGTTCTCATAAGAGTGGATATTTACATGCAATGTCACTATTTTTCCATACATAATGCTTTTCTTTTTTAACAGACTTTGGAATCTCTTATCAGACCCCAATTCAAGAAGTTTGTATTTAAATTATCTTTTCATGAACCCCTTAGTTCATATTTTGGACCCGAAATACAACTTTTTTCTTGTGGACTCCTTCAAAGCTTCTATGGACTGATGGAGGACCATGTGGAACATGGTTAAGAAACGCTGATAAATACATATTGAATAGATTGAAAGTAAATTTTCTGTAAAAACTGGGGTCGTTAATCTGCAGAATTATCGAGCGCACTTCCTTTAGCGGGAATAATACGCCTGCATGGCGTAAAAGGAACGGAGAAAAAAGTTACGAAAATAGGGTACAGGAAGTTGTATCAGAGCATAAAATGGTTGTGGCCCTAAGGTTTATTGCATTTAAGGAGGTAACTGAAAGTATCCATGTGACTCTGCCCGGATTTGGGGGATCGGGTGGTAATTTTGCCGGGCTACCGGAGTTATTGGATTAGAAGTGGGGCGTGTTTTTGCATTTTCCAAGAAAGTTGGGAAGTATCCCACCATGTTTAGGTTGACTCAGGTGCTAGTTTAAATTTGCTAAATTTCATTGTGTTATGTGCCTATTGAGACAGATAAGTTATTTGGGGAGGAGAGGTAACGTGTCAAGTTAGTAGTTTGGCTCGAGGAAATGCTGCATTTGGAGATTTTATTTTTTATCATCATCATCATCATCATCATCATCATCATCACTAACTTTATAATTTAAGAAGGGTTTTTTTTCAGTATTTGAATAATTTCATCTTAGTTTGGTTACGACTTAAGTTTATTATAAGTATCAAAATTTTGTGAATTTTTTACAACCCAAAAAATTGCTAATGAAGTTCAGAAAATTCTATTTTTATATATCTTCTTCTATAACTCTCTATTTTAGCAACGTGATATTTTGAAAGGGGGGAAATTTAGTTTAGAGTTCCTTCTTAAAATTATTATAATTGGCAAAGTTCAGAAAATTTATAAAAGTTAACCATGGATGTTTTTTTAGATTTTAAATTTTAATCTTAGTAGCGAAGCGCAAGGTGCCCCGGTAGGGGGGGGGGAGTGGCTAAACCATTGCTTGATTAACAATGCTTTTTGTGAATCTGTAATTTTTTAGAAGTATAGAATTGCCCATAAATTGGCATCTGAATTGATTGAGTTTTTGACAACCCGGTGGATAGAGTTTGTAAGTATATGTTTGGTCAGGGGTGAGCGAGAGCTTCCCGCCAGGGGTCTATGGTCAGATGCGGGGTTAAGAGCAGGTTTTGAAATTCCATCAAATTACAGATGGGTGTTAGCGAGAAGTGTATGGTTTTGTAAGAAGTTTGACATATGGTTACTAGGAGTGCTAAAGAAATAGATGATTGCAAATGTATCACAATGAATTATTTGACCCAGTATTTGCAAAGGGGAAGCTAAAGGGGTTGAGGCAGTGAAGTATGAAATAAAGGTTTTATAGGGCAAGGGCTTATAATCGATGATGATGGATGTTATAGTAGTCTTATATTGCCGTTTAAATGAGGGATGGGTAGTAGAATGTGTATATTTTAGAAAATTGTACCAAAAGATCAAAATACCATTGTAATTTCAGACCATAAATTTGTTTAAGGGAAATTTTCGAATTCCTCTTACAGAGCAAGGGAAAGATAATCGCTGTTTCCTTTTACGAGAAGTTTATGTTTTTTAACTGACCCAAAGAATTAGCTTGCAATTTGGGTAATTTCTAAAAAGCGATGGATAGGATAATGGTTGAGAGAAAGCGATTTAGAATGTTTGAAAGTGTTGCATTGTGTTTTGTGGATGATTTTATGATTGTAAGCGAGAAATTGAATGAACGCATAGGAGCTATAAAATATAAAGTATATGCAGTGTTGGGTGAAAATGGTTTAAAAGAAAAATTGACCCAGGCTGAGTGTTTTTTCTGGGACATATTATCGAAAGTGATAAGATTTGGAAAGCCCCTAAATTCTTTGAAAAGTTGCGTAGCTTTCTTTGGTCGGGAACTGTAAAGGAAATGCGATAATTCCAAGTTTAATCAACTTCCAGTGGAATTCTATCACCATAGTGCGGATATCATTCTGGTAGAATTTTATTCCTAATGTAAAAATGAAAAATTAATTGGGATACTTAGTTTGAAAGTGCGACAAGGAAGCGAAGGACAAAAAGTTGCTTTGGTAAATCTTATGCCCCAGATTGGTTGTGAGGCGGGATTTGGTCAAGATATATGTGGACACAAGCTAAAATTGCATGAATGCTAAACTCTTCAAGATCAAGGCACATAGAAAAAAGTAATCCAAAAGTCTCCAAGAAAGTGGTTTTCAACCGGGGGTGGGGGGCCTTGAGTGCCAACTAAGTGTGCCGCGGGAGCGACCAAGAACTCATTTTTAGAATGCCTAAATTGCAAAAAATGTGTATTATATTTTGTTTTTTAATCTAACAACACTTGAAAGCATTTTCATATTTTCATATCTGCATTGTGCAACTATAAAACAACGAAAAGAGAAAGATTGCATACAGTTAATAAAGAAATGAAAGTTGTCTTGTTAACCCTACGTTCCAATATTAAAGAATTTACTTATACTCATCAAGTTCAAATTTCCCATAAACTTTTATATCTTATTTTAATATTTATACGTATATTATATTATATTGAGGTCCCGCGGTTGCCTCTAGATTGCAATTAGGGTGCCACTTTCAAAAAAATTGAAAACCACAAGTCTAAGAAATTATCCTTAGTACAGAGAGTGAATAGTGTGATGGATCGATAACTGTTTACGGTCAGGTGGATCATGAAGGCCTTCCAGGACATCATTCGCCTATGAAATTTTGAAATAGTGATGAACTGCAGGGTAACAAAACCGTTTTTTAAATTTGAAGAAAAGAATTCTAGGCAGGTGCATACCTTGCATACCTGGCGGATTTTCAATTCGTACTCGATTGCGATTTACTCTCTACGTTGGGCGTTCCGAGTGAAGCAAAGTAAGATGAGCAGGAAGCGGTAATTTTAAAATGATTTAAGAGATGGGAATTAGGGCACTTATTGTAGGGCAGGAATAATAAATTAGAGTCTAAATGAAAAAGGAGAACAGAAAGCGGCTGAAGGAAGGTATAGGTCCTACAAAAATATTATCTTGTATATTTATTCGAACTCATTATCATCATACCTGCTTTTACAAAAGGTGAGGTTGGCGTGCTACAACACACCTAAAACTATCTCCCTCTAACCCTATTTATGCATTATTAAGCACAACACTACCCATCATTTCATCCAGTCCTAAGCTCCTTCATAGTGATGAAGTACCATGTAGTATAGCATCTCGTCGTGTCACGGTTCTCACCTGGTCAGAAGGCGCCTTCCACGCACCCTAACAAACCCACTCCATGGACCCCTATCATACCCAATATCCTACACTTCCTCTTTTGTCCGCCCTTTTCTTTCAAACACCGTCACATAATCAACCGATCTTGTAGGCGATGATCCATTCCTTCTCACATTCTGTCATTAACGGTTGTATATTTTATTCAAACGTCTATTTCCATCCATTTTTCTTGCATGTTTATACTTCAGAACACTCATTCACAATCGCATTGCTTTATTTATACCATAAAAATCTCTCACCGGTCATTCCTCACTTTTTCCATCATTTACACACAAAGCGTCTTTCTCAAGGTGTCCATTTGCATTTTCCTCACTCCAGATCCTACCACTTCTCCTTCTATCCACATTCCACACTCAAACCTTTGCCATTCAATAACGCTCTAATTACCCCATAGACTTTCTGATCCTACGGAGCCTTGTGATAACAATGTGTTTCATTTATAACACTATTAATATTAATCTACCAGACATACCCAAAACTTGGCAATCGCTCAAAGATGATACCACAAACTCAGATGTCACATCTCTACCCAATTTTCAATGACAAATACCATTAACTTACAATTTTCTGCATTGAATTTTAGACCCTCCTCTTACACACCCTCTTTAAAACTAAAATCAACATTTCCAAACCCCTATTACTTTCAGCCGCCAATACCTGGCGCTCAGTCTAATCCAGCAAATATAGAAACCCAACCCTCACCTTTCTCCACAATATTACATCCGTTTTCTTCACTCCAGTACACAGTGCTCTTAGTGCTCCATCCTTAAAAAATGATGAAACAGCCATGGCGAAATCACACAAACCTTACCTTACCCGACATGTTTGTCAAAAGAATTACTCCGGGTAAATTTCTCCCAAATGCACGCCAAACTTCAAACATAAATACTCTTCAAATCATTCAATAGTTTGCCACTCACTTCTTAAAATCTTAACACCTGCTATATTGCTTCTCAATGCGATCATAAGCTTTCTCTAGATCCAGAAACCCATCATAAACTTTACTTTCAACACTTGCATTCACGTTTCTTCCATTTAACCTAATACATTGGTACTGGTACTGCATTCTTCCAGTCTTCAGTCTTTCTTCAACTTTTAGCATCTCATCTATCATATCATCTCCAGCTGTATTCTCATTTTCTAGAAATCTCACACTACCAAGAACCTCTTAGATCAGCTTGGTGGCTACAGATTCTATTCTTTGGGATTCCTGTTTGCATGAGGCATTGACTCCAGGTGGTAGAGTTCTCTTCTTTCTAAATTGGAGGCGGGATAGAGGCGATCAGCGATTCTTAAGGGTAAAGAAATCTTAGGAGTGAATTCATTATTAGTTATTCGGTGGGAACTTTGAATATCTTGAGATGTTGGTATCTCCATCCTAAGACACTTTCTAATTCCATCTTTATAGAATCTTTCGATTGATATTTAAATAAACACAGATATTTAATAAAGTAGTTTTCCTTAGTATTTCTTTAATAAAATCTCTTCATAATTTGAGTGTTTAATTGGTTTGAACATAACAGTTACTACTCCATTTTATCGCATACGCGTAGTTTTAATTAAATATATATTAATTTTAGCAGTGTCGTGGTATAGGAAGGACCGAGTGATGGCTGGAGTTCGTACATACTTCAAAACTCCGGGATTACGTTTCAACTCTAAGAGTTTCATAATTTGGATCGATTATTATTATTTGATTATTACTTCTTTAATCTTTGAGGGTTCCTAATGTTGTGCTTAGTGTTTTAAGGATTGAATAAAAATTTGTTTCAAAAAAACTTAAATTTTAATTAAAAAAAACATGAACCAAAGAAATTAAACACACTAAATACACAAAATTAATTCATTAAATTTAAGTGAGGCTTTAAAAATGACATACTTAAATTTATAGTAATGGTTGACCCACAGCTCACTTTAATATAAAAAATGCAAACTGACCTACAATGAAACGGATACAAGGGTTTAAATACCTTTATAGATTCCTACTAAAAGCGGGTTTGAGTCTGGCCTTGAACTCAATTGTTAGCGCAATTTAAGAATGTTGTTACCGGGATGACGCGTGGATCAGCGCTTACAGCTGGGTTCTCAAGGAGGAAATTCTTTAAATCCACAAAGGCTTTCGGAGCGTGTGGCAGATGGAGGGAAGCACGCCTTCTGGAGGAAATCATCTCGCCACGGGACAGGGAAATATTGTTTCTTTTTCTATTCAGGCTACTCGGGGAATAATTCACACTGGTGAGCGATGAGTCAATCCTTTGACTCAGGGGAGTGCTGGAGGGAGTTCACTCGGGGGTATTCCTCAAGGTCGAGGACTATCTCTGTGCTTTAGGATACACCCGGGTAGGGGGTTTTTCTGACGAGAGTTAGTTAAACTTGCTTCCATAATCAAGTTAACTTAAAGTTTGGTGTGACCACCAGGAACTAGTTCGAGGATGAGCTTCTTCTTAGTCCCTTCTGTTGGTAGCAGGGCATCTTGCCCTGGTCTTCGTCGCCTTAAAGACTAACGTAATCTACTGATGTTTTTCCAAAAATATTTGTTTTTATAAGTTGCCACCCCACTGGGGTAGGGCCAGGATGGGGAGGATGCATAGACCGGCCAAATGAAGTCTCCTCCTCCAACGTTTTTTCTCAGAGGGTCATACAGCTGGCCCTGATGGACTTTCCGGCTTTAGAGTGACGCTCCTCTAATTTGGCATATGCGGTGAAATTGAATACCAGCAATTAGGGAAAATCTTGCTGTTTTAACCCATGTTAGAGTCTTGGGTCCGACCTGAGCTAATTATTGCATTATGTGATAGGGTACGACCTCAGCTTCTTTCTGAGATGAGGGGTAAGAAGGGAGGAGGTTAAGTTGTCGGGCTACGCTGCCTCCACTGACAGGACATTGTGGTAAAAGACCGGAGGCTCACTTGTGAGAGGGGGAGAGCATCTATTCCCTCACAAGTAGCAATAAAACGAAGCTATTATATTAATTATTTTTTAGATGATTAAAAATGTGGTAGGGATATGTTTTGATATTTAAATAATTAAAACGCTCTGACCTGGGAAATATCCCTTCAAGTTGCTATTTGCCACCACATGTAGTGTTTAAAGCAGAAAGTTCTCTTTATCAAATCCTACTTCCATTTGATTTAAATTAAATATGTATATAGATCCATTACATTATAATTATTACCTACACTCGTACAAACAGATCTATTTTAGTTATTTAACCTAAAATGTTATATTTCTGTCTTTTGTTTCTTTTTAAAGAACGGTACTAAAGCTCATCAAGTTAGGGGTAAAAAATATCTATTTAGGGACAAAATAAAGAATTGCGAACGAAAATAATATTAACTTGGAAAAATATGACTGCGGCTGTTTATTCTTTTACGTTAGGGGACATATCTATTATAATGTTGTGGTATAAAATTTCTAATTACTTTTCGGGAGAACGTTTAAGTTCAGGAGAGCTGTAGCCTTAGCTAAGTACTCATTGCTCCTGGGACGCAGCAAAGGCTCTCCATATTTCTTTAATGGGGTTAGCAGTATCTATAGGAGTTTTTTTATTGCTTTTGTAGTTGTCTAGGTTAACTAATCTTAGTTTGTAACCTTTTCACAGATCGCGCCAGATTAGGGAACAAGAATAAAAACGGTCATTTGACCACTGTCCATTCTAACTTTTCCAAAATGGACGTTAGACGTCTTCGGGACAACTGCTCTTTTTAAACTACTATTATACATTCGTATTCCCTTAAGTCAAATATTATTTTGGGTCGCTGTGAACTTATTATAATATTTCATAAAACATATCAAAGTGTTCATAGTTGAAGTTCCTTTGACTCTCTTATTATATTACAATGAGAAGACCAGACATGCTTGTTTGTATTATGGGCAGCTTAATTCACGTATCTTTTGTGAGGGCCAAGGGGTTTCAGGAGCAATGGCACTGCACTGCAATTGATCCATTATGTTATAGGGGCTCTCTAGATTTTATTATAAATTTGATTAACCATTGTTTAATTTAGGATATTCAGGTGAAATCTTACAATTACGAGAGCTGGTGATTGGGAACCACAGGAGTTCAATTTAAGTTCTAAATCAGTCACACTCTCATCTTTCTGGGGCATAAACCTGATGACTCTCCCAGATAGGGAATCAAAGGTCTGTTTACTCGAGAGTGATCCTTATGGAGAGCATGTCGAAGACTTTTCCATTCGCCCAAGTGAAAATTTGGGTGAATTGTTTTTTCGAAATGTGAAGTTTCACCTTTTAGATGATGTAAGATGTTCTACCCAATGTTCCTAGGGGTTGATATCGTACCAGAGGATTGGAAAGAGTTTGATTATGGAGATGATGCGCATGCCTTTAAATGTCGGACGACATGACGTCCGCGAATAATTCAAACTGAGGTTCGACTTTCGAGGTCTTTAGATCTGCAAACTATATTTTGGAGTCAGGACAGTACGTAGGATAATTACTATCAGACATTGGTTCGAAGATAGGAAATCTTTGCCGGGTAATTTCAAAGGGTGTGAATTGTTTAAGAATAGATTTGGGGAAAGGAAATATCGTAACGTGCAAGTCCATGGATAGTCTAGTTCCTTTTATGCCTGAATCCCTTATAATTTATTTGTTTTGGAAGTTCATGAAGACCGTAGCAATATCCCATCAATTTTGTGAGTAAAAGTGATGGCGACCATTTGCAATAAGATCGTCTGCGACATTACTCGGAGTTGTCCAATATCTCAACTTCAGATTTAGATGTTACGATATTACTCACCTACTCTTTTGGTCCAAGCGAATTATCTTTTTGAAGTCTTAGGAATAGATACAGAGTTGCTATATAAAATCACTTCTAAATTTTCCAGGCATTCCCACGGCTAAGAAGTAATATAGGCATTGCAGAAGAGAGTTCTTTCATCGTTATTGAAAAGATGGATATGTTCGTAAAAATGTAATTGATTCATGGGCAATATTTTAGCTGCTTATCGAGAGGAAAATGGCATCAGGCAAATCCCAAAGCGAGGGTAAAGATGAACAAATGAATGGGCTTGTAGTCAGGATGTTAAATATGGATGTGGTTGATGGGAATATGATAGATTGAGTAGATAGCTGCATGACGTCAGTCTCATTTACATTGACACTAGGTACGATAGTATGGCAATTTTCCCAATGCAGTCATTATAACAAAGGTGCATCAAATGATATCCATTAAATTTACATCCTGAAAAATTAGAAATGTTAGGAGGGAAGGGCATCCGAAGTGATTCTTACTAAGTTAGGGAGTCATTATTATTACGCAGGAATTACATTAATAACTGATATGCCATGAGTTGAATCTTTGGTATATGGGCTCTTCAATATTAGCAAAATATAATCGGACTGGAGACATATATGTGGTTGTGAACTCAAATACCTAAAAGAAAAGGTTAGTGCATCACTTTCAGATGCCTACCGTCGGGATGCGTTGTATTACTTTAAGGGAATACTTCTACAGATAAGCTTATCAAAGGTGGACGGGAAGTTTAGTTAAGAGTAACAAGTGATCACATTCCGGTAAGATATACACTCGCCCAAACTTTGGTAGGAGATAATAAGAATGTCCCATCCTTTTCTATCGATTCGTATATGTAACTTCTGTTCCGGGCATATATGTTGAGCTGTACGAGGGGCGGTCAATAAGTTTTGCAATTTGGATGTAAAGAAACGAGATATGAGGAAAGGGGTTTATTATTTTTCAATATAACTACCCTTGACCTCAATGCACTTGCGCCACTTGTCCCTGATGCTTCGAATTCCCGACAACCAGAAATCTCCCGACTGCTGTTCAATCCACTCCTGGACGGTGAGCTGGAGATCTTTCTCGTCCCCAAACAGGCGTCCACGTAGTGCATCCTTGAGCTGGCGGAATAAAAAGTAGTCGCTAGGGGCCAGATCTAGACTGTAGGGAGGATGGTTGAGCTCCTCGAATCCGCACTCGCGCAGGGCAGCTTGTGCAACTCTGGCTGGTGAACTTTGACGACGTTGAAGTCGATCATGGGACGTGAGGTTTCTAGGGACCCAACGGGCAGAGACCTTGGTCATGGCTAAATCGTCGTGGATGGTGTTGATAACACTTCCATGTGATATTCCAAGTTCTCGCTCGATTTCTTCGACCTTCACCGGTCGATCTTTGAGGATTATCCTCTCCACACGGGCCACATTGTCCTCGTTGGTCACCTCTGATAGGCGTCATGGGCAGGGGTCATCTTCAAGGGATTCATGAACATGGCGGAATTCGTTATTCCAGCAAGCAATGGTTGCATAGGAAGGAGCGGTGTCAGTGTACACTGCAACCATGCCTTCATGGATATCTTTTGCATTCTTGCCTTCTTTGGTCAAAGGTTTGATCACTGCGCGGTGCTCAACCTTCTCCATTGTTGAAAAATTTGTGACTGACGATCTGCGATTAGCTACTGATTCTTAAATAAACAAGGTAGGAGCGTGCTGCTGCAGGTCCTGACTTTTCATAACTTGTCCTAATACCCCCACAAACAGCCATCCACCTTCTTCTGTTTTGCCCTACCGATTCGGAAAACTTGTTGACCACCCCTCGTATATTCAAGTTTATTTAAATATTTAACATGGAGGAATATTTATTTTTTCGGGGTCTTATGGATTTTAGTTTTATCTTTTGTGTATTGATCATCACACTTTCATTTGGCGTTATATAAATTTTGGATAGAGTTAAAATGCATGTATTCTTAATTGCATTATAAGATCGAGTGAGGCTAAACAAAGATTCCATCCCTGAATGCTAGTATTTTATGCTAACTGTAATACCAGTTACCATATATATATATATATATATATATATATATATATATATATATATATATATATATATATATATATGTGTGTGTGTGTGTGTGGAAGATAATGGTAAACCACACTATTTGAATCAAGATATTATTTATAACTATCGGACTAGTTCTGGCAATGTGCCATTTTCAACTAATAATAAAAAAGCTAGGCAAGGAGCACGTAAAAAAATATAAGGTAAGATACATCTTAAACAACATGAAACAGGGTAAAACAATCATGAAAAAAAAACAAAAAGAAACACTCGAGTAAATCTGGAGTGAATGACAAACTAAAGAATATGAAATGCGGCCGGAAGCAATCTAGGCAGCTGCTAATCCTCAAAACGCATTGCTTCTGGGGGCTTATAGATATTACATATTTGTTCAATTTGGATTGCCCTTCAGATAAATTGAAATTATTCACTATGTTGATGGTGAAAATTCGCATTTCTCCTCTCAAATAATTGTTTGATTTATAAATTAATTTTGTATGGTTAAAATCGATTCTATGTTCGTGCGTTTGCATGTGCGTAAAGAAACTTGACGAATTCGTACACAATCTGATTTAAGCTAAATGCTCTTTCATCCTCTTATTAAAGTGGCCTGACTCTCCTATGCATGTGAATTTGCCATTATAGGATGCTGTACTGTACACTTCAGCATCGATATTGATTGGGCGCAGTCTAGTCAAGGAATTTCGAATGGTATTGGTATTGCAGATAAGGTGGTTAATTTCATCCTGAAGGAAGATTTGTTCGCACGTTCTATAGGCTCGGAGTTAGAGGGAAGAAATAACATATCTTAACGGATTTATCATGTAGTGAGAAAAAATGTATGTAAGCATTTGAATTGGTAAGCTATCGATAGACTGAGCACTGTATATATTTATTTAAACCGTGGATATTTACGCCTAAAAACAGTAGAGAATTATTCTGTTTCCCTCTACTTTGAATTTTTTCGATGGGTGTAAGGAATTTAGGTTGTTGAATAATTCATTGAAATTGTTGTTGTCTATGGGCCATGACGACAGGATGTTGTCTACATATCGGAACCAGATAAGAGGTTGGGAATGGATCCTAGAAAGGAGGGTCAATTCATAATTTTGCATAAATAGATTCCATAGGATAGGGGAAAGGGAGCTAACCATACTTAGGCCATATTTTTGGCGAAAAAACTTATCTTTAGTTGAAAATACATTATTCGTTACACATAAGTGCACTAATCTAACAACTTTAGGGATCAGTAAAGGTAGGTTAATATCTAAATTGGGAAGAAATTTCCATATAACTTCAAGCGCTTCATCGACCGGGACTTTTGTAAACAAACTATTTACGTCAAAGCTTAACAGTTTTTTACCACTGAGGTCAAGATTTTTAATTTGAGAAATAAGGTCCGATGAGTGGACAATATGAGAGTAAGAGATTTATCTGAAGAGTAATAAAAATTTAACAAATATATAACGAATAGAGTTGCCAATAGTATCTTTAAGGCCCCAGGCGCAATGCGTTTTAGGGATTAGCAACTCTCCAGATTGTTTCTGGCTCTATTTCATTTCGTCTAGCTTTTTCTTCAGATTGTTTCCTGCTGTTTCAGTTTGTTTGGGATCTATCTTACCTTATATATATACCGTGCTCATTGCCTAGCTTCTTCATTATTAGTCGAAAATGGCACGTTGCCTCAATTACTCTAATAGTTATAAATAAAATCTTGATTCAAATATTGTGATTTACCATTGTCTTCCACTGATATACATCACGTCAATGTGATATCCTCCATTATATATATATATATATATATATATGCTAGTATGGAATTATGGAAATTCCATTTTTTAACCGTGGTTACGTGTCACTATTTGAGCGTGAGAGAGAGAGAGAGAGAGTGAGAGTATGGAAGAGTAAAAGCTAATTTGAGAGTCAAAAGGAAAAGTTGTACCTCAAAGAACATTGCTGTCCATACCGTGAAGGTGCTATTTCGGGAAGGCCCTAACCAATAGCATAAGAGAAAGCATATCACAGGCGAAGGCTCTCCCTTCCAACCTCTCCCACCTGCTTTTATGGGCACAGAATGCAGAAAAGACACCTGATTGTAATATGTAAAAGGATCACAATCATGAAACTTTAATAGTATAGCTGAAACTTATTTTACTTGTTTCTATAATCTAATCATGTAAATATTTATGGATTACATCATCCAGGCTAGATTTGAATTGTTCTACAGACGAACTATTCCGCACCTTGCTAAGAAGACGGTTCTATGTAGCGCAAATCTTATATGAGAAGTAATTTACGCGAGTACTAGTATAAAATATGGGCAAATTTATCTTGTAACCATGGTTGCGGGTCAGATTTGTATTCAACGTGAACATCGCTCTGTAGTCCACGTTTTTGTCACCCCTTAAAATCGTGAAGGTCTCTATTAACTCGCCCCAATCCTTGAAGCCGACGCTGATAGCCTTTGTGCCTAAATGAGGGTATTAGCTTGGTGGCCCTAACCTGGAAACATTCCAGTCTATATATGTCCTTACGCAGTGTAGGGGACAAGAATTAAATGGCGTATTCCAGGTTTAGGACTGACTAGAGAGTTATACAATTTTAGGACAATTCCCTTGTGACGGAAGCGAAATTGGCTCTTTATGTAACCTAATATATTGTCTTTGTGTCATTTTTCTACATCGGCAAACTGAATGGAAAACTTTAGGTCACTGCTGATTTGCACACCCACATCCTTTTCCAGGTCTGACACCTCCAGAAATCTACCAAACAAGTCTTACCGAAGATTGGCAGGGCAAATGTGCACCACCTTGCAATTGTCAAGGTTAACTGGCATCTACCAAGTCTCGGACCACTCATCTAACCTTTGAAGGCTGCTTTGACGATTTTCCACTACTTCGGGTGAGCTCACGCTTCCTCCTAATATTGTATCGTGCGCGAACTAAGATATCGAGCAAAGCAAACCATCATCTATATCATTTATATAGATGATAAATATAAGAGGACCGAGCACAGAACCTTTGGGTACCCCACTACTCACGGGGGCCCATCTCGAGGCTATCCCGTTTATTCTCATTTTTTGTCGCCTGCCCGACAACCAGTTCTCAATCCAGCTGGCCACCCTACCCATAATTCCAACCACGCAGACTTTGCACATCAACTTGGGGTGTCGTACCTTATCAAATGCCTTTTGAAAGTCAAGGTATAAGATGTCTACAGCCCGTCCACGATCATACTCACCCAAAATGCCGTGAAAAAATTCTAGTAGATTTGTAAAACACGATCGGTTCCTGCGAAATCCGTGTTGGGAATCCAGGATCAAGTTGTATGTTTCTAGGTGCTTTATTATTTTATCTGCTATCATGCTCTCTAACATTTTGCCCACAACAGAGGTCAAACTTATAAGCCGGTAGATACCTAGGTTATTGCGCTCTCCCTTTTTAAATATGGGGGTCACGTCCACCCTCCTTCAGTCCCCAGGTACCCTCCCGGTTTCTTCCAATTCGTTAAAGATCGCAGTAACTTGTGGAACAACCTTAACGCTCACTACACGAAGCACTCTAGGGAGAAAGCCATCTGAACATGGAGACTTGTATGGGTTAAGGTCCTTTATTCTTGCCTCCACTTCCTCATCGTCTGATTTTATCTCTCTTAGGTTCTCTCCCCGGGGTGGGACCATCTTCTTTCCTTGTGAACACAGAGGTAAAGTAATCGTTCAGCACGTTAGCGCTAGCCAGATTCGACTCTTGCAGCGTGCCAGTGTCACCTCTTAGAGGCCCTATGCGCTGGCGAACTGGTTTGTATCTATTTACGTGCAGGAAGAATTTCTTTGGGTTCTCTTTGCAGAGGGACGCGACCCCAAATTCCTCATTGCGTTTAGCTTGGCACACCAGTATTTTAACAGTTCTAATATTTTGTCTATTCTGCATGAGATTCTCATTGCTACCACTACTTCTCCAATTAGCGTTGCTCCTTTTTCTGTTGCAAATTGCTGAGGCAATGCTGCGATTGAACCATTTAGATTGAACAGATTTTTCATTCACTTCTTTTTGTGGAAAGAACCTGGACTGCCGGTTTATAAAGTGGTCTTTAAATCTCAGCCAGTTGTAGCTGAGGCACTCCACCACTTACAGACTGTCGTTGGCTTATCGCATCTCGTAGACCGTCGAAGTTAGCGTGGCGGTAATAGGGTTTTTAGGCAGCTTTATGAAAGGGACTGTCACACAGGGTACGTATGGTGAATAAAATAGTTCAATGATCGCTACAGCCCAGATATTCCCCCACGCTCAGTCCATAGACCATGTCATCCTCTTGTAGTGAACACTAAGTCCAACAATTTTTCACCTCTCGTCGATTCTTCAACCAACTGGGCCAAAAGTAAATTGTGAAAGAAATCTATTAGTTTCCCCTCACCGTTGCACGATCTATGACCCTAGTTAACTCCACGACAGTCAAAATCGCCCATAATCAGGTTTGGATGATTTTCTAACAACTCGGAAAATTTAGCATACAGGTTTAAGTCCACTTCCTCGGGCTGCCTGTGACGCATGTATACTACCAGGAGTCGGGAGCTGCCAAGATTTATGTCTACTCCTAGGATCTCGAAGACACTTCTTACATTTCAATCGACCACGGGAAAGCAGTTAAGACGTATAACAATACTTTGCCACCTTCTCGATTGGTTCTATCACGGTATAACATCAGGTAACCGGGAATCATATACTCACCCTCGAATTCTTGAGTCTTAGTGAGAAGCTAGGTTTCTACGATGGCATCTACGTCTATTCAGGTGTCACCGGACAATAAGACCACAAGGTCGTCTCATTTGTTTCGCATTGATCTGAAGTTAAGGAATAGGCATTTAAGGGAACGCGGGCTATTCTTTACGTCTCCTACAGTAAGGCAGAGACCTGTCCTATGTGGACCCGGCCCTACTTTGCCGCTAGAAGGCTCCGTACCCCCCCCCCACCGGTTTAAGATAAAGCATGTTCGCAAGAAACGGGCCCACCGACGTTTCTCTCTCTGAGCTCCAACTCTGCTTCCATCACATGGGAGCCCAGTTTTCTCTCTGCGGCAGAGTTTTATATACTCCTTTCCGCTCGAAGCGCGTTGGGTTCATTAGTGATGGGGGCATCCATGCCTATGCCTCTTGATCCAAACCCTGTTCAATTTCCCAAGCGCTCTACCAGTAATTTTCCTGCCGCTCTCATTATTCCGAAGGCGTTCTGGTCGATGAGATCGGCTAGAGCTCCCTTACTTCGACTACTGAGGTGGACACCATCCTCAGTGTACAGGTTGTCACATCCAAAGAGCCGATTAAACGGATCCAAGAAGTTAACACCTCTCATTGCACATAGGTGCCCTAATCTCATATTGATACCCAGAACTTTTCTAGTTGCGTGCACATTCGCAAACCGTTGGGGTACAATCCCTACTAACAATCCCCGCTCGGTCTTAGCGCGAAGACCATCCGCAGGCAGTCTCCATTGCATTCATCAATATCTCTTAGATGTTACCGATGCCTCCTTCTCTGAGGAAGAGATCGTTCCCACTCACCATCAATATTAGTACACAGTTCCTGGAGAGAATCTTCACATTCTCGACCTCCCTCGCGAGAGCCTCGATGCCCAGACCCGGAAAGCATCGGACCCCCCATCTGTATCGATAACCTTCTTCAAGGTTGCTCTCTAGGCCTCGGACCTGAGATTACACCACCACAACGCCTTGCACCTCCCCATTTGACCACAGCGCAAATTGGTTTATATGCTATCCTTTCTACTCTGTGGTCCCGGAGTGAGACTTACTATTCACCGATTCACCCGTGGGTGCTGCAGCAACTAACTGCCCTTTCTTTTTCCTCGTTTTCTTGAACCCGGTTCCCACTACCTATATCCCCAGAGACAGGATTAAAGAGTGAGAGAGAGTGTAAGAAAAGTATGAGAGAGAGATAGAGAAAGAGCCTGAAAGAGTGTGATAAAGATGAGTGAGTGTGAGAGAGTAACAACAAGGAAAGAAGGTACCTTAGGAGACCTTACGGTCCATTCAAAGAGGGTACCATTGGACTTGCAATCGAGCGGGCACAAGGCTGCTCAATTGTTTTGCGTCCCTAAACGGCCACTTTTCAAGACCTTGTCTAGTCTTGACTTAAACTGGTCAACAGATTCACTGTTGACAACTTCCACTGGAAGTGCGTTCCACTTACTGCAGATACTGTAGGTGAAAAAATTTCCACACAGATTGCGGTTGTAACGCTTCAGTTCAAGTTTGAAGCCGTGAGAGAGAGTATGAGAGTGAGAGAGAATATTAGAGTATGATAGAATGTGAGAGAGTGTGAAAGAGAGAAATAGAGTATGAGATTGTGAGAGAAGTATTAGAGAATATGAGAGTGAAAGAGAGTCTGAGATAGTAAGAGAAAGTATAATAGAGGGAGATTACATCGAAAGTCTGGTAGCAACAGATATAGTGATCATCACTTGGCTACCAGAAGGATTATAGAACAAAAAAAGCTCTATGAAATGGCAAAGTAAATGTGAGGCAGGAATACTTTGCTAAAATAGATTGCCCCTTTATTAGTTACTATTTTTGATCGCCCTTTTTGATCTACTGTAAAACAAGTTTGGGTTAGGATTTGTCATCATCCATTTAACAAATTTGTCCTTAAATGAAACTATACTAGCATCTGGTAGATTAGTCCAGATTTTTATGCTTCATGAAAAAGAAGAATTTCGACTCGTCTGCCCGAAAGCAACTTCCCTCAAGCTTAAGGTAGTGACCACGCGTTGATTCATTTGATATAAATATTAGAAATTTTGATTTGTTTCAATTTTCAAAACCATGAACGATTTTAAATAACTCTATCATGTCCCCACGTATGCGTCTCTGTCTAACAGAGAATAGATATAGAGCTATAAGACTGTCCTGGTAATTATTTGTTCCCAAGTGAGGAATCATAATGGTCTTTCGACGCTGGACTCTTTCTAATCTTTTTGTGTCGCACTCTAGATGTGTTGACCAAAACTTCACGCAATATTTCAAATGTGGCCTAACAAGTGCATTATAAAGTGTTAGAATACATATTTTAGACTTGTTTTGAAATATACGCCTTATGAGACCTAGTATAATGTTTGCCTTTTTCAATGCCTCCATGCATTGTTTATTTTAATCAAGGTCGCTGGAAATTTTCACATCCAGATCTTTTTCTACTTTGACGTTTGGTATGTCGGTTCCGCCCAGTTTATAATTGGTTCTCGTGTTGTTTTTACCAATGTGGAGAGAGCTGCACTTCGCGACATTAAAAATCATTTGCCATTTGCTTGCCCATTCAACCAATTTGTTTATGTCATCTTGAATTAGTGCACGGTCTTCGGAAGTTTTTTGCACGGCCGCCAATTTTTGTATCATCAGCCTACATTAATAACTTGTCTATGTCGTTAATGTATATGAGGGAGAGTACTGGTCCAAGCACCGAACCCTGCCGCACGCCATTTATTACTTGAATATAGCTGGAAGGGCTGCGACAAATTACTACTCTTTAACTTCTTTTACTAAGCCAGTTTTCTCTCCATTTAACTTCTTTTCCTCCTATACCATAAGCTTTAATTTTGGCAATCAATCGTTTGTGTGGTACCTTGTTAAATGCCTTCTGAAAATAGAAATACACAATCTCAGCAGCTCGTTCTTCATCAAATATTTTGAATATGTCGTGAAAGAAATCAAGTAAGTTTGTCAAACTTGATCGTTTTCGACTAAATCCACGTTGAGAATCTTCTATTAGGTTTTTCGTTTCCATATGATCGACAATTTTGTCTATCATTATTCTTTCAGATAGTCACCCATTACTGAGGTTAAACTAATAGGGCGGTAGTTTTCGGCAAGGAAGCTGTCTTCCTTTTTGAATATTGGTTTAAGATTTGCTATTTTGCAATCTTTTGGTACAACACACGTTTCTAAACTTTTATTGTGTCGGGGGATAGTGATTGTTTCAGGTATTTCATATAAAACGCAAGAGTGAATAAGGTCCTGAGCAGGAGAACTATTTACGTTAATTGCTTTCAGGACTTCTCTGACTTCGTTTTCAGAAATACAAAAGTCATTCAGATGTTTTTCATTGTTGTTAAACAATTCCACTGGAACTGGAACGTTGGTCTCATCTTCAGTAGTAAACACAGAAGCGTCTATAAACCTGGATTCTGGGTTCCTTGGCCGAGGTATTGCCGCTAAGGAATTTTATGCATAATTAAGCTAAAAACCAAAATGAAAATTTATCTTATTTTAATCAAATTTATGAACTCTCAAAATCTCCTGACGACTCCCTTAATTTTATCAGGACAAACTTTGAGTGCAGATAAAGGAGCTCTAATTTAATAAAAATACGGTTAAATATATTATATGCTCTGCCCGAGCAGTGGGGTGCGGACATTTTGGAACCCCTAGTCCACCCCTATACATTATATATATATATATATATATATATATATATATATATATATATATATATATATATATATGAAAAACTCACAAAGTATCACGTGAGGGTAGCAAATGAATGCAATGTCCCGCAGGAAAAAAATGAAAAGGTGTTTCCAAGTATTTTCGAACTTTATTAAGTTCCTTATCAAGGATAACCACAAGAAATAATATTATATTAGAGGAATATTTACGAAAGAAAAGTATGAAAGCCCGCCTCAAAAACATATATACCTCTAATATAATATTATTTCTTGTGGTTATCCTTGATAAGGAACTTAATAAAGTTCGAAAGTACTTGGAAACACCTTTTCATTTTTTTCCTGCGGGACATTGCATTCATATATATATATATATTATATATATATATATATATATATATATATATATATATATATATATATATATATATATATATATAACAAGTTCAAGTCAATGTGGTTACGTAAGGATAACAGTAAGAATTTCTTAATCCGCTAGAAAACTCTCCTGGAGTTCCTCAACCTCTTCAGGAGCGCCAGAAATACAACTGGGCAACCATCCATTTCTCCAAAAGAGAGATTTCAAGAAGCCTTTTTGGGGAGATAGCGTTTACTCTAACAGAAAGAGAGAATGCAAATGTTCCCGCGGTTCTTTACACATTTATTTTTAGTAGATTAAGGAATTCTTACTTTTACCCTTACCTAACTTAAGTGACTTAAACGTTATTCATCTCTACATCCCTCCGAATGACGGCAGTAGTAGCGTCATCTATACTGCGAACCATGTAGTACGGTTATTCTAATACCTTGAGAACATTCAGAGCACTTTAAATCTATGAAGGTGTTTTACAACCAGCTCTGCCGTGAAGATAAACGCATTACAGGGTAGACCCAGTCATCTTCAAACAGAGGGGACACGGCTAGAAAGCTGACTCTCTCTTCTACTTTGGAAACCATTTGTGTACGATCGTACGGCTCCAGTGTTACATAAAGTGTTCTCTACCTGGCGCTTTGAAAACTTTGAGAGCAGAAGCATGGCGGAAACTTGTGAGAATTAGTACTCGCCAGAGTGGCGTCATAGACAGATCTATCGGCGCAATCAGCCCTAGAGCTACATCGAGATATCGTAGGATTTGATCAGCAGCCCTAAAACTGAACGACTTAGGGTAGGCTAGGCGTCTCTTGGCGGTGACAAAGGCACCCTCGAGATTGGCCCAAGATGGAAGGAGAGCCATTGGCAACTTAGAAGGGTGCCATACCCAAGCATACAAAAGCATAAGGCACTGTGCACGAAGTGAAGCAAGGTTGTCCAACCTTTTTCCTAGTGGACCAAATACGAGATTTAAGTATAATCACGATAAGAAATTATGTTTTCAACATTTCCTTCCTTTTATGATATTCTCAATATATGGTTTTATAGTACTAGTCTTTATTTTAGCATTATAGTTAAATGCCAATCACTCAACTCATTTCTTTCCCCAGTTTTGATGTTTTTCAATAATAAAAAGAATTGCTCGAAACAGTATGTACCACTGCACATGAATAATAGTTTTCTAGATAAATTGGCAATTTGATCAAATTCATTGAAAGAATTCACTTCTTTGTAAAATTCAGGAAGGAAATGTTCTTTATGTTGTTTTCAAAGATACTCTCCTTTAAGCCGAATAAGTTCTAGCTGGTAGTTGGCTGGTGCTTCCACACTTCAATAAAAATGGATTACCAAACAATTTTAATTCGGTTTCTCTCTCTAAATTCAGATAATTGGTTGTAAAATCTTTTAACGAAACTTTATATATTTTAATATATTTTCAAAGTTCTCAGGAAATTCTTCTTGTCTTTTATAAAACTCTGAAAGTGCACAACTTCACCAGCTTTGAAATATGGGATGAAAAGATCTAACTTCTTAGTAAAACTTGTTTTTCGATCAAACATTGAAGAACATAACAGGTTTTTCTTTGTAAATCAAATTAAGTTCAACTAATTCAGTACTAACTCCCTAAAAGAAAAGATCATTCAACCATTCTTCATTTTGTAAAAAACATTTACATTTTTCTTTTTGTTTTGCCTGAATTGTTTTACTTCAGGTAACAATAATTGAAATCAAAGTTGCTGCTTTGCTGGTCACTTTAATCAATACTTTCGTCCGATGCTAAACTGTAATAAACACATTTAAATAATTTGGTCTGGAATGTATCCACATTACTTTCAGCTATGTCATCAGTTCTTGTGCTAATTTTATGATGTGACAGACTTGTTTCATTGAATAAGTTCACTTTCTAGGGACAATATTCATTAAAAGCACTTACAATACATTCCTTTATTAATTCACCATCTATCAGTAGCTTACTTACCCTTCTTTTTTAACAAGAAATTTTACGAGAATGTTTGGTTGTGAACTCAACATCCTCAATTCATATATTTCATTTTTATTTTTTTTCGTTTATTATTTTTTGACTCATGTTTGGCAAAATAGTGACGCTTAATATTATACATACTATTTTCACACGGCAACTACATAATTACATATGAGGCCAGTAATATTATTGCATGTTTCAATTTCGGAATATTTTTCTGTCGATAGGTTATTGAATTTTCCCTATTCTTCTGTTATTTTTTGCTTCTTATTATTAGTTGCCATCAACAGAGGCTGTGTAAGAGAGCACGAGTGTATGTGTGAGAAATAGTGTGATTGTTTGTGAGAGAAGGGTAAAAAACAGAGCGAGGGTGAGTTAGAGAGTGAGAGTGTTGAAGTGTGTATTGAAATAAAAGTGTGTTTAAGAAGAATGTGTTGGAGGAATTATGAAAGATTGAATGAGAAAGTTAGTGTGTGATAGATAATATGAGTTTTCTTGAGTGTTTCTGTATTTGATAGAGTGTGTGATAGATAATATGAGTTTGAGTGAGTGTTTCTGTATTTGATAGAGTGTGTGTGGCAAGGGTGGGGGGATAAAGTGTAAGTCTGAGTGAGAGAGCGTGTGTGCGTACAAGTGTACGAGAGTGTGCATTAGCTAGAAAAAGTGTGTGTGAGTTAATGTGTGGATGTGAGATTGTGTGTGACTGTGTGAATGTATGGTATAGCATGAGAGAGGCAGCGTGAGTGAGAAAGAGTGAGAGAGATAAATCTATTGTGATCGGACAATTCATGTTACACTTTACGTAAAAGGAAAGAAGATAAAATGTAAAGATAGAAAATAAATTAATACTATAATCACACGAATTAACACACATATTTAGTTACTCTCTCTCACCAAGCCGTTTAAAAGTTCTTACTACACTGTTTTTAACCACTAACAGTGCAAAATCAAACAGAGCTTCACTATTATCATGGCATATCTCTAAACACCAGCACAACTATACTACTCGACTAATATAACTCCACACTCTCCAAAATTTACCCTATTCTTTCCTATAACCCTCCCTCGCACAACTGCGCTGGCCTTCATATCAACCATATAACGCTACTATCTCATCACAACATCGCCGCCCCCTTCAAATTTACCAATCTTCTTCAGGAGCTCACCTTAATTGACGCAAGTTGCATGCAACGTGCACGGGCGTGAGATAGGATGATGATTGCACAGGATTAGTGCATGAACAGTGCAATAAACTGAAGGTAAGGATCGACATTAACGAAATTATTGTCCACGGTAAATCTTCCCCCGTGAGAGCTTTCAAGACCATGAACCTTCGTCAAGTGGGACGCAATATTAAAAGAAAGCTTTCATAATTATTTTCATTATTACTTTGTCGCATCTACCGTGTCTAATTAAAGCCTTCTCACCTGTTACTCCCCGGTAGCTCTCTTAATGGCAGACTTTTATTTGTTAAATCCCTTTATTATGGAGGCACTAAACCATCAAGAAGAGTTGATGGTTGTCCATCTTTCTTTTAGAATGGTGCACGTATGTGTGAGGAGGTGGGGTAGAGATGGGTTTGTGTGGATTCGATATACAGTTTCTTTATATGTAAGAATTATGCTAAATATATTTAGGAAATTATATTTAAATTATATTCTTGAGCCACAAGTCGCTTGATCTAAGAGATATCGTGCATCGTTTGGCGAAACAGAATTTATTACATTTCGAACTCATACAGCATTATTGGACAGTAGACTAACATGATAAAAAAAATAGCTAAACTCATGTGGAAATAGTTTAAAATCGATGAAGTAAGACTAATTTGAAAATAAAATATTCAAAAGCAAGCCCGTAATTATGTAGGTAATTGCAGGCAACATGTGATAACTATCATAAAGGCTTTGAGCTAAATAGTCAAATAAAAATATGACGACATTTGTTGGCAGTGAGTGACCAATACAATAATGGATCTTCTCGAAGAAAGAAAACAAACCAGTGGTGAAAACAATGTCTGCTGACCAAAATGCGTGCTCTCCCTTATTATGATTTATCACCTTACGACCTTCAAAACTTTCAATAATTGCCGGACTAACCTAAGGAGAACATTGGCAATTATATCATTAGAGAGAGAATGTTAAACGACATAAGGTTTCAAACTTCGTTAGAATCAGCCAAATAGTTATGATGTTATTAAAAAAACAAAATAATTCACGGGCTAACCATGGGAAGACCTTGGAATTTTATCATTCAAAAGAGAATGTAAAACAACATAAGAGTTTTAGATTTCGTTAGAATTGGCCAAATAGTTACAATATTATTACCAAACCAATAAAAAAAGCAAAACGGGGAACTACCGACCGACAAGTGAGATATTGAGTCGCACGTGACCCCCAAAAATATATGATAGTCCGATTTAAATAGAAGGAAAGGACAAAATTCTACACTTGCCCCAATTTTCTCTCTCTCAATCTCACCACTGATTTTAACTACACTATTAAAACTTGAAAAGTAACGAATGGATGGCTGCCAAGAAGCCATGAAAATGATCAGAAACTGGTAAATTAGGAAATGTGGAGGAATGAGGTAACCACCTTTTTGTGAGTATTTATAATGGTTGAAATTTAGGGTCAATGTGAACACCAGTTTCTTATAGTCATTTATGTAAGTAATAATAATTTGTTAGTGAGTTTTATCATCGATCTTAACTCTTTCTGGTTCATTTAGTTCTTAATGGAGTCCTACAATTTAACGTATTACAACCACTGGTATCTATATGGTATAAACCTTGTCTTCCACCTAAATATGACACCATCCGTCGAATAAACACACCCGATTTGACTTAACTTCTTTATAATCTTAAACAGTATTTCCACTCGGTTAAATCGTAGACCTCTTATGATAATTTGGTTATAATTGCCATTATTTATTTATTAGCTAACGACAATAAACCCCATAAATAATTGGTCAAAGGTTGTTAAATTACAATGTGAAGCGATGTTTTGCCTAAACAAAACTCATCAAGCTTAGCGAATGGGAGGAAATGTCACCTCCCCCTGTTGTTTTTTCTCTCTTCTTTCGCTTGATTTTATGAGGAAAATATTTTGAGATGTCTGATATTAGGGTGGTTTCATAAGAATTACCCTCATTTATATGGGGTAATTTAATAACCCTACGGCGGGGGAGAGACAACTCTTCTTTTGCGATGTTAGAGCCATTTTCCCCCTTCTCTCTATTCTCATGTCACAGTAGTGAGTTAGGCCAGCATAGGTATAGATGGTTTACGCGCCACACTCGTAGTGTTTGATACTCTTCACCAGTGAATTTTATAATTGTTTTTATCGTTCAGCAGATGATTCAACACAAATGAGAACCAGACCTGCTCTTAGCAATTGTTGGTATCCCATTAAATTCTACGCTAACGACTCGCATGTGATTCCCCGCCTTCGCTCCCTGTGGCCTAACTAGTCTCCGATCCAATTTTGGACTTTCCTCTTTAATTCCTTTTATGCGAAGTTTCAGCAATGTCTCGTGAGGCCCAGTGCCAAACTGGGTAAAGTGGGAAGGTGTAAAAAAGAAAGTAAAGTAGCGTCGGAGAAATGATAAGAACCAACACTCCGGAAACTGTGTCGCTGAGAACATCAGACGGCTCCCTTAGTCCACTCAGCAATTAATAAACACAAAAGGACAAAATCCACGCAGAGTTTATTCCGTCGGCTTTTCTCTCGCTACGCTACATGGGCTTCTGAATTCCATCTAATTAATTCTATCTCTGACTTGTAAAATTTTAGGACTTTACTGAAGAATTTCTTGTACTTTCTTGAGACTACATTCCTCGGTTAATGAGATCCTACCTTTAATTTGTTTTAAACCATTTCACTTATTTTTAAATTATAATTTACTAATGGTGGTCTCTTATTTATTCATAAATATGTGCTTTTGATATATTTTTGCTTCTCATATCTTCCCTCTATTCTTCTCAAAGCTCTTTTAGTTTTAACTCTATTTTTTAGGTATATTATAGACTTACTAATGAACATAATCCTATTATTCTGAATTTACAATAGTCTTACCACCTAACATTCAAAAAACGAGAAGTTATAAGCTCCCTGTGTGCCAAAACATGGCGTTTGATGGGTATTTCACTCGAGTCGGCGTTTGTAAATTCTTCGGACGATATCAAGGTTTTATTAATTAATCATTATAATTTTGACATTCCGAATCAATAAAATATTACTTATTTTATTCAATCAGGTCTACTTATTATTTTCTAACGATGTGAAATATTGAAGGATATATGGAAATAACATGAAATTGAGACCTTTATTTCATCAAATAAGAGTTATTTCACAAAAGAATTGGAAATATACCTTTGAATGACATCGAAATCGCAATCAAAGATGAAGTAGGCAATTTGGAGTATTTAAATAAACGAACACTAGTCTGGAAACCATATTTCACAACAGAGCAGCCAAGTACCTCTTCTATCACTCAATATTTGTATGTATGTAAACGCTCTTCATGTTCCTTGCTATGTCCAGATGTGAACTGAGAAAATGCACCTTTACAGACATGAGTGGTCCAAGACTTGAGATTTTACAAAATCTCCTACAACACGTTAGTATACTGGACTGCGGTGATTGCTCAGAAGGTTTTCTACAAAACACTTGAATATTGAACAGGCGGCCTCTTGTTGGTGTCCATTCATTTGGCTAATTGGACGACTTTGAAGAATTCACTAAATTTAAGACCATAAAAAATAACTGTTTTTAGTTTAACTTCGCTGAAATGCAGCGATTCCTGTTTCAGAAAAGTTAAAACTTGAGTTTCTTTGAGTACTCTGACAAAATTATTCATTAGTCCTGTTTCAGAAAAGTTAAAACTTGACTTACTTTGCCTCTGACATTTTTCATTAGTCCTGTTTTAGAAAAGTAAAAACTTGACTTTCTTTGACTCTGACAACATTTTTTATTAGTCATGTTTTAGAAAGGTAAACAAATGACTTTCTCTAATGTTGACAACATTTTTCATTAGTTCTGTTTCAGAAAAGTAAAAACGACTTTTTGATGTTTCATAAAAGTAAAAACGACTTTTTGATCTTTCATAAATTTGAAAGCTTGAGTTACGTTGACTCTCACAACATCTTTTATTACTTCTGTTTCAGAAAAGTAAAAACTTGACTTACGAGGACTCTGACAAGATTTTTCATTAGTCCTGTTTCAGAAAAGTAAAAAAGGACTTTCTTTGATGTTGACAACATTTTTTTAGTAATCCTGTTTCAGAAAGGTAAAAACTTTACTTACGTTGACTCTGACAACATTTTTCATTAGTTCTATTTCAGAAAATTAAAAAAAAAGACTTTCTTTGATGTTGACAATATTTTTAATCAGTCCTGTTACAGAAAAGTAAAAACCTGACTTTCGTTGACTCTGACCACAATTTTCACTAGTCCTGTTTACAAAAAACAAAAAAAATATTTTCTTTGAGTTGTCTGAAAATAGACTTCATCACTACTGTTTGAGAAAAGTCAAATCCTGACTTTCCTTGATTCTCATGACAAAATTCTTCATAAGCCTATTCTATGAGGAGTGTTAGAGTTAAAATATTACGTTAGTTGACAAGTCTCACTGTTCGTATTCTAGTATGTTCTATTATCCCACATACACAAGAAACAAGGGTGTTTGCGGTAGTCGAATGATTTTAGTGTTGAATACTGTAACCCCCGAAACGACCTAGTAATAGAAAAAATAGTTACATTTTTTTAAATTTCAGCGTGAAAGCGAAGTGAGAAAGCAAGAATACCCATACTTTTCTCCAGCCCGTGCTGTAAATGGTAACACTGACCAACACAGATTTTTCATCAGAGACCATTTACTATACTTTTCTAAATGCATTTTCCATGCTGAATCAGAACCTGCCTTTAGTTTTGCTCTAGCACGTACGGCTTTTAAGATATGCTAAAAATTCAAAATGGCCGCCTTCGATTATAAAATGTAGTATATTACTAGTATTGTTCTATTGAATGCATCATTATTGTACTACTAAGATAAGCAAATTAGATGTTTCGGGAGTTCTTGCGGGGTAAAGAGGTATAGAGAAGAATTTATTTACATTTGTAACCCGCATGCATATTTTGCTCAATTATCAAAAATAAGGTTTTATGCTTTCAGGTTCCTCATGTGATGTGCATCTTCTAAGCTGCTCCTTCTGCGTTGATCATAAGAAGCTTCCAAATATTTCCACAAAGCAGCAACAATGCTTCGAGAGTGCACAAATCATCCAGATAAATTCCGCTATGTATGTGGACATTTTACAGCAAAATCTCAGCAGCGTACTATCACAAATGATATTAAAAAATGTACAAACTCTACTTCAGTTGCCCTCTGGTGACCAAGATAAAGCATGAACACCACACCGAATTCGTACTTCCTGCTCTAATGGATTACGTGACTGGATTAACAAGAAGAAAGCTTGAATGCCCTTTGCTGTTCCTATGATATGGAGAGAGCCCAGAGATCATCTCGAAGATTGCTATTTCTGCAGTCTGAGCACCAAAGGGTTTTCTGCAAAGAACAGAAACCAAGTTTTTATCCAACCATGGATTCGGCGTGTAGACCTGTTCCACATGATGTATCTTTGTCAATTCCAGTTCCACCTGATGATATCAGTGATGGTAGCAGCATTTAAGGTGCATGCATATTAGATGCAGATGTTAAATATGAGGATGCTAACTCCGAGCCAAAGTTATTTACTTAGGAAGCTTTGAATGATCTTGTGAGAGATCTGTCACTGTCAAAGGAGAAAGCAGAACTTCTAGCATCTCGACTACAGGAAAAATTCTTACTCGAGAAAAATGTGCATGTGAGTTACTTTAGAAAGTGTAATCGTGATTTAACTTCATTTTTTACTGTCAATGGACCTTTCAGCTACTGCCATGAGATAAATAGTTTGTTCGAAGCCTTGTGACAGACATATGAGGCGTCTCTTCATTGATGCTTCTAAGACAAGTCTGAAAGCTGTCCTATTGCACAATGTTAATGTAGAGTCTTCCATTCCTATTGGCCATTCTGTTCACTTTAAGGAGACATATGACAATATGGATATTCTTCTCAAAGCTATAAACTACCAAGCCCATCAGTGGTACATCTGTGGTAATCTAAAAGTCATACGCATGCTAATGGATATACAAGGAGGATTCACAAAGTATTGTTGCTTCCTCTGCCTGTGGAATAGCCGTGCCACCGTGCCACTGCAAAACATTATGACAAGCGTGACTGGCCACTTTGATCTACATATGAGCCTGGAATAAGCAGTGTTCAGTCTGTCCCCTTGGTAGAGCGTCAGAAAATATATCTGCCACCTCTTCATTTGAAACTAGGTCTAATGAAAAACTTCGTGAAAGCAATGGCTAAGGAAAATTCTCAGGGATTCCAATATCTGTGCCAAAAATTTCCACAACTAAGCACGGCAAAACTAAAAGAAGGCATATTTGTGGGACTACAAATCAGGGACGTTTTAGCAAACCCTGACTTCGAGAAGACCCTCACTCGACTTAAACTAAATGCATGGCTAGCCTTCAAGTGGTTATCTGCAAACTTTCTGGGCATCAACAAGTAACCTGCATAAGGACATGGCGGGGAAAACCTTCTTCAAGCTTATAAAGAAATGGGATGCCGTATGTCACCTAAAATCCATTCCCTGCATTCGCACCTAGACTTTTTCCCAGAAAATCTTGGAGCCGTAAGTGACGAGCAAGGTGAACGTTTCCACCAGGATATCAAGACCATGGAAACTCGCTATCAAAGACTGTAGAATGAGAGCATGATGGGAGGTCATTGTTGGATGTTGCATCGTGATAATCCTGATAAAAGATTCAAACGCAAATCCTAAGCACAATGTTTATGAATTCGAGTTTTAACTTATTAGCCCTTTAATCACTGTTTACTATTTTTATTCATGCAATATAAGTACTATTAACTTTATGATGCTTGTTGAATGAACAAAATATGGGTATTTATCTTTATCATATGTTTACGCCTCAAGAGAATGATAAATTTTAGAGTTTCTATATGTTAAATGCATCATTTTTTGTCACCTCAACTTTTCAATGCACATGGAGAGGGCAATTTTTTCTAGCAATGGCGCTATGCAACTATATATCACCAGCTTCGGCAAAGAAATTAGAGTAAAACGCTACAGTTTATCAGCGACGGCGGTTATATTGTATTTTCAAATATCTCGAAAACCTGATGTGCTAAAGAAAAACTAAAGTCAGGTTGAAATAAGCGAGAAAAATGCCATGAGAGAAGTTTGATCAGGTCTCTGATGATTAAAAAAAGTTCAAAATTTTTGGCCAGTGTAATTAAATCAGAAATGTTACTGTACTTGTATGTGGTGCAAGAACAATTTCGTCATCCAGCGAGCGTGGTAAAAGACTAAAATCGTATAGGGTCCGCTGGCATGTGAAGCCGAGACAACGGAGGCTTTATCTCCCTCCCAGGCTGATTGATTCGCTTATATGTGTGAATCGAGTAAGTAATGTGAGTATTATATGTAACATGAGAAAGAAAAGAATGGTAGTTACTTTTTTAAAAAATGGAGCTTACAGATACTTTCTCTATGTGAGACGAACATGAAAAGGAATGAAGATTTTTTTCGTGATGGAATAGAATGAAGTGCGATGAAGTGTAGATCAGAGTGGTAGGAATAAAGATCATGTGGCAGTGCTTTTTATTGAGAAGTAGAATATGACAATGTTTGAATATGAATCTGAGCTTGAAAATTATATGAGTGATTTTTAGATTTGCAAGTGATAAACTGTGAGTAATTGTAGTTCATGGACGTAATTGTAGTGTATATACCATGAATTGATAAAAGTGAAGCGGATAAAGAGCTCTGATAGAACAACTTGCTACAATCAATGGATGGATTTGGGAATCATTATCGTTTGATGGTTGTAGGAGATATAATTGGGCAGATAGTATGATAGTATGATTGCTCTGTGACTAGTAAGAAAGAAAGAGGTAAGAAAGAGCAGGGAAGATAGCTGTAAGAGCTATAAGTACAAAACTATCAGATGACATGATTATGCAGAGGCATAGATAACGAATACTTGATTGGTAGCTTCACCAAATTCCGGATTCTGCTACTTCCATAGTCGGGCGATAAGTCAGCGCGGTTGTTTGTCGCTATGCCCGCCAAGAGGCAATTCCAGTCATTGTTACGATTTAATTTGGCTGAGACGCTGCTGCCATCTTGAAAAGTTTTGAAATCATAAGTTAATCGTATTTATTTGCCGTTGTAGGCCTGTTAGCTCTAAGACTTTTAAGTAGTGAAGATGTGGACTCCTGCTATTTAAGTGAATAAGTTATAATGTGTGTTAAATAAGGGAAGCCAGCATATGAAACATATATGTTGCTTGAAGGGGGATGCTATAATGATCTAGAAATAGCAAACTTAGCCTTAAACCTCACAATGAACACGTCAATTTCTAAAATAACTTAAAAGTTATAGCAATAATTGCGTAAATAATACAGTAATTTAAATTAATAGTGCATTTACGCTACAATAAACTCAACTATTATCGAATGGTTTTATTATTCATATTATTGTATACGTTGTAAACAAATTAGAACGATTAGGCTTAACAAGATTGCGATCGTCTAAAATTGTCGGAAATGACCTCCTTGAACACATTTTTTTTATACGGCAATAGCTCCTCCATTCGGCAAAAATATTTTCAAATATATATTTTTTATTTTGATTTCGTTAATATTGTATCGGCGCCGATATATCGGTTATCGGCTAATTTGCATATCGGTACAACCCTAATCTATGGTATTGTTTATCCATAGATAACTGTTTATCATAACTGATATTAAAAGTCGTGACTACGATACGCACCCTAAACATTCTACACTTTCACCGATGCCTTGGGTTGATCAAATCATCTCTATCTAGTTATTACGGTAAAATTATATTTTATTGTCGTTTATCATCATCACTAACTATTAATTTAAGAAGGGTATTTTTTTCATTATTTGAATAATAATTTCATCTTAGATTGGTAATGACTTATGTTTTTTTATCAAAGTTATTTCTAATAATTCTTCTATAATATCAAAAATAAAATGATGAAATTCAGAAATAAATATAAGTATCGAAATTTTGCGAATTTTTTAAAACCCAAATGGTTAAGTTCATAAAATTTATTTATATATGTCTTCTTCTATAACTATATTTTAGCAACGTGATATTTTGAAAGTGGGGAAATTTAGTTTAGAGTTCATTTTTAATTGGCGAAGTTCAGAAAATTTAGAAAAATTGAACCATGGCTGCTTTTTTTTTAGATTTTAAATTTTAATCTTAGTAGCGAAGCGCCAGCTCCCCCCGTAGGGGGTAGTGGTGAAGCCATTGCCTGGTACATTTATTAAAACGGGTTTAAAGACAGCAATAAAATCTAATTAATAATACTGTACTCTTATTCATATAATTACAAATGGTGTATTACTTTGCCAGAAAGGCCCGCAGCCTCCAAAAGGGTTTTTCTTGCCCGGAGGTTCTGGTAGAAGGCAACAGCCTTATGCTCTTAGTGCAGGTGGCCGATCCCGACAAGCTACCAGAGACTTCCAAAGAGATGATTGAATTCTAAGACCGCGGTGGTCTCATCTACCCCTCAAACGAGTGCATCCACATGGCCATGATGGCCGTGGAAGTCTCCAAAGCGATTACAACACCAGGCGAAAGGAGGGCCAAGTTCCTGGCGTCCTACTCTTCCGAAGAAGTGGTCGTGAGTGTCTACAAGGAAATAATGAACTGTGAAAAGAGTTGCAGCCTGGTCAATACCGTTGTTCCTGCCATCGCCAGGTCCCTCTTCCATGTCATGGGCAAAAATATGGTGTCAAAAGCAAACAGTCATGCCCATGCAAAAGTCACAAGAAGAGTCATGAAAAGAGGTAATCCGGATGCACCCGAGAAAGAGACCAGGAGCAAAAGTGACTACAAGAAGAAGAATCTTTTTAGTGAGAAAAAGTCCTAAGTCAATTTAAGTGTGCGTAGCCACTGACATTTGTTATGTATCTTTATTTTGTAGGGTAGATATTAGAATCCAGGTTAACCATGAAATAGGTTACTAGTACAGCGTGTATACACCTTAGATTCTTTCTAACTATTACTTTATTATACCTATTTCAGAATAATATAGTCGATACTCACCCATGGGCTATGAAAAAGATTTATAGTGTTAAAAAAAATGAAATTAAATGCGAGGATCTAGCTAAATGATACCTAATGGAAATATAATTGTTTGCTAGATTAGTCAGGTATAAGCTCTAGAGGGATTTCATCCTTTTTCCTTTAATTGATGCTACCTACTTTATTTCATTTATTAGAATATACCTTGAAATACGTATGTAGTTAAATGTAATATACTCATTTTTCATTACAGTTTTAATCAGATATTTTGCCATTTATATTAGTAGACACCCTGTAGTATTTAAGAATCCCATTGTACACAGCCTTATTAAATAAAAATGAATTAAATATAACCAACATCGGTTATAAAGATAAGGTTTTTATTTTTCCTTTTTCATTAAATAATTCACACTTTCATTCGTCACGCCGAATCTGTTTGTCGAATACAAAATTGATTTAACAGCTCGAAGTACATTGGTCCCAGGGAGCTTCATGACAAATTTGGGGTGAATATCTTTAAAAATAAAGAAATGAGAACAATTTTTATTTTTTCATGGCTAGCCCGACTATGGAATTGCCCAATTTTGTGCTATCAATCAAGTATTCGTTATCTATGGTTAAGGTTAAATGTTGGTGTATGGGTGAGCTAACGAAGGGAAGGTGCAAAAGAAAAGCAAACCAAAGGGAAAATTTTGTTGTATCAGAGAGAAATGAGAGAGTATATGAGAATGCTTGAGAGAAGAAGAGAGAAAATAAATGCGTGGAGATAGAACAAATGTGAAACAAAATTGACGAAGTTGTAGTATGTAATGCAACCGATGTTTGTTAATGTGCCTAGTCTAGGAATAAGAAGCAAAATGTTGAATGGTGAAATGATTCTGTGAAGCGTGTACTGAAAAGCAAAAAGCAAGAGTATATACAAATACTTAGTATTGCAAATGAAAATGAAAGTAAGATGCGGGTAAATGCATACAAGATAAAAATGAAAGTGAAATAAGTGAATAAAAGAGAAGGAAAGCAGAATATGTAGCGTTTGGACAAAAGATGAATGAGAATCCCAATTTGAACAGTAAGGTATAAGAGAAGGACGGGAGCAAGAAGATGAATTAGAAGACAAATACCCGTGTGAACATAAATTAATAGAATGACAGGGTACTTCAGAGCAATCATAAGGTAGAAACTAAATGTACAAAATACTTTGATGAACTGTATAATGTGGGAATGAAAGATGATGAAAATGTAAATGTGTATGGTCTCGTGCGAGCAAATCGTATGCGAAACCTGAAGTGCTGTGAAAATTCTGAAAAATGGGAAGGCAGTTCCAATAGAGGATTGGGGATGTGATGCAAAAACGTTACGCTGATTGTCTTATAGAATTGGTCTAGTCGCTGTGTTTTCAGGCATTTAAAAGTGTAAGAGTGCCTGAGAACAGGAAAAATACAGTAATCCTGCCGCTGTAAAGGAGTAAATTGAAGAAAAGTGATTGAAAGAACTAGAAGGGAAGAATTCTGACTGATTTAGGTAAAGTGTATAGAAAATCTCTGATTGGGTGTATAATAAAGATAACTGAAGGATTGATCAGGGTTAAATAAGGGAAGTTTATACGTGTAGTGTGAGAAAGCGTGTATGGCGCAAGTATTTGCACTGAGATAGCTAATTAAAGACGCAAGAAAGAAGAGCTGTGAATAATATGCGAGGTTCATGGATCCGAATAAAGATCAGGACGGGGAGATAGAGAAGCACAATGGAAAGTACCAAGAATTTCTATAATGAGTGGTAAACAATGAATTTCTAAAAGAATATATGTATAGTACCAAGCCTGTATTGTGCAAAGAATGTCTATTTTGAGTGGTAAATTATCGACTTCTAAAATAGATGTAAATAATATGCTAGCTTCATTAATCCAAAAAAAGTTCAGAACGGTAAGGACAGATAAGCATTATGGCAGGTGCCAAGAAGTTCTAAGGTGAGTGGTAAACAAAGAATTTCAAACAAAGATGCAAATAATATTCTATCTAGGGCGGTCAATAAGTTATGCAATTCAGATATAAGGAAACGAGATATGAGGAAAAGTGTGTTATTATTTTTCAATATAAATACCCTCGACTTCAATGCACTTGCGCCACTTGTCCCTGAGGCCTCGAATTCCCGACAACCAGAAATCTCCCGACTGCTGTTTTTATCCACTCCTGGACGGCGAGCTGGACATCTTCATAGTCCCCAAACCGGCGTCCACGCAGTGCAGCCTTGAGCTGGCGGAATAAAAAGTAGTCGCTAGGGGCCAGATCTGGACTGTAGGTGGGATGGTTGAGCTCCTCGAATCCGCATTCGCGCAGGGCCAAGAATGTCTATAGTGAGGGCCAAATTATGTATTACTAAAAGAATATGTGTATTGTGCCACGCCTGTTTTGTGCTAATAATGTATCTAGCGAGTGGTAAACTATGGATTTTGTCTAAAAGAGATGCTAATAATATGTTAGGTTCTTGGATCGAAATAGAGGTCAAGACCATGGAGATAGAGGAGCATTATGGCAGGTACCAAAAATGTCTATAGTGAGTAGGAAAAGATGGATTACTAAAAGAATGTCTTTATTGTGCTAAGATTGTCTGTATTGAGTGGTAAACTATGTATTTTATGAAGAAGAATTTTTTTAGAATTCAAGCGAATAATGGCAAGAGTGAGTGGTGTGGACATTTGTGAAAGGGTGAATAAGAAAACTTTGTGTGAAGTTGCTATGGCTCCTCAATATATTTATGGAGAGAGGACTGAGTGAAGTATTTTATGGAAATATGGATGAGTGGTGTGATGTTTATGCAGAATCATGAGGGATCGGTAATATATATGTTAGTATTCTGCTGGTAAGCTGATGAGAGTTGGGGGCTTTGGAAATGTTAAAGGTGACTTTTGACAATGTGTGTGAAAGAAGAGTTCTAAATTTCAATTCAGAAGTAATGTATTGGGGTGGGGTGTGTTATCTGATTTACAAATGTAATGTTTTGAAGATCTTGAAACTAGTGTAAGTGATGGTGGTAAGGTGCAGCAGATTGCGACCATAAGGTTCTACATAAGACAAAAGTCAATTTCACCGTGGTTAAATGTTATTACTTTGAGTGTGAATATGTGAGGAAGCTGCATAAGAGTATCCTGATATATCCATGGTGTATGGTGTGTGAATATGGTATGGGAGAATTAAAGATTTCAAGTCAAGGCTGTGCAAATGAAATGCTTGAAAGGGATGCTTAGTGTAAGAAATGTAGTGAGGTGGGACTGAGTATAAGATGTTGATGTTATAAATGAGTTTGTGCATAAGTGTTTCGATGTGGCAGAGTAATATAAGAATATATGAAAATAAATGGGAATGAACTATACGTGAGTTGTGGTTTAGGTGTGAGAAGGGCTGGAAAACACATGTAAAAGGTAGATTTATTTATGTGACTATGTGAGAGAGAAATATGTGACTCTGTGAGAGGTAAAGGACTGACGAAGACGAAGAGGATGATATAGTGTATGTTAGTTCTACATGGAGGAGGGATGCATACGAAGAATCTTCTGCCGAAGGATGGCCCCTGATTGGACGAGATGCTACAGCGCATAACACCCCATCACCACTATGGGGATATATGGCGTGGGGAAAAATCATGGGTGGCCTTGTACTTAGTCGGGTAGAAAGAGGGTTGGGAAAACAGTAGCTTTTAGTAGTGATGGAGCCTCACTACTTCACTTTCTAGCAAGATGGTTGATATTTAATTCCTGGAGCCTTAAATTCAGTGAAAAATCTATAATGGTAAAGGTTAAAAAAAATTGGCCCTCAGAAATGATGCACACCTAATAAGGGGGGAAAATAGTTAGGTACTGGGGTTTTCAAAAGTTCTATTAACTCTGTTTTTTATCATTCGATAGGTTTACGTGTGCGATAGAAAAGGTTTCATCCACTTAAAGTTTTACATTTCTAGGACGTGTTATCAAAACGACTTTTCCATTGTGTGTAGTTGTGTTGAGATAGAAGTGAAATGATTAGAGATCTCTGCTGGACCTCGTTGAATCAGACCTCAAGTGGTCGACTGTTTGGCTCTGAGAAAAGCTTCGAAAGTGCACCGAAGCTCAAAGTGACTAGTCTTGCGAAGAACAAGAACATCTCCTTGTCCACGGTGTCCATGGATGTCAAGGAGGTGCGTGAAAAGGCCTCGGCTCACCGACCGTATGCGAGAACAACGTCAGGAGCGCTGTCGTCGCCTTCTCGACGACGTGAAAGGTCACTGCAATCGAATTCAAATTTTTGGGGGGGATGAATAAAGCTTCATGGTCGATCCAGTTATCAACCAACAGAACGACCGCGTGGTAAGCTTTGGCCAGGACGTCTCCAAGATCCACTACGTGTCCACTACCAAGCATCCGGCCTCCGTGATAATGCTCGGTGTCGGGCTTTGAATAGCGAGAAGATGCTTTCGGTGTGGTTCGCAGCCGGTTACAGGTTCACTTCGGCCGAATACAGGTCAACCGCGGCCAATTACAGTGAAATATTGGTGATGACAGTCCTACCCTTGATGAGAAAGATCAGGAAGAAAGTGGACTACTTCGAGGCTCGGCCTTCAGATCTCGCCTGGAGCGCCTACTCACCGCATGGGGTGGCTACATTGATCAATATTAACATATTAACACATATTTATATGTTAAAACATTAAAAACATGTTTAACTCCATCCAAACTAACATCTTGTCATCTGTTGTGGGTGTCCTAACGAGTGTACCAAGCACTTTTGCTAAACCCCGTACACACAAAAACATACTTCCGACCCTTTCCTAAATTAGATTACCTTCAGTCACCGATGAACTGATGTCAATTAAAGTATCAAAGATAGCCGGACTTCGTTGCTCACTCATTCCTGCTTAACACTAACATGCCAACTACACAACGGTTCAATCCTAAAAATACTGCACTACATTGCGCTCAAGACTTTTACGATGTTTTCCACCCCTTGTCTTCAAATTACTCCTGAAAACCTGCATATGCCTCCAGGGTAGACATGTTTTTCAGAAGAGTAGGTCCTTGTTTGTCCTCCACCTCTTCGAAGTTAAAGCGCAATAGCAATGAGGCCGTATCCCGCAGACAGTTTGTAATGAGAGATCTATAAAGTGAAGAGGGAGAAAGTGAAACATGTGGAAGACTTCTCATGGCATTGGGTCCAGTAAAAAGTGAAGGTGTTGAGACAGGGAAAGCACACGAGTTTTCAGATGTCAGCCTCAGCTAGGTTGTCTACACTACATCTGACTTCCCTTTGTTGGTGTAGAAATAGGAAAAAAACGATGGGGTGTAATCGTAGGAGAAGCGGGTGTGAAGCGTGTAGACAGGTCAATAAAACACAAACCCAATCGAAACCAAGAGGGACGGATGAACCACCAACCCCAAAACGGGCCTGACCAGAGGTGAGTGGACGAAGGCTGGTCGTGACTAGCGTGCGAAATTAGCCGCTGGTCAAGAAAATAAGCGAGAAGAGGCTTGTAATTAGTTATGGTTTCTTTCGACTTTTTAATTTTTTTAACACAAAAAAAAGCAGTTGCCAACCGTTTGCATCATGCGTAAATGAAATAAATGATAGTCTTAAAATATAATTTGATTCTTCTAACCAAGTGTCTTTTTGCAATCCATGCATGGAATTGCATTCATGATTATTACATCGCTGACAGCAACGCGAATATGCTAATGAAAATTTTATAATATGTCTATTTATGCAAAGTAGCTATCCTAACCTAACCTAACATAACCTTATCCTAACCTTAAGGTCGCGATAGCCTCAAACTCCTAATTCGCTGCAGGACCTAATCTGAAAAAGACCAAAGGTAGTTATTATTGAAGTGTCTCTAAGCCATAATAAATACGTAAGAATAAGTCATAAATCAATGGAAAAATAAATAAATAGAAAGGAAGGATAGAAAGAATGCGCTGAAAAAATAGCAGGCTTTGCATGCATATCACAAACCCACTCTAACATTTTTCAAATCCTAGATTTTTAAGTGCTCCGGTAAAAGGCAAATAGCATGACTTATCATCGAAGGGAGAAGAGACATTTTAAACATTTAACTAACACCTTTAAGACCACACGTAAAACGACAAAAACTCAACCGGAAACAATCGATCACTACAAATGGCCATTAGTTTCAAAGACACGCTTGTTTGTACGTTAATTAGCATGTATACAAGGGTAAACCAAGGAAACCCGCTCTTGCTAATACTTGAATTTGCATACATCATCGGAAGTTATTTGGACCACCGAACTTCTACCGTTATTTGAATCCTCCATCGGTGCGTCATAGGCATAGCGATTTTTTTCTAAAAACAGAAGATTAGGATTCAGCTAATAGAGTCAGTCAGACACACTATAATTTGTCCTCATGTCTGTGTGAATAAGCTTACAGAGATTTCAAAGATACTTCCGAAATCGTTTGTAGCCTTGTACTTCGTGTCTAGTACCTTTTCATTTATATTTTCAGCAAGGGGGCGTAAGTTGTATTTTGAGTATGTGCTATGTGTATAATTTTGTTCCCTGATAAACATTGAAATCCATCCCGTGTTCCTTAACCTTCTGGGAGACGTTGGCTACAAGTTTTTCCTTAAGACTTTCATTCACGGCCACGATAGAGAGTGGAAACCTCCTCTGGATCATGGAAAGATAAGAGCACTTATATCTTGGTACTCTTGCCGCTGGAAGCAAACTTGCCTGGGTACGAGCTTTTTCGGCAAGGGGGGGGGATGTGCAAGATTGACCCAATAGTTTTACCCAGAAACCCAGAGAGCAGTTCTGTCCAGTCAAACCAGATCCACTTTCTCTGAACGCAGAGAGAACTAACATAACGCTTGCCTCTGAGACGTTTCCTCCTCTCTCGTAGGTAACCATGCTAATCGCTTTCTCGTTGCCTTTCAAGGTAGCCGCTAATCACATCAATCATTACCGTCGATGCACTCCACATGGAGCCTACTTCCTCCATTCTACAAGAGGTTTTCCATTAGCGTTTCCATTAACTTGCCCAAACTTAAAAACATTTAATTTACTCCACGCGTTCCCAAAGTTTAACGTAAGGAGAAAAGCAGAATTATCAATTCATATATAATTGCCGCGTTTTCGCAGTGCCTATTGTAAGGCGAATATATTCAGTGCAAATTATCAAATTAATTTTCATTAGCAATTCCTACCAAAGTGCAACTTTCATATTGTTACTACATTATGTTACTTGTACTATATTACCACTACATCTTTGCTATGTTGCTAAATTTGTCTGCATATATAATTAATATAGTTAAATTAATTATTTTCTTCAAGAAATCACAAAATATACTAATAGCTTTCCCTGTTTTATTTAAGAGAATAGATTAAACAGAATCCAAATTCAATCTCCAAACTCGTTGGTTCCGGAGGCGAACTAAAGCAAAAACAAATGAGTCTTGCTGGCAAACAATTTAGTGATAGGGGTACTTACAAATTTAGTGGCCATAACAGGGAGCAACCTTACACATTGTTACTTATGCGAACAGTCTTGCGGAGGTTATACGATCATCCGTGTATATCTGTTTGTGTGTGCACAAGGCACACGGGGCCCTATTTATGTTTATCATTACAATAAGGATATGGACCAAACAACTCTTTGAAGTAATTTATATTTATATAAATATTTATTTAGTAATTGAATAAGTAATATAACTTCCACCAGTTTATGCCACTAATCTCATTCTTTATAATAACTTTTCAAACTATTTCAGTACAAAACGTTTGACTTTGATTTAAAAAGTTATTTAAGGTTGTTTGGCATCTTTTGTTGATGGCATCGTCATTCGCTTTAGGTGATTTGCTCTACTAAAATGTTGGTAATTTATCGGGCTAAGCCGGGCAAGTTTGGAGGATGACTCTATAGTTCCCGTTCGAAATTATTAAGTTTTTATATAGTATTTATTGCAATATGAAGTCGCGCGTTGTCCTGATTAAAGAAAACTCTTCCTCTTTTAATTATTCTTGGAATTTTTCTTCAAATGTAGCATTCAAATGGTTCAATGGAGCTCATTAAACCTCTCTGGTGTTTTTCTGATTTGGTATGAGAAGTTAAAAATTGATTATGCCATTCCTAAACAAACAAGCGACTCTTCGGTGGATGAGTCACATGCCTCAATCCTTATCCAAAATAGTTAACTCTTTAGTTGAGAAAGGAGAGATGAACAAATGTTGTTTCTTTGTTGCAAGTGTACCTCGACATGTCGTGAAGAATCCATTGTCCCTATCCTGAATCAAAGCTTATTTCCTTAAAAGACGATGCAGTGTGCGATGAGTTGAATGTCGTTTTTCAGTCATTTTTATTAAATTTAAAGAAGAACAGACTAACGTTTCCCCTGCCTTATTTCTTGACCATCTCCAGAAGTGGCTCACACAAATTGTTTCTTCACCGTATGCTTGACAGATACTGTCCGTTGTGGACTTAGCAATGTTGCCTTTTCTAAACTACTAAAGCACAACTTTCAGAACGTGCTCTTTTAGCACTTCCATAATAATTACCTCGGCTTTGAGTTTACCAGGCTAAAATAGTTTATAAAATCGCTTTAGATTACATATTTTTTGCCATAAAATAAGGATGAACATAAAAAAAATGCTGTATTACCGATAGGATATCTTATACACACCAAGAATGATTCAAGCTGACAAATCCACTTTTTCAACATTGGCAGAAATAATATTTTCTAGCATAAAGTATAAAGAACTACTCAAATTGAAAATACCCATGGGTGGAAAACATGTCATTATACCAATATGCACAATTCGCTTTGGATCGAGATTATGATCTGTGAAATCAAAATATATATTTGTAGTGACAAACATTTCCCCAGTCATATGTAGATATAATGTGCTTAAAGTAAACTTTGGCTCTCTATTAAAGATAATTCGTAATATCTAAACGAATACTACATAGATCTGGCTCTTTCATTTGGGAAAAATCAGCTTTTATTGATAATTCCCAAACTACTGAAGATACATAATTGATTCCTAATGCGACGAGGAGGTGTCCAGAGTAAAGTAATTATATGGTGTTAATTAATTTGGTCGATGATCTGGAGTAGAAATCTGGATTGGTTCCGACATTACGCAAACTCAAAATTTTGATAACTCTAAGCTACTAATGATATACATATGATTCCAAATGCTATAGGGATTTTTCCACAGTTCATGTATTTAGATGCTATTGCTTAATTCCTGTCTGAAGCAGCTCTGAAATATATTATGCACATAACAAATGACTCTAATATTAGAGTCATTGGACAGCGGCTATGATTTAACGTAATTATGGTTGTTTTCAACTCACTGCTAAACAAACGGTATTATTAGCATTTTTGTCTTTGCATTGTCTCGAAACTAATTCATTGCTTAGTTTTAACAACAATTTCATTGGAGGAGATTTTCGTTCTCTGAGTGTTTTCTAATTTATTTTATTTTCCCCTTAAGTATTTGGCACATTTTTTTTATATTATTTCAATTAAAAAAATAACAAACCTTTATATCCATTTTCGTGTTGCTGTCTGTTGTTTAGATCTACCCGAGAGCAGATTAAGGGAGAAAACTTTGATCCTACAGCCTTTACTGTAGGAGCCTACAGCCCGTGCTGTAGATTCCGCCAATGTTAACACAATTAAGTGGGGCGGCGTGTTCTGTGAGTCGTCCCTTGTTATTTTGGGCTGTAGACAAACTGTGACCAAGTAAGCCAAGCAAACACGTGACACGCCTTGGCTTTTTCCGTTAATTAATTTAAGACAAAGGTAAATAAGAATCTAATGATATTTGAGGTCAAAATAAACGTAAAAAACAAAAGAGAATATAAAAAGATAGAAACGACAGAAAATGAATTTATAAAGACGAAAAAAAAGAAAAAAATAGAGATAAAAAATTATATGCAGAAACGACTAAGAATGTCACCCCCTTCCCCCCCAAAAGAAATACTGAAAGTCCCAAAATAAAAAGACTAAAATGAAAAAAATAGGTTTATAAAAGCAAAATAAAATAATTGTCCTCAAAAAATAATGAAGGAACAAACCACTAATGTCAACCATGAGTGTTGGTATCGGAGGATTCATTTCATCTTTTCTCGAGCCGTTATGAATAAAAACCAACGAGGGAATAATCGCTGAAATATTTGCTAAAAAGTGGTTCAACCTGAAAGCGGTGAGGTAAAGAGAAGTCAAAATGTGTGACAAGTTTAAAACCTCAAAACTAATAGTTTAGAGATTTGAATTGGTCATAGATGGCATGCAACTCCCCTGATTATATTGGTCTGCGGCATTTTTGCTGTCAAAGTTTTTCAACTGATTCTTCTTTATTTCAATGCTCTGATTTCATATCATTGTGAGAAAGGTTATTTTTTTTAATCAATTCAAATCTTTTGGCTATGGCCTTTTCTCGATAAAACTACAACTTTACTTGTTTTCGTGCTACTTTTTGAAATACATTCATTAGAATTAGGCAAATATGATAGCCCCTGATTATATAAATAAAGATTTTGACTATCATTTGATGTTATTTCTAAAATATGCAGCATCAATGGTAATTCTAGAACGCTGTGGATGCAGTGTGACGTCATAAATAGGTTTGTTATGGAGAGAACATCTCTCTGTGAGAAACCTAGCAGTATTTAACTCATTAGCATTGGCTATCATAATTAGAATCCTAATTGCTATTGATATGGTTACTACCAATATTTTTATTCCTAAGCCTTGGGATTGGTGATAAATGTGCAAAATGTTATACTCTGTGTGCATTTATATATGAAATCCTACCCCTAGACGTAATAAAAATTTACATTTTAAATTAATGCTAAAAGCTTTAAAAATATATATGTTGAATGTCAAAGACCAATAAAAAAATCTATTTTTCCATAACAATGATGGTTTTCATTATTTTTACTGCATACAATATACAGTTGTTTATTTTAAAATTATTTTATTTTAAATACTTTCGCTCTGAGAATTTATTTCTGAATTATAAATGTTTTTCTATTTATTTCAGAAGATTTTAAAAATGAATAGAAAATTCAAAAATGACCTCAATATGTGTGGTTTTATCTACGGGCTCGTAAAATTGCCTCGACATCAATCGAAAATAAGGTCATTTGTGAAAGCAATTTACCCCGCATATTTTGCCATAAAATTCGCGGATCAAGATGAAAGATTTTCTCCTCATTTCTGTTGCAAGATTTGTGCTGAAAATCTAAGAAGATAAAGTAAAGGCAAAATCAATTCACTACCTTTTCGTATACCGATGCAGTGGCGAGAAGGCAAACATCATGTGACCGATTGTAATTTTTGCCTCACTGAGTCAATAGTATGATTTTTATTGTATATTTAATTATATTAATATCTTAATTTATAATTTTAATATATAGATTGTGTAAGTATGTTTTACTCTGTGATTTTTAACCTTCAGTAATTTTATTTCAGGAGTTAACAGGAAAAACGAGCAACATGTTATTTATCCTGCTCTTCCATCTGCCAGACGACCAGTTCCTCACGGCCGAGAGGTACTCATACCAGTATCACGAGTTAATCTTGGAATTTTAAAAGAAAATGGTGATAAATTTTGAGAAATGGACACTGCTTCATCATTTATGCCTTTAACTTTAGAATTAAACTAACTTAGTCATATTAAATCAAGCCCAACTGACCGACTTGACCAGACACTTGGGTGTATCAAAAGAGTCAACCAGGTTACTTGGTTCAAGACTTGATGATAATAATTTACTAGCTCTAGAAACAACCTATTCCTGGTACCACAGCAGAGATAAAGAGTTCCTAAAGTTTTTCTCCGTTCACGAAAATACTATGCTGGAATATTGCAAAAATGTCAATGGATTAATTGAAGCTTTAGGCTTCCCCTATAAACCCGATGAATGGAGAGTTTTTATAGTCATAAATCAAGAATTCAAAGGCTGTGCTTTTAAATAGAAAAAATAAAGTAGCATTTGTTCCATTTGCACACTTTGTTCAATTATTTGAGATTTCTGAATCCATGGAGACTTTACTCGATGTTCTGAAGTTCAATCTTCATGAATGGAAGATTTGTGGAGATATAAAGGTAAGAAATGCATATAAATGCCATTTATTTAAAAATATATATATTTTTAAGTAAAATGTTATAGTTAGTTTATTAAAAAATACTTACCTTATTTAAATTAATCTGATTTTCAAATAAGTTGCATTTAAATGACAAAAAAATGGCATCTCATATAAAAATTTTATATTTACATAAAATTTGTTACATTTCTTTCGATTTTAGAATAGTTGTAGTTTCAGGGTGGGTCTTCAATACTAGGAATACAAGGTGGACACACAAAATATCCCTGCATCCTCTGTTTATATAATAGTAGAGCCGATGAGTGGCACTATGAGCGACAAGAATGGGCATCTCGTTACTCCTTTAATCCTGGTTCTCATAAAGTGATATTTCAAACCATGGTCAATTATAATAAAATTTAACTTCCTTCCCTTCACATAAAATTTGGGTTAATGAGAAGTTTTGTAAAAGCATTAAAGAAGAAAAGCCAAGTATTTCTTTTTATGCAAATATATTTCCAAAAGTTAGTGATGCAAAATTAACTGCAAGTATTTTATATGGTCCTCAAATAAGGATGGTAATGAAAAAAAGTGTTTCACAGAAGTCATGAGTGGGGCAAGACAAATGTATGGCAATCTTTCATAGCACTTTCTCTTAATTTTCTTGGGAATCATAGAAGACCAAATATGAAACCATTGTAGAATGTTTAATACAAATCTTATCAGTGAGAATGTCTGTAAAACTCTATTATAGAAGATCGCATCTTAACTACTTTACATAAAATTGTAGAGATTACAGTGAAGATCAAGAGGAAAGGTCCTATCAAGACATTTTAAGTGCAAGGAGGAAAGATACCAGGGAAGATGGGAAAAGAATATGCTATAGGACTATTGCTGGTGTTTAAAAAGGGATTCACGGGTAAAAAACACAAAATAAAATCTCTAACATCATCTTTCTTTCTAAATAATGCTCTTTTATTCTCATTTTTCATTATAAATTATCACATATTATAGCAATTGTATCAGTTAAGGGGTTCTATTTCACAATGTTATTCGAATTCTAGCTTTAAAAATTTCCTTAATATATTTATATATATATATTTATATAAATATATATATATATATATATATATATATATATATATATATATATATTAAAGTTATATTAATATTTAAAAAATTGATGTTGCAAAGAAACTTATCCTGATTAAAAAAAAAAATGCCAGATTTGGATTCATCCCATTGAAATAAACAAAAAAATCAGTAGAAAAAACCTTGAGAGCAAAAATCAAAAACGGAGCTGTGTAATAAATGCATCTCTTTGTGAGGCCTCAGGTCATGGAAGGTGCGTGACTCTCCTGAGAACAAATCAAGTCCTGGCGGACAATGTGCTAATATAAGCACAGTGGTACAACTGCCCTTTCCCCACCCCCCCACCCTTCTAGAAAGTCATATTATTATTATTATTATCAAGTGTTCGAGAAACGTTATTTTTAACCAACGTGGATAAATGAAATTAAATTGTCTCTCTTCAAGTTGGTACTTATCAAAGAATCATTGCGAATCTGTCGGAAAAAACAGGCGAAATATAACTGATGAAATTAGTAGTATTCTTATTCTTATTATTTTAGTAGTGGTAGTATTATTCTTATTATTATTGCTACTCTTATTATTGCAGTAATAGTAGTTTTTAGTATTCTTATAAATTTTAATCTTTTTATTCTAGAAGTAGTAATATTATTATTCGAATTATTATATTAGTAGTATTCTTATTATTACTCTTTTAGTAGTAGTAGTGCTGGTAGTGGTAGTATCTAAGGTGTAACCTGTTGAAAAAGTAGAATGCTGTTACAAGCCCAAGGGCTCCAGTGGTGAAAGCCGAATTATAAAATGTTGCACAAAGAACATCCACTCAACATGAACAAACCATTTAAACAAAAACTAAATAAGAATTACTCGTGTAAAGTGACTTAAGAGTCAATTAAATACAAGTCGCTTTCCAATGTACTCTTTTGAAAAAGTTCAAAGATAGCATCGTTAGCGACAAGATGTACATAGCGGTTAAATATAATAAATATTCTCAATAACCTTATTACCATTATTCTAATAAAAAATTGTTAATACCCGAAAATGAGAGCCCAAGCTCGATCACGCCTACCATTTTAACCCCGCATGAGTCATGTCTCGCAAACAAGATTCCTTTATTATCATATTGGAACTCATGTGAAATGACTCCTCTCCATATCTCCCGTACAGTCTATTTCATACCGCTATGGTAATTTCAATATCTCGCTCTACCAATCTTCCATCTCTTTTCCCTAAAAAGATGGAAATTTGTTTCTCCGTAACTAATCCACGTAGAAAAGTGCTTCTCTTTCACCTACGCCAATGATTCTTGAATAATTCAGTGAGACTTTTTTCTCAACGATGGAGCATCCTGCCATAAAGGTCTAGTAGTAATGAAGAGTTATATCACTGATCCACTGAAATAGTGAGTCTGTGGCAGAGAAACTCTCCTGATTTAAAACCGATTTGGAATTGGGGAGGGGGGCTGTTAAAACGGGACAACAAGTGCAAGCCCACAAAGTGTTGGACCATCCATCCGTTATTAATGGAACGCCATCCATTAGACTTAGCTACCGGATTTGACATTCAAAGTGCAAACTGAATTGCAGAGGTGATGAATGCGTGACAATAAATCCTTTTTTGAATTAATTTGTGGCAGCGAGTATTCATAAAATTTTGAAAATCTGTATTTGTTTCATTTTGTTTCGTATGTCACTGTAGAAAACAAGACTAAATAGTTCAATAATCCTAAAAGGTAAATTTTATTCCGTAAAAAACTTGTGTCAAACCTTTAAATATGTGCTTAAATTTGTGTGTGGCTTTTTTTCTTTCTTGGTGCGTCATTTTTACTGTAAACACAGCTCTATATTCCTATGTACAGGGTGTTTAAAAAAGTGGCTATTTTATACTAAAAAAACGCATAATTGTCCACGATTCTCAATCAAATGTAAATTAGTAATCTAAAGATCAAAATATAGTAACGAGATGTTTACAGACGAATTTAATTACAACGGCCAGTTGTTATCAACCCGCAGCATGAATGGATTGACTAACTGACTCGCAGTTATCAACTAATGTGGATGTAGTGATGGTTCCGCAATTGAACCAAATTGCATTCTCAATACGTTTGAGTGTTGCGAGTCTTGTACCAAAAAGTCCATCATTTCTGTAGCTCCTTGAGTAAATATCAAGTGGAGTAAAGTCAGACAAAGGTGTAGGATACTCGAGGCTTCCTCTTCACCGTATATAGAAGTTTGGTACCGTTTCATCGAAATAAATTTTGATATCAAAAGTTTTTGATCGCTTATAATACTAATATAATTTTCATTGACCTTAGCTATAACAATATGTTTGATTTTTCATTCAATACATGTCGTTATAAAGACTGCATATTGGTTGTGATGGACACCCTATATTTCAGAATATGATTGGAATCAATTTTCATTCGCCGTTCTTGCTAAATCAAATGCAGATATATATGTATGTATATATATATATATATATATATATATATATATATATATATATATATATATATATATATATATATATATATATATATATATATCATTAACTCTATAATTTAACTTGGTGAATTTTTGAAATTTTTGAACATGGTTTTATGGTTTAGTGGACAAGTAACCTTTCATGTTTTGGAGTTTAGGTTTATTTGAAACTTTTCTTCGCAGGGCTGTTTTTTGTATGTTTCAAGCTTTTATCAAAGTTCTTTCTAAGAGTTCAGAAAAAAAATCAAAAAAATTATTCAATGATTTGGAATGAAAAAACATACAAATCATCAAGTTCAAAAAATGTATTAAAATTAGGGCTTTGGCGTTTTTTTACTATCATTTCGTATATAAAATAAATTTAGATGAAAAAAGAGACGTGACGAAGGATTTTTCTATATATCAAACCGGGTAAAATAACTTAAAAAAAAAGGTTTCAGGTTGTTAAAATAAAGAGTCTATAAAGGGGATTAAAAAAAGCGGTTTAAAATAGCAAATGGGCCGTAGGCCACACGCCCGAAAGAGTGCCTGTGGAACCTAGTTCTTTCTGTAAGAAAGAATACGAAGTATGGATTGTATATATATATATATATATATATATATATATATATATATATATATATATATATATAACGGGTGTTTAAAAAAAAATTATATCATTTTGCACTCTAATAACTTTGCCAGTTCCGGTTCAAATTTTAATACCATGTTTCTATCTTTGCAGGTAGAGAAATGCCATTCACTGAAATTGAAAATGCGTTTTGAAGAAAACGAGTTCAAGGAACGTCTTGTTTTCAGTGATGAGGCCACATGTGTGCCGTGTCTCAGGCGGTGCGCATATTGAACATTTGTGAAATCGTTCATGGAATCCACAAACCTTTGATTTTCTCATTTAAATTTGGAGGAATAAATCTCATGTTGCCTATCATTAAATCTGTTTAGTTTCATTTGCCTTGACTTTGTAGTTTCTGTGATATTTACATCTCAATTGATATCGATTTTTTTTAAACACCCATTATATATATATATATATATATATATATTCTCTCTCTTTCTCTCTCTCTCTCTCTCTCTCTCTATATATATATATATATATATATATATATATACATATAGTAGACAAAATTATTATGGAAACACTGATAAATTCAAGTTTTATTATGTAACATGGAGTTAATCCTCCTTTGTCAGAATAATTACTTGAATATATCTAGACATTGAGTCAAAGAGGATTTTTATAGTGATTATTGAAATTTGGAACCTAAAATAAAACCTGTTCCAGTTCCAGTTCCAGTTCCTTCAGTGACGTTGGTGGATGAAAGATGTGCTATACTTGTGTTCCCACAATACAAATCCCATATGTATAATAAAGTTAAAATCCGGCAATTGAGGAGGACAATTCATGTATCCCACTTCATTACCATGCTCTATGGGTCTGTCCTTAACAATTTTAGCGATGGGGATCGATGCATCGCCATTTTGCAAGACCGATGCGTTTTGGAAAAACAATTCTATACTCTAGGTTGGAGTCAGTCACTCCAAATAGAAAAGTCTCTTGAGTGTCAACCATATAATGTACCGGTACACTCCTACTAAGAAAACTCCATGATACGGCTGCTCAAATCATAACAGTCCTGCCTTCATGCTTGAGGATGAATAACATATAATGGTGGAGCTCTGACGCCTTTTCCTTTTCGTTGGCCTTAACTACACACTAGTGGCAAAGTGTGTGGGGGTGGGGTGAAAGCACGCCTCTGAAATCTATGCATGACGAATTTCCCGATGAAACAGAAATGGGGAACTCCAGTGACGTGATTTGGTTCTGGTTTTAAATTTTCCTGTCTTTCAGATAGATCATTGAATTCAAACAAAAGTCAAGGAATTGATTGTTCTCGTTTAGCGAAACTTTTATCATAAGAAATGACAAAGTGTACGTCACCGTCCATTGCAAGGAATCCCGTCTCAATCGCAAGGCAGAGGCAGAGTGGAATAAACGTGGTCAGAGACATATCGTCAAAGGACAGGAGGAATTCTTCCTTTCGTATTGCCAGTCGTTTTATCCTATATATGAAGTTAATGGCGTGGTTCAGTCTACGATGAGAAGCCAAGGTCGGAAGTCAAAATTCATCTACTAGCCGACTTCAGGCTGTGAGGGGGTAATCCTCTGGGGAAGAGGATAGGCCGAAGTTAAACCTTTTCTTTGTAAATCTAGTGAGCGCATAGAAACGCGCTGTTGTGGGGCCTTGAAACCCTAGTTATCGAATATTTATTTTCTGAGAGTTATTTGCCACGGCAGTTTGTTGAGATGTCTCCTAATCAACTATCCCATAACCCTATATTTTAAGAACGAGATTTTTTTAATGTGTTTGAATAAAGTTTTTTCTTTTAGTTCAGTTGTCACCTAAGGAAAAAAAATGAGGGTGGGGCAAGCAAAGAAAAAGAAAAAAAGAAACAAACAAAAATAAAAAAAGAAACAAAAAATGAACAAAAAGAAAAAAAAAGAAAAAGGGGAAAAAAATTAAAAAAAGAAGAAGAAGAAAAGGGGATTAAAAAAGGCGGTTAAGATTAGCAAATAAGGCCGTAGGCCACACCCGGCAGGGGTGCCTGTGTAACCAAGCTCTTCCTGTTAACGAAGAGAACAGCGGCTTGTTTGTTCATAATTGAGTAGTTGTAAGTTTCGTCATAATCAAACATGGTGCGTGCTTATCTTTGACAGACGAGAACAATCTCCATTTCCCTCCTGAAATTGTGCAGTGTATCTTACTGTGAGAAGCAGAGTATAGTAACCTATTTGAAGTGAGCCAGTGACCCTGTAATGTTGTGTATCATACCTTGCTTTGAAAACATACGTTGGGCTTTGGTTATTGACTAAACTAGCCTAGATAACAGCCATTCCATTGCTTTAGATGAAGGGATGGATGAGAACGCGTAAGAAAAGAGAAAACGAGACAGCGCATGACTAAAGTAACCGGGTAGTTTCAAGGCAAGTAAGGCATGTAATTTTCAACAGGGTTTATTTTTAAAACTTAACAATGAAAGAGCATAAGTATATGATAAAGAGTAAGGATGAAAATTTAAACACATAGGTGAAGTAAAAGCAATTATAACTGATTAAAAATGATTTAATAATTTGAGTGGTTAAAGAATATATTCGATACAACGAGAATTAATACGAGTTGGTTTACATTAATATGAATGGTATAGCAATGTGAGAAATTAATTGTTATAGACTATAGTTGGTTGATTTTATGTTATCTTCTGAACGTTGCACGAATTATAACCTCAGGGGAACTGGAAATCTAAAAAAAAGAGAGAATTGCATTCAGAACACTTAAGACATTCGATAAAGCTGATTAATAGAATCTATATTATTAGTGACCTTATCCGGCTGGTAGAAACAACACCAGTGAAAGAATGAAAGTTCAAGTGAGGAGATAGCAAAGATGTCAGCTGCTACGTTTGTTATCAATAACCTGGATGGTCGCTTCAATGGCAACCAAAAACAACTGAAGCCGGGCGTTGTATGTGTTAAAGTTTGAGCCCTTTTGAAGAAGGAAATTCTTCAAAAGTCGTCACGCAAGAAATTGGATGCAGCGAGTGTCTACTCAAGTATGTCAAAAAAAACGGGAAATAAAATAGGTCCAGACTCAAAGAACACCAAAGAACTACCCAGAGCAACAACCCTCTCTTAAACATCGAATCACACCAAAGGTTCAAAAATACGTGAGGATACCAAGGTGCGGGGAAGATCAAGCAACAAAAAGGGCAGAGTTCTCCCAGGCATGGTTTTCAACAACAGCTGCATCAACAGGCACATAGACATTTGCGACCGACAAAACTCTTAAATTATATAATTTCTTCCGTTTTATTATTTACAATTTTTTTTATCTTTAGAGTTTGGTAAACGTTCTCCAAAGTTTTTGTAAAATCATGACTAATTCAGTTTTAGTTATAAAGATAGGTTAGGTTAGGTAAGATTGGGTTAGGTCTGGTGTAATTTCTCTTATATTGCGGTAAATTTTACCAATAATACATTTTCGTGCGTGGGTTTTTAATTTGTATTTCTTTCTTTGGAAAAAGTATTATTTTTTTTGGTGAGTAAGGTTAGCTTAGGTTTGGTGCACTTTCTTTGAGATTTTTGAAGAATTGAGCCTAAATTTGTCCCTTTTAGAGAAATTATTAAAATTGAATAAAATAAAATGACAAACACTTCTGCCCAGCCAAATTATAAACAGGTCATCAGAGAATCTTCAAGTTAGACAACACAGGAAGACGATCACAAGTAGTAGGGGTTCAAGTCACCTACAAGGCCTAATGAACGACATGGAAAGGAGTAAGCCTCACCGGAAGCAACGCTGAACGAAATATATGCAGAAATCAGCATGGTATTATTGCGACTGAAAGAGCAATACAACGGGTACATTGCCTTATGAAGGACGGGATGAAGACCTCACTGACCTCCTAGGCAGAGAACGCCTGAGAGAAATTCTAGAAGATTGGACTCGCCTATTGAATGCCACCGTCTGTCTTTACCAAAAAGTATGTAATCTGCAGGGCCCTCGTTGGGTGGATAGAGGGGCACAACAGTGGATATAAAACGAGATATAGAAAGAAACCAAACATGGGCTAAAGTTGATGAAGTCTTAAAATTAATAATATCGACAAGAGATAAAACACGCGTTTAAAATAATCTTCAAAGGGGCGGAAATGGCTACAAGAGCGTCGGAACATTAACTATTCGCCTTTTATTAAAAAATTGCCCTTGATCAGATAGAGAGGAGAAACTTTATCTCTGACCAGGTCTATTTTGAATGATACGTATTAGACCAACACACAACAAAGGAGGGCAGCTTCCAAAGGAAGAGGTGTTCTAAGTTCACAAGCCTCTAACACAGGTGGGAGGCATGTAAAGGTACAAATAAAAAAAATGCCTCATCTCTGGAAACTCCTTCCACACACTTGCGATGCCTTGCCAATCGAGAGGCAAATCACCAAAGCGAAAAAGAAGGCAATGTTAAAAAAGGGGGAAAAAGAAGACAATGACATATGCTACAAGAACAAAGACCATCCTAGAACAAAAGTTTTGTGAACATCAATGGATATATATGACACGAGACCTCATATTGGTCATTTTATATGCTCACTTCGTAAATTTTGAAAACTTGGAACCTACGCATAAGAACTTAATAACATATTAACGAAATACAAACTAAAACCAATGTAGTTCCTCAAGAATCCAACATCCAGGGAACTATACAAACTCTCAATGACTATCGAAGTGGAGAAAGCAAACCCACAACAAAGAAATAAAGAAACCTCAACATAGGATGACTCTAAATAAAAACACAAAAACAGAGTAAACGGTAAGCCTTGTAATGTCCACAGACGACGTAAACGAAGTCAGGAACACAATTAAGGATATCCACTAACAAGATGACAATCAAAAATTGCAAACAAAAAATACAACAACAGTGATTTAACATTAAGATTTACAGATCCTAACCTGCACCATTCTGCCACTAACCAAAAGAAGAGGAATAATGGAAGGTATAGCCAATGGATAATTTAAATTGGCTTATAACTCTAAACACGACGAAACTAAAGTCAATAATGAATTAAAACAAGGACCTATTGACCTATCACCAAAATCAATCTTGACCTTAACCAACAAACAACATAGATAAAACGCTCTCGCTGAGTAAGATCACCGAGAAAGATAGAAGAGGCTAGAGTAGATAAATATAGTAAACATAAGATGGCTCAAGGCAAACATTATCAAAACAACATCAAAATCTTTAACTTGAACGTAGAGTGTTAAAAAAAGAAAAGATTGATTTTTCAGCAATATAGTAAGGAACATAGACCCAGCTTAGTAATAATTACAGAACACAACGTTAACTTGCAAGAAGCCTACATAAAAATTCCAAATTATGATATAACATATGTGATTGCCATGAATCACAATCGAACACGACGTTACAGAAGGGCAATGGGAACCAGAAAAGGACTATGGTTCTACGCAATAAAAGATCTAGAGGACTCCTACATAGCTATTTAGCTTAAATGGCATTATGAGACCTATTAATACCTGGAACAGATCAACCCCTCAGGCGCTCGTATCTTGCAACTCGTCAGGATCTTCCACCGCCTATCATCAACAGTACTTCTTGGGGACTCAGACGTAAGATTTAGAGAAGCCGGTATAAAATATTCTCCAAAGGCACGAGAAAAACTTAAACTTGTCATAAAAAAGAAACAGTGCAGAGAGAAGGCTCTCCTGATTTCCCAACATTTTTTTCCGAGATGACCTCATCCATACTAGATGTAATCTTGACAAACCCGAAATTCATCTTTACTTACCACAAAACTCCTAGTCTCGAAACGCCCACGGATCATGTCTGATTCATTACAAGTGGACTTGACACTCCGTGTTGTTTCCAAAGCCTTCTACAAGGTATGGATTCCAGGGTTGTAAATAAAACTAACACAAATAAAACTGAAGGATATACTTACTCGAATCATCTGACCCTATTTAGAGGAAAGAAAAATAAAAATCACCATTAACTAGTATACCGGTCACATTTATCTTAGAGGTTTGGGATTACATAAGGTGTGTGCTTTAGCCCCTCTCTCTACATCCTGTATACTAGAGACCCTTCACAATCAATCGAAGACTAATTTATGTCCGTTCAACTAGCAGACGAAATCTCTCATGTTGTCGCAAGCGAATACAAAAATTCGAGAGACAGCTCAACGAACATACATGAGTAAATTTATAATTATCCCATTAAACAAACGAAAGACAAGGTATAATTACTGACTATAATTAGTACCCGTACGGCACCAAGGAAAAAGATCTGAGGCTTAAAATAACTAAGAATGAATACAATGCGCATACCCCCGGAAAAACACTCAAGCAAAGAGAGCCCTCTATACTCTTAACATGCTTAGAGGTCTCTGCGAGAGTAACAAAAGAAAACTATACCTCGGTCTCATACGACCAAACTTGATCTACCTAGTAAATCTAACCGATATACTATTCAAAACCAAAACAATCAAAATGGATGGAAATGCTTATGATCCAAAGAAGACCATCCCGACTCTAAAATTAGGCGGCGGAAGAAGTACAGTTTCGAGGTGATTTTCGGCTAATAGTAGGGGAACACTTCATGAGATATATAGCACAATGAATGAAGCTCAATAATCAAGAAATTTACAATCAAATATGTAAAGTTCTGTGCCATAGTTACAACTTGGATATGTCTGTTCCTTCCAACAAGATAATGACTCAAAGCAAACGGCCAAACTGACTCAGGATTGGTTTGTTCAGAATAATGTGAGCGTTATGCCGTGTCCTAGACAGTCGACTGATTTAAATCCCATAGAAAATGTATGGCGAAAATTAAAAAATAAGATTCACTTCCGGGACTCCAAGAACATAGCCGAGTGAAGATCATGTGCAAAGAAAAGGGGGCGATAATCCCCACACAAACATGCAAAACACTTATCGCAAACTATGACAAACATCTTCCTGTAATTATTTCTAACAATGCTTATGGAACTAAATAGTGAATTGGAATAAATCTGCACAATGACTTTTCTCTACCTAATTTGAATAATTTAAATATGAATATATTTGACTTTAAGTTTGCTCATTTCAAAGTAGTACACTGTATTTTAATCACCATCTTTTGTATAAGTTTTAAAATATTTGGATACGTTTAAGGTTATTAACACTAGAACGTCTGGAAAGTTGCACCATCTAGAACGACCGAGCGGTCATTTTGACCCCATTTTCTCTCTTTTTTTAATACGCTTATATTTATATTTATGTTGACATATCGAAGTCATATATGCAATATAGGATAAGAAAATAATATATTTTAAATCAAATTTTAATGATACATTCCATAAATCATTGATATAATTATAAAGTAACGAAAAATGTATTTAATAAAAAACTAAATGTAATTCATTTAATTTCAAGAACTGCTATTCCTTTTCGTCAACAGTAGATAAATAACTTTATGATTCAAACATTCTTACACATAAAATAATTTTTCCAGAGATACTTAATTGTTACAATTAGTGCAAAGTACTTTCCTCATTATTTTGCTTGTACATTTGCCACATACAGGTCTCTTACATTTGTAACAAGTTTTAGATTTTTTATTTTTATTGTAACTTCCTATTTGGTATTGTTTTCTCTTCCTAGAAGTCTAGCGATTCATCGTCATCGCTACTATTATCTACAGCATCGCTATTCTTGAAGTTTATCTGCAGTTCTTCAGCTAATTGTAAGAGGAATCTGCGGCGGCTAATTTTCGGTCCAGTAACTTCTCTGTACAGAACTACTACATTGATGCCAAATAGATCCAAAATGTTGTAAAAAACTTCCACTGGCCATCTCCGCGAAGCACATTTTGCGCTGTACTTTCAAGCCATTTGATCTACTATATCTATACCATAATTTGTAGAGTTATAAAACTTCACAGTTTCAGGAATTTTCTTTCTATCATCTCCAATTGCAACAGTTTTATGAATGGAGCTCAGTAAGAGTACATTTTTGGTAGGTTTACCTTGATACACTGTCAGTTTGCATTGATTGTTCTTTAGTATGTGTGAATTGTACCGGTTTTCACGAGTTTTTCTAATGGTCTCTGGAATTTCTCTTCTAATACGATTTACTGTACCTACGATACTCGTACTTTTTGCCTGTAATTTTTCAGCTAGTTTTACTGACGTGAAAAAGTTATCAGTCGTCACATTTATACCTTTTCCAATGTATGGTTCTACTAAATGGAGAACCACGTATTCAGAGAGTGGTTGATTTGGAGGACGAGCTTGATCTTTACCAATGTACGGGAATCCCTTCACCAAGTAGTTAGACTTTACATCGGCTCCTAGCCAAAATTTGATACCAAACTTATCAAGCTTGCTGGCAATATATTGTGTGAATGGGCAACTAGTCTTACATGGGAACAACTGCTCATCCACTGCTATATTGCCGCTTGGTTTATAGTAAGCAATGCAGTTCCCAATGAATATTTCCCAAATTTTGGATACCATAGCAACTTTATCTGTTTTTCAATCGAGCAGATCGTGTTGATCGTATATCGAATCTGATGAATTTCATGATTTGTTTGAAATGCATTCGTGTCATCGATTTGTGGAAGTATGGAACACCCCATTGTTTTGACCAGAGATGTTCCACTGATTGTCCTTTAGCTAGAACTTCTCGTGCAATCATGATGCCTATAGTAGCATAAACTTCTTCACATGATATAGTACAAGAGTCACATTGCAAATGTCTGCGAGCTTCAGTTTCAGTAAAGTTTTGTACGTGCTTGATAATGAAATCATCAATCATCAACCTAAAAGAACTCAGAACATTACCTTTAATAATTTGTCGTTTTGGAAGTGGGGTAGGCCCAGGTAATTTCCAAAGAATATTTTGAGTTTCAAATCTTCCTGTGTCATTTTTATTTGGTTCAATAATTTCCACTGTGTACCATCCTTGCCGGTGAGAACTGTTCCAATTTCTCCTAATCCTACTGTTGCAGCACGTTAAATGCTTTCATTCGTTCCACGTCCTCTTTTCTTCTCTGAAAGTAACATGGGAATGATTCTATCAGTCTAAAATTATAATTCAGAATATTTCTATATTATAGCAAAAGAGAAGCTGTAGCCGTAAAATATATGAAAAATCAAGTTTTCAGAACTGTATACGAATAAAATATCGAAACAAACAAATAAATCTTATTTTCATAAAATAAAGTTTATTACTATTAATTATAATAACTAGTGGATGCTGCCTTACTTGCCCGATCTGATAGATTGGGGGTGCTGCCCTATTATATAATATATACGTACCGTATAATATATTATATACACTATATATATATACTTATATACTGTATATGCTTGACTGGATTTGCTGGTATATATAGGTACCTATATATTACTAAATACACGTATATGTACACATAAGTTTGTATATATGGCAAAAAGTGGACAGACAGACAAACAAATATCTGTTCCATTATGTATAGGTGTAAGCTGCTATTGAATAGAATATATTTTACCTACTCAAAACATCAGTAACCAGTGACGATGGTCCTACGTGCAAAGAAGTATTTGAAAATCTTCTACGTCTTTCCAAACTTTTACTATTTGGCATTGCATCATCTTCAGCCTCAGACGATGAACTTAGAATAATATATGGAGTATACTCCTCATCACTGGTGTGAGATAAATTATTAGCTTCAGAGTCAGATTCAGGAATTGTTCTCAAAATATTCAGAATTTCACCATCAGAAAAAGTTATTTTTTTAGACATGTTTGCAGCACGACAGTAGAGCAAGCAATGACTGAGAAGCTTTCACGTAACCCTTTGTGTCAGCGTTGACGCGTTTCAACCGTAATTAGCATGTTCCTATAAGTCTCTATACCGAAAAAAACATGCGGTCAAATTGATCGCTCGGTCTTTTCAGGTATAACATGTCAAATAACAAAAGCTATTGGAGTAATTTTTTAAATATTTCAGCTCAATACATTTCACCATATATCAAGAAAGTCAGTCAATCTCAAATTTGTTGCGAAACAAATATACGAGATACGTGCATTTAAAAATCAAAATGCGGTCAAATTGACCGCAAAAACGTTCTAGTGTTAATAAACAATTTTTCGTGTGTACAAATATATGTTTTCCCTATTGTATTGTAACAATTATTTGAAGGTGAATGTCAGACATTAGGATTTTTTTAGTAGGCTTTCAGCTGTCCAGAATTAGAACAATCCACGATTACCAAAGAATTAATCCATATAGCACTTGGAATAAAACACTTTAAACACTTACCTCAAATATACTACATTTTTCGTTCTCAGTGAGTGTAAGGCGATCATTAGCGCAGCTAAGTCTCTTACAACCAGGCAGTCTCCAAAAGTTGCGAACGAATTCTAATTAATTACTACGTACACTAATGATATTCTTCACATAGCCGGAATAGATAATTCAAGGGTTGCTCTCTCCCGAGAACCCATCAAAGATTTCAACTCAAAATACATGCAGCCCATTGCATCAACACACCCATATACGTCAGAATAGACACTTTAACCACTTAATATGATTATAGAGGGTTCCACTAAAATAGTACTATTTCCCCACCTCCTAAGATATTACTTCGAGAGAGAAAGCGAGCCGTTACTCCTCCCGCCCCTCCGAATTCACCCTTTTTGGACTTACCACCAGTTTACTGAGAAATTCATACCGAGGCATGACGCTGAAATTTAAGGCTACCTCTCCGCCGTATTAATCCTTCTCTGCCCCGGGTCGGGAGATTACTCATCTATTTTATAGGTTTGCCTCGAACAACTTTTATTGCTCCAGGCTCTGGTCGTTCCATCTGACCCACCGATCCCGCCCTCTTACACTTTCCAGTAAGGACACGCTCGGTGGTCCCGGCCAATAATGAGGGTTCGAGAAGGCCCCTCTCTCCCTGTTTTGGAGAAATCCGGGTATATATATGCACCCTCCCAAGGATTACCCACAGATTCGGTTAGACGATGCTTCCCCGAAAGAGGTTCGATTCAACGACGCTATCTCCAGAGAAGTGTTTAGTGTGACGGTCGCAAGCTACAGAAGAGCTAGACACCACACTCGTATCTTCAGGTCAAGGAGAAGAGTGTCTTAAGGCAACATCAGCCTTTCTCAACCGCCTTCGGATCAAGGATTGGAGAAGCCGTCCTCTGAAGTTCTTCTGGTGACCTCTTGAAGACAAGAGGCCCAATAGCTCGCTCAATCCGAGTTGGAAAACTCAACTCTCCCCCCCCCCTCCTTTCGAAGTTTGACCAGTGACCTCTTGAGTACAAGAGGCCCGATAACTCGCTCGATTCAAGATTGGAGAAGTTACCTTCCCCATTCAAAGTTCGTCCGGTGACCCCTTGAGGAAAAGAAGCCCGCATCTCACTAAATCAAAGTTTGGAGAAAATAGCCACACCCTCTTCGGCTTCTTGGCTACACACGTGAGTAACCAAGGTCACCAAGACCCTCCCCCCGGAAGTTTGCCCCGCTTTACACTCGAGGTTCAAAGGAACTAAATCGCTCACTACCCTAAATCTCTCATTATAATCCTTTAATAACCCTGGTTATCCAATTAGTATTCGGAACCTAATTCTGTCTTATTCATGTACCTATATATCCATATTTATTGTTGTGCCTTTTATTTAGTGTGTATTTAAAATCTATTTTTGTCGTTGTGTTTGGAATATTCCTTGGTAACGGGGCTGCAACTAACAATTAAATCGCACTCTTAGATGAATAACATTTGTTGCCTTGCTTAGCCTACCTTAGAGCCCGATTGTGTATATTCTCGTACACTGGGCCATAATTCGACAGTCATTCCATACACTCAACTATTCCCTCTGTCACTATTTTCGACTATGAATCTTTAGTTAAATCTCAGTTGACCGATTTGCAATTGAAAATATACAGAACACCTCAACCTCGCTTTAGCTTTATAAGATTTCCCTACCATCTCCCTCACATTTTATCATATTTTGTGATTGCTCGAATGAGTTTGTTCTTCTTTATTTCACCTCCAATTTCAGCAAACTAATCATCAACGATTACCACAAATTTTTGTCATTTAGGCACCCGTCCTACGCTCAAATCAATCTCTGACAGATTTCCTGGTATGAGATGAGAAAGGACACGTGAGTTAGTTAAAAACTGTCGTCAATGTCAGAATTCTAAATTAAAAATACATACGAAACTAACCTTAGAACAATTTGCTGCACCTGTCTGAAGGCTTTACACCATACAGCTTGACATATTAAGTGATTTTCAAACTATAAAACAAAGTTTCAAATACTTTAGGACCATAATCTGCCGCCATTCTAAGATGTTGGAAGCATATCCACTTAATGAAATAACGTTTTAATATGTGGGGGAAATATTCTTGGTCAACTACATATCACGTTTTGCTTCTCCTGTGATAGTTATCACAAATAATTGATTGCAATTTCATACTGAGCTGTTTCACTTCGTTGCTAATGCCAATGGATATGGTGTCATTGAAAGAAAACACAGAGTCATACGATCATCTAACTCTGCTGGCAAAAGGATCTAATGCTGAATGGTGACACGATTTTCCATCCACTCTACTTGCCATGTAAAATACAGTAAGCCAAGAAACAAGATTTTCCTCTGCCCAATTGGTTTGAGCCTTTCCAACATATGTTCATACAACGACATCAAGCAGATATAAATTATTTTGCTATTTTCCTATCTTGTTCTTTGTCCTCACAAAAAACTTTCATTCCAAAATATCTGAAATAGAAGTACTGCACGTACGGTCTCGTAAGAGACGCTCAGATACGTCCTACCTTCTACCTCATATAAAAGAACATAAAAAGTCCTACATAGCTGCGGTGCAAACATATTTACTTAATTCAAAGAAATAGATGAAATGTTCGTGCTCAAATGTGAAATATAAAGCCAATAAACATAGGGAACAAAACACAATGTAAAACAGATAACATTCACATAGAATCTAATATATAAATCCTCATACACAGCCGACAAAGTCACTCCGATGAAACTCAAGAGTAAACACGAAAAACTACATATGAACAATCATATTGAAATCTACGTTATCATTTTTTTGACACTCCTTGCAGAACCTTTTAACTGACTTTTATATTAAAAACCATTGCTTTGTCTCACATAAGATACGTTGATAGGTTATAGAAACATGCGTATTTTGAAGAATCTATTTACATGTACTATATACTCATATGTTTATCACCATTATTGTTACCATTTTTGGAATGTTATAATTATTTTTGTTATATTACCTCGCTGGTTATCACTTTTTCGATATTTTCCTTGGTTATTACTTTGTTAATGTCATCAATTGTTTTATATAGTTAACATTGAATTATTATTTTTCACCTGATTAATTTTTTCAATTAGTTTGGTTATCAACATATTAACGTGAATGTAAGATATTTCATCTCTCATTTATGCCGTATCAAAAGTGAGAGTAATAAGGTATATTATTTTTCATCATCTGTACATAGCCTATTCATTTTATGTTTCAATCACTATAAAGATTGGTTTTAAATGTGCAGTAATATAAAAGTAATTGATTGGGCGATTGGAAATGAGTCCTGAGTTCATTTAATTAACACAGACACGCTACAATTATAATTCTCTCTACACTCTCCCTCCTCACCTTCCTTTACCCTCATCAGAGGGTGAAGTGTTATGTAGCATTTCCCTCGCTGCATAGTTGTGACACTCTCTGATACTCAACGGTCCGGCACTGCTCTCTTAGGCAATCACGGGAGCTTTACACTTCGAGGGAAATCATATGGGACAGATCATTTCTGTGAAGCTTCTTGCCTAATGCAAAAGCATAACGATTTCCTTTGAGATCCCCCCACAAGGGACAACAACTTGAAGTGGCTAATCCAACTTTATAGACACAGACAACGAAATTGAACGGAAGCGTTCACAATATATTCTCTCGCGACGTAACTAAACCCCGCCGATCAATTCAGTGCAGTAATTCTACAAATTAGAGATTGTTAAGATAAATCAAACATATATTGCAAACAAACTGTATTAATGATAAAGCAGGCTAATTTGAATAAACCGTCACTTAAGTTGAAATTATTTTTTGAAAGAATTTAATGAAGGTAAATTCCACTAAATTTATGTCGATAACATTGGGCAAAAAGATCAATGACGTCGCATTAGACCAATCTATTTGATAGTTTAAGGTACGCTGATGGATTAAAGGCGCAATTAAGGGTTAGCCATTCCGACAACTGTAGTTATGTTGTTTGATTCTAATGTATACGAATTTTATTTTTAGAAAAACGCAATAGCCACAACAAAAACATGGAGACCCTATAAATACATGTGTCGTGGTATTCGTGAGCGGATACCTTCGCTGCAGAGAATGCATTCCACTTACGTTAAAGGCGGCTAGATAGATAGACCAGCTGCTCAGGGCTAATGAGAGGTGAGTGAGTGCGTCAGGAGATTAATGGTTGGCCAAAGGGAAGATTTAAATACCAGGTTTCATTCAAGGTTATTGAAAGATTAAAAACAAAAATAAACTTTAATTTCACTAATAATGATAATTATGGAAATGTCTACAAAGACAAAGGAATGGGAGAATAACGTCGCTCTCAATGAAATAATAAATCAAAAACTAATCAGTTTAACGGGCATCAAAATATGGGACTTGGTTAGACAGGAAAAATGTTGGTAAAAAACTGGGGAGCCCAATTAAAGGGTTTGGAGGAGGATATCAGGTGGCGAGGAAAAAAGAGGGGATTATCTTCAAAAAGGGGTAAAAGTGTTCTACCGAGACGGCTGTACTATTGGTGAGAGGAGCGATTCCTACGATGCGAGCTAGTGTTTCAGCTCAAGGGGCGTTGTGCTCTTAACGGAGGAGTCTGAATTACCTGGAGCACGAGTAACGTAATTTCCAGGCTGGGTAAGACACTCTCAAATAGGGATGAGTAATCTCAGACGAGGGGCGAGGTTTCCTTGACTGGAAGAGAAGAATGGTTCGCACAATTCCCCAAAGAAATGTAGTTTCACGAATTTGCCGACTGAATGTGGCCAAACTAACGACAATCTGTCTATCTGAAGAGACCTAACTCCGAGGTTCAACTCGAGACGAGGGGTTGTATCTTCGCAAATGGGCGGGCGGTAATCTCTGACGAGTAACGGCTGACCTTAGGTTGAATACCCTGCTGGCTTCCTTGCTAGAAAGCCTCCAGGCATGGCAGTCTCTTTTGGATTAACCAATGGCACCAGTCTCTTTAAGCTCAGACGAGATATGACGAGCGAAGAAGCTTCTCTACGGTTGAAGTTGGCCTCCTTGCAGGACAGGGTCAGAAAAATGCGGCCCTGCATGGAATAGGCCGACTAATCAAATACAATTATGACCAGCCTCTTTGAAGATTTCGCCCGCGAGAATAGTTCTCTCTCCTTGCGTTTCGAGATCTAGCTTAGGCGCAGGTGTTTTCTGCTCGAAAGGGTGTGGCTCAAGGTGAACCTTAGGTTTCGTTCCCTCAAGACATTTTATTTTATTAGGGGGAATTTCCAATGTGAAGGTTACTTAACGTAGAATTATTACAAATAACTACATTAACTTTGAAATTTTGTACAATTTAAGAACAGGGTTTATGTGGTCATTGTAAAGAAGTACTAAAATAGTGTTTTTGATGAATGACCCCCTATTTTTCCTCTTTAGAAGGAACTTTTCTACGTATAAAAAATCCATTAAGAAATTTTTAGGTTATTTTATTTTTTCTCCAATACACTTTATAAATTCGAATTCAGCATCAATAAATTTAGCATTATAAACTCGATGAACAAGCAACTATAAAGTAGCATAAACTTATTTCTTACATCCTTTGGGCTGGTTAGAATAGATGAATATCAGAGAAGATATCGGTGTCCTTCAGGGAGATAGAAAACTTGAAACATTTTGGAATACGGTGCACCATGATATCCAAGAACAGTAATGTACCAGGTTCTTCTATTTGGTCAATGAGGGGAAAAAATTATTAAAGGCATTATAAAAATATTTACGTTACATCCATGTATCAAATGAAAAAAACACCCTCGGCATAACAGTTCCAAATATTATTTCTAGAGAGGATGATAGATCGCAGTTTAGATTAAAAAGTTCCATATCAAGAAGGCCCAACAAAGGGGAGATTGAGTTTCCAATGGCCATTCCGAAGCGTTGGAGATACGATGTACTATTAAAGCTAAAATAACAATTAGAAGTGAAAAGATTGATTAAGTCCACACAAATATGAGTAGAATAGGTAAATAAATTAATTCTAGGGCTTCCGGTAACCACATGAAGAGGTCAGGCATCACAGCAACCTTAGTGAATTAGGGGACAATATCGAAACCAATCATTTTAAATTTGAAATTAATGGTACGAGACTTAAATGAAATCACAATGATTTTTAATATAAGCGTAGAATAGGTTACCTGGAAGTACAGCCCCTACAAAACTAATGATCTTCTCTTTGTGGGTTTTTTGGCTACTCCCTATTAATAATGTAATGTAGGGGCAGAAAAAAATAACTTTTATAATACATCCTTATCCCTAATGCAACATTTGGATTTCTTATTAAACACACAAGAGGGTCTATTTTTAGTTAAATAGGTGAATTCATAGTTTATATATGTGTAATAAAATTTCACTTTCGTCTTGTCCTTTAGGGAAAAGTGTTATTTCTGTATGGCCGTGGCTTTATTAAATAAAAAAAGTCAATTTAAATCCAAAATTTGGTTTGTAGCTATAACATTGAATTTTTAAATTAGCCCATTTATGGTAAATAATATTACTTTTATGCAAATAGTAAAAATAAATAAAAAGTTTCATGGGATATGTTTTTTTAAGTTATAGTATAAACATGATATACTGTATTTAAAAAGTTATAGATACAGTAATACAGTAGTAATTGCAATTATTTTCCTAATATTTTTTTTTTTTTGGGGGGGGGGGGCGACGAGGACAGCAATGGCAATTCTCTTACATTCCGCATAGATTCAGGACTAATTTGGTGACAAATAAACTGTAGAGCTTTCTAGACTTTCAAGAATTTTTTAGAAATTTGAAGAATTTTATATAACATTCTAGCAACGTAGATGACTGTATAAATACAAAGAATGCTACTCAACAGATGAGTTTAATTCTAGCCTTCACGGCGCAAAAATCGTCACTTATCATTGATAGAAGCATTCGTTACACATGGCATTAAGAGCTTGTAAGCATCCAAGAGACACAATTTGCCATTTATGTGGAGAATTTATTAAGACATGAGCAAAGAAGTATTCTCGAGAGAGATCTGCTAAAATGTGTGAGACATACAAGATCAAGACAAACCTTGAGCATCTCATTTCACCTGCGAGTTCGGCAAAAGAACACCGGAGGGAAAAATATATATATATATATATATATATATATATATATATATATATATATATATATATATATATATATATATATATATATATATATTTATATATATATATATATAAATGCCAAAATAATCACCCCAAAACACGTGATATATATATATAAATATATATATATATATATATATATATATATATATATATATATATATATATATATATATATATATATATATATATATATATATATATATATATATATATATATATATATATATATATATGCCAAAATAATCACCCAAAAACACGTGATCTAAGATGCTTTAAATATACCAAAGGAAAATAATACACAGAATAGGCTCAAGCGCCTCAGTGTGCACATCATCAGGGGCAGAAGAACAACGAAATAGAAAAACAGTGAGTAAACTGAGAAATGTAACGTCATTCAAACATGCTGACGAACAAAGACAATTGTATAGGCGGGGAGGGAAACCAACTAACAAACAAATGAATAGCCCATCCACAGAACTACAATATACAAATCAATTAAACAAATTAAAGTATATTGTAAACAAATATTATTCATGATCCAATTATCTAATTTAATAGGAGACTCACATAGACTGAAATTAATATTATGGGAGAATTTGATCATGGCTCATTCCATTAAATTTCTTTCAATAAAATTGGGCACAAAAATAATGGATTTCGCATTAGACCAATCTATTTGATGGTTCAAAGTAGATTGATAAATAAACAGTGCATTTAAAGTTTGCCCCTTTCGAAAACAGTACTTATATTATTTAATTCTCTTATCTAGGCTTTGTGTTTACTGGCCTATTTAAAAACCAAGAGAAGATTTGCACCTATTTTATAAATGGGGGCTATTTTATTAGGGGGAAAATTTTTAATTAATAAGTTATTTAAGGTGGAATTATTAGAGAATACAAAATTGACATTAAATATCTTAATAATTTCGGAACATGGGACAAGTTTATATTGAAAGGGAGCGTTAAAATATTATTGCGCGTAAAAGAGTATTTAATTTTATTTCCATAAAAGGACTGGTTAGGTCTGCGCAGAGAATCATTTAAAAAATAAGATGGATAATTTAACTTTTTACTAATGATTTTGATTGCTTCTAACTCTTCATCGATAAATTCTGGGACACATACTCTAAAGGCAAGCAAATTCAAAGAAATAAAAGCTGATTCTTTAGTATTTTTTGAGGATGGTTTGAATGATAATGAATGTAAGACGAAACATGTGTTGGCTTCCGGAAAACAGAAAACTTAAAACCTTGCGGCGTACGGTTTACAATGCTGTCTAAAAAAGATAATTCTCCGGCTTCTTCTAATTCATGAGTGAAATTAATTGAAGGTACGAGGTTATTTAGGGTACCAAGAAAATTAGTTACGTTACACTCAATATAACAAATACAATATACATCATGTACATAACGATACCAAATGGCATTTGGGGAAGGATGTGGGCTAGTAACTGAGGCTCAAAAAATTCCATATACAAACAACTCAACAACAGGGAGAGAGGGTTTCTCATAACCATGCCAAAACGTTGGAGATACTACATATATATATATATATATATTGTCGTGGTATAACATTACATAACATCAATACCATATTGTATCTATGGAAGAGGGACCAATAACTTAAAGGCCAACCGAAAAGGGACGGAACACCACTAGTTTAGACGGGCTGAATAGCGAGAAAGAGTGCAACGAGGTCAGGTAAATTATGGGCAATGGCAAAGCTCAAGTTTATTTATAGAGGAATGTACAAAAATATAATTTTATTTACATAAAAATAATGAGAGAAATGATGCGCAAAATTACATCAGAGAATAAACGGGCAAAATTACATCAGATGAACGAAGGGGAGGGGGGGGGGGGGAATTGTAGTTATGAATCAGACTATGAAGTTAAAACTTAAGGTTATAGGGGAGGAGACTATTCAAATAAGTAAATTAATGCAAATGGGTTACTAGAGGGAAAGATTGGTTGGCTTACAAAAGATTCGGGTGAGACGTCAAGGTAAAGCTTCACGGATGTCTTCTGCACGTGAGGTGAGGCTGCTCGAAGCTTCTGAGCGGGATGTTAAAGTAATGACGGTTCTCCAAAAAAAAGAGGGGGAGGGCGGTAACGTCCCGTCCAGGGGAGAGTATTTCGGCCACACGAAAACGAGGGGTGAACGAGGAGGGCTTCGACAGGAGTTGACGAGAGAAGTCAGAAAAATCACACAGGAGCGATCGTTAAATGGAATTACCTTCAAGTTTATTTATAGAGGAATGTACAAAAATATAATTTTATTTACATAAAAATAATGAGAGAAATGATGCGCAAAATTACATCAGAGAATAAACATAAAAAATTACATCAGATGAACGAAGGAGGGGGGGGGAATTGTAGTTATGAATCAGACTATGAAGTTAAAACTTAAGGTGATAGGGGAGGAGACTATTCAAATAAGTAAATTAATGCAAATGGGTTACTAGAGGGAAAGGTGGGTTGGCTTACAGAAGATTCGGGTGAGACGTCAAGGTAAAGCTTCACGGATGTCTTCTGCACGTGAGGTGAGGCTGCTCGAAGCTTCTGAGCGGGATGTTAAAGTAATGACGGTTCTCCAAAAAAAAGAGGGGGAGGGCGGTAACGTCCCGTCCAGGGGAGAGTATTTCAGCCACACGAAAACGAGGGGTCAACGAGGAGGGCTTCGACAGGAGTTGACGAGAGAAGTCAGAAAAATCACACAGGAGCGATCGTTAAATGGAATTACCTCACTGGCTGGGACCAATTCCAATAGACAAAAATAGTTCAGCTGTCACTTTGCTTTATTTTTAGGACCTGACTTAAAACTAGGGGAATTTTCTTGGGGCCCGGGCAAGACTTGTCAACTCTGTGTCTTCTCATGGGAGTCGAGCACTATTTATGTCCGAGGCTCTCCCGTGGAGGGAGGGGGGGGTTAGCGAGAAACAGCTCTACTCTCGAATGGCCTTGAATCTTCTTGCAGAGGTTATTCTAGCCAGTGTTAAGGTGAATCGTCGTGGAAGCAGTTCGAGGCAACCGCTTGTGAAAGGATGAGGGGGGGGTTAGGATTACCAATTTAAGCCTAACAGAGCCTTCTACAGCGCATGGAAGTTCCGTTCTGAACAAGAGATTCCACGTGGAATTCCCTCACACATTTCCCAACCGAAAGATGATACTTTACAGAGCAGTTGCGTAGGAAAGGATTATCCCACCCGTCAAACTAGAATTATTAAGGGGTCTAGGGTAATTCTGACCTGCTACGACAGGTGCACACACACAAAAAAACGTAAATCTGAGCTCAGCGGGGAATTTACGGACATAAGCCTTAAACAGGTCAATTCTAGAGAATTTAACTAGTACAATTTTGAACAAAAAAAAATCACAGGAGTACATTGGTGACATTTCAGTGGAACCCCCCAAAAAAACAATTAAATGGAGGCATAAATATGAGACTAAAGACTAAACAATTTAGTGGACCCCCCAAAAATCATAATTAGGAAAATTAATGAGTTAATATATATACAATTCACGTGGAAAACCTTTGCTCCCCCGGATTATGGATGAGGTAATCCATGGGTCCTCTAGCCTCGAAGACAGGATAGGGTCTCTTTTACTGGCTAAGGAGTTTGTTGCTTCCCGTGGGAAGTAGCATCAGCACCTCCGTGCCAGGCTTGAATTTTCGTTCTCGTGACTTAAGGTCCAATTAGGTCTTATAGCTCTCAATAAGTCCTTCTTTACGAGATACGACACTGGTTTGTTACCTCGGGTGGACTCACGCTCGAGGGCTTTAGTTTTCCTTAAAAGAGGGGGAGAGTTGCGGACTCCTTCTGGGCACGGGAATACCTGTCGCTCTGAAGGGCTTGGAACTCCGGGTCGATAGAGATTTCCAGGGGAACAGGTACACCGGGTTCCAGGGCTGCCTGTGTACGGGTAATCACGGGCTGGGCCACGGGATGGTCGTGAATTGCGGGGTTCTGACCGAACAAAACGGAGCAGAACTGGATTAGGGCCGTAACCACTTCAGCCTAACTTGACATATAGTCACACTAGATGTGACAAAGAATTACTGGGAAACGACTGGCCCGGCCAAAGTAGTGGTGGACCACCGCTTATTTCTTGTGGTCGGGTCCAAAAGGGATGAGTAGGTCATCAGACACTATAATACAGGTGCACCCGGTGTCACGGACGAGGGTGGATACTTGGCGACCGTTCACAGTTCCGTTCTCGAACTTCATACACAAGGGTTGTTCAGATTAAAGAAAAGGTTTACCTGATGGAACGGGTCTTTGGCGGGCGAGGGAGGATCGGGAGTCTCCTGAGGCGACAGAGGAGGATTAGGGGCAGTCCGGATTTGGTGCACTTGGTGGGACTGAGGGTTTGCGAATCGGGAGTTTTGAGGACAGTTCGTGCGGTAATGGCCGGGAACTCTGCAGGTGTAGCAGACGATCGGGTTCTTTCGGTACGGCACAACCGGGGGAGAAGAAACTAGGGGCTTCACGTTTCGGTGTTCAGATGGATGGAAGTTTCTTGGCTTCGAAGGACTAGGAACCTCGGTAAATCTTTGAACCAATTTAGGCGGCTTCTTAGGACCATAAAATTTTGTTGTTTTTTTTTGGAGGGGGGGGGGCTATTGGGAGCCTTTTTAACATCTTTAGGGTATAAATCGTGACTACCCGCGTAGACATCGGCCTCTTCCAAGCACTCCTTGAAAGTGGCGCAACGTTTATCCTTAATGAAGGCGCAAATTTCGGGAACCACGGCAGCTAAAAGCTGATCCCTAAGGAAGAAGTCCATAAGGGACTCGTAGACCTGGGGAATCTTGCACGCATCCAGCCAACACTGAAGGTGTCTTTGGAGGATGTACCCGTGTTGTCAAAATGTTTGACCAGGGCGGATCCTTTCCTGGCAAAATCGGGAGCGGTAGAATTCGCTATTCATATGAACAGCGGCTAGCAATTCGGACTTTAACGTGGTATAGTCCAAAGTTGCTTCAGGGGGAAGGGATACGAAGATATCCCTTAACTTGGCATTTAGGAGAGGAAGTAAGCGAGCGACGCCATCATTTTCGAGGTCCCATCTATTGATCTGAAAGATTCTCTCAAAATAGGTCAAAAATGACCAAAAGTCCTCTCCATCATTAAAAGCGGGAAGGTGGACTGAAGGAGTTTGGTGAATTTCAGCCCGGGAACAGATTGACTGAGAATACATTTGATTTCGGCTCATTTCTAGCTCATGCTGCCTAATTTGTTCACGTTCTTCCATCTCCTTTTTCTTCTTCTCCATCTCCATTTCAATCTTCAGTTGGTTCTCCATCTCCATCTTCAGTTTGTTCTCCTCCATCTATATCTTCAGTTTGTTCTCCTCCATCTCCATCTCCATCTTGTTCTCTTGCATCTCTATTTCCCTTCGCTCTGCCCGTTCCTTCCTCTCTTCTTCCTGTACGTTATTCAGCAGGTGTTTGCCCGAAAGACCTAACATTTCACCCTGACTCTTAAATTTTTCGAAAGATGACATTGTTACGCAGTCAATTGAGGGAACACTGACACGCTAACGACGCTAACGACACGCTAGGACACTACCCAAGCGAAACGAAACCTTGAATATTCGTGAAGGCCTTGTTCACAAAAAAAAAATAATACAGCTACCTACCTCTGCGGTTTCTTAGCGGGGGAAAAAAATTAAAATGTTCCTACCGGAATTAGGACACCAAAGACCTTAACTCTTGTGGATTAATAACCAGGAGAGTCTCCAAAATTCACACACAATAAAAAAAATTAATTAACTGGGGTCTAACCAAAAATCTAAATAGATTAACGTTCCACAGCACTTCAATTAACTTAAACCTGCCTTTTGCAAGTACAATACAAAAATTAAAATAAAATGGATATATGTGAATAACAAGGGAACTTCTAATGTCGAAATCAAAATGACACGGGTTCGTAAAAAACCCTAACATACTTAACACCAGATTTATATAATATGTATATTAATAAATATATATGTCGTGATGACATTAAATTACATCAAAACTATATTATATCTATGAAAGAGGGACCAATAACTTAAAGGCCAACCGAAAAGGGACGGAACACCACTAGTTTAGACGGGCTGAATAGCGAGAAAGAGTGCAAAGAGGTCAGGTAAATTATGGGCAATGGCAAAGCTCAAGGTTATTTAAAGAGGAATGTACAAAAATATAATTTTATTTACATAAAAATAATGAGAGAAATGATGCGCAAAAATTACATCAGAGAATAAAAGGGCAAAATTACATCAGATGAACGAAGGGGATGGGGGGGGGGACAATTGTAGTTATGAATCAGACTATGAAGTTAAAGCTTAAAGTGTTACGGGAGGAGACTATTCAAATGGGATAATTAACGCAAATGGCTTACTGGGTGGAGGAGAGGGGTTGGCTTACAGAAGATTCCGGGCGAGACGTCAGAGTAAGGCTTCACAGATGTCTTCTGCACGTGAGGCGAGGCCGCTCGAAGCCTTTGAGTGGGATGTTAAAGTGATGATGTTTCTCCAGAGAAAAAACGGGAGTGGTAACGTGTCGTCTAGGGAAGAGTATTTCGGCCACCCCAAAATGAGGGGCGAACGAGGAGGGCTTCGACAGGAGTTAACGAGAGAAGTCAGAAAAAATCACTCGGTACCGATCGCTAAATGGAATTACCGCACTGACTGGGGCTAATTCCAATAGACAAAAATAGTTCAGCTGTCACTTTGCTTTTTTGTTAGGACCTGACTTGGAACTAGGGAAATTTTCTTGGAGTCCTGTCGAGACTTGTCAACTCTGTGTCTCTTCATGGGACCCGAGCACTATTTATGTCCGAGGCTCTCCCCCGGGAGAGAGGGGTTAGCGGGAAACAGCTCTACTCTCAAATGGCCTCGAATCTTCTTGCAGAGGCCTTTCTTGCCCGTGTAAAAGTAACTCGTGGTGGACGATGTTCGAGGCTACCGCTTTTGGAAAGGAGGAAGGTAGGCTTAACAATTTAAGCCTAACAGAGCCTTCTACAGCGCATGGAAGTTCCGTTCTGAACAAGAGATTCCACGTGGAATTCCCTCACATCTATATATATATATATATATATATATATATATATATATATATATATATATATATATATATATATATACATGCATGATGTTCCAAAAAAAGATAGCATAACTTTGAGATAATGTTTTCCTATGTCTGAATAATAAAAATAGTTCCCATGAACATATGTACGAAAATACTTGGTTTCGAGTTATCGGGGATCAAATCAAATGCTAATCAAAATTCCTTTATTTTCCACAGGAAGCACATAAACAATGTTTTTGAATGTTCTGGAGAAACTGTTCAAATTGTGCGCCCAATTTAAATCGACTTCTCATGAAATCACGAACACACGATGGATATTCACAAATGTTTTCTTATTGGGGCATCTTCGGATTGGGAACCTTTCCTGGCATAGACGAACAGCATCTACAACATTAACGTTCGCCAAATCTTACACGAAGTGTATATATATATATAAATATATATATATATATATATATATATATATATATATATATATATATATATATATATATATATATATATATATATATATATATATATATATATATATATATATATACGTAGGTGAGTCAAAAAGTTCTCAGACAAATGGCATAAAATTTTTATTTGTAATAATACTGTAATCATTTTTCTACATAAGCTCCATTAACATCTATACACTTTCTTAATCTATGAATCCAACGCTAAAGACCATCTTTGTAGAATTCACGGGGTTGTCTCTGGCACCAAGTAATGACCTGCTTTTTTGCTTCATCTAATGATTGGAACCGGGTTCCTTTTAGGTGTCCCTTTAAATTTGGTTAGGTTAGGTTAGGTTAGGTTAGGTTAGGTTAGGTTAGGTTAGGTTAGGTTAGGTTAGGTTACCTAACCTAACCAAATTTAAAGGGACACCTAAAAGGAACCCGGTTTCAATCATTAGATGAAGCAAAAAAGCAGGTCATTACTTGGTGCCAGAGACAACCCCGTGAATTCTACAAAGATGGTCTTTACCGTCGGATTCATAGATTAAGAAAGTGTATAGATGTTAATGGAGCTTATGTAGAAAAATGATTACAGTATTATTACAAATAAAAATTTTATGCCATTTATCTGAGAACTTTTTGACTCCCCCTCGTATATATATATATACATATATATATATATATATATATATATATATATATATATATATATATATATATATATATATATATATATATATATATATATACAAGCCGCTGTTCTCTTCCTTAACAGGAAGAGCTTGGCTACACAGGCACCACTGCGGGGTGTGGCCTACGGCCTAATTTGCAAAATTTTAACCGCCTTTTTTAATCCCCTTTATAGACTCTTTATTTCAACACACTGAACACCTTTTTTTTCTTCTTCTTCTTCTTCTTCTTTTTCTTCTTTTTATAAAGGAATTATTAGAAATAACTTTGATCAAAAAATTAAATATACTTAGGTGACAACCGAACTAAAAGAAAAAATCTTATTCAAACAACTTAAAAAAATTTCTTTCTTAAAATATAGGGTTATGGATATATTATATATGTATATATATATATATATATATATATATATATTTATATATATATATATATATATATCACATGAAAGACTCGACGTATAGGTGAGAATGGATGGGGAGAAAGAAAAGTCCAGACACTACACAGAGCTCTTTATTGACGTTTCGCCTCTTGGCTTCCTCAGAATGGAACTGACAAGAGAGATGGAAGATCGCCGCTCGACCATTCGTAAAGTTAGTCTGGGTCGCGGTCACTTGCTCTCCCCCGGTTGTTTTCCCCTCGTCTCGACCCTTCCGCCTCTTCATTAATGAGCCTTGCCGCACCTGTCACCAGCTTGAAGAAACCCTCCCGGTGATTTGTCGACCTATAGGAGAGAATATATGTAGCTTCAATAATCCTACGCTCACGTTTTGATAAACCTTTTTGAACTATACTCACCCCATCCCATTTGGGTAAATGCCCACATTCATCTATATGCACCACTAACGAGTTTGAAGTTCTATGTGCCCGGACGTCCCTCTTATGCTCACTAAGTCTAGTTTTAATGTCCCTACCAGTCTCTCCGTAATAACTCTTGTCGCACCCTTCACACGGAATCTGATAGATTATGCCCCTATCAGTTTGGGCCCTAAACTTTTTGTGCGAAACCAATTCCTTGATCTTCGTCCCAGCATGATCGGCAACTAGCAAACCCGTTTTCCTGAGGGCCACATTTATGTTCTGCGCAGCATTGCAGTAAGGCACTGAAAGGTACCTGACCCCATCCAATGTGCCTGTCAAAGCCTCATTATCCGCGGTCCCATTTGTCGTGCTACTCATTTTGCCTCTTTCCGATATCCCGACCGCTTTATACCTCAACTTTATTAAGAGACCCTCCGGATACTTTAGTTTCATAAAAGCATTCTTAATGTAGTTATACTCATCAGTTAAAAACTGTTGGCTACAAGTCCGGATGGCCCTGAGGTAGAATCCTATCACTACCCCAGTCTTCGTTCTATCGCTCTGTCCCGATAAATAATGGATGAAGTCATCCTTATTAGTGGGTTTCCTGTAAACGGAAAACTCAGTTGCACTCCCAACCCTATGTATAAGTGTGTCCAGAAAAGGAATCCTGTTGTTAACTTCTTCCTCTACAGTAAACTGTATGCTACCGTTTATCTCATTCAACCGCTCTAATTCCTCATTGACGTCAGTATTTTCAAGAATTATGGCCAGAACATCGTCTACATATCTCAACCACAAGGAGTCACCCTCCCCGAATACCCTCATCAATTTCTCTGTTTCAAGGACCTCCATGAATAGGCATGCCCTGACAGCGCTAAGTGGAGATCCCATCGCCAGTCCCCTGTATTGTCGAAATTCTTCCCCTTCAAAGGTGAACGCACCAAAGCTCACGCATAGCGAAACTAACTTTATATAGTCCCTTTTACTAACGGGTAGGTCAGCGTCATTCAAGACGAGTAACAATTTTGCCACTGCCTCCAAAGAACCGTCAACAGGGACATTGGTGAACAGCGATTTTACATCAAAGCTTACCATTTTCTTTCCCTGTAAGTTTACCCCAATTAACCTTTCCTTTAAATCGGTCGAATTCTTTAATTGCGCTTTGCTAATTTTATGACGGTGCTTTGGAGGCAGTGGCAAAATTGTTACTCGTCTTGAATGACGCCTTACTGCAAGGCTGCGCAGAACATAAATGTGGCCCTCAGGAAAACGGGTTTGCTAGTTGCCGATCATGCTGGGACGAAGATCAAGGAATTGGTTTCGCACAAAAAGTTTAGGGCCCAAACTGATAGGGGCATAATCTATCAGATTCCGTGTGAAGGGTGCGACAAGAGTTATTACGGAGAGACTGGTAGGGACAGTAAAATAGACTTAGTGAGCATAAGAGGGACGTCCGGGCACATAGAACTTCAAACTTGTTAGTGGTGCATATAGATGAATGTGGGCATTTACCCAAATGGGATGGGGTGAGTATAGTTCAAAAAGGTTTATCAAAACGTGAGCGTAGGATTATTGAAGCTACATATATTCTCTCCTATAGGTCGTCAAATCACCGGGACGGTTTCTTCAAGCTGGCGACAGGTGCGGCAAGGCTCATTAATGAAGAGGCGGAAGGGTCGAGACGAGGGGGAAACTGCCGGGGGAGAGCAAGTGACCGCGACCCAGACTAACTTTACGAATGGTCGAGCGGCGATCTTCCATCTCTCTTGTCAGTTCCATTCTGAGGAAGCCAAGAGGCGAAACGTCAATAAAGAGCTCTGTGTAGTGTCTGGACTTTTCTTTCTCCCCATCCATTCTCACCCATATATATATATATATATATATATATATATATATATATATATATATATATATATATATATATATATATATGTGCGTGTGTTATCTATAGCAGGACTACAATTTATTTAGACGAATGTTCAAAAGGCCTCTCATATCCGGTACTTTCTCACACACAAATCTTCTGAATACCTATAAGGATATTTACTTGATTCCCTTCTGTCAAAATCTTCCAAAAAGCCAACAAATTCTGGTCACACGAAACTGTTATTTAACTCTTTCCTTCTACCTATTTATTAACGCTAATCCACTAGTCATAGAATGCTGAAAACATTTTCCCAAACTCTCTTCTGACTTAGAGCACAATACAACAAATTTCACTCCCAAGGAAAAAACAGATCTCATGTGCATTTTATTATGAAATTGAGTTTGCAGAATTCGAATTTTATAACAAAAGGTTTCCATCTCGTAACATTTTCTTGGAAATTGCCGATTTAATAATTATGCAATTGATACAGATTTTCACGAAACCATAAATGTATTTCACTCCCAAAGTCAAATTTAATGTGTTCATTGTAATTAATTCATGAATATATAATGAATCAGCATACTCCAGGTTCCATCAGCAGTCAGCCAGCATAGCACGGCTCCATATTCCCTTATACCCGTTTTCCATTGACGCTATAATTTGCTGGAACCTCTCTTTATGTTCATCGCACACATATCCTTGATTATCTGGGAAGAAGCAAAATATTAGAATGAAGAAAGTATATTTTCAGTAACCTATTGCATACGAGGTCTTGGTAACACTTGATTAGGCTCTCCACTATGCGCTCTAACTGGGCCCCTTGGTGCTTTCTCAGAACTCCTTTGCATGAATGCATGCCAGGCCACTAGCTCAGTTTCATCCATTTTCGCCTCAAAGTTCTGATCAACTCGAAGTTGACGAATCTGAGGACCTACGTATATGCCTTCTTTAATCTTGGCATCACTTATTTTAGAAAAGATCGCTTTGATGTACTGGAAACATGGCTTGTTATGATGCAGTGCTCTGGTAAATTGCTTCGTTAGGCCCAGTTTTATATGCAGCAGTGGCAAAAAGATTGATCTGGTTAGATGATAGATTTCTTGCCTTTTGTGTTGCCACCTGCAGTGAAATAAAGAAAAACATACTAAAAATGGATATTACTGAGAGTCATCACTTGTAGAAATAGTGAAGATATAACAGTATGTATATTGATCTTTTTGATTGATACATTTCTTGAAAATATATATATAAGAGCAGGAAAGAAAACATATTGAATACCCACCTTTAATATCTGTTAAGTAGAATTCGCAATCCATTGAATAGTCATTAGGCTTACTCCAGACCATTGTTACGCCAACATGAGGCAAGGCCCTTTGCCTTCCCCTAATGCAGAAAGGGAACTTGTACACCGGACATAAGATATGTGAGGTGCCCAGTGTTTGTCCGGGTCACCCAATTTACATCTAAAATATAGCTCAACAAGCCTATTCACATGTTTAGTCAACTGTCTCTTGTATTGTCTTAATGTAACTTATTCACAAATTTAACAGAAACTGTCTGGGGATTTTTGCATTCACTAGACACTTTAGCTCTATCTTCTGCAAATAAAAATCCCTGTATTATGTGAAAAATAATATAAATAATAATAACAACCAATATTAATTAAAAAACTCAAAATGTGCAGCATTATAGTAAGTTACAAAATTATCAAGTGTTACGAAAGAGTTACTACGGATTTGGACCCATATAACTAAAAATATATTGATTGAATATAGTTTAATAAATTGCATAGATTAGGTTGACAAATAGCTTAGGAATACCCCAATAAAATTATATCAAAATCAATTTGTAACTTTTAGAGTTGTCAGTTTCAACCCAATCTTGTTTGCATTTAATCTCTACGGAGCTATCAGTGTATTTAACGTAAGTATGATGATAATTTACGAGAAGCCCGAGGGTCGCAGAAAGAGACCCTAAAAAAGGTTATTCTCATTTCGGGTTTTTTTTTCATTGTTGTACAGTGTTAGCCATTCTCCTATATAATTTTTTATAACAAATCAAATAATTTCTGCTCTCTCTCTCTTTTCTCCTTCTCTGGATATAAATATATATATATATATATATATATATATATATATATATATATATATATATATATATATATATATATATATATATATATATATATATATATATATATATATGTATATATATATATATATATATATATATATATATATATATATATATATATATATATATATATATATATATATATATATATATATATATATATATATATATATATATCAGACACACACCTTCAAGCAATCCTCGATGGATAGTATTAACATGGTCACAACTCTAGATTACATCAGGAAAAACATCTTTTCATCCCCGTTTACATTCACTCCTTCCACCGAAAAGACTCAGTTCACTAATTTATATCGCCAAATGTCAAGTGCAAAAATAAATTGATTTTATTAAAGTTCTTTATAAGTCCAAATACAATTTTGTGTGGTGAACAGCCTGACAAACCAAATCGAATCTTGAATTTTGACTCAAACGCAAGAGAAGATCTAATTGTTCCTACCGAACTATTGTTCCTAATACGTAACTGGTGACCCAGCCACAATCGAAGGGAACCATATTTATATATATATATATATATATATATATATATATATATATATATATATATATATATATATATATATATATATATATATATATATATATATATATATATATATATATATATATATATATATATATATATATATATATATATATATATATATATATATATATATATATATATATATATATATATAAATATGGTGCATCAGTATTTTGAAGACCTCAATTTTAATATTTCTAACTTTCTAATATATTTTTTTCAAATTTCTTTTTTAGGTTAAAAATAAATGGCATTAAAATGAAGCAAATGAAAAGGTACGTTGTGATCGCTGTCATAAAAACTCAGTATAATGATACAGAGATTGATAGCTTTCTGAATTCTGCCAGATCCTTTGTGGCCGCCAAAATTTTAAAAAGACCTGGAAGCGGCAAAATGCAAAACACATGCAAAAGGTCCTAATACCACCAGAACCCAAAGTTTGTGCAGAAAGTACATAAAAAAAATCAAGAAACTCTCAGGAAAGTTGATCAAAGCCCTACAAATGACTTCAAGGTTTCATAATGCCCTATAGGAAGAATTGTGCATGAAAATATCCGTTAAAAGTCTTATTTGATGAGAAGAGGTCAGTTAACTCATTTGTGCCGGAAGTTGGATTATTTCGCAAATTGTTGGAAATTTTAACATAATAATAAGAGTACAATACCTAATATTGTGTAGGAGTATTTTTTCAATATCTCAAGGGGTTACAGAATTACAATCTGTCAGTTATAACGGACGCTCGGCAAATCCCATCCTATATATCACATGCCTGTAAGAGTGTGAATAAATTATTGAAATAATTAGTACCATATTTTTAAAATGATTATATTTGAATAATGGTGATAATCAACACATTTTTAATACTAATAATACTAAAATGTATTATTTCCATTAGCAAATTACATTGGCATTTCCCTTTATAAGTAACACACATGAAAATAACAAAAAATTGTTTTTATTTAGAAATTATATGAATGCTTTATATTTACAACCATATATTCATAAATCAGTGTCGAGGTATAGCTGATATATATATATATATATATATATATATATATATATATATATATATATATATATATATATATATATATATATATATATATATATATATATATATATATATATATATATATATATATATATATATATATATATATATATATATATATATATATATATATATATATATATATATATATATATATATATATATATATAAGTAAAGGAACTCAATGGCGAGTTATGGTATATGATATTGAAGCAACTGTATAGGAGCCAAAAGTTTAATTTACGAGACTAGTATTAGTATGTAGTTTATAATACCCTCTTCAGTCGTATACTGAGAATGCAATTGTTACAAAAGTCTATAAATAGCGTACATATCAGTAAAAAAAAAAAAGCCACAAAGAAACACAAAACGGAGGGAAAAGGTCATTAATTACGGGGTGTAAGTCTAAGATCGTTGACTAAGCTGTTTACGATGAGGTTACGATAATGGGGGATGCATTTCAATTGCCCACCTGACAAATGAAAATTTGGACTTTCTCCTATTAATATAGATTCTACTATTTTTCTTTTACGGAAATCTTTATAATTATATATGATTTGTGCCTTTGAATAGTCAATTTGGCGGTGGAAATTGCTAATCTGATTAAAAATACTGGATGTAGTACTGCATCGTCTGACATCACCTTTATCTTTATAAATTCGTTTTGTAAAGGTTCTTCCGGTCTTTCTATGTAAATGAGGGACAGTTTGTAGAGCCACACGAAATTAAATATACAGCTGCTTTATTTGGATGATCCACGGGGTTAGTCTTAGGAAAAGATTTACGGATAGAAAAAGGTTATTTAAAACTGGTTAGGCCTGGGAAAATAACTTTGCTCACTTTTGTAAGGAGGGGAGAAAAAGGGAAGGATAGACACCTCGTATTAGTAAATTTGTTTTTATCGTTGGGGCGGTAATGAGTAGATTTTGCTTTAGATATACTTTCATTGATCACGTGGAGAGGATAATTTAATTTAATGAAACTGCAGGTTATGTATGTAATCTCTTCTTCTAGAAAGCAAGGGTCAAATATCCTAAGTGCTCTAAAAACATACCTAATGCAAAGGCTTGCTTGATGTTAATATCATGATGAAAATAGAAATGGATATAAGAGTTAGAATGGGTTGGTTTTAGGTACACAGTGAAGCCAATTTTGCCAATGACTCTAACAATTTTAACATCAAGAAAGGATATACAATTATATTTGCCTACTCTAATTTAAAATTAATAGTGGCATGGAGGTCGTTAAGATTTTTGAGGAAATTGTTAAATAAGTTTAAACTATTTATAGGGCAAATCGATATGACATCATTTTCAAAACTTTTACCACTTGTGAATGGGTAACCACGGGTTGGGCCATGGAGTTGGGGGACACCCATGGGCACTCGCCAATGAGGACGGAGCAGAATTTAATAAGGGCTACTACTATTTCTGCCCAGCCAGTGAAGTACGCACAATTGATGTAGCACTTAACGGTGGAGAACCGATTGGTGGGTTCCAAGTAGTCGTGCACGACGGCGAATTTATTATGATCCGGGGCTACGGGGGAAGCAGCTTGTCTAACACTACTATGCAGGTGCACCCGGTATCTCTCACAAGAGTGGAGACACGGCAGCCATTAATCGTTCTCGATAGGATCATAAGGACCCCAGGGGTATTCTTATCAAACAAGAAGTTTACCTGGTGGTCGTTTGGACTTGAGCTGCTAGGGAGAGGAGAAGATTTGCATGGTGTTGACAGGAGCGCAGACGTGGTACAGATCTGGTGTACCTGGTGAGAAGATTTATTCCTGAACTGAGGGTTCTGAGGGTATTTCATTGTCGTGTGACCCTCCACACCACAGTAAAATCAAATGATGGGTCTCCTGGTCAAAGATGACGTAGGGGAAGCCTGACGAGAACTGTTTTATATCCCAGTGTTTTCGGACGAAAAGAGTGGTTTCGGCTTCGACGGCCAAGTTACCTTGGCAAAGTCGTTGCCATTTTGCAGAATGAATTTACCTTTGTTTGGCTTAGGTTTTGGGGAAAGAGGGACCGTTTTCTTCTCTTGTTTTGGATAAAGGTTGTGGATTGCAGAATCAAATCGGTGCACTCCTTGAATGTGTGGCACCATCGGTCTTTTACGAAAGATCTTATTTCAGCAGGTAGTGCAGCCAATAACTCGTCTCTCAGGAAGAAGCCAACGAGAGCAACGTAGTCATTAGGGTTTTAGAAGCAAGGAGCCAAAAGTTTAGGAGGGTGGAGGGTGTAGCCTAACTGACGATATGTTTGGCGTAGCTGAATGCGGGCATGTCTGAATTTTGATCGTAAAAGTTTGTGGTCATATTATATGCCGCCAATAACTCTGATTATAAAATCCAATAATCAATTAGTGCCTTCGAGGGGAGTGATATGAATATATCTCGGAGTTGCCTTGATGTCGTAGTGGTTGATTTCGAAGATTTTCTCTAAGTAGATTAAGAAGGCTCCGAAATCCTCTCCTTTCTTAAAAACAGGAAGCTTAACAGATGCGGTTGGGTGAGCTTCGGAGATCGAGCTGATGGACATCGTCTCGTTACTGGTCATACTCATTCCAAGTTCATGAAGGCGGATTGTTTCCTTTTCTTTCCGTTCTCTCTTCATTCTTTTCTTTTTCTTCTTTCTTCTCGTTCTTCTCTTTGTTTTTCTTGTTCCTTCTCTTGTCTCTCTCTTTGTCTTCTCGCCTCTCTTTCAGGCATTTCCTCCTGATGGATATAAGCTAAGAGGTCCATGCAACTTGAACGTGTTAAATAATGGATATTTTATCGCGTTCGATCAACTTTCAAGAAAAGCACCACAAAAAAAGGGGGAAGTATTTGACGCACAGTGAAATTGCTGGTAGGATTTGGAGGACCTACGATTCTTCACTTAAAAAAAGACAGTGACAATTAGTTCGCACGGCGCAAATTCTTAATTATACTTGAAATATTCCCCCCAGAATATAGCAAGAGCCTGTGTAGGCCAATATGCACGAAGAAAACAACAAAACAATACAAAAAAAGAAATAGGATTAACTCCTTTACAATACGACAGACGTTTTTTGAGTCCTGGAAAGGGTTAAAGTTTCACACGGGCAAAACATTCAATATAAAATATGCACATAAAAGGGCAAATGGGGAATGGGTAAAGTTTCTCTTCAGTTTCAAAAACAAGAACCTTCAATAAACAAGAATAACACCCATTATAATCTGTCACAGGTCTAAAAGAAATGAACTCAGATGCTGCGGATGAACCTAAAAACTGGACACCAGAATATAATATAGATGTCGTAGGGTTGACCGTGAAGAGGGCACGCCAGAAGATGAGGATACAGAATCCCAGTGGGAGGGTTAAATTAACAAAGTTGAGTGCGGTTAGCGTAAATAATCAGTTCTTATAGTTTCTGGGGTTAGAGAAACTAATAAGTGAAAAATATATAACTTAACTATATACAAAGAAAATATTAATAGCACAAGAAAATTAATGACAATAAATAAAATGAAACCCGGGGTACCAAACGGAGTGGGGAGGGGCTACAAATGAGTTGACGGGTACGAGAGTCTGAAAGAGGATGCACGGTGAAGTCTTCCAGAGAAAATGGGTGAGTGCAATTATCAGGGAAACTCAGGTAAAGCCTAATTGACTGGAGGCTTGAATACGGCGAGTAAACTGGGCGCTGCAAAGTTGAACTTGCAAGATTCCTTATTCTTTAAATTCGCTAAGAAATGAGGGAAGGAGTATCCCAGTCGTTCAATGAAGTTGATAAAAGAGTGTCTATCGTCTGTTGGTGGGAACTCTGGCCTTAGATACGAGCGAGGCTGGGTAGAGATGACGCGTCGCGTTCGAAGCTGGAAGCCGTTGGGAGGCGAACCAGGGTGTACAAAAGTGCACGTGGATGCTAACCAAGAAGGCCGTGTATAGTACTGGTTTTTCAAAGCTTTTCTCGAAGTATTTATACGTCTTCGGCGAAAGCGGGTTGCCGGTGGCCCTCCAAATGGGATAGGGATCTCATTAGACCTAGTGCACCAGGGATGGGGGGGGGAATAGTCTCGGCGTTCCCACAGCCTTGTGCAAAAGTCCTTGGCGCCGTAGGGGGGACCTTCGAACTGACCTTCGAACAGGTAGCACCTGTTTTATAGAGCTCTCAGTCTGTTGATCTATTTTTCAGATTTTTCTATAGTTTGTTTGTTTTTGGTTTTTTTCTCACCACAATCAGCGAAAGCTAAGTTGCTCTTCTTTTTTTTCTTATTGCTACTTAAGTTCTTTCTTTGTTTGAATAAGTGATGGAGTTTGGGGATGAAAGTGAGCATGAGTGTCGGAATGTATGCATTGGTTGTGGTGTATTTGGTGAGGGGTATACATGTGTTGTATGTGGGCTGCGTGAATGCATTGTAGATTTAGAGGGGATGAGAAGGCAGGATTTAGACAGGATATGTAGGCTGGAGGGGTTAGTTGCTGAGCTCAGGAGGGAACTTAGTGTTAGGCCTAGATTTGGGAATAGGTTAGGTGGTGAGGTAGGCCAGTTAGATGTTTCAGGTGAAGGTAGAGGGCCGGTGGAGGAGGTAGGATATGATAGTTCTAGTGATAGTGAAGTTAGCCCCCTTAGATTAGTTAGAAATAGGCCTAGTGAGGATGGGGGACAGTGGAGAGTGGTTAGGAAACATGAAGCTAGGGAGGCTTCTCCTGTTCTTTGTGAGAATAGGGTTGCCTCTGTTGAGGTTGTTAGCCAGGGGGAGAATAGGTGTGTGAGTCAGAGGGACACAGAACCTATTAGCTTGACTAATAGATTCAGTGCCCTAAGAGAGGAAGTAACTGGAAGTGATATGACTGATGGGGGTGGGGGTGGAGTTCGAGTGACTGGTAGTTTGAATGAGAATAGGAGTGGGGATGGAGTTAGGTCTGTGGGGGTTAGGAATAGGAGTCTGACTGAAGTGCTTGTGATGGGTGATTCGCGAGTTAGATATTTAGATAGGAAGTTGAATGCAAGTAGATTGAATGGTTTGAGGGTGTGTTTGCCGGGTGCTGGAGTGAGAGATCTGTCTGATAGGTATGAGGAGCTGGTGTCTGGCTGTGCAAGGGATGCGGTTGTGATTACACATGTAGGAGTGAATGATGTGAAGAAAGTGGGTGCATGTGAGTTACGTGAGAGGTACAAGAGGTTGATTGAAAAGGTGAAAGAAAGTAGAATGAAAGGTGTTGTGACAGGTGTGCTTCCAAGAATGGATGTTGGGGTAGAATGGATGTCTCGTGCGATTGGGCTGAATGATTATGTGAGGAGGATGTGTGAGATGGAAGGTGTCATGTTTGTGGATGTGTGGGATAGGTTTGTTGGAATGAAAGAAATGTATGCGATGGATGGACTGCATTTGAGTAGGAGGGGGGTAGATGTGTTGTGGGAGGAGTATGATCGTGTTATTAGGTCTTTGCGGGCGGGAAACTAGATACTAATAGTGGTCAGGGAATTATGAGAGGACATTATAGTACTGAAAGTAGAATGGACTTGGCAGATAACAGAAATAGGTTCCAAGGCGATAGAGGTGAGGTCATTCAAGCTTCAAGAGGTGCTTCAGGGATAGGGGGGTTAAATTGTTTCTATACAAATGCTCGTAGTCTTAGAAACAAGAAGGATGAGCTATTTAGTTATATTAGCAATGAGGATATAGATATATTATGCGTTACTGAATCATGGGTTAATGAAATAGAATTTAGTGACACTATAAGTGAATTTGATTTACAGGGCTATAATATGTACATTAGTCAAAGGACAGGTAGGATTGGTGGAGGAATAATTATCTATATAAAAAACAACATTGTTTCAAGTTTAAATACTTCAATAAAGCAGGATGGAGTTGAGTCACTTTGGATAGATATTAGGTTCAGTAAAAATAGAATGGTGCATTTGGGAGCTTTTTACAGGCCACCTGGGCAGACTGATGATATAGATGAACTAATGATAAGGGAAATAAGTAAGGGATGTGAAACAGATGCAGTTATTATTGGGGACTTCAACTTAAACTCTGTGGACTGGGAAAATATGATAGGTAGGGATAGAACAAGTGGCAGGTTCATAGAATGCTTTGAGGATAATTTTTTGAATCAATTTGTTAATGAGCCAACGAGGGGGGACAATATATTAGATTTAGTACTTTCTAACAGTGATCATTTAGTTCAAGAATTGACTGTTGGGGAAGCATTGGGAAATAGTGACCATCAGATAGTTCGTTTTAACTTGGGAATTGAGAAGGGTAAAATAACTGAGAATGCTGAAAAAGTTCCAAATTTTCATAAGGGAGATTATGTAAAACTTCGAAGCTTGCTAAATTTGGTAGACTGGGATATAGAATTCAGAGGTAAAAATGCTTATGGGATGTGGGATACTTTCAAGCATATAATAAATGTAGTCCAAGAACAATGTATCTCAATGAAGACCATTAGGAACAAAAGTAGGAAACCATTATGGTGGAATCAGGAGATAGCTAGAAAAATTTCAGAGAAGAAAAGGGCATATAAAAAATTACAGGTACAAAATAATATTCAAAATTTAAGTGATTATAGAATGGCTAGGAATGAGTTAAATAAGATTATAAAGAAGAACAAAAGGGTGTCAGAAATTAAATTAGCTCAGGATAGCAACAAAGATCCTAGAAAGTTCTTTAGTTACTATAAAATTAATAACAAGTGTGGCAGAGTTAAAATAGGACCTATCAAATATGAAGGGTTTGTGAGAGAAACTGATGAGGAAATAGTTGAGGTACTAAATGGTCATTTTGCATCAGTATTTACAAAAGAGAAACTAAATAGTCCTATGTATAGTACTCATAGGTCAGGAAAAGAGGTGTTTACTAACATTTGTGTGGATCGGAGGATGATAAAAGGACTAATAGGTGATTTAGATACTACCAAGGCCTCCGGCCCTGATAATATTCATTCTAGGATACTTAAAGAAGGGGTAGAAAGTATCTCAATAGCTCTGGACAAGTTATATACTAGGTCATTGGAATATGGAGAAATACCCGATGATTGGAAGAGAGCAAATGTAGTCCCCATTTTCAAGAAGGGTAGTAAAGAGGATCCAAATAACTTTAGACCGGTTAGCCTAACTCCTGTAGTCTGTAAAATTCTTGAGAAAATAGTTAAAAAAGGGATTTGCCAACATCTAGAGAGGGAGGGGTTAATCAGCGATGCTCAGCATGGGTTTAGATCAGGTAGATCATGTTTGACTAACTTACTAGACTTTCTGGAGTTTGTAACAGATCAAGTAGATAAGGGAGAGAATGTAGATATAATTTACTTAGATTTTAGTAAAGCATTTGATAAGGTACCACATAGGAGACTAGTTCATAAATTAAAAATGATTGGGATATGTGGGGGTGTTTCAAATTGGATAGCTGAGTGGCTGAAAGACAGGAAGCAAAGGGTAGTGCTAAATGGTGTAAAGTCAGAGTGGAGGGATGTTATCAGTGGGGTTCCTCAGGGATCAGTTCTCGGTCCATTATTATTTGTCATCTATATAAACGATCTTGGGGAGGCAGTTAATAATAAAGTGTCAATTTTTGCGGATGATACCAAATTAGCAGCTGTAGTTAAAGATATTGATGATAATTTTAAAGTGCAGGGGGACTTAAATAAATTGTTATCCTGGGCACATAAGTGGCAAATGACTTTCAACCTTGATAAGTGCAAAGTTATTAACATGGGAAAAGATAATAGAGAATTTAACTATGAAATGGATGGGCATTGGCTGAGCTCAGTAGAGGATGAGAAAGATCTAGGAGTAGTAATAGATAAGTCATTAAGGTTTTCTAAGCAGTGTATTGAAGCAAGAAATAGGGCAAATAGAGTGCTGGGTTTTATTAAGAGAAATGTCAGTTACAAAAGTAAGGAGGTTATTCTTAAACTCTATAACTCTTATGTTAGGCCACATCTAGAGTACTGTATACAGGCATGGTCCCCACATTTTAGACACGATATTAACCTTCTTGAGTCAGTGCAACGGAGGGCAACAAAGATTATTCCTTCCCTGAGGCACCTTGAATATGAAGATAGACTGAGGGTATTAAATATGTTCTCGTTCGAAAGGAGGTGTGTGAGAGGGGATATGATTGAGCTGTTTAAAATTTTTTCCGGGATAGATAAATTGGATGTTAGCAAGTTTTTTGAGTTAGATGATGGAAATCGGACTAGAGGTCACCACTTGAAAATTAAAAAGCAAGGGTGTAGGTTGGATTTAAGAAAATATTTTTTCACCAATAGAGTGGTAGACTTTTGGAACAAATTGCCGCAGAGGGTAGTAGGTAGTCCAAATCTAAATGTATTTAAGAGTAGGTTGGATGAGTTTATGGGAAGGGAAGGTTGTAATGGTTCCTAAGTTTTGTATATATTAATATTGTTTGTATATATCTATAGCTGCATGATTTAGTTCTTGACAAGCCTTGATTGGTGATACCCTTGTTTCTGGATGCAATCCTCTGGATGTAGTTTTCCTGGGAGTTTGGGTGCCTTGAAAAAGAGGCCGCTTGACTCGGATGACCTATGATGAGCCCTTGTGGCTTTTGTCATCCGTTATATTATATTGTGGGGGACTTTGATTTTGTCTTCCCCTGGTGATGGTGCTTTTTGTGGGTGGGTTTTGACGGAGTCGGATGACCTTTGATAGGCCCTTGTGGCTTTTGTCATCCGTGTAATTATGTTATGTTATGTTATGTTATGTTATGTTAGGTCTGGCATCGGTCAGACGATGAGACGGCGAGATAAAGAGAACTAAACCCGGGTCAGCCGACCGCGTGAAGTCTCGATGCGCCCTTCGGGCTCTCTGTCCGTGCAGGTTCATATTTCAGGCGCCACAGGTAGACGTTAGCTTCTAGGGGTAGGAGGTAAACCCTTCGTTCTCTGAAATATATATATATATATATATATATATATATATATATATATATATATATATATATATATATATATATATATATATATATATATATATATATATATGAATATATATATATATATATATATATATATATATATATATATATATATATATATATATATATATATATATATAAATATATATATATATATATATACATAAGGAAAAAAAAGCAATATCGCAAGAAAAGATGAGGAATTAAACCACATTGTCCGAAGACAATTTAATTCAGAACAGTTTCGGTGTATCTCACACCCTTTTTCAACTGACACTGGGCAGAAAATAACCCACACTTAACAACTAAACTTCGTCTTTCCCATTACATATTACACGTTAGATGGTTCAGTTTCTTTACCACCTTCTTAGTTTAAATTAATGTTTCCCTTCCTTTGCGACTTACATTTTAATTTGTGTAATGTTACTATTACCAATGCAATTCCATCAATTATTGTTGTGGTATCATGACATATACAAAAAAAGTGACTTGTAAGACCATTCCCCTTATATTACCTATCGAATGTCAGCTAGAATTACTTTGTATTTATACTAAATATAATTCTAGTACCCAGAAGATGAGGCTGGCCCTCAAAACGTTGGTTGAAATTAAATGAAGAAAGAAAAATGCATTTCTTTTCTGCTGCCCTGGTTCTCTTATATATATATTGAAACTCCGGACTATAAAGAACGGATCCCTTGAATCTCTCTCTCTCACTCTCTCTCTCTCTATCTTTCTCTCTCTCTCACACACTCTCTCTCTCTCTCTCCCTCTCTCTCTCTCTCTCTCTCTCTCTCTCTCTCTCTCTCTCTCTCTCTCTATATATATATATATATATATATATATATATATATATATATATATATATATATATATATACCAATTCAGGGGATTATTTATAGGGCGAAAGGAGGCATAGTTGACATCTCTTCGGCTCTGTTATCAGATAATGGAGTTTTAAGCTAATGAGGGAGGGGGGGAGGAGACCGTTCCCCTGAGTATGCGGGAAAATAATAAAAGCAAGTGCAGATTGTCCGTCACTTACTTAGCTATGGATGAATGCTGTTCTAGCTTATTTAAAAGAGTAGTACAAGAATAATATTTAATAACTCAACAAAAAAAGATAAATATTTACACATTGAAATGAAATTATAATATCCGAGACTATGGGCTTCTCGATAGTGTGGCAGCAAGAAACGAGCTAATGAGGGCCGATCGCGTTGACGCCTTGCAGAAGTTAATGATTGGACGCTGCAGGAAAGGGGCAATTCGAGAAGGAGAATTGCAGAAGATTGAGATTTACCTCGGAATACCTTGACGAGAGAGTACCTGTGCTGATGAACCTGGACGGCCGATGCGGGGAAATTGACAATTGACTCGGGCGGAGTTCCTACGGGATAGTTTCTTGCCTTTGTAATCGTGTAACCAAAAATGGAGCCAAAAAGAGAAGTGTCGTGTCTCGTGCATGATAGCGAGCCGGTACTAACTTGACCTGGCAAAGCCTTGCGTTAAATACCCGCTGACGATGTAGAGAAATCGCTCCCGGTCACAGAAGGTATCCTCCCAAGATAAACACGAAGCTGCGGGATAGACGATTTCCAGCCAGGAATTTGCGATAACAGATTTCCTTTCTCGCTCCCCCTCGCTTCAATATGTTGGCGGAAGGCAAGATTGCCTCAAGGTTTTGGGGGGAAACTTCCAAGAGTAAACACAGGTGCGTTCCGAAAGCATCTTCGTTTTAATCTTAGGCCCGTTCTCTTGCCTTTTTTTTCTTGTGTTTGAGAGTCACGTGTTTTTTAGGGGGTCCACGTGGAGCTCATTGACTCTATTCAGAGTTACAGCGGGCTTTAAGGGGAACGGGCCTCTTCGTTTTTTTTCATGTTTGGGTTCGTGTGACGACGGGTTGAGCCACAGGGGTGGAAGAAACCGGTGGTCACTGTCCTACTAGCACGGAACAGGATTTTATAGGGGCTGACACCACTTCAGCCAAGGCGGTAAAATATTGGCATTCTAGATTGCAATTTACTATAGGGAATCAGTTTACGCGTCCTAAGTAGTCATCGATTACCGCAATTTTTTTGTGATTCGGAAAAAATGGGGGAAGCAGCTCTTCGGAAACCAATATACAGGTGTATCCTGTATCTCGAACGAGGTTGGAGACTCGGCAGCCATCTACTGCTCCGGTCTCGAATTTCATACTTCCAGAAGAGCTCTTATCGAATAAGAAATTGACATGAGCTCCGGAGGAATTAGGAGCAGATATACAACAAGGAGTAACAACAAGGAAAGAAAATACCCTAGGAGACCTTACGGTCCATTCAAAGAGGGTACCTTTGGACTAGCAATCGAGCGGGCACAAGGCTGCTCAATTGTTTTGCGTCCCTAAACGGCCACTTTTCACGACCTTGTCTAGTCTTGACTTGAACTGGGCAACAGATTCACTGTTGACAACTTCCACTGGAAGTGCGTTCCACATACCGCAGATACTGTAAGTGAAAAAATTTCCACACAGATTGCGGTTGTAACGCTTCAGTTCAAGTTTGAAGCCGTGATTGCGCGTTCTGTTCTCACTCAGTGTGAAAATAGCCCGGTAGTCAACATTGTCGAACCCTCGAAGTATTTTGAAAACTTCGATGAGCTGACCACGCAGTCTACGGGTTTCCAACGAGAACAGATCTAATTCCCTTAGTCTATCCTCATAACTTTTATGTCGGATAGAGGGAGTCAGCTTGGTTGCCCTGGCTTGTACGCGTTCCAATCTCGCGATGTCCTTTCGCAATGAAGGACTCCAAAATTGTACGGCATACTCCAGGTGCGATCGGACAAGTGAGTTGTACGGGCACAGTACAATCTCCTGGTTCCGATAACCAAACTGGCGCTTAATATAGCCTAGCATCCTTTGGGCCTTTTTCTCCGCCTCAATGCACTGTTTCGAGAACGTGAGGTCACTAGTGATTGTTACACCCAAGTCCTTCTCAGTGTCAGTGGATTCCATAGCAGTGCCCTTAAGGATATACTCAGATTTGGGGTTTCTGTGGCCGATATGCATCACTTTGCATTTGCCCACGCTAAAAGGCATTTGCCACGTGTCCGACCACTCTCCAATCTTCCCAAGATCTTCCTGCAGGCGGGCAGTATTTCCATCCTTTGCAACGTTCATACCAAGCTTGGTATCATCGGCAAATTTGGAAATCTTGGCAACCATGTCAACGTCCATGTCGTTGACGTAGATGATGAATAGTAGTGGTCCCAGGACAGAACCTTGAGGCACCCCGCTAGTAACGGGCACCCACTCAGAAGACTGTCCATTTACCACCACCCGTTGCCGTCTGCCACTTAGTCAGTTCTCGATCCAGCCGGCTACCTTTCCGTCTATGCCAAGCGCTCGCACTTTCCGGAGAAGCCGGCGGTGTGGTACCTTATCAAAGGCTTTCTGAAAGTCTAGGTACACCACATCCCTTGCCTTGTCCCGATCGTGCTCACTGAAAACGAAGTGGAAGAATTCTACAAGGTTCGTCAGGCATGACCGTTGCCTTCGGAAGCCGTGCTGGGAATTCCTCAGTAGCAGGTTTGACTCTAAATACGACGTCACTTTGTCCACCATGATGCTTTCCATGAGTTTACCGACTATCGAAGTCAGACTGATAGGTCGGTAGTTCGACGGTTGGTTACGGTCTCCTTTCTTGAAGATAGGAGTCACCTCCGCCTCATGCCACTCTCTAGGAACGCATTTGGCCTGGATTGACTTGTTAAAGATAGCGCACAGATGTCGTGATACTTCATCGCACACTTCCTTCAACATTTTAGGTAGAAACCCGTCCGGTCCAGGGGACTTATTCGTCTTTAGGTCAGCAATCTTTTTCTTTATTTCTCCTTCGGTGAAGTCCATTGCCTCCAGCTTTTCCCCCGAGTAGGAATCCGTGGGCTGGGGAATGGGACCACACTCTTCAGTAAACACTGAAGAGAAGTAGTCGTTGAGGAGGTTAGCATTTTCTGCATCTGAATGCTTGAATGTCCCCTCCTCATTCCTCAAAGGGCCAATCGTTCGACGGATTGGTTTACGGCTGTTCACATTTCCAAAAAAACTCCTTGGGATTCTCTTTACAGAGTCTCGCCACTCGGAGTTTCTCAGACCGCTTAGCCGTCCTTATGCTGGACTTCACTCTCCTGGCTAGCCTCCGGTATTCGTCAAAGTCACCCGAGATCTTCGATTGCCGGTACACATTTCTCTTCTCCCTAAGCAGTTGGCCGATTTCTCGATTAAACCACTTAGGTTGAACAGAAGACAGACGGGGGCATTTCAGAGGGATGAAACGCGATTGAAGACTCATGAATGTGGTTTTGAAACTATTCCACGAGTCTTCAACGGCATCGCAAACTTCTAGCCTCACGTCAGTCAGTCCAGCTCGAAGGCTTGCAAAGTCTGCTTTTCTCAAGTCAAGTTTCTTTGATTAATCGGCAACAGACCTTACCTTCGGGAAGCAAGGAAATCATCTCGCGACGATAGTGGCGCGGGAGCGGCACTAACCTGGTGTACCTGGTTGACTGACGTAAGTACTACGAAGTTGAGAGTTCTAGGGTTACTTAGGTCGTAAATGGCCTTCTTTGCCGCAGGTGAAACATACATTATGCCTCCTGGGGAAGGATGACGCAGAGGAATTTGAGGCAAATGGTTTAATACCCCGGGGTTCTAACAGGGAAAAATTTCTGGGTTTTGAGGAGCCAGTCACCTTAAAGAACTTACTGAGGTTGCGTGGTGAAATCATGGGTTGTTACATTTTGCCTTTGGGGGACAATAGGTGAGTCTTCTTATATTCCTTCGGGTAACAATTATGTCTCGCTGCGTATACATCAGCCTCTTCAACGCATTATTTAAAGGTGTAACATCTACGACCCTTCATGAATGAACGAATTTCTGAAGGGAACGAAGCCAAGAACTGGTCCTTCAGGAGCAAGACGAATAGGGAGTCATAGTCATCGGCAATTTTAGACGAGTCCAACCAAAAGTTAAAATGCCTTTGTAGGGTGTTGTCAAACTGACGGAAAGCTGGTGGGCTGGATTCGTGCGTGACGAAACTTGGAGGGTTAAAAATCAAGGGTGATATTATACGCCGCCAGAAGCTCGGAATTCAAGGTGAAACAATCAATCATAGCTTCAGACAGGAGGGAAATAAATATGTGTAGGAGTTGAGAACTAAGCGAGGGGAGGTGATTGGCGACACCGTCAACCTCGATGTCACAATTATTCAGATCAAAAATCTTTTCGAAGTGGGTTAAATACGATCCGAAATCCTGGCCTTCTTAAAAAAAACCCAGAGAGATTCACCGATGATGACTGACGAATTTCAGCGCGAGAATTGATAGAGAGGGTTACGACTCTTGCTCGACTGAATACAAGCTTATGCTGGCGTATATCTCCTTTCTTCCCTCTCTCATTCTTCTCTTCTTACTGCTCTCTCTTTCCCTCTCTTGCTCGTGTTTCTGATCTTTCTTGCTTTTCTTATTCTCTTGCTTTTTTTTCTGCTCTCTCATTCCTTTCTCTTCCTGCATATACGATAGAAGATCCTTTCCTGTTAAGCCAAGGGAGTCACCTGAGAGCTTAAAACGCTCAAAGGACGACATATTGCGTGTGATAGCGGAAGTAATGCCCCCCCAAACAACCAAATTAACCGCAAGCAATGCAGCAAGGTTGACGACCTGGTCTAACGTGGTATGCGCGCAAGAAAATAAAATAAAATACAAGACAAATAATTAATGCGAGAGCCATGCGTATTAAAACCCACACACCTACAAAAAAATAAACACAATCCTAAATAGGCCTTGACAGATTATTTTACTGCACTTTTAAACAACCAAAACGTTCAGCCTTTCGAGAAAATAATAAAGGGAACTTTTAAAAGTCACCTTAGAAGATGATCCTTTAAAAACCAGGTAAAACATGACAAAGTTTAGGAATATAGATAAAGATATATTTACTATATGTCGTGGTATAGCTGATATATATATATATATATATATATAATTTGTAGCCGTGTTGTGGAATAGGGCGAAAGGATGCTCGTTTTACCTCTCCTCGGCTTTGTTACCAGATGATGTGGTTAAGATGATGAGGGAGGGAAGGGAGGAAGGAAACTTTCCCCCTGAGTACGCGGGCAAATGACCAAAGCGAGTGCAGGTTGGTTGTTAGTTACTTAGCCATGGATGAATGATTTTCTGGCTTATTTAAAAGAGTAGTACAAAAATAATATTTAATAACACAACAAAAAAAGATAAATATTTACACAAATGAAATGAAATTGGAATATCTAAGACTATTGGGTACTCGATAGTGTGGCAACAAGGAGCAAGCTAATGAGCTTAAGGCTAGTAATGACCAAACTTGGATTGAGGTTTCAAAGGCTGCGCTGAGCAGAAATACAAATAAATCTTTATGGGATTACCGGATTAACAGAGATCCGCACACTGTGACGCCTTGCAAAAGTTAATGCTTGGGCTACGAAGAGAAGGGGCAATTCGAGGAGGAGGATTGAGATTTATCTCGGAATACCTTTACGAAGGAGTACTTGCGCTAGTGAACGAGAACGGCCGTTGCGGGGAACTCGCCAATTGACTGGGGCGGAGCTCCGACGGGAGAGTTTCTTGCGCTTGCCCTCGTGTAGACGAAAATGGAGCCAAATCGAGAAGTCACGTGTCTCATGCGTGATAGCAAGCCATTCCTAACATGACCCGGCTGACGATGGAATGAAATCGCCTTCTGCCACGGAGGGTATTCTCCCAAGTTAAACACGAAGCTGTGGGGATGGACGTCTTCCACCCAGGAATTTACGATAACAGATGTCCTTTCTCGCTCTCGCATGCTTGAAGATGGTAGGCGGGAGGCAAGATTGCGTCAAGGCTTGGGGAGGAAATTTCCATGATTAAACACAGCTTCGTTCTGAAAGCATCTTCACTTGATTCTTAGACCTGTTCTATCGTTCTTTGGTCTTGTATTTGAGAGCCACGTGGGTTCTGGGGCCCAACTGGTGCTCCTTGACTCTATTGTTTTACAATCAGCTATAAATGTCATATTTTATTAGTTTATTGAATATGATATTTTTTTTAAACATTTGGGATGTAAGCCAATGTCGCATTTCTCGAACTGAAAATGACTTTTTCCTGAGCATTCCTTACAACGTCTTTCCTTTGGAATGTACAGAATCCAATGCCTGATGTTGTCTATCGACACAAATCTTTCACGTTATTCGAAACTCTTTTGCCTTCAACGCTTTGCCTTCCATGAGTTTTCAAAAGGGCTCGAGTGACACATTTTCACTAAACTGATATAAAGTAATTTTATTGCCAACTTTGTTCATCATAATACACACATTGATAACTGCAACTTATATCATATATGAAAAAATAGGCCAGCACCACTTATTGTTTCTCATTTTAATACGATAGGGGCCAACGTTTTGGTCAAGCTGATCTACATACCGCATTTATTTTTTATTATTGTGTATGCTGTCTGATTGCGGAACATTTATATATTTCTTTTGAAATTTATCCCAACGCTGGGTTGAACTAATTGTGTAGGTTTCAAAATTAGACAACAATATCACATCGTTATTATCTTCCCATTAAATAACACCAAATGTTCAGATGAGCGGAGGTCAGCGGTTCCTCTTGGATTTCTAGGGACATCTTTCTGTTCTGTTTTCTTTACAAGTACCTGATGCACATATCACGAACTTTCTTAGCTGATCCATGAGACCAACACTAGTAAAATAATGATCAAAAACACTTTGAACCTGATTGTGTTGATGTCGCACTTTTTCTTCTATACAATTTGAAAGAATGCATGTACCCATGCTTAGAACAAAGTGCCTATATTTTGAACCCAAATATGATGAGTTTACGTCTAATGCTATTTATAAGGTTGGCCACAAAGCTCTGAACCACGTAGGAAGTGGAAAGAATAAACAAAATTTGGTGAGCAACGGCAACATTATGTTAGTTTAGCCTTACTCATTTGACTAGCAGCCTACGTAGGCTAAATATGTTAGGTTAGGTTTACTCATTTGACCAATCAGTCTACGTTAGTATTATTCCATAAAATGTTGTTTTTATCTTTCCACTTGATAAGTGAATCAGGACTTTCTGGCCGCCTTATATATATATATAAATATATATATATATATATATATATATATATATATATATATATATATATATATATATATATATATATATATTAATCCTAAATCATTTTTGCTACATAATTCTGGAACTATTATATATTTATAATTCTAAATTTAACTGACTTAATTAGCTCTAAACTTACAGAAAACGGCGTTCTCTAACAGTATAATTCTTTAGCGATAATTCATGTATATTGTGCCGAGAGTCCGTTATAAATGACACAGAATTTCAAAACAATAATAATACAGAAAAAGACCCATACCATAATAATATTTTGCCAAATATATGAAGCTAAACTAATAGGACTTTGTTATTTGTAACATTGACACACAATTTCAAATTCTTATCTAATATCAAACGGAGCAAACTCCATTGTAGTCATTTAATTTGTTTCTCACATTGGCATTTTTATTTGCTGCAATCTTAATCTTTTTGGCTACTATGTAGGTCAACTAAATGAGTGATCTTGAACCTTTTAAAACCTTGGGCAACCATTATATTCTTAAAGAAATACGATCCAACATTAGTGTAACAAAATGTAATTTTTAAAGGGTTACATCATTTTATATAATTGCAAGTGTAGTTCAAAGCAATTAAGATCGCGAATACATTGGAAGATTCAACTACCCCGTCAATATATTGGGCCATCTCATAAGTAATGCGGCATCTTTTCATGTTAATCATTGGCTTATGGCGTACCTCAGGGATCAGTTTTAGGCCCTTTATTATTTATAATCTATGTAAATGATCTTGGGCAAGGTGTAAATAGCAAAGTGTTAATTTTTGCTAACGACACTAAATTGGCAGCTGTAGTCAAAGAGGTTGAGGGTAGCTTTAAAGTGCAGGGTGACTTAAATAAGTTGTTAGCTTTGGCTCAGAAGTGGCAGATGACTTTTAACCTTAATAAATGCAAAGTTATTAACATGAAGAGAGATAATAATGAATTTAGCTATGAGATGGATGGGTATTGGCATAATTCAGTTGAAGATAAGAAGGACTTAGGAGTAGTAGTAGATAGGTCACTGAAGTTTTCAAAGCAGTGTATTGAGGCAAAAAATAGAGCAAATAGGGTGCTAAGTTATATTAAAAGAAATGTTAGCTACAAGAGTAAGGAGGTTATCCTTAAACTATATAACTTTTATGTTAGGCCAAATTTAGAATACTGTATACACGCATGGTCACCACATTTTAGACATGATATAAACTTGTTAGGGTCAGTACAAAGGAGGGCAACAAAAATAATACCATCCCTGATGCACCTTGAATATGAAGAGACTGAGGGTATTAAATATGTTCTCATTTGAAAGAAGGTGTGTGAGGGGAGATATGATTGAGCTTTTTAAAATCTTTTCTAGGATGGATAAATTGGATTTCAGAAAGTTATTTGAGTTAAAAGGTAGTAATAGGACTAGAGGTCACCACTCAAAGATCAAAAAAACAGAGGTGCAGACTGGATGTTAGAAAACATTTTTTTACTAACAGAGTGGTGGATATTGGAATACTTTGCCACCTGAGACTGTAGACAGCCCAAACTTGAATGTTTTCAAGAGCAGATTGGATGATTATATGAGGATGGAGGGTTAACTTCTTACTTTGTGGTATGGGGGTATGTTTCTTGACTCATTCCTGTGGATGCAGTTTCTTTTTATTGCATATTTTAGGGGACTTTGATTTTGTTCTTGACAGACTTCTATGGAGGCTTTAAATTATATATTGTAGATGCATGGTCTGAGATAATCCTAGCATTGTTTAAATTGTATATTGTAGATGCATGATCTGACAAAATCCTATGGATGCATTATGTTGGTGGGATTTGATGGATACAGATGACCTTTGATAGGCCCTTGTGGCTTTTGTCATCCGTGAAATTATGTTATGCTATGTTATGTTATGTTACAAATCAATCAAATCTTTGAAGCTATTTATATTCAGATAATTATTTATCTATTAATTCAACAAGAAATATAATTCCAACTAGTCTCTATCTATCTACTAACTTTTCAAAACCATGTCTGTAAAAGGAGTTTGACTTTAATTTTTTAAAAATGTTCTTTAAGTTGGTTCCGATCTCTTCTCTTCTCTTCTCAACTTCATTCCTTTTTCCAGATCTGCTAAACTCCTAAAAAAATATTAATCTGATAGAATTAAGTCGAATGAGTATGGAAGAGGATTCCTTGCTCTCAATCGGAACTGTAAGCTTTTGTATGGTATATTTTGCCATATGCGTTGTCTTGAAGAAGGAGCACTCTTCCTTTATTGTTAATGATAGATTTTGACTTCAAGTGCTGTAAACGGTTCAACTTAGCACATTAGCCCTCTTGAATGATTTGTACCTTGGTACTCAACATTGATTATGTCATTCATATCTCCCCAAACGCATTAGATAATCTTCCGTGGGTGAAGAAGCCCTTGTTTCGTCAGCAACTATATACAACTGCTGACCATACAGCAGCAGTGGTAACAGGACGCAGGAAGATACAGGCTGGTAACCTATATTTTTTTATATATCCTGCAATCTCTATCGACGGCATTACCGTAAGAATAGCGGAGGTCGCCTTCAAATAGGCCTTTATACAACCACTGTCTTGTGGTTAAGGTTCCTTTTAAAACAAGGGCTAAAAGCCCCGTACCCTGACTGAAATACGACCCACGTGATAGACCTATCAAACCACAGTTGCAGCATTATGCTTTTAAAATTTACTAAAATATTCCTACGCCCAACTAAAATATTGCTAAGCCCTACCAAATTATTACGACTATTCACCTTGAAATCCCTGCATTAATAATGTCACTAAAGCAGAACAGTCAGAAATTTAGGTAATACGAAATCGTTCTTACGTATATTTATATAAATTTTGCTCTCGCTAAAAACCTAAATTCTGTGTCTAATGGTGACATTTTGTTTATTATTTGCAATCCAGAGCGAACAAATTAAACTTTATGCATTGGTTAAATTTGGTTGAAAATAAAAGATTAGAACGCATGAGTTCTTCCGCCTCTGCTTGATTGATGGCAGGAGGATTTAGCGCGTCTCGTAAAGCTAAAGATTGGCGAGCAGAGAGCGGAAATCCTCAATGAAATCAGGAATTATTTCCTCTTTAATCCAAGTTAATGAACGGGGGATTGACTAGGAACTTGCTTAATCTCTCCCTGATGAAAGGAATGCTAAATCCTACTCTGATCCACCTTTCCGGAGCACTCAAGCAAAATGCGCTCCGAGTACTCAATTCGGATCCCACACTACTTTCATATGGGGGGAGGAAACGAATTTGCTGGCAAGAATGTAATTACTCCCCGGGCTATGTACGATATTATGGTCTTTTGCACTATTTGTGCTCAATTGTACTTTGTGTACTCATTTTTTTCTGAATCGCTCAAATCTGCCAACCCGATACCAGCATTCCGAATTAGTAAAGTCTGCTGTTTCAGGCAAATCAACCTTTATTAAGTGATTTGGGCAGGCTAAGGGAGAGTTGCGCAAACTACTGGTAGTCAAGTGTCGCAAGTAGTCTCCTCTTTACAACAATCAAGCGCTACACAATACATAAATTTTAACCTCTTTTTTCACGAAGCTCTCCTTGCAAACCTTCTAACAGGAATGGTCTTTTTAGCTTTTTAATATCAAACTATAATGATAATAATAATTAATTTTCACTTTTATTCTCCTTCTCTGTCCTTTTCTCTCTCCCATTATGATTGTATAGAAAGTAGAAGGGGTGAAGGAGAACTTGGTTTGGTCTTTAGAAAGAGGAGAAAAATCTCATTTTACGATACGCATTAAAAGGTGAAGGAAAGGGACCAGTTGCTCAAAGTACGAAAGCTCTTTTGATATTTTAATACAATGAGAGTGCATGTATGAGAAAATGAGAATATGAAAGAGTAAGGGTGTGTAGGAGAGGGAATGTGTGAAAGTATAAGCGAGAGACAGTGTAAGAAAAAGAGAGTGTGTAAATGTGAGAGAAAAGGAAAGAGACAGAATGTGTGTGTGAGATAAGAAAGACTGTGTGAGAGAGTGAGAGAAGGGAAAATGAGAGTGAGAGAGAGTATGTGACAAAGTAATTGGGAGAGAATGTGAGTGAGATAATGTGTGAAAGAGAGCGGGTGGCAAAGAAATAGGGAGAAAATGCGAGTGTGAGAGAATGTTTGAGACAGATAGAATCTTTAAATGTGAGAGAGAGCGAGTGTATGTGTAAAACAAAGGGGATATGTGAGTAAAGGAGTTTTTTAGAGGATGAGGGTGTGAAAGAGAGAATAGTGTGTTTGGGTGTAGGACAGAGTGTGAGTAAGAGAGATAGAGTGTTTGATGTAACAGAAAGAGAGGGAATCTGTTATGTATGAGAGAAAAAGAGAGTTTGATAGGTAGATAGAGTGTAAGAGAAAGCGATAATGTGAGAGTATTAAGAAGATACGGTGTATGTGTGTCACTGTGAGAGGAAGAGAAAGATTGCGTGAACGAAAAAGAGAGTACGAATGTGATAAAAAGAGAATGTTAGACTTAAGGTTTGTGTTTGTGTGGTAATGAGAAGAAAGTGTGAATGAAAGAGATGGACAGTAAGTGTGAGAGAAAGGGAAATAGTGGGTGTGTGAGACAAAAGTAAGAGATTGTGATATTGAAAGAGAATGTGATCTGAAGAGAAAGATAGAGAAAATATGTAAGTGTGAAAAAGAGACTGTATGTGAGCATGAACAATAGATAGTGTGTGAATGTGAGAGAAATAGAGATATAGTGTGCGCTTGTGAGAAAAGATAGAAATGTATGAGTGTGATAGAGGGAAAGAGTGGGTGTTGAATATGGGAGAAAAGTAGATTCTGCGGAACATTAGAGAAAGAGAATCTGTGAGGATTATTTTAGTCCATGTGTATTACTTTGAATTTTTCTATATTTAGTGGCACACACTCTACAAAGACCAATTAGCCACCTGATCAATATCCTTCGGAAAAATTTTTATATTCGCTTCACTCAGTATCCCCTTACCCATCTACAATCATCAGCAAATAGTGAGATCTTTGACGAATCCAATCTGTAGGTATATCATTCAAGAAAATGATGGTCCCAGGACTTTCTGTTCAGCGCTCAGCCAGCCAGTTTTCGATCCAATTTGATACTTTTAATAGATTTCCAAATGCTCGAATTTTAGTGATTAACTTCTTGTATGGCACCTTAATGAAAGCCATTTTAAATTCTGGATAAAAAACATCAAGTGAAAAATGTGTTATCATAAATTAAATTCATAAGGTGAAAAATTCTAAAATATTAGTTAGAAATGATTTGTTTCTTGAAGCTATTTTGTCAGTCACGCGATAATCCGTTCAACTACACGTTCAACTATTTTCTTCTCAATGATGCTTTCGAGCATTTTCACTAGAACCGATATCTAACTTATGAGCAATTAATTGCTAGCGGTTATCGCTTTTTATTTTTTTTATATATAAGTGTTACATTAGCTAGATTCCGATCTTCATGGACACTTCCAGTTTCGAGAGAGGAGATAAAGAATTTATTTTTTTGTTCAACTATTGAATCTTTAACTATGTAGTTTAGAACTCCTTTTGTGGTAATCCGGTCGGGGACAGGCGATTTATATTTGTTTATTATTTCGATGAACCTTTAAAAATCCGTATTTAATTATTTGAGTGTTGGGCAAAAATTCACTTTTCCTTATTGAAGACTGTTACAAAATACTAATTTAATGCGTCTGCTATTTCTAAATACACGAATTGTAAAACGTCTTTCTTGTCTTTAATTGGCCCAATACTAATTTAGATTAGTTTTCTACTGCTTAATTCAACAAAAATTTATTTGTAATTTGATATACAGTTTAAGACTACTTTAATTTCCTCAGTGCTATTGGGTATTTTATTATCCGCTTTTGTTTCACATTTGTTATATTTGAATTCTTTGTAATAATACTAATTTGCCCCGATTTTGAAATTGTCTCAACCATTTTGGCAAAAATATTTCTTTAAAAATAATCCAAGTATCATTTGTGGAACAACTACTTAATCTATAATTACCTAAACTTTACTTTAGCTCATTTAAGTTAGCCTTTTTAAAATCCAGTTTAGAAAAACTTACTTGAGTTTGTCGTCTGGCATGTTAACATTAAATTGACGCACATTATGGTCACTATTAACAAATTTATTTTTCACATTCAGATTTAATATCGAGTTAGTGTATGTAGTTACAACTAAATCCAGGATATTCCTCCTCTTGTAGGTTCTCTCATCACTGGGATAAAGTTAATCATTAAAATTGAGTAATTTGTTCCTTTCAGATTCAGTGTTTTCAAACACCATTTTACTCGCATGAATTAAAATCACCAATAATTAGAGATAGTTAGTCATTAATCCTATTGAAAAACAATCATAGAATCGTTGATCTACATATACGAGGGGCGGTCAATAAGTTTTGCGAATCGGCAGAGCAAAACAGAGGAAGGGGGATGGCTGTTTGTGGGGGCGTTAGGACAAGTTATGACAAGTCAGGACCTGCAGCCACACGCTCCGGCCTCGTCTATTCGAGAAGCAGTAGCTGATCGCAGATCGTCAGTGACAAATTTTTCGACAATGGAAGAGGTTGAGCACCGCGCAGTGATCAAATTTTGACCAAGGAAGGCAAGAATGCAAAAGAGATCCATGAAGGCATGGTTGCAGTGTACACCGACACCGCCCCTTCCTATGCAACCATTGCTGGCTGGAATAGGAAGTTCTGCCATGGTCGTGAGTCCCTTGAAGATGACCCCCGGCCAGGAAGCCCGTCAGACGTGACCAATGAGGACAATGTGGCCCGTGTGGAGAGGAAGATCCTCGAAAATCGACGGGTGAAGTCGAATAAATCGAGTGAGAACTTGGAATATCACATGGAAGTGTTATCAACATTATCCACGACAATTTGGCCATGACAAAGGTCTCTGCCCATTGGGTCCTAGAAACCTCACGCCCCATCATCGCCTTCAACGTCGTAAAAGTCAAGAAGCCAGAGTTGCACGAGCTGCCCTGTGCGAGTACGGATTCGAGGAGCTCAACCATCTCCCCTACATACCAGATCTGGCCCTTAGCGACTACTTTTTATTCCGCCAGCTTAAGGCTGCACTCCGTGGACGCCGGTTTGGGGACGATGAAGCTGTCCAGCTCTCTGTCTAGGAGTGGATTGAACAGCAGTCGGGAGATTTCTGGTTGTCGGGAATTCGAAGCCTCAGAGACAAGTGGCACAAGTGCATTGAAGTCGAGGGTAGTTATATTGAAAAATAATAAAACACTTTTCCTCATATCTCGTTTTCTTATATCCGAATTTCAAAAATAATTGACCGCCCCTCGTATCTCCTGTTTGCAAAATCTATCTTTTTTGCAACTAAAATTCACAACTAAACTCTCTTGAGTAGTAATGGATCTATGTCTGTGTGATGCTCTTAGTCTATAACTTTATTTTTTATAGATCTGGTATTAAACGCTTTGGAGCACTCATAGGTTACAAGAGACTAAGATTGAAGGGATCTTAAGCGTTTGGGGTACGATTAATGGAGAAATGCTAGGTACCCCTTAGAAGCTTTCTCCTAACGTGTAATTGCCTGACCAGCTCCCTGTGACCGCTACTTGGTGAATAAAGGCTCAACTGATCTTTGGAGAGAGAGCTTTTGTACCTTGCTGGTTGCCAGATCAGCTAAAGATCTCGGATGAAGTCGTGGGCACTAAGTTTACTATTTGCCTCAAGTCTGGCCGTTTTTAGTTGATTAGTAGGGCTTAGTAGGAAGACAGTTACACCTCAAGCACTCCTGTCGAAAAATCAGAGAACCAGTTCACTGGGTCTCTCGTGCTGCTCAGTTGGGAGCTGCGGCACGATTGGGGACGTCCGGCCCAGGGGAGACCTTAGGGTTGGTGTGCCTGATCAAAGGGTTTCTGTTCGCCGAACAACCGAAAACCTCCTGGAAATAGGCGGATGTGATTAGTGCGAGAGAAAATCACAACCAAAAACCCCTTTTTTAATGCGTATGGTCCGAGATTTTTGTAACATGGCGAAGAAGAATGGTCCTCCGTTTCGAAAGCTAACCTGCAAAATATGCAAAGTCTACAGATGGAGTGAAGACTTCGGGGGAAGGAGTTGCAAGGAACTCACAGATGGCGTCAGTGTCTGTGACTTCTGCGAACTAGAGAAGCGCCTGGGCGAGAGCATCGCTCAACTGAGAGAGGAGAACTCCCTCCTTAAAAGGGAAGTTCAACTCTTAAAAACAGAGAGATGCAGATGCTCAGGCGAGAAGGCTCCGGACGTCCAACAGCCGATTTCTTCTGCTGAAGGGCTTCCTCAACGAGCCAAAAATAAGAAAAGAAAGAAGAAAGAAGAGAAAGTAGAAATAGAAGAAGAGAAAGTAGAAAGAGAAGAAAAGAAACTGGAAACAGAAGAAGAGAAAGCAGAAGCAGAAGAAGAGAAACGGGAAACAAACAAAGAGATAACAAAGGAAGTCAAGAAGAAGAATAAGAGGAAGAATAAGAAGAAAAAAATTAAAGATACAAGAGGAAAGCGGCAAGTCGCCTCCGAAAGGAAAGACTAAGTCGTCCGCAGACAAATGTGCAAGAGTCAACCCTTATTGGTGATTCTCAAGCACGGGGTCTGAAGCCCCTGCTAGCGGCCCGCCTTCGCACAAGCGTTAAGGTGAGCTGCATCCCAGGCTGTGGGAATAAGCAGGTATGAGCTGAGGCCTAAAAGTCTCTGATTTCAGAGACTTCAGTCGTTGCCCTTATGGTAAGTGGCAACGAACTCTACCTCAGAGGAGGTAGGGTAGGCCCTACAGGTGAGATTATGAGGACAGTTATGGGCGCTGTCGACGACTGTGGATTGAAAACCCGCAGACGCGTCGTGGTGGGGATGCTCCCGAGGTGGAGTCCAAGCCGGACTGCCTACTTGAGGAACATGTCGCTAAACAGCCGCCTTGCAGACCTCTGTACGGCTGAGGGTGTCTTTTTTGTGGACCCGTACACCGTATTCTATGGTAGAAAAGACCTCTACCAAAGGGACGGGGTGCACCTCTCCTTTAAGGGCAAGGCGTTCCTAGCCAACCTCATCCAGGATGTCATGGAGCGCACCCAAAGGAGTGTCCGGCCCATTGGAAAGGTGGACGTACGCCAGTACGCCCGAGTCACTCCCCAAACAACCTTCTCGGAGGTTGTCAAAAATGGTGCCACCGCGACAAACAAGAAGCCGGGAAACGAAAGAGTATAGGAAGTCCTACATTAGGGGACTCCCTGAAAGTTCTTCTGTTCAATGCGAGGTCATCAGGAACAAGTTTCCTGGGCTCCGTGGCCTCGTAGCGACGGAAGAACCCGAAATGGTAGTAGCCACAACAGAATCGTGGATAAAAACCTCAAACCGAGACTTTGAAGGTGAATTCATGGTTCCTGGCTACCAACTCTTCCACAAAGATAGGCCAGACAGAGAGGGTGGTGGTGTAATGTTGTATGTCAAGGATACAATCAAATCTACGAACTCCAACGTTATATCCGACCACGAGCTCCTAGGCGTTGACCTAGAGATCGGTCCTGTCAGATACAGGACCCTACTGCTTTACAGACCCTCTTCCCAACCCGTTGAGAAGGACAGGGAACTGTACCAGCTGCTGGGTGAGCTGGTTCAAGGCAGAGTGTGCATCGTTATGGTCGATTTCAACAGCCAAGTTGACTGGGACACCAGAGCAGCCTGTGGCGAGAGCGCGCTACTCCTGGAGTTCGCCAACAACGAGTTCCTTACTCAATGGGTCAGAGAACTGACGAGAGGAGACAATATCCTCGACTTGGTCTTCACCTCTGAGGATGATATCGTTGAGGATATATCTGTAGGCGAAGAGCTCGGTGGCAGTGATCACCAGCTAGTTAGATTTAGCGTCAAGATCCCGAAGGTAAGGTCTGTTGCCAGTCAATCAAAGAAACTTGACTTGAGAAGAGCAGACTTTGCAAGCCTTCGAGCTGGACTGACTGACGTGAGGCTAGAAGTGTGCGATGCCGTTGAAGACTCGTGGAATAGTTTCAAAACCACATTCATGAGTCTTCAATCGCGTTTCATCCCTCTGAAATGCCCCCGTCTATCTTCTGTTGAACCTAAGTGGTTTAATCGAGAAATCGGCCAACTGCTTAGGGAGAAGAGAAATGTGTACCGGCAATCGAAGATCTCGGGTGACTTTGACGAATACCGGAGGCTAGCCAGGAGAGTGAAGTCCAGCATAAGGGCGGCTAAGCGGTCTGAGGAACTCCGAGTGGAGAGACTCTGTAAAGAGAATCCAAAGGAGTTTTTTGGATATGTGAACAGCCGTAAACCAATCCGTCGAACGATTGGCCCTTTGAGGAATGAGGAAGGGACATTAAAGCATTCAGATGCAGAAAATGCTAACCTCCTCAACGACTACTTCTCTTCAGTGTTTACTGAAGAGTGTGGTCCCATTCCCCAGCCCACGGATTCCTACTCGGGGGAAAAGCTGGAGGCAATGGACTTCACCGAAGGAGAAATAAAGAAAAAGATCGCTGACCTAAAGATGAATAAGTCCCCTGGACCGGCCGGGTTTCTACCTAAAGTGTTGAAGGAAGTGTGTGATGAAGTATCACGACATCTGTGCGCTATCTTTAACATGTCAATCCGGACCAAATGCGTTCCTAGAGAATGGCGTGAGGAGGAGGTGACTCCTATCTTCAAGAAAGGAGACCGTAACCAACCGTCGAACTACCGACCTATCAGTCTGACTTCAATAGTCGGTAAACTCATGGAAAGCATCATGGTGGACAAAGTGACGTTGTATTTAGAGTCAAACCTGCTACTGAGGAGTTCCCAGCACGGCTTCCGAAGGCAACGGTCATGCCTGACGAACCTTGTGGAATTCTTCCACTTCGTTCTCAGTGAGCACGATCGGGACAAGGCAGTGGATGTGGTCTACCTAGACTTTCAGAAAGCCTTTGATAAGGTACCACACCGCCGCCTTCTCCGGAAAGTGCGAGCGCTTGGCATAGACGGAAAGGTAGCCGGCTGGATCGAGAACTGGCTAAGTGGCAGGACGGCAACGGGTGGTGGTAAATGGACAGTCTTCTGAGTGGGTGCCCGTTACTACCGGGGTGCCTCAAGGTTCTGTCCTGGGACCACTACTATTCATCATCTACGTCAACGACATGGACGTTGACATGGTTGCCAAGATTTCCAAATTTGCCGACGATACCAAGCTTGGTATGAACGTTGCAAAGGATGGAAATACTGCACGCCTGCAGGAAGACGTTAGGAAGATTGGGGAGTGGTCGAACACGTGGCAAATGCCTTTTAATGTGGGGAAATGCAAAGTGATGCATATCGGTGACAGAAACGCCCAATCTCAGTATATCCTTAAGGGCACTGCTATGGAAACCCCGACACTAAGAAGGACTTGGGTGTAACAATCACTAGTGACCTCAAGTTCTCGAAACAGTGCATTTTTGCGAAGAAAAAGGCCCGAAGTATGCTAGGCTATATTAAGCGCCAGTTTGGTTATCGGAACCAGGAGATTGTACTGTGCCTGTACAACTTACTTGTCCGACCGCACCTGGAGTATGCCGTACAATTTTGGAGTCCTTCATTGCGAAAGGACATCGCGAGATTGGAACGCGTACAAGCCAGGGCAACCAAGCTGATTCCCTCTATCCGACATAAAAGTTATGAGGATAGTCTAAGGGAATTAGATCTGTTCTCGCTGGAAACCCGTAGACTGCGTGGTCAGCTCATCGAAGTTTTCAAAATACTTCGAGGGTTCGGTTAATGTTGACTACCGGGCTATTTTCACACTGAGTGAGAACAGAACGCGCAATCACGGCTTCAAACTTGAACTGAAGCGTTACAACCACAATCTGTGTGGAAATTTTTTCACCTACAGTATCTGCAGGAAGTGGAACGCACTTCCAGTGGAAGTTGTCAACAGTGAATCTGTTGACCAGTTCAAGTCAAGACTAGACAAGGTCTTGAAAAGTGGCCGTTTAGGGACGCAAAACAATTGAGCAGCCTTGTGCTCGCTCGATTGCAAGTCCAATGGTACCCTCTTTGAATGGACCGTAAGGTCTCCTAGGAAGTGAAATGAATCGAGATATCTGCTCTCCCCTCCGCGGGCCACAACAAGTCAGACATTGCTAAGCGGTTCAACGTCATTCAGACGACCGTTGACAGAGGCGCAGAGAGGCTCACGAACGGGGAAGACCTCAAGTTCTCAACCATTTGGCTGTGGGAAAGGCATTTCAAAGTGCTCTGAAGCTGGAAATGACTGCGTTGTCGAAAACGAAGAACAAGTCGGTGACCAAGATGTACACGATGTCAAGGAGGAGGGAGGCAAGAGCTTACGGTGCTTGGAAAGGCTTCTGATCGCTGACTGTATGAGAAAACAATGTCATGAACACTGGCATCAACTTCTCAACGACTTGAAAAGTCATGGTAATCGAATTCTCGTGTTTTTTTTGGCTGAAAAATACTTCACGGTCGATCCGGTCATGAACAAGCAGAAATACCGCGAGATAAGCTTCTGCCAGGACGTTTTCGATGTCTGCTACGTGTCCAGGACAAAGCACCTAGCCTCCGTGATGATGTTCAGCCTCTTGGGTTCGAATTACCAGAAGATGCAGCCAGTTTTGTCTGCGGCTGATAAGAGGGACATCTTACCCAGGAAAGTCCTGCCCTGGTGAGAATGATCAGGAAGAAGGCGTACTACGTCTTTCAGCAGCAAGGTTTCCCGGCCCACCCTGCAAATGAGCGTGCAAGAATGGTTGGGATCGAACAAGAACTTCTGGTCGAAAGAGTTTGGGCCACCGCAGTCACCCTACCTCAATCCGCTGGACTATTGGGTGTTGCGGCATTGCAAGGTCTGCAACAGCAACGTCGACGAGGTGAAGTCCTCTGTCAACCGTGTAAGGGGGTAGCGTGAGGAATGACTTCGGTTGCAACGTGTTCGGGGTAGTCACGTTTCGTCCGGAGCGCGTGCTCTCGTGCTCGACGCTTAAGTTTGCCATATTGATTCATAATAAAATTTAAGCCCATATTTATATGTTAAAACAATAAAAACGTTTTTAACTGCATTAAACTATTATTGTGTCCTTTGTTGAGAGGTTGTAACTAGTATAACAGGACTTTTGAAGTAAACAGTAATAACAGAATTAAACAAGAAAAGTTGTGTATAATCAGAGTGTGGAAGCATGAAACTCAATACGCCGTTTTCATACATAATTCCTCTGATGAAGACAGATCAACGCAGCTGTGTTTAATTTGGGGTGCTTTATCACCGTCTTCCCCTGTTTGATACCGCTGTCCCGCTTCCAGAGTGCAGCCATGTCTATCTTCCCCCTTTTGGGATAGAAGGGAATCGCTCTCATTTCCCGTTCGCCTCGTCGATTCCCAAGATTATCAAGGTTCATGTTTCCTGTGTCTGATATCCCTTGGGAATCTCGCTTAATTCCCTTCGTCTCGTCGATGCGCAAGATTATCAAGGTTCATGTTTGCTTAAGCCAGCTCCGATATCCCCTCTGGAGGCTATCGTGCGCAAAGCCCTCTCTCGCCCATTTTTGTGGCTCTTATTTAAGGTGATGTCTGAAAATCCTCAGCAGATAGAGAGAACCCGAGCTTCTTGCCGTCCAGAACTTAGTATCTGTCTCCCGTGAAATGCTCCCCTTGCCCTGGTAATCTCGTCAGCAGATCGTCTTTGAGTAATCCGATCTGATCAGAAAAAGATTACGGAAACTCGTAATCTCACGACATTGATTGAGACTTCCTGTCGTCCGCAGACGAATCTCGATTTCGTGATTACTTCTCCCTGGAGCCGAGGTAACCACATACCTCTTCAGAATCTCTCTGGATGCCTTCGCATCGAGACCTCATCGAAGAAGACCTAGCCATTGGTCTTCCACTTCCCCATTTCATCCTCCAGAGGTAACCAAAGTCCTTTTCTCGTCAGTTCCACCTCTTTGTTCCCAGTCCTAAGAAGAATTCCCCATTTGGTGTAACGCCAATAAACTTGCTAAATCTTTCATTCAATCCAACTTATTGGATGACTTATATATTTTTCCGGACCTAGTTTCCTTAATTTTTGCCTCTCATAATATTCTTTTTTCGAATTGATTATTATTTGCATTTCCATATTTATCTTTGCCTTTGTTCTTATTATTTGTATTAAAGTTTATTTTTATAGAGGTGTTTAACTTTCGAATAACCCTTGAAACGTATTCGGAAAACGTATTCCCTTTAAAGAGCACCACCGACAGTAGCTGCGCTAAATCATTTGGGAAAATGAGCTTGCAACACATTTTGTGCTGAACCATCCGAGACCATGCCACACATCTTGTGCCACACTGCACTGCTTTAGTTAACTAAACATATAAATATACAACTTATATGTATAATGTTCAGCTAAGCACTTGACACATTAGATTTGTAATGTAAATTTCTGCGAACTGCTGAGCGTTTAATTCATATCTATTTTTCTATCAATTATCTATCGATATACCAATCTAATTCTATGCAAATGTATATTTTCCAAGTATAAAAGTGTGAGGCGAGTTTCTAATTTTATTTAACCATGCCATAGTTACTTCATTGTTAATGAACTTAACACTGTTAACAACCAGAAAAGTAAAAGGTATTATATAAATGGCCGTTTAGAAAAGAAAAAAGCTATCGCCAAATTGGTCGACGGACCAGTGACGAGATGCAAACCCATTGGAAGGGCGTTTGTTCCACTCGGCCATGCCTGCATCCACAAGACTGATCAAGAAGTCTGCCGTTTCGCACGCTACAGGTTCCGATGACTGCTCAAAGTCGTGTTCGTATTGACGTCGAAACGTGTGCAAAAGGGTGGAAGTGAAGATGAAATTATTTACATGGTGAGCCAAATGAATAATTGTATTAGTTTGTTGGCTGTAAACTTAAACGCGCCAATTAACAAGGTAATTTCCTCAATAAAGTTTGGGAAAAGAGCAAAGTAGTGAGATTAAGGTGGGTAATTGCAGAAAAGCCACGATGATTTTTAGAGGACGAATTTTTTTATCTCGAATAAAAACGAAGGTATTTTAGTATTTCAACTTTTGAAGTGAAATCATGTAGGAAGCAATGAGGTTATTTCAAGATGTGTGAAAGTAAAATAGCTCGAGTATCTAAGAGAGGAGACTACGAAAGGACATTGTTGTTCCATGTTTGGCTAGACTATTTCATTAATAATCATTAAAAGTGTAAATGATGATTTACTCTCATTACGACAAAATAACGATGATTCCGAGTGCCTTTGTCTCCCCTAGCCCCTTACTAGGTTTTTACGAGATCTCTCGGGAAATTTATTTGGCGAGTTTGCGGTTCTAAGTCATACCCCCAAATTCTCGAGCCTTTCTTCTCCCGTTGAAATTTTACTTTTAATATTCCCCAAAATATTATTTTTTCAAAGTGGGTCACATTTTGGAGGTTCGAAAATATAAAAAAAAATTATATATATATATATATATATATATATATATATATATATATATATATATATATATATATATATATATATATATATATATATATATATTTATATAGATATGTGTAGCGAGTGATTTCATTTTTAATAAGCGATTGTATAGGCACATAATATTTATTTACGAGTATATTTCGGTATGATGTTTGTCCAACCATCTTCAGCCACATTCCCGGTTTCCGTCAAACGGCTTATCTGTACCATCGGTTGTGCCTTTTATAAAGCCACATGGGAATATAACGTCGCCCAAGAATTAGTTTGGCCAGGAAATATTCGCTAAATGGAGAAAACGAAAGTAAATTCATTAGTCGAATTATCCTCGCGAGAGAAAAACAATGGATGAGAAAGCCTCTAAGCGAATTATTAAGATGGTAATGGTTGCTCAATGTGTGTTTGCCCGTGAACGAAGCCGTACTGTGAGAATAGAGTTGGGCGAAATAAGTTGTTACTTTAAGTGACTGGATCTGAAATAAACAGAATCTATGGTCAGGAGATAATGGATCTGTATGGGAGAGCAGCGTTTATGTTAGGTTGTTTCTAAGGAGATAAGGAGAACGTTCATACAAACACATTGACTTGAACGAACTTAGACATTTCCATGTATTGACCAAATCCACAAACAAATACATATTGCATACGTGTATAGGAGTACAATTATAGTCAAATATTTCGAGATCAATATATTTTATTTTTTTCATTCGTTCCTAAAATTTACTTGATAGGAAAAAATGATTATATTATTTAATTATTGCAAGTTTATTAAAAAGTCAGTATTTCAAAAATTCTAAAATTGCATTCTTTCGCTGAATCCAAAATCTGTTCCTGTTCCTGTATGAGGAGATTTTCAGTCCATGGATTTTGCTATTCGATTAAAGGGGTAAAATGATAGCAAATATGGGTTAAATTGATGATGCTGTGTAATTATATTCTATTTTGTATTTTTTTTAAATGTTTGAATCTTTTTTCAATTCTTTAAATAGCATTTTCCTAAGAAAAGCGTCCAAACACTTTTGCCCTGTACCAAAATGGTCTGAAATACAATGAGATAGTTGCTAAGTGTATGGTATCAGGTCACACCATCTTTAGGCTCACAAATGACTTTAAAAAGATTGGGTACACTCCTATGAAGAAGTCTTGTGGACGTCTAAGAGCTTCAAATGAACGTCAAGATCACCTCCTGTTAAGGTCCTAGCTGAAGGATCCGGTTGCGTGCAGTGACAATCTTGCTCATGAATGGAAAGAAGCATGTGTGAATGCTTCAACCCGCAGAGTGAGGCAGAAACTTTTCGACAAAGATCTCAAGTCTAGAAAGGTTGCGAAGAAACCTCATCTCACCAAGAGGAACCTTACGGATAGGCTCCACTTTGCAGGAAATATAATAAAGAACGGACCGTTGAAGAGTGTCGCAAACGGATAGTCTTATGATAAAGTTTCCTTTCGCTTATTTGGAACTTTTGGAAGATCCCTCGTTAGGAGCAGATAGGGGCAGTAATTTCACGAGTCCGTTGTCGTGCCCACGGTGAAGCATTCAGATATTCTCCATGTATGGGGCTACTTCTGATCTAAAGCTATTGGAGCACGAACAATTTTGCCTCAGAATACTGCCATGACCTTAAAATGGAACCAAAAAGTGCTTCATATAACCTATTTACAACAGTTCATAACTAACTTGGGGGTGGTAACTGACACAAAGCGAAAACAATAACAATATTGACCTTGACCCAATAATCAAACTGACCATTGATAAACAGAAGCCATCCAATTGCATACAGCTGTGGGTGATATTAAATAATAATATGGAACTATGAGTCAAGATATGATCAAAGTTGCTCTCCTCATGCCAAAACAAATTGGCGTAGTCCTGAAAAAGAACGGACTTTCTTATAGTTATTGACTGCGCAAATTAACCGATTGTATTTATTAATAAAATGGGTTTGGGCTCAATATTTTTAGACATTTTACATTCAAATTATGGTACAAAATTACTAAAAAAAAATGCAACGTTTGAGTAGTACTATTAATTTCCTTAAATGAATGCTAAGCACACACTCACACACCTCCATCCACTCATTTCCTTTCTAACAAATTGGGCACAAACACATCATACTCTCGCCTTATACATATCTTTGTATATTTATTTATTAGTATTATTAGTTGATGTAATAATATGAGTGGCTGGAGGACCAATGAAACGATATGGAGACGTTCTAATTAATTGATGTGGGATAAATATTATGTTCAGTTATTCTGTTTTCCAAAAAATGCCTGAGCACAATTTTCAATTGGTCCCTTCATAATGGCTCCCAGGTTTGGAACCCCTGAAATTACCCAGATTGCACATCTCAATCAAATCCCTCCTTGATATCTTATGGACACCAATCTTAGAAGTCCATCGTTCACCCTAAAGTGGGCCTCCCTTATTTGAAACCAACAAGGGAGTATTAGGTGTAAAAGGGTGACCTTGTTGTAGCTAACTATAGGAATGCATGCCCTTCCAACCCGAAAGTTTAGAGATGCGTTTCCTCCCGGCTGCAAAGATAGAAGGAGAATCTGCGGCTATATATTTTCCGCAAAATTTTACATCACTCATCTTCACCACTTTTGTTACAGATCTCTCACTACAAAGCTTCTGTGGAAGATGCCCCCGTTGGTTTTGCTATATTTTGGGGGAGAAAACTCTCCAAATGGTTATTTGCAAACCACTGTGGGTTCCCGACTTAAGTCTCATTGTCTTTAGTTCTGCACAAAAGAGAAGCGAAATTATTATCACTTAGCTAGAATTAAGAAGCGAAAACCTACGAGGGCATCTCTCCCATAAAGTTTGCAAGGAGGAATATGATAATGTAGGTGATTAAGATGGAGAAGGTGAAAATGTAATGAATATATATATATATATATATATATATATATATATATATATATATATATATATATATATATATATATATATATATATATATATATATATACTTATAGCTGCATATCCATTTGCGGTCAGTGAGATGGGGAGAACATGCAACTCACAAAATGTCAGCTGCATTTTCGCCCATTGTCCATCTGACGCCCCCTGGCAATGTTAAGAACATAAAATTGAAAAGGGTTTGTTAACTAGAATTTTTGTATGGGAAGCTTTGGTCCTGTATAAAAGTTTGGAAAATCGCTAAAGTAAAAAGTTGTGTGGAAGGTCTGTGCGTGGAAGTTATGTGAAAAACTATTAAAATTCATGGTAGAAAATTATCCTTTTCAAAAGAACGAGGAACCAACGAAAGACCAAAATATCCTCGATCTAGTCCTAACCACGAATGAAAATTTAGTAGAAAACGTTCAAGTTTAGGAGACGCTGGTAAATAGAAACCAAAACACGATTAGATTGGATATTAGGGAAAGTGAATTCGAAAATGACACCAACCAACTTGCTCCGTTGTTCTGAACATACAATTGCGATGTGTTTCGTGATCTTATAGAGAACCACAATTGGGATAGCTCATTTTGAAATATTGAAGCACATGGTATGTATTCAGAGTTACAGCGACTAGTCCTAGTAGTAGATTCGGAGTTACTGAAAAATGTAAATAGAAAAAAAACACAATATCAATGAATGGCACCGTGGTTGACATAAAAATATAAACTCTATACAGGCGCGAATTTGATGGTATATATGTAATACAAAACGAACCTTTAGGAGAGAAATTAAGCAAGTTACATTAGATCTAGAAGAGTCAGTCGTTTCCCTTCAAATATAAGAATGTACTTCAAGAAGAATTACATGGAATTAACACTTTTTAGAGCATCTCGAACGATATAAGGATGGTGGCTGTGTCCAATCGTCAAGGGTCAGCTCGCCAGAATTACAGCGAAAGGGCGGTACAGACAGATGAAAGCTAAAAATGTTCGTGAGCTAAATTCAAGTCCACGGTAAGAAGGCCTCTTCTTCAATTCCTTGCCTTCTTTACCGGGGGTGATGACAGCTGGCAATAAACGAAAATCAAAATGAATTCCGATTCTTCAAAAAACAATTGAGAAGCATGAAGTTTGATGATGTTCATTAGCTCATTTAGAGATCGAGTTCAGAATAATGTTCCTTTTAAGTCAAGATCTCTAGTGCCTTCTCGGAGCTGGTATGATGTATGTTGGGATTGTGAGCCATTTTTTATAAGCATGTCCCCGAGGTTCTTCAGACGGTGAAGATTAGTTTCTTCTGAGAATGGTAACGTTTTGATCAGTAATTTTCTTATTTATTTGTTGTCATTGGACATTGGACATAATAAGTGAGAAATATAGTAGTAGAGGGTTTTAGTAGGAGAAATAGTGGGGAAAATAGGGAAAACTATAATAGGAAAGTGAAAACGAAAGGTAGAATGAAAGACAGATCCCTGGTGAAAGGGTATCACTGGCTTTCTTTGCGTTTTGGTTTTGTTTTTTTGATAGCATATGACTATACTATCTGATGAATGCGGTGGGCATTCGAGCCTTTGTATTAATACATTGTATCTTTACGTGGCTTTTGGAAGATCTTCATCTTCAATTCTGGGTGTTTTACACCTAGATTTGGATTTTTGATGTTGTTTGTATGTTTTTGGCGATATTTTCGCGCAAAAAATTGGGGAAGTGTTATTTAAAACCAAATTAAACAAGTGTTAATTCGGTGGCTAAACTCGTTTGGCTTTGTTCATGTTTTTGTGTTATGACTGGGGGTTATTTAGTATTTAAGTGAACTTAGGGTCGACGTTAAAGTCATTCGGTAGTCTACTGCTTTTGAAACTAATTGATCGTCTTAAGTTAGGTAAAATGTCGAAGTCGATGTGCTCCAGTACAAACTCGGGGGGGAGGTGCCGGTGCACCTTGTCCCAGATTTTGGTTGCTCTTAGGTGAAGCTCCACGTTTATGGGGGTCATCCCCAGTTCACCATGGAGTTCACTCTGCCTTCTCCCTTCTCTCCTTCGGGCTCCCGTGATGACATATACTGCCTTATTCTGGACTCTTTGCAGTTTAAGGACTTGGGTCTTGGAAACTACGTTTATAGGGATCGGGGGGTACAGGAGTTTTGAGCGAATGCACGCATTGTAGATCTTAAGTTTGTTGGAGGTACTCAGGTTTACGAATTTGAAAAATTCGCCCAAGTCCCTCCGTGCATTCTGTGTAGTTCTCGCTACATGGCTCCTATACCCACCGGTCGTAATTTGTAGTCCCAGAACCGTGCCCTCCGTGCGGTATGGGATGCGTGCACCCCCCACACGGATGTCTGCCAGAGTCCTTCGGAATAATGGAATTACACGGAACTTTTGGGCATTGGTGGATATCTTCCATCTTCTCTCGAAGGAGTTGATGTTTTCGATTTCCACTGCCGTACTTCGTGCCATGAAATTCGCATTCCGATAAGGCCCCGTACATATCATCGTTATATCATCCGCAAATTGGACGTATAAGGAACCCTCAGTCAAGGGTTGGGGAAGGTCTATAGTGTAGATGTTATAGAGCAGGGGAGAGATGCACCCGCCTTGGGGCACCCCCGCCTCGAGTTCGAACTCAGGGCCGCTGTAGTCTTTAATACTTAAAAACGCTCTCCTCTCCATCACATAGTCACAAAGAATCCTTTCAAGTATGGGATTGAGGCCTAGTTGAAGGATCTTATATTGTAGGCCTCTCCTCCATACCTTGTCAAAGGCCTTTTTGACATCGCGTAGCACCAGATTTGCATGGCGTTTCTCTGATTTTACTTTTGCCAACTTCTCGGTAATTACGGCTAGCGCCGTGTCTGTTCCTCGCTTCGCACGGAAGCCATGTTGTTGGATGTTATGAGAGTTATTTCTCTCGAGGAACATGTTTACCCTGTTGGCCAATATCTTCTCCAAGACTTTCCCTGAAAATTCTAGGAGAGATATGGGCCTGAAGTTAGCTGGACTGTCCGGTGGTTTACCGGCTTTTGGAATGAATATCATTTTCGCAACCTTCCAGTGGTCAGGGAAGTATCCCACGTTTAGGCATGCGTTCATGATATTCATGAGCCCCAGTAAGATATTGGGCGGGGCTCGAATAAAATTCTCCTTTGTCAGTCCTGTACGCCCCGGTGCTCGCTGTCGGAAGGATTTTAAGGTCATAGAGAGTTCCTCGGCAGTAATTCTACCGCCGAGTCCCTCCATTTCCCTGTTCTGTGATACGCAATGATGAGGATGCGTTCTATGTATTTGGTCATTCAGGTCGTTAATAATTTCGTTTTCGAAGTCCAAATCGAAGTCATCATTCTCTTCCGGGGAAATCTTAAAGATAGATGCCCAAAAGAGTCTGAATTCCTCTTCGATTCTTTCTACGTCAGAAATTTCAGTGTCGTCACGTATAAGTTTAACGGTCCTTGGTGGTTGTCCGCCTTTAAGTCGTTTTACCGTCTGCCAGAATGTACGTGAGTCAGTTTCTACATTCAGTCCGTCAATTAAATTATTCCAGAGTACACTCTGTTGGTCCCTTATAAGAGTCATTAGTTCGTCGCGTATGAGTCGTGTTTGTCGGTGTGTGTTAATGTTGGGGCCAGTGAGGTTTACTTCATCGATCCGTTCCTTATATTCCCTCGCGAGGGTTTTCATTCTAGGGGTCCATGAGGGGGCAGGGAGAGTTTTATACTTAACTCGGGGGATGGCTTCCTTGTCGGCTTTTAATAGTTTTTCATTTAATTTATCCAACTCCTCGTCAATTTCTTCAAGGGAGGCATCATTTAAGGGTTCTGGGTTATAATTTTCGAGGAGTTGATTATACTTATCCCAGTCGGCTCGAGCATAGCTCTTTCGCTCTGGGATAGGGATTTGAATGGGGGAGGTTGAGACTTTAATAAGGATAGCCTGGTGATCGCTGGGAATAGGGGGGCCCGGCTCAATGAAGTAATTATAAGGGAATATATTGCTGGTTAGCACAATATCAGGTTTTGTTGCTGACCTGTGAGTAATATATGTGGGGAAGTCTGGTCCAATTCTAGTCATAATGTTTCTATCAATAAGTGTCTCGAGATTCCTGCCTGCTGGGTTGGTCGACGTATAACCGGAGGCAGCGCTTCTTGCATTGAGGTCACCGGCAAAGAGAACGGTTCTGCCGTGACCACATAACTGCAAGAAGTTTGGGAGGGGCAAATACCCTCTCCTTGGGGGTTGGTACCCCGTTGCCAGGACCAGGGGTCCCACTGCCGTACGGACCTCCACAGCAAGGTAAGATTCGTCGAGTCCACTTATTGATCTGAAGTCAAGACCTCTTTTCACAGCTATGGCGCATCCGTCAAAACGTTCTCCGCTGTGATTTTTGGTCAAGACTTCGTAGGGAAAGATTTTTATCTGATTAGCGTCGTTTATTCCATGTTCAGAAATAAATATAACGTCTGGGTCACTTTGTCTTAATACGTTTCCGTATAATATTTTTTTGTTTGTCCATCCGTCAGAGTTCAAATGTAAAATTTTTAGAGTCGTCATTTTGTAGTTCACTTAAGGGTTTTCGAGTGTAGTATGATGTTTCAGGACTTTATTCTCTTACGAGTTTAGGTCCTTGTGGAGTGTTTGGGGGCGTTATGGTTTTTCCTGTGCGTTTTTTCCTGTATTCGCCGTCGGTTAGGGTGATAAAAGAGTCCGGAGTCAGTTTTATCAGGCCTTGGAGTAAAGCCTCCTCGACCTGTTTTTCACTGAGTTCGTCCGAGGTGAACTCCCATTTGTATACTCCGGCTATTAAGCCTTCGGATACGTCAAGGGCATCCATCTCCTTAGGAAAAGGGGACCTTTCGGCAGCGAATACCTTCAAGTTAATTTTTCTTGAATGGTATGCGTGCCTAGATTCCCTCTTACAAGAAGAGGACGATCTCGGGCGTCTCTGGGGCTGCGAGGTTTTCCGTGAGCGGGGCGAACGTGCCCCTCCCTCGGCTCTCGCAACTCCAGTCTCCGTGCTCTCGTTATTCACTTTTTTTGTGGGTGTGGTTGCGTGGGTATTTTTGTTTTTTGCGGTTTCTTTGGGTTGTTTTTGTTCCGTGCGTGCTTTCGCAGCCTGGATCCTGGGGTCTCTGGAGGAAGCTGAGGTTGTGGCATTGCTGGGGGTTGGGAGATTCTGACAATTAGTCTCGCACTGGGGTTTGAGACTAATTTTCAGGATCTCTTCTGACCGCGGGTTCGAGGGGAACCACATACTCTCCATTCCATTATTGGTTAGCATCTTATTAAGCTCATCTGCAAAGCACCCCGGGGAGGAGAGATTCGCAATATGAGCATAATATATGCAACACATAATTTTAGTCGAGTTTTCGTTCTCGACGTGGAGATATGTGGGGTTCGCTTTAGACTCCGCTACCGCAGCTTTTGCGACCTTTGCATAAGTAGTATTAGCTTTCCTTTCTTCGTCGGTTCGTTTTTGAGCGGCTTTATTCTTTAGGATCTGTTTTTTGATGGGGCAGGCCATGGAGAGTGTCTTATGTTCCCCCGCGCAGTTCAGACACTTCATGGTGGTGCTTTTACAGCTCCTCCAGAAGTGGTTGTCCGAGGCGCAAATGGAACATAAGGTAGCATTCCCTTTGGGGCAGTTGGCTGTGGTGTGCTCCTCATACTTATAGCATTTGAAGCACATCTGGAGGTCGATAAACTCCTCACGTTCGATCTGCTCGGGGCAGATTCGAACGTTAAAGAGGAGCATACCGCACTCCGTAGCCTTAACCGCCATTGCCGAATCAGTGAACACTATCTTAAAGACATGCGTGTAATCCTTAAATTTAAGGATTTCCGCAATTTTAGCCCAGGGGTGGTTTTTTTCAACCTCAGCATGAATTTCTTCAATGCTGTGGCTGCCTACCCAAGGATCGAGGCGTCTAAGAATTATGCTGCGATGTGTTTTTATCTGTGGAGGCGTGTGGGGTCTTAGGTTAATCTTCTTCAACGACTCTGCCGCTTTTTGAGAGGTGAGGACCTCGCAGTCACTCTCCTTTTGGCAGATAGCCGAGTAGCCATTGTAAGTATCGATGAGGCGTACTAAGGTTACCCCTAGCTCCCCATGGGTTATCGCGAAGACTTCTCCCCGATCTGGCTTGGGGCCATCGGAGAGAGTCCTCAGCGGTATCCGCCGAGTCTCCCTCATTTAAATCTCCATTTCCGCATGGGAGCTGAAGAAAATAAAGGAGTTACGAAGACTCGGGGTGTGTGGCTGTGTTTGTGTGTGTGAGTACGTGATATTTAACACCGGTGAGAAAGAATAGATAAAGGAAGTAATCCTTGTCCAAAACAAAAAAAGAAAAACCCGATCAAATATGGCACTTTACCTTTGGTGCAGGCGCTTTTCGAGGGCCTGCAGGTCTCCGGTCCACCACAAAGGGAGTCCGGGGTGGAAAATGGAGGGGGAGGGCGGAAACAAGTTCACCCTCGCTACCGACGCACGAAGCGAGCGAAATTTCACTTTTTACGTATAGGAACGCAATGACAAATTCGTACGTACGCCGATTCAAAACTCCTGGGTGAGCAATCACTAAACTGCGCGAAAACACTATTCACAAAACGTAAGCGAAAACAAACTTAAGGTTGGCTTTTTCAAAAGTCACGAGTGAGAAGGGCACGACTAACTCAGGCGAGCAAAGCAGTCATTTGTTGTCCTGTTTAAGAAAATATGTCTTAAACTCCTCTTCTTGTTGGTTCATTGTTAAGCGTCGGCTGAATGCAGTCAAGGGCATATTATTTTATTGGCGGGGCAATGATAAGATGTTTGTTTATGTGAAACAGTGTTTCCTGATATTTATGTTTGCGGAATCTCATGGAAATAAAATTTAAAATTTTAGAAAGATATAGAAGAATTTCTTTTATATTGATTTTGTTGTTGCAACAGATTAGTATGAGCTTGCACCGAAAGGTGAATTTGTGTGAGACCGGAACAACGAATACCAGTGGCAGAGAAGAGTCAACTATATATTTATATAGTCGACTCTTCTCTGCAACTGGTATTCGTTGTTCCGGTCTCACGCAGTCAGCTTCGGGCGGGAACTTTCGCAAAGGAACTCAGCCAAATGCTGACCAAAAGCGGGATGAGCGAATTGTGGCTCTCGGACAGCCCTCCATCAAGGGATGTCGGGAATCTGCAAATGGTACCTAACTAACAAGAGAACCAGCAGGATAAGGCGAAAAAGAACGAGACTAAAACTGGAACCCAAACCAAAAGACATGACGCAAAACTTGAAGCGAAGTAGGAAAGTGAGGCGACAGCCAAGAAGATAATAGAGAATAAAGCAGAATAAGAAATCTAGAAAAAAATAGAGAATAGGGCAGAGTAAGAAATCAAGAAGAGGTCAGAAACGAGAAGGACGGATAATTTGGACTACTCAGACTAAGAGGTGACCTCTAAAAACGAGTGACGGTTAATCAGGAAATGAGCGAAGATATCATGGAAATGATAAACCAGAAAAGAGATGCCAGAAGCCATCCATTATTCCCAAGTTAGGAGTGTCGATTACTGGAACCATTACCGAACTAGAAAAACCCGAATACGCAACAACCTCACCAATTGTAGCTAAAGGGGAGAAAACAATGAAAAAAGAAGAAAGAAAATTATAAAAAAACAAAAGAATATATATAACAGAATAAAACAAATACAAAATACCTCGGTAATACAAAAATATTGAAGAAATTAAACCAAAAAACAGTATCAAATGCGAACAACACAAAGGAGAAACATTAAAATTTTAAGACAAGAGGATTTAACGCCATTTAAAACGAGGATAACAACCAAAGATACACAAACAATAAAATAAATGGAAGCGATAAGCGTGCTCGCCAAGCTCCTTACATCCATTAGCAAATCTCCTACACTAACTTCTCTTTTTACTACTTTAATTTCTTTCTATGTATTTTACACATGCCATGACCACATCTACACATGCAAATACTCTAAAAATTAATTCAGATTATAATTCTTGCCTTAGTATCTTGTACTCTAAGGAAGCTCCAGAGGGGCGAAACTTCAGTAATAAAGAACCTTGCACAACTTGTAGTTTCTCTTATTCTTCCTCCCCATTTGTTGTCAAAGACAACAACCATCAACATATATATATATATATATATATATATATATATATATATATATATATATATATATATATATATATATATATATATATATATATATATATATATATATGTGTGTGTGTGTGTGCGTGTGTGCGTGTGTGTGTGTGTGTGTGTATACAAATATGCTAAACTCACGCAGTAGCGCTTGAGTAGTATTTTGGAACTAGTTCAGTTCATTATCAAGGAATAACGAAAAAAAATTACAAAGGTGGTATATATATATGAAACAGAAGAGCAATGCTCCTGCCTATGTACAACGAAAGGACGCAAAACAAATAAATAAGGTCTACTTCCGGGAAATTCCAACCTGTGCGCAAATAATGTAGACATTTATGTGACTAAACTAAGTACATACATACCCGATTGTGAATACATAAAAATAGACAAGAAAGACAACTAAATTAATAAATCAAAGTACTAAGATATTAAATGGACAATTTCGTTATAAATAAGCCTTTTAATAACAGGGTCTAGTTTAAAGTGACCAGGGGATATATTAAAATTAGGCGAAAAATTAATAAATTAGAATTCAACAATAACAGGGTCTAGTTTAAAGCGACCAGGGGATATATTAAAATTAGGCGAAAAATTAATAAATTAGAATTCAACAATATTTCTTTGAATAAAGTCATTAGATTTCTAAATAAATTAAGCTGAATTCCAATTGATCAGTGACTACTCGGGAGAAAAGCTGGAGGATATGGACTTCACCGAAGGGGAAATAAAAAAGAAGATCAGTGACCTAATGACGAATAAGTCACCTGGCCCAGATGGGTTTCTACCTAAAGTGTTGAAAGAAGTGCGCGATCAAGTGTCACGACACCTGAGCGCAATCTTTAACATGTCAATCCAGACCGAATGCGTTCCTAGAGACTGGCGTGAAGCGGAGGTGACTCCTATCTTCAAGAAAGGAGACCGTAACCAACCGTCGAACTACCAACCTATCAGTCTGATTTCGATAGTCGGTAAACTCATGGAAAGCATGATGGTGGACAAAATGACGTCGTATTTAGAGTCCAACCTGCTACTGAGGAGTTCCTAGCACGGCTTCCGAAGGCAACGGTCATGCCTGACGAACCTTGTGGAATTCTTCCACTTCGTGTTCAGTCAGCACGATCGGGACAAGGTGGTGGATGTGGTCTACCTAGACTTCCAGAAAGCCTTTAAAAGGGACCACGCCGCCGCCTTCTCCGGAAAGTGCGAGCACTGGGCATAGACGGAAAGGTAGCCAGCTGGATCGAGAACTGGCTAAGTGGCAGATGGCAACGGGTGGTGGTGAATGGACAGTCTTCTAAGTGGGTGCCCGTTACTAGCGGGGTGCCTCAAGTTTCTGTCCTGGTACCACTACTATTCATCCTCTACGTCAACAACATTGACGGTAAAATGGTTGCTAAGATTTCCAAATTTGCCGACGATACCAAGCTTGGTATGAACGTTGCAAAGGATGAAAATATTGCCCGCCTGCAAGAAGACCTTGGGAAGATTGGGGAGTGGTCGGACACGTGGCAAATGCCTTTTAATGTGGGAAAATGCAAAGTGATGCATATCGGCCACAGAAACCCCCAATCTCAGTATATCCTTAAGGGCACAGCTATTGAAACCACCAACACTGAGAAGGACTTGGGTGTAACAATCACTAGTGACCTCAAGTTCTTGAAACAGTGCATTGAGGCAGAGAAAATGGCCCAAAGGATGCTAGGCTATATTAAGCGCCAGTTTGGTTATCGGAACCAGGAGATTGTACTGTGCCTGTACAACTCACTTGTCCGACCGCACCTGGAGTATGCCGTACAACTTTGGAGTCCTTCATTGCGAAAGGACATCGCGAGATTGGAACGCGTACAAGCCAGGGCAACCAAGTTGATTCCCTCTATCCGACATAAAAGTTATGAGGATAGACTAAGGGAATTAAATCTGTTCTCGCTGGAAACCCGTAGACTGCGTGGTCAGCTCATCGAAGTTTTCAAAATACTTCGAGGGTTCGACAATGTTGACTACCGGGATATTTTCACACTGAGTGAGAACAGAATGCGCAATCACGGCTTCAAACTTAAACTGGAGCGTTACAACCGCAATATGTGTGAAAAAATTTCACCTACAGTATCTGCGGTAAATGGAACGCACTTCCAGTGGAAGTTGTCAACAGTGAATCTGTTGACCAGTTCAAGTCAAGACTAGACAAGGTCTTGAAAAGTGGCCGTTTAGGGACGCAAAACAATTGAGCAGCCTTGTGCCCGCTCGATTGCTAGTCCAAAGGTACCCTCCTTGAATGGACAGTAAGGTCTCCTAGAGTACCTCCTTTCCTTGTTGTTACTCCTTGTTGACTGATTTCCGATAAATGGACAAAGAAAACGCTGCTGCATTCTCTCCTTCTAATATATTTTTGTTGCGTCAACATAAATATAATATTAGGAGGGGGAAATTGTGCAGACTCTAATGGGACGCGAATAGCGAGTACGAACTGGGAAGTACAGATGGCAGGTACTAACGGGCGCGGGCAGGCGGTGGATACTGACGGGGCGGGCACACGGCTGATACTGCCTTCCAACTGTGGTGCCGGATGATTTATAGTGGGGTCGAATGTTTTTTTTCCTCTACCCGAAGGGGAGGATTCCAGGGTCCATCGCGGCTTCATTAGCGTAAACAAAAAGGCTCGACCAGGTGTCTGTTCTCTTTTTTTTTTCTCTCTCTCTCTTTCTCTCTCTCTCTCTCTCTCTCTCTCTCTCTCTCTCTCTCTCTGTTTCTCTCTCTCTCTCTTTCTCTCTCTCTGTCTGTCTGTCTCTCTCTCTCTCTCTCTCTCTCTCTCTCTCTCTCTCTCTCTCTCTCTCTCTCTCTCTCTCTCTCTCTCTCTCTCTCTCTCTCTCTCTCTCTCTCTCTTCTCTCTCTCTCTCTCTCTCTCTCTCTCTCTCTCTCTCTCTCTCTCTCTCTCTTTCTCTTCTCTCTCTCTCTCTCTCTCTCTCTCTCTCTCTCTCTCTCTCTCTCTCTCTCTCTCTCTCTCTCTCTCTCTCTCTCTCTCTCTCTCTCTCGGACTGGGTATCTGTTACCAGCGGTGTTCCCCAGGGATCAGTCCTGGGGCCTATTTTATTTACTATATACATTAATGACATAGACGTTGGAATAAATAATATCATATCTAAATTTGCAGATGACACGAAAATAGGTAACTCAGTATTATGCGAAGGTGACAGGGCTAGCCTGCAAGCTGATATAAATAAAATTACCGAATGGTCTGAGAAATGTCAAATGCCATTTAATATCGACAAATGCCAAATCCTTCAGTGCGGAACAAAAAACAAAAAATACACCTGTACAATGCAAGGCGGCTTAATAAACACAACCCCGCAGGTTAAAGATTTAGGAGTAATAATTACAGAAAACTTAAAAACATCAAACCAATGCGCAGCTGCTGCAAACAAAGCTAATACAGCACTAGGATTTATAAAAAGAAACTTTACTTATAAAAGCGAGGAGATAATTATGCCACTATATAAAAGTATTGTCAGGCCCCATCTCGAATACGCTGTACAGTTCTGGGCCCCTTACTTAATAAAAGACATAGATAAATTAGAAGTTGTACAACACAGAGCGACAAAACTTATCCCGTCAGTACGTAACAAACCTTACCACGGGAGGCTAGAAAAACTCAATCTATTTTCCGTCAGAAAACGAAGACTAAGGGGGCAGCTTATAGAGTGCTTCAAAATACTTAAAGGATTTAACAACGTTAATGCCAATAACTTGTTCACACTGACAGGGGAGTGTCCCACCCGTGGACATGATTCAAAACTTCAGGGTAAAAGAGCCACTATGGATGTAATAAAAAACTTCTTCACTTACTCGATTATTAATGATTGGAATAATTTGCCAAACGCAGTAGTAGACAGCAGAACTATAGATTCATTTAAAATGAGATTAGACAAACACTTAACAAATATTGGAATTGTTTAGCATAAGCTACAAAATAAAATAATATTACAAAAATATAGCTCTTTCAGGTTTATGTAAGTGGTTTTCATATTCATTTCATTTAATTACTATTCAATGCAAATTTCCTTCATGTACTGTCTTCTTACACCTGCAAGGTACTTTTCCCAAATTATTTCATGTACGGCTTTTGCCGGAGGGTGGGGAGAGCCTAAAACTTTTCTATCCTTTACTTCTACTATTCTATGTGTAAGTGGCAGTAGATTTAAGGCCAGATCACCCTAGTCTGGGCCGTAAGGTCCGTGTGATCTGTGTATCTATGTAACTCTATGTAACTCTCTGCCACTCTTCCATCCCCAGATGGAACTTCAGGTTAAGAAGTGAAATCGGAAAATGATTAATAGGGGGGAGGGGTATTATAACCTAAAGTCGCATGATAATAGCGGATGAAGTTGAGAATACCTAGGACAAATTTTTAAAAATCGAGCCAAAATATAAAATATTGGGAGAGGGGGGGGTTGCATCATACATATACACAAGGTTATATAATGCTACGGCCCGGTTGCCGAAGGATATTTTGTTTCATGATACCATCAAATGTGGCTCACTGGCCCGAGGGTGGGTTTATCCTACGATTAGACGTGGATAAACACAAAAAAATTAAAAAAAGGATACGAGTTTCCTTATTATATCTTTGAATATACAAATTTATTTTATGAATAAAATTCAATACACGGATAAAAAAGAAATGGCTGGGAATTAGTTTGGAAAAGGATCCAACGGGTTTCTACATAAACTATCAGCCATACAGTTATAGATGCCTTTCAAACTCCTGGCGGAACAAGCTCTAACGCATCAACCAACCGTTATTATTTTTGACGTTACGTAGGTATGATAGGGGTTTGTGCTTTGTTTCCACTGCAACTCCCTTCTCTACTAAATACATCCTAAATTTACAGATTCCCCAAACTATAGCGAGTTTTTCTCTCTCAATTACCGCCTAATTTTTGACGCGCGCGAGTAATTTTCTGCTTTCGTAAGCGATGGAGAAACTTTCGATGTTATTCTCATACTTGAGGAGGACACATCTTATACCGTCATTACTGGCGTCGGTGCGAGTGTCAAACAGTTTGTCCGGGTTAGGGAGGCGGAAGATAGAAGCGGATGCCAACTTCTCCTTGAGTTGGTTAAAACTGTGAGTCAAAAATGACGTCCACTCGATGCGTTCGGTGGACTTCTTCTTTAATAGCTCGCATGGGGGAGCTGAGATGGACGCGAAGTTGGGTATAAATCGAAGAGAGAACAACAGAGAGCCTGTGAAGGATCGCAGCTGCTTTTTTTTAGTAAGCAAAGGCATGTCCACCATGGCCCGGATCTTTTATTGTTAGGGGGCTAACCGATTATTCCCAAAATGGAAGCGGAGGTAATCGATAGTGCTAAAAGCGAAGTGGCACTTGCTGGGGCCAATTGTCAAATTGTATTCCCGGAGTCGGTACAGAAGGGCTTGAAGGGTGGTCAAGTGTTGATGCCAATCTTGGGTTGACACATAAACATTATCAAAATAGAATGTGACGTTGGGTAAGCCTTCTAAAATCCTCCTCAGCAGACGGTTGTAATTGCTGCAAGCTGTCACTAGACCAAAAGGGTGCCGTCGGAACTTACTTCAACCCCTTTGTGAGGGTATGGAACGTACATACTCACATGCTGCCCGACAATGGTGGAAACGAAAGCAATTGGTCGTTTGAGTTGACCTTCGTCTCTTCTCTCTACCCCCCCCCCTTTCCCTAAACTGGTGACAGGAAGTAGGACGAAAGAACGCCTATCTCAGAAAGAAGCTTAAATCTTATTTGCCTTCTTTATGATAGCATGGAGATTGTCCAGAAGGTGCTGCGATAAGCGTGATAGCATGGAGATTGTCCAGAACGTGCTGCGATAAGCGAATTATCGTGAATGGAATCTCTCTCTCGATTTCCCACAATCCGCGGTATAAATAACATCGTCGTTTACCCCTCTAGCAGCAGTGTTCCAAATCTATTCGCGTAATCCTCACGTTGAACGAGAGTCGTTGCAGTAACGTATCGACTACCAACGCGCCATCGAGTCAACCTTGGTCGCTGTCTCAAAGTGTGCCTGGAAGTAAATCCCGCCCCGCAGAGTATGTGACTAGAAGAGTACGCTCTGTTGCTCAACGCAACTTAAGTAAGAAAAGGAACATTCAAATAGTTACTGTCAGTTAGTATTTGTTAGTATCACATCCAGTTAGGAGTGAACTAACGGGAACTGCAGCCAGCAGCCCCGAACCCGTCGTCTTGTCCCCCCTCTCCCCGAGAACTCGTGTTAACGCTACCTGAACCAGCCCGTCTGGACCTGAGTAGTCGTCTCTCCGATCCATTACAATTTATGGTAATCTGTAAACCCAGTGTCCCTCTATTCTTGAAATTACCTATTTAATTAATCGTGATTGATACTCCCATTGAGTCATTATAAATCTAGACGATTAACGTCAGTGTTTAATATTTAATCCTTAATTTTGCCTGTTAACTATTGCTAATTATTATATTTGTGTAAATTAAAGTTTATCTTGAGTACGTGTGTTTATTTGTGGCGCCTCCCTTTTGACGTACCCTTGGCAAGACTTTAATTAAGCATCCCTTCGGCTAATTGATCCAACCTGTATTATGCACTCTTAGAATTCAACAATCACAAACCTCCTCCCAGTAACAAGTGGGACTTTTATAGTGAGAATCCTGGCTACGACACAATACGCCTATAACCAGCTTTCGCGCGTTCAGTAGGAATTCAAGCCTACTAATATATATATATATGATCGTAGGATTGAGTCATAGGGTCAATACCACCGACTTAAACAAAAGCGGTGTGTCCAGATCAAGGACTAGAATAATTATTGGCCTAGACTATGAGCAATTCTACGACACCCTTCTAAGGAGGGAAACAGGTAAATTTCTTCACTTCTTTCCTCGGGGGAATCTAAAAATAGGCCTTGCATAAATCCAACTCGGAGATGAACATCACCTTCTCAAAAAGGTGGAGGTTGTGATCTATGGTGGGGATTGGTTTGGCATTGAATGCGGTAACAGAATTTAGGTTCCTGAAATCGATACCCATTCGATAAGAGCCATCGGCATTCTTTACCAAGACCAAAGGGAAACAATAGCTCGACTTCAAGGGTTCGATGATCTGCAACCTTAGAAGTTTATCCACTTTGTTTTTTAATGCTTCTTGGAGGTAATAGGTAGGGGGTATGGTTTGGAACGGATGGGTTCCAAGGTAGTTAGTTGAATATTGTGCTCAAAATGGGTAGCACAACCAGAGATCTCGGTGATGACGTCATCAAAATGAGTCAGGAGTGCTTGCGGTGGATACTTTTTGAAAGGATTATAGATGGGCTCATATAGCTGGTCGGGCAAGACATGCAACTGGTATTATATATCTTGTTCTACGCAGGCGACTTGAATTACGCAAAAGGGATCTAGGGGATAATCAGATTCCATAGGGCATTCTTCGTCGATTACAACTATCTGGTTGATGCTCGCGCGCCGGTGGTATCCCTTGAGCATTTTAACATTAATAGGCTTTCTTCCTCAGGAGGTTTTAATAAGGTAATCGACGGGGCCACGTTTCTCGAATATAGGGTAGGGGCCCTTCTACTAGCACAACTATTTGTTGTTGTCCGTGGAGAGGAGAAGCAAAACTTTTTCTCCGGGGTTAATTTTTTTTCATACTTATTTTATACTTGTCAAATTTGATGTCGGCCTTCTGAGGCCCAATTTCGGCGCACTTTTCCAGCCTCCTTCTTAATCCAGTAGATATGAATAAGAAGTCTAGATGTTTTTATCCAATTTCTGATTTCAATAAAGTTACTAAAGGGAAGTCACGGGAAAAGATAGAAATAAGGGCTTCGGCGCAGGAGGTGCTGTTGACTGTCTTGAGGGGCACAGCCTCGGGGAATCGAGTGACAAAATTGACCAGTTTTACAACATAACTATGGCCTTCGCTCGACGAGGGGTGGATCGGTCCGATCAGGTCGATAGCTACTCGGTAAAAGGGTTCAGAGATTAGCGTTTCTTATTCAAAGGCGCAAGTTTGACTCGTCCTTTTATTGCAATCTTTTAGCAAATGTCGCACGAACGACAATATCGCAGCAATTCGTCTGTCGCGCTAGGCTAATAAAAATATTTGAAGATACTTTCAGGGGTTTTCCTGTGACTGAAATAGGTTATCGTCAGCCGTTTGCAGGTTTGGAGTGACGTAGGATTGGGGTACATATTAGTGTGCGGAACTTGATGTCGTTTTCCTCGGTGCACATGCGACAGAGGAAGTCGTCCTTAAAGATGAGGGAAATCACCTTATTCATTCTGACGCTTTCGCTTTTTTTTTCTGGGCTTTTGACCACAAGAAACAAGGCGAGTCACATTCCCTCCGTCTTTTGGCAAAGTCATGGCTCATCGCACTCTGGAATTCGGGGGCACAAGGGGGTTTCAAAGTTGTAGAAGCATGCAGTTCCTTCTTCTCTCAGGAACATGCAGTAATGGGTTTGAGTTACTGGGGCGTAAAAAACGAGGGGACTGACCAATTAGGACAGCGCAAAACTTGAAGGGAGCTACATCGATTTGAGCCCAACCAGTAAAATTTGCGCACTCAATATAGCAGTTAACAATGGAGAATTTATTGGCGTGCCCAAAGTAATCATGCACTACGGCAACCTTATTGTGGTTCAGAGCAATAGGGGGTAGTAGTTCATCGTATACAACAATGCACATGTACCCAGTATCAAGGACGTGGGTAGAGATCCGGCACTCATTCACTGCTCCAGTTTCGAATTAGAGGGGCCCAAAGGTACTTTTTTCGAACAAAGTGTTTACCTGATGGCCTGCAGTATTCGGCGAGTTTGAAGAAAAGGGGGCTTCATTCCGCGACGGTGGGGGCGTAGAAGTAGCACTAACCTGGTGTACCTGGTGAAAGGGAGGGGTGCTTCTAAACTGTGAGTTTTAGGGCAATTGGTTCTCACGTGACCCTGAACTGCCCAGTAATAGCACACGATGGTCCTCCTGGCAAACAACGAAGTAACAGGGGTCGAGAGTAAAGAGCTTAATATCACGGTAGCCGACGAGAAGAGGTTTGAGTTTGGTAGGCCCATTAACCTTAACAAACTTATTCCCATTATTAGGAACAAATTTGTTCTTGCTAGTTTTGGATTTAGGACATAAGGACTCTATTTTCTTTCGGGTTTTTTCGGCCAGCAGTTGTAGTTAGCCGCATAGACGTCGGCCTCCTAGATGCATTCCTTGAGAGCACGGCACCGCCTGCCCTTTACGAAGGATCTGATTTCCGAAGGGAGCGACGCAAGAAATTCGTCCTTGAGGACGAAATCGACCAGAGAGTCGTATTCGTGAGGCACCTTGGACGCGTCAATCCCACAATTAAAGTGACGCTGTAGGGAGTAGCTGAACTGTCGAAAGGGCTGGTTTGGTTGAATGCGACAGTGCCTAAATTTAGCTCGGTAGACGTCCGTAGTCATGTTATATGCGGCGAGTAACTCAGTTTTTAACGATGAGTAATAAATTGTTGCCTTTGGTGGGAGGGAGATTACCATTTTCCTGAATTGAGAGCTCAACAGGGGCAATAATTATCCTACGCCATCTGTCTCGATGTCCCAATGGTTCACGGTGAAGTTCTTTTCGAAAAAGTGAGATAAGACCCAAAATCTTTGCCTTCTTTAGAGAGGAAGAGTTATATGGTCGAAGACTGCGGTGCATCTAGTCTAAAACTTGAGGAGTTTACACATAGCGTATCTTCCGTAGCTAGGCTTATTTCCAGTTCGTGAGAGCGAATTCTCTCTTTCTTCTCAATAATTTTCTCCTCCTCATTCCTTTTCTCTTTCTTCTCTGTCTCTACTTTCGGTTATTTCTCTTCTCTCTTCTTCCTGGATGTAGGCTATCAGATCTTTGCCAGTTAGTCCTAGTGACTCACCGTGAGTCTTGAAAATTTCAAACGACGACATGATGCTGGTTTTACGCGACGGGCACAACAACAAGCATTAAATTAACGCACGACAATGAATATATTGGAATTATGGATTTCTTTTCGCACGAACTGGAGTGCGAATGGTTTTGGTAAACAAAACAAAAACACGAACAACAAAGGGGGACTAAAACACTTGCGAGAGATCTTTTGGGGTCGAGATTTTACCTAAATCCCTCACTGTGGTTGAGACGAGAGTTACAGCACTCCTAGCATAACAATAGGAAAAATAATGCGTTTTTTACTATACCTTCAACTTATGGCACGAGATGAGGCCTTGGATGACAACAATTCAATTTCGTGGGGAAATTAAAATAAAAGTTAAACACGGTCATTCGACAATTAATTCACAAAAAAAGTAATTGGGAACGGGAACAAATACACTTCGCAAGTAGGTATGCAATGGTTATTTCTTACATTTTAAACTCCAGTACCGGAAGCAAGATTAGCCAACAATTAACAATTTAACCAAGGTTAACCAATAGATTGATTTAATTTCAATCAATTGATTGAACAAGATTAACCACAATAAACCTAACACTAGTTTAATATATAATCGATATTTCTATATATGTCGTAGAACATGGTTGAGTTCAACCCTTCCTGCGTTTTTCAGCCGAGAGAGATGACGGCTGTGTGCGTGGGAGACTAATAATACAGTAGAGTGCAAATTAACCGAACTTTAGGTTAGCCAAATAGGCAGCTTATCTTGGACGGTTCTGGGAGAATATAAAAAAACGAGTACAAAAATAAGTACTAATATTCAAATTAATATTCTTTTAAAAGGTTAACAGGGTCTTTGAAGCAAGCTATACAACAGATTAACCGTACTCGAGTCTCACCGTCTTAAAAGTGGGAGGGGGGCCATGACAGGGACGGTCGCTGTACATACGAACGAACAATACTGACTGAATGGTCGCTCGAAAGACCTTGAGCGTACAAGAAACTAAGATAGAGATTTACAGTAGGGGGGGGGGAGAGAGCACAGGCCCAAGAGAGTTGCGCGGTGCTGTTACCTCGCATATTTGGTCCTAGGCAGTAAGCCTTGCCTTGGCGCAAAGTTCAAATAATAGTCTTTTCATAATGAGAACTAACAGGATGAACTTAGATCTTTCCTTCGAGTTTAGAACAATGAATCGAGACTGGGCGCGTTGCGTTCTAGGAGTAGGTAACAACGAGTACAGAAAAGGCTCAAGTGAATTAACTAAGAGTAAACGGAGCTTGAGAGGTTCTATGAGAACTTGTGCAGAGTCCAACGGGACGCAAGTACTGGGTACGAACGGCGAAATGCAGACGGCAGGTACTGACGGGAGCAGGCAGGCGGCAGGTACTGACGGGAGCGGGCAGGCGGCAGATACTGACGGGGCGGGCAGGTGGGGGATACTGGCTTTCAATTCTGGCTCAGGATGATTTAAAGAGGGGGCGAATGGGGGTTTCTCCCCCTCCGCCGGAAGGGGAGGGTCACAGTGTCCAACGCATCGGCAGGCGACGGAAGTCTCGCCCTACTATCACTATCGCGGGAAAGTTCGTAATCCGGCTATGCGAAACTTTGCCGACTCCCAATGGGACCTTCAAGCTTCCCACAGCTTTCTGCGATGACGGGCTTTCAGGCCATCACGGCCTCTCGAGATTTCGCGCCTTCATTAACGCAGACAAAAGGGGCGACCTAGGAACTGTCCTTTCTTTCTCATTGAAAGGCGCGGCGCGCGCATCTTTCTTTCTTTCTCTCTCTCTCTCTCTCTCTATCTATCTCTCTTTCTTTCTCTCTCTCTCTCTCTCTCTCTCTCTCTCTCTCTCTCTTTCCATTACTCACTCTCTCTCTCTCTCTCTCTTCCATTGCTAGACAAACAACTAGATACCACTGACTTTGAGAAAGATTTAGGCGTGCTAATCAGCAGTGATCTATAGTTCTCCAAGCAGTGCCTCCAGGTGCAAAAGAGGGCCCAGCTAATGATGGGGTACATAAAGAGGAATTTTTGCTTCCCCAACCCTGAGAAAGGATATTCAACGGCTGGAAAGGATAAAGGCCAGAGCCAAAAAATTGATCCACTCCCTTAGACATAAAATTTATCAGCATAGGCTATGAGAACTGGGGATGTTCTCTTTAGAGATGCACAGGTCAAGAGGCCAGCTGATTGATACTTTTAAGATAATGCGAGGAGTTGAAAACGTAGATCACAGGAGGCTGTTCACGTTGAACTCAAATGCTACACCTAGCCATGGTTACAAACTGGAATTCCCGCAATTCCATACTAGCATTTGCGGAAAGTTCTCCTACAAAATCTGCGGAACGTGGAACCGTCTACCACCAGAGGTAGTGAACAGTTCGTCAGACAAACAGTTTAAATCTCCACTTTACAAGATCATCCAAACCCTGAGCTCGATGGTACCACCTTAGTATAGATTATAGATCTGAGTAAAGTAGATAGGTTTCAACCTGGTCTATAAAAATTTCCTGTTTGTATTTTTTTTTCAGCACATTCAGGTATCGTTTTATCTTTATGGCCCGCAAATGCGGGTGGGAGAGCCTTCATCTATGCTATACTTTCTTTTATACTATAGGTTAGTGCTTTCTCAAAATAGTACCTCCACGGTATTGTCAGCATTGTCCTTTGAGGTACTACTATTCCTTGTGACTCCTTATTACTCTCTCTCTCTCTCTCTCATCTCTGACAGATAGAGTTTAATGGATCCAGTCAAGTGTTATTCAGAGACACCCTTGAATTGACAAAAATAATGAAATGGAATTGTGTGATGTTACTATCTCATAGTACTGAAAAGGCGAGAAGTGCCAGAAAGGAAGGTAAGCCAAGAACAGCCTCGCAAAGAAGGCGTTCAGTTACATATAAGAGCCTTGATTCACTACCCTGTCCTCTATTTAAACCAGACAGAAATATCACTTAATATTGAAAGGTGTCGTGTGATTTAGAGAGGAACAAGAATTCCTTTCTAAATCCATCACCTTCGAAAGGAGCAAGAGTGAAGGGATTGGGCGGTCGCTTGACCTGTCGTTAAGTTCAGGCTAGATTTCATGAGGATTAGGTGAGCAGCAGCTTGTTTGCAATCGAATGTTCGACATAGGATCAGTTGGAGTTGTGATAGATACCGATAAGGTGAAAGAGAAGAAGAGGGAGGAAGTGAGGGTAGAGAATTGGAGGTAAAGATTTAAGAGGGAACGTCTTTTTCAACGAGATAAGGATGAAAGTTTATTCCTTTAAGGAAACGTGCGGGAGGAAGGAGTTGGGGCGGAGAAAGGGGAATGACCAGGTGCCGAAAAACAAAAGCAAGGGGAATCTTAGGTCAAGTATGAACAATTCTCTCTCAGAAGAAGACATAGAATTCAGCATGAGTGATAGTAGTAAACGATTGGGGCATCATTGAGTAAGAGAGATATGCAATGAGCTTGAAGTGTGTTGTTCCTTTGTGTTATGAGCGATGATCCGGTGGAGGGTGAAAGACATACCACTATAATTTTGAGGTCTCATTGATTGTCTCATTCAGTATTGCAATGTGAGCTCTACATCACCGCCACCACAAACAAACAATAGCTTCAAAAATGTCCTGGCGTCCATCATTATGTTCCCTCCTTAACTTAAACGCCTTTTTCTCTTCACTTTTGGTCTCGTACTCAACTCGAAGAGGTAAAAATTGACTTGTGGTCAATTACATTATTTACAATTCATTTGAGATTGTCTGCGATAATTTCTCTCATCATCGCATTTATTTACTATAGACGAGCGAGATAATATTTGCTTCCCTCTTAGCGTTTGGGTATATTAAATTATCCTCTGCTGCATTTAATTTATGAATAGTAATATATTTTTCTTCCCCTCGTCGATACTTCCTTAAAATCTCTTTCAAATCTCTTTTAAGACGAGGAAAATGTTTCTTGAAAATATCCAACCCAACCATTCAATTTCCTCCTAATCATTCCGTAGTACCTCTCTAACTACAATAAACTTTTCTTTTCTCTCAAATCCCCCTTCATCATTACTTCCATCAACTTTACAAACCATCCACAATTCAACAAAATGTACCAAAACTTGCCCAAAATAGAACTCCCCACAAATTCCCAACAGCCCCTAAAACGATCTCCGAGGCTCCTAAAAACTTCCCAAATTTTCTCACTGGAGGCTAAAAACCAGCCCTCCGGTAAGGTCAGCCAAATGTCCCACAGAAGGGTCCCCCAAAAGACACGAAAGCAATAACTTAGGAATAATTGCACCACCTTAATGAAAGTTAAGAATACGGAAAAAACTTGCAAAATTTATTCTTTGGCCGAAATCTTTACTCAAGCCTCCTCTTACATAAATCTTAGTTACGAATTCCCTTCCTCGCCGTTCAAACGATTTTTTTGGCCTTCTGAGACTCTATTCATTTTTTTTTCCAGTGAGTAATGAGATTTTATTGGGGTAGTCAATTATTAAATTAATGAAACTGAAATCGCAAATAATTAATTCTGGCTTTTACAAAAAAAAATGTATAGGTTGCCAAGGTTGGACGAAGATTTACTTGCTCTAATCTTAACTTTTGTGCTCTTTAATTTATCTATTCCATTTAATTCCTCTATTTACATAGGTAGATCAACGAGTGGTGCGCGCACACAGACAAAAGCGGACAAATTGAATTACCATAGCCATTCCAGATTCAGGTAAGCTTCCTTTAATGCATCCACTCGAATCAGTGTTTCTTTATACGTATTTCAGAGATTTAAGAAGCCCCATTAGACCCAGGCTGATGAGATTTAATACCTACCTTTCAATCCTCGATTCATTTTTGGTGGTTCTACGACTTCCCTTTAATCCTTTCACCATCTTTTCTTATACACACCTGCGTGTCATAACCAATATACATTTTTTAACCAAGAAACGTACACACAGAATACTTTAAGGATACAATACATACCCAACAAATACGAGCATGACATGAAGAATAGAACACAACGAATATCGACAATACAGGAAGAAGTTGCCAAAAATACACATGCGACAAAATAAGCACACTTATCCACACATTAGCGGAATGACAAATTTCGACAGTACCATTAAAACCCCAAAGAACAAAACTGGTTCGTGCATACACACACACCAAAGAAAAGTTTACACTCATATGAGAGATTACGTACACATGATGCAGACATTGCGTATCAATCATGCCATTTTTTAAAATATACACAAAACGCCCACAAAAAAAAGAAACAAGCATACAGTTTGCATACAAATAACACAAAACGTACATGAAATATTTTAAGCAATTTATATATTACACACCCATACACAATCCAACACTCTTGCAACACTGAACATACATAGCTTTTATAGAATAAATACACTATGATCCACATACAAGGCCCACACCGGAAAACAAAAGGGCTTCGAGAGCACAAAACACTTCACTACTTACATTAGAAATAAAACTCCACTCCCATATAAGCCAATACAACCGCAACTCCTTGAACAAGATGCACTATTTACATATTAAATGCATACTGCTGCATATAAAACATTCACACAGGACAGCTGACTTGTTCTCAACACGAATATGTACAACCCGACAATCACAGAATCCAACCACACAAAAAACAATACAGACCTAGAACTTAGAAGCAAATACAAGATTCGCACAATGAGTACTACCAACACGCGAACAAGTGCGGCTATAATATTACAGTTGTTGATTCTACCTCTCTCACACAGAGCAATACGGAGTTAAAACACAAGGCAACATTCGCACAATCAGTACACATTGATGCGCGAATAAGAAATACTATGTATAAACCTACTCTCGCCAACCCAATACAGACCTCGAACATAGAACACAAGCTTATACTCACATAATCCATCATAGAACAGAACACAACATTCGCACAATAAATACACACTGAGGCGCGAATACAAATTATTAAAACCCTTCGTACACAATAAAGACCTAGAACATAGGAACAGTAAACAACATTCGCACGATGACTACACACTGAAGCTCAGAGAGAACACACACGGACAAGCAAACTTGCTTCCTCAAATAGCTAAAAGTCTAAAGTTCGCCTCTGGTATCTTATTTCTGCGTTGATTTGATTCAATTTGAATAACCGAGCTTCAATATCTTCAGACCCAAATGATGATTTTATCAATTAATTTTAACTAACTTGTTGGCATCAGTGATAAAGAAGGTATCTATCCACTTGATATCATTATCTTTTATTCTCAGTTTACTTATCTGTGTGTTATTTTCTTTCATGTCTCAGTTTAATATTTCTTACGCGTTTATGTTCATTAATGGTTGTATGATAACGTATGCTTATGTATGGATGGAACGCCTGACTATGGTATGGTGGAAAGGTTGTATTGTATGGTTGAATAATACGATTTTGAATCAGCGTGTAAGTTGGTAGATGAGAGAATTTAAATCGCACAAACACAAAAGTATAGATTTACACTTAAATATACTTAAAAAACCGGGTGAATTTGGTTATTACAACGCGGATGTCAGCATCTGAAGGATTACATAAGAATTAATTATAACACCAAAAATTGTACACGTTTACAGTTCTATTATTATATATTTCGTTGAATATTTCTATCTATCCTTTGATTTATCTACCTAAGTTGAATGATTTAATTAACACATGTATAAAGTTGTCAAGGAATAAATGTCGTTTGTAGAGGATATAAAAATGCTTCTTAGCGTCGTTTAAATGGTGCAAATTTGCTTAGAAACTTTGCCTTTTTTTAAGATATATTCGAGCCAAGAGTATCACCTTTCTAAGTGTGGGTACTGAAATCGGCCAAATCTTTGATAAAAAAATGGTCTCACGTGCCAATACATTAAAATGCCCAGTCTCTTAGTCCTTTTGCTTAACCTCAACACAATAAAAGGATATAAAATGAAAATATTATTTTATTGATTCTTAATCCTTTATGATAGATGCATAAAAATCACAGAAAAAATCAAGCTATTTTACACACAAAACTACATATTAAGCAAACGTGAATCTTTGCCAACAAATCCCAAATCCACCGACTGAACAATAATTGATAAGTGATTCAGATTCTAATTCTCCCTCAAATTAAGACGACTACCAGGATGATTCTGAAAATACTCAAGATGCGCTTCATGATCTCATTAGGGAACTAGACTTGTCTAAAGAAAAGGCCGAAGTTCTGGGATCCAGAATAAAGCAGCGTAACCTGCTGGAAGCTGCTGAAGTGCATATCATTACTGCTCCTTACCAACATAGAGAGTGTCGTAAAATTGCGCATAGTCTGGTCGAATAATTATTCTAGGTCGGTCCTTGATCTGGACACACCGCTTTTGTTTGAGTCGGTGGTATTGACCCTATGACTCAATCCTACGATTATATATATATATATATATATATATATATATATATATATATATATATATATATATATATATATATATATATATATATATATATATATATATATATCTATATATATATATATAAATATATATATATATTATATATATATATATATATATATATATATATATATATATATATATATATATATATATATATATATATATATATATATATATATATACATATATATATATATATATATATGCTTTAATTCCTACTGAACGTGCGAAAGCTGGTTAAAGGCGTGTTGTGCCGTAGCTAGGATTCTCACTATAAAAGTCCCACTTGTTACTGGGAGGAGGTTTGTGATTGTTGAATTCTAAGAGTGCATAATACAGGTTGGATAAATTAGCCCAAGGGATGCTTAATTAAATTCTTGCCACGGGTACGTCAAAAGGGAGGAGCCACAAATAAACACACGTACTCAAAATAAACTTTACTTTACACAAATATAACAATTAGCAATAGTTAACAGGCAAAATTAAGGATTAAATATTAAACACTGACGTTAAGCGTCTAGATTTATAGTAACTCAATGGGAGTATCAATCACGGGTAATTAAATAGGTAATTTAAGAATAGAGGGACACTGGGTTTACAGATTACCATTAATTGATGGATTGGAGAGACGATTACTCAGGTCCAGACGGGGGGTACTGGTGGCGTTAACCTGAGTTCTCGGGAAGAGGGGGGATAATACGACGGGTTCGGGGCTGCTGGCTGCAGTTCCGGTTAGTTCACTCCGAACTGGATGTGACACTAACAAATAGTAACTTCCAGTAACTATTTGGATGTTCCTTTTCTTACTCTATTTACGCTGAGCAACAGAGCGTACTCTTCTAGTCAAAGACTCTGCGGGGCGGGATTTACTTCCAGGAACACTTTGAGACAGCGATCAAGTTGACTTGACGGCGCGTTGGTAGTCGATACGTTATTGCAACCACTCTCGTTCAACGTGAGGATTACGCGAGTAGATTTGGGACACTGCTGTAGAGGGGTAAACGGCGATGTTATTTATATCGCGGATTGTGGGAAATCGAGAGAGAGATCCCCTTCACGACAATTCGCTTATCGCAGCGCCTTCCGGACAATCTCCATGGTATCATAAAGAAAGAAAATAAGATTTAAGCTTCTTTGTGAGATTGGCGTTCTTTCGTCCGACTCATTGTCACAAGTTGGGGGAAGGGTGGGGGGAAAGAGAAAGGAGACGAAGGTCAACTTGAACGACAAATTTCTTTCGTTCCCACGATTGTCGGGCGGCATGTGAGTATGTACGTTCCATACACTCACACGCCTAACTATTTCAAGGAACATTATTCTGCCTTGAAATAGGGAATAATGTGAAAATTAACTTCACCGGGGGAATTTGTCATTATCTTCCTCGACTCGAACAATTGAGTCGGTAATTTTATCAAAACCGTTAGTGTCTAATGGCTACAAAATACTACTGCTACGTCAGTTTCTCTAATTTACATATACAAAACAAAACAAAACACATACGGAGTACAGGCAAGAAATAATTATAAATACAAAGAGACACACAAAAAAATAAATAATTGACTATTAATCGCTATCTGAAATTGGGCTTCTCGAAAGGCTGCCTGCGAGTACATTGTCAGACCCTTTTAGATATCTGATTTCATAACGGTACTCCGCTAGCAATAATGACCAGCGCATTAGCCTGCCGTTTCGGTTTTTACAAGTTTTTAAGTATGCTAACGGTCTATGATCAGTCTCTATGAGGAATGGACGACCCACCAGATACATCCTAAATTTTGTAATCCCCATCAAAATCGCTAGAGCTTCTAATTCTACCGTAGCGTATGCCTTTTCGCGAGCCGTCAGTTGGTGACTCGCATAGCTGATAGGGGCGGGTTCTTGGTCCTCGTCGTATTGGAGTAAAACGCAGCCAATACCCAGTTGGGAGGCATCTGTCCTTACGCCAAATTTCTTGTGTGGGGTCAACAATTTTAAGATTGGGGTGGAGACTAGCTTCTCTTTGAGTTCTTCAAAGTGCGCTTCGGCTTCGGGGTTCCACTGAAGTGGGTCCGGAAGTTTCTTTTTTAGCAGATCGTTTAAGGGAGCTGCTACAGAAGCGAATTGGGGTACGAAGCGGCGCTAAAAGGACGCAGCACCGAGGAATGACCGTAATTGCTTCTTGGTGCGTGGTAGGGGCATATTTATAATAGCCTTTACCTTCACTTTCTGTGGGGTCAGATGACTTTCGCCTATTTTAAATCCAAGGTATTCTATGGATTTATAAGAAAAATGGCATTTTGAGGGTTTATTAGTTAAGCCATGATGCTTTAAGCGTTCTAAAAGCGGGCAGAGGGAAAAGATATGGTCGTTCCATGAACGTGTAGCCACATACACGTTATCAAAATAAAAGGAAACGTTTTTTAAACCGTCTTTTACACGGTACATCATGTGGTTTTAGCTACTGTAGGCAGTGACTAGGCCGATAGGAAGACGAGTGAATTCCATTAAACCTTTGTCTGTAGGAAAGGCTGTTAGTTTCCTCGCTGATGCCTTTAGGGGGATCTGATAATAGGCCTTACATAGGTCTACCTCAGTGATGTAGGCGGCTCCTTCGTAGAGATGTAAATTTTTGTCGATTATGGGGAGAGGCTTGGCGTTGAACACGGTGACGGTGTTAAACTTCCAAAAATCGACGCACATCCTAAAGGACTGGTCTGGCTTGCGGACCATGACTATTGGGGAACAGTAGTCGGACGTAGATGGCTCGATAATCACTAATTGCAAAAGATTGTCGACTTCCTCATTGAAAGCGTCTCTTAGGTGGACCGGTACGTAATTGGGCTTACATCGCACCGGTTCGAGCGTAGTGAGGGCGATAACATGTTTGAACTAATTCGAACATCCTGGGCACTCGGAAATGACGTCACTAAATTCTTTCAAAAGCGCCATCATTTGGCTCCTTTGGGCAGGGGTGAGGTCGGAGTTTACATCCAACTCGAAGAAAGGTTCTTTTATTTGGGGCAGCTTGGACGGGAGGACGGGGAGGGAACAATCTTCGTTTGACTCTACGCAAATCGAATTAACAATATTAAGGGGGTTGTTTGGGTGGACGTCGTCAATTACCCTTTCTTCGTCGAAGGCAACTATATTGTTTATACAGGCCCGTCTATGATACTCTTTTAGCATGTTTATGTGATATAACTAATCACTTGCGGGTGTCTGTATAACTTAATCGACCGATCCGTGGGTTTTCTGAACGGGGTAGGGGCTTTTCCATTGGGAGAGAAGTTTATGCGAATCCGAGGGGAGTAAGAGTAGAACTTCATCTCCGGGCTTCAGTTTTCTGTGTTTGGCCTTTAGATCAAAGTATGTCCGATACTTTTCCATATTAATTTCGGAATTTCTGACTGCTATGTCAGAACACCATTTTAATCTTGCCCTTAGTTCGAGGACGAAGGAATAAGTGTTCTTTAATTCTGGACACAAACAAGAATTTGTCCATAACTCCTTCAAAATTCTGAGGGGCCCCCACACGGTAATCCCGTACAGGAGCTCAAATGGGGAAAATCCGATGGTCCTATGGGGAATTTCGTGGCATGCGAATAACGCAACTGGCAAATATTGATGCCATTCTTGGGGTTGTTCCATGCAAAGCTTCTTGAGGACGTTTTTCAAGGTCGCATTGAACTTTTCGCACATGCCGTTTGCGCTCGGATGGAAGGTGGTGGTAAAAATAGGTTTGATTTGGAGCAGGGTGTTCACGTGTTCCATGAGCTCAGAGGTAAACTGACGGCCTCTATCTGACAAGATTTCTTTGGGCAATCCTACTCTAGAAAAAATTGAAATAAGGGCTTCAGAGCAAGAGATACTATCGATCCTTTTTAGAGCGACAGCGTCTGGGAATCGGGAAGCGCAGTCTATCAATGTTACTACATGCGTATGACCTTCGGCGGAAGGGGGGTGAACTGGTCCGATGAGGTCGATGGTGACTCTCGAGAAGGGCTCCGTAATGACTGGGGTTCTTTGCAGGGGGGCTGGGGCTATTCAACCTTTTTCAGTCGTTTTCTGGCACAAGTCGCACGTTTTGCAGAATTCTACCATATCTTTGGCTGCACCGGGCCAAAAAAAAAAGTATTTAAATACTCGCTGAGAAGTCTTGTTATGACCGAAATGACGTGCCATTGAACTTTCATGTGCTACTCGCAGGATTTGGTCTACATGTGTGCGCGGAATACACATGACCTTGGAAGGTGGGTCCGACTCATCTCGTGAGGTGCGAAATAGAAGGGAGTCGTTAATGGTGTACCTTATGGGTGGGTTCCCTCGAACGATCACCTCTTCGTTCTTTCTAACCTTTTCCCAAAGGGATGGAAGTAAAGGGCAGCTCTGCTGAGCTCTGAGGAATTGTGCATTACTCGTTAGGACCTCTGGGGTAAACAGGCGCGTTGGGAGAGAGACCTCGTGGCTAGCTTGCACTCGAGTGACGACAGCTTGAGTCACTTCACTCGGGGAGAGTAGTGCGCTCTGGCCAATGAGTACCGAGCAAAATTTGATGGGGGCTACCACTACGTCGGCCCAACCAGTGAAATATTTACACTGTTCATGGAAGCGGATTACCGGGAATCTATTTTCTCGACCCAAGAAGTCATGTACAATTGCGTACTTCTTATGTTGGGGATCGACAGGGGGGAGCAATTTGTCCGACACCACAATGCATGTGCACCCTGTGTCTCTGACGAGGGTGGACACACTTTACAGCCATTGATCGAGCTGGTTTCCAAATTTAGTCCTACGAGGGAACTCTTGTTGAACAGAAAGTTCACTTGAAATTGCTGTGGGGATGGAGACGAGGGGGATTACGTAAGCGCGGCCGGCAGTTCCGGGGGAAGGGTAGCGGTTACTTGGTGCACTTGTTTTGCTCTGAGTGCGACGTAGGCTTGAATTCTGTACACATTGGGACTTATAATAGCAAGGGGAACCGCAGGAGTAGAATATAACCTGCTTATTCTGGTGCTGGTTATTGTAGGGGGTATTGAAGACTGGGGGTTTTCTGTCTTCGTGGGCTACAAAAGGCTTATTCTTTGGCCTGAACGGGGCTGTGGAGTTTATCAATGGAGAGGATTTCCTTTGTTGGGACTTCCATTGACTAAATTTATTCTTCGGGGACGGGGGACTATTCTTCCGGGTATCTTGTGGGTATAGGCGATGATTTGTCGCATGGAGATCGGCTTCCTCGAGGCATTCTTGAAAGGTAGACGCTCGGTGGTCTTGCACGAATGCTCGGATCTCCTGGGGGAGGGTGGACAATAGCTGGTCTTTTAACATAAATTTAATCCGGGCCTCATACTCTGATTCGACTTTGGAGGATTCTAACCAGAACTGGAGGTTTCGCTTCAGGATATATCCAAAATGTCGGTAAGTTTGACCGGGCTGGATTTTAGCCGATCTAAACTTAGCGCTGTAGAACTGAGGGTTCAAGTTGAAGGCGGATAGCAATTCGGCTTTCAAGGTGCTATAGTCTATTGTAGCTTCATGTGGTAACGAGATGAAAATTTCTCTTAAGCGCGGACTGAGCAATGGGAGCAATCTACTCACTCCTTCGGATTCTAGGGCCCATCCGTTTACCTCGAAGATCTTTTTAAAATGTGTCTAGTATGAGCACAAATCTTCCACATCTTTATATTGGGAAAGTTTCATAGGGAGGCCTGGGGTTGATGATCACGGGATCCAACAGAACTGACTTCAACTTGGTCTCTGCTTAATTCCCTTTCATATTTTCGAATCCTTTCTCTTTCTCCAAATTCTAACGCTTCTTTTCTTACTTCCATTTCTAACACTTCTTTTCTTCTCCTTTCTTCCAATTCTTCTTTTCTTCTACTTTCTTCTAATTCTAACTCTTCGTTTCTTACTTCAATTTCTAAAACTTCTTTTCTTCTCCTTTCTTCCAATCCTAACTCTTCTTTTCTTACTGCCATTTCACGTGCTCTTTCCTCTCGCTTTTCGCTTTGGAAGAATTCTTTTAGTTCCTGTCCTGTGAGACCAAGAGCTTGTCCTTGCTTGACGAAAACTTCGAACGATTGTTAAGCCATTGCTGCTCTTGCTGACGCAACTGGTGACTCACGAAAAAACTTAAGCACCTGGTAAAAGAATTAGAAGCTGCAATTGTTCCTAACCGATACAATCTAATAATTAACCCCCAAAATAATGAATATTTTCCTAGCTGTGTTTTTGCTATCTGGAAGGGTTATTAATGGTTATTATTTATATTCCTTCGGTGAATAGACTCTAATTATTAAAATTTACGTTAGTTTATTTGGGCTTCCTTGGACGTTGGCAAGTTTTAGGCTATATGAGTTCGCTTCCTCAAAAATTTAAACTCTTTAAGCTGACACCACTTTTACATATGTCGTAGTGTTGCTCATAGTCTGGTCCAATAATTATTCTAGTCCTTAATCTGGACACACCGCTTTTCTTTGAGTCGGTAGTATTGACCCTATGACTCAATCCTATGATCATATATATATATATATATATATATATATATATATATATATATATATATATATATATATATATATATATATATATATATATAGGCTTTAATTCCTACTGAACGTGCGAAAGCTGGTTAGAGGCGTGTTGTGCCGTAGCCAGGATTCTCACTATAAAACTCCCACTTGTTACTAGGGGGAGGTTTGTGATTGTTGAATTCTAAGAGTGCATAATACAGGTTTGATAAATTAGCCCAAGGGATGCTTAATTAAAGTCTTGCCAAGGGTAAGTCAAATGGGAGGAGCCACAAATAAACACACGTACTCAAAATAAACTTTACTTTACACAAATATAATAATTAGCAATAGTTAACAGGCAAAATTAAGGATTAAATATTAAACACTGACGTTAAGCGTCTAGATTTATAGTAACTCAATGGGAGTATCAATCACGGTTAATTAAATAGGTAATTTAAGAATAGAGGGACACTGGGTTTACAGATTACCATTAATTGATGGATTGGAGAGACGATTACTCAGGTCCAGACGGGAGGTACTGGTGGCGTTAACCCGAGTTCTCGGGAAGAGGGGGGATAAGACGACGGGTTCGGGGCTGCTGGCTGCAGTTCCGGTTAGTTCACTCCTAACTGGATGTGACACTAACAAATAGTAACTTCCAGTAACTATTTGGATGTTCCTTTTCTTACTCTATTCACGCTGAGCAACAGAGCGTACTCTTCTAGTCAAAGACTCTGCGGGGCGGGATTTACTTCCAGGAACACTTTGAGACAGCGATCAAGTTGACTCGACGGCGCGTTGGTAGTCGATACGTTACTGCAACCACTCTCGTTCAACGTGAGGATTACGCGAGTAGATTTTGGACACTGCTGTAGAGGGGTAAACGGCGATGTTATTTATATCGCGGATTGTGGGAAATCGAGAGAGAGATCTCCTTCACGACAATTCACTTATCGCAGCGCTTTCCGGACAATCTCCATGGTATCATAAAGAAAGCAAATAAGATTTGAGCTTCTTTGTGAGATAGGCGTTCTTTCCTCCGACTTCCTGTCGCTAGTTGGGGTAAGGGTAGGGGGAGAGAGAGAGGAGACGAAGGTCAACTCGAACGACAAATTTCTTTCGTTTCCACGATTGTCTGGTCGCATGTGTGTATGTACGTTCCATACCCTCACAGAGAGCTATCTGCCTTTTTCAAGATGAGAAACAACATTTGTCACTGTAAGAACCCAGTTTCTCCCATGCGACAATTCCGCAAGTCTGAATCATATGAGTCACATGATTGGAGGCTATTTATTGACTCGGGAAAAGACTCTCTGAAATATGTTCTTTTACACAATGACAATCAGTTTCCATCTGTCACAATAGCACATGAAGCAAAGATACCTGAGACTTATTGTCATAGAATGACCCACCGACATATACTTTACTTCTACCCAATATGCGTGGACGGTCAAGGTCAACGAGTGACCTTGACTCAACTCTGGTCACGAGAGAGATGAGGGATAGAAGTCAAGGAAATTTCGGGGCCAACTTTCCTAGCCGAGTGAGAAGAATTTAAATTTAAAACGATTGAGTGCAGTTGGCCAATATTAAACTAACAAAGGCTGCGGGCTATGAGGCTTATTAAAAAGTAGAAACAAAATATACTTTAATATTTACACAGTTATACATAATAAATAGGTTAAATAGAATAATGGCAATGGATATTCGATGTATACAAGAAGCGAACTAACAGAGCTACTAGGTGCGAGCTCTAAGGGGAGGGGGTTCGAGAGGCGATACAAGCCTCTGTAAATACGCACACAAGGATGACTGGCCAAGTAGCCACAGATGATTTGTCTCAGCCTACCTTAGGTTCGAAGCTTTAAGAGATAAAACAGGGATCGGATGGTTATTCGAGGGACTTTAACCACGGGCAGTTTAATGTCTAATAGTAACACTAACTGGAGGGAGTATTCGTGCTAAACGAAATGTACCGAAACCAAGGATGGGCCAATTGACTGAAGCTCAGCTCTTTCGGTATAATTCTAGCCTTCGGATCTTAGATGACTGAAGCGCGATCGAGAATGACCTGTTTCGTTGTCAAAGGCAGGCATTTACTGTCGATGCCCAATTGGGACCAACAATATATAGGGACCAGCCGGAACCGTTACTGCTTCCGCCAAAGGTAAATCACTCCTGCGGGGGTTTCCTCATAACGTCCTGGAAGACGACAGAAGCGCGCGTTTCAGATTCCAATCCCTCGCTTATCACAGAAAAAGCTCCCATATTATGACTGTTCTCACGGTCCTTGATCACATGGACTGACCTCATGGTTTCGATGGGGCACATGGCGGCAAGGAGCCTTTATACTCCACAGTTATGAAACAATGACGATTTTGTTAGCCACTATAGATTACGAGAAACACCAGTACAAGATATATGGGGATCTCAAAGTCATCTGTTTACTGATGGGCCTTCAGACTGACTATACAAATCACATGTGCTTTTTGTGTCCGTGGGACAGCAGAGCTGATGCAATGCACTATGTGAGAAAGAAATGTCCGACAAGACAAAGAAATGCACCTGGAAGGCTCAACTGTCTTTACAATCCTCTTGTAGAGCCAGAAAACATATGTTGGCCTCCACTGCTTCTAAAGCTCGGTTTGGTTAAAAATTTCATAAAGGCTATGAATCAATCTGGTGCTGGGTTTCGATACTTATGTCAAAAACTAGGTGGTGTGGTTTGCGAAGCAAAGTTGAATGTAAGTGTCTCGAATGAACCAGAGATTCGCATACTAGTTCATAATAGCGAATTCATCAAGGCCTTGAACTCACTGGAAAAAAACTCATGGTAATCATTCGTCAATGTAATAAAGCCTTTTCTTGAAAACTGTCGTGCTGAAAACTACATAGAAATCGTTACAACCATGCTACAGAATTGTCATGCATTTGGGAGCAAGAATGTCCTTGAAATTGCATTTTTTACTCATATATTGATTTTTTCCCAGATAATCTTGGGGACATTAGTGATGAACACAGTGAAAGATTTCATTAAGACAGCCATAATGGAGAGCAGATATCAGGGACAATTCAGTCCTAACATAATCTATGACTATCGCTGGGCACTGCAACGAGAAGAGAGCGAGCTGTACAAACGGAAGGGCGAAGTTCAAAAGCACTTTTAGAACTTCATATTTTGTGAATTATAAAGGATTCGAACTTATGCTTTCTGGTATAATTTCTTATGAGCTTATCTGTGACATGTTTAATATCGTTATCTTGCGTGAGACAATTAATGTCATCATATTTACTATTTTTCTGATTGTTTAATAAAGTAGATCTGATAGCAGAATAAAACATTTAACCATACTCAACAAAGTAAAATTAGTCATCTAAGCACAGTCACATAAGAGACAAGCTGGTCTGTTTTGGGTTAAATATCTGTGGCAAGACACAAGTGAAGGAATATTGAATATTTGTACATATTGCTTTTTTTCTAAAACTTAGTCTGATAGAACAAAAGAAATATTAGATTCAAATTCAGCAATATGAAATTAGTTGTGTGAGCATAATCTCATATGCGAACCATTTTGGCTGTTGACCAGTATATAATTTCTAGCAGGTTGTAAAGCATGCGGTTGCCATATGAAAGAAGTTGCAGGTACATTTATTTAGTCTTCTCAGTAAGAAGTCATTAGCATGCAAACGATTACCCAGTGCTGTGACCTAGGCATTTAACTATCTTTTGTTAAAACACTTCAGTATTGATGGTTGCTAGTAAACCACATAATATATATGATTTATGACTGCAAGAAAGGAAATAGAGCAATAAAAAGTCAGAGAATTGTTGGCAAATGTATTAATTAGTCGTGTCAACGTTGGTTTAAAAAGTTCCGTGCAGGCGATTTCGGCATAAAAAAAAAGGTCGAGGGTCGATGCCACTTACTGCAATAGATCTCGATGTCCTTAATGCCCTTGTGGAGTCGAAACCTCAACAAGACACACTTAAATAGCAACAAAATTTAATGTCAGTTATAAAACTGTGTAAAAATCCTATAGACACAGGTTACCCTACAAAAAATGGTACTTAGGTGTCACATGAACTACCTGAAGGGCAGCGTTTACAACGTGTGAATCTGGTTTCATCTCTATTGGCTCAAAATACCCTTGAGGCAAGTAAGAACAGAATTGAGATAAAGAGGAAAAGTGAGTTCTTTACTGCATACTGCAATATTAAGCTAAAGATTCTTACTCCTAAACTTGGTCTCCACCAGCAGAATGTTATGCTTTACAATTGGTGGGATGTGAAAGGAGTTGTTCATTACGAGCTCCACAACAATAAGAAAACTGTTACTGCAGACTTATTTGTTGAACAATTGCAACTTTTAAATGAAGATATAGAAAAAAAAGTCTCACTGTAGAAGCGAAATGGTGTTCGCCTCCATGACCATTAACGCCCAGAAGTAGCACGTTTGACCCAAGAAATATTGATGTTAGGTTAGGAAGTTCTTCTTCATCTCCATATTCACTGGATCTTGTACCATGCGATTGCGATTTAATTAAGTCATTACAAAGTCACCTAAAATCCAAGGCTTGTCCAATAAGAAGCGGGGATAAGCCTCGCCATGATTCATCAAAGCCGAATAATTTTTCAAGAAATGTATCCTTCTCTTTGAGGTACTGGAAACATGGCTTGTTATGTTGCACTGCTGAAGATCTGTATACATGATAGATTTGTTGCCTTTTCTGTTGCGATCTGCAGTGAAATAAAATCAGACTAAAAATGGATATTACTGGCTGTGATCACTTGCAAAAATAGTGGAAGTACATCATATTATGTATTTCACCTTTTTAATTGATAAATTTCTTAAAAATATATTTAAGACCAAGAAAGAAAATATATTGAATACCCACCTTTAATATCTGTTAAGCAGAAGTAGAAATCCGTTGAATGGTCCTTTGGCTCCCTCCAGATTATTGGTATACCCAACTTGAGGCCAGGCCCTTTGCCTTTCATCCAGGCAGAAAGTGAACTTGTACACCTAACACAACATATGTGCCCAGCGTTGGTCCTGGTTACCGACGTTAAATCCAAAGTACAGCTCATAAAGTTTTTCACATGTTTATCAAATGTCTCTTGTATTTTCTTAATGTAACTGATCCACATATAACAGAAATTGTCTGGGAAATTTTTCATTCTCTACGCATTTTAGCTTTGTCTCGTGTACAGAAAAACACTGTAGTATGTGATAAATAATATAAATAATAACAGCAACAAATATTAAATAAAAAAGTAAAAATGGGAAGCATTTATAGTAAGTTACAAAATTATTAAGCGTTACGTATTGAGTATACTTTCATAAATTTCCTTGAGTGGGTTGACAAATACCTTAGGATTACCCCATTAAAATTATATCAAAATCCTTCTTCCTTCTGCGACCCTCCAGTTTCTCGTAAATTAACATCTTACTTACGTTAAATACACGGATGGTTCCGCAGGGATTGAATGCAAACAAGATTGGGCTGAAACTGACAACTCTATTTTAGACTATTTTAGATAACCTCTGATGGGCATTGAGCCTACTTTAATTTACCAAAATTTCACTTAACGATAAAGCCTACATTATTTTCTTCGTTTCTTTTGGTTTCAATCAAAGATTGCGTAAATGAGACAAGTGCGATGAGAGTCGATTATCCATCCAATTTCATTGTTTAATATGATTAATCGTTCTTATATGACAACTATTTAATTGCAAAGGTTTACCTTCTAAATGATTGAGTACTTTAATTACTATTTTACCACAGAACCGAGTTCGCTCATCTCCATATACAAGGAAAACATATCTTTGCAAGTTGGGTGCAATGTCCCGGACCTACTTGTATTAGTATGTTGACACAACATTCACTGGATCATCATGATTGTGAACGAAAGCAAACAGGAAGAACGTACCTGTGAAACCAAAAAACAATCTTACCGTACCAAATGAAGAAAGAATTAAAATAATTATAAATATAATTTACTGGCACAAGACTTTAAATTTGGCAAAGCTGTTCCCCGGTTGTACAACTTCCTTACGGAAAAGTTAACGATGACGTCTTGTCAGTATAAAATTTGGACAAAAAGGAGCAAAAATTTTGTGTGACCGATAATGTAAACACGAAAAGTAAAGGGGCAAGATTTTTTGAGCGGGTTAGTAATTATGATTTAATATGAAAAAAAAGATCAGACATGATTGCATGTAACTAAAATACATGTAACTCATTATTTTGTTTTCTTTTTGTATTTTTATCTCTAAGTGAGTAAAACAATATGTAGATGAAGATAAAGGAATAATTTTGATATGTTCATATTGGATGTTAAATTAATATTAGAGGGCAATGAAATTTATTTAACGAATGTGTAATTTTTCGATATTTTGAAACCACATCACAAAATGTTTAAACTTTTTCCCCTCTTTATTTGCAAGCATGTTTAGTCCACATTTGATTATTGCTCTTCGGCTAAAGGTTCAATTGCGTTAACGTCCAACAATATTTTGAAAGTATTTCCTGTTCGAAATGGGTAGATAGCAAAATAAGCTTACAACTGCTTAAACACTCCTCGTTCCTCTTCCATTTATTCTAAATGTAGTAGATATAAAAGAGTAGTTACTCATAATTTCCCTTCTGATACAAAAGAGTTGCTTGAAAACATGTTCAGGTACTAGTAAGTGGACGAACGGGTATCTTTCACACCGGCAGGGAGAGTTACGTACCCTTGCATGTGCGAAGGAACTTCGAACTGATAGCGTAAATCATGCAGAAAAAATAGAAGTGGTTTTGTTATGCTCAGGAACGGACAGTTATTTTTTTGTTTATATCGCTTGGAGGTTTATTTACTTGTGGTGTCTCTCATCCCTGGCTTGGGTTAAGGTTTTGTTCCTCCAGGTTTTGTCAATAATAAAGTGACACGAGAATTCTTTTTAATTCTAATATGTGGTTTTCTACTGTCTTCCGATCAGTTTGTTGGTCATTTTATTCGAATAATTAATTATTATTTACTTAAATCATAAATTTTAAAAATGAGCAATACCTAGCATAAAAATGATTAAAAATCACTTTTAGTAATGAGCAGTTTTAAAATGAATGAAATTGTGATTAAATCGAGAAATGAATCGGGAAAAAAAGGAAATTGATGTTTCCAAACAAAACGACTCAAATGAATAAAAACAAAATGAATCGATGGAAGATTACAAATATTGTTATTAAAAAAAAATCCTCAATCCTATCTATTTTCAAAACAAGCTCTATGAACTTTCCCGTAAACTACAAATAAAAACTTTACATAAGAACTCGTGTTCTAACAGTATCCTAAAAATCTCTGGCCTGTGAACAAGATTGGCGAAGGAATTGAAATGTTAGATTGTTATTTTCTGATATATAGAAGGAAAATTCCGTTGTCATGTTAACGCTTTTAAACAGCTCACTCTTAAAAAATCGGACTTATGATCTGGGTTCTCCGGACAACAAAATTGGCTATAAAATATTTTGCTGAAATGGGAAATTTGATTTTTTAAGAGTTTATTCAACACGCCAGACACAGGGGCGCTATACCAAGTGATCTCTCAGAAAATTATATCTATACATATATAAGTCATTGAAGGATGATATTTTCACATGATGGAGGATGATAGTAATGGCAGGATAGTTTGAATAATGGAGAGTACTAAATGATGGCAGAAATCAATTATTAACCGGGAAGGAAACCTGAGTAGCCCCATTTTTGTAATATAAAGCCTTTTCTTCTAGGCCAACAGAAGTCGGTGATAAATAGTACCTTTAAGGGATAGATGACGTAAAGAATCCCATATATGGAGGGTATGATGTTATTAGAAGTACAGTACTTATATTTTCGAGGATTAGATATTATTAGAGAAAAGAAGGCGAACAAAGAGTAATATGAACAAGAACTAGGAGGAGATCGTACACCATACGCTAACCCTAAGTGATGGAGCGGAATCGGTAGGTTTAATAATGCCCGAAGGAACGATTTCACACAAGTACAGAAAAGACTTAAATTAGTACAAATTTCCTCATCGTTGCCTGTGTATTTCAGATGAGTGATGCATCCACGTAGGAACTCACAAAACGACTGGCGAAATTGACTGTGGCATAACTATTGTAGAACATAACATTCATGGATGACAATAGTCACAAATCCTATCAAAGAGCATCCTAATAAATATCCAACCCAACATCCCTCCATGAATTAAATCCAAAGGATAGTTAATATTCATAACATTGCCTTATCATCATTCAAGGTTGGTCAAATGCTCTACCATGCAACTACAATTGAAGGCTGTCACCAAGGTTTATGGTAGAGCCCTTTTATGGAGCAAGGCCCAGGATGTTATTGCGCTTTTCAGAGTCACCCGTTTATAGTAATGGTGCGTAAGGGGTGGCGACGGGCTGAGGTTGATGCGACGGGTATCGAGGGCTTGTAGGTCGTAAGTTTACTTTTGTCCTCTAATCGAATCGGCTCTGATCCTTAAGTTTCTCACAGGGAAATAGGCGTTTAGTCTGTTTACCGAAGGTGTCTCGGTAATCGCAGGCAAGGAAAAGGATTTCGAAAAAGAAGGCGGCGGAAAAAATAGGCTTTTTTCTCAGTCTGGGCCTACCGAAATGAGAGCACAGGACACGCTTAGTGTTCTTCGCGGTTATGTGTATTTTTCCTTTTTGAGGCTAATTCAGCTGAGCGTAAGGCGGATTCAAGGATGAGGAAAAAAGAGAGAACGGAATGGTAATGCTACCAAGGGCCACAGGTCACCAACGGACGAAGTGACTGATTCTATCTCTCTCGCTTTCTTCTCCCTGTGTGTGTTCTTATCTAAGCATCCCATTTTTGTTTTTTTAAGGGAAAAAGTGTGTGCAGGGAATAGAGAAAGATTGCCAGTCCCCTGTCCTCTCCACTCCGGTCATCCTGAGATGACGTGAGGGGGAGGGAAGGAAACCCGGCCTACCAGGCCTCCTCTCTCCCTTCCAGAGTCCTGTCAGGACTACCGGAGGAGCGAGATGGAGACCAGGAGAAAGAGAGAAAGGGGGAGAGTAGAGGGTCGAGGTAGCAAAGTTTGAAATAGCATAGTAGACTTGAAGGGTGAGCTAGTCGGTCGGTAAACCTACAGCTTTGCGTGGATTCGGAACTACGACGGTGTGTATTATCCTTTTACCATTTTTTTCTTTTTATAGTGCCCCTGTTCCACGTATGTAGTGTTTAGCCCTTTAGATGTGAAAGATAGAAGAAAAGTGTAGGAAGAAGTAGAAGAAAGTAGTAGGGTGTAATTGAATGCAAGGGTGCATGGAGGTCATGCTAATTTCTTTCATTTTAGAATGACTTACTTTAGAAATATGGTAGATTAAGTTAGTATATGCCTGAGCTTCAAGCTCATCCTTCTTTGTTGTTTTGTGATTTGTTGTGTTATTGTTTTGTTATTAGGCGTTCAAACCGTTCTTTATATTTTTACTACTGGTAAAGTTTTTCTCCTTGCTATTTTCCCTTGTACACTTCTAACATTTTCTAAGTCTTATAAAGTATCATTTTATTACTTACTCTCTCTTTAACTTTCCAAGTTAACCCGTGAATATTTCATCCTTTTTCTTGCTTTATAAGTGTGGAATTGCTATGTGTTCTCCCCCCTTCTTTTTGGGTGATCAAATTCGTGATCTCCTCTTCTATCTATTGTTGTTTTTTTTCTGAATCATTTCATTTGCTCTTTCCTCTAGTATCTTGTTAAGTGGCTTCATCTTCATTTCTCTATGTAGGTCTCTTTGTCTTCTTCTGTCTCTCCTTCTCGTCACCAAGGGACGTGTGACCCTTTTCACTTGATCTGGACGCGGGGCGGAGCCAACGATGAGGAATGTTTGTCAATTCCCTCGTTGGGCGGAGCTACAAGAGCTATGCGCAATTATTTAACTTACATATTTTCCCGTTTTGGGATTATTCCATATCAGAGAGAGATGACTTGCTTTTGCAGTCCTCTGGGAATTTTAACCGGTCCAAGCATACATTGCCCTGTATTTGTTCAGCTTGTTCCTGTTACCTGTCATTGAGACCTTTTTGACTGGCAGTTGTTTAGAGCGTGTGTACTGTAATGTGTCGAGTCCGCGTGAGAATCTGGCGATCCGCTTGCTTTAATAATTACATTAATAATGTGATACATATTACTTATCACTAATTTGCTACGGCTCACTATCTATTATACATGGCATATTACTTCATTAATACATTTGAGTACCCATTTTTAGGATTTCATAAATCAACCGAGTGCCCATTTGTGGGGTTTCGTCGCTGGGCGTACCAATCCTGCATTTTAGGTGCCCCAACCCTACTGTCTATGCTATTTGAGTGTCACACAATATGAATATTAAAATATGTACAATTAAAGGCTATGGCTTAGTCATTTAAATTTTCGTATCTTCGGCATATTTTTGGCTATGAGTATTAGAAATTCACCTTGCCAGACATGTGCAATTGAGCTTGACGAAAACACATCACCGACTTTTTAACACCCATTCTAAGGAATGTTTTCTTTTCCTCCCCATTTACCTTTATTTTTGCTATGTACCCATCCTTATCCACTTGTTTATTGATAAATATTGGTACAATTGAATATAAGCTCCTCGGCTACGATTGTGCTTTGGTCCTTTGTTCCAAAATATTTCGTCGTACTACTTGTACCTGAGGGCGAACTGAGCGAGCGCGGGGGGGGGGGCGTGGTCGGTAATTATAAGGGCGTGTATTGAAGAGTCCTCGTTTCTAGGGCGCTCGACAGGTGGCGAGGAGACTTTAGGCATTAGGCCTACTTTATGCACCTGTCAAATTGGTTCTGACTACTTATAATTTCTCAGGGGGGTTAGGCATTAGGCTGGGCTGACTGAAGGTGGTTCGGTAATTATAAGAGTACGTAAATGATTTTGAAAGGAGGCGGCAAAGAAAATATAACTTTATTCTTGAAATTACAATGAGTCAGAACCAATTCGACAGAGGCGTAAAGTAGGCCCACTGCTTAAAGTCCTCGCCATCCGTCAAGCGCAATAGCATCGACGCTTCTTCAATACACCCCTTATAATTACCGACCACGCACTCACAAACCGGTAACCTATACCACCAAATAAACGGGTAACATTCACCGGTACCATCAACCTACCCCATAAACTGCTATCCTTCACCGGGAATATTACCCTCCGGGGGGAGGTGGATACAACCTCATAGCCCGGCTCGAAACCGGCTTTCAGTAACCAACCACATATACGAATAAACAAACACATATACGAATAATCTATAAATATAAATTATCAGCCGAGAAGCTTATCTTATACTTTACTTAACTATTTTTATGTCAATAAAATAAACCCCATTTATAACAAAAATAACTATGCAAGCTTATTAAATAAAAAATATTGATGTCATTTCTTCACTCTGCAGTACGATAACGCGCGGTCTGAAAACGTAAACAAACCAACGCGGCGCCACACGTGAGATGCTTTATTCAGACTACGTTGCCAGATGCATGATAACGTATAAAAATGCCCACAACACATGCTGACAGAAACCGAGCAACAAGCTTTATACATGTGGATATAACATGCTCATATGTGCACACCTAATAGAAGTTGTGATAATTCTTTGCGTGAAAAAAAACAAACTGGTTTGTTTATATGGCTGCATAGTAATATTTCACGGATTATACTGATTAGATATGGTAAATTGAATGGTTATTATGTGTATTCGGGTGTGTATGTTCTTAAATAGAGCCCCTAATACACCATTGTTGATTTAAAGTATAAAGGAAGGTATCGATACGGTTGTAAAAAATTGTTGGGTCGTGTTTTAAAATTTGTACTCTTCGAGTACATTTTGTACGGATTTGTTCTTGAGACCCCAGATTGCTTGCACAAATCTTGGGTCATTTTTATTCGTTTTTCTCGTTATGTCTGTCGTATTCCCACTTCTTGTTGAAGATTAGGGTTAAAAAGCAAAAACCAAAGATGTATTCTCCTCCATTAAGTAGTGCATTGTAGAGAAGCAGGAAGAGTAAGTGAAAATGTGTGAAAGATGCCCATGCAGTGAACAACAAGTGACAACCAACGTGAGCATCGACTCCGACCAGTTGTTTAAGCTAAAATCGTCGACAAAAAGTTGATGTTAGGGAGTGTAAAGATGGATGTAACACACTTGGCTCGCCTAAGCACTTGTGAATGGCCCGTGGAACGCCTGAGATCGTGCACCTCTCATAAACCCAACACCAGTAAATTTTCCTACCCTTAAATAACGGCGCCCCAAGACATTTTAGGCCCCAAATTCGAACTTAATTTGGACCAAAGACCAGAAAGAATTAAAATGAGAAAAATTGTGATAAAAAAAGCGATGAAACAACAAATGAAGGCATGAATATTTATTGTGGCGGATCTCGGTAAGACAGAGTACAAAATATCTAACGAGTACAAACTCCTCCGCGAAAGAAACTAAACACACAAGAGTTCGAGCAATGGGATGGAATCACTCAACTTAAGAATACAAGAAAACATTGCGGGTCCAAACTCTGCTCAAAAGCAACGAGGTCGCCCCAAGTGATCCATCCATTTATTGGACCGAACCAAATCATGAGTACAAAAATACCTTCCGAGTACAAATACTCCCCTCCCTAGCCGAAAGAAACTGAACTGACCCAGTTAAAAAAATATCCTGCGAGTACAAAATCCCCTCTAGTAGGGGAATGCCCTTGGCGATGGCTGGGGGAATAAGGGGTGGGGCTTTAAGATTTCCCATTAGACCAAATTTTATATATATATATATATATATAGCTCCGATCGTCTCGGTTTCACCCTGCCATTGGACCCAGCTGAAGGCTTGTGAAGTTTGTGTTTGAAGGTGCAGCAGTAAGTACACTCTAAAGAAACTCACGCACTGGCTCTTCATAAATGTCTTTCTTTTGACAATGAAGACTCTTATCCTCGACCTCGACAAAAAGGCCACGACAACGACGACTCTGCATTCCAGAGCTTAACCAAGCAAACACGATCCATTTATAAAAGCACAGCTTTCAGATTATGAATGTTAGGCTGACTTCCCTCTGACACACGCAATCTCTTACTCCAGAAAAGCAAATTAATCCAAACACAGTAATCCACATCACATCAGGAAGCACAAGTCTCTTCTAGTCGCGTACATCTTCGCTTCTTCCAGTGAGAAAGGACTTAAACTTACCTCAGCCTCGGAGCAACGTAGGTTCCACCTGAATGCTATTTAGTGTCAAGACATAATCCTTTTTGGCACCTAGCCCAAATAAGACCAGCTGAGGGTTCCCTTTGGCTCTCGAGTGATTTTCATAGTGACCTTTATGTCTATTTCATTATCCATTCGGGATCCACCTGGATAAGCCAGGTTGGCGAACTATTACCACTACTACATGGTAACTAGGGGAACAACGTTAATCACTCGAAAGTGGTAACCATCATGTAAAGCATCTTCATCCTCTCAATCTTAATTGGATTTGTATTCAAGCTTGGCATTGTTAAGATCTATTTTGTGGTTACAAATACTTAAATGTGCGAAAACTCTTAATGCCATATTCCCTCGTCCTCCCTTCACCCCATCATTCTCCGATGTTCGTAGACTTGTTTACTAAATTCTCAACTCCCACTTTGACCCATGTAGGAATTTTACAATTCTTACATGGAATTAATTACACTCGTGACCGCCCATTAAATGCTGTGCTCTTTGGAAAACATTTATTGATGCTTTGATTTTATTCAAAAGCCATTTGTATATTTATTATTCTTTGCAGCAAGATTGTTTAGTGCAAAAAGCTAATGAGGGTTACTAGTTCTCTCTGTACTCCGTAAACCAACAGATTCAAATTCTTATATACATCTTTACCAGTGCCACGATAAGTCGAAAATGCGTAGGGATAACAAAAGTACATTTCTTTGTTTATACGGTGTACTTGAGACTTAATTTGCTCCTGTGGAAGCATTCGCCCATGACTATCTTCCGGCATTAATTTGAGCTAATTATTCCTCTAAGCCGTTTTCCCATCTTTGTTCTTTTAAATATATCCCCCATTCATGTTTTTGTTCTCATACAACTGTTTTTTAGGATGTTTGCGTGTTATTCCTAACATAAAACATTGTGTGTTTTATTGCATCGTCCTGAGTTCATACAAGGGGTTGGGCAAAATAACTTGAACACATATTAAATTAAATTCCTCCTTTTGTTAAATTACTCCTTATGCTTTCTGAAAAGCGTTGATGCCTTTTGGTATTGAATCATAAAGCTTCCTGACTTCAGTGAGAGGAACTTTGAGCCATTCTTCTTGTAAAACCTGCTCCAGCTGTTTCCGACACGACGGTGGAGGGTAACGACTTCTAACTTGTTGCTCCAAGACGCACCACAAATGCTCAACAGTATTAAGATCTGGAGATTGTGGGGGCCACTCCATGTGTTGTAGCTCACTCTTATGCTCTTCATACCAATTCTTACCCACATGAGCGGTGTGTATTGGGGCATTGTCATCTTAGAAAAAGCACTCACCATCAGGGAATTATGTCTGGACCATGGGAAGGGCTTGATCTTCCAAAATATTCAGATATTCGTTGCTGTTGATCCTACCATGCAGTGCAACGATTGGAACAAGAGAATCCCAAGATATGGTTGCCCAAACCATTACTGACCCTCCTCCGTGCTGTAGAAGGAAGGCAAGCAGGATTAAAAGCTTCCCCTGGCTGCTTCCACATATAAATTCGCCCTGCAGTAGGGAAAAGAGAAAAACTGGACTCGTCGGAGAATATTACTCGCTTCCACTGGTCTGTCTGTCGATCAGCCCTTGTGATCTCCACACCAGTTCAGTCTTTTCTGAATTATTTGGTGAGAAAGCAGAGGTTTCTTGATGGCGGCTGTTCCATGATGTCTGGCTTTATTGAGCTCACGGCGAACATGTTTTGTCGAAACTGGGCTAGCAAGGCGTTGATTCAACCCTATAGTCCGTTTAGGGACAGTTATCCTGGGATTTTTCATCACACTGAGTTTCAACACTCGTTGGTATCTTTCAGCGAGCTTCGAAGTCCTGCCGGAATGACTCCTCCTGCTGTAAGTTTTGCCCTGCTTCTTGAATCTTGCCATGATCCTTGATATGGTAGCTTGAAAAACCAAAGAGTTTGGCTGTTCTGGTAGCGGAAGCTCCTGCAATTCGAGCTTCAACAATTTGCCATTTTTTGAACTCAGTGAATTCCCGCATCTTAGCATCTATACCACGATCTGTAAAAGAAATACAAATAATTATTAAAGTTAATATAGGTATAGGTCTCATTTGAATCAACATGAATCATCAGGTTAAAAAGAACCCTTATTTGATCAATATAAAGCTGCAGGTTGAAGAGAACCCCATTTGATCAAAATAAAGCATCCGGTTAAAGAAAACCCACCTTTTGATCAACATGAATCATCAGGTTAAAAGAACCCCTATTTGATGAACATAAAGCTGCAGGTTAAAGAGAACCATATTTGATCAACATAAATCATAAGGTTAAAAAGAACGTCTATTTGATCAACATAAACCTGCAGGGTAAAGAGAACCCATTTGATCAACATGAATTATCAGGTTAAAAAGAACCCCTATTTGATCAACTTAAAGCTGCAGGTTAAAGAGAACCCCATTATATAAAAATAAAGCAGCAGGTTGAAGAGAACCCACCTTTTGATCAAAATGAATCATCAGGTTAAAAATAACTCATATTTGATCAACTTGAATCATTAGGTTAAAAGAATTTTTATTAGATCTACCTAACGCTGCAGGTTAAATAGAACCCCATTAGATCAAAATAAAACAGCAGATTAAAGAGAACCCACCTTTTGATCAACATGAATCCTCAGGTTACAAAGAACTCCTATTTGATCAACATAAAGCAGCAGGTTAAAGAGAACCCACCTTTTGATCAACATTAATCATCATGTTAAAAGAACCCCTATTTGATCAACATACAGATGCAGGTTAAAGGGAACCCATTTGATCAACATGAATCATCAGGTTAAAAAGAACCCCTATTTGATCAACATAAACCTGCAGGTTTATTTTGATCAACTTGAATCATCAGGTTAAAGAGAATCGCCATTCGATCAACCTGAATAAGCAGGTTAAAGAGAACCCCATTTGAGCAACTTGAACACTATCAAACTGGAAGCAAGGACAGACATCGACTTCTTGGTCGACTTGTGATGAAAAAAAAGATGAATCATTGATGGTTATGGAGAAAGGTTTTTGAGCAAATTCACCGGACCACAACCGATTTCACCCTTCCTCCACTACAACGTCACACATTGGAAGTTTTTTTTTCATGCTGACTGTTAAATTCCCATTGGGCAGCTTTGCTGAGCGCATAAGAAATTCTTATAAAGATCAGAATAACAATCTCTGATGATTTCTTGAGTATAGGTCTTAGGCCGCTGGCCCCTCTGTTTATGCCCAGAACGCCACCCAAGAGGGTACTACTACTTTTGACTATTTGTCCCCAGACCTCTTCTTTCAAAGTTTCCACAGTGCTCGCTGTATTGTGTTCGATCTCTTTGGAGCACAATTCGTGTTACGCTAGATCTGTTCCTATTTCAAGTCAGTGGGGCTCTACCTGGTGCTGCGTCTGTCTTCATGGCCAAGCTAGTTGCAATACACCGCTCTGTGCAGGAGATAGCGGGCTGTGTCCCTTTCCGAGACTGTATTGTGATCTTTAATGACTCACAAAGCGCCCTGAGTACTCTCTGGCTAGTTGAATCTCCACACACCCTGGTTAGCGGTACCCCTTGACGCCACGGTTGCCGGGAGCCTGGCGTATATCGAGATTATCTTGTGCTGGTTTTCCGGACATGGGAGAATTGCGGGGAATCATGGCGCCAACTAGGTCATCAATGGATTCAGGAGGAATAGGCTACCGGGCCATCCACTCTGATTGCCAAGGAAGAAGGGAGACGGCTGAGGGAAACCTAAATTTGCGTACAATTGCGCCGCGTCTGTTCCCAGAGATCTACCGTGCAATGCTTCGCCGGCTCCAGGTCGTTTTCAGGTGCCTTTGTATTGGCAGCATCGTCGGGCGCACCGATATTTCATGGATCGCTCCCCTGCGCCCTACTGCGACGACTACGTTGTCCCCCAGACTGTTCGGCACATCATGTTGAATGATACAGTCCGGGCGATCTTGCCTGTGCCGGTACCAGGATGAGCGGTGTCGCTAACGCTTGGTCCCTCTTGCTTGTGACGAGTTCTCGTACACTGACTTTTTGGAGGAGACTGGCCTCCTCCATTTTATTTGAGTCTCTTTAGTGTTGATCGCATAAATCTGCGCCGGGAGGGGGGCGTGCCTGGCCCCGACGCCGGACAGTGCTTCCTCCTCTTTGCTTTTATGCTTCCCTTTTTGTGTGTGTCTTTTCCACCCTTTTTAATTTTGCTGAGCATTCTGCTGTGGATCGTCACGGCGACTTATGTCCTAGTAGAGAGTCGCTCAGGTCAGGGCTTGAAAAACAAATCCTAGGTATAGGAGCTTGTCCTCTTTGGGGTAGGATGGGGTGATGGGAAGGGTTGCTTTGGGGTGGCCGCCAACCATCATGCCCAAGATTTTGTAAAGCGAGTTAACCCTTCCTCGCTCGAGAGAGAACACCCGTAGTATATTAGGGAAGTGTGGATGGGAAACAGCTGCGTTGGTCTGGTAGACAGAAAATTGATGTGATGAGTGAATGTGAAAGCGACCTTTGGATGGGTGTGTTTGCGATGACGTAAGTGGGTACAAGTGCCCGCAAATGTGCATTAGACTCATTGCCCGATCGTGATTGGCGGGAATTACCTACAAACGTTGACATTATTTGCTTCTGTTCTCACTGGGAATCGAACCCGAGAACCCGGACGTGGAAATCCAGCCCATATCCACTTGACAGCGAATGCGATACATTTCTTTGCTTCAATTTTAATAGAGGTCATGCCGCTAAAATTTAGAGGGGGGAGGGGACACTGTGAAGAGATTGGGCTAAGGTTTAGCCGAGTAGAAACACTGCTTCCAGTTACAGCAAAGTTAAGCCACATTGTGTTTGGTAGGTAGCCAGATAGAGTTCGATTCGGGTCTATTTTACGGTGGCAGCCATACGCCGTTTATACCCTTTGGTTTGGAATCAACTTTAATCAGTAGGTCTCAACATAGAAATAAAAGACAGATGATTTGTAAATCCACGCCCATTTTAAGTCGCGTGGACGCGACTTTATAAGTTATTATGTCGGTCCGTAGGTCGTCGGTCGAATGGTAGCCATTTTACTTTTCAATGAGTTTTTTTGGCAATTAAATCGCAACCATTTGGACGATTCTAACGTATTTTGAGACTCTTATGTTGTTTTACATTTCCTTTCGAATGATATGATTGTCAAAGTCCTCCTAAGGTTAGTCCGGCAATTATTCAAAGTTTGGAAGGTCGTAAGGTCATATGTCGTTGTTTTCCTTGGGAATTCATCCTAATTCCTTTCATAAATTACTAATAGTCCTTCATCTGACCACGACAAGAATTTGAAAATGATGGTTATTTGTTTCCGTTAGATCACATTTTCCTGGAACCTTTTAAACACTCGTTTGTACATACAAAGGCAAAATACTAAAATAACCCCTTTATCAAAACGTATAGGGAAATTATAATTTACCTAATTCTGATAATCACTTAACCCAAATTCACCCAGCTGGTGGTGTATTAGCAACCCTGGGTTTTCTTCTCAGGAGCAACGCATTAATGTGAACTTGACGCTCCTTCGATGGAGATTAATTAGGGATAATTTCGTGTTTAATCGTATTTACCCATTTTTAACGCACTTGTTCCGGAAAGGGACGTGTTTAAGGTTGAAACTAATCACCATTTCACGATGATTAATGGGCTGTGGTATTTTTATACTAGTGATCAATGGAGACAACCCTACCCCATTAACCGATTTCTAGGTCCAGATTAATCCTGGGTAATTAGGATATTTTCATCTGACGGAGGAGTTAATGGAAAGGATAGAAATCTAGTTCACGCTACAGAATTAGGATTTAATTAAGGATGAGGGGTCTCGCTCCTGGCTCGAGTTTACTGGCTTGGGGGAAGAGGCAAATGACAAAACGTAGGATGCGCGATATATTTTGCTGTCTCCATCCGTTTTCCGAAGAGGTTCAATTGAAATCATTTTCTATGTTCGGAAAATTGTGGGTTTTTTTATCTCTCTGTCCGGCGGTTAGTTTCCTTCGTCTCTCTCTCTCTCTCTCTCTCTCTCTCTCTCTCTCTCTCTCTCTCTCTCTCTCTCTTTCTCTGCCGAATCAGTGACAAATTTGACCTTTCACGGAGGAGAGAGAAAGAGAGCTAAGTGAGTGAATTATCTCAATTCAAAGTATAAATTAGCTTAGAAGGAACCGGGAATTTCTTCTGTGATATGAAGAAAGAAAACTCGGAGAGAGAGAGAGAGAGAGAGAGTGTGAGTGTGGGGAGAGAGGGAGTCAGAGGAAGGCTCGAGAAAGGTTGACAAAAAAACATGAGATAGAGATCAAATCTCAATAATAATGCGTATAGGATACCTGTAAAGAATCCATTAACAAATTCGCACACAAATATACGTATTTTAACGTACGAAATACAGGGTAGGTTTATTTCTCTGTTTCATTATCATAAAAAAAGAATGATTATGTCTCTGTCTTTGGGTCTTCGGTTTCTCTCTCACTCACGCAGACACACACACACACACACACATACACACATATTTTGTATGTTTTTTATTCTCTTCTAAAAAATTTTGGTCAGGAATCCATCAATAGTAATTTTTATTTTTGGTTTTTATTTTGTTTTAAAATTTTGTTCACTAGTATTCTTAATCTAATTATTAAACCCAATTAATTCAGCACTAGATAAATGATAAAGGTTGAACGCCTGATAGTTTAGATGAATAATAATACTAATAATTAAAGAGGAATAATAAATAATTAAATAAATTTCCCAAAATAAAGTAATAAATAAAAATAAAAGTAAAAAAAACGAAAGTAAAATAATAAATAAAATAAAATTATAAAGATAAATCAATATATATATTTATACCCAGAGTAAAACAATATATCGAAAAGCAAGAATTGAAATAATACAAACTAACCAAAAATTGCTGCAAAAAATAAAAGCATGGAAGAGGTCCTTTCAAAAGCAAGGCAAACTACTTTTCAATTTATCATCCACCTTTTTGTAGCACTATCCAAATATTTCACCAAGCTTTAAACGTCAATTGTCAGAATTGAATTTGTGCTGTAGAACATCTTTTTATATTATTCCATGTATTGATTTCGAATTTGCTTAGAGGTCCTGAAGGTGGGTTTTTTAATAACCCGAGACGTTGAAATTAAAGATGACCCGACTTTCTGCGTTTTGTCATTCTTAATAAACATTGAACCCAAGCTTTGTAGAAGAAATCATTGTTTATATATATATATATATATATATATATATATATATATATATATATATATATATATATATATATATATATATATATATATAATTGTGTGTCTGGCGTGGAGAATTTGTAGATTAGGACACATTTTCAGAGTAAAATATGTAAGTACACTTGAGCTTAACGGACTCTATTTCTAAGCTCTCGGACCTAAGCTTAGGCCCTTCCTCAAAGATGTGAGAGATACGAGTTCGAAACTGATAGTTTTCTCCGTGTGAGATGTGGGATACCATAAGTGGTGTAAGGTATATATGAGAAAATATTACATATTGACATTGCATATGAGAATGGATCTTATATTGATGGGGATGAGGGCGATGACTGGGAATTTTGAGTGAACGATGGAAGTGAGGGTGTGATTGAGAAGTGTATAAGTGACGGTGGCCTGACTTTCTCTATCTTTTTGCCCTTTTATCTTTATTATTTTATGTAATTTACGTTTAATATTTGAAATATGATTTTAGCATTAAGGTCTTTGTATTCTTTGATTGTTATTTGAGCTCTTCCTTGTTTTCCTGTGGTTATTTTAGTTAATTTTTCCTTGGCTTCGCGTTTTCTTTTTCCTTGTAGTATGAATCTCCTTATTTTGGTTTGTTCCTTTTAGTTTTTTATCACAATGTCGGTACAATATTTTGCTGTGTTCTGCTTTTGCTTCTATCAAATCTTATTTTGTGTTTCATTGTTTCTTCTTTTTCGTCAGTTAATGAAATTTTTTACTTTAAGTGAACAGATCCATTATTTTTGCCCATATTTTGGTTTCATTTTTGTACATTTTTTTCATTTATAGGTCTCAGGTTTGGGTTTCTATGTAGTTACGTAGATGGCAAACTGTCGTTTCTCGATGTGTTGGTTATGAGCCAATTGTGGGTTCTTTTCTTCATCCTAACCATTTGTGTTTCACTTACAACATGTACCATAATTGTGGGATACGTCAGTAATGATAGACGAAAGCGAGGTACAGCTTGCGTTTATTTTCTTCTGTTAGTTTTTTAATCTGCAATGGAATGTATGGGTTTTGGAGGGGGGTTGACCAATTTTCTGGGGCGTATGAGAGGTGTATTCATTTGTGGTCAGTTTAAGTCCGAAGAATCTCCGGTCAGTTTCTTATGGGTACGCCTCTCCATCCACAATAATATTGACACATTTTCTTATATTAAGAACATAAGAAACTAAAGAGACTGCAAAAGACCATTCATGGCCTACACTTGGCAGCTCCTAGAGATTGTGCTAAATTTGTTTCGGGTTTGTTTTTATTTTATTTCTCTTCTCATAGTTATTGATGTTTTTAATCTCTCTTGCCCTTCTGTGGGTTTTACCCCCACCTCCAGGCGCTCCCATAGTAGAGCTGGCTCACGCAGAGCTCACACCTAAAATCGGATAAAACAAGACCTCTTCCTCCCAACATCCGCCACCATGACCGTTTTTCGTAAGGTGAAACGGCCGCGCTCATCCATCAAGTCAGGCTCCCAGGATCTCCTCCCCCCTTCTCCCGCTAAAGGTGATCTTCGGGCCGTCTTCTCGGGCCGTCTTCTCGGGCCGTCTTCTCGGGCTCCTAAATATCCCCATAAAAAGAGACAGCACCAAACTCGATTCGGCTCATACTACCCTACGTATGGCTGGACTGGGTGGCTTGGAAACGGTGAATCCTCCAAAGGAAGGACCCCCGCCTCTGGCAAAGATTTCGATGCAGAGGGATGAAAATACTCAAAAGCAAGCCCAATCTCCTGATAAGTTATCGAAGGCAACAGCGCCTTGTTCGGGCAACAGCGCCCGTAGTTCTGCCTCCCCTGAAGCTCACCGACATTGTAGTGAGGGTCTTTTTTTTCGAAGAGAACCGCCCGCATATTCTTTCAATAGAACGGCAGGGGACTCTGAACAAACTGGGAGGAGCTGCAGAGGCTCATCACATCCCCTACCCCTTTAGCTATATTTCTGCAGGAGATCATGCTGTGCGCGTGTCCTCTCTCCACCATCGCGGAGTATAGAGGTTTCTTGACCCCATCACCACGGTGTGGGGGCCGGGCAGCAAGATGCGCGATTAATGCCCGGCATGATGTTTCTGTTCTTCTATTTGATATAAATACCTCATTTCAGGAAGTAACAGTGCAGTTTGACCTGGATATGAGATATACTGTAATTTCTACGAACATTTTACCGTCAGCCGACTTCGACAGGAGGGACTTCCACCGTGTCGTAGCACGGCAGCCGATGTTCTTTCTTCTGCTCCGGAATTTGAACGGTTGACACCTCTCTGGGGAAGCCTTACCGATCAATTCCTGGGGGAAGGTCATTGCAGACAGGATCGACGAGCTGGAGATAGATGTCCTAAATGTATATGAGTTTACGCATCAGTTTCTGAAAACTGCCTTTTTCCCTGCCTTGATCTATCCCTGTGTTCTCCGGAAGCACAGTCAGATTTGGGGTTGAGGTGTTTGGTGACCTCCATGTGTGTTATCACTTTCCTATTCGACTATCATTTTATGGGACTCTGCCGCCTGAAAAACAGCTCTGGTTGTTCTTGGACCGTGTTCACTGGTGCACATTTCAGGAATTGACTGATTTCTCTGTCTCTGTCAGTAGTTTAGGTCAGTTTATGATGCCGTTGATTTTTTCTCTGGCAACCTCATCGCCGTGGGCCTAACTACTCTTCCTTGAACACCTGGTTATTTTGCACACGCTCTGCTCCCTAGGTGGTTGGCCGAATTTACAATGGCCCTCAGACAGTAGCGATATGCCTATATGCACTATAAGAGCCGTCCGAACGACTTCACTGTCGTTAAATATCGCTGAAGTAGGGCGAGGTTTAGGTATATTTTGAAGCACACCCGCTGCTCTTCCTGATGGGCATACGTGTCCTCACTTATCGGGAGCACCCTCTGGCAAAGGTGTGGAAGTCAAAAGAATTCATGGCGAGTTGTCATAGGATCCTCTCACGTTCTCCTGCAGAACAGGACCGCGATCTCGCACTCCGCGTACCTAGCAGAGTCTTTCGTGAACGCCTTCTTAACATTCTCTTCTCGAGATGCTGTTCTGCAGCATTACATACACGTCGTATTGTCGCTGGAAGCGGCCAAATGCACTTTACTTCCAGAGGCGGAAAACCCACCAACGACAGGCTCACGATGTTCCATATAACCTGATTCGACACCTAGATGAGCGAAGAATAGCATTTCTGCTAGAATTGTTCAACAAGATCTGGATAGAGTGTAGCCTACCAGAGTGGGGGCGAATGGCTATAGAGTTCGCAAAATTTCTCTAACCACCTGCGTCGGCAAGTTGATGGAGAAATTGGGAAATGTCAGATTAGCCTTTTCCCGGACATCGGAGGTCACCTGTCTTCTGCTCCGTATGGCTTCTGCAAGTTCCACTCGACGTTGGGTGCTCTGCTCAAACTGAAAAATGCTATATGCGAGGCCTTCCTTCGTTGTGAGCACTAAACTTGTTTTCTTTTCGATTTGGAGAACGCCCATGATACCGCATCACGATACGGTATCATGGAGCCTGTCCAGAAGATAGGGGCTAAGGGACGCTTAACAACCTTTATTTCTGAATTTCTGCGAGACGGTCGACTCCACGTACGGTTGGAGGAATCCGTTCAAACCCAATGAACCAGAAGAGGGCGTCCCATAGGGGTGACTTCTTTGCCACACTCTTTGGCATGAGCATCAATGACACCACCTCGGTACTGCCGGAAAATGTTCTCGCTACGTTTGACTTGAACGACCTTTCAATCACCTTTGGTGAGCCCAGAGTCCAACTATGGAGCGTTCACTCTGACAAACATTGAAGAGCATCTCTCACTATGTTGAAGCCGACTAATTTCTGATTTCTTTGGCCAAGACTAAAGTGGTGTAGTTATGTTGCCATCCAAGGCTCCACGCCGAGTCGGACTTGTTCATGAACGGGGCTAGCATGATAGTTTTGGATTCTCCCAATTTCCTCGGTCTTGCTTTTGACTGAGGTCTCACTTGGGAGGCTCATCTTCGCAGCCTTAGGGACTCTTGTATTCAGGCCATGGATATTCTTAATTCCGTGACGTTCAGCACTTGGCGTGCTGATATGGCTACTGACTTACTTCTCTACTGATTCTTTGTTCGTTCAAAGCTTGATTACAGATACGAATTTTACGCATCCGCATCCGAGCCTGCATTGCAGAAGGTGGACTCAATCCACTACACCGCTTGACACTTTTACTCGGATTGGTTCGAGCACACAAACTTGTAGACTATATTTATTTGTGGAATAGGTTAGCGTCCTCCATTTTATTTGACGTTCTTTGCTTTTGATCGGATGATCCTCCACCGGGAGAGGCGGGCTTCGCGCCGACGCCCGAGTGTGCTTCGCTCTTCTTGCTTGTCCTTGTATTTATTTTGTTTTTGTTGAACTTGGTTTTATTTATGTTTGGTTTTTATTTTTCTTAGTGTTTTATATTTTCAAATAGACTAGAATTAGGCTGAAACTTGTTTAAGGCGAATTATGCCCTTGCTATCAGTTAGTATTAATGCATTGTTCGCCTCCATTATATCATAATCTAAGTCATACTTCCATTTATTTTTTTCCTTTTATTTTTCTCCTGTTTTGTTATTGGAGCCTTCTAAGATCCGCAAATCTTTATATCAAGTTCTTCTGTGGTGGATCCATTTCTGTCTGTTTCATTTCTAGAATTTTAAAAATGTGTTGAACAATTTCCATTGCTTCCGCCTCCCCGCCTATATTTGTTACTTTATTCTCGGCGGTCTTTTTTTTATTTTTTTCAGGTTTTGTGTTTTTTATACTTAAGTAGTCTGTTTGTGCCGCAGTCATACTAATTTTGTTGAGTTAGTTGCAGGGTTGATTCTCAGGGAACCACTTATTTACTGGTACCAGTTTGTTTGTTGCTGCTGTTTCATACGAGTAGGTTGTATTTTTTTCCCCTATTTTTTTCGCTAATTTTTTTTTCAATCTGACAAGACATCGAAAGTGTTCGGTAAGGGTTTCCATGATTTACGCATTTCTTATTAGTGCTTGTACAACCATCTCATCTGTGATTGTGGCTTCCATTTTCCAAACAACTTTTGTGCTGGAAAGTAGACTCCTTATCGAATGCATAGCACCTGAAGCAGGCTTGTAGATATATTAAGGTCTCTCTTTTGATCTCTCCGGGTACTATTTTTTTAAATGTTTGAATTCCACACTCTGCTACTTTTGTCGACTTTTCCTTTTCCTGAATAGTATTTTAAACAAATGGTTATGGTCTTCACCGGCCTGGTTTTTTTTGCTAATTTAATTACCTCTTCGCAATTTGCCCAGTTTTGCTTGTTCTAGAATTGTTCTTTAATCTGGTCGCCGAGTTTTTCCCTGCCTCCTGGTTGAGGCAGTGGCGGCATACAACTGAGATTTTTGTGGTCACATTGGGTGGTATGTGTGTAACCAGTCCCATATTTTATAGCTTCTTCGTTTTGGAGACTGCCAAGGCCTTTCTCTGTATCCCAGAGAGCTACATACACATTCTACTGCTCATTTAGACGAGGCAGTATTAATCCGATATCCGCAGCTTTTCTCGTCAGTTTTTCTTTGCCTTGGAAAACTATTAGTGGGACACTTATTGAGCCTTCCATGTGGTCCAAAATGTACCCTTGGGGAGGCTAGTTTCTTGTATTCGTGGCTTTCTTTTAAACCCTGTAACTTTGATTGGGGAAAAAAATATTATGCTTTTCTGACTGTTTAGATGGAAAAATAAAGCGCCATCCCCCAACATATGCCAGATTTCGAGTTAAAGGTTGCTAGATTAAGGAAAATGATGAATGGATTGAGGAACTGAAACTGCACCCATCATACACATAGACTGCCTTGATGGTCCATCTGTGGTCTTGGCAAGAACCTCATGGTAGACCACAATAGCTTTATCACAATGGTCGCAGTTTTGCCCCTTTTCCGGGAGACCTATGACGCTGGGTTCCACAGTAAACTATTCTTTAAACCTGCTTTTTCCAACGTTCCAAATTCTGTGTTCTCAATGAAATATCAGTTCGGAATAGGCTGTGAGTGGCAGCTTACCCAGTCGTAGATTGGGCTGGAGTAAGGGTAGCTTGGTGTGTCTAGGCCATCTTCGAGGGTCCTAAAATGCCCTAAAAGTTAGATAATATATCTCTGGACTTTCCCTAAAAGTTAGATAAGGTTTCCTAATAAATGCAAGAGAACGTGAGTAGCTGCTTCCCTAAACTCTAACTTTCCTTACAACTTTCAGTCAGAGATCAGATGGGTGCGTCTGTAGCGGCAGAATGAGGAGTAGCTATGGTCTCCGTTTGCGAATAGCGCTTAGTTTATAGCCAAAATCTGGCTGGAAATTTAGCATCCCAATAAGAGACTTTCTCTCATACACAATGGGGTAGGTAAAGGATGCAAGGGTTTTATAAAATACGGTAAACAAGACAAGGGTCACATTCAATTTGATGCTCAACAGGAAGACAATGACGAGGATAGGAGTGAAAGTGATTCTTATGTTCTTTATTTAAAATCAAGTAGGGCAACAATTCAGCCATGAAAGTTTAAGAAACAAATAAAAAATTTATGAAGAATAAACAATTAGTATTATAAACGTACTCTGTTTCTACAATATCTGAAGTGAATATGGAGTGTGAATGAAATTTGAGATTAAATCAGTTTCTATTGTTAAATTGTTTAATAGAGTTTGCATAATGAAATGTTTTTGACTTTTGAGATCAGGAAGAGGATTTTTTTTTGAAGGGGGAGATATGAGAGTTTTCTATAGATAACAGTTCAGGAAGTTCTCTTAGAATGTATTGATTAAGAGTTCTTGGACTTCAGAACTTAGGAGTGTGCTTGCAGTTCGCAGATCCCAGAGGTTCCTGGAATTCGGAGATGATAAGAATTTGTTGGATTCGGAAGCTCGAAGGGATACTTGGAGTTTTGATATCAAGGGTCTATCTCTCTTTTTCTATCTATTTCTTTCTCTCTATTTCTTTCGCTCTCTCTCTCTTTACTCTATATCTTTCTCTCTTTCTCTCTCCCTCAGTCTCTATGTCAAGTAGTGTCTTACACCTCTATTAAATTTCCAACTATCTTTCACACGGCTAGTTAGACCCAAAAAAGGTGAAAGAGGGCGTTAAACCTTGTATATATATATATATATATATATATATATATATATATATATATATATATATATATATATATATATATATAAATGCAAACTTAAAGGCAAATCTGCTTGTCATGACCATGCTATTTATCTTGACCAGTGCAGTCTCTTCCAGACCGAATAATGAAACCAACATAGAGATCAGAAGTCCACCAAGAAACATCTGTATATTTCAACTTCTGGTGTGTCTGTATGGAAAATTGTCGTCATGCTGCGTGTATTTCAACTTTAAAACGTGTAATGATTGCAATTTAACATGATTCTGTATGTTTGTAAACTTTTAAATACTTATGTTTTGTCACTCCAACCAACGGTTTATATATTTATAGTTCTAACTTTGCATATAGTGTAACTACCTAATCAGTGGCGGATTCAGGATAATAATTTGGGGGTGGCTAACTTGATTTCCTCCCTCTGAGGAGTCTAGAAAAGGGCATTGATCATTAATAATTGTTATTTTACAGAGTAATGATAATAAATAGCAGTAACTCACAGGATTGAGCACTAACTCAATCCAATTTTTTTCCCACACATCAGAAAATTATGAGTTGTGGATTTTGGACATCAGCTAAGTCATAATACTGAACTTAATAATTAATTTTGAGCTTTATCTGTATTTTAGACATGTATCAAATAAGATACATTCAATCGCAACGGTTTAAAAAACCGTTTTTAGATATATTCTATATTATTACATAACTCTTTCTGAGTAGCAGAATACAGATAACGCTTAATAATGAAAAATGAAACATAAACGGGTCTGAATTTTTTGGGGGGCTTCAGCCTCCTAGTTTCCCTTAGATCCGCACCTGCTCCCAATTGTGCTGGAATTTTAACTTCGCAGTGTGTTTCTACCGAAGCTCCGGCCAATGTGCGCATATTTCAATTTCTAAACGTGTGTGAATAAATAGAGGCAACATCTATGATTCATAGTTGCAAAATATTATTAGGTTCAGACTTCACATCCCTAATGTACGGATATCATATAATCTTCCTAGTCTCTTGCGATTATATATCATTTAAAACATATCAGACATCAAAAATCATACCGACCAGTGTTATTTGTTTACCTGTTTTCAGATTAATAATTCTTTTTAAAATAAAAGTATCCATACCAAAGACAAAGAATTATCTGAAAACATGAAAAAAAAGTGTTATGTGTGATTTTTGTTGTCTGAGATGTTTTATATGCTTCTATATGATTTTGTGTGCTGAATTTGAATCTATAATCCTCTTTTTCAGATAAGGTCAGGTTTTTTCTGCAACACTTTTTATTGTTATGCATTTTTGAACCTTCAATGCAGGTTTTTATATAAATGGTATAATTATGTTTTGTTTTTCTTTCATAACTTTAGATTTCTTATTAAAAGGTTAGCACAGAATTGTATATCACAAGATTAGAGTTATTCATTCTTTTTAAAAATCACTTAGCATGAAACTACTTCTGCATGGCGAACTTACAAGGTAGGTAATTTCATGCAACTTTTTTTCTGATTTTACAACACAGATAAACACACTTTGTGAACATTCAAAGGTTCTCCAACAAAACAATTAACAATGATCTCACAGGTGATTTAGGACCATCAAAGGAATCGTTCCAGCTCCTTGGCTCTTGTATGAGAGAGAACAATCTATTGGTACCACAAACAACATATTACTGGTAGAGAAGTAGGGATGAATAATTCGGAAAGTTCTTTTCTCCTCATGATAATTCATCTTTGGTGTACTTTTTTTCTGATTTTACAACACAGATAAACACACTTTGTGAACATTCAAAGGTTCTCCAACAAAACAATTAACAATGATCTCACAGGTGATTTAGGACCATCAAAGGAATCGTTCCAGCTCCTTGGCTCTTGTATGAGAGAGAACAATCTATTGGTACCACAAACAACATATTACTGGTAGAGAAGTAGGGATGAATAATTCGGAAAGTTCTTTTCTCCTCATGATAATTCATCTTTGGTGTACTGATGGGACATTATCGGTTTGATCGAGGTTTTTTGGAGTTGTGTATCAACCATCTGAATGGAGACTATAGACTCATCAATTCCCTCGACATGTAAAATTCGTACTTATGGACACATTATTACAAAGTACGAACAACATATCAGATGAGGTAAATATAAAAGTACATAGTTGTGTTAACTGAAATAATGATTATGTTTGTAAATTTAAATTCCGTTTTGGGAAAAATTCATACTTATTAATACAGGCACCCGAAGACCGAACAAAGTATCGAATCAGGTCAAAGTGAAACAAATATTTTTCTTATTTTCTCCTCCAACTCCGCCTGTATACGGTTGTATTCGTGAATGTGAATCCATATTATGGACAAGTCCGTATTTATAAACACGTGGGTCCGGAAATACGAACACATACGTGGACACATTGAAAAGGATTTCGCCCACATTAAATAGTTGGCTGTCTGGGAATAGGTAACTATGTGATGAACATGTTTGTACTCAAAAAACATGTACCCGAAATTACGAGCAAAATATAAGATTAGCTAAATGCAAAAAAAAAACTGTTGTGCTCAGATCAACTTATAAGAATGATTGATTTTGTCAATGTGAATCTTAGTGATTAGAAAAAGTGTCGTAATTATGAGCACAGTTCTGAAAGTACGAGCAAAATATTAGATGGCACTAAATAAGAAATAAATAGCGTTTTGCTCACCCTAGCCCCCTTAAAAGATTGCGAATTCATGTAAGGGGGTTTCACACTTGAGAACACCTTGACTATAAAGTACGAACAAAATATCTGGACGAGATTAATATTACTAAAAAATTAGTTTCACTCTACCTCCCCCTTTGAAGGATTGTGTTCGTGAATCTGAGTCTCGGGTAAAAAAAATGCCGTTCTGAAGAGTACAGGGATCCAAAATTAAGAACAAAATATCCACTGCGGGTGAAGGGGAAAATAAGTGTTTTCTTAACCTATTCCCACGAAAGTAGGTGTGTTCGTGAGTGCAAATCCATATGCAAGAAAACCTCCATACATACGAATAGAGGGTGTCAAAATACAAAGAAATTTTATGAGTGAGATAAACCTGAAAATAAATACATAAAGGGTTGTTACTTCTGCCACAATTAAGGGTTGTGCGCCCAAATGTGAATCTCTGTAAAGAAGTCCGTACTAATAAGCACTAGGATCGAAAGTAGGAACAAAAATGTCACACGGTAATGAATAACACTGGTCTGCGTCAAAAATGTTTCTGAGGGTTTCATAGGTGATTCCTAATGGAATTTGTCTTCTAAATCCAAATCAAGCATTCATATTGCTCAATCAGGTCTAGTTCTTAAGATACAGACTAAGCTCCCTAGATGGCGTTAGAGAGCTCAGTCTCTAGCTGACCGCGAGCGCGAGTGGTTGTGTGTTGCTTGCTCACTCTCTAACTAAGTGTTGGTTTTTTAATCCATGACTTTTCTCATCTATGAACAGTGTTTAAAGTGTATTTCTAAAACTTTATTTATCTTTGTGAATTTTTTTGCAGGCAAATACATTAGCAAAACTCCTTATATTTCATAAAAATGAATAGAAAGTGTAAAAACAGTCCTGATAGATTTTGTTTTGTTTGTGGAAAGGTAACTTTTAGTGACCAGCAATGCACTATAACGCCGTTAGTAAAGTTCCTTTACAATGCACATTTTGGAATAAAGCTAGGTGATCAAGCCCAAAACTTTGCTCCACACATGTGCTGCAAAGCCTGTGTCATAACCTTAAGACGCTGGAGTGAGGGCAAAACGAACTGTTTGTCATTTGGTGTACCTATGGTGGGGAGAAAAGGCAAGGACCACATTACAGACTGCTATTTTTGCATGACAAATCTTAAAGGTGAGATAATTACTTTAACAATATAGTCCTTGACAAATCTAGAAATGTTTATACAAATCTTTTGGTAGCCTATTAAAATTGTAATTGTGTATAAAAATAGTCTATTATGCTGGTAGAAAAATTGTGGTTAAATTGTATATAAAAATTGATTGTATTTAAAAATTGTAAATTTACCTGGTATGAAAAATGTGTATAAAAATGTGGAAACGATGGTCGAGTGAATTAAAAGTATGTAAATTAAGTATGCGAAACTTTTTTTCAGGTGTCAATAAGAAGAACAAACACACTGTAGTCTATCCTGATGTTCCTTCTGCCATTAAACCACAACCACATGGTCCAGGAGTTCCAGTTCCTTCTCCACCTAAAAATACTGAGCTACAAGACAATATAGAAGATATAGAAGTGAATGACACTGACACTTCAGTGACATATCAGCCTACGTCTACAATGACTTTGCCAAGTCCACTCACTCAAGGTCAATTAAATTACTTGACAAGAGAACGCACAACTTCTTGCATCCCGTCTTAGTAAGAGCAACCTCCTCTCTCAAGAAACTACATACTTTTGGTTCAGAAATAGAGACGAAGAGTTTCGAAAGTTCTTTGCAGTTGATTCTTGCAGCTCTTTGGTGTATTGCAATGATGTAAAAGGTTTAATTGAGGCACTTGGCGTTCCTTACCAACCAAGTGAATGGAGGCTCTTTATTGATTCTTCTAGCAGAAGTTTGAAGGCAGTACTCTTAAATATTGGCAATAAAATGGCATCTGTACCTATTGGCCATTCAGTTCAGTTAACAGAAAGCTACGAAAATATGAAAGTATTGATTAATACAATCAAGTACTCTAACCAGAACTGGTTAATATGTGGTGATCTCAAGGTAAGATATATTTTACTTTATTAGACTTGTTAAATATTTTAAGGAATGTTTGTTTCTAAATACCAATGACAGAAGGATATTATACACATATTAGTTTCTCCCTAACCCTAATAAACTTAGTGAAAATTGCCTATGCAAAAAATAGAAGTTCTTAGAAACCATGTACATCAATATGCATCAATATGTTTTATTTCAGGTTGTGTGCCTTCTTCTTGGGGTGCAAGGAAGCTACACAAAATATTTATGCTTCATGTGCTTATGGGATAGCCGGGTGGATAGTCTTCACTATAAGCAAAAAGACTGGCCATCTCGAGAGGCATTCCAAATTGGCTGCCACAATGTGGTAGCTCAACCTCTAGTCCCTCCCAAAAATGTTTTACTGCCTCCTCTTCATATAAAGCTTGACCTGATGAAGAACTTTGTCAAAGCACTGAATAAAGAAGGCCAAGCTGTTAAATATCTACTGCAAAAATTCCCACAGATCAGTGATGCCAAGCTCCATGCAGGCATATTTGATGGTCCCCAAATTAGAACTCTGTTAAAGGACAAGCATTTTTACACCAATATGGAAGCCAGTGAACAAGAAGCATGGCGAGCGTTTAGTAAAGTAATCGACGGTTTTCTGGGAAATAAAAGAAGCTCAGAATATATCTCACATGTAAATGAACTTATGAAAAGCTTCGAAAAAATGGGAGCTCGCATGTCGATAAAAATGCATTTTATCCAGTCACATCTTGACTATTTTCCGGCAAACTGTGGAGATTAGAGCGAGGAACAAGGAGAAAGATTTCACCAAGACATAAAGACGATGGAGACAAGATATCAACGACGCTAGGACAGCAACATGTTAGCTGACTATTGCTGGTGTCTTAAACGCGACGAACCAACATCGCTTCCCAAGCGGAAGTCATCAAGGACCTCTTTTCTTGGAAAATAGTTTCTTTGCACTCCTGGGTAAGCTCATAAGTAGTCTGTAAGTTTGAAATTAATTAAAAGAAAGTCAAATTGAGTCGGTATTTTTTTTATTACAAGTAATTGTAATTTATTAAATACCTTATATATAAATAAGGGATTTTTCAAAAATGGCCCTTTTCTAAAAAGAGTAGTGCGCTGTATCTCAAAAACCAGATCTGATTAAGCAAAATGAATGTCATATTTCAATTTAAGAGAACAATATCGTCAGGAATCACTAAAGAAAACCGCAGGAACAGAAATCCTTTTCAAACGCAGGCCTGTGTAATAAATAAATAAGTTGACTTACATATAGCTAAAATAGGGTTATATTTTGGATTTGTAGTGAAAACTTCGCATTTCAAAACACAGTGTTCCAAGGTTACGAGCAGAAATGTACTCAATAGAAAATACTGTAATGAATATAATTTTTCATACCCCTATCGCAAATGAAGGATACGAGGGGCGGTCAATAAGTTTTGCAATTCGCCACTTGCGCCACTTGTCCCTGAGGCTTTGAATTCTCGACAACCAGAAATCTCCCGACTGCTGTTCAATCCACTCCTGGACGGCGAGCTGGACATCTTCTTCGTCCCCACACCGGCGTCCACGCAGTGCAGCCTTGAGCTGGCGGAATAAAAATTAGTCGCTAGGGGCAGATCCGGACTGTAGAGGGGATGGTTGAGCTCCTCAAATCCACACTCGTACAGGACAGCTTGTGCAACTCAGGCCTTGTAGACAGAGGCATTGTTGTGGAGGAGCATGACACCGCGTGTCAACTTGCCGCACCGCTTCTGACGAATGCACTTCTTTAACCCAGCCAGTTCCTCGGCGTAATATTGGCCTGTGATGTTCCTTCCACGAGGCGCATAGCCCACTATCAACACTCCCTCAGAATCCCGAAAGATGGTGGTCATGATCTTCCCGGCTGAGGGTTGGATCCGGAACAAGATGGGGGTCGGAGAGCCCCTGTGCTTCCAGGCCATGCTTTCGAACTTGGTCTCGCGATCCCAGTGATGGACCCACGTTTCATCACCTCTCACTACGCGTGACTCGAATCCCGCCGGTTCTTGGTTGTACAGAAGCAGCAACTCCTCAGAACTTTGACGACGTTGAAGTCGATCATGGGGCCTGAGGTTTTGTGAGGTTTCTAGGGACCCGACGGGCAGAGACCTTGGTAATGGCCCAATTGTCGTGGATGATGTTGATAACACTTCTATGTGATATTCCAAGTTCTCGCTCGAGTTCTTCGACCTTCAACCGTCAATTTTCGACGATCATCCTCTCCACACGGGCCATATTGTTCTCGTTTGTCACGTCTGACAGGCATCCTGGATGGGGGTCATCTTCAAGGGACTCACGACCATGGCAGAACTACCTATTCCAGTGAGCAATGGTTGCATAGGAAGGGGCGGTGTCGGTGTACACTGCAACCATGCGTTCATGGATCTCTTTTGCATTCTTGCCTTCCTTGGTCAAAAGTTTGATCACTGCGAGATGCTCCACCTTCTCTATTGTTAAAAAATTTGTGACTGACGATCGGTGATCAGCTACTGCTTCTTAAATAGACAAGGCAGGAGCGTGCGGCTGCAGGTCCTGACTTTTCAAAACTTGTCCTAATATCCCCACAAACAGCCATTTCCCTTCCTCTCTTTTGCTCTACCGATTCGCAAAATTTATTGACCGACCCTCGTATGTTGGTAAATTTAAATACCCGTGTTTCTAAGGTCAATATGTTTCCATGGCTTTGTTGTTTACTGTTTACATACTCGTTGTATTTTTGTTTAAATCTTCCTGGCAATTAGCTGATTGTTTACATATGTTTTCTTCTTATTTACGTTTAACTTATCACTTATCTACTCGTCTTCATCTGTTTGCCAATTCTGTTTCTGTACTTCTCTTATCTCCACTTCACCTGTCTCCTGAAGAGATTTTTCAATCCCGTTTTTAGGCAGGAAAATGCTGGTCAACCTTTATCTGGTACATCTGGACTTCTGGGCAGCATTTGAAACATTTAACTACCCCTTTATTCAAGGTTCTTCGTGTGTCTCTCTGGAACTGCCTTTTAATGGTTCTCTTCTCTTACTTACCTTGTACTCAATTTAGCCATAGTGATTTACTGATGCATATCGGCCGGTAGAGGTGCGCTTTAGTGTTCCACAAAGGTCGCTTCTTTAATCCGCTTCTGTTTCGGGTCTATCTCCTTCCACTTTGGACTCTTTAGGTCGCTTTGGTCTCTTTTGCGTTGTTTTGGTATATAACTGCTATGCTGAAACTCTGTGAAAGTTAACATCCGCTTATATCATTACGTAATGGCTCTCGGAGAAGTTTCTGTGAATCCTCTGATTTCCGCAATCTGCCTGCATCCTTTCCCACTTTGACCAAAACAGATTCGGAATTGTCTATCCTACTTTCGTCATCTCCATCCTAGAAGGACAATAATAAATCCGCCTGGGTTTGGAATGGCATGATTCAATTAACCAAAAGGAATCCATTAAACCAATAAAAGTACAACTAATGAAATTGAGTTCGTCTTATAGAAGGCGTGGGCTGCAGATTACACTGTCCAACAATGATTTTGCTACAGAAATAAGAAAGTAGTTTTTTACTGTAGTTTTTTGTGTAGATTACGAAAATTGCCTTTATTTTTCATGAAATTTCAGTTCTTTTGTAATCTGCACATTTATTTTTTTATTAATATTAGATTATTCAGTATATAGAGGTAGGAAATATTTGGTATTATTTTTACTTTATTTGACAAAAAGTACAGAGATAAGTGTAAACAAAAAGCCTCATTCATCAAAACAAATTAATAAGTCCTTTTAATACATTTCAGAGTGTGGTATTATAAGAATATACTTTTTAAAAAAATGAAGATTAAAGATTTTTTCAAAATTGCTGAAATTTATACAATATTCATATATTTTAAGAATATTTAGGCTTCTTTTTTGTACAACATCTTGTCTCTCTCTTTGAAGGGCCCCTCAGAAGTCAGCAAGTATTGCAGGGCTCCATTTTCCTTTATAACGATTTTCTATAGTAGAAATATCTTGGTGGAATCTTTCACCATGCTCATCGCTGACGTCTGCTGGATTCTCTGGAAAGAAAGGCAGATGGAAATGCAAAAAATGCACCTTTAGTGACATATTACACTTCAACTCATTATAAGACCTAATCAAATTCTGAACAAGAATGTGGTAATTTTTTGATTTGTGCATTCCAAGGAGAACATTACATACACCTTTGAAACTATGCAAGGCCTCAAAGTCTAGCTTGCTCAATTTTGTCATGCTTTAAGGCTTTCACAAATTGTTACATTAAACCTAATTTTATGTGAAGTGAGGGCAAAATTATGTTCTCTTTAGAAACCAATGGTTGACGTATGACATTATGACAACATACTTTTGTCTCTTCTCTTAAAGGCCATTCTAAGCGTATGTAATGTTCTTCCCGAACTCTACTGTCCCACTGGCCCAAAAAACACATGGATTTTGTGTAGCCTGACTACAAGCCATTTAAAATGGCTACTACCTTAAGGTCAGCAGAAATCAACCATTTATGTTCTTCCCGAACTCTACTGTCCCACTGGCCCAAAAAACACATGGATTTTGTGTAGCTGACTACAAGCCATTTAAAATGGCTACTACCTTAAGGTCAGCAGAAATCAACCATTTATGTTCACTGTATTTGATGCTTTTTAAAATGAAATCTAAATTCTCATAAGTTTCTTTCAAAACAACAGAGTAAGCTACTGGTATCGATGGTATTTTATTGCCATTATGCGGAAGCACGGCTTTACTACTATATAAAGAAGCGTTAATGAAAAGTCTTCATTGAATGGGTTCAAAAGGTATATCTAATTATTCAAAGAGACGTGGAATATTATTACAGTAGCATAAATTGTTGTCAAATGAAAATTTGTCTTTTAAATTGTTTGATCGAATTCGAAACTTAGTAATTCGAACATCTTCTGATACTAAATTTCTTTCTTTCAGTCTCGAGGACAGTAATTCACTCTGTAGCTATGTTAAGTTTAGATCTCTTACTAGTTCATCTAGATCAAGTTGCGAGAAAGGTTTTAGAGTAGTATCAACAGTTTCAGGAACATAAATTTCAGTTTCTGGTTCACATGATTCCATATCTGATTCTTTAGAGTTAGACAAAACAATTCTGAAAGTGGTTCAGGTACTGGAATGTCTTTTGAGTGAGGTATAGACCAAATAGCAGATCTAAGGTTGGGATATACCACAGCTGAAGCGCACTTCGTTGTTTTACCTAAAAGTATGGAAATTATATGCATAGAATTTAAAGTTATGTACATATGTGTGATTACAATAAAGTGGTTCTAAACTTAATTAATTTTATATTTAAAAAAAAATAATATTACAGTATACTACTTCAAAATATAGGTACAGTTGACAATAAACAATTACTTACTTTGTATGTCTACCAAACTGAAATAGCAGTCAATGGCATGATCTTGGGGCTCTCGCCATACCATTGGAACACCAAATTGAAGGCTTTTTATTTTTCCTTTACACCATTTTGATAAAGAATTAAATCATGTCATGCAACAGATATGTTGTGCCCATGATTTATCTTAGGGCCAATTTTACATCCAAAATACAAATTATATAGTTTTTTCACTAGAGAAAAAACTTTTCTTTAATTTTTTAATGTTACTGAACCACATATGTAGCAGCATTTATCTCGGCTATTTTTACACTGTCCTCTTGACATTTTAATTAAATCTGTTGCTATTATTTAAAATTTAATTTAGTTAAATAGCATGAAAATAAGAAATAAAAGAATGAAATTCGTTAAAATCTTCAAAATTTGACAAAAATAGTAGTTGGCCACTTGCAAAAACTGGAGTCATTTCGATAAAAATGACTTCCATTTTTGAAATCTCTACATAAAACTACATTAAAAAATGTTATTCTAATCTTTGTAGTGGACAAAAAGTTCAATTTTGTTAGACAATGTTATCTTATAAAGATGAATAATGTTTCCACTAAAACATTTATTATATTTACTTTTGCCACGCAACTTTCCAAAGTGGAACACTTCGCCAAAAATACCAATATTAAGATAGGGTTTATATATAACTACAATATAAAAAAGTACTTTTCAAAACGCAAATCTTGCAACCAACAGTCCGGAGTGTATCTTATTCACATGCAACAATTGCAATAAATCTTATGTAGGGGAAACTTTATTAAACGCATATATGCACATAGAGGGATATAAGACCATGAAGCCTATCTTCTAGTTTGTTCAACCACACCAGTAATTATGATCACTAAATTGATTTTATAATAACAAATTAGTCTATAAGTCCTTTAATTATTTCAAAAGACGTATAATTAATTCAATTTTGATTGAACAAATTCCAAATTGCAATAAGTCTGGGGCTCATTTAAATTTAACAAAGTCATTTAAAATTCTCTCCTCCCAAAACTTGCTTCGAAAATCGTCACAAAGTTACCCGTTCCCTTTCTTCCTTCCTTCTGACCCTTCTTCCATCTACTATTTCTAAAGCACTTGTGTCAAGTGTTCTTATTTTGAATTAAAATTACGCTATTGTGAAGTTCTTTCATATATATATATATATATATATATATATATATATATATATATATATATATATATATATATATATATATATATATATGGAAAAATATCCAAGACAAATTGGTGTGGTTAAGGTAATGGCATAATTAGACAACTGCTCTGCTTTAGGTCCAGCAGGTGATCCTATCCTCCTTGAACTGGAAGACAACACTTAGGGATGACCCATCCATCAGCCCAAAAAAGCTGATTTCAAAGACACGCCTTTATGTCGTCTCGTTTACCGTCACAGAAAACTGTTTTTATTAATATATTAACAGCGTTGACTGAGCCAAAACGCTCGAAAGATGGAAAAATATCCAAGACAAATTGGTGCGGTTAAGGTAATGGCATAATTAGACAACTGCTCTGCTTCAGGTCCAGCAGGTGATCCTATCCTCCTTGAACTTCTGTGACGGTAAACGAGACGACATAAAGGCGTGTCTTTGAAATCAGCTTTTTGGGGCTGATGGATGGGTCATCCCTAAGTGTTGTCTTCCAGTTCAAGGAGGATAGGATCACCTGCTGGACCTGAAGCAGAGCAGTTGTCTAATTATGCCATTACCTTAACCGCATATATATATATATATATATATATATATATATATATATATATATATATATATATATATATTCTGTTCTTCTACGTCTATTTATCTATTTTCTCCATGCTTATCTGGTAGTTATCTGTTTACTCACGATCCTCTATCAATTTTCAGCTTGGTTACGAATGTCTTTCTGTTCTCTGGTTGTTTATACTTGTCTGCTTCTTCTTTGTTTCTCTACGTGTTTTTTCTCTGCATGCCTACATCTGTCTGTGTCTTGTCTAGTGGTTTATAACTTGTTTTGTTTTTTCTCGTTATTTGATCAATTCACGTTTTTTTCAGCTTAACTCCCTTATTTCTTATCTCTTTTATTTAGATTGTCTTTTAATTCTTTTGTTGTAAATGTAAGTCTATGTGTTTATTGCACGATGAAGTCTCTCTCTCTCTCTGATTTTTACTTGTTTACCACCTGTCTGTTCTCTATTTCTTTACGCCTCCCAATTTGTTCTTTGCTTGCTTAGATCTCTCGGTATGGATTCTATTTGTTTTTCTCACTATCTGTCTATTTCGGCCTTATTAGATCTTTCTATATTATGCTCGTCTACATCTATTTATCTCTCCTCAGTATGTTTACATGCCTTGTTTTTGTGATTATCTAACTCTGTATGTCTCTTCTTTCTCCGTATAAATTTTCTTTTGTGTTTATATCGGCGTAATTGTACTCCGCTTATTTATATTCCTCTGTCTCTGTTTTTACATCTGTCTTTCTTTTCCGCATTTGATTTCATCTTTTGACTTTTCTCCATCCAGTTGTCTCATTTTCGCTCCTCCACCTATATATTTTTGTGTTTCTATGCCTGTCTGTCCGATCTTTGTTTGGTAACTTCTGCTTTTTTATTTTTTATTGTTTACGTATGTTTGTATGTTCTCTGGTATTTTACATATGCCGGTCTCTTCGTTGCTTGTCTAGGTCTGTCTGTATGTAATCTTATTATTTGCATATGTCTGTCTTTTCAATTTTATCTACATATATATGTATATTCTCTGCATACATCAAACTTGTCTGTTCTCTGCTTGTCTACATCGATCGGGCGGTTCTCTTCTTAACACCTATCTCCTTTGTGCTCTGTTTTACAACTTTCAGCTCTCTCCCATCCTGTCCATTGTATGTTGAGTGTTCTTTCCATGGCTAAGTTCCGCTTACGTCCTTGCTAGTGGGTGCTCTTACCTGGGTTTTTTTCAACCGTGATCACAAGGACTCAGCACTTCTTGGATGTGTTGGGTTCCAATGAGTACTTAAGCGAATCCAATTTCATTCACCTAAAAAGAAGATAGTAGATGATGAGCAATTCTTCATAATTTTTTTCAGGAGTATATTAGTGGTAGTCGTGGTACTTGTACTAGTCTTAATAGTATTAGTAGTTACTGAAGTGACCATATTAGTGCTCTTAATCTGTTCCCAAACGCCAAATTTGAAGAAAATGTAGGAGTTATCTCTATTTTCCTTGAATTTAAGGGAAGAGAAAAGAGTACAAAATAGTGATGATAGAATAGGAGTAGAGTACTCAGTTGCGCTGTTATTTGGAGGAGGAGAAGTAGTAGGAGGAGTAATCTGAATACAACTATTCTACACTAGGGATCAATAATTTGGAAAAAGAACCAGGCAGTAAACCATAGAAAAAACGAAAAGGAAAGAATTATAAATACGAGATAAATGTCTTTGAAAATCCAAGAAAATCAGGAGCTTGATTTCAATTTGATCGATAATAGCTGTGAATAATTTTAATACCATTAATAAATACAATAATATTAATAATATCAATATTTATAGTAATAATGATAGCAATCATAATATTTATAATAGTAATAATCCTACTATTAATAGCAAAATGATAATATCGTACCTATGAATGATTATAATTATAGTAATATTATTATTAATAATAAAGTTATAATAGACATATTAGAAATAATAACAATAAAACCGCAGGCTTTTACCGAGCGCCTGTCTCCTAGGAACAGGCTTGGGAAGAGAGGAGTCATGAAAGGCTTGAAGGAATTAAAGGACGGACTGTGGGGTCACGGCAAGCATGACATTCCACATTCTAGAAGCAAATAGCGGGCAAAAACGACCACATTGGCAACGTAGACGACTACGAGGAGTAAGAATCAAAGGGCGGATTCAGAACCTAGTGGTCTCAGGGACCGAGACATGTGTAATGCGGAAGAAAGGTTGGAGGGGGCTGCGATGTTTAAGAGGGAATTTATGCACAAAGATGTGGTATGAAACTAATAATAATAACTAAATATGGTCATATTAAAACTGCGACTGAAGTGCTTTTTAATAAATATATGGCCTCGATCGACAAGACAAACATTGAAAAAGGGACAACAATTAAATCGCAGGGCATTTTAAAACGCGAGCGTTGCTCGTAGAAATGTTCGCATGAATTCAAATATGCGAACATGTAGGAAGAAAGTCTTAAATCTAAGTATAGAAAATTTAAAAAGTTGAATGACATTTTCGTAATAGTGAACACGCACATTGAGGGTAGCGCCTTTAAAGCGGCTCAAAGGACGCGTTCGTAGATGTCAACATCGGGATTGGAACATACGAACATTTAGGGTTTGACCATAGGTCGTGTAAATGTTCAAAAATATAGTGTATACATGATTGGCAAGTAGATACATATGAACGATTAATACATGCATTAAATCCTCATACATATAAAACATGTACAGATTTAGAATCAGTGGAGCATGTCCTTTTTTTTAATCTGCTCAGTTTTAGATGTACACCTTCGTTGCTATGGACGGAGGAATAAATAACACATGGACATGTGCAATATTCTGGATCAGCTGTCAACGAATCTACTCCAATGGAACAAGAAGATTTTAATGTTAAACTTATGACGTGACAGTTTAGGGCTTATTCATATATATATATATATATATATATATATATATATATATATGGCAAAAAATCCCACAGGAAAATGAAAGGCGGATTTCAAGTACTTTGGAACTTGTTGAAAAGGAACTGCAGAAGTTCGAAAGTACTGGGAATTCGCCTTTCATTTTCCTGTGCGATTTTTTTTGCATTTATTGCTCTACTCACGCGCTACTTTGTGAGTTTCTCATATATATATATATATATATATATATATATATATATATATATATATATATATATATATATATATATATATCGCAATATTATAATTTTTAAATGTATTGCCGTTTATAAAAACGAAAAAAAAATGCCAAATTGTCATCTGGCACCATCAGGAGCATGGAAAATCTTTTCATTTAAAAATAAAACTTTCCACTTTTTCCAACTTAAACTAAACATTATATAATCACAATTCCTTTCAAAAATTCGGTTTGATTTTCACTTTTAATAATTGGAATTAATTTTGAAATAGATTTAAGAAAAATCAATTGGTGTCCTCTTACGCCCGGCAGTTGAGTTGCCAGCTAGTTTTTGTATATAAGCGCGAGAGGTCTGTGATATTTAGGTAGTCTTGTGTTAGAGAAGTTTGCAATGTGTAGAGAAAGGCTTTGGTTTTAAGCATTGAGCCGCTCGGTCTCTGCTCTAGGAGTGAACCATCTTTTTGGAATAACCATCAAATAATAAGTTGGGGCACAAAATGTTGCATCGTTCGGGTCATAATATTTCTGGTACGCCTAATTCATCTCAGGGAATAATATTTGGCTCTCAATTAGTTCAAGCTAATTCACGAACACCTTATAGTGATGCAACACAGGTAAGTTAATGTGATTGATTAACCCAAATTAATGCAATTTTATCGAAACTATTAATAAAATTGTCTACTAAGGTTTCCTACATTAAATTATTAAAATAAATTATTTCTTGTTCAAATTCTAGATGTTATGACATGCGTCTTATCTGGCTGAGAGACAAATTATATATATATATTGGTTTCATCCTAATTTTTTTTTTCGATCTTTTTAAGAATTGAAAATTTGACACGATTTTTTAAAACTTAGGAAGAATCTCAGGTTTATATACACCACTGCTATTTTTTTTTATCCTTACATTTTTTTCGAGTGAGAAAATTTTGGAAGATTAAAAAATACTCATTTTACCCTTCCCAAAAAATTCTAAGAACTTCCCAAAGATTTTAAATTTCGATGCACTGGTACCTCTTGATTTTTGGGGGACTAGTTAAAACATTTTTTTTTTAGTTTGATCACCTCTTGGAGAAAAAAATTGCGTAACATTTACTATTAAGAGTTTCCTGAAATGTTAAGCCTTGTATAAGACCACTGAGATTGTTGTTGGTCTTCTCATTCGCTATTTACAATATTGCATTCAATCTGGCTCAGCCAAAAAAGTTCCGTTTTTTGAGTGCAAGAAGCTGTTACGTACTTCCCCCCCAAAAAAAATTATCAGTAATAATTACTAATACAAATGCTGATTATATCGCTTCCACACATCTGGTCCTCTAACCACGTTTTATGTGTGTAGTTCGTGCCCTAATTAATTTGAACTCTAGCTCGCAGGTCGAGAAAGAATGAGAGAGCATGGAACGTGATAATCAATAGGATGGAGGTGTAATAAATGAACTAATACCATGCTTCTCGTGGAATTTCCTAATCTCTCGCACACATTCACCATCTACCACATAGCGCAGTCCAATAACCTTGATTAAATAATGATATATTTCGAAATTCTACATGGGCCAATTTATTCTGTGAAAGAGGTATTAATAATAATATGAAAATTCTTCTCCCTCCCACCTTGGTTGCCCTTGTAAGATGTGAGATTGGCCCACGAATTTTCAGGTTAAAGCCCTATTAGACCCAAGTCATAAATTCCTCTAACCAAGTCTATTTGCCCCCGTAAATACCACTAACACTTCTTCTTGGAGAAGTGATAATGTATTTTGCCACACATAGTCACCTCTTTAATCTGCTCGGCTTTGTACTTTCACACATTGCTTCCCCCGATTTCGCTTTCTTTTTTGAGCCTCTTGTCCAAACTGTCAAATATTACCTCTTTTTAATGGTTATGGGTTCGATGCCATGTCAAGGATATTCGTCCGCCGTCACGTGTAGAGTGGGAACTGGTCTACGTGGGTCTTTGAGTGGAAAATTGCGTGTTCTTTGACAAATCATCCCACCTTACTAATAACGAGGGGGCACATTAATGGTTTATTCTTGTCTTGGGGGGGGGGGGCGAGGGGGTACTGGGGTGTTAGGTATGAAAAATCTGTAGTGTGTGTGTGACAAACTTGCCCTCCTTCCCTTTATTGGTGGGGAAAACGTGTAATCCAATTCGGTGTTGTTCCCACAGCCTAAAACCAGGTCTTGCCGTCATACCTGGCTTCTAAAGAAATTTCCTCACATTTTTCGGTTACACCCGTGCCATCTACCACACATGACGTTATACACTTCATGTAATATCGTTTCTTACAGAAATTATGAAATATCTAGAAATTATACATCGTTGTAGTCCGTCGTAGTATATTAATTTAGTCTTCGATTCTCATTTATCGTGCGCCCACGAACTAGTGTAGAAGTAAATGCAAGATGAGAATTTATATCAATCTCGCTCACTCTGTTAGTCTCTCGCATTTCACCATAGTGAAAAATAAAGATATCTTTTCTCTCTCCAAAGAGCAAAATAATGAATCTTTTCTATCTAGATTGTAAAAAAAAAATAGTGAAAAATGAAGATATTGTTGTCTATCTCCTTCGGTGGAGAGACACTGAAATAGCGACAGTGGCTTATCCGGGAGAAGGGCTTAATAAGGATGGTAAATCTGAGCCAGTTTAGGACGCCGACTTGCTCCCCTCCAGCCATACTCCCTAATCCTGACACCCATTCTAATTATAGCTTTTTAATAGGGTGAAAATAGAACTTGGTATCCCATTTAAAGTTCCAAAAATCACTCCTGCTTTCTGTGAATTTAGGTAAGTTCTCTATAACTATTCCTCCCCGCCCCGCGCACCTTACTCCTTTAGCTAAAGTGGTTTGCCATCGCATTTCCACATCCCCTAATTTTACCACGTTAGACTATTTTTAAATGTAAAATATTAATTTTTTTTTAATTAAGAATCGTGAGGGCAGGTGGGGCAGAAAGGGTGTAAAAGGTTGGTTTTGGTGAAGCGTTTTCCTGTATGCGTCTCATCTCAGTGAAAGAATGTGTTGTGGAAAAGGCGGAATTGCGAGGTTGAGATGAAAATTGCCCAGGTTTCATTCCATCGAATTATGAACGTAAAAGTGGGCCTCTTACCTTCACTGGTAAAGCATTGTTTAAAAGTATCCACTAGTGTAAATAGTTATTATTTACTTAGGAATCGTCCAAATAAGAGGAAGATTAAAATCAAAACCTCCAGGTACTGAGAGTGTATGTAACTAGTACATAATCCAAGTAACCATAAATGGAGTGGGAGAGGGTAGAACCTAGAGGATTCAAATTTCGCGACGGAGGTAATAATACTGATATTTTTTGTATAGCGCTTATCGAGGCCGTGAAGCCTCCTTAGAGCGCTTCTTGACGAACTTAAGGATCAATGATGGAGGTGTGTATATCAGCAGACATTCCATATTTTAAGAGCAGAGATAGAGATATTACGATCTTCCATGGAAAACAGATCTAGGATAGTCAGGATGAAGAAGACAAGTCAGAAGGTGTTGCGTTGTTTATGATCATATATGTAAGGACCTAGAAAAGCGATTCTCGAAACGGCAGCCAGTGAAGTTCACGGGCCACGGGGGTTGCGGGAGGTAAGCATTTCCGGCGGAGAGGAACAGAGCCGGAAAGATTTGAACAAGTTTCAACGGGTCAAAAAGAAAGGGAAGTTACAGCTATGGCAATCTAGAAACTAATCTAATCCAAGTGGGCGCGGATACGGCAAAGGCAGAGGGAGGGTTTGCAGATATGGGGTTTTGAGAGATATTTTGTTGTCAAAAGGCAACCTGGGAGCCTGGGGGGTTTAGAAGAGGAGAAATAGTGTTGTAAGGAACTACATCCCATGTACCACCGGCCAGTGATTCCTAATTTTTGTAATAATTCAGTTCCAGGAAGATGTCTGAGAGCCATTCAAAGAGAATGTTATAAGCGGAGAGTAGTTTTATAAGAGCCTCGACCAAGGAGGAGACAGATTTGCTTGTTATCAACCTAGAAGTTGAATGTTAGACCCTTCGGCGACCCAAAAGTAGACCAAAAGAAAGAAGATAGGTACGAAACAGGAACGGACTGAGGACCGAGCCCTGCCCAAAACCATGATGCGCGCCTCTTCCAGCCGAAATATGTCGCCCGAAATGTGAAAATGACTGAGTATGAGATAGTAGATACGGAAACCAGCTAAATTAATTTCAAAAGATACCATAAAAATTTCACATTATCAAATGCTGCCAAGAGATCAAGTACCAGAATAGAAGATTCACCAGTATCAGTCGTTGGGACCAGTAAGCCGTCGACATACTGTGTATATTCGATGTTCCTAGGGACGAGAGTAAATCCCACTTGATTAGATGTATCGCAGCAAGGGTTCCGAACCACTCTTCCTGTGGAGTTATATCCAGGGCTTTGAACTTAGATCCTGGACTAGGAGGACATGTGCTGCGGCTGTCCTTTCCATAAATAAACACTATTCAAGGAAGGAGGCTCACACGAGTTGTAGGGGCTTGATCATGGATGTGAAGGACTTATAAAGCACCCCCCCCCAAAAAAAAAAGAATGGGGTATCTTAACCCGTCCACGTGTATTAAAAGAAACCAATATATTTTGACCCCAAGGGCGTACACAATCCTAATAATATTCACTTCCGCCATAATTCTCTTCAACGCCACCTGTTGGCAAAAGATGGGACCCAGTGTGCTGCATTGAGCTTTACTTTGTATACCTCGACACTTCCCGAGTTGGAATTCTCAATATTTCTGACAGCTACATGCTGTACCTATCCTTTTGGTTCTGGCGTCTATTGTTTGTTCACTAAGCATAAAGCCCCTCCCCCCTCCCAGCATAAAGCCCCTCCCCCCTCCCACAATCCTTGTGCTTCTCGTAGTTAATGTATTGTATGTGGGAGTGAAGCAGGTTGCGAGCATCCGTCGGTCCTGAGAACTGGTCTCTGAGACGTTTCTTCACTCTGCGTGCGATCTGCTGGTCCCGGCTACGGAATCCCCTTAATTCTACAGTCGCTTGCCCTATTCCTAGCGCCCTTTAAAATACACTGAGCATCGGACACATTTGAACTTCTCACAAACCCATTTTTTTGTATTTTATTTCTTAGTTGTGTTTTTGTACCAATCCTCGAGCGTGGAAATCCAGGGGAGAGTGTGGACTAAAACCTCCTTCAGGGCGGAAAATTGATTTGTGCTAAGGAAAGTGATGAAAGAGAGAATGGCTGTGCGATTGGCTATGTACGTGGTGACGTATGTGGCCTGTAGTCATCAGTGCACCTGCTTCAAACTGTGCACACCGCCTATTGTGGATTAGTTCCCTATAAGCGTCATTTTAACCCCAACCTTCCCGGGAATCACCCGGGACCAAGGCGTCGAAATCCAACCCTGTATCTACTTTGCTACGAGACCTTTTCATGTATTTTAATAAAACAAATTATCTGTTGACTCTTGATCAAGGTTATAATTTGGGATTTATGGTGACTCAAAATGAAGGAGAGAAAAATGAGGCCCAACACACCACGTTTGGGTTTAAATGGAGTACATCTGTACCTTTAATTTCGAAACATTCAGGATGTAGATGGAGCGAAGCAGCCAGGATCTCCCATCAGGGGTCATCCCCTTCATTTGCAGCATCTAAGGATCGAGTTGTCTCGCAGAACAGGATATCAACGAGGGCTTGGGAAAGTTCATGTTTTACATTGAGCACTCGCAGTCCACCTTTTTTTTTCTTCGTCTATTTATCATTTCTCTTTTTCACCTTTTATTTGTCTGGTCATTTTTTTTCTTTTCACATTTTTTTCTTCGTTTGTTGATAAGTATTCTCTCCTTTTTTTTTACCTTTTCTCGTGTGGTGATCAGGTTTCTTCATTTTTACCTCTATTTCGTCTGCCATTTTTCTTCTTTTCAACTTTTTCCTCCGTCAGTTGATCAGTTTTCTTCCTTTTTTTACCTTTTCTCGCCTGTTGAACTTCTTTTTTTCACATTTTCTTCCTCTGTCATTTTTCTTTTTCGCTTTTTCTTTCATCTGTTCATCATTTTTGTTCTTTTCACCCTTTTCCTCCGTCAGTTGATCAGTTTTCTCCTTTTTTTTTACCTTTTCTCGCCTCTTGATCATTTTTCTTTTCACCTTTATTCTTTTCGCCTTTTTCCTCCGTCATTTGATCAGTTTTTTTTCTTTCTTTCACCCCTTTCCGCTATCTGTTGATCAGGTTTCTTCATTTTCACCTCTTTACTTCGTCTGTTATTAGTTTTCTTCATTATTCTCCGTCTGTTGATCATTTTTCTTTGTTTTTGATCACTTGTTTTTTTTTCATCTCGATCCTCGCGTCTATATGAGGTGAAGACTACCAGACGAGCTCGTTAAAATACACTACCTTGAATATTGAGTGCGGTGGCAGCTGAGGGATGTTCAAGATCTCGCGCACACACCGTACGAACACTTACGCCAGCTTCGATACACCCAAACTCCCTCTCCAAATAATCATCGAAGGCGCTTAGAGAGAAGCTATAGCCGGAATTTGCCAGATTTAATTACAGTAAAAAGTGAATAGAGTAACATTTGAACATACCTATCCTTAGTTGTGCTTTCTTGGCGAAGTGGTTAGTGTTCTGTTTTGGAAGAGGGAGGGGATCAAAACCCACGTAAAAGGTGTTTTCCTTGTGTATCTTATAGGGTGTGTCGTGTTATGACATGAGAAAGGGCCTCCACTGTGGCGTTGTTTTCTACCCATGACACCTGGAAGAGTATCCGGTGTGTCGGTTTTGTGCGAATGACGTCATGAAGGGGGATCATTTTGGTCGTAGTTTTCGACCAAACTCTGCTTCTATGTCTATGCCCTTGGTAGCAGGCTGAGGATAAGCTGCGTTATGGTTTTCCTTCAATGATACCCGATCAAACACATCACTTCACAACACAAAAGGAGTATAGATCGCAAGATGTTCGTTGGCTCTCCTTATCCCTGCCCTACACTGACTCGTTTTTATTGAAGGGGTTATGGTAGGGAGAGATTGGGCTACTCGATTATTGTCCATTTCACGCCTTTTCATTACCCTCTACTTTCTTTGCGAATCTTTTCACCCCTTGCTCATAGTTGCCAGTTCCTCGGTTAATGGACGCGTCGCTTTCCCTTGTCATGACAAAAAAGCAGTCAATTTAGCGCCTCTCTCCCTTATTTGAAGCGACATAAGAGAGGGGTCGCATTTATGGGTCTGGGTTCATTTTATGGAGGGGTGCGAGTTTGTCGAGGAAGTCTTTTGGTGCCATTTTGAGACGACGTCGGAACTTTTGCCGATTACGCGCTTTTGTTTCACCATTTGTTTTTGTGCGTAAATTTCTTTGTAGTATTGAGCTTCTTGTTCGTATTCGTGAGCTTCTTGCGTTCGTTTGCTACATTTTGGTAATAAGGTGCTCGTTGGTTTATCCCAGTGGATTTCTTTCCAGTTCTTCCACTCTCAATCGTGATTTAAAGATTGAGTTCGCCGATATGGGATTTCTAATGAGGGATTTGATATTTAGGGTTCATTTCTTCTTGTTAGATCCTTGTTCGAGTTTGCGTTCTTCGTCTGTCATTTTTTATGTTATTTTCAATCGCTTTATTTAGATTTTAAAGAGAAATTTCAAATGTGTGGAAGGCATATGTCCCCTGATCCAACTGCGGGTTTTGAGGGCCCCGACATGGCAAGTAATCCTAAAGATGTCACCCGCAGTATGGCTGCACCTGACATCCCCTTACGAGGGCCAATCCCTAAATCAAGTTTTTTCGTATCCTCTTTCTTAACTGTTCGTCGAGTTTATTTCCTTCGTCGTTCAAAGAAATTGTTATTTTTATTTTTCCAATCTCTTGCTTAATGTTGCTCTTTCCATTCGATCCCTTGACCGAGGTTGCTCTTTCCATTCGATCCCTTCAACGTGGTCCCTTGACCTAGGTTGCTCTTTCCATTCGATCCCTTCAACGTGGTTGCTCTTTCCATTTGATCCCTTCAACGTGGTTTCTCTTTCCATTCGATCCCTTCAACGTGGTTGCTCTTTCCATTCGATCCCTTCAACGTGGTTGCTCTTTCCATTCGATCCCTTCAACGTAGTTTCTCTTTCCATTCAATCCCTTAAACGTTCTTTGAACGAGTTCTACAACAGTTTTAACTCGAAGTGAGTCAGACCGAAACTGATTGTATCTTTTTAGTGATTGATTTACTTCCATAAATTTCATTTTGTCTTTCCATCTTTTGTAGATAGAAAATATAGCGATAGTATTGAAATGTAGCGCACCCTGGTCCCTTTTATGTGTCTTTTGATCTTGAGAGGGAAAATTAATTTTAACATGTGGGTAATATCGTATTTTAATATCAGATTGCCGCCGCTAATTTTGAAACGGTCCTAGTGACCTTTTGTAGGAGGTATTTCCTTGTTCCTTATTTTATAACATTATCCTATTTTTAAGTACTAACAGTTTAATATATATATATATATATATATATATATATTCCCTTGTTGATTTCTTTGAGTATGCTCCATAAGTTATGGCTGGAAATCACTTCTCTAAAGGAAATTCCAAGAGAATATTGGTAACGGGTGATGATAGAATACTAGTCTAAAATCCGTTACTGGTCTGGGTTGAGGGCGTAGTTTTCACCTTGGTAGACAATTGTCCTGAAAAATGTCTCCCATCGGTTGATTGGAGGGGGTTGTTTTTCTTCGAACCCTTGACCCGTTTTGCTCATGGGCATATTTGACCAGTCGATTCTTCAAAGAACTTTGAACGATGCCGACTTCACTACAATATACAGACTACTTCCCGTGAGAATTATTTTGGGGAAAGGGGTCACGGTTCAACTATATTTATACTGAATTTTTCGCAGCAAGTCACTAGCTAGAGTTTCAGCAAAGTTGGCTAACGTAATCTCGCCGCTAATTCTGAACTTTAGTTAGTCCGATTCGGTTTTATTCCTGTGGCCCGTTGGCTGTTTGATTAGCGCCATCGACATCTGATCCATCGGCTTAGATTTGAACGCCATCTTCGGACGGGGTGATGCGGTTGCCCACATGAAACGATAGATCCCCACTGTGATAGGCTTCAGAAAATGCTATTGGGTGGCAGTCACATTTCTTGCCCTCTTCCTAAACGCGACATTGGTTGCCAACGGCTTTTGTACAAAGGTTCATCCCTTTTGCTCATCCGATTATAATATAATAGCAGTGATTTGTACACAAATCTCCTTTACGTAAGTTGTCTATGGCTAGGTCCTATTCCATCCCAGGATCCCGCGTATTTGGATGTTGCGTCTTAGCTCTACGACTGTCGGATTTGGTTCTTGGGAGTGGCGACCAAATGTTTCTGTGTATTAATCGGTCCAGTGAGGTGTATTTTTTATGAACTGTCTCCCTTATATTCAAGGTGCTGATGTTAATGTTTAAGAAAGTGAAAAGAGTCAAATTGAGATTCCGATAGAGCAAAACCACATGTGTAGTGATGGATAACGATCTGGCTTTGAGGCCAGGGTTCGAAACGCTGTATAATTCAAATAAGATCTAGAACCTCATTTTATTACTATTTTTCTGTCTCTCCTTAACTTCGTTATTAGAAGTTTCCTCTCCCGATGACCCGATAGGCTGTGCATACTATA